>CP124719.1:101262500-103762500 GCA_031232105.1 Capsicum rhomboideum | reverse complement strand
GTTAATCCTTCTGGAGTAATTGGTTCTCCCATCGGAGAATGGGGTAGGTTCCTGATGTCGTCCAAATTACACCTCTAAGAAAGTATAAATGGTAACTGTTCAAATATAGAACCCCACTGAGGTTAGGGTCGATCCTATGAGGAATAGGTCGAAATCCAATCAACTTTGTTTGTTTGGGTTACATGGGTAATAAGCAAATAAGTAAAAAAGGGTTTTATAAAGTAAATGAGTAATCGTTTGCTGAGGTTGAAATCAAGATGAGAAAAGCACTTGAGCTACTTTGTCTTCAACCACCAAGTTTGCAGTTTCATTCATATTCTCATTATCAAGTACTACAGGCGCATCATCAAGTACTATAGGCATAGGTGGATCAATAGTAGTCTTACCACTTCGAGTAGGTATAGCTAAGCAATGGCCATCATTTTTGGGATTTTGGACGGTGTTACTCGAAAGAGTGCCTGGTTGACGCTGATTTAAGGCAGTAGACATCTGCCCAAATTGCTGCTCCAATTGTTTAATGGCGGTCGCATGAGATTCCACCTTTTGGCTTATCCATGAAATGTTTACTCTAATCTCTTTAAGGTAATTTTCTTGATTCTCCGACCCTTTAACAAGTTTTGGAATCATGGATTCCATCCTTGAATTTTCGGACTCAGCATCACGGTTCCCCAGTGGAACATACAAGCCACTCTTGTCCTTGTAATCATCCTTTCGCCTCCAATCACCATCACAATCCCTGTTTCTGTCTATATACCCGAACTTGTTATAGTTGTCTCCATAATAATTACGACCTTGATTACCTTGCGTCGAGTTCCAATTGTCTTGATTATACCCTTGGCCTTGGCTCTGAAACCCACCACTTCTTTAACTAAGTACTTAGCCTCCTCTTCAAAATCATATTCCTCATACCTAGGTGCTATGCCTTGTGCACTTACAACATTAATCTTTTCCGCACCTCCAGCTGAAATTTGTTTGGCTAGCAAGCCAATTGTCGTTCTTAGTTGTGCTACCTCTTGAGCCACAGATTTATCCAAAGCCTTTTGTTCTGCTGAAGCTCCAATAGCATATGTACCCACGGTTCTGTCTGCTTCTCGAGTATGCCAACCTCGATTGGTTTTAGTGTTCCAATCTAGAATCTCTGATGCGTGCTCCCAGTGCAAACTCATAAATGCACCTCCAGTGATGGTGTCTGCTACAACCTTAGTATTTGTATTCAAAGCTCTGTAGAAGATCACAAGTAGATTCCTACTATTCATCCTATGGTTTGGAACATTTTGCAACTTCTTCTTGAACCTCAGCTATGTTTCATAAAGTGCCTCTGAATGGAGCTGTCTGAAGCTATAGATCTCATATTTCAATTGCAACATCCTAGAAGGTGGAAAGAATTGTTCTAGAAACTGATTTCTCAACTCTTGCCAATTGGTAATAGAGACTCATGGTAATTCAGCCAACCATAAAGTTGCTTCCCCTGTAAGAGAGAACGGAAATAGCCTCAAATGAATTGCCTCTTGACTCACTCCAGGTAGATTGTACGAAGTGCAGATTCCCATGAAATTCATCACATGCATGTTCGCATCATCAGTAGGGAGGCTAGGAAACACCCTTTTTAGGTTCAAGAGGTGAATCATAGCACTTGTAATATCAAACTTAGTTCCTTCAGACAGTTCAGGTGGGCTAATGGCACCAGTCTCTATCGGCTCTAAATAGGCTAACTCTTCTTCTAAATCTTCATAGATCAGGGGTTGTTGCACTCTAGATCTTCTCTATCTTTTGTCAAGTGCAGTAAGACGTTGCGCTGCCTCTTAGATTGCTCGATGGTCTCTGTCTGCTTGTATCTCATTCTCATCAGCCATAAACCTAGTAGTTATTTGTTTCGTAGTCTCCTGACTAGCCGAATTAAGTGGTTGCTGATTATGAATGTCACCCACAGCGGCGTGATCTTGAACTCCATCATTATTCACCATTATTTGATTATTCCTTAGAGTTGTTTTAATTTCTTGGTTAAGTGGAATCAGGGGGTTACCTTGACTCTGAGTGTTAGGCATACACTGGTATATACCCTCAAAAAATCAAAAAAGTAACTGAAGTAACTGTAACAAATCAACTCCAACAAGCAAAATCAATCAACTCCGTAACCGTATTCTCCGGAAACGGCGCCAAAATTTGATGTCACCCAAATTACACATCTAAGAAAGTATAAAGCAGTCGCTGTTCAAATATAGAACCCAACTGAGGTTGGGGTCGATCCCACAAGGAATAGATCAAATTCCAATCAACTTTGTTTGTTTGGGTTACTTGGAAAATAATTAAAAAAGTAAAAGGGGGGTTTTATAAAGTAAACTAGTAATCGTTTGCTGAGGTTGAAATCAAAATGAGAAAAGCACTAGGATTGTGTTCCCCAATAACTTCATAACTTCATAGGTTCTCCGTACTTTGTGTTCTTTTCAAGTATCCAGCAAGCAGAATCGATAGGCTAAGTATCGTCTAACCAAATATGTTACGTCCCCTATAAATGACTATCCTCAAGTACAAAGGTTAATGCATCATGAGTGTTGCTATGTTTCCCCCTATCAATGATCCCAATACAGCCTTTCTCGTATCACGGTTCAAAGCTGATTAAATGAAGATAACTCTGAGTCTTCTTATTGAATCGCTAGTCCTACCCTACTACACTTGCTACAGTCTATAGTTGAGACCGGATGAGTCCCAACACATGCACTCGTCAGAAAGCAATCACTTCATAAGAAATAATAGTACTTGCCCTAATACCCTTCGAGAAACACCTTGTACTTCGAACTCTACTTCGTTAATCCGCTACGATTCCCACAACCCTAGTTATGGGGTTTAGTTACTCATGATTGTATGAACAAAATAATCATTCATGAATGAAAATATTAATTGAAGAATACAAGAATGAATAAACTCCTAAATCTCAATTTTAATTAAAACCGTAAAAACCAATATTTGTAAGATCCTAAGAAAGTTCCTTAGAATCCAATAAAATAGTGTTATAGAATAATAATAATGTCTGGCACATAAAAATAACCCTAAAAGAGTATTTATAGACTTAACAAATCCTATCCTAAAAAAAATAGGAAACTGGTGTCAACTGTCTCGGATGAGAAGAACATACGATCGTGGGTTGAACACATGATCGTGGCTTATTATCATCTGATCTGCTAAAAGTCCTGCAATTCTTCAAATTTTGATCTTCTTCCCACGATCACATTATACGATCGTACAATCAACTCACGATCGTGGGATCCATCGTCTGATCCTGGTACACTTAACTTTTGTAAGTTCACTTCTCCTACATGTCACGATCTCAAGGTACGATCGTGACATGATCCTACGATGTTGTAATCCAGTCATTTAATTGACTCCTGTGTAATACCCCGTACATTTCCGACCTCACTTGATAACTTGGAGTCATGTTTACCTAGTGTTGAGAGCAATAAGTAAGTATTTTGTAGTGCTTTATGCTAGTGTTTGCAAAAAGGGAAAAAAACTCAGCAAGGCAGCAAAACTTGCACCACTACCTGTTTCAAGGGGTGTGGAGCAAGCCTCCTAATTTCATAGGGCAGCCAATTCTTGCGCCACTGCTTGCTTTGCAGCAAGTGGCGCAAGGCACAACAACTTGGTCCTTCCGTGCTCGTTTTGCAATGTATTGCAACATCGATTCTTCCTTGGTTTCTTTTGGTTCCTTGGTGTTCCTTTACTCCTTGTTAAGGCTTCAAATACCTCAATACACTCCTAAAATATCAAATCATGAAACACAAGTATTTATCAAAAATGTTCAATGAAGCCATGAGCGACTAGAATTTCTATTTTTGAGATTGAGACTACGAACATGAATCTCGTAAGAGAATATTGTCGTGACATTATGGAATTATTTAAACATGAGATATATGATGGATTATACATGGAATTTTGTGGGCTAAGTTGACATGTGTTGTTGGGCTCAATTTAAAGCCCAAATTGGAACAAAAGACATGGCCCAAAGGGGCAAAATGACCCATTCTTCCATTTGACCAAGTAAACATTGCATTAAATGCCAAGAATTGGCTAAGGAGGACATGAGGGACTATATAAAGGCACCAAAGCTGATTTTTATTCATTATAACTCTCATACCTTTTTGGATATTTCTCAAACATTTCTCTATTTTCCAAACCCTAAGGCAACTATTTTCTTTGGACACTTTGGCCAAGATCATCACTTTGCAGGATTGGGTAAGTGTTTATTCTTGTGATTTAACATATTATGTGCATGATAGATGGTGTAGATAATGATGGTTATGTTGGAAAGGTTGAATAGGGCACTTTTGCTTTTTGCTACAAGATGTGCCATCTTTCTGAATTAAACTTAAAAGGTGACTTGAGGTTTGGATGAAAGTGCATGGTATGGATGAAATATCAACATGTATGGTGTGATTATGTTTCTAAACTTGTTATTTTTCTATAAGTGTGAATTATGGTATTTTGGGCGATATGTTGTTATGAGGTGTATTGAGTTGACTTGATGGATTAATTGTGATACGGTGTTAATGAGAAAGTGTAAAGGAGAAACTTGTTGTGAAATGCTATTGGTTAATGATGTTTTGGTCAATGTGTGGAAAGTTGTGGTATTGTTGGTATGACATTGCCTTGAATTGTATTGTGAAGGGGGAAATGACGTTATAAGGCAATCATGTGATTCATTGTTGTCTTATACACTTGTAAGGTAGTTGGTTATTAATGTAAGCTCCGTTATGTACTTGTGTTGTAGAGTGAAACGTAAGGAAGGAGCGGGAATATTGTGTGCATGTATAGGATTGTGTAATCATAGTGGAAGTATAAGGTATGTAAGGTTACTCTTTCCGTATCCTTCTGCAGCACACATTGTTCACATTGACATTGTACTTGTTTCATTCCAAAATGTCCAAAGGTATTTCATTTCACGTTGTCATATCATCTTACTCACAGGGTCAATGGTGATTCACATGGTTCATAGTCATGGACTAATGTTTCAAATTCCAATAATGTACCATCCCCAATGTTTCACTCTCAAACAAAAGTAAAGGAAATAAGTAATGCTTAATTGGTTACTGTTTGAGTACAGGGGGCAATCCAAAGGGGTGAAAACCCTGGTCTGAACGAACCTATTTTCTTGGTAAGGATCGCAATCTAAGGGGCATAAGACTGGCTGGAACGATCCCAAAATTATGCTATGATGGATCACAATCTAAGGGGCATAAGCCTAGCTGGAACGATCCCAATAGTATGTTATTTCCCACTGATCAGTCGGGGCTCGGGTATGATATGGATCAAAGATGGTAAAGGAATGTAAATGCAAAGAACTTAATGAATGTAATGTACATGGTTCCAAACATATGCACAGTAGTGGTTTATCTATATTGTGTTTCCATTTGTTATTTGATTCCATTAAAGTCCTTATATATGATGTAGTTTTATATAGCCTTGCATACTCAGTACATTCTTCGTACTAACGTCCCTTGGGGGACTTACCTTACTTTCTGTAGGTACAGGTGCTAGTAGACCTCCTCAGTAGGCTACGAGTTATCTGCAGACTATTGGTGAGCTCCAGTTGGTTCGGGGCTTTTCGAGTTGCTATGTACATTTGTATTGGAATTGTATATATGTATAGAGCGGGGTGTTTTCCCAACTCTAGGTTGGCTATGCTTATGTATCTGTAGAGGCTTTGTAGATGGATGTGGGAAGACGAATGTAAGAGATGTATGATTTTGTCTTGATGGCCCTAACGGCCAAGTTTCATATATATATATATATATATATATAACATATGTTTCTATGACTTTCGCTATTGGCATCTTATATCCATTTGTGGTGGTGATGTATATTGAGTAGCATGCGTATGATTGTGCCTGAGCAAAGAGTGGTTCTCTCGGGCCTCAACGGCTTCGGGTGCCAGTCCGCCTCGTTGGAATTTGGGGCGTGACAAAAGTGGTATCAGAGCGGGTCATCCTAAGGGTGTCTACAAAGCCGTGTCTGAGTAGAGTTTTTCTTATGGATATGTTGTGTACCACATTTATAAGTGGGAGTCTATGGGACATTTAGGAGTTGTTTCTGTTCTTCATTTCTAGATCGTGAAATAGAGCCAATGTTGTAAGTGGAATCGTATCTAACCATTGAAATTGATTTTTCTTGTTTATAGTAAAATGCCGATGACAAGAAGGGGTAGAGGCAAGGGTAAAAAGGTAGATATGCTTACCGGTGAAGGTAAAAGTAAATCACCACCTGACCAAGCTTGTCAAGGTGGGACTGACACAGTAATTGCATCACGGTCTTCTTCTGATTTTCCAGCTCCAGAAGAGCCAAGAGATATAGAAGTACCCGCAGAATCGCCTATGAATGCCACTGACTAGGACTTAAGAAATACAGTGCATATGTTGACTTTTCTAGTTGCTGCACAAACTCAGGGACGAGCGGGTCCAATGACAAGTGATGATAGTGCAGCTAGGGCAGTTAGTCGCAGAACACAGGATTTTCTGAAACTAGACCCTCTCACATTCACTGGGTCAGACCTTAATGAGGATCCACAATATTTTATTGATCAAATCCAAAGTGCCTTAGAGGTTATGCATATATCTGGTGTGGAAACGGTTGAGCTTGCGGCCTATAGATTGAAAGGGGAGGCTATATTGTGGTATGAAGATTGGAAAAGATCGAGGGGTGTTGGTGCGGATCCAGTTAATTGGGACGAATTTAAAACGGCGTTCCTTGATCACTATTTTTCGTATGAGGTCTGAGAGGCTCGTGCGGACCAATTTTTAAATCTCCGACAAAGGACTATGAGTGTGAGAGAATACAGTCTCCAGTTTAATTCTTTGGCTCGATATGCTCCTAATGTAGTGGCCACAATGACAGATAGAGTCCATCGATATATGGATAGATTGGAGCCATATTTGGTACGGGACTGCACCATTACTGTATTGAACCGAGATATGGACATAGCTAGAATTCAGGCTTTCGCACAGAAGATGGAAGACCAGAGGCAAAGAAGAAGGGCACATGAGTTTGAGAGAGGGACTTCAAAGAGGGATAGACCTATGGGACAGTCTATGGTGTCCCAAGGAGATTCTAGGCCTTGGATGTATCCTAGACCGCCTAGACCCTCATTCTCTTATTCCACAACGGGCACTCAACCCCAATTTCGAGGGTTTGGGGGCAGTCACAGTGGACAGAGTAGTGGTATGCAAGGATCACAGACAGCGGGATCTTCTCGCCAGCCATGTTAGTGTTGCAGGAAGTATCATTTAGGCGCATGCCGTATTGGTACATATGTTTGCTTCTGGTGTGGTTTATCGGGGCATATAGTGAGAGACTGCCCACAAACGGGCATAGGTAGTGTAGCACGACCTACGGGATCAGCTGTTGTATCATCATCATCGGTCCTCTCTCTAGGCAAGGGTGTACAGCCTATTGTTTGTGGCAGAGGTGCTAGAGGAGCAGCTAGTTCTAGTGGAGCCCAGAATCGTACTTATGCTCTAGTGGACAGGCAAAATTCGGAGGCTTCTCCTGACATAGTCACAGGTGAATTATCCATATTTTCGCATAGTGTATATGCATTGAGTGATACGGGTTCTACATTATCATATATTACTCCATTGATTGCCGTAAAATTTAAAAGAATGCCAGAATTATTAATTAAGTCATTTGAAGTATCCACACCAGTCGGTGAGTCCATTGTTGCAAAAAGAGTATATCGTGATTGTGTGGTAACTGTGTATGGTCATGATACCTTGGCCGATCTTATTTAATTGAACATGGTGGATTTTGATGTAATAATGGGAATGGATTGGTTGGCTTCTTGTTATACCACGGTAGAATACCGGGCCAAGAAGGTGCATCTTCATTTTCCACAAGGAAATGTTATTGAATGGCAGGGTAATGTGGGGGCACCGAGAGGAAAATTTATCTCTTATCTTAAAGCAAAGAAAATGATAGCCAAGGGGTATATATGTTATTTGGTCCGAGTACAAGATATCGATGTAGAACCACCAACTCCTCGAACGGTTCCGGTGGTAAATGAATTTCTTGATGTATTTCCCGATGATCTTCCAGGCCTACCCCCAGAACGGGAGGTAGAGTTCGGTATTGATGTGATGCCAGGTACTTAGCATATCTCCATTCCTCAGTACAGAATGGCTCCAGCAGAATTGCGGGAATTGAAGGAGAAATTAAAAGATTTTCTAGACAAGGGGTTTATACGACCTAGTATGTCCCCGTGGGGTGAACCAGTATTATTTGTACGGAAGAAAGATGACACATTGAGAATGTGTATTAACTATCGGCAATTGAATAAGGTAACGATCAACAACAAATATCCCCTCCCTAGAATTGATGATTTGTTTGATCAGTTACAGGGTGCCAAGTGTTTTTCAAAGATTGACTTGAGGTCGGGCTACCATTAAGTCAAGGTTAGAGAAAATGATGTACCCAAGACAGCTTTTCGAACACGGTATGGCCACTATGAATTTTTAGTTATGTCATTTGGACTAACAAATGCACTAGCTGTTTTCATGGATTTGATGAATAGGGTATTTAAGCCATTTCTAGACGTGTTCGCGACGGTGTTTATAGATGACATCTTGGTTTATTCAAGATCACCAGAGGACCATGCTAATCACTTACGACAGGTTTTACAAATTCTTCGTGATCGTAAGTTATATGCGAAGTTCTCCAAGTGTGAATTTTGGTTAAAATCCGTAGCATTCTTGGGTCACATTGTGTAAGATGAAGGGATTCGGGTTGATTCTCAAAAGATTGGAGCGGTGAAAAATTGGCCAAGACCTACGACACCTACAGAGATTCGTAGTTTTCTTGGATTGGCAGGTTATTACAGAAGATTTGTGGAAGGGTTTTCTTCTATTGCTGCACCATTAACGAAGCTAACTCACAAGGCAATTAAGTTTCAATGGAACGATGGATGTGAGAAAAGTTTCCAAGAGCTGAAAGATAAATTAACTTCTACACCAGTCTTAGTACTTCCCGAAGGCACAGAAGGTTATGCAGTGTATTGTGATGCTTCCGGGGTTGGCCTCGGATGTGTATTGATGCAGCATGGTAAGGTGATAGCGTATGCCTCACGACAGTTGCAGCCACATGAGGGAAACTATCCAACACATGATCTTGAGTTAGCAGCTGTGGAATTTGCTTTAAAGATATAGCGCCATTTATTTGTATGGAGTTCATGTTGATATCTATACTGATCACAAAAGTTTGCAATATATCTTTAAGCAAAAGGAACTCAATTTGAGGCAACGAAGGTGGCTAGAGCTCTTAAAAGACTATGACATCGATATCTTATACCACCCAGGGAAGGCAAATATTGTAGCTGACGCACTAAGGCAAATATGGTAGCTGATGCACTAAGTCGCAAAGCAATAGAAAGTGCTAATGATCAGTTGATGAAAAAGGTTGATATAGTCAAGGATCTACATCAACTATCCAGCTTGGGGGTTCGTCTTCTTGAATCTCCAGATGAAGGGGTTATTGTACAACATGCAGCAGAATCTTCCTTAATAGCTGAGGTAAAGGAGAAATAGTATGCAGATCCTATTCTATTGCGGTTGAGAGAGAATGTGCAGCAAGAGTTGACCAAGGTATTTGATCTTACATAAGAAGGAGTACTTCAATGCTAAGGGAGATTATTTGTACTGGATGTAGATGAGCTGAGGAAGCGAATTATGACAGAGGTACATCATTCACGATATTCTATTCATCCGGGATCCACCAAAATGCATCATGATTTGAAATACATTTATTGGTGGGGAAATATGAAAAAGAACATTGCATAATTTGTAGCTCAATGTCCAAATTGCCAACACGTCAAAGTGGAGCATCAGAAACTAGGAGGTTACATGCAATGTATCAATCTTCCAGTATGGAAATGGGACATGATTAATATGGACTTCATCACAGGTTTACCTCGTACACTGCGGAAATTTGATTTTATATGGGTGATAGTTGACAGTCTTACCAAGTCAGCGCATTTCCTACCAGTTAGGACCACCTATACAGCTGAAGATTATGCACGGTTGTATGTTAAAGAGATAGTAAGATTTCATGGGATTCCACTATCCATTATATCAGATAGGGGGGCTCAATTTACCGCACATTTCTGGAAATCTTTTCAGAGGAGCTTGGGTACACAAGTGAATTTAACTACGGGTTTTCATCCTCAGACAGATGGACAAACGAAGCGTACTATCCAAACACTTGAAGATATGCAAAGATCATGTACAATGGAATTTAAAGGTAGTTGGGATGATCATCTTCCCCTCATTGAATTCGCCAACAACAATAGCTATCATTCAAGTATTAAAATGGCACCTTATGAAGCTTTATATGGAAGAAAGTGTAGATCGCCAATTGGATGGTTTGAAGCAGGTGAAACTGCTTTACTTGGGCCAGATCTTATTCACCAAGCCATAGAGAAAGTTAAAGTGATCCAACAGCGGCTACAAACGGCCTAAAGTTGACACAAGTCATATGCTGATGTTAGAAGAAGAGGGCTTGAATTTTCCATAGGTGATTGGGTATTCTTGAAGGTGTCACCGATGAAAGGGGTCATGAGATTTGGAAAGAAAGGAAATTTAAGTCCACGTTACATAGGTCCATATGAAATTATCAGAAGATTTGGGCAAGTTGCATACGAATTGAAATTAACCCAAGAACTCTCCTGAGTCCACAGTATTCCATGTATCGATTCTTCGAAAATGCATAGGAAATCCATCTTATATTGCTCCCATTGACGATGTTCAAGTTACAGAGGATCTCATTTATGAAGAGGTACCTATCGCTATTCTGGATAGACAAGTGAAGAGGTTAAGAAATAAAGACGTAGCATCTATAAAAGTCCTTTGGAGGAATCAACAAGTGGAGGAGATCACATGGGAAGCTGAGGAAATGATGAAGTCCAAATACTCTCATCTGTTTCAAATGGAAGAAAAAGTTCACAGTGCGGAGGTGGAGCAATAACAAGTAAGTATCTAAAAGCATTATGTGTATATGTATATGTATGTTAATATAGAGATGCACTTGTTGTAAATGAGATGATATCGTTAACATTCGAGGATGAATGTTTCTAAGGGGGGAAGAATGTAATACCCCATACATTTTGCGACCTCACTTGATAACTTGGAGTCATGTTTACTTAGTGTTGAGAGCAATAAGTAAGTATTTTGTTGTGCTTTGATGGGGTATTGGATGGTATACTAGTGTTTACAAAAAAGGAAAAAAAATCAGAAAGGAAGCAAAACTTGCACCACTACATGTTTCAGGGGGTGTAGCGCAAGCCTCCTGATTTCATAGGGCATCCAATTCTTGCGCCACTACTTGCTTTGCAGCAAGTGGCGCAAGGCACAACAACTTGTCCCTTTCGTGCTCGTTTTGCAATGTAATGCAACATCGATTTTTCCTTGGTTTATTTTGGTTCCTTGGTGTTCCTTTACTCCTTGTTAAGGCTTAAAATACCTTAATACACTCCTAAAAGATCAAATCATGAAACACAAGTATTTATCAAAAATGTTCAATGAAGCCATGAGCGACTAGAGTTTCTATTTTTGAGATTGAGGCTACGAACATGAATCTCGTAAGTGAATATTGTCATGACATTATGGAATTATTTAAACATGAGATATATGATGTATTATACATGGAATTTTGTGGTCTAAGTTGACATGTGTTATTGGGCTCAATTTAAAGCCCAAATTGGAACAAAAGACATGGCCCAAAGGGGCAAAATGACCCATTCTTCCATTTGACCGAGTAAACATTACATTAAATGACAAGAATTGTCTAAGGAGGACATGAGGGACTATATAAAGGCACCAAAGCTGATTTTTATTCATTATAACTCTCATACCTTTTTGGATATTTCTCAAACATTTCTCTATTTTCCAAACCCTAAGGCAACTATTTTCTTTGGACAAGATCATCACTTTGCAAGCTTGGGTAAGTGTTTATTGTTGTGATTTAATATATTATGTGCATGAGAGATGGTGTAGATCATGATGGTTATGTTGTCAAGGTTGAATAGGGCACTTTTGCTTTTTGCTACAAGATGTGCCATCTTTGTGAATTAAACCTAAAAGGAGACTTGAGGTTTGGATGAAAGTGCATGGTATGGATGAAATATCAACATGTAAGGTGTGATTATGTTTCTAAACTTGTTATTTTTCTATAAGTGTGAATTATGGTATTTTGGCTGACATGTTGTTATGAGGTGTATTGAGTTGACTTGATGGATTAATTGTGATACGGTGTTAATGAGAAAGTGTAAAGGAGAAACTTGTTGTGAAATGCTATTGGTTAATGATGTTTTGGTCAATGTGTGGAATGTTATGGTATTGTTGGTATGGCAATGCCTTGAATTGTATTGTGAAGGGGGAAATGACATTATAAGGCAATCGTATGATTCATTGTCGCCTTATACACTTGTAAGGTAGTTGGTTATTAACGTAAGCTCCGTTATGTACTTATGTTGTAGAGTGAAACGTAAGGAAGGAGGGGGACTATTGTGTTCACATAAAGGATTGTGTAATCATATTGGAAATATAAGGTATGTTGGTTTACTCTTTCCGTATCCTTCTGCAGCACACATTGTTCACATTGACATTGTACTTGTTTCATTCCAAAATGTCCAAAGGTATTTAATTTCAAGTTGTCATATCATCTTACTCATAGGGTCAATGGTGATTCACATGGTTCATAGTCGTGGACTAATGTTTCAAAATTCCAATAATGTACCATCCCCAATGTTTCACTCTCAAACAAAAGTAAAGGAAATAAGTAATGCTTAATTGGTTACTGTTTGAGTACAGGGGGCAATCCAAAGGGGTGAAAACCCTGGTCGGAACGAACCTATTTTCCTGGTATGGATTGCAATCTAAGGGGCATAAGCCTGGCTGGAACGATCCCAAAATTATGCTATGATGGATCGCAATCTAAGGGGCATAAGTCTGGCTGGAACCATCCCAATAGTATGTTATTTCCCACTGATAAGTCGGGGCCCGGGTATGATATGGATCAAAGATGGTAAAGGAATGTAAATGCAAAGAACGCAATGAATGTAATGTACATGGTTCCAAACATATGCACAACAGTGGTTTATCTATATTGTCTTTCCATTTGTTATTTGATTCCATTGAAGTCCTTATGTATGATGTAGTTTTATATAGCCTTGCATACTCAGTACATTCTTCGTACTGATGTCCCTTGGGGGACTTACCTTACTTTCTGTAGGCACATGTGCTAGTAGACCTCCTCAGTAGGATACGAGTTATTTGCAGACTATTGGTGAGCTCCAGTTGGTTCGGGGCTTTCCAAGTTGCTATGTACATTTGTTTTGGAATTGTATATATGTATAGAGCGGGGCGTTGTCCCGACTCTAGGTTGGTTATGGTTATGTATCTGTAGAGGCTTTGTAGACGGATGTGGGAAGACGGATATAAGAGATGTATGATTTTGTCTTGATGGCCCTAATAGCCAAGTTTCATATATATATATATATATATATAACATATGTTTCTATGACTTTCGCTATTGGCATCTTATATCCATTTGTGGTGGTGATGTATATTGAGTAGCATGCGTATGATTGTACCTGAGCAAAGATTGGTTCTCTTGGGCCTCAACGGCTTCGGGTGCTAGTCCGCCTCGTTGGAATTAGGGGTGTGACATCCTGAGTATGGCATCTCTGATTCAATCCTACGATAGCCTACCCACAATCGTGACATGGCTCGTCTGATGCCCCTTTCTATCCAGTTTTCACCTTATTCTTCTCTGAGTCCTTTAGGCCTGCAAACACTCAATAATCATATTAAATCCACAAAAAGTACCCTTAAACTTGCAACTATCCCTTGTTTTAAGCATCTTAAGTGTTAGAAATCTGCGGTACATCAGTGCCACTCATGTCTATTTGGGGCGTGATAGTCACGGTCTTGGCAAAAAAATCCAAAATTACATGATAAGGGGCCAACCAATCCATACCCAAGATAACGTCAAAATTAACCATATCTAGCATAATCAAGTCTACCCAGGTCTCACGCCCCGCAAAGGTCACTACACATAATCAGTATACTCGATCTACCACTAAAGAATCTCTTATAAGGGCCCAGAAGAACTAGAATGCAATCTATGCCCCGATGAATCAAAACTGGAGCCCCTACTAGCATGACCTGATCTCTGGCTGCCTGAACCCCCAAAAACCACAGACCTACTATCTGAACCCTATAAAGCTGTCGGAACTGGTTTTCCATGATAACCGTGAGAACCTTTGTCGAAGAGAAATCCCTACCTCGGGATGCATGTCCACTGAACTCACCCTATTGATATATCTTTTTAACACTACCACCCTAAGTAACCTAACAGATCGACTCAATCAACTTAGCATGCTCTATGATACTCTGGAAAGAACTATCTGACACTACAAGTTGAGTTGTCGCCAACTGATAATAACCTGCCAAACCCTTAATAAACTTTCGGATCCTCTCTGACTCAATAGAGATACTGCAGTGGCATATCTAGATAGTGCATGAAAACATGCCTTATACTCTATAGTAGTCATAGAGCCCTGCTCCATGTGATCAAACTTATCTCTCATCTGATCCCTCAAGCTGTAAGGCATGAACCTCTCTAGAAAATCCTCAAAAAAGTAGGTCTATGTCATAGCAGGAGAACCCAATGGTCTACAACTAGCAAGAGACATCCACCACCACCTATCCAAGTCAATCAACTGGTAGGTAGTGTAGGCAACACCATGGGATTAATGGATACTAGGTTATCCAACCTCTCCTGGAAGTCAAACAAAAACTCATAAGCATCCTCTCTAATAGCACCACTAAACTTGGGAGGAGCCAAGAGAATAAATCTCTCAAACCTCTTCTGATCATCAGAAGACATCACAGGGCCAGAAGCAATGAAAGAAACAGTAAGTCTGGTAGGCATGGTGTTAACACGGGGGGGTACCACAACAACTGGCTATACCCTTGGAGTCAAAAAATCATAAGTAAAAGCATTCTCTGGCAGTTGAATACCTCCTAGAATTTGAGAAATACTCGGCACACTTAGTGGAATACCTATCTAGGGAATGCTATCCAGACGACCCAATAAATGAATCAACAAATCATGTAACACCGGGGTAGCAACTGAACCCTAAGGGGATTGAGTTGGTCCCGCATCCTATGCCTGATAATCCTCCTCATCATAATAATTATTAGGCTCAGGAAAGGTTGTCCTAGCTCATCCTCTAGTTGGAGTACCTCCTCGTGCTCAACCTCTACCTCTATCTTGGCCACGACCCCTATCTAACCCTTGATTTTGGGCTCCAACAGCAGGTGATGGCTCAGCATCCTCAATATATCTGGATTTAGTCCTCACCATCTACACAGAAAAGAATAGAATAAAAATTTAGAACATTGGGCATGAACAACCCATACGATAAGGAATCAATTTAGAGAAGTTTTTCCTAAAGATGTCCTATAGCCTCTCGAAGATAGGTACGAACGCAATGTATCAATCTGCAAGACTCTATCAAACATACTGCTCTAACATTTATGAGACCGGTGAACCAAGCGCTCTGATAACAATTTGTCATGTCCCAAAAATTAAAGTTGTGATGGCGCCTACCACAACGCAACCTTGGTAGGGAAGCAAAAACCCTTTAATAGAAAAGAAAAACAAGATAAGAAAGAAATTAATAAGAATGAGACTTTTAGAATGAAGTCAGGCAATAATTCTTAAATAATGGAAATATCCAAAGAAATACACCAATCTCTAAAATCTGGTGTCATAAGTGTAAAGAGAATTTAACACAATACTAGAATCTGAAAAGTACAACTCTGTGCCTAAAATACAAGATAAAGACATAAAGATAGAGGGAGGCTGGAATAAAGCTCCAGACGGGGAGCTCACCAGATCATCGATATAGTTCTCTCCGTACGAATCAACCACCACAGGTCGCACTCGTACTGGGATCTACACCAAAAAGGCACAAAAGTAGGAGTGTGTACGATCCACTTGTACTCAGTAGAAATCATAGGTCGACTGAGCAAAGTAGAAAAACAAACAAGTAAATAATACTATGGGCACATTTCCACCTACATACAGAAAAGTTCCCAAATGGTAGCTCACACCATATATTCTAACAGTTTTACAAGAATAATATCAATACAAGAATAACTACACGTGAAGAAATAAGAAAACTAAGTACACAACACAAACACAAAGATAGAGGTGCAAATAATGCAATGCAATGTAATACAATGATGGTGGGATAATGATGATATAATCCATCGCATGACTTTTTGTATACACGTTTTATGCCTTAGCGCTTTAAGATAGGACCCATGAGGGGTTCAGAACCCATATACTTTCACAATCTCAATCTTGTATCTCAATTACCTTGCCGGCACATCCCTCGATTAAAGGTTTCGTAAAGTGTTTCATTTTCTTTCAAAAATAAGTGTTTCTCAGTAGTACCAAATCTCATGAACATGTATGAATGAAATGAGGATGTAACGTTCATAATCAATCAGTATGAAGATAATAATCAATTCAATATAGGTATAAATGAGCTCAAGATCAACTCAATTTGTATATAATTCATGATATAGGCCCTCGTACGACACCACTGGAATAAATAGTTATGTAAGACATCAATAATATCATTTCAAACCCCTCACTCAGGCATCACTAAAATGATAGAAGCAAATAATGCTCAAGTAAGGCCTATAGTGTATATTTAATCCCCCTGCATGGGCATCACAGCAAAAATAATGGCAATTAATACATAAATAAGGCCTATAATATCAAATAAAGCCCCCACACGAGTATCACAATAAATATAATCTCTCAAGTCAACAACAATATGCATATAAGCCCCCACATGGGCAATACGAATAGCCTCGAAATATAATTCCCACATCTAATTCTCTAAACCATAGTATGTTTTACAAGAATGATTAACTACCCAATCCAGTCTAAAGAAACTTAAGTTATAACCTACCTCAAAGAGCTGAAATCCAAGCCTAGACCCTTCAATGGGAACCTTTCTTCATAAGTGGTCTCAAAATGAACTAAACCTATCAAAAACGTAATCTACATATCAAAAGGGAACTAACGAAACCCATATTGGCTATATCAGATTCAGGTCCAAAAATTGTTCAAAAACTGGCTCGAAATTAAACAAGGGTAAATCTAAAATTTCATTTAAGAATCATGTTTCTCAAGTCAAGAGGAGTCTAAATCTAAAAACCCAAGTAAAAATGAGTTGAAATCAGATTTTAAATCGAAGAAAACTAATTTTATACTTTACCGGGTAAAAATCCCAAAGTCCAAGTTTTGAAAACAAGTTCTAAAAGCTATTTTGAATATAGGATCAATAGGATATGATGAAAATAGGATTTTAGAGATTAACCAAACAAGATGGATGAAAAATCCTCCTTAAATTCATCTTCTCCAGGTCTCAAGGTCTAAATATAGTGAAAATTACAAAAATGGAGAATTTATATTGTTCAGGTAAATAGTATATCACAATTGTGGTCCCCATATTATGATCGTGAGGTTCAATGTTGACCAAGATAAGTCATCGCTATCAAGAGAGAAGGGACTCACGACCGTGATGGTCAAACCTGACCCAGTCTACTGGAATTGATCTTCGCAATTGTGGAACCCCATCATACGATCATAATGAAGAAGATTATCAAGGCCTATGATCGTGACATATGTCCATGCAATCATGATGTAGGGCCTTATTCCACCAGATATCAACAACTCAACTGAAAATACATGTTTTCAAAACCTTTGAACGGACCCTAGATATTTGTTTGGCACCCCACAAAAATAAACCAGATATGCTACTAGGTTAAATTCAATGTTCCAGACTCAATGGAACCATCAAATTTATGAAAATAGGTCATTTACAATAATTATCCCCCCAGATCCCTTTTAATCTTATTTTAATAGTTTTCGTTTAAGAGGTCAAAATATAAAATACAGGCTCTGGACCTGATCTAACTATGCTAGTCATCCAAAATATTGACCAAAGTTAAACTAACCTTTTTAAAATGCCTCTAAGGGTCTCAATTTGCTCAAATCACTCCCGAACACATCAGGAACCGTGCCTACCAACTCCATAACTCACAAAACACAAAAAGAGTTAAAATTCACCACTATAATTGTTACAGGTTGTCTCCAGTCACTAATATATCATCTACATAAATCAATACCATCACAGTACCATATTCAGACTTTTTTATGTAGAGAGAATGATCATACTGACTTTTCTTGAACTTAAGCTTGAGTAACGCCTTTGAAAGTTTGGCATTCCACTTTCTTGGTACTTATTTCAATATATACAGTGCTTTAATGAGTCTGTAAATAGGTTTTTAATTAGGTTTGTACTCCCCCTGATTCAAAAATCCATGTGGTAGTTCCATGTATATCTCATCATTGAGATCTTATTGTAAAAAGGCATTGTACACATCCATTTGATGGATATACCAATGACTAGAAGATGCTAAATCTAGCACTGTTCTGACAGTAACCATCTTAACTATAGGAGATAATGTCTCTTAGTAGTCAATGCCCTCTTGCTAACTATAGCCTTTAGTAACTATTCTAGCCTTGAACCTTTCTATCTCTACGGATGCTTTATATTTGATCTGGTATATCCATTTGCAACCAATATATTTTTTACTTTTGGTAGTCTCACTATATCCCATGGTTACTCTGAAGTACAAATATCTCTGACTAAATTGCTTCAATACACTTTGGATCTTTGATTGGCTCTGAATAATTTCTTGGTTCTGTAGTAGTAGAGAAAGAACATAAGTAATTCTAATATTTAGGAGATAATTTGTCATAGGCTAAGTAGTTTGATATAGAATAAGGTTTGTCTCAATTTTGGCTTAAAGAAACAAATTCTTTTAACCAAATAGGCAGTCGATTGCCTCTATCTGATCTTCTAATTGAGATCTAAGCTTGAAATAGAAGCTCCTGCTATGTTTGATGAGCATGTTCTTATGCTGGAAGTGAAAACTCTTGTGGAATTTGAATATCATGATCATGGACCTTCTCTTGAGTAGAAGTATTAGTAGTTGTGTTACCATTTTTAATATCATGAACACTAGTATAGTCAGTATTACCAGCATTAGAGTAGAGAATAGGATCCAACTATTGAAATAAAGGTAAATCAGTAGTATAAGTCATTAAAGGAAATACATCTTCCCTGAATGTTACATCTCTATTAACAAGAAGATTTAGTACTACGATCATACACGATGTATCCTTTTTGGACTTCAGAATAGCCCATAAACACATTCGTTCTAGTTTTATATTTTATTTTATCAGTTTATGATACTATCTTAGCATAGCAAAGGCATCTCAGAACATCCATGTGGAGCAATGATGGTTTTCTGTTGTAAAGTTTTTCATAAGGAGACATGCCTAATATGGAGGAAGATAGTCTCTTTATAAGATATACAACAATTAAAACATAGTACCCCCCAAATCTTATGGGAATATGAGCTTGAAATCTAAGAGCTCTTATGATTTCTAAAATGTGTATGTACTTCCTCTCAGATACACCATTTTTACTGAGTGGAGTATGCACATGTTCTTTGGTGAATATTACCTAGATTTTTTAACATACTAGTGCATATCTCATTTACAAATTCAGTACCATTATCTGTTCTATAGATTTTAACTGTTTGGTAAAATGATCTACTGGATCCTTGTACTTGTCTGAGCGTGTACCGTGGACACCTCTACTTAAACCTTTGTCATCTGAACCACTCAACCCATCAAAACACAACATTTTAAACCCTTTACATCTACTTAGTTGAGCGTGTAGCACAACTGTTGATATGTAATTTAAAAAATAATTCTAAAATAACACGTAGGAAATGACGTGGGATAGAGTTAAAAGACCTCAAAACTTTTTCATCTTCTCATTCACCTTTGTTCATCTAGACATCCAATATTTTCCTTTTCCACTTTCACCTTGATTTCCACTAAATTATTTGAGTTTTCTTGTTGTTTTTGTTTGATTTTCAAGCTATCTATGTAAGTTTTTCAACTTATTGTCCTAATTATTTGTTGTTCGAGTTTTGTTGTTACTTTTTGTTCTAGTATTTGTGTCTTTCTTTTGTTTTAGGGTTGTAGTCGATTAACACTGCTTTTGTTGGAATTTTTTTGGGTTTTGCTTTGTTTCATGCCTAATGTTAGTGTAAGATGTTTTTGTAGTAGTGTTATGCCTTCAATGACATATTTTGTAATTTTAATTAGACTCTAGGATTTTTTCGTAAAATCACAATTTTGACTAAAATTAATTTTTTTTGTCAATTGTCTTGGGTATTGTATACATCAGTGGTCCATTGGGACATATCAGACATGTGGAGAATAATCTAGACACTTTTTTACCTTAAAAATTAGGGCTTTTTGTACGTATGTACAAATTTACTAATTGTATTTATTTTCTTGTCACTATACAGGCATGGTAAGTAAATGGCTTCAATAATAGTGACATTTCAATTTCACTATGGGGGCTACTTTTTATCAAACCCTGAACTAAGGTTTGTCAATGGAATCTGTAATTTTGAAAAGATTAGAATAGATGTAGATGATCTTCATATAATGTTGTTTTAGAAATTAGCACTGTAATTAGGTGTTGATAAAGTTGAAACCTTTGGGTGTAGAGTTAATAAAAAGAGTGGTTATTACATGTTAAATATTGATAGTAATACCTTAAGATTTCTTAATAATTTGAAGGGTGGGGAATTTATTGATGTATGTGTGGTACATCAAATTAGTATACCTTTACTTCTTGAGGATGAAAATGAAGTTGTACTTGCCAAAACTTTATCCTCAAAAATAGGATAGTCAAGTATCCATAATTCTAGGTCTGATGTGGCACCCCCACCCTTATTACTAATTGGTAATGATGATATGTCAGCCCCCTCACCTTTAATTGTAAATGATAGGGCTGATGTGTTTTCACCTCAACTATTTGATGAAAATGAAAATGGGGATTTAAATGAAGATCATCCCCCCTAGAGTACACAAAGGAAAAGAAAAGGTTTTTTTTAGAAGACTTAGATGAAGGTCAAGGTAGATCCATCACCTAGGAATTCAACTTCCAAGATCTACTTTGACCCAACTGCCAAAAAGGTTTTATTTCAGATGTATATGGTTTTTTTGAACTGTATTGAGTTTAGGGAGGCACTACAGACTTACTCTATTCAAAAAGGTGTGAATCTTAAGTTGAAACCTAATGAGAAGGAAAGGCTAAGGGCAAAGTGTAAGAAGAAGGGTTGTCATTGGGTAATTCTTGAAAGTATTGATGGTAACACTGGAAAATTCAGTGTGAAGACATACTTTTTTGTCCATAAGTGTTCTAAAAGGACAATAAACAAGTTGTGTAACCCAGTGTAGATTAGTAAGCATTACATGGACAGAATTATGAGTGAGTGTTCAATCAAACTGCATCAGATTCAAATTTTTTTAAGGACTATGGTTTGTATGTTAGTAAAACAAGTTGTAGAAAGGCAAAAATCAGAGTTATGAATGAACATTTGGGTGATTTCATAGAAGAGTTTGCTAGGTTGTATTATTATGCTGAAGAGTTAAAGACCACTAATCCTGGAACTACTGTATCTATTAGGACATCCAAGAACACATTTTCAAGAAAAAAGGTGTTTATGGGCATCTCTATTTGTCTTGGATCCTTAAAAAGTGGATGGACAGAGGGTGTAGAAGGATAATTGGTTTAGATGGTGCATTTCTCAAGGATCTATATAATGGTAAATTATTGTCTTGCATTTCCAAAGATGGAAATAATCAGATGTACTATGTAGCATGGGCAGTAGTTGATAAAGAAATGAAGGGCACATAATCATGGTTTCTTAGGTTCATCAAACATGATTTGGAGCTTACAAAAACTGAAGGTGAAAGACTGACAGTGATTTATGATATGTAGAAGGTATAACATCACTTTTTTTAGTTAGCTTTATTTTTTCGATTTGCTGTATTAATTGATATTTAACACTATTTTGCTAATATTTTTTATAGGGTCTTCATATAGCACTTACTGATTTACTGCCAAAAGCTGAGCATAGATGGTGTGCTAGAAATATATGGGCCAACTGGAAGAAGGTTTCGAGGGGTGAGGAAAGGAGGAAAAAATTCTAGTAGGTTGCTAGGGCATCATTTAAAGTCTATTTGCAAACAAAAGTTGATGAAAAGAGTGAGTTAGGAGAAGGCATTGTGGAAGATTTGCTAAAGTAAAACAAAGAGGCAGGGTGAAGGGAATTATTTAAAGAACATAGCAAGTGTGATGTGGTTGAGAATAACATGTGTGAGACTTTCAATAGTTGGATTTTGGGTGCTGGGTTCAAATCAATCATCACTATGCTAGAGGAAATGAGAGTCAAAGTCATGGAGAGGATGAATCAAATAAGAGAGTTTTCAGAAAGATGGATCACTGATGTTTCACCAATGGCTATGGAAATTCTTAGAGGGAATGGTGAACATGCAACCAATTATGAGGTGAAGTTTAATAGTGATATTGGCTTTAAGATCAGTAATCCACCATATAAACATGTTGCTAATGTCAAGAGGAAGTTGTGTAATTGTAGGTGATGGCAACTAAAGGGAATTCCTTGTACATAAACAATTACTGCAATATATTTCAAGGAATGGGATGTTGAGTCATTTGTTGATGGCCGGTACAGGAAGGAAACATACTTGAAGGCATATAATAAGTTTATTCAACCTATGACAAACATGAAGATGTGTCCAAGAGACACAAGACCAACAATTGGGCCACCTGAAATTACTGCCATGCCAGGAAGACTAAGTAAAAATAGGAAGAAAGATAGTCATGAGCCTATTAAGAAAAAGTTTGAGAAGGCTACAAGGAAGGGAATAAAAAGGAGATATTTTGTGTGCAAGACTTTTGGACATAACAAGAAAGGATGTCCAACTCTGGTAAGTTGTGCTTTAATGCCTTTATATTAATGAATTTTACTCTTTTTGGTTGTGTTTTTGACTTTAAGATTATGTTTGTAGAAAAATGGTTTAACTACTGGTGCTGAAAATTTAACTGTTGCAATGAGTAGAACTGCTAGAGCATCTACTACATGTGATTTTACAAGTACTGCAAGTGGGAGTCAATCGAGTGTACTTACAGTTCCAAGTGTGACACCTACCACTGCTACCTCAGATGGTGTGAGGCCTACCAATGCTACATCATCTAGAAGAAGGCCTCACAGTGCTACATCAGCTAGAAGAAGGCCTATCAGTGCTACATCAACTGGTTTGAGGCCTACAACCCCCTCAACGGCCGATGTGAGGCTTGCAACCACCTCAGCAGTTGGTGTGAGTCCTGAAACTGCTCAACAACTGGTGTGAATGTTGCAACTGCTCCTACAGTATCTGGGAATGCTACTCAACCAACAACTCAACATTGAACTACTAGTGTTGGTGCCCAAAAGAGGAAGAGTAGTACAACTTTAAGAGGTGGTTCAACTCTTGCATATAAGAGACTAAGACAAAAGATGGCAAAAATAGTTAGTTTTGGTATGTATCTAGATCAAATGGCAGTGTAATAGAGAGGGTAAGTATTCTATCATCTAAACAAACTTAATTGATATTAATTACTGCATCTTTAACTGAAATATTTTAATGTTTTCTCAGTCTGGAATTACTGATAAAGTGTTACACAGTCCAACATTAAAGAGCTCAGTATTGATCTTTGTTACAAACCTCATGGACTAAGGTCGAAGGGTAGAGATGCAGTTACTCACAGGCTATAAGAAGAGAGTTATAGAAGATCAAACTCTGCGACAACCACTCAAGCCACAACAAGCACTCATGCCAACAAGACGCAGTCCACACCAAGCACTCAAGGCACACAGTAGATTTCTCTTTGACTAGCTTAATTGCTAGTTGTTTTATTGACTTGATCCCAACTATTTGGATAACATCATTTCCAAGTGTTGTTAAGATGCTGTTACAAATAATTTGTTTTGTTTATGAATGTGTGGTATATTTCTCACTAATTATAAGACCTAATTTGAATATTTTTGTTTTGGAAAAATGGTATTTCTCATTGATGTCGCCCAAAATATGCCTCCTGAGAAGTATGGTCGCTGAATCAAATATAGAACCCAACTAGGTTGGGGTCGATCCCACAGGGAATAGGATGAAAGTAGGTTGAGTTCTGGTTCGAGTAGTTGGCAATTAAGTAAAAAGGGGGAAATATTTGTAACAAGTAGTGATAGTACAAGTGTTGATTCTTTGAAGTTGTTTTCAATATGAGAAATACACTAGGACTGTGATCCCCAATGATTCCTTAACCCTACCGGTTATTGGTGCTGGCAAAACTGTCCCGTTGCATTGCACGCAAAATCTAACAAGATATGTTCATGTAAATGTCTCTCGACCTTGGTTAGACAAATTTCACTCTTCTCCTCTCGGCCTCCGAGCGTCGTACTACTAACCCTTGTCCTGGATCTCAGATAACTATTCCTGCTAAGGCTCAAGTTATTATATGAAGGTTGATAGCTTCAAATCTCTATTGTTATTTCCTTTTCCCAATCTCTACCTCTCTCTCGAGCAAGTCTAGAATACAGGCGAGTTTCTAACGTTTGCAACCGTTAGAAGATCAATCACAATGAAGGAAATAACAATACATGCATTCACACCAGTTCAGAATTGCTTTGCACTTAACCCATTTTGTTAATTCCTCATAGTTCACACAACCCTAGTTAATGAGTTTAGCTACTCATGTTCGCAAGAGCACAGTAAGAATTCGAAGATGAAGACATAATTGTAAACTCACAATAATGAAGAAACTCTGAAATCTCAATTATGAATAAAACTGTAGAATCGGTGTTCCAAGATTACAAAATAATAATGTGTTTCTGAACTCAAAATAATGAAAAACTATCTCAAAACAATGTACTGACTAACTCTCACACATAGAACAATATAGGGGTATTTATAGATACAAGACGAATTCTATCCTAATCAAAATAGGACAACAGAGTCAGTAACTTTTCACGGTATCGTGACTTGATATCATGGAACTAAGCCACGTTACTTGGATCAGTTTCGTGGAAATCAAGCAACATAGCACATCTCTGAAATCTATTCACGACACCTACTCACGTCAAGTGAGTGGAGTCACTCCACGTGGATGTCTGCCGTGGAAATCAGACAACATTCAACATCTCTGAAGATGACTCACGACAGACACTCACATCACGTGAGTGGACTTCACGGCACATGAGTCCTGTCGTGAGTCACTCCTCTGTCACTGGACTCAGCTCTTTCGTCTTTAGATACTTCGTTCTCGAGCATGATTTCTTTCTTTTTGTCCATTTTTCCTCCAAAACCTATTCTTCTGCAATATAGAACAGAAAACACATCATACCAACCAAACACACCCAAGTTATAGAATATTTTCCTTTTTTTAAGCATCGAAAGTGTCATGAAACCATGACACATCAGTCATTAAATTTCATTATCATTTTACATTTCAACAAAAAATCAAGACATCTTAAATACAACAGATAGAAACTAAATCACAACAATCACAAGAACAGTGATATCAATACTAGTGCTTGATCTCCCCTGCCTTTCATGCCTTCTATTTCTTCCTTATCTTCTTTCCTATGAATTTGTTAATGCATTCTTCATGTAGTATTATTCTTGGCATGTTGAATCATTTGAATTATCCCATTGAAAGAATCCACACCATTACTAGTTGCATATTTTTTACAGCCCCAAAATATTCTTCCAGGATTAGTTAGTGTCCTTGAAATCTTAAGTTCAACATAAAGTCCACAATAGCAAACACAAACTGTCATAGTGAAAAAAATACAATGAAAGAAAATGGGGTTAAAATTGAAGCAAAAAAATAAACTAGAAATACACACAAAAAAAGGAGTATAACGACAGCCAAAAAAAATTAATGGAGAATAAATTTGGAGAGAGGAGATCGAGAAAAAGGTAAGAAAAAGCTCAAATTTGTTCAACAATGGTGTTAGAAGCAAAATGGGAAAGAAAATGGCTAATATAAGTCCTAATGTGACCATTAGGCCTTTTTTACAAGGTCTCACACTTCTAAAATGTTTGTATCACACGCTTCTTGGTGGTTTATGCCACATAGGATGCCAAGTAAAAAAAAGTGTTTAAAATGTTGTGTTTTGATGGGTTGAGGGGTTCAGATGACACAGGGTTAAGTAGAGGTATCCACAATACAAACTCAGACAAGTACAAAGGTCTAGTAGATCATTTTGCCTAACTGTTTTATTAAATTGCCTAACTGCCAGTTTGACTCCATGATCAGATTGTCCAAGTTTCTAATTGAGAAGGTACAAGCCATCTTCTATTCTACCAATCTCCTTCACCTACCCACTTGAGAGATCCTGAAAAATGCAAAATCAGGAAGGAAGAAAATACCACAATGTAATTCTCTTGTAGCTTTAGAAACTGACATCAAATTATACTTAAACTGCGGTAATAGATACACATTTTTTAGTATGCTATTATCAGATATGGAGCTTGAACCAGTGTGAGTGACTAGTGATACATCTCCATTAGGAAGATATACTTTATGAGGATAAATACTTTCATTAACAAACATTTTATCAAGCATATTCATATTAGAAACCATGTGGTTTGTAGCTCCAGTGCCTATAATCCAGTCCTTATTAGCACTAGAGACCAGACAAACACTGCTTATACATGTACCATTACTTTTACCTGTAGTCTCTAAAGGACTGGCCACATTAGCACTGGCTTGAGGATAAATGGAGTTCTTGTTCAACATCTGAAGAATCTGATCATATTGTTCCCTTGTGAAGACACATTCCCCAGACTGCATCTGCATTCTCCCATTTGACCCTTTGGATCATATCCTTGCCTTTGATAGAGCCTTGTAACATTGGCTACCACATGAGAATCTTGTCTAAAGTACTGGCCACATTAGCACTGGTTTGAGGATAGGTGGAATTCTTGTTCAACATCTGAAGAATCTGATCATATTGTTCCCTTATGAAGATATATTCCCCAGACTGCATTTGTATTCCTCCACCCATCATTTGGATCATATCCTTGCCTTTGATAGAGCCTTGTAACATTGGCTACCACATGAGAATCTCGTCCCTGAGTAGGTACAACCTCTTGTCTAGGTGAATGCTCATTTTGAACATTGTAGGCTCTTCCTTGCCCATTATCAGAATTGAAACTTCTTTGATTATTACCAGTATAGCCACTTCTTTGATTATCCATAAACTTACTTTTCTTGAAGCTTGGTGGATATCCAACCAATTTATAGCAGTCTTCTTTCACATGCCCTTTGAGTTTGCAGTAATCACACTGCAGACTGTAATCCTTCTTGATTTTTTGTAGCCTTAACCCTGCCTTTAAGTATAGTGCAGAAGATTCATAATGTGAATATGAGGGTCCAACACCAAGTAAGCAAGTAGAAGTACTAGCAACTGCCTTTTGCCCTTCATCATTTAGGATCATAGCATAAGCTTGATTTTTAGTAGACAGATGAGTCATCACAATATCTGACTTCTCTCTTGTTGATAAATGGAATTTAACCACATCAAGAATTGATAGAGCTTCTATCTCTGCAAGTAAGTCACAAACTCCCTATACCTTATATAATCATACCAGGAGGTGGAACTAGAGACTCAAGTTCATTCCATAGTCCCTTAAGTTTTGTGAAATAGACTGAAATAGAAGAAGTTCCTTGGGTTAAAGTTGTGATTTCTTTATGTAGATTAAAAGTTCTTGAACCACTGACTTTATCAAATCTTTCTTTCAACTCTTCCCATACTACCCAGACATTAGAGGCATAGACTACACCACTTAGCAAACTACTAGAGACTAAGTACATCAACCAAGACAACACAATTGCATTTATCCTCTTCCATTGCAACCAAATATCTTCCCTAAAGGACTCATTTTACAAGTACCATCTACAATAATACATAGCTTATTTCTTCCTAATAAAGCTATTCTCATAGATCAAATCCAAACAGAATAATTCTCAGTTCCCATTAATTGAACAGAGATTAATGAGATACCACTTACATCTGATGCATTCAGATAGAGAGGATGAATTGAATCAATTCCTTGTGTTGTTTGTGATCCATTGCCCTAATTTCTATTGCTAGTATTTGCTGGTGTATTTGTTTGTGCCTCCATTTATGAATGATGAATCTTAACTTTAATTGATTCACCAGAAGATCGAAAGAAATCTCATAACTGAAATTCTTGAGAAATTGAGAGCCGAAAGAGAGAACTAAGAATGGAACAAGAAAGAAAATATGTGCTATGAATAAAATACTCGTGTTGCTCTGATACCATGAACTATTTTAGTTCACCATTGATGAACTGATGAAGCTTTAGAGAAGAAGAAGAATAAAGATTAAGAGAGTAAAGAGATTCTTTATTATTGAAATCATTAAGTGTGTATTACAATGACTACAACTACTCTATTTATAGACCTGTTAGTTGGATCATTTTGTAACTAACTTTCAATAACTAACTACTTGAACTAGTATGAATACTACTAACACTGCAGCTTATACAAGTGATACAACAACTTCAATATCTTTATTCAACACCTAACCAAATAAGTACTTTAATCTTAATATAAACAAATGCACTTAATAACCTAAGATCTGAAACATTCAGATTCAGACCTCCATTTTGTGCAAACAAATAAAACTTAAGATAACTTTATGGGATATAGCCACTCAACTGTATTATTTACAAAGAAATTAACCCAACTTTATTAAAATTACAAGAAATGACAGATCAACCATTAAATCTTCCATGGTCAAAGCTGAGATTGTTGGTTCCTACCGGAGTTGTGACGGAATAGTATTGTTGAAGCGCTATTTCATTGATTTCGATGGAGCAACGATGTGGGTCTGTCTGTCTGGGTCTGTCGTGGTCAATAGTATTGTTCTCTGGTTCATTGGGAGCTTCGCCAGAGTTTACTAGTTTGCTGTGAGGGAGAATACAGAAAATGAAAGGGATTGTTTGGTTGTTGCTTGGGTGGTGGTGTGGTTAAACTTTGGCATTTGTTTCGCCAGAAAAGGGATGTGGATGGGTTGATAAAAGGGAGAGCGGTGGTTGTTTGTTTGCCTGGAGCTTGGCCAAAAAAAATGGGGGAAATGGGAGAAGTAGAGGCTGGTAGTGGTGGTGGGTTCTCATTGGATTCCGACAAGGGTGGTGGCCGGTAGAGATAGAGAGAAGTCTATTTTTTTTAGGAGAGAGGAGAGAAAAGTTTTTGTTTTATACATTAAATAATTATTTATACAATATCGGTACATGTTTATACACCATTTATATGATATCGATACACGTTTAGATACCATTTATATAATATTGATACACGTTTATACATTATTTATACAATATCGATACATTACATAACTTTTATATAATATGATACATTATATATACATGCGGCTATAATTTTGTAATTTTTTTTGTGGCTAGTTTATTTTTGGGTTATATTTTTTGTAAAGAAAAATTGACTATATTTGTTGTAAACTAATTATTTTATTGTATATATTTGAAAATATCCCTAACTTTTTTTCAAAATCCAATCCAATCCAATTTACTCTACACAAAAAGAGTCACAGCAACGTTAATTCAATCCAATTTCTAACTCGTTTGATCCAGGAAATTACATGGAATGTCCCCCATAGTAGGTGACTTTGTATTTTTGTCCCCCATAAGAAAAGTCTTTAAAGACTAGCCTTCTTTCATTTTTATGTATACAACAAGTACATTTTTGCCCCTCTACACCTCAAATGTTTTTACTCTTTCCATGCCCATTTGTCTCTCAACTTTTTTTTCTTCTTTTTTTTTCTCTTTTTTTATTGTTACTTGATTTTTATTTTTCTTTTCTCTTTTTTTTTTTTTTTCTAGTTTTAATTCATTTGTCTTAACCTTTATTTTAAATTTTTTTTCTTCTTTTTTTCTTTTATTTCTCAAACATAATTTATTTTTCATTTCTCTTTTTTTAATTCATTGTCTCAACCTTTATTTTTTTTATTTTTTATTTTTTTCTTTTCACATTTTTTAAATTTTTCTCAACTTTTATTTTTTTAATTATTTTTCTCTTTTTTCTATTTTCTTAACCTTTATTTGTTTTTTTTTTTTCTCAATCTTTATTTTTTTCCTTCTCTTTTTTCTTTTTTTTTTCTCAGGTTCTATTATATTTTGCTAATGAATAGAAAGTTGGATAATCCGCAAAAAAGATCTTCTTTCTTTGACATCAAAGAAAACTTAAGGGCGTGACTTGCCGTTTGAAAGTCCTTTGGGATAAGTCTCGTCTCTAAGGAAAGATTTATAGAACATCAACTTATTGTTTGTAAATCCTTGAATAAGTCTTGCCTATAGGGCAAGAATTATAGAGTATCTCATAAATTAAAACATAATGAAATAGTTTTAACTCTTGCCCATGAGGAGTAATTTATTTTTTTGGGAGATTCTTGGGCTAAGTCTAGTTTTAGAGGCAAGACTTATAGAGCATCTCATAAATCAAAGACATAATGTGGTAGTGTTAACTTTTGCCCATGGGGGCATATAACTTGTTTTTTGAAAGTCTTTGGTCTAAGTCCTACCTCTAAGGGAAGAGTTATAGAACATCTCATAAATCAAGACACAATGTGGTAGTTTCAACTCTTGGCCATGAGACGTAACTTGTTGTTTGAAAGTCTTTGGGCTAAGTCTTGCCTTTAAGGTTAGAGTTATAGAACATCTCATAAATCAAGATACAATGTGATAGTGTCAACTCTTGCCCATGGGGCATAACTTGTTGCTTGAAGTCTTGCCTCTAAGGCAAGAGTTATAGAGCATTTCATAAGTCAAAACATAATGTGGTAGTGTCAACTCTTGCCCATGGGGCGTAACTTGTTGTTTGAAAGTCCTTGGGCTAAGTCTTGCCTCTAAGGCAAGAGTTATAGAGCATCTGATAAATCAAGACACAACGTGGTAGTGCCAACTCTTACCCATGGGGCATAACTTGTTGTTTGAAAGCCCTTGGTCTAAGTCTTGCCTCTAAGGCAAGAGTTATAGAGCATCTCATAAATCAAGACACAATGTGAAAGTGTCAACTCTTGCCTATGGGGCATAACTTGTTGGTTGAAAGTCATTGGGCTAAGTCTTGCCTCTAAGGCAAGAGTTATATAGCATTTCATAAGTTAAAACATAGTGTGGTAGTGACAACTCTTGCCCATAGGGCGTAACTTGCTGTTTGAAAGTCCTTGGGCTAAGTTTTGCCTCTAAGGTAAGAGTTATAAAGCATTTCATAAATTAAGACACAACGTGGTAGTGTCAACTCTTGCCCATGGGGCATAACTTGTTGTTTGAAAGTCCTTGGGCTAAGTCTTGCCTCTAAGGCAAAGTTATAGAGCATCTCATAAATCAAGACTCAATGTGGTAGTGTCAACTCTTGCCCACGGGGCATAACTTGTTGTTTGAAAGTCCTTGGGCTAAGTCTTGCCTCTAAGGCAAAAGTTATAGAACATCTCATAAATAAAAACACAATATGGTAGTGTCAACTCTTGCCCATGGGGCGTAACTTGTTGTTTGAAAGTCCTTGGTCTAAGTCTTGCCTCTAAGGCAAGAGTTATAGAGCATCTCATAAATCAAGACACAATGTGGTAGTGCCAACTCTTGCCCATGGGCATAACTTGTTGTTTTAAAGTCATTGGGCTAAATTTTGCCTCTAGGGCAAGAGTTATATAGCACTTCATAAGTTAAAACATAATGCGATAGTATCAACTCTTGACCATGGGACGTAACTTGTTGTTTGAATGTCCTTAGGTTAAGTGTTGCTTCTAAGGCAAGAGTAGAACATCTCATAAATCAAGACACATTGTGGTAGTGTCAACTCTTGCCTATGGGACGTGACTTGTTGTTTAGAAGGAATCGAAGAAAAGAAAAGAAAAAAAATAAAGGTTAAGGAAAAATAAAAAATAAAAAAATAAAAGAAAAATGAAGGTTGATAAAATTTAAAAAAAATCAAAGAAAATGAAAAAGAGAAAAAAAAAATAGAAGTTGAGAGAAGAAAAGTTAAAAAAAATAAATGAAAGATTGAGAAAAAAAAAAAAATAAAGAAAAAAAAGTCAAAAAAAAAATAAAGATTGAGAAAAAAAATGAGAAAAAGGGAGAAAAGAAAAAAAAAATCAAAGAAAAATTTAAATAGAAAAAAAAAAATAGAAGTTGAAAGGAGAAAAGGAAAAAGTAAAGGTTGAGAATTTTTTTTTTAAAAAAAGAGAAAATAAAAATAAAAAATCAAAGTAAAATAAAACAGAGGAAAAAAAATTGAAGTTGAAAGATAAATGAGCATGGAGAGTTTTTTGAAAATATTTGATATATAGAGGGGCAAATATGTATTTGTTCCATACATAAAAAAGAAGGAAGACTAGTTTTGTAAGAGTTTTGTTATGGGGAACTAAAAAGCAAAGTCACCCACTTTAGGAGCTATTTATGTAGTTTCCCGTTTGATCTAGATTTGGATTTGTTGCCATCCAGTGTCATAGGCCCAACATGACTAGTTCCTAGTGCCTACACGTTCAAGAAAAATTCTAATTTCTAAGTGGTATAAAAAAAATATACAAAAACTTCTAACTGTTATTTTAATTAATAAGAGATAATTACGGTCTAATGTCTTTTGATAATTTACTTTACAAAATACAATGTATAAATTTTGTATTTTAAGTATAATATACATATTATACATATAATATACATTCCTATACATATTTAGAATATAGATTTTGTATATTTTGACTATATTAACAAATAAATTTGGCCAAACGGTACATATTGGTAAGTTTCCCTTTTAATAAACCGTTAACTCATTCAACTACAGGGATCATGAGTCGCAATGGTCATGTATTACTTTAACATAAGATTCAGATTTTACTAAATATCTCTCTTGCCTTATCTTCCCCTATTATTGTCGGCTCCATGTCCAGTCTAAAAAAAATCTATAAATCTCCAAGAACATCCAAATCAATCTCTTTCACATTATTTACTGAATAATTCAAAGTAGATAACAAGCTATTAATAGCAGTATTCAACTAATTCAAGTCCTAAAATGATAAATTTGCGAAACAAAATGAGCACAAAATAATGGGGAACCACATAACTCTTAAAGCTAATAGAATGTTGTTCACAATGACCCTTGGGCCTAGCTAGGCTGATTTTGACACTTGAAGTTGGTCAAAATCAGTACAATGTATGTACAGATTATAAAATGTGGTCAAGTGGACATGGACCACCCAAAAACTGGTGCCCAGAAACTATTAAAATGACAGCCTGCAATGCAATAATCATCAAGTTGTAAATCATTTTCAGAAAAGTGATTGGTCATGAAACAAGTGACTATTGTGGCTGCATGCCTTACTTGTAAGCTAACACCAATCTGGAGACGTCACATTTTCTAAAATTCCAAAATGTGGTTCCCACTTCTCTCCTTGCTCCCCAATATTTTTTTAGGAAAAATTGCTTCAACGATGCTTAAACTATTATTGGATTTGTTGTAAGTTGTTGGTTGTAACACACTCCACTGCTAAAAAAGTAATTATTTTCCCACTGAAAATTTTCACTGGTTATTTCCGTAAATATTTTGATTGAATCAGTGAAAAAAAGAAAAATAATAGAGTAAAAATTAGGAAGCTTTCCCGTGTTTTAGTAACAATATGTTTCCCACCATGCATTTTTCTAGTGAGCTGGTTCAATGGGAAATTATATTTCATAGCACAAATTTTCTATTAAATGTGGTAATAAAAACCTCTATTATACCTCCTGGCTGTACCAATTTCATTCCTCAAGTGACACAGCTTGTATATATTTGGCTCTAACATTAACGCAAAACACAAGTGTTTTCCTTCCTCTGACCGTGCCTCTCTCGTCAGACAGTTAAACCTTTAAAAACAAAACGCCCCTTGGTGAACAAAATAAACAAATGCCCCTTACATAGTTTGTCATGTCTTATTGTCATTTTGGTTCCATTATCAGTAATTAGGGCCACCATTATCTACACAACATATATGGATAAAATCATATATAGCCAAATCCCAAATAGATATTTTTATCCAGTATCCCTGAAGGGACATATATTATTGATTGGCTAATTGGATAATCCAACATGTGTGTACCAACCCCTTTTTGCGCCTTCTTCACAACTACATAAGAAATTTAAGGAAATGCTAAATAATAAAAGAATAATACTTTATCTATAAAAGTAGTACCTCCTTTTACCCTTATTATTTTTCTATACGAAGTTAATGGGGGAGGAGAAAGATCCAACCACAATTCAAATTGGCCTACTAAACCCCAAAATAAAAACTTGTAGGATGCTTTCTCTATTTAATGGATTTCGACCTTGCTTTGAGTCATCATGCTAGTAAAGCGCTACTTCTAAAACATTCGTTAAACTTGTATGATGCTTAATCTATTTAACGTTAACATTATTCCACTAAAAAGAAAATCATACGTTATTGCAAATTTAACAATTAAAATGCATTTAACTATCTAAAAAGTTATGAATGTGATTTTTTTCCCTTATTAAATTAATTTTACCTGCACAACTTTAATATTTTCTTATACTATTACATTTATAACATATAAGTAAATAAATATATTAAACTGTGTTTAATTAAACGGTATAATATAAAATGAAAAAGAGCAGTATGAGCATGAGTGTTGTTTTCTAAATGATTGCCGCGGAGAAATGCAAAAGTGAAGACATATTATAAGATCCTAGAAAAAATCTAAGTGGATTTTAGAGAGGAAAAGTTTGAAAAGTATTTTTGGTATGTGTTTATGTTATTAAATCGGATGACAAAGCTAAAAGAGAATCTTAGTACCACAGTTAGTTACCTGAACTTTTATCTTATTGATAAGAGTTCGATTTCCACCTTTAATTTCCTCCCCCATTTTGGTTAAAAAAATTAGATGAAAAATAAATTGATGTGGCCCCCAATGAGGTAACCAAGTGAAGATAGAGAGAGGAGACTAAAACTCCAAAATCAAAACACCTTCTTCTCCATTATTTTGTTCTTTTTACACCTAATAAATTGATGTGTATTTGAAATAGAGTTCTAATCACTTTAGATATTTAATAAATATGAAATCCACAAGATGTTCGTTTTAAATTTTATTTTGTGAGTTAGTTTGACCGTAATTGATGCAATATTGATTTTGATGATTGACAAATGACTGAGGCACCTGGTACCGTCAATGTGACTGTGTTAACTAAAATCGTAACAAGAGAGAAATTCTTCATGCTAAGAGGCATTAAGTTTGCCATCATAAAAAAGGGAAAAATTAATGCAATCTTGATTCTGATGATTGATAAACTGTCAGGGGACCTGGTACAGATGAAGATCATGGTGACCAGGGGAACAACTAACAGGAGGAACTAAACTAATATGGTTGATTTGAATACCGGTGATAGGGAGAATTGAACTGAGATGATGGTGGTATGGTGACAGAGGAAACTGACATGGAAGTGCTGAATTGGTACATATGATATGTGGTTTTGATGATTGACAAAACTCATGAGGGGACCTGGTACTTGAAATGCATGAGTATGTGGTCAACTGTACAACTGTAAAGTGTACTTTCTGTGTAGTTGTTTGGTAACACTTGTAGCTATTTGGAAGCAGTGCAGCAGGATAGATGCAATCCTTTTCATCCTCAGCCAATAGCATTCCTCATAGGTTTTGGCCTCTCTCTGATATAAGAAAATGTGACAAGAGGAAAAATCCAGTTTTTACATATCCTAAAAGTTCATATTTTCTTTACAAAAGCCGTTATTGCTCTCCAACTCAAAGCTCTTAGAACAAGGGACTGCTCATAGTCAATGATAGTTGTCCTAAGTTCTTTGTTGTTTGTGTCTTTGTATCTTGTGCTTCATTGTAAACCTACTCCTTATTTTGAGAAGCTTGTGTAGGTACTTTATTTTTTCTCTTATCAGCTAGAGTTAGTTGATAGTATGGGCTAGAGTTAGTCGTGGTTGTATCAGCTAGAGTAAATTGATAGTGTGCGCTAGGGCTAGCTGTGGTTATATTAGCTAGAGCTAGTTGATAGAGTCAAGTTATAATAGAGTTATTTCAACGAGTCTTATAATAGAGTTATTACAAGAGGGAGGGAATTAAGAGCTTTGTCCTAGGATTACAAAAGGTTGTAATCAAAAGTTGCGCAGTTGTTTTAGTGAAGTTGTTGAGAAAATCCTATGAGTTAGGTCGTGGTTTACTCCCTTGATCAAGGAGGTTTTCACATAAGCATCGTGTGTTTGCTATTTACCTATGTTTCTGTCATTTACTCTTCACTATTAGTAGTTGCATTTAGTCAAGGACATGGTCCCTTGACTCATGGTGGATTCATACAAGCCATCAATTGGTATCAGATCCTGTTCTTCCTAAAAGGTTAACACCTAGGAGAGATCCTGCTAAAATGGCTGCTCCATGAAATCTTGAAGGAGGTCATTCAGCTACTAGAAGATTCCAAGAGGTGGTTAGATGAAATGGTAGATTTCCAAGAAAGGGAAATACAAGCAGATAGCCAAGTGGAAATGATAGTTGTCACAAATGCGGAAAACTTGGTCACTATATTAAGGATTGCCCTCTTCAAAAACTTGACTACAAAGATTACATAAAAATAAATCCTGAGAAGGGATGCAACAAGAACCATGTCCTTGATAAATTCAAACAAAGGAAAACTGCAGACAAGATTATCAAACAAGCTCTGATTGCTTGGGGAGACTCATCCAATGAGTCTGACATTGGTGAAAATCCTGAAGATATCTCCATGATGGCCATTGAAGATGAATCATTTATCTTTTATTCATTGTTTGCACTCATGGCAAAGTTAGATGATAAAGATGAAGAGGAGGTAAGCTTATTTGACATTCAAAAAAAATCTCAAATATTCTAAGAAAGAATTAAGGTCCCTAGCCAGTGTACTAATTGAAAGAATTAAGGTCCCTAGCCAGTGTACTAATTGATGATTAGAAGAATGGAAGATTTCTTCTTACTTAAAGCTTTTCAAGGGGGAATTGTCTCCTTTGGAAATAGGAAAAAGGGCCATACTCTTAGTAAATTGGAAGATCTCCTACCCATGCCATAGAAAATATGCATTATGTAAATGGTCTCAAATACAACTTTCTCAGTATATCTCAAATTTGTGCCAAAGGGAGTGAAATCTTGACTCTATCTCTTGTGGTGATCTCATATCTCTCAGTTCCTTGAATGATAATGCTGATTCGTGGCACAGAAGGTTAGGGCATATTAGTCCCTCACTATTGAACGAATTAATCTCAAAGGACCTAGTCCGTGATCTGCCCAAGGTATTTTTTTTAGATGGCAAGGTCTGTAATTCAAGTGCAAAAGGGAAACAAGTCATGTCCTTCTTCAAACAAAAGAAACAGATGCTTGATCAGGTCCCTGTTGGATAAGATCCCCTATGAGTTGTTGAATCAGAAGAAGCCGAGCTAGAATAATTATTGTAAATTCAAAGGGATGCACTTGATGAGGTAAATGTAGATTATCATATTAAAATGGATGCATTCGAAGACTTGACTGTTGACTCCAAAGGACCAAAGCTAACTCAAGTTCCCTTAGAAATTGAGATTCAGGAAGGAAGCCTAGAAATCCATTCTCTAAGTCTGAGGGGCATAGTCCCAGCCAAAAGCAATCCATTGTGAGGGTCTTAGATGGAAGCACAAAGCCTCCCATCCTCTGGACAATATGTCATGACCCAAATCACGGATCGTGCGGGCACCTACCCATTTCTACTCTAGATAGGAGAACCCTTACCACCCAACTATTCAATTAAGTGCGAAAGACATACGTCAATGATTTTAAAACTAAATAATCCCTTAAATAAAATAAAATATCTTATCCAATTATATTATCTAATAATTACATTACTGAATAACTAATAACTTTCCAGAACCTAATATAAATCAGTGCAAGAGAACTAAATAATTGGAAGAATGACTCAAGACACAGCTTCTCTGTAAGAGTAGAATAACAGGAGTTGCTGAAGAATAATCAATGTTGCACCTATAGAAACTTCAACTGATCTGCAATATGGCTATATCTCCAAATGGAGATATAGTAAGTGTAGTATCAGCACAACCACACGTACTGGTAGGTATCATCGGCCAACCAGGGTTATAAACAAATAATAACATATAGCAAACAAGAAGAAATCATGACAAGCATACAGGTTTAATAACTGAATATATTTAACTTACTTTAACTTTCAACCTTGCCGCCTTTCCTTTATTTAAGCAATAATAATTTACCCTCAGGGCGTGGCTAACTAACTATATTTCATGAATTAATCTAACCTACAATTCTTACACATTTACCTTATTACAACAACACTATATACTTCTCTCTCCCTCATTAATCCTCTTTCATGACAACCCTTGCTCCCCTATTATACTATCATTAACCATCAAGATTTGCAATAACTAAGGCACTTTATAACAACAACACCTTTGCAATAAGGGTCACTACAATATACATCACGTATATAACTATATACACAGAAGAATAACATTTATACATAATGCATGACATTCCTTATATTCACACTTTGCTACAATGCACATCACCATCATAAATATAACGGTCCAATCAAGGAACCATAGTATCTCATCAAATAACCGATTCACACAAGGAACCAATTACACTTAGGCAGATTCTTCAACACGTTTCACCACAACATAAATATATATATATATATAAATGTACATTCAAATGTATATAATGAATGTATGTATGCAAGATGTACGTATCATCTCTTTCTCATCTCAATATCATCATCATCTATCATTTCATCATGATCTCAATATCATCATCAATATCATCTCATCATCATCATCAATATCATTCTTAACATCATGAACATTATGATCTCAATATCACCATCAATATAATCAACTCATCACCATCAATATCATCTTAACATCATGATCTTAATATCATCATCAATACCATCAATGTAGATGCAAGATGTAGTCAATAATTATAAGTCATGTCTGAAAGTGAATCGCAGATACCCAATTGAAAACAGATACAAGAAGCAGCGATTGAAATAGAACTTACAATGAATGACAACCAAGTAAATGTAGTTATTCACGCCCCAAAATGGTAATGACAGACAAGAACTGTATACACTTACTTTACAAGAACACTATGACATATACGAGATTATGGGATAATAACGAGAAGGATATCTAATGTGAGTTGTATATATACATGAGGGACTTATACTAACAAAAACTATACAATACACTATTGCATGATGTCCATGAAGCCTCTAGTCAGTTTTACACACTATACTACGAATAACTAGTTGGCATAAGGCCTGACATATCCAACTAGAGACATGTACATATGATCAAAAATACTAGACATAAACTGGCTCCAGAGAGAGATGGAGCTCACCAAAAATATCAGTTAAAAATGACAATATAGCCTAACGTGGATATCTGCTATCCTGTGAATCTGAGCCTGCATCAATAGTATGTGGTAATGTGGAGACGTCAGTACAGATAAAATATGTGCTGGTATGAAAGCAGACAAAATAACAACTAGACAAGTATGGAAGCTCATATGAATCAAGTACCAAAGTGAAAGAATTATGAACATACAAGTACAACATATATGATATGAAACTATAACCTATGTGCCAACCTTATTAGTTCGTCGTAAAATGTTCAGGTGGGCATTCATTATAAAATAGAACCTATAATTTGCCTAGGTAATGTACTTAAACTATCTGTGGTACAAATAATCATAAGATGGCCTACCGAAGGCGCTCTAAATCACATATAAGGCGTACATTGCCCAAATACATATAACTATGATTTATATGTATAACTATAATCACAGTCTAATACAAGGTACGCCTTTCCAGGAGCTCACTATGAGGATTTGCCCGCAGGCCATATATGCCATATTTTGGCTTGAGTCAGGGAAAACAGTACATGATGTTCTAGCTGACTCCAAATAAAAATGATGCCACAAAGGTGGGTACGCCCCAATGTTCGGGCTCACTATAATGGTCTAGTATTGATCCTATGTACAGAATCACGTCGAGCGTATATGCCAAGTAAAACCTATTTACCCTCCCTGTTATTAACATTTATCAAATAATGCCTCAAAGGTCTATGACATGTGAATTACGGTAATGATCATTTAGCTAATATATATATACAAGTGCAACTATGCTATGACTATTTACTTTCATTCATAAAGTGTGACCTATATACATATATCACGTGGCCTAAGGATTTCCAGTAAAGGAACTTACAATAATATTGAATATTGTAAAGATTTGACGTAAAGGGAAAAAAGTAAATGTTTATAAGCTTGATGGCAGGATGAGGGAACGATATATAACAAATGAAATCCTACCTTCATATCCTATGAGAACTATATTGATGTTTATAAAAAAAAGAGCACACGACGTAGGTGGTGCATTAGTGGCGAGGGAAGATTTAGCTCTACATACCTTAGTGCTTTACTAGCTACGATGATACTCTGAGCTTCAAACAATACAACCCGCGCAAGGGTAGTCCTTATCCTTCCATCTACTAGTACCCGCTATCCGATAGGCAACCTACTAATTACAAGGATAACGAACGTCCATCAATAACCCATATGTACAATTAACAATTTATTCGAATAGGTTTCACTTATATTCGAAATTAATCGAATTTCTTACTAAGAATACAAAATTAATTCTTTAACTTTTTCAACTTATACAATTAAACATTAAATTCATCCAATTGATAGGAATTTCTAAAAACTACTCTTTTATCAAAATTTCACCTTTTTCGCCTTTTTCTCGTGAACCCATTTCAAAAAGTAGAGCAAAAATCCAAATCAAACGATAATCAACAACTTATACAATACCCCAACATAATTTCTATAATTAAATTCGAGTATGGAGTGAAGAAATTACCTTTTTAAAATTAACCCCAACTTGAGTTTTTTGAGGATTCTTGGATAAAACTAGTAGTTGTCTGGCAACCAAGGACCGTGGAACGCCTCTCCTTTGAAAGAATTCTTAGATGTTTTACGATCCTTTAACTCTTCTTGTTAATTTGATGAAATACGAAGAAAGAACAGAGAGTGTTTTGATTTCTCCTTGGCAGTTGCTCACGTTCTTGGGGGGGGGGGTTAATTTCTAATTGAAATTTATTCTTAACTTTTCCCTTTTCTTTCATTGTTACTTAAGGAATAATAACAAAAGTCAAAGTGGCCCCACCACTTGAAATACCCAAAACACACACACAAATATCCATTATCTTACCATCAGTAACCATACTAGTATATACATTCCAATTATATATATTTATTACACCATTTGCTAATGCACCATAATTTTCTTTATAGACTAGGAGTTGCACTCGTTTAAGATATTAACTTAATTCAAAAATTTTTGAGGTGTTACAATCTACCCCACTTAGGATCATTAGTCCTCGAATGATGCTTATAACTTACTTCCTGCTCCACCTATCCAAGACATCCACAAGATCACTTAATCAACTTCGGTCTCACTTTATCCCATTATAAGGCCTTTAAATTTGGCCAGCTCTCTAAATTTCCAAAAAAATTTCCAGAGTTTTCTTTGGAAATAGGCCTATCGGAAACCTGTCAGCAAGCCAGAATATATCCAAATACGCTTCACAGAGCTTCACAACACATATAATACTCAATAGATAATACATATGGCTCAGCTTGGTCTTAAACTCAATAAATAATACACAAGGCTCCTCTTGTCCTTAAGCTCAAATAAAAGTCATAACCAATTATGAAATTTACCTTATACTCTGCATCCACACGTTGTATCCATGTAAATCTCAAGAATCATAGGCACACATCATGTACCTAAACATATCATGTAAGAATAAGATGTCAACAGAACAAAATATAGTAGAAACTAATGATCATATAAAGGGACAAGTAGTTTAAGAACCTTCTGATGGCTCCTGGAATAAGTATGGATATTTAGTTTCCATATCCAGTTCTGATTCCTAAGTGGCTTCTTCTATGTCTTGATTCCTCCAAAGCACTTTAACCGAAACTATGTCCTCAGTTCTCAACTTTCTTACCTGCGGATCCAATATAGCCACGGGGACTTCCTCAAATGAAAAGTCTTCTGCAAGCTCAATAACCTCTATAGGAATGACGTGTGAAGGCTCTCCTAAGTATTTACGTAGCATAGACACATGAAAGACGGGATAGACTGCAGCTAACTCTGGAGGTAATTCTAACTCATAGAATACAAGGCTAATTTTGTGAATAACTCTATAAGGCTCAATATATATGGGACTCAGTTTAACCTTATTTCCAAATCATATAACGCCTTTCATAGGAGACACCTTAAAAAATACCAAATCATTAATTTGGAATTCTAAATCTCTACGTTGCACATCCGCATATGACTTTTGCCTACTCTAAGCAGTCTTTAACCACTCTCATATCAAATTAACCTTATCAATGGCTTGATGGACTAAATATGGTCCTAATACCTGACTCTTGCCTACTTTGAACCAACCAATAGATAATCGACATCGTCTCCCATATAGAGCTTTGAATAGAGCCATACCAATACTGGAATGATAGTTGTTATTATAAGAAAATTCTATTAAGGTTAAATAATCATCCCAGTTACCTTTAAAGTCCAGCACGCATGCTCTCAACATGTCTTCGAGCATCTAAATGGTGTTATCGACTTAGCCGTCTGTCTGCAGATAAAATGCATTGCTAAGATTCACCTGTGTACCCAAACTCCTTTGGAATGATTTCCAAAAATGTGTTGTAAACTAGGCATCTCTATCTAAAATAATGGAAATCGAGTTCCAATGTAAGCGAAAAATCTCTTTTATATATATCTCAGCACAATTTTCAGTCATGCTGGTAGTCTTAACAGGAAGGAAATGGGCTGATTTCGTCAGACGATCAACTATTACCCAAATAGAGTCATGTTTTCGATAAGAAGAAGGTAAACCTGTAACGAAATCCATATTGATAGTATCCCATTTTTGTACTGGAATTCTAAAGGTCTGAGCTAGGCCACTGGCCTCTGATGCTCGGCTTTCACTAGTTTATAATTGGAGCACCGTGCCACATACTGTGCTATATCTTTCTTCATGTCATTCCACCAGTAGATCTCTTTAAGATCATGGTACATCTTCATAGATCCAGGATGGATTAAATAACGGGAGCAATGTGCCTCAGTCATAATCTGTTGTCTTAGCCCATTTACGTCTGGTACACATAATCTACTTTGGCACCTCAAAGTGTCGTCCTGCTAGCTCAAATATTATGACTCGATGTTGTTGAATTCCCTCTTTGTACTAGAGAAATAAGGGATCATCATACTGCCTCTATTTCACTAATCCACTAGTGATGACTCTGTTGTATTGAGTACCACAACGCCGCCATCTTTGGAATCCACAAGACGGACTCCAAGACCAGCCAATTTGTGAACATCTTTGACTACCTCACGCTGAATAGGTGGTAAATGTGTTGGACTACCCATGGATAGTCTACTAAGAGCATCTGCTACAAAGCTACCCTTGCCTAGATGATAGAGAATATTGACATTGTAATCTTTTAACAACTCTAGCCACCTTCTCTGCCTCAAATTCAGCTGCATAAGAACCCAACCCAAGCCAATACCTGAACCATCACAATACACGACATACCCTTATGTGCCCTCTGGTAAGGCTAGTACTGGCGCTGTATTCAATCTACGTTTCATCTCTTGAAAACTTCTTTCACAAATATCTGACCATTGGTACTTAATTGCTTTCTGTGTCAATTTAGTCAATGGGGCAGAAATAGAGAAAAATCCCTCCATAAATTTCCTGTAGTAACCGGCTAACCCCAAGAAACTACGCACCTCTGTAAGAGTGGTTGGTCGAGGTCAATTCTTCACAACTTTTATCTTCTGAAAATCTACTCTAATGCCTTCTCCAGATACCACGTGACTAAGAAAAGCTACTGAGATCAACCAGAACTCACATTTAGAAAATTTAGCATACAACTGGTGCTCTCTGAGTTTCTGCAATACTGACCTCAAATTATCTGCATGCTCAACTTTGTTACGTGAATATATCAAAATTTCATCTATAAATACAATCACGTACATATCAAGAAAAGGTTTGAAAACCCTATTCATCATATCCATGAAGGCTGCTAGAGCATTCGTCAGTCCAAATGACATGACAAGAAACTCGAAATGACCATATCTTATTCGAAAAGCTATCTTATTAATGTTTACTTCACGAATCCTTAGATGGTGATAATCGGACCTCAAATCGAGCTTTATAAAGGATTTAGCTCCCTGTAATTGATCGAATAAGTCATCTATTTGGGGAAGAGGATACTTATTCTTTATTGTCACTTTGTTCAGCTGCCTATAATCGATACACATTCATAACGTGACATCTTTCTTACGTACAAACAATACTTTTGCACCCCAAGGTGATATACTGGGTCAAATAAAGCCTTTATCATGCAAGTCTTTCAGTTCTGCAGGCGCCATCCTATAAGGTGGAATTGATATCAGTTGAGTACCAGGATCTACATCAATACCAAAATTGATCTCTCTAATGGGAGGTAATCCAGGAAGTTCATCAGGAAACACATCTGGTCAATGCCCAAAATATTGAATAATCCTTGAAGGACTCAAATTAGGTCAATGCCATGCAAGAAAAACTTCATTAGTTTGAGAGAAATAAGGTTTGACATCTGGTTCCAAGATCCTCTATTAGAACTATCATAAGGACTAGGTAGGTATTCAAAAACAAGTTAGATAAACTGCATAACACTATAAGGAATAAGGCCAGATTAGGTGTTTAAGGATGTAATCAGGAGGATGACATATATTATGATGAAACTCTTGCACTTGTTGCCAGGATGGAAGCCATGAGGATTCTCATCACCTTTGCTTCCTACTTGAAATTTAAACTATTTAATATGAATGAGAAGAGTGCTATTATGAATGGGTATTTTTAAAAAGTATTTAAAAGAAGAAGTATATGTCAAACAATCCCTTGGTTTTGAAGATATTGGTCATGTAGATGCAGATTTCGCAGGGTACTTAGTAGATAGAAAGAGTACCTTAAGAATAGCTCATTTTTATGGGTTGTTAAAAATGCTTGATATTTTCACTAAAGAAGGGAACAATTTGAAAAAAACCATTTGAAGCTTGGGTTTTTGAAAATGAACCTCCTTTCACCAGGACCTCTCTTTTTCTATCTATGATCAGACAACAGGTATTCGAGAAAGTGGATTTAAACCTTGTTTAAATTAGATCTATACCCTTACAAGTATGCATTCATGGTAAGAGAAGAGAAGTCAAGGATGGAGATAATCAGGTAATTCAAGGCAATGTCCAAAAATTCAAAAGAGGGACTAGGTCCTTCTTCTTAGGTTAGTACTATTGATTGTACTTATAAAAGTCTTGAAATTGTCTAGGATTGCCACCTATGTGTTAATTTTTCCCTGCCTAACTATAACAATGTCTTGTCAATTGGAAATTTAAACGTCATCTCTCTTCCTCGATACGACACATTGCATCCTCTCTTTAAAAACCAAATCCCAACCACTCCAACTTGCCCCATTCATCTATTCTAAAATCTAGTGAGAGTAGAAAGATTCAAGAAAAGAGTCAGAGTTCTCAACTAAACATAATGGTGATAGAAGAAATTGTTTAAGAAAATGATAGTGTATTTCATCATGGTGCATATACACGGGAACCTAGTTCCTTGTCTGTGTCTAAACCAAAAAGAGTGGTGGTATTAAATTTGGTAGGGTCTAAATGCTCTAGTGATATATTGTAGAGGAAGAAGTCCCAACTAAATGAGTATTTATTCTTAAAGAAGAGGATACCTCTCAAAATATGGAGGAATAACCCTCTTCAATGAATGAAACTAGAAAGAAAAATCACTATCAAAAAGACCTAATGAGGAAAAAAGAGAACATAGGACCAAGAAACCCAACAAGAAGAGCATTGAAAAAAAAGAAAAATAAGTGAAGTCTGAATATAAAAGAATAAAGGGGTGATGAAGAATCAGCAGAAGAGGGACGTGGTTCTCTCTCAAATCCATCAACAAAAAAGGCTCCCTAAGTGAAACTTACCTATGAAGAAAGGAAAAAGATCATAAAAGTCCACAAGGTGTTGAATGGATGGGTTTTTGGCCCTGAGTTAAGTAAAATGAATAGAATGCAAAAGATACTTGAGATGGTAAAGTTACAAAAGTGACAACACTTCAATATTTTGCAATAGCTTATAGATTTACAATTGGCTTCCTCAGACCTGGTAAGGGATCAGGTTCAGTGACAACACTTCAAGAAAAAAATAATAAATTAAAAACCAAAGTGGTCACTCTGAGGGATCAGGTTGGGGATCTTACTCAGAAAATACTCTGCACCCATGATGATCTAAATATATGCCTTGATATGATGTTTAAGAAGCTCTCTTGCTATTTGAACAGTTATCTTCCTATTTTCCTTAGTCCATTTGTTCCTGTCAATTATTTTTGTCTATCCCCTTTTAGTATTTATATGGTTTACCCTATTTTGGCTATTTCTGTACTTTTATTAGTATTGTTTGTTATGCTAACTTTAAATGAATGATGGAGTCTATTTTGTTATTTGACTTGATATTTCTATTCCCTAACTATCTATTTTTACTAGTGTTATTGTTGCCCCAGTGCCCAAAGTTAACATGGAATATTTTCACTTATTCTTGGTTTACTGTTTTTTCTTTTTGATGATGTCAAAAGGGGAATGATCTTGGTGATAGGGGATACTGATGATAGGGGAAACTACTGATAATACTAGTGATTGAGAAAACTGAATGGAGACTAGGAACTGGTGACTATGTAAAGTAAAATCGTAACAGGAGAGAAACTTTTCATGCTAAAAGTAATCAAGTTTACCATCAACAACAAAGAGAAAATTAATGCAATCTTAATTTTGATAATTGACAAATGACTAAGGGACCCAGTACTGTCAATGTGACTGTGTGAACAAAAATTGTAACAAGAGAGAAATTTCTTCATCCTAAGAGGAATTAAGTTTGTAAAATTAATGCAATTTGATTCTGATGATTGACAAATTGATCGGGTACCTAATACTAATTAGGATCATGGTGACAAAGGGAACTACTAATAGGAGAAACTGAACTGATATTGTGGATTTGAATAATGGTCACAGAGGGAACTAAACTGATATGGTGGTGGTATGGAAACAAAGGGAACTAACATGGAAGTGTTGAACTGGTACATGAGATATGTGGTTTTGATGATTAACAAAACTCATTAGGGGACCTGGTACTTGAAATGCATGAGTACGTGGTCAATTGTATAGCTTTAAAGTATGCTATCTATGTAGTTGCTTGGCAGCACTGCAGCAGGACAGCTGCAGGCCTTTTCACGCTCAACAATAACATTTCTTCTAGGTTTTGGCCACTCTTATACAAGAAAATGTGACAAGAGGCAAAACCTAGTTTTTGCATATCCTGAAAGTTTATATTTTCTTTGCAAAAGCAATCATTGCTTTCCAACTCAAAGTTCTACAACAAGGGACCTGCTCATAGTCAACGATAGTTATTCTTAGTTCTTTGTTGTTTGATCCTTTATATTTTGTGCTTCATTGTAAACCTACTCCTTATTTTTAGAAGCTTGTGTAGGCACTTTATTTTTTCTCTTATCAAGTAGAGTTAGTTGATAGTGTAGGCTACAGTTAACTGTGGTTGTATCAGCTAAAGGTAGTTGATAGTGTGAGCTAAAGTTAGCCATGGTTGTATCAGCTAGAGTTAGTTAATAGAGTTGAGTTACAATAGAGTTATTGTAATGTGTCTTGTAATAGAGTTATTACAAGGGAGAGGGGATTTAGAGTTTAATTCTAGGATTACAAGAGGTTGTAATCAAAAGTTGCTTAATTTTTTTAGTAAAGGGGTTGAGAAAATCCTATGAGGTTGGTCGCGGTTTTACTCCCTTGAGCAAAGAGGTTTCCATGTAAACATCGTGTATTTGCTATTTACATTTGTTCCTTTCATTTACTCTTCACTGTTAGTAATTGCCCTTTGTCAACGACCTATCCATTGACTCGTGGTGGATTCATACAAGCCATCAGTAATTCAAAATTAGAAGTATATTACTGATTCTTTTTAAATAAAGTCATACTTCTCTTTGAAAATAGTATATATCTTATTCTATAATTCTATGATTTTGAAAATATTATATATCACAAACTATTTGCAATGGTTGTGATGTTTCATATCCATCATTTTACTTAGGAATGAAGACTTTTGACTTACATTATTAGTTATGTCTCATTTATGCCTCACTTATCTTTTTTTTCCTTTGTTTAAATTTAAATAGTCCACAATGAATATTGAGTAATAGGTTATTTTTTTGGGGATATAAAATTCTAATTAGAGGAAAATCAATTGTTATAGAAACAACATAAATCATAAAAATAAAATTATAAAAAATGGCTCAATCTTTGAAAGAGTCAAATCTTCCGAAAAAAAACTCCCTAGAAGGTCAAAGGTCGAAATATTAATTTTGTACTCAAATTTTTTCGAATAAGACATGGTTCTTTATATGGACACCTCATACATAATTCCAACTTTGTGACTTGATTTTGCATATTTTCGATGACTTTATTTTCATGCACATACTCCTATATAAACATAAACAACACCATACAAATAACACAATGCAAACAAATGCCTAATTTAACATCAAGATACGACGCCATCACTTTCACTATTTTTTTCTCCATTTTGAGGATGTAATGGCACCCCTACTTTTGCATCAAATTTTTTACTTAGCTCTTGGGATGGTGGAGTAAGAAAGAACCAAGCAATAGATGTTGCATCTTGCACTTCTTGGCCATTAAGTGAGGAATGTCTTTCTGTCTCTTAGTGTGACATATTTGGGATATAGGGATCTTGTTTCACATCTATACACCTCTTCATAGGTTCGGATGGTTCATTTCTATGTCATCTACCAAACACAAGGTCAAAAAGTATTTAAAATAAGGACAAATACACTCCAAATCCAAATATAATTTCTTTTCGACATTCTCACTTTTACACATCTCCTGAACATCAACATAATAAAAAATATTATGGTTGAATAGTTTGAAATTCTCTTTCTGCTCTACCAATTGGTCGTAATCCACAACAATTGGTGGTTTGGCATCAAATGTTGCCTTTTTTTTAATTGAGTTTATAGGTCATGTATATCTGATTCAAATTGGTTCATCTCTTGTCTGAGCTCAGTTCTTCTACTAGTTGTTTCTCCATGCTTGTAAGACCATCACAAAGAAATCCATGAAATTTCAGTAGTTGATCTTTTTTGTCAGTCAAGATTGACTCACTATCTCTACTTCTTCAAAGTTATGTTCGTGAGACTTGCTCTCTTCTTCTGATTGAGGTTTATCTTGGGTATTATCTAAGCTTGTAACTTATAGATCATTACAGGTTTCATATCTAGCCTCCATTTTTTTTTGGGTAGACACTAATCCTTTCTATGAATTTTCAGTGTTCCATATTATGCTCCAACAAATATTTTAACATATTACAAATTTTAGAAAAACGCAGGCATCCTCCATGTCATTATTTTTATCATCATCATAAACCATACATAGAATCATAATAGGGGCTTAGAGATGAAAACTAAGAGTTAGGACAATTATCCTAGTGGTCATCTTGACTACCACATATATTACAAACATTTCACTCAAAGTACTGAGCAGGTTCGTACAAACTATTTCACTGCTAATAAAAGCAAAAAACCAACCTCAAATTGGAGGTTGAAAAGGTGCTGGTCGGATTTACTGAAGGTTAGAAAAGGATTATTTAGAACAAAATCCAACCTCTCCTGAGGTTGATATTTTAATTACAAAATAATAAAATACATCATCTAGAGTTTGAATGCCTATCTTCACTATGGTAGGATACATTTCTACCACTAGACCAGTGATGTTTATTGGCTTAAGACTATGTTATTTTTTTTTATACTTTTTAAAGCTATATTTTCATACAAAAAAAACTAAGGTTGGCTTTTTAAAAAAGATTTACAAAAATCGACCCCTGGAGGTCTGTTTTTGCTATTATAAGTCATCAAGTGGACATATCAAGTCATCAAGTAGGCATATCAAGTCATCACAGAACCATGCTATTATAAGTAGTCATACGATATACAAGTCATCAAGTAGTCATATCAAGTTATCACCAAACTTGGATCTTGTTCACACTAAATTCATAGTTGTATAACGTCTGCTCCTCATCAGTCTCACTCTAACCATACCAAAACTTACAATAGTCACTCAATCTGTATACAAATGCTAAGAAATCTTATTTCTGCCCAATAGTCATGACCTGCAAGGGACACCTAGGGTCCATGTATTATACTGGCACGGTACCCGATCCAAATAATATCGTACCGACGTGTATTCTATCCATAATAATAATATTATATTAGTGTGGTACTGTTGTCTCCCAAATTGCACCTCATTATGAAGTATAAAATGTTTGATGAATCAAATATAGAACCAAACAAAGGTTGGGTTCGATCCCATAGGGAATAGGCTAGAAGATCGATCGATGCGGTTATCTAAGCAATTAGTAAAGTATTTGTCACGACCCAAATCCCATTCGGGCCGGACTGGCACCCGGAGCCGATAAGGCCCGAGAGAACCAATCTTTGCTCATGTACTCTCGTATGCATACTCGCGTATGAATATCATTTCATCTCATGTAATTATGCGGAAGAAATGAATATGGAAACATATGCCATAAATATATACCAAACTTGGCTGTTGGAGCCATTACGTCAAAATGAACGTACATCTTTTACTTTCATGATACCCCACATATGTCTACAAAGCCTCTAATAGATACATGACCATGTCTATGCAATATTTACAAAATGCCAAAACCTAATGAACACATGTGACTTGGGAAGCCCCAAAGCAACTGGAGCTCACCAACAATCTGCGAATATCTCATCACCTACTGCGGAGATCTACTAACACCTGGTCCTGCAGCATGTAAGGTAAGTCCCCCGAGAGGGGTCAGTGCGAAGAAAGTACTGAGTATGTAAGGCCATAATAAATAGCATCATATATGAGAATGTTAATAGAATAAAATATGAGAGAATAGTTTATGTGTATAAACCATCGTTTTATATAATATCTTTTATAACTAATCTCCTACAAGGGAAATTACCTTCACTCAAGAGACTTGCCTCCAATAGATTCTTCTATACCCAAGAGACTCTTTCTTGCTTCTATGTTCATTACCACTATATTTATATACTCATGCAAGGGATATACTCTCATCTCTTTTACTACTATCTTTATTATTATTCACTCAACTAGTTAGTGATTCATAATACCTTATGGATCATCTCCTTATAAGTAAGTATATAATACCGGGCCTCCACCTTTAGTGGGATATAATGTATATGTATATAGTACCGGGCCTCCATCTTGGTGGGATATATAGTATCGGGCCTCCACCTTTGATGGGATATAATAAATGAGTATATAGTGTCGGGCCTCCATCTTGGTGGGATATATATAGTACCATGCCTCCACCTTTGATGGGATATAATAAATGCATATATAGTACCGGGCCTCCATCTTGGTGGGATATATATAGTACCGGGCCTCCACCTTTGATGGGATATAATAAATGCATATACAGTACCGGGCCTCCACCTTTTATGGGATATAATAAATGTATAACATGGCATAGTATTGAGATTGTTCTATCTTGAACTTACAGCCTTTAGATTGTGATCCATACTCAATTTAACACATAGTAACCATACGTACATTACTTCTCTACAAATATTATACCCTTTACATAGTTATGAGAGTAACACACTAAAGATCATGACACTAATTGAAGCACACTCTTACATACACATCTTACTTCACTCCTTTACTTCATGAGATTGACACGCTCACTTATGAGGAATAGATATATTAATTCGCACTTACATCCTTCACTACTCTTATGAGATTGGTACAAAGATATTCATAATAATATTGGAATTCGGAACATGACATGATTGGAGAATGCTTTTCAAGAATAACCAGGTCCTCTTTACATCTTACCCTCTTTGAGATAATTATTCTAGAATCACAATGTTATGACTCCATTGGAACATACTATTATGAGGACTTTGGACCCATGTACATAATTAGGTAACTCATGAACAACATGACTAATGAATGAGGGATACGTGACTTAGGAATGAATAGGTTCTCCTTACGTGGTCACTTTCCTCTTAATAACTTCTTTTAGTAGTTACAACAACATTATGAGAGCCTAAGCATTTCAGTGCATGGATAGGAGACGTATGAATACCAATCGGTCAATGAATAAGAAACGTATGGATAGCAATATACATCAACCTGAATGAGATACCTTAGCATATTTTGGAATAGGACAAGTGGAATGTCAATATGAACATTATGTGATGCAGAAAGATACGGACAGAGTAACCTTACATACCTTATCTTCCCAATGTAAGTACACAATCCAATATGTGAGCACAACAATTCCGCTCCTTCTTTATGTTTCACTCTACATCAAAAGTACATAATGGAACCAACATTAACCACCAACTACCTTACAAAGGCATATGACAATAATGAGTTACATGTTTATCTTTAAAATAGCATTTCCTTCTCTACAATACCATTTACGGCATTAACATACCAACAATGTCCCATTCATGCCATACATTGACCACAAGCTACATTTCAAGTGTATAAGACAACCATAAGTTACATGAGTTCCCTATTCACCCTTTACAATACCATTCATGGCCCTTTTCATGCCAACAATACCATAACATTTTATACATTGACCACAACATCACATACCAATAGTATTTTACCACAAGGTTTCTCCTCTACACTTCCTCATAAGCACCATATCACAATTATTCCATTAACTTGCTTCAATACACCTCACAACAACAAATCGGCCAAAATCGCATAATTTACACTTATAGAGAAATAACAAGTTTAGGATCATAATAATACCATACATGTTGATATTTTATCCATACCATGCTTTTTCATCAAAACTACAAGTCATAATTCAAGTCACAATCCTATGGATATCACATCTTTTACCAAAAACACAAAACACCATGTTCAACACTTCCAAGAATAACCAACATGAGTTACATACTCTTCCATGCATATAATATATTAATACATAATAATAATCACTTACCTAGGTTTGTAAGATGATGATCTTGCTTTAAAGATGGCTTAGGGTTTGAAGAGCCACAAAGAGTTCTCTAACTAGAATTCTCAAGAAAAAGATAGAAAAGCATGTGTGTTGTTGTGTATTAAAAATCTGATTTTTGGCCCCCTTTTATAGACCTTTAATTCCATCCTTATTCACTCTTCTCAATCATTGACAAGTCAAGGCAAGAATGGGTCATTTGACCCATTTTTGGCCCATGACTTTGTCTTATTTTTGGGCCTCTTTTGAGCCCAATTCACTTGATCCAACAAAATCCATAATTTCTCATGTTTAATTCATTTCATACATGTTACAACAATATTCCCACTCACGGTATTTATATTTGTAGCCTCAATCCCAAAAACAAGCGATTCTAGCCACGTATGACCCATTTTGACCAAAAGGGTAAAATCGTCATTTTGATGCCAAATTCGTTCTCGAGTAATTTTATCATACAAATATAATATTTCACTCATTTCATGTATATTCTCATGGTTTTAGAAGAATCGTGGCAAAAATCGGCTCACTACGTCCCCGGGCACCTTTGGGACTTAAGAAAAATTCCAACTTTGAAAAGTGGCCAAAACCAGCGTGGCACGCTGCCTGGCGCGCCCCCTTGCTGCCTATGGACTAAATTTTTTAGCCCAGAGCGGCGTGGCACGCCCCTGGGTGCGCCCCACCCTTAAATTTATTATTTATTTATTTATTTTACTTATTGCTCTCAAAACTAAGGTAACACATGTACGGGGTGTTACAGTATTTCAGTAAATTGGGGGGTTCTGTAAATTGGCTTTTGAACAAGTAACAATTGTGAATTTCTTCAAGTTTGTAATCAATAGATGAGAGACACAAGGACTGTGTTCCCTATAACTTCATAACTCCATAGGTTCTTCATACTAGTGATCTCTCTAGGTGCTTAGCATGCAGAATTGATAAGTTAAGTTTATCTAAACGACCGTACAGACCCTATTAGATAACTATTCTCAATCACGCATCTATATCTCATAAGTTTTGCAATCCAACCCTTATCATGAAACCTAGATTAGCTTTCCCGCATCCACAACTCAAGCTATTAAGTGAAGGTTGATAGCTCCAAGTCTCCATTATTTGTTCCCTTTTCCCATACGTTATCCCTTCATCCAAAGCAAGTAAGAATAAGGCGAGTTCTACTATCTGTAGCCTCTAGAAAGCAATCAAATTGAAGAGAATGACAATAGATGCATAAACCGTGTACTTCAAAACCTACTTTGTTAATCCATCATGGTTCCCACAACCCTAGTTGTGGGGGTTTATCTACCCCTAATTGCAAGAACACAATAATAATTCTTGGAAGAAATCATAATAATGCGCTTACAAGAAGAAGAATTAAAACCGCAAATGTCAACTATGAACTAAACTCTCAAGGAATGTGTTTACAACTCTCACGAACAAGTATATGGGATCAAGAATAGTAATAGAACATAAACTAAAACATAAAACATAATAGAAGTATTTATAGATGCAAAACAAATCATGTCCTAAACATAATAGAAAAACTGGGTTGGCAGTGGCAACAAACGTGGCTACGGGTATGGCCTAGCTAGGACTTGTCATATGATCTGAGGCGTATTTATATGCCTTAGTAGCGACTTTAACCCATGATCACCTTAGTTTTGAGAACAATATTTGTTGATTTCATATATTTTTGATGAGAAATGGGATAGTGTGCTAACCAATATGATTAGACTCTTGTAGGTGGAAATTGCGATTTCTGGAGCATGTTTGGCATGGAAAGTGAGGCTCGGAGGAGCTATGAGCGAAGAAGATTGAAGATGAGAGACAATCCAAAGAGTTGATCTTAAAGAATCCATCCAAATCCACGAAGAGAAGTCGACGGAAGTCAGAAAATTACAAAAAAAAGGGGGCCTGGCGCGCTAGGCAACGTGCCAGGCCGCTTTTGGCAAAATTGTCACCAGTCCAGGCAGTGCCCAGGCGCGCCAGGCAGCGTGCCACACTGCCTGGGAGCACCCTGCTTGCTGAGGCAAAAATCTGCCTAAGTACAAGGCGCGCCCAATGGCGTGCCGGGCCGCGTTTTAGCCGATTTTTGCCTCGACTTGGGTCTATAAAAAGGGTTTTTCGAGTTATTATATGAGATTCCATCCTCCCTAGAATATTTTGGGCGTTTTTGGGCATCTTCATTAGGTTCAAATCCTCTTCTTTTCAGTTTTTAAGTACTTTTATGGTATTTATTTACTTTTGGTTGTTGATAAACATTATGAGTGGCTAAAATCCCTAATTCTTGGGGTTAAGGCCAAGAACATGAACCTCTTGGACTAATTGTATTGGTTTTTGCTGGAGTTTATGTTAAAGTGGTTATTCATATATTCTAAAATTCATTATTTTGATGTTTGATCACCATTAGAATATATTTCTTGTCTTGAAGTAAGCTCGAGAGAGAAACGGATAGATAGAACTTGGATATGTGAAGTGTGGTCTGTCTCTGAGACGTAATTCTAAGGGATTGACTCGTGGTTAGGACCGAGAGGTACCTACCCACCCACACTTGGTCAATTACAAGAAGAAAGCTTAAGAGCTCTAGAATTGGTAAAGCTTATCACCACTCGCAGATGTAGGTAGGTTTTTAAGTTCTAGAAGGCAAGTATAATTTGGAGACGAATATAGTTGTAAAATTAACCTTGGGATCAATAACCATGATAAACTCCTCAAAAATGCTTAAACCAACAACAATTACACTCAAGAGATGATGTTCAGGGAGCCTTAGCCCTGGGAATTCACTTTTTATTGATTTTTAAAGCATATTTACGGAAACCAAAGTTACGGTAGCGAAGTTAGGCGTCCTTAGTTCGCAATTCATTTAATTTTTAGCACCCAATCACTTGTCGTTTTCGCAACACTAGTTTTCAATTATAGTTTGACGTCCAGAGTGATTTCTGTTGATGAAAGTCCCTTGGGTTCGATATCCGGCTCTTTAAAAGGAGCCACTTTATTACTTGCACGATCACGTGCACTTGCGTGTATAGCTGGGTCGCAACAAGTTTTTGGCGCCGTTGCCGGGGACTTTCAAATAGATAGATTTCAATTTTTGACGCTTGTACTTTAATTTTCAGCTACGTGTTGACAACTTGATCTTAGCTGTTCTATTTTGCAGGCTTACTTCATCGGAACACTGGAAAGGAACAAGGATTTGGTAGCCCCACAGTCTGAACCTGAAAGATATTTCAATAGATTGAGGAGACAGGCTGCAGATTACCCAATCCCATAAGTTGAACTGGCTGGCGAAGGAATACGGGGTAATCCCGTGAGAGTTGAAGAACCAGGTGCAGAGAGACGTGAATCGGAAGTGATGGCTGCTAGAACAGTCCGCGATGTGGCAATCCCACTCGCTACTAATGTGACCTCCAGTATTCTCAAACCGGCAGCTGGAGGTAGATTTGAGCTTAAACAGAACATGGTGCAACTCTTGCACTCAAGTGGACAGTTTACTGGTCTTGCTCATGAAGACCCGCAGAGACATATTCGGAATTTTCTAGAGATCAGTGACACATATATTCCTGCGGGTGTGTCTTCAGATTATGTAAGACTTACTTTGTTTCCCTTTTCTCTGTTGGGGGAAGCAAGAAGGTGGTTAGATGCAGAGCCGGCTAATTCTATCACCACTTGGGATGATCTTGCTCGGAAATTCTTAATAAGGTTCTTTCCGTCTGGAAAGACAGCAAAGCTAAGGAGTGAGATACTAAGCTTCAGAAAGAGAGATGATGAGAATTTGTACCAAGCGTGGAACAGATTCAAATCCATGTTGAGGGATTGTCCTAACCACCACCAAGCTAATGAAGTGTTGGTACATACGTTTATAGAGGCTCTCGACCCCAACACTAAAATTCTACTTGATTCAGCTGCAGGTGGACAGGCTTTAGAGAAGACGTATGATGAATTATATGCTCTGTTGCGTATGATGAATTATATGCTCTGTTGAATCATATTTCGCAGGGAAATCCAGACTGGCATAGTGATAATTCAAGGAATTCTGCAAAGAAGATTGCTGGGAAACTAGATGTGGATGCAGTCATAGCATTATCTGCCCAAATTTCAGCTATGCAGAACATGATGAACAATCACTTTAGTAGTTTGAATTTGGGGCAACAACCAGCTCCTGTGAATGCAGTCCAGCAACCTGTTGCTGTGATGTGCAGTGTATGTGGAAATGGTGATCATACCAGCAAATCGTGTAGTGCTAATCCGGATTCAGTAAATTTTGTTGGTAATGCCCAAAGGAGAGGTGGCGTTCAGAACTACGGTAATACTTATAATGCCGGGTGGAAAAACCATCCAAACTTCTCGTGGGGAGGAAATCAAAATCAATACAGGCCTCAAGGATATGCACCTCAGTACAACAATCAGCAAGGTCAAGGTAATCAAGGGGGCACTAAGACTGGAGATATGAGCATGGAGGATATGTTAAAACAGATTATGGCTGAGCAGGCTAAGCTAGCAGCAGATGTGAGGAACAACCAGTTGGCTACTCAGAATTTGGAGAAGCAGATTGGCCAGTTAGCTAATGCACAGAATATAAGGCCCCACGGAGGTCTTCCTGGTGATACTGAGCCAAATCCCAAGCAGGTGAATGCTATAGTTACCCGTAGTGGTAAGCAGTTAGAGGGTACAGTTGCACCAGCGAAAGAATTGGAGCCAAAAGTAGTGGTGATTGAAGATGACCAAGTGGAGCGTACCACAAGCCCTAAAGATGATAAAGTGATACATAGTGTGAAGTTGCCTCCTCCCTTTCCTCAGAAATTCAAAAAGAAGAAGGAGGATGAGTGCTTTGGTAAGTTCATTGAACTACTTAAACAAGTGCACATTAATTTGCCTCTTGTGGATATTTTGCAGGGTATTCCAAAGTATGCCAAGTTCGTGAAAGATATTGTCGCAAACAAGAGTAGATTGACGGAGTACGCCACAGTTTCATTGACTGAGGAGGTTAGTTCTCGCATTCAAAACCGGTTACCTACTAAGATGAAGGATCCTGGTAGTTTTACTGTGAAGATTACTCTGGGAGATCGAGTCTGCGCTCTTGGATTGTGTGATTTGGGGGCCAGTATAAATCTGATGCCTACTTCGGTTTTCAAGGAGTTGGGTTTGGGTCGTCCTAAGCCTACCACTATTATTCTGCAGCTTGCAGACCGATCTGTGACTAGACCCGATGGCATTGTTGAGGATGTTCTGGTTCAAGTAGGTTCGTTGATCTTTCTGGTTGATTTTGTGGTACTGAACTTTGAGCCTGATCCGGAAGTCCCATTTATTTTGGGGCATCCGTTTCTGGCCACTGGAGGGGCAATCATTGATGTAGCTGCCGGGAAACTCACTATGCGAGCTCATGATAAGGTTGAAGTCTTTGATGTGTATAGGGCTTTGAAGCTTCCAGAGATTTATGAGAACTTGTCGGCTATCACAGCTATAAATTCGGCGGTTGAAAGCATCTACACTTTGGCTACAGATCCGTTGGAAAAAGTTTTGATGGGGCAAGATGTGTTTGGCGATGCAGAAGCTAGTGAGATGGTGCAAATTCTCGATCTTATGGGCATCTATGCGAAAGAAGGTAGATGGGAACCATTAAATCGTCCTCTCGGTCCTACAACTAAGCCCTCAATCGAGGAAGCACCGAAGCTTGAATTGAAGGAACTTCCACCACATCTTAAATATGCTTACCTAGGTGAAAACAAAACTCTTCCTATTATTCTGGCAGCAGATTTGTCACAAGAACAAGTTGATGCAGCATTGTTGATTTTAAAACGAAGAAAGAAGGCTATTAGTTGGCAGATGTCTGACATCCATGGGATTAATCCGGGTTTATGCATGCATAAAATTTACATGGAAGAAGTGCACAAGCCGAGTGTGCAACACCAACGACGCTTAAATCCGGTAATGAAAGAAGTAGTAAGGAAGGAGGTAATTAAGTGGCTTGATTCTGGAATTGTTTACCCTATCTCTGATAGTACGTGGGTGAGCCCAGTACAATGTGTTCCAAAAAAGGGTGGTATGACGGTGATCACAAATGACAAAAATGAACTGATTCCTTCAAGAACGGTAACTGGATGGCGTATTTGCATGGATTACCGGAAACTTAATGATGCTACAAGGAAGGACCATTATCCAATCCCTTTTATTGATCAGATGCTAGATCGTTTGGCCGGGCAGGAGTATTATTGCTTTCTTGATGGATATTCCGGATACAATCAAATTGCTATAGATCCCCAAGATCAAGAGAAAACTACATTCACATGTCCTTACGGCACATATGCTTTCAAGCGTATGCCATTTGGATTATGTAATGCACCGGCCACCTTTCAGCGGTGCATGATGGCTATTTTCTACGACATGGTGGAGGAGTTTGTAGAGATTTTTATGGATGATTTCTCAGTCTTTGGTAACTCTTTCGAGGTATGTTTGCAAAACCTGGATAAAGTCCTTGCTCGGTGTGAAGAAACTAATCTTGTTCTCAATTGGGAGAAGTGCCATTTCCTGGTGACAGAAGGTATAGTTCTTGGGCATAAAGTTTCGAGGCAAGGGCTGGAAGTTGATAGGGCAAAGATCGAAGCTATTGAAAAACTCCCTCCAACGGTATCGATCAAGGGGTGCGAAGTTTTTTGGGTCATGCAGGATTTTACAGAAGGTTTATTCAAGATTTTTCCAAAATTGCACGTCCCATGTGTGCACTCTTGGAGAAAGATGTGAAGTTTGTATTTTGTGAATCATGTGTAAAGGCATTCGAGGTTTTGAAAAAGAAGTTAATAGAGGCACCTATTCTTATTGCTCCTGACTGGGCTCTGCCATTTGAGCTCATGTGTGACGCAAGTGATGCGGCAGTGGGTGCGGTTCTAGGTCAACGGAAGAATAAGGTATTTCACTCTATTTATTATGCAATCAAGACTCTAGATGCAGCCCAGATTAATTACACGGTTACTGAAAAGGAGATGTTAGCTTTGGTATATGCATTTGATAAGTTCAGATCGTATTTGGTCGGCACAAGCGTCATTGTATATACTGATCATGCAGCAATACGATATTTATTCAACAAAAAGGATGCTAAGCAGCGCTTGATTAGATGGATCTTATTGCTACAGGAGTTTGACTTAGAGGTTAAAGATAGAAAGGGGACAGAAAATCAAATTGCTGACCATCTTTCTAGACTTGAGAGCTCGACACATATAGAGGACGATGGGCATATTTGTGAGGAATTTCCAGACGAGCAGTTGTTGGTATTAGAGGTTGAGGAGTTGCCATGGTATGCAGACATTGTGAACCTATTGGTAAGTGGATTATTTCCTCCTGATTCTAGTTCTCAACAGAGGAAGAAACTGGCATATGAGGCACGCTTTTATATATGGGATGAGCCGTATTTATTCAAGCAAGGGCCTGATCAAATAGTACGAAGATGCATTCCAGATGCGGAAGTTAAGCAAGTGTTAGAGAGATGCCACGCATCACCTTATGGTGGACATCATGGTGGTGAACGAACAGCCCAAAAAATATTGCAATCAGGATTCTTCTGGCCTTCGATATTTAAAGATGCTCATGCCTTTGTGAAGAATTGTGATCAATGTCAACGTATGGGGACAATTGCCAAGAGACATGAGATGCCTCTTAACAACATCCTAGAAGTAGAAATTTTTGATGTATGGGGGATTGATTTCATGGGCCCTTTTCCACAGTCGAATGGAAATTTATACATACTCGTTGCAGTGGATTATGTATCCAAATGGGTAGAGGCCGCAGCTCTTCCTACTAACGACTCCAAAGTTGTGGTAAAGTTTCTGCAAAAGCACATCTTCACGAGGTTCGAAACTCCAAGAGCTATCATTAGCGATGGAGGATCACACTTCATTAATTATTTGGTGAAAAATGTATTGGCAAAGTATGGAGTGAAACACAAGGTCTCAACAGCATATCATCCCCAAACAAGTGGTCAAGTGGAAGTGTCTAATCGGGAGATAAAGCAAATCTTGCAGAAGACGGTGAATACTCAGAGGAAAGACTGGTCACTTAAGCTGGATGATGCTCTTTGGGCCTATCGAATGGCGTATAAGACTCCTATAGGGACTTCTCCCTATCATTTGGTCTTTGGGAAAGCTTGTCACCTCCCAGTTGAGCTCGAGCATCGAGCATATTGGGCAGTAAAGAAGTTGAATCTAGATCCGGGGTTGGCAGGTGATAAGAGGTTGTTACAACTCCATGAGTTGGAAGAATTTCGTGCTCATGCATATGAAAATGCTAAGATCTACAAGGAGAAAACGAAGCGATGGCATGACAAGCATATTCTTCCCCGTACTTTTGAGACAGGCCAGTTGGTACTCTTGTTTAACTCAAGACTTAGGTTGTTTCCGGGCAAGCTAAGATCCAAGTGGAGTGGGCCCTTTGAGGTAAGTCGCACGACACCTCATGGTGCGGTGGAACTTTTGAACAAGGCGGATGGTACAAGGTTTATGGTAAATGGCCAGAGATTGAAGCATTATTTCGGTGAGGAAGGAAAGCAGACGGAGGACGTGCTTCGCCTTGCTGATAACTAGGCACTGATAATTGGTCGAGCCGCGACATTAAACCAGGCGCTACATGGGAGGCAACCCATGAATCTGTTGTAATAGTTAGACCTTATAAAGTAAAAGTTCAAAAAGAAGAGTCGTGCCCCGACCAAAACTAAGGCGCTTGATGGGAGGCAACCCATCCCCTTTAAATTTTGGATCAGTTTTTTCTAACTTAGTTCTAGTATCTTGTGTTTATGCAGAGACAAGGAGCATTTCGACATGGAAACCCACAAAGAAAAGGTAAAAATTGGCGGACATACGATTATTTGGAAGTGCCGAGCAGGTAAGACATGTTTTTTGGGCAGAGTTTGGAGTTTTGGGACCTATAATAGCCCCAAGGTCATGAAAAACATGTGAAATATCGCCCAGGTATGAGGTAAAGTGTCCCACGCGCTACTTGGCGTGCCAGGGTAAAATTGAAAAAAAAATAATTAACATTGGCAGAGGGCAGGCGCGCTAGGCAGCGTGCCACGCCGCCTGCCCCAAAAAAATGACTCGCGTAGGCAGTGCACAGGCGCGCTAGGCAGCGTGCCACGCCGCCTGTGCACAATATTTTTGTTACCAAGGCAGTGGGGTAGCGCGCTAGGCAGCGTGCCACGCCGCTACCCCCTTTAAAATTGGTTGAGTTTTTTTGTATGATAACCGACCCACCCCCACCCTTTTCTTTCAAATCCCTAATTTTCATCACTTTTCCCCATCTTTCTCAACTCCCCACACACACACCCGAATTTCTCCCCTAGGCATTCCAAAAATTCTCTCTTCTTTTCTCTACTTGTGCCACAAATAGCTCCAAGTCTAGCCTTCTCCTCTTGGAATTGTGTCCAAGTCTCCATTAACAGATATCAAGGTATGTTCTCTTAACTTTCTCTCTCTAGTTGCTAAGAGAATGATGTGAGTTTGAAGTCTTCTGGGATTTCGTGTGGGCTGTCTAGATTTCTTGGTGTATTGACTTGCTTATTATCATATGGTTTGGGTTTATGGGGTGGCCTTACTACGACTGTGATCTTGTGATTGCTAATCTTATTCTAGGGAAAAGATTGGAAGTGGGTGTATCTTCATTGGTAACATTGGAGCGACTTGGTGGTGGCAATCATTAAATTAAACTCATATGTGTTGAATATGTATGACTTTCGTTGGAATTCTTGAGTACCACGAGTATGTCATTCTAATGCTAGTTATGAGACTGTTAATCTTGTGTAGGAATGTGCCTTTATACATGATTGTACTTGGATTTGGGGCATTAAGTGATAAGGGGAAGTCTGAGTACCCTCCGCCCATAATTATTTTGAATTGGTGCCAAGCGACTAGATGTGGGGTGGCCCTCAATGTCACCGCACATCAAGTTGGTTAGCTATTTTTACAAGGTTTATTGACTGGTTTGTGGATCTCTGCTACAGGTACTATGTCTGATTCTAATGTAGCAGCCTCTAGCTCTCACAAGAGACGTCGGTCAGGTAATAAGGTGCCCGCAGCTCCCCCAGTACCAAAAGGGCAAAAGCGGAAGTACGGGCTAAATGCAGTTTCCAGTGCGGGGAAAAGTTGGTACAAAAGCCACCCGGAAGCTAAATATTTTTCCGATGAGTGTATTGATAGGGCAAGCCTGGCTCGGGTTTACCCAAGAATTTTGGCTCGGATTGAGCAACTTGGGATGGGCTTTGTTTTCAACAGACCTACAGATTGCAACCTCCACCTGGTGAGGGAATTATACGCAAATTGGAACCCGGACGCACCGACATGTTCGGTCGTGGTACGAGGTTCGGATGTGATACTTGACTCATTGAGCTTGAATGGATTATTGGGGGTCCCCACTTGGGCTAATCCCCAAGACATACTCAAGCTAAATGCTAGGCCTCCATATGCTGAAATTAGACACACTCTGTGCGGCCCACGTTCAACTGTGAGGTGGCTCCGCCATCACCAACGAGGGTATCACCAGAGTCTACCCTTTGCCCATCTCAGCAAAGAGGCTCGGATTTGGCTCAAGATTGTGTGCTGTTGCTTAATTCCAGGGAGCCACATGACTGAAGTTACGAGAGATCGTGTCTGTCTGGTATATGCTCTCATGACTGGTACAGAGATCAATGTAGGCTCTGTGTATGTGGTGCATAAGTTGATATGTGGTTGTGTAAGCTGTGCAAGAATGTTCATTTTGTGTCTATTGCTTAAAAGTTGCCCTGAGTCAAGTGTGAGTAATTGTTCGAGGACAAACAAAGGTTTAAGTGTGGGGTGGTGATCTGAGGCGTATTTATATGCCTTAGTAGCGACTTTAACCCATGATCACCTTAGTTTTGAGAACAATATTTGTTGATTTCATATATTTTTGATGAGAAATGGGATAGTGTGCTAACCAATATGATTAGACTCTTGTAGGTGGAAATTGCGATTTCTGGAGCATGTTTGGCATGGAAAGTGAGGCTCGGAGTAGCTACGAGCGAAGAAGATTGAAGATGAGAGACAAGCCAAAGAGTTGATCTTAAAGAATCCATCCAAATCCGCGAAGAGAAGTCGACGGAAGTCAGAAAATTACAAAAAAAAGGGGGGCCTGGCGCGCTAGGCAGCGTGCCAGGCCGCTTTTGGCAAAATTGTCACCAGTCCAGGCAGTGCCCAGGCGCGCCAGGCAGCGTGCCACGCCGCCTGGGAGCACCCTGCTTGCTGAGGCAAAAATCTGCCTAAGTACAAGGCGCGCCCAACGGCGTGCCGGGCCGCGTTTTAGCCGATTTTTGCCTCGACTTGGGTCTATAAAAAGGGTTTTTTGAGTTATTATATGAGATTCCATCCTCCCTAGAATATTTTGGGCGTTTTTGGGCATCTTCATTAGGTTCAAATCCTCTTCTTTTCAGTTTTTAAGTACTTTTATGGTATTTATTTACTTTTGGTTGTTGATAAACATTATGAGTGGCTAAAATCCCTAATTCTTGGGGTTAAGGCCAAGAACATGAACCTCTTGGACTAATTTTATTGGTTTTTGCTGGAGTTTATGTTAAAGTGGTTATTCATATATTCTAAAATTCATTATTTTGATGTTTGATCACCATTAGAATATATTTCTTGTCTTAAAGTAAGCTCGAGAGAGAAACGGATAGATAGAACTTGGATATGTGAAGTGTGGTCTGTCTCTGAGACGTAATTCTAAGGGATTGACTCGTGGTTAGGACCGAGAGGTACCTACCCACCCACACTTGGTCAATTACAAGAAGAAAGCTTAAGAGCTCTAGAATTGGTAAAGCTTATCACCACTCGCAGATGTAGGTAGGTTTTTAAGTTCTAGAAGGCAAGTATAATTTGGAGACGAATATAGTTGTAAAATTAACCTTGGGATCAATAACCATGATAAACTCCTCAAAAATGCTTAAACCAACAACAATTACACTCAAGAGATGATGTTTAGGGAGCCTTAGCCCTGGGAATTCACTTTTTATTGATTTTTAAAGCATATTTGCGGAAACCAAAGTTACGGTAGCGAAGTTAGGCGTCCTTAGTTCGCAATTCATTTAATTTTTAGCACCCAATCACTTGTCGTTTTCGCAACACTAGTTTTCAATTATAGTTTGACGTCCAGAGTGATTTCTGTTGATGAAAGTCCCTTGGGTTCGATATCCGGCTCTTTAAAAGGAGCCACTTTATTACTTGCACGATCACGTGCACTTGCGTGTATAGCTGGGTCGCAACATCATATATGCCCGAAGCCCGTTGCCTTTTTTTTCTTACATATTTCCTATGCATCGTATGGACTCCCAATGGCTCATCAGTCGTTTCTACTAAAGTCAATTTTACAAACTTTCTTGACTTTGGGACAATATTCTCAAGATAAGACTTGACAATGACTCGTAGCCTCTCCTAACGATTCGTATGGAGTAGTCATGGCCCCTAGGAAGGAATGTCACCTCTACAGAACTTTTGGACCATGTGCTCAAGACGGGTCACCAGACAACCAATAGCCTCTCCCTACGACTCATAGCATGTAGTCGTTAGTAACACTTTATTTTAACCCTTTAAGATTTTGATCATTGTTAATATGAAAGTTCAAGCCACAACTTGTAGTGTGACCCAAGAGTCATGACCAGGCTTCAGATGCCAACACTTGGTCAAATTTACCTCTTTTTTTAATCCAATTACCACCAAGACCTATTTTCCTACAAAACACTTAAACAAACACATCATACTTACAAATACACCTAAGTTCTTGTATATTTTCCTCGTTTTAAGCATTGAAAGTATCATGAAATCATGACACATCAACACCATCACGTAGAGCGATTATAGGTCCTCAGGAAAACAAAACAAAACAAATAACTACGACGCTTAACTAAGAGAAACCTAGGGGACCTACAGCAGTCAATGCATGCAATTCTTTTTAGCATAAAATTTTCAACCACCCTCATATACAAAATTTCAAAACCACTGTGTGTACACATACAACCCATTACCACGATATAAAGGGATCAAGAGATGGCATCATATTATGAACAAACAACCAAGCATATATGCAAATGATATTACCCAAACAAATAGCAACCAACAATGCAACCCGTGCGCCCTCACAACAAAGAAGTTTTGTATGCTCGTAGTCTAAAGATGCAAATGTAAATAGGGACTGAATCAAGACACTAACTCTCCCAAATAAGTTCTAACAGTGTGCGTGAAATACTATAGGCTTGCCCATACTTTCTATATCTTTTGGACTGTTGGACTAGGATCACTATAGGAATTTTATTGACTTGTAATGTGGGCTTGGGGAAGGATATGGTAAATATGGATATAGTGACTCAACCCTCCTTACTATATTTGGCTTCGCTTTTCAACCTCACTTATTTTCTTCTCCCTTATTCTCCTTTGTTTTTCTTCAGATTTCGGGTGTGGTTTTCTTTATACACTTTCTCTTTTTTTTCTTTTTCTTTTGCAAACTATATTAATCACTTTTTTTCTTTTTCTTACCATACCCGAATCCTTTTTCTTTTATTTTACTAACTTCTTCTTCATACATAATTTAAACTATACAGACCTATGAATCCACCCTTAACTTAGGCAATTTACCTGTGTTGAGGTACATAGTGTCCAAGGAGGGACCAGGGCCAAAACAGGATCATTGTAGGTAGAAATGGGAAGGTAAGTAGGCTAATAAAAGAAATAGGTCGATTAAGGCTCAAACTAGGGATCAAAGGATATTCATTCCATTTGGTAGGGCATCTAGGCTAAAATTGGACTATTCAAGAATGGATTATGATCATTTTCTTACCAACTATCCTACATCCTAGGCTAGACTAATCAAGCAAGTTCTATATTGCACACACAAAACTGATCTAAGTAAGCACCTCACACGCACATAGCACAGGGTTACACTATCCTACTACCTATCCAGTTCATGCATTGCTAAGCTGTGGTTATTATGCCTATAATACTAATGCCATAACGAGATCAACAATGGTCACAGTTCACAACAAAAACAACACACGATCTAAAAAAAATTCTTATGAGGGGTATCCTTTAAACTTCAAAATCAAAATCCAAACATTCAACACTTAACTGTACTAAGGTTCCCCTATTTTCCTCCAAATCAAACACAACTAAACACAACATAAACAAAAATAACCTAAACATGGTGATTCTACTATGATAGCACACCCAGGGGAATAAAACACGAAAATAAAAAATCCCAAGTGGTGGTATACCCCCACCCCCCAAGTTTGAGAACATATAGTGTCCTCCCTATATGCATATAGTTGGAAAAAGTAAAAACAATGGGTAAAGACATACCTGTGGTGCTCTAGGAGTCAGATGTAGTCTTATCAGCTGCTGGGGTCTTAGAACTCACCTCAGTCTCTACTCGCATGGCCTCAGTAGTGGCCAAAGCACGTAAATCAATGTTGGCACCGGTGGTGGCCGGTGCACTCAAAGGTATCAAACTTGTAGGGGAAACTATCGTCCCCCACCACTCTCTACAAAATCAACAACAACATCTCTCAGGGCCTCATAAACTCTGGAGCTCCTCGCTCCATGTCCCATCTCATAAATCTCAGACAAGTGATCCTCAGAGGATTGCTTTCTTGCTTTGGTTGCTCTTTTCAAGTCTTTTTTATCTATCTTTCTCTTCTTTCTTCATTGTTTCGGCTTCGCAGCAACTTTGGCACTATTTTCTTTGCCCTTAGTGCTGTGTATGTTGGTTATCTCAACCTCTTTAATCTCTCTATCATGGGAATGGTCGGATCCAGTAATGCCAAAAATAGTCTAGACAACATGTCCTCAACTACAGCACAAAGGGCAGCTAGCTCATCTTTATTCCCATTCAAGTGCGTGGAATTTACACCCTAAATCTTATCAGTTATCATCCACTCAAAAATATCAAATTAGGTCTGCATCCCACGTATTTTTTTTTGGATCTCACCCTTCACCCAAGGTTGAACCCCATTCTCAATATTCTTAACCTTCCACTCAATTATAGTCAAGCATTTCAGTACAATTTGTAAGAACTCATGTGGGACTAGAACATACCCACTAGCAGGTAGGTGTAAATGGATACACCAGGAGTAGGAGTTAGTAAGACAAAAACTGAAGGTTGTTGTGAAGTGGAGGAAGATGTGGCAACAGCACAGGCATGGGTATCCGGCCTCAAGGCCTTAGTCTGGGACTCTATAGATGTGTCCTCAAGATCAGCAAACACGGGCGTGTCAATCTCCTTATGCACACCCAACTAAAAGGCCTTCTCCAATAATACAGCACACCCTAAAACTTTTGTCATAGACACTGGATTTGTTGGGTCCCAATTCAGCCAAGATTGGTAGTGCGATAAACCATGATAAAATAATCTATCTCGGGCAATACAAGAATACCATCCTCCAAGCATATTAGCATCACCAAGCATGGGAATAGTATACTCGTCTTGGGCTTGACTGCTCTATCCTAGATTTCTCGGGAAATCAACTTGATAATGTTAATCTCATAACTCTCCATAATTCCTGCCAACAAGGCAGCTCAATCAGGGCTCAAAATATTATCACTGGATATCGAAACTAGTCGGTGACGGACCAAGGTCCATAAAGATTTGGCAGCAAAGTTAAAGCTACCTTTCTTTATCTGTAACTCTCTATCGGTCACCCATTCAACATCTTCCTTCGTAGAAGCAATACTGTTTTCCATCCAATAAAAGTGTACCATGTTGTCATAGCTGCTAATATTCTTCGGCTTTACCTTCTTCATCTCATCAATATGATGATCAATCTATGAAGTGTTAGCTAGAGGTTTAAAGTCTCAACCATTAAGGAAGCATGAAATAGTTTTCTCCAAAATATTAACCTCAACACCACGAATCAACAGAGCAGGTATTGGATCATGAACCTTCTATAGCAAACCTTACAGATCCAGCACCTTCAATATGGCTTGATAGGCTGCATAAAATTCTCAAACTAGTATCAGACTGTATCTATATGGCTCTATAGTCATCCACCCAAACTTGTATATATCAAACAACCACTAAAACTCAGGCATCTCAGACATACCCGTGGTGCTAATCTTGGTTTCTCAAATAAACCTCTCTTAGGTTGGCCCGTGCTTTAGTTGATTGTAATGTCTCAATCATATATGGCTTGTATGCCCTGAATAACCCAACTCTCAACTAGTGGGGCTACCATAATCGAAAGTGTGGGTTGTCCCGGTGGTTGAGGCTAATTCTGTGGTGGGGAACTATCTACGGATTCTCATCACCCACCTTAGTGGATACATGCTTACCAGATCCTGAAGAAGCTTTATCCTCCAACTGACTGCCAGATATAGTCCCATCTCTATTTCTGGAGTCACTTTTCTCCTTACCTTTCTTTAACTTGGATTTTCCTCTCCCTTAGAACTAAGGAGGAGTTCGTATGTGTAGAGGAGACACCCTCACACTCTTTATTCAAGGCCTCTATCTACCAGTCTGAGGCAAGCACTCATGTCGCTCAACGGGAGTTGGCATTGGATACTCTTCCATTGAGCCACTTGACTATTCATTAATGGGCACGTCTTTTAATTACTTTGTAGACCATGCCTATTTCTTGGAAGTAGTTTTTCCCCTTTCTTCGCTCTTTTTTTAGTATCATTCTTGGGTTCTATGATACCTAGGAGGGTAAACGTCAGTACTTAAAAATATTGAGAAAATAAAATACAAGTATCAGTGCACAGTCAGTCCCTACGGGCCAGGCAATGAGTTGTTACCAGTGGCTATGATCTATAGGGTGATGGTCATAACGTGGCTCATAGGGTCAAGCCACAAAATTTTATTAATCACTATTCTTGGTACAGGTCTACCCTATGAGTCGTTGGGTCTCCCTATGACTCGTTGGGTGATTCATTGGGTCCAAATCTTGCAGATGTACAATTATAGGTTCTCAGTATGAGTGGTCCCTATGAATCGTTGGGTGTCCCTACGACTCATTGGGTGAATCATATTGAGAAATTTCCACCAAGTTTAGAAACTTCATAAATTTGAACCAAAGTGTCACTGGTCACGACTCACATGATGACTCATTGCCTTAGGGTATGAATCGTTACGAGAGTTGAGAGGACTGCAAATTTTAACCTCACTTATTTTCTTCTCTCTTATTCTCCTTTGGTTTTCTTTAGATTTCGTGTGTGGTTTCTTTTCACACTTTCTCTTTTTTTTTCTTTTTCTTTTGCAATCTATATTCATCATTTTTTTTCTTTTTCTTACCACACCCAAATCCTTTTTATTTCCTTTTACTAACTTCTTCTTCATACCTAATTTACACTATGCACACCTATAAAGCCACCCTCAACTTAGGCAATTTGCCTGAGTTGAGGTACACAGTGTCCAAGGAGGGACTAGGACCAAAACAGGTTCATTGTAGGTAGAAATGGGAAGGTGAATAGGCTAATAAAAGAAATCGATCGATTAAGGCTCATAGTCGGGATCAAGGGATATTCATTCCATTTTGTAGGGCATCAAGGCTAAAAGTGGAATATTCAAGAACGGCCTATGATCATTCTCTTATCAACTATCCTACATCCTAGGCTAGACTAATCAAACAAGTTCTAGATTGCACACACAAAACTTATCTAAGTAAGCACCTCACATGCACATAGCACGGGGTTACACTATCCTACTACCTATCTAGTTCATGCATTGCAAAGCTACGGTTATTATGCCTATAATACTAATGCCATAACGAGATCCACAGTGGTCACAGTTCACAACAAAAACAACACACGATCTAAAAAAAATTCTTATGATGGGTATCCTTTAAACTTCAAAATCAAAATCCAAACATTCAAAACTTAACTGCACTAAGGTTCCCCTATTTTCCTCCTAATAAAACACAACTAAACACAACATAAACTAAAATAACCTAGACATGGTGATTCTATTATGATAGCACACCTGGGGGGGAGGGGGGGGGGAACACGGAAATAAAAAATCCCGAGTGGTGGTATACCCCCACCCCCTAAATTTGAGAACATATAGTGTCCTCACTATATGCATATAGTTGGAAAAAGTAAAAAAAGAGGTAAATACATAAATGTGGTGCTCTAGGAGTCGGATGTAGTCTTATCAGCTGCTGGAGTCTTAGAACTCACCTCAGTCTCTACTCGCACATCCTCAGTGGTGGCCAAAGCACTCAAATCAATGTTGGCACCGATGGTGACGGTGCACTCAAAGGTATCAAACTAGTAGGGGAAACTGTTGTACCCCCACCACTCTCTACAAAATCAACAACAACATCCTTGAGGGCCTCACAAACTTTGGAGCTCCTTGCTCCATGCCCTATCTCATAAATCTCAAACAAGTGATCCTCAGAGGATTGCTTTCTTGCTTTGGTTGCTCTTTTCAAGTATTTTTCATCGTTCTTTCTCTTCTTTATTCATTGTTTTGGCTTTGCACCAACTTTGGCACTCTTTTATTTGCCCTTAGTGCTATTTACAACATCCCTCAGGGCCTCACAAACTTTGGAGCTCCTTTCTCCATGCCTTATCTCATAAATCTCAGACAAGTGATCCTCAGAGGATTGCTTTCTTGCTTTGGTTGCTCTTTTCAAGTCTTTTTTATCTCTCTTTCTCTTCTTTCTTCATTGTTTCGGCTTCGCACCAACTTTGGCACTCTTTTATTTTCCCTTAGTGATATATATGTTGGTTATCTCAACCTCTTTAATCTCTCTATCATGGGCATTGTCTGAGCCAAAAATGCCAAGAATAGTCTAGACAACATGTCCTCAACTACAGCACGAAGGGAATCTAGCTCGTCTTTAATCCTATTCAAGTGCGGGGACTTTACACCCTAAATCTTATCAGTTATCATCCACTCAAAACTATCAAATGGGTCTGCATCCCGCGTATTTTTTTCTGGATCTCACCCTTCACTCAAGGTTGAACCCCATTCTCAATATTCTTAACCTTCCACTCAATTATAGTCAAGCTTTTCAGTACAGTTTGTAAGAACTCATGTGGGACTAGAACATACCCACTAGCAGGTAGGTGTAAATGGATGCACCAAGAGTAGGAGTTAGTAAGACAAAAATTAAAGATTGCTGTGAAGTGGAGGAAGATGTGGCATCAGCACAGGCATGGGTATCCCGCCTCAAGTCCTTAGTTTGGGACTCTTTAGATGTGGCTCCAAGATTAGCAAACACGGGCGTGTCAATCTTCTTATGCACACCCAACTAAAAGGCTTTCCCCAATAATACAGCACCCCCTAAAACTTTTATCATGGACACAGTATTTGTTGGGTCCCAAATCAGCCCAAGATTAGTAGTGCGATAAACCATGAAAAATTATCTATCTCGGGCAATACAAGAATACCAGCCTCCAAGCATATTAGCATCACCAAGCATGGGAATGGTATACTCATCTCGGGCTTGATTGTTCTATCCTGGATTTCTCAGGAAATCAACTTAATAATGTTAATCTCATAACTCTCCATATTTCCTGCCAAAAAGGCAGCTCAATCAGGGCTCAGAATATTATCACTGGCTATCAGACCCAGTCGGTGATGGACCAAGGTCCACAAAGATTTGGCAGCAAAGTTAAAGCTACGTTTCTTTATCTGTAACTCTCTATCGGCCACCCATTCAACATCTTCCTTCGTAGCTGCAATAATATTTGTCATCCAACAAAAGTGTACCATGTTATGTTGGCCAGGGGTTTAAAGTATCGACAATTAAGGAAGCATGAAGTAGTTTTATCCAAAATATTAACCTCAATATCACAAACCATTAAGGAAGCATGAAATAGTTTTCTCCAAAATATTTACCTCAACACCACGAATTAAAAGAGCAGGTATTAGATAATGAACCTTCTATAGCAAACCTTACAGAGCCAGCACCTTCAACGTAGCTTGCTAGGCTGTATAAAATTCTCAAACTAGTATCATACTGTATCTATATGGCTCCATAGTCATCCAACTAAACTTGTATTTATCAAACAACCACTCAAATTCGGGCATCTTAGAAATACCCGTGGTGACCGATCTTGGTTCCTCGTAGAAACCCCTCTTAGGTTGGCCCGTGTTTTAGTTGATTGCAATGTCTCAATCATATATGGCTTGTATACCCTAAATAACCCAACTCTCAACTAGTGGGGCTACCACAATCAAAAGTGTGGGTTGTCCCTGTGGTTGAGGCTGATTCTGTGGTGGGGAACTATCTATGAATTCTCACCACCCGCCTCAGTGGATAGATGCTTACCAGACCTTGAAGAAGTTTTATCCTCCGACTGACTACCAGATATAGTCCCATCTCTATTTCTGGAGTCACTTTCCTCCTTACCTTTCTCGAAATTTAATTCTCCTCTCTCTTAGAACTAATGAGGAGTTCGTATGTGTAGAGGAGACACCCTCACACTCTTTATTCAAGGCCTCTATCTACCAGTCTGAGGCAAGCACTCATGTGGCTCAATGGGAGTTGGCATTGGATACTCTTCCATTGAGCCATTTGACTACTCAATAATGGGCACGTCTTTTAATTACTTTGTAGACCGTGCCTATTACATGGAAGTAGGTTTTCCCTTTTCTTCGCTCCTTTTTAAGTATCATTCTTGGGTTCTATGATACCTATGAAGGGTAAACGTCAGTAGTTAAAATTATTGAGAAAATAAAATACAAGTTTTAGTGCACAGTCAGTCCGTACAGGTCAGGAAATGAGTCGTTACCAGTGGCTATGATCCATAGGGTGATGGTCTTAGCGTGACTAATGGGGTCAAGCCCCAAAATTTTATTAATCACTGCTTTTGGTGTAGGTCTACCCTACGATTCGTTGGGTCTCCCTATGACTCATTGGGTGATTCATTGGGTCCTACTCTTACAGATGTATAATTACAGGTTCTCAGTATGAGTGGTCCCTATGAATCGTTGGGTCTCCCTACGACTCATTGGGTGAATCATACTGTGAAATTTCCACCAAGTTTAGAAACTTCATAAATTTGAACCAAAGTGTCAGTGGTCACGACTCACGTGATGACTCATTGCCTTAGGGTACGAGTCGCTACGATAGTCGAGAGGACTGCAAATTTCAACCTCACTTATTTTCTTCTCTCTTATTCTCCCTTGGTTTTCTTTAGATTTCGTGTGTGGTTTCTTTTTACACTTTTTCTTTTTCTTTCTTTTTCTTTTTCAAACTATATTCATCACTTTTTTTGTTTTCTTACCACACCCAAATCCTTTTTCTTTTCTTTTACTAACTTCTTCTTCATACCTAATTTGCACTATGCATAATTTGCCTGAGTTGAGGTGCACAGTTTCCAAGGAGGGACCAGGGCCAAAACAGGTTCATTGTAGGTAGAAATGGGAAGGTGAATAGGCTAATAAAAGAAATCGATTGATTAAGGCTCATACCCGGGATCAAGGGATATTCATTCCAATTGGTAGGGCATCTAGGCAAAAAGTGGACTATTCAAGAATGGCCAATGATCATTTTCTTACCAACTATCCTACATCCTAGGCAATATTAACTAAGTAAGTTCTAGATTGCACACACAAAACAGATCTAAGTAAGCACCCCACATGCACATAGCACAGGGTTACACTATCCTACTACCTATCCATTTCATGCATTGCTAAGCTATGGTTATTATGCCTATAATACTAATGCTATAACAAGATCCACAGTGGTCACAGTTCATAACATAAACAACACACGATCTAAAACACATTCTTAGGAGGGGTATCCTTTAAACTTCAAAATCAAAATCCAAACATTCAAAACTTAACTGCACTAAGGTTCCCCTATTTTCCTCCTAATCAAACACAACTAAAACTCAACATAAACAAAAATTACCTAAACATGGTGATTCTACTATGATAGCATACCCAGGGGGAAAGAAACACGGTAATAAAAAACCCCAAGTGGTGGTACACCCCCACCCTCCAACTTTGAAAACATAGAGTGTCGTCACTATATGCATATAGTTGAAAAATGTAAAAAAAAAAAGGGTAAGGACATACCTGTGGTGCTCTAGGAGTCGGATGTAGTCTTATCAGTTGTTGGGGTCTTAGAACTCACCTCCGTCTCTACTCGCATGGCCTCGGTGGTGGCCGAAGCACTCAAATCAATATTGGCACCGATGGTGGCCAGTGCACTCAAAGGTATCAAACTAGTAGGGGAAACTGTCATACCCCCACCACTCGATACAAAATCAACAATAACATCTCTTAAGGACTCAAGAACTCTAGAGCTCCCCGCTCCATGCCCCATCTCATAAATCTCATACAAGTGATCCTCAGAGGATTGCTTGCTTTCCTTTGTTTCTTTATTCAAGTCTTTTTTATCTCTCTTTCTCTTTTTTCTTTGTCATTTTGGATTCACACCAACTTTAGCACTCTTTTATTTTCCCTTAGTGCTGTGTATGTTGGTTATCTCAACCTCTTTAATCTCTCTATCATGGGCATGGTCGGAGCCAGTAATGCCAGAAATAGTCTAGACAACATGTCCTCAACTACAGCACAAAGGGCAGCTAGCTCATCTTTAATCCCATTCAAGTGCGGGGACTTTACATCCTAAATCTTATCAGTTATCATCCACTCAAAACTATCAAATTAGGTCTGCATCCCACATATTTTTTTTTGGATCTCACCCTTCACTCAAGGTTGAACCCCATTCTCGATATAATTAACCTTTCACTTAATTATGGTCAAGCATTGCAGTATAGTTTGTAAGAACTCATATGGGAATAGAACATACCCACTAGCAGGTCGGTGCAGAATGGATGGACAAAGAGTAGGAGTTAGTGAGATAGAAATTGAAGGTTGTTGTAAAGTGGAGGAAGATGTGGCATCAGCACAGGAATGGGTCTCCGACCTCAAGGCCTCAGTCTGGGACTCTATAAGTGTGGCACCAAGATCTGTAAATACGGGCGTGTCAATCTCAATATGCACACCCGACTGAAAGTCCTTCTCTAATAATACAGCACCCCATAAAACATTTTTCGTGGACACAAGATTCGCTGGGTCCCAAATCAGCCCAAGATCAGCAGTGTGATAAACCACGATAAAATAATCTATCTCAGGCAATACAAGAATACCAGCCTCCAAGCATATTTACGTCACCAAGCATGGGAATAGTTTACTCATCTCGGGCTTGACTGCTCTATCCTAGATTTCTCGGGAAATCAACTTGATGATGTTAATCTCATAACCTTCCATAATTCTTGCCAACAAGGCAGCTTGATCGGGGTTCAGAATATTATCACTAGATATAAGACCCAGTCAGTGACGGACCAAGGTCTACCAAGATTTGGCATCAAAGTTCAAGCTACCTTTCTTTAGCTGTAACTCTCTATCGGCTACCCATTCAACATCTTCCTTTATAGCAGCAATAATATTTGTCATCCAATGAAAGTGTACCATCTTGTCATTGCTGCTAATCTGCTTTGTCTTTACCTTCCTCATCTCATCAATAGAAAGATCTATCTGTGAAGTGTTAGCAAGGGATTCAAAGTCTCGACCATAAAGAAAGCGTGAAATTATTTTCTCTAAAATATTATCCTCAACACCATGAATCAACAAAGCAGGTATTGGATCATGAACCTTCTATAGCAAACCTTGCAGAGCCAGCACCTTCAACGTGGCTCGATAGGTTGTATAAAATTCTCAACCTAGTGTCGGGCTGTATCTACCCGACTCCATAGTCATCCACCCAAACTTGAATTTATTAAACAACCACTCAAACTCGGGAATCCCAGACATACCTGTGGTGACCAATCTTGGTTCCTCGTAGAAACCCCTCTTAGGTTGGCTCGTACATTAGTTGATTGCAATTTATCGATTATATATAGTTTATATGCCTTGAATACCCCATCTCTCAACTAGTGGGGCTCCCTCAATCGAAAGTATGAGTTCTCTCGGTAGTTGAGGCTAATTCTGTGGTGGGGACTTATCTACGGATTCTCATCATCCACCTAAGTGGACACATGTGTACCAAACCCTGATTAAGCTTTTTCCTCCAACTGATTGCCATATATAGTCCCATCTTTATTTCTAGAGTCACTTTCATCCTCACCTTTCTTGGACTTGGATTCTCCTCTCTCTTCAAACTAGAGAAGAGTTGGTGTATGTAGAGGGAACACCCTCACACTCTTTATTTAAGGCCTCTATCTACCAATCCAAGGAAAACTCTCACGTGGCTCAACTGAAGTCGGCATTGGATACTCTTCCATTGAGCCACTTGACTACTCATCAATGGCCATGTCTTTTAATTGCTTTGTAAACCGTGCCTATTTCTTGGAAGTAGGTTTTCCCTTATTTCGCTCTTTTTTGAGTATCATTCTTGGGTTCTATGGTACCTGTGGAGGGTAAATGTCAGTACTCAAAAAGATTGAGAAATAAAATACAACTATCAGTGTACAGTCAGTCCCTACGGGTCAAGCAATGAGTCGTTGCCAATGGATATGACCCATAGGGTGATAGTCATAGCTTGACTCATAGGGTCCAGCCCCAAAATTTAATTGATCACTATTATTGGTATAGGTCTACCCTACGAGTCGTTGGGTCTCCCTATGACTCATTGGGTTATTTATTGGGTCCAACTCTTGCAGATGTACAATTACAGGTTCTTAGGATGAGTGATCCCTATGAGTCGCTGGGTCTCCCTACGACTCGTTGGGTGAATCCTACTGAGAAATTTCCACCAAGTTCAAAAACTTCATAAATTTGAACCAAAGTGTCAATGGTCACGACTCATGTGATGACTCGTTGCCTTAGGGTACGATTCATTATGAGAGTCTAGAGGACTGCAAATTGGTAGTTTTTACTACACCTTTGCTGGATCATATATTTTTCATAATTTCAACAAGTTACGATCATTGGAATGGTCGGGAAGGCCAATTCCTCATGCTTACACAATAACTAAAGTATCGAGGTTACTTAGACTTCACCCCGAATCACAATTTTACATATGATTAGCACATAAACATCCAGAACACACATTAATTACCCAATATACCTAGTTTCAATCAAAATCAAGTGATCAAATATAGGTAAAGTGAGGTCGAGCTTGAGTATGACAACGAGGAGACCGTAAAATAGCTAAAGGAAATAGAACAAAGGCTTAATAATCAAGAAAAGGATATTTTATGTCTTCTAGGGTAAGGATAAGCAAATATCCAATTCTTTAAAATAGAAGCTAGGGTAACTATTTATAGGATACAAGAGTTGCCTATGGCTAATAAGAGATTGCCACCTGTCTTAAGGCCATTGGAGTGTATCCAGTCTTTTAGCGTGTGTCAGACACTGCTCTGCTGGGGGCTGGTGGTGCATTTAAAATTCCTGATATTACGTCCTTTTATTTGTCCAATAGAGAGCGATCTTTATTATTAGGTGGCTTTAGGTGATCTTCCTTTCTCCTGATTAATGTCTTGTTTTGTAGTTGTTGTTCCTGAGATGTCATGTAGTCCTCGCACCAATTAATCTCATGTGCCCTTGCTTCTTTTCCCGAGCTGGTGTATTGGCGCGTGGATGCCATCCTCGAAATGGTGCCATTGTGAGCTGACTTAACTCATAGCCAGCCCAATTGGCCCAGATCACCTTAATCTATTTTTACTATATACATATAGTCCCTTCGCCTTTCAGGTGCAGCATATTCCATGATTGAAGGGTGAAAAAGAAACAACTCATATTGACACTGCTGCTTTTCCTTTCACTCCTTCCTTTCTATGTATCTACTGATGATTGGTGGTTTCTTTATCTGCAGATCCTATTTCCACGTGTTTATTTCTCACGCAAGCTCTCTCCCTAGGACATCATTTTAACTGGACTTATTTATTCATACCTTTCTTCCTACAGATCTTTTTTTTTTATTTCGCCTACTTCTAAAAAAAATTGGTCTTTCTTACTCTCCTCAGACCATTCTATTCTTCTTATGGCTTAAAAAAAAGCTCACTTCCTAAATTTGGCTTGCCCAATGGCAAAAAAAAACAAAGCACCTCCAAACAAGAAACTGGTTGATGACATTGTGCCCATCAACTTTAAATTCTTGGATGATTTCATAGAATAAATGGTTGAAGAGTCCTTGGTGTCAGTTTATAAATTAGATTCCCTCATGAGAGATGATATCATTTCGAATGTCATCAAAGACTATGGTTGGGCTGGAATAGGGATTCGAGCTAGCGCCCAAGGACCTGTAGATAGTATTGCCACCAATCGATCGGGCTTACCCTTTGTTTTTTCATACCCTTTTAGTACCGATTTGGGCGACCTTATTAATGAGGTTATTTTCTTCTTCTACAATACCTTCTAGTTGTCCTTGGGTCAACTGAACATAGGGATATGGAGAATTATGGCTTGCCTCCATACGCTTGCTCATATGTTGGGTGTTGGATTCTCCTTAACATGTCTTCTGTTGATCTGTTCCACGTGCTTCTTGCGGGGTGGTTTAACTAAATTAATTCATTGAGGGAGAAAGGCGATCATGAGCCGGATGGATAACCCCTACGATCGCAGGTGGATTGATCTCTTCATCACTATGCCATTGGAAGATACTCCCGAGCCCAACACCTTATTCTTAAAATACCCATTGTAAGTGTGTCAAACAACCTGTCTTCTTTGCTTCACTTTTATGCCCTCAACTCATTCTCTTTCTTATTTTCTTGGGCTCACTAGTGGCACCCTTCTTTAAATAGTCGTTTACAAGATCAAACTGAAATCCTCCACCTTATGGTGGCTCGAATCCTAGAGTCCACCATTGTATATGATCATTCTTGTATTTTCCTATCCAATTGGTACTGCTGAAAGGCAAAAAACTACAACCTAATTCCATTCTAGCCCTCACAATTATTCTTGTCATGATGACTTTGTTTTGTAGTGTTAAAAGTTATAACAAATTTTCTTTCTAGGGTTTAAGTCAAATTCTAGATTGCTTCCATCCAAGGTGGTCAATATTATGATCTAGTTTATATTATCCTCACCCTTTATCGGATGATTTAAGAGCCGATGTATTTGCAGGCAGCCCTCATGGGCCTCCAAAACTCCCGGGGAGCCGAGAGAACTGGCATGGTAGGGTCATGATAATTTGAGAGAACTCTCTTATTTCCTTCGAGTCCAAAAGAACTAGGTTGTTTATTTTTCCATTAGATGGATAATGATGGGATGAGAGAAGCTCCTTCCCGCATGTGTCGTACTCCTGTTGGACTGTCATTTTCCCAATCTTTACCATCTACATTTGTTTTTTCCATTGTGTCCTAGTGTTGTAGTCACCAAAAAGAGGTCAAGGAATGAAGAGGGATAAGGCTATTACTATCCTATCTTCTCTATGCTATCGCATGTCATCCTTGGTAATTTCAAAAGAGTTGAACCTTATTTCGAGGTTGATCAGAGTGGCTGACTATCTAAATGATATTATCTCCCCCAAGTATCACCAGAAGGTAGAAAAGGCTACTATCGAGTGTCTGATAAACAACGCCACTCACTATACTTCGATGATGAATTTCCCTTAGCTTAATTTGTCTTCCCCTTTCTTCTTTTCCTGATGATCATACATTACCTTTTTTCTTTAGGCCAGTATTACTATGGCTAAAGATTTTCAACAATCGATAGCGGAAAAGGAGAAATTATAGGTTAAGCTTGCCGAGTTGGTGGGCTATTTAGCTATCCTTATAGGGTCAACTGCCCTCGGCAAGGCCCTGGCCATTCGTACATTTGAGGCCAAGACGCTCACTAGGGGTGCGCAAAAATTGAACTGACCAATAAATCAAACTGAATAAATGCTATTGGTTTATTGTTATTGGGTAATTGGGTTAACAATTTTTAATGGCTTTATTAAAAAAAATTATCAAGTTAACAATTTGGTTTTGGTTTCTAATGTTGGGTTATTGGGTAAAGCGATAACCCAATAAGACTTTACTAAATTACTACATTACCCCTACCTATAAATTGGTGCCTTCACATTCTACAAAACACTATTCAATTTACTTTCTCCTTTTCCCTTAATTTCTCTTAGCCTTTTTATAAACCTTCTAAGATCTGAGATTGCACCGACGAGGGTTTTCGACAACGAGGTTCATTGACTTAATTTCATCTTTTACAAATTCTCTAACCTACTATACGTTTATAATATTTTATTCTATATGTTTTCTTAATGTTTTGTTCATATTGATCAATATTTTGTCCTAATTTCTCACCGCCTCTTTGTAAATGTAGTAGTACTTCTTATCTTATGGCTACTATTTTCTTTTGGTGGAAAATACCCTTATTGTTGAAATATTTGATGTAGTTCTTTTGGCTTCAATTTTGACCAATTAACTAGATTACAGTTTTCCAGCATTTGTCTTTTGGTTCAGTTTTCTATTTTCAGCTTTTTTACTGCCTTCAGTTTTGACTAATTAACTATATTTACACTAGTTATATGAGCATTTTCCTATTGGCTAAACTGAAAATAGAACCATTAAGGACCAAAAACCAATAAACAAAAAATCAATAAAAAATATCTTATTGGTTTGGTTATTGATTTAACATATTTACAAACCAAAAATTGATAAACCAAACTGATACTACATAAAATTGAACTAAACCGACTGATGTACACCCCTAACACTCACAGCAGAACTACTTTTAATTCAGTCCAAAATGGATAGTTGTTAAAGGGAGGCCGCCCTGCGAGCCGAACAAGTTGTAGTTTCTCGATAGAAGAATTTTGCTAACTCTAAGCAAATTGGGCTCCTTCAATAGGAACAATATGAGCTCTAACAACAGACCCATTCCCTCTGAAAAAGCGGGTAAACACCTTAGTTCTTGAGAGAAAAATGGCAGATAAAGGGCTTGGACTTATTAGTGCTAGGATGCTAAATTAACTCGTGCTTGTGTTCTTCTCGAGGTGAAAAGGGTGACTTGGATCAAAAGGAAAAAATTACCAAGTCTCGAGACCTGTTCGCCTACTTTGGTGGCAAATGATGAGAAAGCATGGAACCAACTTTCTCAGAGGAAGTCATGTGGGAGTTCAAGGATGCCTCCAAGACCGAAGGGCCCGATTGACATACATTTGTTATACTCTTGTTTTATTCCCTTTTTTTTGCCCTTGTTGCTTAGGGCTCATCGCCTCGGGGTGCACCCTCAATGTATACCTTTTTAAAACAAAGAATTGTATCGTTGGTTTCTGGCCCATTGTATTTGTCCCCCTGTGCATGTATATTTTATTTATTCATATAATTCATTTTTATTTTTATTTTTTATCAACTGCATTTAAAGAAATTAAAGGCAATACCTAACCAATTTATTAGTCTTGAGGAAGTCTCACCTATGGAAACGAGGGGTTGAGTAAGTCACTTTGGCTTTCGTGTTGTACCTCAACCATCTATTTGGTGGATATCTATGGTGTTTGTACCGCGCCTCCTTCCTTCATCCTTCCTATTAATGGGTGCGTTTTTCATACAACCTCATCCAAGCTTAGTTGTCCACCTCTTCTCCTTCTTGAAGCGACTCGTTTTGTCGAAAGGATTTCTTAATAGGGCTTTATCCCAAATCGCCCGGTGTTACTTGTAATTTCCTTGCCAACCCTCATTCCTGTACACCTTTAACCTAGAAATCTCTAATATAGTGAATATCTAGATTTCAAAAATAGGGTAAGGACTATTTGATGGGGCCAAGGTCCATGATCATGGGTGTGGCCTCACCCATTCATCTCCCCTCTCAGCATTCCTATAAGTTGCACCCATTCCCCCTTCCAGTTAGCTAAGGAGGCACTGACTTCAGATGCCCTCATTAATTTTCTAATTTATCTTGATAAGGGCATCCTCCATAGGAAAACTTGCTCCAGGGCGTATCTCCTGGGGGTCTTTCAAGTGCACCTTTTTAGGAGACTTCAAACCTTAGAATGTCTACCAAAGGTGAAGCCTCCCATTCTTCGGGACATGCTTTGGAGCCAGCATACTGTTGCACCAATTATTTTATCCCTTTTTTATATTACATATGTGTTTCTTGTTATTGTTTAATTTAGGGTCCCATTTGGGGATTCTAATGTAATAATAAAGAGGAAATTTTATTTGTTTGTTTTTGCTTTTTCTAGGAGCCTTGATTCATTCATCACCATCATTTGTTTCTTCTTTTCTTTTTAAAATGTTTACTTTTTAGCAACATATCTCCCGTACTACTTTTGTAAAAACATTGCCTCGAAGGCTCGTGGGCGTGAAGGTTCATCGTTCCTCCCGAGAAGGCATCGTTTGCTAGTCTTTTCGTAGGGCTTTGGTTGTCCGCATGGGTCATCAAGCTTATGATGACATAGAAGGGCGCTAACCAATTTCTATTTTGTTTTTTTGTGTCTTTCAAGCCATATAATTGGGTCGGTTTATTAACTCGTACATAGACATCTTAGGCCTTTCAAAATCTCAACAAACCAAGGAGGTATCCCTTTAATTTTTGAATTTCAGTGAGTGTCTAAGTCTGGACGTCTCCTAACAGTTTAGCACGTAACCTTAGAGTGTAAAATTCTGAATAGTCATTATCGACTTATAGAATCGTGTTTTGGGAGCAAATAAAAGTAATCATATGAGTTAAATTTAATTATGTCTTTCATTCGAACATCTTTGGTTGGGCATGCAATGACATGGCCTCAAGTTATCTCATGATTGGATTATCAATCCGCGTGGTTCCCGTGAATGCTTTCCTAGGGAGGTTCCGACAAGGATGCTCATGCCTAGAGAAATCAACCCCTAGTCCATTTTATCGTTGGGTCATTCAGACTTTGCCAGTCCCTAGTGCGGACTTCGAAGTGTTAGCCTCGATATTTCCTACTAACCCCTCAGTGAACCGTTGGTTCAGCTTGAGGATTTTAATAGCCTAAAGGCAACAATATAACAAGCAAACAATGTATGCAATCATAACTTTTCATAAATTCTTTCATTCTTCTGTCTATCGCCTAGATCCAAGCAACAATCAGAAATACATTAAGAGAAAAGGGTTATATAGGATATTACTTGACATGAGACAATCAGAGTTATATTTAAAGGAAAAGTTACGCATAAAATACTTGACACTTGAGTTGTTGCAATCTGAGGGCATCCTAAAGGGTTGTTCGGGGGTCCTTTTTCCTTATCTAGATCCGCTTAATCCCATGCACCCCATTGCTTCACTCCCACCTGTATCACAGGACTGATTCTTATCGCCCTACTCTCGATATTGAGATAGGACCACACAAAGTAGTCAGCATGGCCTTTAAGGACGTCGTTGCATCCGCGCCTATGTTATGAGCTCATTTCTTCTCCCATGTTCACCCTTTCTTTGGGGGATCATGGGACGAGACATGCCTGGCTAAACCTACTGTGAGAGGGATGACTTTACCTCCATGGGGTATCAAGGCCTCATTGGCATAATAACAAAAGTCAAAGTGGCCCCACCACTTGAAATACTCAAAACACACACACAAATAGCCATTATCTTACCAACAGTAACCATACTAGTATATACACTACAATTATATATATTTATTACACCATTTGCTAATGCACATAACTCTCTTTATAGACTCGAAGTTGCACTCGTTTAAGATGTTAAATTAATTCAAAAAAATTTGAGGTGTTACAATCTACCCCACTTAGGATCATTAGTCCTCAAATGATGCTTATAACTTACTTCCTGCTCCACCTATCCAAGACATCCACAAGATCACTTAATCAACTTCGGTCTCACTTTACCCCATTATAAGGCCTTTAAATTTGGCCAGCTCTCCAAATTTCCAAAAATTTTGCCAGAGTTTTCTTTGTAAATAGGCCTATCGGGAACCTGTCAGTAAGCCAGAATATATCCAAATACGTTTCACAGAGCTTCACAACACATATAATACTCAACAGACAATACATAAGGCTCTGCTTGGCCTTAAACTCAACAAATAATACACGAGGCTCCTCTTGGCCTTAGAACCAATTATGAAACTTACCTTATACTCTGCATCCGCATGCTGTATCCATGTAAATCTCAAGAATCATAAGCATGCATCATGTACCTAAACATATCAAGTAAGAATCAGATGTCAACAGAAAAAAATATAGTAGAAACTAACGATCATATAAAGGGACAAATAGTTTAAGAACCTTCTGATGGTTCTTGGAATAAGTATGGATATTTAGTTTTCATATCTGGTTCTGATTCCCAAGTGGCTTCTTCTATGTCTTGATTCCTCCAAAGCACTTTAACCGAAACTATGTCCTCAATTCTCAACTTTCTTACCTTCTGATCCAATATAGCCACGGGGACTTCCTCAAATGACAAGTCTTCCGAAAGCTCAATACCCTCTATAGGAATAACATGTGAAGGCTCTCTTAAGTATTTACGTAGCATAGACACATGAAAGACGGGATATACAGCAGCTAACTCTGGAGGTAATTCTAACTCATAGAATACAAGGCTAATTTTGTGAATAACTCTATAAGGATCAATATATATGGGACTCAGTTTACCCTTCTTTCCAAATCATATAATGCCTTTCATAGGCGACACATTCAAAAATACCAAATCATTAATTTGGAATTCTAAATCTCAACGTCGCACATCCGCATATGACTTTTGCCTACTATGAGCAGTCTTCAACCGCTCTCATATCAACTTAACCTTCTCAATGGCTTAATGGACTAAATCTGGTCCTAATACCTGACTCTCACCTACTTCAAACCAACCAATAGACGATCGACATCGTCTCCCATAAAGAGCTTTGAATAGAGCCATACCAATGCTGGATGATATTTGTTATTATAAGAAAATTCTATTAAGGGTAAATGATCATCCCAATTACCTTTAAAGTCTAGCACACATTCTCTCAACATGTCCTCAATCATCTGAATGGTGCGATCGGCTTAGCCGTCTGTCTACAGATGAAATGCATTGCTAAGATTCACCTGTATACCCAAACTCCTTTGGAATGATTTCCAAAAATATATTGTAAACTGTGCACCTCTATCTAAAATAATGGACATCGGGTTCCCATGTAAGTGAACAATCTCTTTTATATATAACTCAGCATAATCTTCAACCGTGTTGGTAGTCATAACAGGAAGGAAATGGGCTGATGTCATCAGACGATCAACTATTACCCAAATAGATTCATGTTTCCGATAAGAAGAAGGTAAACCTGTAATAAAATCCATATTGATAGTGTCCCATTTTCGTACTGGAATTCTAAAGGTCTGAGCTAGGCCATCGGGCCTCTGATGCTCGGCTTTCAGTAGTTGATAATTGGAGCACAGTGCCACATACTCTGCTATATCCTTCTTCATTTCATTCCACCAGTAGATCTCTTTAAGATCATGGTACATCTTCGTAGAGCCAGGATGGATTAAATAACGGGAGCAATGTGTCTCAGTCATAATTTATTGTCTTAGCCTATTTACGTCTGGTACACATAATCTAATTCAGCACCTCAAAGTATCATCGCCTGCTAGCTCAAATGTTGTGACTCGATGTTTTTGAATTCCCTCTTTGTACTGGAGCAATAAGGGATCATCATACTGCCTCTGTTTCACTAATGCCACTAGTGATGACTCTGCTGTATTGAGTACCACAACGCCGCCATCTTCGAAATCCACAAGATGGACTCCAAGGCCGGCTAATTTATGAACATCTCTGACTACCTCACGCCGAATAGGTGGAAAATATACTAGACTACCCATGGATAGTCTACTAAGATCATCTGCTACAATGTTACCCTTGCCTAAATGATAGGGAATATTGACATTGTAATCTTTTAGCAACTCTAGCAACCTCCTCTGCCTCAGATTCAACTCTTACTTCTTGAATAGTTAATGAAGACTTTTATGATATGTAAAAATATCAACATGCACTCTATATAGATAGTGGCTCCATATTTTCAGCGCGAATACCACTGCTGCAATCTCCAAGTCATGAGTGGGATAATTCTGTTCATGCTTCTTCAACTGCTGAGAAACGTATGCTATAACCCTTCCATGCTGCATAAGAACCCAACCCAAGCCAATGCCTGAAGCATCACAATACACAACATACCCTTATGTGCCCTCTGGTAAGGCTAGTATTGGCGCTGTAGTCAATCTACATTTCATCTTTTGAAAACTTCTTTCACAAACATCTGACCATTGGTACTTAACTGCTTTCTGCGTCAATTTAGTCAATGGGGTATAAATAGAGAAAAATCCCTCCATAAATCTCCTGTAGTAATCGGCTAACCCCAAGAAACTACGCACCTTTGTAGGAGTGGTTGGTCGAGGTCAATTCTTCACAACTTCTATCTTCTGAAAATATACTCTGATGCCTTCTCCAGATACCACGTGACTAAGAAAAGCTACTGAGGTCAACCAGAACTCACATTTAGAAAATTTAGCGTACAACTGGTGCTCTCTGAGTTTCTGCAATACTGACCTCAAATGATTTGCATGCTCAACTTCGTTACGTGAATATATCAAAATGTCATCTATAAATACAATCACGTACATATCAAGAAAAGGTTTGAAAACCCTATTCATCATATCCATGATGGCTGATGGAGCATTCGTCAGTCAAAATGACATGACAAGGAACTCGAAATGCCCATATCTTATTCCAAAATTTGTCTTAGGAATGTCTACTTCACGAATCCTTAGCTGGTGATAATCGGACCTCAAATTGATCTTTGAAAAGCATTTAGCTCCCTGTAATTGATCGAATAAGTCATCTATTTGGGGAAGAGGATACTTATTCTGTATTGTCACTTTGTTCAGCTTCCTATAATCGATACACATTCATAACGTACTATCTTTCTTGCGTCGAAACAATACTGGTGCACCCTAAGGTGATATACTGGGTCGAATAAATCCTTGACTAGGCAAGTCTTTCAATTGTGCCTCTAACTCTTTCAATTTTGCAGACGCCATCCTATAAGGTGGAATTAATATCGGTTGAGTACCGGGATCTACATCAATATCAAAATCGATCTCTCTGATGGGAGGTAATCAAGGAAGTTCATCAGGAAACACATCTGGATACTCATCTACCACTGGTACAGATTGGAGAGTCAGTGCTTGTTTTTTGGCTTCAAGGTCTTTCACTTGGACTTGGTGGTACAAGCACCCTTTTGCAATAAGATTTCATGCCTTACGATAGGAAATAAACCTCCCTCATTGCATCATAGAATTACCCTTCCACTCCAGGACTAGCTCTCCTAGGAAATGGAATCGGGCCATTTTGGTTCGGCAATCAACTGTAGCATAACAAGAGGATAACTAATCCATACCCATAATGACATCAAAGTCAACTATTTCAAGTTCAACCAGATTAGACAATGTAGCACGACTGCATACTGTCACCACACAATTATAATAGACCCGTCTAGCTATGATAGACTCTCCTACTGGAGTCGATACTGCAAATAGTTCACATAACAACTCTGGCTCTATTCCAAACTTCTTAGCAATAAATGGAGTAACATATGACAAGGTAGATCCTGGGTTTATCAAGGCATACACATTTTATGAAAAAACAACTAAGGTACATGTGACCACGTCTGGGGGAAGCCTCTGAATCTTGTCGACCAAATAGTGCATAAATACGATTTGGGCCAGTGCTCGAATCAGACCCTCTACCTCTGCTAGATCCTCTACCTGCTGGTGCCTGAGGACCACTATAAGAAGAAGGTACTGATGATGAGGAGGTTGATGTAGACCCTGTAGGCTGTGATTGATCACCTCTACCTCTATTTTTAAGCTGAGGACAATCTCGTACCATATAACCCTCTACACCACACCAATATCAGGCATTTGAACCACACCAACACTCCCCTTCATATGCTCGGCCACACTGTTTACATATAGGTTGAGGTGGTAATCCCCCACTGATGCCCCTCTGAGGACGTGAGTTTGTTGCGCTAAAAGTCTGACCCTGATCATATCTGCATCTTGAGAATATAGCTGAAGCAGTAGATGTGAAGCGCACAGCTAACGGGGCATGCCTAGGTGGCCCTCTACTAGTAAAAGCTACACTACTCCCCTGATACTAGCTAGCCATCCTGGCTCTCTCACTTTGCTCTCTCGCGCTATCTACTTTACGATTATGTTGATCCTCCTATAACTACTGAGCACGTGCCATGATTCTCTCTATATCTGAATCTTTATTCATAGTAGCAACAGAAAGAAGGTCCTTCAAAGGACCCTTGAGTCCATTCACAAAGCGATGAATTTGTGATGTTTATGTTTTAACCAACTCTGGAGCAAATCTGTACAACTTTGTAAATCGCAAACAAAACTCTTTGACACTGAGATTACCCTGCCTTAGAGACAGAAATTCATCTACCCTTGCTTTTCTAAGCTCTAATGTCATGAAATAATCCATGAAGGCCCACGTAAAGTCCGTCCAGACTGTCGGGGAGCATCCTGACCTCTTGAGGCTACCTACATATCATACCAATCAACGGCAACTTTTTTCAATCGATAAGTGTCCAATTCCACAGCATTTGTGTTCGATACCCGTATCACCCTACAAATTTTATGAGTATCATTAATGAACTGTTGAGGGTCCTCTGTAAGATTAGAACCTGTGAATTCTGACGGATTCATATGGAGGAAATCTTTGATCTTAGATTCGGCTACACCTCCCTGAGCAGCAACAGGTACATCCACATTTTGTCTCTGGGCTTAAGCGGCTACCAACTGTGTGAGCAACTATATCGCTCCTTTGAGATCCTAGTCTGAGGCACCTGGTGGAGGGATAGGAACTACTGTTGGTACCACTGGAGGTGCAGAAGCCCCTGCAGGTCCTTCTGTCCTGGGCATTTGAGAACCTGGAAGCATAGAACCCACCAAACTTTCTTGAGTCCTATTCAGATCCACCAATACGAGAGATTGCCCTATAGTGGTTGCCTCCTGTGTGGAGCCAGTAGTAGCCTGTTGGGCTGCTTTATCCTTTTCTATTGCGGACATGATCTGTATCACAGATAAGCATAATATGAGTCAGAAGTAACTTTCTACTTTCTATGACTCAGCTTTATTGCACGATCTAGATTATAAATAAAGGTCAAATTCCTAAATGCCCTTGCAGTCCCTAAATTATAAATGTGGCGCGCAACATATCGATAAGTAATGTCCTACGAGACATGGCTTCATAGACTCCCTAGAAAAACTGAACCTAGGCTCTGATACCAAGTTTTTCACACCCCAAAATGGTAATAATAGACAAAAACCGTATACACTTACTATACAAGAACTCTATGACATATACGAGATTATGGGATAATAATGAGAAGGATATCTAATATGAAATGTATATATAAACGAGGGAGTTATACTAACAAAAATTGTACAATACACTACTTCATGATGTCCCTGAAGCCTTTAGTCAGTTTTACACACTATACTATGAATAACTAGTTGGCATAGGGCCTGACATACCCAACTAGAGACCTATACATATAATCAAAAATACTAGACATAAACTGGCTCCAGAGAGAGATGGAGCTCACCAAAAATATCAGTTGAAAATGATAATAGAGCCTAACGTGGACGTCTGCTATCCTGTGAATCTGAGCCTGCATCAATAGTATATGGTAAAGTGGAGATGTCAGTACATATACAATATGTACTGGTATGAAAGCAGACAGAATAACAGCTAGACAAGTACATAAGTTCATATGAATCAAGTACCAAAGTGAAAGAATTATGAGCATACAAGTACAACATATATGATATGAAACTGTAACCTATGCGCTAACCTTATTAGTTCATCGTAAAATGTCCAGGAGGGCATTCATTATAATATAGAACCTATAATTTGCCTAGGTGATATACTTAAACTATCTGTGGTACAAATAATCATAGGATGGCTTATCGAAGGCGATCTGAATCACATATAATGCGTACGTCACCCAAATACATATGACTATGATTTATATGTATAACTGTAATTGCAGTCTGATACAAAGTACACCCTTCCAGGGGCTCACTATGAGGGTCTGTCCGTAGGCCATATATGCCATATATTGGCTAGAGTCAGGGGAAACAGTGCATGATGTTCCAGCTGACTCCAAATACAAATGATGCCACAAAGGTGGGTACGCCCCAATGTTTGGAGTCACTATAATGGTCTAGTCTCGATCCTGCACACAGAATCACGTCGAGCGCATATGCCAAGTAAAACCTATGTACCCTCCCCTTTATTAATAATTATCAAATAATGCCTCAAAGGCCTATGACATGTGAATTACGATAATGATCATTTAGCTAATATATATATATATATATATACAAGTGCAACTATGCTATGGCTATTTACTTTCATTCATAACGTATGACCTATACATATATATCACGTGGCCTAAGGATTTCTAGTAAAGGAACTTACGATAATATTGAATATTGTAAAGATTTGACATAAAAGGAAAAAAGTAAATGTGTATAAGCTTGATGGAAGGATGAGGGAACGATATATAAAAAATGAAAGCCTACCTTTATATCCTATGAGAACTATATTGACGTTTATTAAAGAAAAAGAGCACATGACGTAGGTGGTGCCTTAGTGCCGAGGGAAGATTTAGCTTTACATACCTTAGTGCTTTACTAGCTATGATGATACTCCGAGCTTCAAACAATACAACCCACGCAAGTGTATTCCTTATCCTTCCATCTACTAGTACCCGCTATCCGATAGGCAACCTACTAATTATAAGGATAACGAATGTCCATCAATAACCCATATGTACAATTAACAATTTATTCCAATAGGCTTCACTTTTATTCAAAATTAATCAAATTTCTTACTAAGAATCCAAAATGAATTCTTTAACTTTTTCAACTTATACATTTCAACATTAAATTCATCCAATTGATAGGAATTTCTAAAAACTCCTCTTTTATCAAAATTTCACCTTTTTCGCCTTTTTCTCATGAACCCATTTCAAAAAGTAGAGCGAAAATCCAAATCAAATGATAATCAACAACTTATACAATACCCCCAACATAATTTCTATAATTAAATTCGAGTATGGAGTGAAGAAATCACCTTTTTAGAATTAACCCCAACTTGAGTTTTTTGAGGATTCCTGGATAAAACTAGTAGTTGTCTGGCAACCAAGGACCGTGGAACGCCTCTCCTTTGAAAGAATTCTTAGATGTTTTATGACCCTTTAACTCTTCTTGTTAATTTGATGAAATACGAAGAAAGAACAGAGAGTGTTTTGATTTCTCCTTGGCATCTGCTCACGTTCTGGGGTTTTTTAATTTCTACTTGAAATTTATCCTTAACTTTTCCCTTGTCTTTCATTGTTACTTAAGGAATAATAACAAAAGTCAAAGTGGCCCCACCACTTGACATACCCAAAACGCACACACAAATATCCATTATCTTACCAACAGTAACCATACTAGTATATACACTCCAATTATATATATTTATTACACCATTTGCTAATGCACCATAATTCTCTTTATAGACTCGGAGTTGCACTCGTTTAAGATGTTAACTTAATTTGAAATTTTTTGAGGTGTTACAAGTTAATACTCAACAAGTTCATCATTCCAAGTAAACAACGAATATCCACTAACACATGAAATAACAAGTATGCCCGAAGGCCAATTCACCACTTACTCAAATGAGCATTATCAAACTCAATCATCAATCACAAACTTGTCCAAAGATCAATCAATCAAGTATCCATATTAGAAGTGCACATTCCATTAGGATTGATAGCTACACTCTAATTCATTGTTCTATTTCATTCACCAATCTAACTCACTTTTATTCCTATTAAAACTGGTAAATTTAGTTACTAACTAGTAACCCTTACACTCAAGTCATCACTAAGTTCAAGACACTATCCCCTTTAGTCGATCATTCAACCATTCGGCTCTATTCAACTTACAATTCTAGCTATAGCCTTACACCTTTACACATCTTACTTTCTAGCACTTAGCAAAACTTGACTTTAGGTTCTTAAGTTATATCATCACCTCCTCTTACCCTAATCAATCCTCCTAACTATCTTCTAGCAGGAATATCTCATTCTTCAAATATACAAAATATCGGGTTCACCCTTTTAAAGATATTAAAGACTAGCTCTCTAGATTAGAAGGTCACCTAATTCTTCTATTATTATTCACATTCGTATATTAAACTTTATAAATCATTAAGTAAGTCACACAAATACAAATATCTATTAAGGGATTCACACAATAACATACAATATATCATTATTAATCTATTTTTATGTTTTATTTATTCTAACTTTATGCATGTAGGCCTAGACATGAAATCTCCCGTCAACTACAGTTATTACATACAACTAATCCAAGTCTACTACACATTACATCACAACATACCTCGATCGAAGATCTTGAAACAAGACAGCCATTCCAAGGTTGTTCTTTCCTTTTCTTCATGCCTCCATTAGCCCAATAATCTAGAAATCAAACAATTGTAAGAGATATTAATTAGTTACTCTTCGAATAAGTACTTTGAAAATTCAACCCACTAATTATAGCCTTATTCATGGTCTAAAACATTACCCATTAACTAGCTCTATCATATTCAACCCATCTCCATTAATAGAGTTTCAAGGTTAAAGGTTCCATTTTTATTGAATTCAAGGTTCCCAAGAATCAAATTTCATGTTTTAGAAATACTAATTCATGCTAGGAATCGTTAATTAATAATCTAGAAGTAATTCTAGGTGATATTATACCTATCCATAGGTTTTCCCAAAAATCTCATGAACTTAGGGTTCAAATCCCCAAGAATTCCACCATTAAGGATCATTCTAATGATTCTAAGATGTTAAAGGATTGAAATACAAAGAAGATGATGAAAGAACTTACCTTAACTAAACTTTTCACCCAAGAAGTTGGAAAATCACACCCTTAGGGATTTGGGATGAAGTTTTTGAGTCAAAACCTAAAAACCAGGCAAAAACAAGATTATAAACTGCCCAGTTACTGCTGTAGCGCTTGACTTCTCAGCCCAAACAATATTCAGTAAAATGATCATAACTTTTTACTCTGAATGCGTATTAATAAACGATTGGATGCGTTGAAAACAAGACTCAAAGATATTTCATTTGGTAGATATTGATCCCCATAACTTTTTATATTATAGGAGATATGCTCATTTGAAGTTAACCCTAGTTTAAACTTAGCTCGAAACTTAATCGGTAAGAACACTTCCAACTTATCTTTATGCTAGGGGTATTGTATGACCTTAGTTCATGTCTAATGCACTCTCATACTAAATAATTGGTCCTATAACTTATGATGAATGAGTTTATTATGCTTTTACTGTAGATATTTTTAGTAATGATGGAATGGGTCGTTACACAATATCATCTCCCCTCTAGATTTTTGTGTGCATAGTAGATCCAAGTCCAGAAATATATTTGCCTTTTCAGCCTTAATATCTCAAATTGTGCCCAAAATATTGAATAAGCCTTGAAGGACTCAAATTAGGTCAATCCATGCAAGAAAAACTTCATCAGTTTGAGAGAAACAAGGTTTGACATCTGGTTCCAAGATCCTCTATTAGAACTATCATAAGGACTAGGTAGGTATTCAAAAACAAGTTAGATAAACTGCATAACACTACAAGGAATAAGGCCAGATTAGGTATTTAAGGATGTAATCAGGAGGATGGCATAGATTATGATGAAACTCTTGCACTTGTTGCCAGGATGGAAGCCATGAGGATTCTTATCGCCTTTGCTTCCTACTTGAAATTTAAACTATTTCATATGAATGCGAAGAGTGCTATTATGAATGGGTATTTAAAAAAAAGTATTTAAAAGAAGAAGTATATGTCAAACAATCCCCTGGTTTTGAAGATATTGGTCATGTAGATGCAGATTTCGCAGGGTACTTAGTAGATAGAAAGAGTACCTTAAGAATAGATCATGTTTATGGGTTGCTGAAAATGCTTTATATTTTCACTAAAGAAGGGAATAATTTGAAAAAAACCATTTGAAGCTTGGGTTTTTGAAAATGAACCTCCTTTCACCAGGACCTCTCTCTTTCTATCTATGATCAGACAATAGGTATTCGAGAAAGTGGTTTTAAACCTTGTTTAAAGTAGCTCTATACCCTTACAAGTATGCATGCATGGTAAGAGAAGAGAAGTCAAGGATCGAGATAATCAGGTAATTTCAAGGCAAATGTCCAAAAATTCAAAAGAGGGACTAGGTCCTTCTTCCTAGGTTAGTATTATTGATTGTACTTATAAAAGTCTTGAAATTGTCAAGGATTGCCACCTATGTGTTATTTTTTCCCTGCCTAACTATAACAATGTCTTGTCAATTGGAAATTTAAACGTCATCTCTCTTCCTCGATACAACACATTGCATCCTCTCTTTAAAAACCAAATCCCAGCCACTCCAACTTGCCCCATTCATCTATTCCAAATTCTAGTGAGAGTAGAAAGATTCAAGAAAAGAGTCAGAGTTCTCAACTAAACATAGTGGTGATAGAAGAAATTGTTTAAGAAAATGATAGTGTATTTCATCATGGTGCATATACACTGGAACCTAGTTCCTTGTCTGTGTCTGAACCAAAAGGAGTGGTGGTATTAAATTTGGTAGGGTCTGAATGCTCTGGTGATATATTGAAGAAGAAGAAGTCCCATCTAAATGAGTATTTATTCTTAAAAAGGAGGATACCTCTCAAAATATGGAGGAAGAACCCTCTTCAATGAATGAATCTAGAAAGAAAAATCACTGTCAAAAAGACCTAATGAGGAAAAAAGAGAACATAGGACCAAGAAACCCAACAAGAAGAGCATTGGAAAAAAAGAAAAATAAGTGAAGTCTGAATATAAAAGAATAAAGGGGTGATGAAGAATCAGCAGAAGAGGGACATGGTTCTCTCTCAAAGCCATCAACAAAAAAGGCTCCCTTAGTGAAACTTACCTATGAAGAAAGGCAAAAGATCATAAAAGTTCACAAGGTGTCGAATGGATGGGTTTTTGACCCTGAGTTAAGTAAAATGAATAGAATGCAAAAGCTACTTGAGATGGTAAAGTTACAAAAGTGACAACACTTTAATATTTTGCAATAGCTTATAGAATTACAATTGGCTTCCTTAGACCAGGTAAGGGATCGGGTTTAGTGACAACACTTCAACAAAAAAATAACAAATTAAAAACCAAAGTGGTCACTCTGAGGGATCAGGTTGGGGATCTTACTCAGAAAATACTCCGCACCCATGATGATGCAAATAAATGCCTTAATATGATGTTTAAGAAGCTCTCTAGCTAAACCTGAACCGTTATCTTCCTATTTTCCTTAGTTTATTTGTTCATGTCCTTTATTTTTGTCTATCCCCTTTAGTATCTATATGGTTTACACTATTTTTGCTATTTCTGTATTTTTATTAGTATTGTTTGTTATGCTAACTTTAAATGAATGATGGAGTCTATTTTGTTATTTGACTTGATATTTCTATTCCCTAACTATCTATTATTACTAGTGTTATTGTTGCCCCAGTGCCCTAAGTTAACATGGAATATTTTCACTTATGCTTGGTTTACTGTTTTTTCTTTTTGATGATGTCAAAAGGGGAATGATCTTGGTGATAGGGGATACTGATGATAGGGGAAACTACTGATAATACTAGTGATTGAGCAAACTTAATGGAGACTAGGAACTGGTGACTATGTGAAGTAAAATGGTAACAGGAGAGAAACTCTTCATGCTAAAAGTAATCAAGTTTATCATCAATAACAAAGAGGAAATTAATGCAATCTTACTTTTAACAATTAACAAATGACTAAGGGACCTAGTACCGTCAATGTGACTGTGTGAACAAAAATTGTAACAAGAGAGAAATTTCTTCATCCTGAGAGGAATTAAGCTTGTTATCATCAAAAATGGGAAAATTAATGCAATTTGATTCTGATGATTGACAAATTGACTGGGTACCTAATACTAATGAGGATCATGGTGACAGAGGGAACTAGCAATAGGAGAAACTGAACTGATATGGTGGATTTGAATAATGGTCACAGAGGGAACTAAACTGATATGGTGGTGGTATGCTAACAGAGGGAACTAACATGGAAGTGTTGAACTGGTACATGAGATATGTAGTTTTGATGATTAACAAAACTCATTTGGGGACCTGGTACTTGAAATGCATGAGTACGTGGTCAATTGTACAGCTTTAAAGTATGCTATCTATGTAGTTATTTGGCAGCACTGCAGCAGGATAGCTGCAGTCCTTTTCATGCTCAACAATAACATTTCTTCTAGGTTTTGGCCACTCTTATATAAGAAAATGTGACAAGAGGCAAAACCTAGTTTTTGCATATCCTAAAAGTTTATATTTTCTTTGCAAAAGCCATCATTGCTTTCCAACTCAAAGTTCTTACAACAAGGGACCTGCTCATAGTCAACGATAGTTATTCTTAGTTCTTTGTTGTTTGATTCTTTATATTTTATGCTTCATTGTAAACCTACTCCTTATTTTTAGAAGCTTGTGTAGGCACTTTATTTTTTCTCTTATCAAGTAGAGTCAGTTGATAGTGTAGGCTACAGTTAACTGTGGTTGTATCAGCTAAAGGTAGTTGATAGTGTGAGCAAAAGTTAGCCGTAGTTGTATCAGCTAGAGTTAGTTAATAGAGTTGAGTTACAATAGAGTTATTGTAATAGAGTTATTACAAGGGAGAGGGGATTAAGAGTTTAATTCTAGGATTACAAGAGGTTGTAATCAAAACTTGCTCAATTGTTTTAGTAAAGTGGTTGAGAAAATCCTATGAGGTTGGTCGCGGTTTTACTCCCTTGAGCAAAGAGGTTTCCATGTAAACATCATGTATTTGCTATTTACTTTTGTTCCTTCCATTTACTCTTCACTGTTAGTAATTGCACTTAGTCAACGACCTATCCATTAACTCGTGGTGGATTCATACAAGCCATCAGTAATTCAAAATTAGAAGTATATTACTGATTCTTTTTAAATAAAATTATACTTCTCTTTGAAAATAGTATATATCATATTCTATAATTCTATGATTTTGAAAATATTATATATCACAAACTATTTGCAATGGTTGTGATGTTTCATATCCATCATTTTACTTAGGAATGAAGACGTTTTTACTTGACATTATTAGTTATGTCTCATTTATGCCTCACTTATCTTTTTTTCCTTTGTTTAAATTTAAATAGTCCACAATGAATATTGAGTAGCAGGTTATTTTTTTGTGGATATAAAATTCTAATTAGAGGAAAATCAATTGTTATAGAAACAACATAAATCATAGAAATAAAATTATAGAAAATGGATCAATCTTTGAAAGAGTCAAATCTTCCAAAAAAAAAACTCCCTAGAAGGTCAAAGGTCGAAATATTAGCAGCACATGACAAATTTTGTACTCAAATTTCTTCGAATAAGACATGGTTCTTTATATGGACACCTCAGACATAATTCCAACTTTGTGACTTGCTTTTGCATATTTTCAATGACTTTATTTTCATGCACATACTCCTATATAAACATAAACAACACCATACAAATAACACAATGCAAACAAATGCCTGATTTAACATCACAACACGACGCCATCACTTTCACTATATTTTTCTCCATTTTGAGGATGTAATGGCACCCCTACTTTTGCATCAAATTTTTTACTTCGCTCTTGGGATGGTGGTGTAAGAAAGAACCAAGCAATAAATGTTGCATCTTACACTTCTTGGGCATTAGTGAGGAATGTCTTTCTGTCTCTTAGTGTGACATATTTGGGATGTAGGGATCTTGTTTCACATCTATACACCTCTTCATAGGTTCGTATGGCTCATTTCTATGTCATCTACCAAATACAAGGTCAAAAAGTATTTAAAATAAGGACAAATACACTCCAAATCCAAATATAATTTATTTTCGACATTCTCACTTTTATACATCTCCTCAACATCAACATAATAAAAAATATTATGGTTGAATAGTTTGAAATTCTCTTTCTTCTCTACCAATTGATCGCAATCCACAACAATTGGTGGTTTGGCATCAAATGTTGCCTTTTTTTAATTGAGTTTATAGGTCATGTATATCTGATTCAAATTGGTTCATCTCTTGTCTGAGCTCAGTTCTTCTACTAGTTGTTTCTCCATGCTTGTAAGACCATCACAAAAAAATTCATGAAATTTCAGTAGTTGATCTTTTTTTGTCAGTCAAGATTGACTCACTATCTCTACTTCTTCAAAGTTATGTTCGTGAGACTTGCTCTCTTCTTCTGATTGAGGTTTATCTTGGGTATTATCTAAGCTTGTAACTTATAGATCATTACAAGTTTCATATCTAGCCTTTATTTTTTTTAGGTAGATTCTAATCCTTTCTATGAATTTTCAGTGTTCCATATTATGCTCCAACAAATGTTTTAACATATCACAAATTTGAGCAAAACACAGGCATCCTCCATGTCATTATTTTTATCATCATCATAAACCATAAATAGAATCATAATAGGGGCTTAGAGATGAAAACTAAGAGTTAGGACAATTATACTAGTGGTCATCTTGACTACCACATATATTACAAACATTCCACTCAAAGTACTGAGCAGGTTCGCACAAACTATTTCACTGCTAAAAAAAGCAAAAAAACGACCTTAAATTGGAGGTTGAAAATGTGTTGGGCGGATTTACTGAAGGTTAGAAAAGGATTGTTTAGAAAATAAATCCAACCTCTCCTGAGGTTGATATTTTAATTACAAAATAATAAAATACATCATCTAGAGTTTGAATGCCTATCTTCACTATGGTAGGATACATTTCTACCACTAGACTAGTGATGCTTATTGGCTTAAGTCTATGTTATTTTTTTTATACTTTTTAAAGCTATATTTTCATACTAAAAAAACTAAGGTTGGCTTTTTAAAAAAGATTTACAAGAATCGATCCCTGGAGGTCTGTTTTTGCTTTTATAAGTCATCAAGTGGACATATCAAGTCATCAAGTAGGTATATCAAGTCATCACAGAACCATGCTATTATAAGTAGTCATACGATATACAAGTCATCAAGTAGACATATCAAGTTATAACCAAACCTGGATCTTTTTAACACTAAATTCATAGTTGTATAACATCTGCTCCTCATCAGTCTCACTCTAACCATACCAAACTTACAGTAGTCACTCAATCTGTACACAAATGCTAAGGAATCTTATTTCTGCCCAATAGTCATGACCTGCAAGGGACACCTAGGGTCCATGTATTATACAGGCACGGTACTCGATCCAAATAATATCGTACCGGCGTGTATTCTATCCATAATAATAATATTATATTAGTGTGGTACTGTTGTCTCCCAAATTGCACCTCATTGTGAAGTATAAAATATTTGCTGAATCAAATATAGAACCAAACAAAGGTTGGGTTCGATCCCACAGGGAATAGGCTAGAAGATCGATCGATGCGGTTATCTAAGCAATTAGTAAAGTATTTCAGTAAATTGGGGGGTTCTATAAATTGGCTTTTGAACAAGTAACAATTGTGAATTTCTTCAAGTTTGTAATCAATAAATGAGAGACACAAGGACTGTGTTCCCCATAACTTCATAACTCCATAGGTTCTTCGTACTAGTGATCTCTCTAGGTGCTTAGCATACAGAATCGATAAGTTAAGTTTATCTAAACGACTGTCTAGACCCTATTAGATAACTATGCTCAATCACGCATCTATGTCTCATAAGTTTTGCAATCCAACCCTTATCATGAAACCTAGATTAGCTTTCCTGCGTCCACGGCTCAAGCTATTAAGTGAAGGTTAATAGATCTAAGTCTCCATTATTTGTTCCCTTTTCCCATCCGTTATACCTTCATCCAAAGCAAGAACGAATAAGGTGCGTTCTACTGTCTGCAGCCTCTAGAAAGCAATCAAATTGAAGAGAATGACAATAGATGCATAAACCGTGTACTTCAAAACCTACTTTGTTAATCCATCATAGTTAGTTGTAGGGGTTTATCCACCCCTAATTGCAAGAACACAATAATAATTCTTGGAAGAAATCATAATAATGCACTTACAAGAAGAAGAATTAAAACCGCAAATGTCAACTATGAATTAAACTCTCAAGGAATGTGTTTACAACTCTCAAGAACAAGTATATGGGCTCAATAATAGTAATACAACATAAACTGAAACATAAAACCTAATAGAAGTATTTATAGATACAAAAAAAATCATGTCCTAAACATAATAGAAAAACTGGGTCGGCAGTGGCAACAAACGTGGCTACGGGTATGGCCTGGCTAGGACTTGTCATATACGCCTGTAGCCCGTTGGCTTTTTTTTCTTACATATTTGCTACGCATCGTATGGACTCCCAATGGCTCATCTATTCGTTTCCCCTAAAGTCAATTTTACAAACTTTCAGGACTTTGGGACAATATACTCAAGACGAGACTTAGCAATGACTCGTAGCCTCTCCTAACGGTTCGTATGGAGTAGTTATGGCCCCTGGGAAGGAATTTCACCTCTGCAGAACTTTTGGACCATGTGCTCAAGACGGGTCACCAGATGACCCATAGCCTCTCCCTATGGCTCATAGCATGTAGTCGTTGGCAACACATTATTTTAACCCTTTAAAATTTTGATCACTGTTAATATGAAAGTTCATGCCACAACTCGTAGTGTGACCCAAGAGTCATGACCAAGCTTCAGATGCGAACACTTGGTCAAATTTAGCTCTTTTTTTAATCCAATTAGCACCATGACCTATTTTCCTGCAAAACACTTAAACAAACACATCATACTTACAAATACACCTAAGTTCTTGTATATTTTCCTCATTTTAAGCATTGAAAGTATCATGAAACCATGACACATCAACACCATCACGTAGAACGATTGTATGTCCTCAGTAAATCAAAACAAAACAAATATCTACGACGCTTAACTAAGAGAAACCTAGAGGACCTACAGCAGTCAATGCCTGCAATTCTTTTTAGCATAAAATCTTCAACCACACTCATATAAAAAATTTCAAAACCACTGTGTGTACACATACAACCCATTACCACGATATAAAGGGAACAAGAGATGGCATCATATTATGAACAAACAACCAAACATATATGCAAATGACATTACCCAAACAAATAGAAACCAACAATGCAACCCGTGTACCCACACAACAAAGAATTTTTGTACGCTCACAGTCCAAAGATGCAAATGTAAACAGGGACTGAATCAAGACACTCACTCTCCCAAATAAGTTCTAACAGTGTGCATGAAATACTATAGGCTTGCCCATACTTTCTATATCTTTTGGACTGTTGGACTAGGATCACTATAGGAATTTTATTAACTTGTAATGTGGGCTTGGGGAAGGATATGGTAAATATGGATACAGTGACTCAACCCTCTTACTATATTTGGCTCCGCTTTTCAACCTCACTTATTTTCTTCTCCCTTATTCTCCTTTATTTTTCTTCAGATTTCGGGTGTGGTTTTCTTTTTACACTTTCTCTTTTTTTTCTTTTTCTTTCTTTTTCTTTTGGAAACTATATTCATCACTTTTTTTCTTTTTCTTACCATACCCGAATCCTTTTTCTTTTCTTTTACTAACTTCTTCTTCATACATAATTTAAACTATACACACCTATAAATCCACCCTTAACTTAGGCAATTTGCCTGAGTTGAGGTACACAGTATCCAAGGAGGGACCAGGGCCAAAACAGGATCATTGTAGATAGAAATAGGGAGGTAAATAGGCTAATAAAAGAAATAGGTCGATTAAGGCTCAAACTAGGGATCAAAGGATATTCATTCCATTTGGTAGGGCATCTAGGCTAAAAGTGGACTATTCAAGAATGGCTTATGATCATTTTCTTATCAACTATCCTACATCCTAGGCAAGACTAATCAAGCAAGTTCTATATTGCACACACAAAATTGATCTAAGTAAGCACCTCACACGCACATAGCACAGGGTTACACTATCCTACTACCTATCCAGTTCATGCATTGCTAAGCTGTGGTTATTATGCCTATAATACTAATGCCAAAACAAGATCCACAGTGGTCACAGTTCACAACAAAAACAACACACGATCTAAAACAAATTCTTATGAGGGGTATCCTTTAAACTTCAAAATCAAAATCCAAACATTCAACACTTAACTGCACTAAGGTTCCCCTATTTTCCTCCTAATCAAACACAACTAAACACAACATAAACAAAAATAACCTAAACATGGTGATTCTACTATGATAGCACACCCGGGGGAAAAAACACGGAAATAAAAAATCCCAAGTGGTGGTATACCCCCACCCCCTAACTTTGAGAACATATAGTTTCCTCACTACATGCATATAGTTGGAAAAAGTAAGAACAAGGGGTAAATACATACCTGTGGTGCTCTAGGAGTCGAATGTAATCTTATCAGCTGCTGGGGTCTTAGAACTCACCTCAGTCTCTACTCGCATGGCCTCAGTAGTGGCAGAAGCACTCAAATCAATGTTGGCATCGGTGGTGGCCGGTGCACTCAAAGGTATCAAACTAGTAGGGGAAATTATCGTACCCCCACCACTCTCTACAAAATCAACAACAATATCTCTCAGGGCCTCACAAACTCTGGAGCTCCTCGCTCCATGCCCCATCTCATAAATCTCAGACAAGTGATCCTCAGAGGATTGCTTTCTTGCTTTGGTTACTTTTTTCAAGTCTTTTTTATCTATCTTTCTCTTCTTTCTTCATTGTTTCGGCTTCACAGCAACTTTGGCACTTTTTTCTTTGCCCTTAGTGCTGTGTATGTTGGTTATCTCAACCTCTTTAATCTCTCTATCATGGGCATGGTCGGAGCCAATAATACCAGAAATAGTCTAGATAACATGTCCTCAACTACAGCACAAAGGGCAGCTAGCTCATCTTTAATCCCATTCAAGTGCGGGGACTTTACACCCTAAATCTTATCTGTTATCATCCACTCAAAACTATCAAATTAGGTCTGCATCCCACGTATTTTTTTTTGGATCTCACCCTTCACTCAAGATTGAACCCCATTCTCAATATTCTTAACCTTCCACTCAATTATAGTCAAGCATTTCAGTACAGTTTGTAAGAACTCATGTGGGACTAGAACATACCCACTAGCAGGTAGGTGTAAATGGATGCACCAAGAGTAGGAGTTAGTAAGACAAAAACTGAAGATTGCTGTGAAGTGGAGGAAGATGTGGCATCAGCACAGGCATGGGTATCCGGCCTCAAGGCCTTAGTTTGGGACTCTATAGATGTGGCTCCAAGATCAGCAAACACGAGCGTGTCAATATCCTTATGCACAGCCAACTGAAAGGCCTTCTCTAATAATACAGCACCCCATAAAACTTTTTTCATGGACACATGATTTGTTGGGTACCAAATCATCCCAAGATTAGTAGTGCGATAAACCACGATAAAATGATCTATCTCGGTCAATACAAGAATACCAGCCTCCAAGCATATTAGAATCACCAAGCATGGGAATGGTATACTCACCTCGGGCTTGATTGCTCTATCCTGGATTTCTCGGGAAATCAACTTGATAATGTTAATCTCAGAACTCTCCATAATTTCTGCCAATAAGGCAGCTCAATCAGGGCTAAGAATATTATCACTGGATATTGGACCCAGTCGGTGACGGACCAAGGTCCACAAAGATTTGGCAGCAAAGTTAAAGTTACCTTTCTTTATCGGTAACTCTCTATCAGCCACCCATTCAACATCTTTCTTTGTCGCAATAATAATATTTGCCATCCAATAAAAGTGTACCATATTGTGTTAGCCAGGGGTTTAAAGTATCGACCATTAAGGAAGCATGAAATAGTTTTCTCCAAAATATTAACCTCAACACCATGAACCATTAAGAAAGCATGAAATAGTTTTCTCCAAAATATTAACCTCAACACCACGAATCAACAGAGCAGGTATTGTATCATGAACCTTCTATAGCAAACCTTACAGGGCCAGCACCTTCAACGTGGCTTGATAGGCTACATAAGATTCTCAAACTAGGATCAGACTATATCTATATGGCTCCATAGTCATACACCCAAACTTGTATTTATCAAACTACAACTCAAACTCGGGCATCTCAGACATACCCGTGGTGACCGATCTTGGTTCCTCGTAGAAACCCCTCTTAGGTTGGCCCATGCTTTAGTTGATTGCAATGTCTCAATCATATATGGCTTATATGCACTGAATAACCCAACTCTCAACTAGTGGGGCTACCACAATCGAAAGTGTGGGTTGTCCCGGTGGTTGAGGCTGATTCTGTGGTGGGGAACTATCTACAGATTCTCATCACCCGCCTCAGTGGATACATGCTTACCAGACACTGAAGAATCTTTATCCTCTGACTGACTTCCAGATATAGTCCCATCTCTATTTATGGAGTCACTTTCCTTCTTACCTTTCTTGAACTTGGATTCTCCTCTCTCTTAGAACTAAGGAGGAGTTCGTATGTGTAGAGGAGACACCCTCGCAATCTTTATTCAAGGCCTCTATCTACCAGTCTGAGGCAAGCACTCATATGGCTCAACGGGAGTTGGCATTGGATACTCTTCCATTGAGCCACTTGACTACTCATTAATGGGAACGTCTTTTAATTGCTTTGTAGACTGTGCCTATTTCTTGGAAGTAGGTTTTCCCCTTTCTTCGCTCCTTTTTTAGTATCATTCTTGGGTTCTATGATACCTATGGAGGGTAAATGTCAATGATGTCGCCCAAAATATGCCTCCTAATAAGTATAATGCGATTTCTTGTCAAATATAGAACCCAACTAGGTTGGGGTCGATCCCACAGGGAATAGGTCGAAGTGTGAGAAGAATACCGGATGGAACAATTGGAAAGTAAGTAAAAAGGGGGATTTTTGAAACTAAAAAGTGGCAGTAACAATTGTTGGTCGTATCTGGTTTGTAGACAATAAGAGAGATACACTAGGATCGTGATCCCCAATGATTCCTTAACTCTACCGGTTATGTGTTCTAACAAAGTCGTCTCGCTATGTGGCATGCAAAATCTGACAAGATATGTTCGTCTAAACATCTCTCGACCTTGGTTAGACAAATTTCACTCTTCTCCTCTCGATCTCCGAGTGTCGCACTACTAACCCTTGTCCTGGATCTCAGATAACAACTCCCACTAAGGCTCTGGTTATTAGATGAAGGTTGATAGCTTCAAATCTCTGTTGTTATCTCTTTTTCCCAATCTCTACCTCTCTCTCGAGCAAGTCTATAATACAGGCGGGTTTCTAACGTTTGCAACCATTAGAAAAGAAATCACAACGAAGGAAACAATAATACATGCATACACAACGGTTCAGAATTGCTTTGCACTTAACCGGGTTTGTTAATTCCTCATGGTTCACACAACCCTAGTTGATGGGTTTAGCTACTCATAATTGGCAGACCACAAGAAGAATTTAGAGATGAAAACATAATTATGATCTCACAACAATGAAGAAAAACCGAAGTTTCAATTATCAATAAAACTCAAATTAGGATTTGTAACTACAAAACCAAAAATATGTTTATGAACTCAAAAACAGTATGAAATAACTTTCAAAATAATGTAATGACTCACTCTCGTACCTAGGACTATACAGGGGTATTTATAGATACAAAACTTATCCTATCCAAAATAAAATGGGAGAACAGAGTCGGCAACTTCCACGGTATCGTGACTTGGTGTCGTGGAACCAAGTCACGCCATGTAGGTTGGTGTCGTGGGAATCAGGCTCAATTAGACGTCTTCAGAAGTTGGGTCACGACATGCTTCCACGTCACGTGGGTGGTAGTCACGCCACTTGACTCCTGGCGTGCAAATCAGACTTTCTCCTCAATCTCTGTAGTGGACCCACGCCAGCCACTCACGTCACGTGAGTGGCAGTCACGCCACGTGACTTGTGCCGTGGGTCCTTGTCTTGTGCAGGTTCTTGTTCTTTCTTCTTCTGACACTTCTTTCTCGGGTTTGATTCTTTCTTTTTGATCAATTTGCCTTTAAAACCTGTTTTCCTGCAAAGTAGGACAGAAACCACATCATACCAACAAAACACACCCAAGTTATTGCATAATTTCCTTGTTTTAAGCATCAAAAGTGCCATGTAACCATGACACATCAACACCCTCAACTTAGAACATTTGCATGTCCTCAGTCAAACAAAACAAAATACACATACACGATGCTTAACTAAGAGAAACCTAAGGGACCTATGACAGTCTACTCATTGCCTTTGGCACAAAACTTTTTCCGACCCCTCTTATTTGCAAATCAAAACCAAAGTGTGTATACAAGCAGCATAGTATAATGACACAGAAGGGATCAAGTGATGGCACCAGATTATGCACAAACAACTAAGCATATATGCAATTGACATTTCTCGAACAACTAGCAGCTAATAATGCAACCCATGTGCTCTCACAATCAAAGAAGTCCCATGCACTCACAGTATACTAATGAATATCAACGTAGGGACGAGTTCAAAACACTCACGCTCACAAAGAAGTTAAAACAGTGTGCATGAAATACCATAGGCTTGCCCTTATTTTCTACGCCTTCGTTTTCAGACAGTTGGACTAGAATTACTATAGGACTTTACTCGGCTTGTAATGTAGGCTTAGGGACGGGTATGGTACATATGGGTATGGTGACTCAATCCTCCTTGACACTACACTATTTTTGGATCAAACTTTCAACCTTTCTCATTTTTATTCTCCCTTATTCTCCTTTCTTTTATTTTCAGATTTTGGGTGTGATTTTTTTTATTTTTATTTTTTTTCAAAACAAAATTTTCTCTTTTTTTTTTCTTTTGCAACTTCTCTTCTTTTCACTCTATATTTTTTTCTTTTTCTTCACACCCAAACCTATTTTCCCTTTTTCTTTTATTACTTCTTCTTCATACCCAACTCAATCTACGCACCCCTATAATATCCACCCTCGACTTAGGCGATTTGCCTGAGTTGAGGTACGCAATGTCCAAGGAGGGACCAGGGCCAAGACAGGTTCATTGTAATTGGAATGGGAAGGTGAATAGGCTTAATGATAAAAATAGGTCAAATACGGCTCAAAGTCGGGATCAAAGGATACTTCTTCATTTGGTTTGGCATTTAGTCTAAAAGTGGACTTTATTTAAAGATGGCCTATGATCCTTTCCTAATCCCTATCCTCTAACCTAGACAAGACTAACCGGGCAAGTTCTGGATCGCACACACACAGTTAACTAAGTAGTGACCTCACACACACTGCACAGGGTCGTATTATCAACTACTACTTATTACGTTCATGCAATGCTAACTACAGTTATTTTCCTATAATCCTAGTGCCATGACAAAATCCAATAGCTGTCACACACAAACATGTTATTCACACAATTCAATAACAAAAAATTTTAGGAGGGGTATCCTTAATATTCAAAACACATAAAAGTTTTTTCAAAACTGGACTGCACTACAGTTCCCTTATTTTTCTCCTAATTTAGCAAGAAACACATAAACATCATCAATAACATTCTAAACATGCCGGTTCTACTATTATAGCACACTCGGGGGAAAAGAAACACGGCAACAAAAAACCCCAAGTGGTGGTACACCCCCAACCCCAACTAAACATGGTGCACTGCCGTCAATGCACCGATATCAATAACATACATGGGAATGAAGACATACCTGTGGCGCCCTAGGCGCCAGAAGTAGGCCCGCCCACAGCGAGATCATCAGCTGCGCAGTAGTAGGTGCATCCGGTGGAGGGACGGCCTGACTGGCAGATGCACCACTCGCCCTCTGCTCAGCCTCAATCTGGATCGTATGGTACTCCACCCGGGAGGCTTTAACCACCGTTCGCAGATCACTCTCGTATTCAGCATCACTATCACCCCGATCCTCCGAACTACAGGGTCTCTTGCCTCTATCCATCGGAGGCTCCTCATCAGAGAACAAATCAACCTCAAATGTTGGTCGCACGGAGGTCTGGGCAAGCATAGGTGGTATAATAGGAGTGCTACTCGATGCCAATGCCCGAACCTCCTCTCTCAATGCGGCCACCTCCTGGGTCAAGCTGGTCATATCAGGGCCTGGTGCAGCACTCAACCGGGAGGCCATACGTGCCTCAAAACTATCAATACTCCCATGCAACCCCCGCATGAACGGATCCATCGCTACGGTTATCCTGTCCTCCACCCTAGCCTCCGCAGCCTCTACAGTCGTCCTAACCCAAGGCTTAAGCTGGGATACCAACTTAGCCATCTGGGTCTAAGTGTGGGTCTGCCGCTCAAACATCTGCGTCTGTCTGTCAATCAACTGCTGTAAAAAGTCCCTAGACACTGAAACCATCCCAGAAGGAGGCAGTGGAGCACTAGTACCGGGTACCTCATCATCAATAGGGCCAGCGCCCTCAGTCTATACAGGAATAGTCACAAGTACCCTAACCGATATGGGAAGAGTCATAGGGGCACTATTTGGCTCATCCAGGGCTGCGCCCGATGATTCAGACGGTTGTGACCCTCGTGGAAAAATGGGGTGTGAACCCCTCTGCTGGATCAGTCCAATATTCACAATGCGGGTCACCTCGATATAATGGTAGAGGAAAGGTATCCTGGCTACCCCCACCCTATCACACAGCCCCTGGATTAGGCATGGTAAGGGTATACTCTTGTGATCTCTGAAAGCCCGCTCGTGGATCTCCCGAATGATGTACCTCGCAAAATGAATCTCATAACTAGCCAAGATGCTGGCTACTACCACAGCCCGGTCCAATGTGAGTGAGCTGTCAGTATTGGTTAGACCCAATCGATGCCGAACCACGGACCACCAGAATCTACCAGCAAAATGAAGAGTGGACTTTTTGATGTAAGTTTCCTAGTCACCCAACTAGCTGCCACACCATCTTCGGCTATGTACCCCGCAATCTATTTAAGAAGCTCCAATTTTTGCTCTGCATCTCGTATCCTAACTCTATCTCTGACAGTGTCCATCCTATGATCAAATTCAGCAGTCAAAGCCAAAAGTGGACGGTCAGCCCCAAATAAGAAATGGTGAATGGTCTGCTCTGAAATATCTACGTGGGTATCATGAACCACGACGTGAGTCAATAATGGCTGCAAAAGGTATCGCTGCCCAACAGGAGTGCTCAAGTCAACTGAAACAGCATAAAAGGCATAAAACTCTCGGACTAACTCCGAGCTATAGCGACCAGAAGGCTGCGTCATCCAACCCAATCCATAGCTCTCAAATACAGGCAAAATATCAGGTAGTGTCCTCAACTCCTCCACCCGGTATCGGAGCTCCTCCATAATGCTCCTCCGAAACACACCCCTCTTAGTCAACTTAGCATCTCTATCATAAAAGTCACGCATGCCCTGCACACACCATCGCTGAATCTCCCTACTCTGCGCGGGAGTCGAAGCACTCTGGGCACCAGAATCGGAAACAGAAGCTGTAGCCTCCACCGCAGAAGTACCCTAACCCATAGCATCATCTGTAGAGCCTGACGCAGAAGCATCCTCCCCCTTTTCAGACTGGGGGCGAACTAAAAGGACTCAGCCGAAACAACTGGCTCTATAGGTGGTGGGGCCGGCTGAAGTGCTGCCCGGGCAGCCGCTCGGGCTCGCGTCTGTAACCTAGTGGACCGAGGTACCAAAGCAGTATCATCATGGCTAATGTCAAACTCCTCTACGAAACCACTTTTCTCAGACTCAGTCGGTTCATCACGCAGACGGGTCGGTAAATTTGGATTTTTGGTGCAAATTTGGGATGAGGAATCAAGATGGTCACTTTTGGGGTTTGATTTGGGAGGCATGGTAACAGGCTTGGGTCGGATTTTTGAGTGCAAGGGTCAGATTTGGATCGGATTTAGGTTAACGGGTTGGGTTTGGATCGGATGTGGGTGTGGGGGTCGGGTTTGGATCGGATTTGGGGGTATTAAGAATAGGGAATAGGATTGGTGGTCGATTTTGGTGAATTAGGTAATGGGAGGGTCGGATTTTGGTTGATGGAGTAGTGAAAGATTGGAAATTAGTGTTTAATGAGAAGGCTCTAAAGTGGTGTTGCAATGGAGGTAGTTTGGGTTGTTTTGCAGGTATAGACGAAGAGAACCCCTTATATTATTAAAAATTGGGTCGGGTCAAGTTTGGATCGTCTGCAGAATCCACAAATCACGAAACCACCCACGTGACGTGGGTACATGAGGTACTGAGCTAAAAAAATCCTCTGAGTACCACGATACATTCCGCGTGATGTGGGTTGGACTCACGTCACGTGGGTACTGGCATCGGTAAGATCCTGAAACCTGAGATTTATCTCCGATTTTCACGATACCCACCATGTGTCATGAGTGTACTTCACGTGACATGAGTCTTGGCGTGGATGGTACTGAACCAATTCAGGTAAATTTTGTGATTTTCATCTAACTGCTCCTCAATAATCAGATCTCTGCATAACAAAATTGTAACACCCTATACCTCCCGACCCTACTTGACGAATTTGCACAATGTTTACTTAGGTGTTGATATGCCATAAGTATGTGTTTTATAGTGTCATTGATGAAACATTTAATATTAGGCCTAGTATGTGTGACTAGACCTTTGTCGGAGGTGTTTGTGACTTCGTGGAGCAATTGTGGGGTGAAAAATGAGGCTTGGAGGATTTACAAGCAATGAATATTAAGGTTAGGAGGTAAGGAAAAGACTTGAACTTAAAGGATCTAACCAAATCCGCAAAGAAAAGTTAAAGAACGGAAAAAAATAACATTTTGGGTGTGGGGCGCGCCCAGGGGAGTGCCGGGCCACTTCTGGCCAAAAATATTTTGGCACAGGAAGACCTGGGGAGCGCCAAGCAATGTGTCAGGCCGCTCTGGGCTGTTTGTTTTGTGCCGCAGGCAGCAAAGGGGTGCGCCAGCGGCGTGCCAGGGTGGTTTTCACCAAAATTTTTCTTCGACTATTATGATGTATATAAGAATTTTAAGTCATGGTATCATTACTCCATCATAGTAAGACTATTCTTAAGCTTGTTTAGCACCCGAGTTGGGGTTAATCCTTCGTCAAAAGTATTTTTAACACATTATGTTCAAGTAAGCCATGAGCGACTAGAATTTCTAGTTTTGCGATTGAGGCTACGAATGGAAATCTCGTAAGTGAATATTATTGAGACATTTATAGAATTATTTGAACATGAGATATATGGTGGATTATACATTACATTTGGTGGGTTAAGATGACATGGGTTATTGGGCTCAATTTAAAGCCCAAAATAAAGCCAAAATGCATAGGCCTAAGGGGAAAAATGACCCATTCTTCCATTTGACCAAGCAACAATTGCATTTCATGCCAAAACTTGGATAAGAGTGTCTTGAGGGACCTATAAATAGCAAGAAAAATCAGATTTTTATTCCAAAAGACACACATCACATTTTTAGAATTCTCAAGAAAACTCCTTTTTGCTCTTCAAACCCTAAGTCACCTTTTGGACAAGATCATCATTTCTCAAGCTTGGGTAAGTGATTATTCTTGTACTTTAATATATTATATGCATGAGAGATGGTGTAGAGCATGATGGTTATGTTGGCAAGTGTTGAATAGTGAACTTTTGCTTTTTGCTAAAGATGTGCCATTCTTGTTATTTAAACTTGAAAAAGAACTTGAGGTTTGAATAAAAGTGAATGTTATGGATGAAATACCAACATGTATGGTGTGATTATGATCCTAAATTTATTATTTTTCTATAAGTGTAAATTATGGAATTTTGGCCGATATGTTGTGTGAGGTGTATTGAGGTGACTTGGTGGAATCATTGTGATGTCGTGATGATCGAGAAGTGTAAAGTATGAACCTGGTGTGACATGCTAGTGGTTTATGATATTTTTGTCAATGTTGGGAATATTGTGGTGTTGTTGGTATGACAATGCCGTAAATGGTATTGTAAAGGGTGAAATGACGTTATACGGCAATCATATAGCTTAATGTCATCTTGTACACTTGTGTGGTAACTAGTTGTTAATGTAAGCTCTGGTATGTATTTGTATTGTAGAGTAAGACGTAAGGAAGGAGCTGGACCATTGTATTTGTATCTAGGCTTGTATATTCATACTCGGAAGTGAAGGTATGTAAGGTTACTCTTTCCGTATCCTTCTGCAGCATATAGTCTTCACCTTGTTATGGTACTTATTCATTTCCGAAATGTTCTAAGGTATCTCATTTCAGGTTATCATCTATTGTTGATCATATATACCTTATTCTTGATCTATTGTCATTCATATGTCACATAATTATGAGCATGGTTCCAAGTTCCAATAATGTTATGTTCCAAAGCTTCCAACAATGTTATGACTACAAAAGTATCAATCTCTCATAAGCAAAAATATCAACCTCTCATAAGCAAAGGTATCAATCTCTTGAATGAAGTAAATAACAATGAAAGAATGAAGTAATGAATGATTGATGAGTATTTTGGGTGGTATCTCAGGGGTGTAAGAAACACCTAGCATGGGTCGATCCCAAGGGTTAAAACACCTAGCATGGGTCGATCCCAATATCATGGGTGGTATCCCAGGGGTTAAAATACCTAGCATGGGTCGATCCCAATATCTCGGGTGGTATCCCAGGGGTGAAAGGAACACCTAGCATGGTTAAATCCCGCTACTAATGGTGGTATCCCAGGGGAAAAAGAAAAGCCTAGCATGGGTCGATCCCAAAAACTGTTGAATACCCACTATTCAGCTTGGGGTCAGGGCATTATGTGAACGGATGGATGAGTAACGAATGAAGGAACGAGTGAGTGAATGAATGAGCATAAAAGTAAAGAAAGTAATTCACATAATGCACATATTTCCATACATACAAAATGGTGACTTATCCATATTGAGTACTCATTTATATTTGATTTCATTAAAGTCTTTATGTATCATACAGTTTCTTATAGCCTTACATACTCAGTACATTCTTCGTACTGAACCCTCTTGGGGGAATTACCTTACTTGCTGCAAGCACAGGTGCTAGTAGACCTCCACAGTAGGTTGCGGATCTTTTGCCAATCTTTGGTGAGAACTAGTTGGTTTGGGGCTTTTCGGGTCTCATATGTACATTTGTTTTGGTACTGTAATGTTGTATAAAGCGGGAACTTGTCCCAAATTTAAGATGGTTATGTATGTACTTATGTTAAAGGCTTTTGTAGACATATGTGGGTATAAGAACGAAGGGATGTATGTCCACCTTGACTTGATGGCCCTAACGGCCAAGTTTCTTATATGTATATATATCATGTTCTATGATTTTCGCTATTGGCATTTTATGTCCTTACGTGGTGGTGATGTTTCTTATGGCATGCATATGATTGGGCATGAGTAAAGATTGGTTCTCTCGGGCCTCATCGGCTCTGGGTGCCAGTCTACCTCAATGGGATTTGGGGCGTGACAAAAGTGGTATCAGAGCAGGTCGTTCTAAGGGTGTCTACAAAGCCATGTATGAGTAGAGTCTTATTTATCGATGTGTTGTGCACCACATTTATAAGTAGGAGGCTACAGGACATTTAGGAGTTGTTTCATTCTTTCATTTCTAGATCGTGCATTAGAGCCAAAGTTATAGGTGGACTTGTTTTTTACCATAAAAATTGTTGTTCTTGTATGTTATAGCAAAATTCCGATGACAAGAAGAGGTCAAGGTAAAAGTAAGAGAATAGACAGAATTGCTGGAGAAGGAACTAGTAGAGCTCCACCTGAACCAGTTAATCAATTCGGCACTAAACCAGAAATGACATCACACGCTTCTTCTACTTTCCCAGCTCCCAAAGAGTCGAGAAGGAGAAGAGTATCTTCGGAACTGCCCATTAATACTATTGAGCAAGATTTAATGAGTGTGGTGCAAATATTGACTCGTGTAGTTGCTGCACAAGCTCAAAGACAAGCTCTTGTGCAGCAGAAGAAGGATACAAGAATTGAAAGAGGGATCGTCAAAAAGGTCCAAACCCATGGGAAAATTCATGGAAACCCAAGGAGGATGCGGGCCTCGTATTTTTCACAAATCGCCTAGGCCATCATTTCCCCATCCCACAGCAAATGCTCCCCCTCTATTCCAAGGGATTAGAAGTAAATAGATTGGGAAAAGAAGTGGAACTCAGTATTTACGGGCAGTGGGGTTCTAGCCCAAGGGGATGTGAACCACTCGAGGTCTAGACATCAGCTGTGTCAGCGTTGCAGGAAGTTTCATGCAGGTGAATGTCGGGTTGGAATGAATGTTTGCTATTTTTGCGGCGTGCCAGGGCACATGGTAAAAGGGTGTCCACAAAGGAACACTGGTGGCATGACACGACCTACAGGACCAACTATCGCATCGATATCATCGGTGCCTCCTCTAGGTAGAGGTGCACAACCTGCTGATCGTGGCAGAGGTGTCAGAGGAGTAGCTAGTTCGAGTAGAATTTAGGACCGTACCTATGCCATAGTGGAATGGCTGGAAGGCTGCTCCTAATGAAGTGACAGGTATATCACCTGTCTTGTCACATAATGAATTTGCATTGATTCATCCAAATTTTACATTATCATATGTTGCTCCATTGATTGCGAAAAGAATTTTTAAAGGAACACCAGAATTACTAGTTAAGCCATTTGAAGTTTCTACACCGATTGGTAAATTTATTGTAATCAAAAGAGTGTATAGTAATTGTCTGTGGCTATGATACATTGGTTGATCTTATTGAATAGGAAATGGTTGATTTTGATGTTATAATGGGTATGGATTGGTTGGCTTCTTGTTATGCCAAGGTTGATTGCCGAGCTACGAAGTTATATTTTCATTTTCCATAAAAGAATGTTCTTGAATGGAAGGGTAATGTTGGAGCACCGGGAGGTAAAGTTATTTTTCATAATAAGGCAAAGAACATGGTACCCCAAGGGATACATATGTCACTTAGTAAGGGAGATGTGGAACCACCAACTCTTCAATCGATTCCGGTGGTGAATGAAATACTTAAGACATTTCCTATAGATCTTCTGGGTTGTCTACAGAACGGGAAGTAACAAGAGAAATTAAAAGACCTGTTGGACAAGGGATACATAAGATCTAGTATGCCCCTCTAGGGTGTATCCGTGTTAATTTGAAAAGAAAAAAAAATACAATAAATGAAAGGGCACATTGAGAATGTGTATTGACTATTGACAATTGCATAAGGTGACAATTAAGAATAAATATTCCCTCCCCAGAGTGGAGGATTTATTTGATCGGTTACAAGGTACCAAATATTTCCCAAAGATTAGTTTAACATTGGGTTATTACCAAGTAAGGGTTGGAGAGAAGGATATACCCAAGACAGCTTTTTGAGCGCAGTATAGTCATTATGAATTTTTAGTTATGTCATTTGGACTAACAAATACCCCAGCGGTGTTCATGGATTTGATGAATAGGGTGTTCAAGCCATTTCTCGACATGTTTGTGACGGTATTTATAGATGACATCTTGGTTTATTCAAAGTCACAAGAGGACCATGCTAATCACTTACGGCAAGTTTTACAGATTCTCCGTGAGCGTAAGTTGTATGCAAAGTTCTCTAAGTGTGAGTTTTGGTTAAAATCCATCGCATTCTTGGGTCACATTGTGTCAGATGAAGGGATACAGGTTGATACACAAAAGATTGAAGCAGTGAAAAGTTGGCCAAGACCTACGACACCTACAGCGATTCATAATTTTCTTGGATTAGCAGGTTATTATAGAAGATTTGTGGAAGGTTTTTCCTCCATTGCTGCACCATTAACAAAGCTTACACATAAGGCAGTCAAATTTCAGTGGAATGATGCATGCGAGAGGAGCTTCCAAGAGTTAAAAGATAAATTAACCTCCACACCAGTTTTAGTACTTCCCGAAGGCACCGAAGGTTATGCAGTATATTGTGATGCTTCCGGGGTTGGCCTCGGATGTGTATTAATGCAACACGGTAATGTCATAGCATATGCCTCACGACAGTTGCGGCCACATGAGAAAAATTATCCCACACATGATCTTGAATTAGCAACGGTGGTTTTTGCTTTAAAGATATGGCGTCATTATTTGTATGGAGTTTATTTTAATAGCTATACTGATCACAAAAGTTTGCAATATATCTTTAAGAAGAAGGAACTCAATTTGAGGCAACGAAGGTGGTTAGAGTTCTTAAAAGACTATGATATTGATATTCTCTATCATCCAGGCAAAGCAAATGTGGTAGCTGACGCATTGAGCCGCAAGGCAGTAGAAAGCACTAGCGGCCAGTTGACTGAAAAGCAAGAGATAATCAAAGATTTACATCAACTATCCAGCTTGGGAGTTCGCCTTATTGAATCTCCAGGTGAAGGGGTTATTGTGCAAAATGCAGCGGAATCCTCCTTAATAGCTGAAGTAAAAAGAGAAGCAGTTTGCGGATTCTATGTTATTACAGCTGAAAGAGAATGTACAACAGAGTCTGACTACGGCCTTTGATCTTACACAAGAAGGGGTACTTCAATGCCAAGGAAGATTATGTGTACCGGATGTAGATAAGCTGAGGAAACGAAATATGACAGAGGCGCATCACTCGCGCTATTCTATTCATCCGGGTGCTACTAAAATGTACCATGAGTTAAAAGAAGTGTATTGGTGGGGAAATATGAAGAAGAACATTGCAGAATTTGTCGTTCAATGCTCGAATTGTCAACAAGTGAAAGTAGAGCATCAGAAACCAGGAGGTTACATGCAATGTATCAATCTTCCAGCCAGGAAATGGGATATGATTAATATGGATTTCATCACAGGTTCGCCTCATACACTGCGGAAATTTGATTCTATATGGGTTATAGTGGACAGTCTTACTAAGACAGCGTATTTCCTATCAGTCAAGACCACCTATACAGCTGAGGATTATGCAAGATTGTATGTTAAAGAAATAGTGCGGTTACATGGGATTCCGATCTCCATTATATCAGACAGGGGAGCTCAGTTTACTGCGCATTTTTGGAGATCTTTTCAGCAGAGTTTAGGCACACAGTTGAATCTGAGTACGGCCTTCCATCCTCAGACAGATGGACAAGCGGAACGTACTATCCAAACACTTAAAGATATGCTACGAGCTTACACGTTAGATTTTCAAGGCTGTTGGGATGACCGTTTGCCTCTTATTGAATTTGCTTACAACAATAGCTGACATTCAATTATTAAAATGGCACATTATGAAGCTTTGTACGAAAGGAAATGTAGATCACCAATTGGATGGTTTGAAGCGGGTGAAACTGCTTTACTTGGGCCAGATCTTGTTCATCAGGCTATGGAGAAAGTTAAAGTGATCCAACAGCGGTTACAAATGGCCCAAAGTCTCTACAAGTCACATGTTGATGTTAGAAGGAGAGGGATTGAATTCGTCATAGGTGATTGGGTATTTTTAAAGGTGTCACGGATGAAAGGGGTAATGCGGTTCGGAAAGAAAAAAAAATTGAGTCCACATTATATAGGCCCATATGAAATTATTAGAAGATTTAGGCAAGTTGTGTATGAGTTGGCACTACCCCAAGAACTCTCCTCAGTCCATCCAGTGTTTCATGTTTTGATACTTCGAAAGTGCATAGGAGATCCATCTCGTATTGTTCCCATTGAGGATGTCCAAGTTACGGAGGATCTTACTTATGAAGAGGTACCCATTGCTATTCTAGATCGACAAGTAAAGAGGTTGAGGAATAAAGACATAGCTTCTGTAAAGGTACTTTGGCGAAATCAACAAGTAGAGGAAATCCCCTGGGAAACTGAAGAAATAATGAAATCCAAGTACCCTCATTTGTTTCAAATGGATGAAAAAGTCCAAAGTGCGGAAATGGAGCAATAAAAAGTAAGTATCCATGAGCCTTAAGTGTTTATGTATATATATGCTAATATAGAAATGCATTTATTGTAATTGAAGCAATATAGTTAACATTTGAGGACGAATATTTCTAAGGGGGGAAGAATGTAACACCCCGTACCTTCCCGACCCTACTTGACGACTTTGCACAATGTTTACTTAGGTTTTGAGATTCCATAAGTATGTGTTTTGTAGTGTCATTGATGAAACATTTGATATTGGGCCTAGTATGTGTGACTAGACCTTTGTTGGAGGTGTTTGTGACTTCGTGGAGCAATTGTGGGGTGAAAAAATAAGGCTTGGAGGATTTACAAGCAATGAATATTAAGGTTAGGCGGTAATAAAAATACTTTAACTTAAAGGATCAAACCAAATCCGCAAAGAAAAGTAGAAGAACGAAAAAAATCACATTTTGGGTGTTGGGCGTGCCGGGGCACTTCTGGCCAAAAATTTTTGGCACAGGAAGCCTTGGGGCACGCCAGGCAGTGTGCCAGGCCGCTCTGGGCTATTTTTTTGTGCCACAGGCAGCAAAGGGGGGCGCCAAGCGGCGTGCCGGGGTGGTTTTCGCCAAAAACTTTCTTCGACTATTATGATGTATATAAGACTTTTAAGTCATGGTATCATTACTTCATCATAGTAGGACTATTCTTAAGTGCGTTTAGCACCCGAGTTGGGGTTAATCCTTCGTCAGAAGTATTTTTAACACATTATGTTCGAGTAAGCCGTGAGCGACTAGAATTTCTAGTTTTGCGATTGAGGCTACGAACGGAAATCTCGTAAGTGCATATTATCGAGACATTTATAAAATTATTTGAACAAGAGATATATGGTGGATTATACATTACATTTGGCGGGTTAAGATGACATAGGTTATTGGGCTCAATTTAAAGCCCAAAATAAAGCCAAAATGCATAGGCCCAAGGGGAAAAATGACCCATTCTTCCATTTGACCAAGCAACAATTGCATTTAATGCCAAGACTTAGATAAGAGTGATTTGAGGGACCTATAAATAACAAGAAAAAACAGATTTTTATTCCAAAATACACACATCACATTTCTAGAATTCTCAAGAAAACTCCTTTTGGCTCTTCAAACCCTAAGTCACCTTTTGGACAAGATCATCATTTCTCAAGATTGTGTAAGTGATTATTCTTGTACTCTAATATATTATATGCATGAGAGATAGTGTATAGCATGATGGTTATGTTGGCAAGTGTTGAATAGTGAACTTTTGCTTTTTGCTAAAGATGTGCCATTCTTGTTATTTAAACTTGAAAAAGGACTTGACGTTTGAATAAAAGTGAATGTTATGGATGAGATACCAACATGTATGGTATTATTATGATCATAAATTTGTTATTTTTCTATAAGTGTAAATTATGGGATCTTGGCTGATATGTTGTGTGAGGTGTATTGAGGTGACTTGGTGGAATCATTGTGATGTCGTGATGATGGAGAAGTGTAAAGTATGAACTTGGTGTGACATGTTAGTGGTTTATGATATTTTGGTCAATGTTGGGCATGTTGTGGTGTTGTTGGTATGACAATGCCGTAAATGGTATTGTAAAGGGTGAAATGACGTTATACGGCAATCATATAGCTCAATGCCGTCTTGTACACTTGTATGGTAACTAGTTGTTAATGTAAGCTCCGGTATGTATTTGTATTGTAGAGTAAGACGTAAGGAAGGATATGGACCATTGTATTCCTATCTAGGCTTGTATATTCATACTCGGAAGTGAAGGTATGTAAGGTTACTCTTTCCGTATCCTTCTGCAGCATATGGTATTCACCTTGTTATGGTACTTACTCATTTCCGAAATGTTCTAAGGTATCTCATTTCAGGTTATCATCTATTATTGATCATATATACCTTATTCTTAATCTATTGTCATTCATGTGTCACATAATTATGAGCATGGTTCCAAGTTTCAATAATGTTATGTTCCAAAGCTTCCAACAATGTTATAACTACAAAAGTATCAATCTCTCATAAGCAAAAATATCAACCTCTCATAAGCAAAGGTATCAATCTCTTGAATGAAGTAAATAACAGTGAAAGAATGAAGTAATGAATGATTGATGAGTATTTTGGGTGGTATCCCAGGGGTGTATGAAACACCTAGCATGGGTCGATCCCAATATCATGGGTGGTATCCCAGGGGTTAAAATACCTAGCATGGGTCGATCCCAATATCTCGGGTGGTATCCCAGGGGTGAAAGGAGCACCTAGCATGGGTCAATCCCACTACTATGGGTGGTATCCCAGGGAAAAAATAAAAACCTAGCATGGGTCGATCCCAAAAACTGTTGAATACCCACTGATCAGCTTGGGGCCCGGGCATTATGTGAACGGATGGATGAGTAACGAATGAAGGAACGAGTGAGTGAATGAATGAGCATAAAAGTAAAGAAAGTAATTCACATAATGCACATATTTCCATACATATAGAATAGTGACTTATCCATATTAAGTACTCATTTATATTTTATTTTATTGAAGTCTTTATGTATCATACAGTTTCTTATAGCCTTACATACTCAGTACATTTTTTGTACTGACCCCTCTTGGGGGACTTACCTTACTTGCTGCAGGCACAGGTGCTAGTAGACCTCCACAGTAGGTTGCAGATCTTTTGCCGATCTTTGGTGAGCTCCAGTTGGTTCGGGGCTTTCCGGGTCTCATATGTACATTTGTTTTGGTACTGTAATGTTGTATAAAGCGGGGACTTGTCCCAAATTTAAGATGGTTATGTATGTACTTCTGTTAGAGGCTTTTGTAGACATATGTGGGTATAAGAACGAAGGGATGTATGTCCACCTTGACTTGATGGCCCTAACGGCCAAGTTTCTTATATGTATATATATCATGTTCTATAATTTTCGCTATTGGCATTTTATGTCCTTACGTGGTGGTGATGTTTCTTATGGCATGCATATGATTGGGCATGAGTAAAGATTGGTTCTCTCGAGACTCATAGGCTCCGGGTTCCAGTCCGCCTTAATGGGATTTGGGGCGTGACAAAAATCTTGGGTTGCCTCCCAATCAGCGCTTGATTTAATGTCGCGGCATGACAAGGCTAACTTGAATACTCACACTTCACCAACTAGCCAATGGGTTGCCTCCCATGAAGTCCCTGATTTAATGTAGCGACACGACACAGCTAACTTTGATACTCAGACTTCACCAACTAGCCCATGGTTTGCCTCCCATGAAGTGCCTGATTTAACGTCGTGGCACAACATGGCTAGCTTGACTACTTAGACTTCATCAAACTCAAGTTCCTCAACTGTCTTTATCCCTTCCGTAACTCCCATATAATGCTTAACATGTTGTCCATTGACTTTGAATAGAACATTATCTGCTTCTTTTATCTCAATAGCACCATGTGAGAATACCGTAACTACCGTGAATGGGCCAGACCATTTGGACTTTAGTTTTCCAGCAAACAAGCGAAGCTTGGAATTATACAGTAGCACCAAATCTCGCGGGTGAAACTCTCGGTTCTCAATTCGACGATCATGATACAATTTCATCTTCTTTTTATACAATGCTGAACTTTCATAAGTCCGGAGACGAAATTCATCCATCTCATTCATCTACTCAAGTCTTAATTGAGCCGTTTCACTCCAGTCTAAATTCAACCTCTTCAACGCCCACAAAGCCTTATGTTCCAGTTCGACGGGCAAATTGTAAGATTTTCCAAAAACCAACTGATATGGTGATGCAACAATTGGTGTTTTGAAAGCAGTTCGATATGCCCATAACGCATCATCCAATCTTCGAGCCCAATCAGTCCTATTGGCATTGACTGTTTTTGCCAAAATGGACTTGATCTCTCAATTTGACACCTCAACCTGCCCGTTTGTCTGAGGATGGTAAGGTGTTGCCACCTTATGTTTAACACCATATTTTTCAAGTAGGGCCTTGAATAGATGATTGTAAAAATGGGATCCACCATCACTAATAATAACTCGGAGTGTCCCGAATCGTGAGAATATGTTCTTTTTCAAGAATGTTGTGACACTTCTCCCTTCGTTATTAGGAAGGGCAATTGCCTCCACCCACTTAGAAACATAGTCAACGGCTACCAAGATGTATTTCATTCCATGCGAGCTCACAAAAAAACCCATAAAGTCAACTCCCCACACATCGAATAATTCAAGCTCAAGTATAGTTGTCATGAGAAGTTCGTGTCTGCGTGAAATATTCCCTTGCCTTTGACATTGGTCACAAGCGCGAGCATAATTATGAGCATCTTTGTAAATACTGGGCCAGTAGTACCCACATTGGAAGATTTTATGGGCAGTCCGCGCACCTCCATGATGACCCCCAATTGGTGATGAGTGACATACTTCCAAAATACTCATCATCTCGGCCTCTGGGACACATCTTCAAATTATGCCATCAGTACACACCCTGAACAAATACGGCTCATCCCAGAAGAATTTCCTTACCTCATGCATGAATTTCTTTCTCTACTGATATGTCATCTCCTCCGAAACTAGATAACTTGCCAAGAAGTTGGCAAAATCAGTAAACCAAGGGATTAAGTCTTGGGATGCTGCTAGTAGTTGCTCATCTGGAAAAGTATCATCAATCTCAAGATCATCCTTCAACTTAACCATGGCCTCCTCCTCAAGGCGTGATAGATGGTACGCAACTTAATTTTCGATCCCCTTTTGATCCTTGACTTCAAAGTCAAATTCTTGCAACAGAAGTACCCACCGAATCAGTCTTGGCTTAGCATCCTTTTTCGACATAAGATACAGAAGAGTTGCATGGTCTGTATGCACAATCACCTTAGTACCTATCAAGTAAGACCTGAATTTCTCAAAAGCGAATACTACAGCCAACAATTCCTGCTCAGTCACAGTATAATTCTTTTGAGCTGGATTAAGAACTTTGCTAGCATAGTAAATCAGATGTAACATCTTTCCACGTCTTTGGCCAAGGACTGCACCCACAGCAACTGCACTAGCATCGTACAGAACCTCAAAAGGCATAGTCCAATCTGGTGACAGAATAATAGGAGCTGAAACCAACTTCTCCTTAAGACACTCGAAAGCTTTTAGACATGCTTCATCAAACACAAACTTCACCTCTTTCTCCAAAAGTTTGCATAAAGGATGTGCAATCTTGGAAAAATCCTTAATGAATCTTCTATAAAAAATAGCATGACCTAAGAAACTTTGAATAACTTTTACAGAGATAGTTGGAGGTAGCTTCTCAATTACCTCAATCTTCGCCTTATCTACCTCAATGCCATTCTCTGAAATCTGATGCCCCAATACGATACCCTCATTGACCATAAAGTAACATTTTTCCCAATTCAGCACTAAGTTGCACTACTCACATCTTTGCAACACATTCGCAAGATGAGCCAAACAACCTTCAAACGAGTCTCCCACAACAGAAAAATCATCCATAAAGACCTCAATAGTGTCTTCCACCATGTCAGAGCAAATAGACATCATGAAGCGTTGGAAGGTGGTCGGTGCATTACACAAGCCAAAAGGCATCCTCTTGAATGCGAATGTCTCATATGGACAAGTGAAAGTGGTCTTATCTTGGTCTTCGGGGGCAATAAAAATCTGATTATACCCCGAATAGCCATCAAGAAAACAATACCATCCTCTACCTGCAAGACGGTCTAACATCTGGTCCATGAAGGGCATAGGAAAATGATCTTTCTCAGTCCAAGAATTTAGCTTTCGATAATCCATGAAAACTCTCCACCCAATGATCGGTCTCATTGGAATCAATTCATTTTTGTCGTTTGGAACCACAGTGATTCCTCCTTTTTTTTGGCACACACTAAACTGGGCTCACCCATTTGCTATCAGCAATAGGGTAAACCACTCCTGCATCTAACCACTTGATGATCTCTTTCTTCACAACCTCTTGCATAGGTGGGTTCAGACTACGCTGGTGCTCAATGCTAGGTATACACTCAGGAACTAGTTGGATCTTATGAGTGCAAATGCCGGGTGGAATACCTATGATATCAGCAATGGACCAACCAATGGCCTTTTTAAATCTTCTCAATACTGAAATCAAAGCCTCTACTTGCCAATCCACCAGTTTAGCAGAAATAATCACAGGCAAGGTATTGTTGGCTCCCAAGAATGTGTAGCGAATGTGGGCCGAAAGATCCTTAAGCTCTAAGACTGGAGGTTCCTCAATATACGGACGAGCTGGGGGGGTTACCCTATTCTTCAAATCGAGAGGTAGTTTCTTTGGAGCATAAGTGTATGCTCCTTTACCAGTGAGTGCACCCACCATCTCATCATATTCTTTAATACCATTGTCATCAAAATTCATAATCATAGCCGCAAGAGGTTCTACCCTTAACCTTTCTTCAAAAGACACAACAACCTCACTATCATCAACTGTATCTATCACTGAAATCACCCATTTATCTCTTGGCTGCTTCATTGAACGACAAACATTAAAAGTAACTTGTTCATCATTCAATCTAAATTTTAGCTGCCCTATTTCCATATCAACCAATGCACGTCCAGTGGCAAGGAATGGTCTTCCCAATATGATGGGAACCTCAAAGTCAACTTCACAATCAAGAATCACAAAATCAGTCGGAAAGATGAAAGACGCAACCTTTACCAAAACATCATACAGAATGCCCACCGGCTTTTTCATAGTCCTATCAGCCATGAGAAGTCTCATAGAGGTTGGTTTTGGTGCTCCCAACCCCAACTATTTTAAAACGGCTAATGGCATTACGTTGATGCTTTCACCCAAATCACAAAGTGCTTCAGCAAAGTCGTAGGACCCGATAGTACAAGAAATTATGAAAGCTACTGGATCCTCCTTCTTTTCAACTAGGGAACGTGAAGCAACTGCACTACAATGATGTATGTTATCTGTTGTCTCAAAACTGACAGTTCTCTTCTTTGTCACCAAGTCTTTCATGAACTTTGCATAACCTGGCATCTGCTTTAATACCTCGACAAGAGGAATGTTTACTGACAGCTCCTTCAACATTGTGATGAACTTCTGATATTTGCCTTCCTCTGCCTTTTTTTTTAACCTTTGAGGAAAGGGAGGAGGAGGTCGTGGAATAGTTTTGAGCACTTGCGGTACCTCCTTTTCCTTCCTCTTTTCAGATTTTGCATTATCGCTATCATCATGATGATTTGGAATTGTGTCACCCTTTGAATTATTCGGCTCTAACTCAGCTTCTACATCAATAACCACTGGTTTATTAGTCACACTACTGTCGACAGGAATAGATAGATTTGTCGTACACGTCCCACTTCTAGTAGTAATGGCGAGACAATGACTATCATTTTTCAAATTCTGGATGGTATTGCTTGGAAGGGTCCCCGGCTGACGTTGATTCAGTGCCAATGAAATTTGCCCAAATTTTTGCTCCAACTGTTTAATGGCAGTTGAATGAGACTCCACTTTCTAACTTATGCCCGAAATGTCAGTCCTAATCTCCTTCAATCAATTTTCCTGGCTCTCTTCCCCTTTGACCAGTTTATTAAGAAGGGCCTCCATCCTTGAATTACTAGATTCCTCATCACGTCTTTCTAGCGGTACAGTAAGGTCATTCTTCTCTCTATAAATATCTTTTCGCCTCCAATCACCGTCACGGTCTCTTTATCTATCTTTGTATCCTGACTTGTTGTAGTTGTCTCCATAATAGTTCCGACCTTGATTCCCTTTCCTTGAGTTCCAAGAGTCTTGATTAGACCCTTGGCCCTTGGCTCAGAAATCCGCCACTTCTCGATCTAGGTACTTAGCCTCTTGATCAGACTCACTATCATCATGTCTAGCTGATTTACCTTGTGCACCTATAGCATGCACCTTTTCAGCATCTCTGGCCGCTATCTCTTTAGCCAGAAGACCAATTTCTGTCCTCAACTGAGCTACCTCTTGAGCCACAGACTCATCCAAAGCTCTTTGAGCTGCTGATGCTCCAATAGCATATGTGCCAGCCGGTGTATCTGCCTCCCCAGTATGCCATCCTCGATTGGTCTTAGTGACACGATCTAATATCTTCGAAGCTCGTTCCCATCTCAAGCTCATGAAAGCTCCACCAGTGATAGTATCATCTACCGCCTTCGTGTTGACAATCAAAGCCCGGTAGAAAATTTCAAGTAAATTCCTACCACTCATCCTGTAATTTGGCACATTATGCAGCTTCTTTTTAAACCTCAGCCATGTCTCATAGAGTGCTTCAGAATGAAGCTGTCTAAAATTATAAATCTCGTCCTTAAACTGCAGTATCTTGGAAGGTGGGAAAAATCATTCCAAAAATTGATTTCTCAATTCTTGCCACGTAGTGATGGAACCTCGTGGCAACTCATCCAACCACAAAGTAGCTTCTCCTGTAAGAGAGAATGGAAACAACCTCAACCGAATAGCCTCTTGGTCAACTACAGGCAGATTGTACGACGTGCAGACCCCCACAAAATTCATCACGTGCATGTTTGGATCATCAGTAGGAAGACCGACGAACACACCCTTTAAGTTTAGCAGATAGATCATGGCAATAATAACGTCAAACTTAGTGCCTGGAGGTAACTCTGGTGGAATGATGGCACCAGTCTCTATTGGCTCAAAGTAGGCCAAATCTTCTTCTTCAGGATCATCATAAACAGGCACATGTGGTCTCGGCTGTGCCCTCGGTTGTCTTTGTCGCTCTTCACCCTCAGCCAGTCGTTGTGCTGCTTCTTACATCACACGACTATCTCATTCTGCTTGTCTAAAAATAGCTTGCCTAGCCTTCTCCTCACGTGTTAATCGAGCGGTAGTTTGTTCCGTTGTTTCATAACCAACTGGTTGAATTGGTTGGTGACGAATATCTCCCGCAGCAGCGGGATCCTGAACTCCTTTAGTTTTCACCATTCTTCGATTAGCTCTCAGAGTCCTTTCAATTTCACGATCAAGTGGAATCAGGGGATTGCCTTGACTCCTAGTGTTTGGCATACACTGGCGTATGCCCTCAAAAGTGTATAAAAACAAAAACCAATCAACTCCAACCAGTAATAGTCAACTCCATAACCGTATTCCCTGGCAATGGCGCCAAAATTTTATGTCACCCAAAATATGCCTCCTAAGAAGTATAATGCGGTCGCTTGTCAAATATAGAACCTAACTAGGTTGGGGTCGATCCCACAGGGAATAGGTCGAAGTGTGAAAGGAATACCGGATGGAACAATTGGAAAGTAGGTAAAAGGGGGGGGTTTTGAAACTAAATAGTGGCAGTAACAATTATTGGTCGTATCTGGTTTGTAGACAATAAGAGAGATACACTAAGACCGTGATCCCTAATGATTCCTTAACTCCACCGATTATGTGTGCTAACAAAGTCGTCCTGCTATGTGGCATGATAAATCTGACAAGATATGTTCGTCTAAACGTCTCTCGACCTTGGTTAGACAAATTTCACTCTTCTCCTCTCGGTCTCTGAGTGTCGCACTACTAACCCTTATCCTGGATCTCAGATAACAATTCCCGCTAAGGCTCCGGTTATTAGATGAAGGTTGATAGCTTCAAATCTCTGTTATTATCTCCTTTTCCCAATCTCTACCTCTCTCTCGAGCAAGTCTAGAATACAGGCGGGTTTTTAACATTTGCAACCGTTAGAAGAGCAATCACAACGAAGGAAACAATAATACATGCATACACAACGGTTCAGAATTGCTTTGCACTTAACCGGTTTTGTTAATTCCTCATGGTTCACACAACCCTAGTTGATGGGTTTAGCTACTCATAATTGGCAGACCACAAGAAGAATTCAGAGATGAAAACATAATTATGATCTCACAACAATGAAGAAAAAACGAAGTCTCAATTATCAATAAAACTCAAATTAGGGTTTGTAACTACAAAACCAAGAATATGTTTATGAACTCAAAAACAGTATGAAATAACTTTCAAAATAATGTAATGACTCACTCTCGCACCTAGGACTATACAGGGGTATTTATAGATACAAAACTTATCCTATCCAAAATAAAATGGGAGAACAGAGTCGGCAACTTCCACGGTATCGTGACTTGGTGTCGTGGAACCAAGTCACGCCATGTAGGTTGGTGTCGTGGGAATCAGGCTCAATTAGACATCTTCAAAAGTTGGGTCACGGCATGCTTCCACGTCACGTGGGTGGTAGTCACGCCACGTGACTCCTAGCGTGCAAATCAGACTTTCTCCTGAATCTCTGTAGTGGACCCACGCCAGCCACTCACGTCACGTGAGTGGCAGTCACGCCACGTGACTTGTGTCGTGGGTCCTTGTCTTGTGTAGGTTCTTATTCTTTCTTCTTCTGACACTTCGTTCTCGGGCTTGATTCTTTCTTTTTGATCATTTTGCCTTTAAAACCTGTTTTCCTGCAAAGTAGGACAGAAACCACATCATACCAACAAAACACACCCAAGTTATTGTATAATTTCCTTGTTTTAAGCATCAAAAGTGCCATGTAACCATGACACATCAGTCAATACTTAAAAATATTGAGAAAATAAAATACAAGTATTAGTGCACAGTCAGTCCCTACGGGTCAGGGAATGAGTCGTTACCAGTGGCAATGATCCATAGGGTGATGGTCATAGCGTGACTCATAGGGTCAAGCCCCAAAATTTTATTAATCACTATTCTTGGTATAGGTCTACCCTACGAGTCATTGGGTCTCCCTATGACTCATTGGTTGATTCATTGGGCCCAACTCTTGCAGATGTACAATTACAGGTTCTCAGTATGAGTGGTCCCTATGAATCGTTGGGTCTCTCTACGACTCATTGGGTGAATCATACTGAGAAATTTCCACCAAGTTTAGAAACTTCATAAATTTGAACCAAAGTGTCAGTGGCCACGACTCACGTGATGACTCATTGCCTTAGGGTACGAGTCGTTACGAGAGTCGAGAGGACTGCAAATTTCAACCTCACTTATTTTCTTCTCTCTTATTCTCCTTTGGTTTTCTTTAGATTTCGTGTGTGGTTTCTTTTTACACTTTTTCTTTTTTTTTCTTCTTCTTTTGCAAACTATACTCATCACTTTTTTTCTTTTTCTTACCACACCCAAATCCTTTTTCTTTTGTTTTACTAACTTCTTCTTCATACCTAATTTACACTATGCATACCTATGAAGCCACCCACAACTTAGGCAATTTTCCTGCGTTGAGGTACACAGTGTCCAAGGAGGGACCAGGACCAAGACAGGTTCATTGTAGGTAGAAATGGGAAGGTGAATAGGCTAATAAAAGAAATCGATCGATTAAGGCTCATACTCGGGATCAAGGGATATTCATTCCATTTGGTAGGGCATCTAGGATAAAAGTGGACTATTCAAGAATGGCCTATGATCATTTTCTTACCAACTATCCTACATCCTAGGCAAGACTAACTAAGCAAGCTCTAGATTGCACACATAAAACTGATCTAAGTAAGCAGCTCACATGCACATAGCATATGGTTACACTATCCTACTACCTATCCAGTTCATGCATTGCTAAGCTATGGGTATTATGCCTATAATACTAATTCCATAACAAGATCCACAGTGGTCAGAGTTCATAACAGAAACAACACACGATCTAAAACACATTCTTAGAAGGGGTATCCTTTAAACTTCAAAATCAAAATTTTCCAAACATTCAAAACTTAACTGCACTAAGGTTCCCCTATTTTCCTCCTAATCAAACACAACTAAAACACAACATAAACAAAAATAACCTAAACATGGTGATTCTACTATGATAGCATACCTAGGGGAAAAGTAACACAGCAGCAAAAACCCCAAGTGGTGGTACACCCCCACCCTCCAACTTTGAAAACATAGAGTGTCCTCACTACATGCATATAGTTGAAAAAAGTAAAAACAAGGGGTAAGGACATACCTGTGGTGCTCTAGGAGTCGTATGTAGTCATATCAGCTGTTAGGGTCTTAGAACTCACCTCAGTCTCTACTCGCATGGCCTCAGTGGTGGTCGAAGCACTCAAATCAATATTGGCACCGATGGTGGCCAATGCACTCAAAGGTATCAAACTAGTAGGGAAAACTGTCGTACCCCAACCACTCTATACAAAATCAACAACAACATCTCTCAAGGACTCACAAACTCTGGAGCTCCCCGCTCCATGCCCCATCTCATAAATCTCAGACAAGTGATCCTCAGAGGATTGCTTTCTTTCCTTTGTTTCTTTATTCAAGTCTTTTTTATCTCTCTTTCTCTTTTTTCCTCTTCGTTTCGGCTTCATACCAACTTTGGCACTCTTTTCTTTGCCCTTAGTGCTCTATATATTGGTTATCTCAATCTCTTTGATCTCTCTATCATGGGCATGGTCGGAGCCAGAAATGCCAAAAATAGTCTAGACAGTATGTCCTCAACTACAGTACAAAGGGCAGCTAGCTCATCTTTAATCTCGTTCAAGTGCGGGGACTTTACACCCTAAATCTTATCAGTTATCATCCACTCAAAACTATCAAAATGGGTCTGAATCCGGCATATTTTTTTTTGGATCTTACCCTTCACTCAAGGTTGAACCCCGTTCTCGATATTGTTAACCTTCCACTTAATTATGGTCAAGCATTTCAGTATAGTTTGTAAGAACTCATATGGGACTAGAACATACCCACTAGCAGGTGGGTGCAGAAATTTAAGGTTGTTGTAAAGTGGAGGAATATGTGGCATCAGCACAGGCATGGGTCTCCGACCTCAAGGCCTCAGTCTGGGACTCTATAGGTGTGGCACCAAGATCTGTAAATACGGGCATATCAATCTTAATATGCACACCCGACTGAAAGGCCTTCTCTAATAATACAGCACCCCATAAAACTTTTGTTGAAGACACAAGATTCGTTGGGGCCCAAATCAGCCCAAGATCAGTAGTGCGATAAACCATGATAAAATGATCTATCTCAGGCAATACAAGAACACCAGCCTCCAAGCATATTTCCGTCACCAAGCATGGGAATAGTATACTCATCTCGGGCTTAACTGCTCTATCCTGGATTTCTCGGGCAATCAACTTTATGTGTTATCACCAGTTATGGGACCCAGTCAGTGACGGACCAAGGTCCACCAAGATTTGTCAGCAAAATTCAAGCTACCTTTATTTATCTCTAACTCTCTATCGGCCACCCATTCAACATCTTTCTTTATAGCAGCAATAATATTTTCCATCCAATGAAAGTGTACCATCTTGTCATTGCTGCTAATCTGCTATGGCTTTACCTTTCTCATCTCGTTAATACAATGATCTATCTTTGAAGTGTTAGCAGGGGGTTCAAAGTCTCGACCATAAAGAAAGCGTGAAATTATTTTCTCCAAAATATTATCCTCAATACCACGAATCAACAAAGTAGGTATTGGATCATGAATCTTCTATAGCAAACATTGCAGAGCCAGCACCTTCAACGTGGCTTGATAGGTTGCATAAAATTCTCAACCTAGTGTCGGACTGTATCTACCCGGCTCCATAGTCATCCACCCAAACTTGAATTTATTAAACAACCACTCAAACTCGGGCATCCTAGACATACCTGTGGTGACCAATCTTGGTTCCTCGTAGAAACCCCTCCTAGGTTGGCCCGTGCATTAGTTGATTGCAATTTATCGATCATATATGGCTTGTATGCCTTGAATACCCCGTCTCTCAACTAGTGGGGCTACCTCAATCGAAAGTATGGGTTCTCCCAGTAGTTGAGGCTAATTCTGTGGTGGGGAGTTATCTACGGATTCTCATCATCCGCCTCAGTGGACACATGTGTACCAAACCTTGATTAAGCTTTGTCCTCTGATTGATTGCCAGATATAGTCCCATCTCTATTTCTAGAGTCACTTTCCTTCTCACCTTTCTCGGACTTGGATTCTCCTCTCTATTCAAACTAGAGAGGAGTTGGTGTGTGTAGAGGGAACACCCTCACACTCTTTATTTAAGGCCTCTATCTACCAATCCAAGGCAAGCTCTCACAAGGCTCAACTGAAGTCGGCATTGGATACTCTTCCACTGAGCCACTTGACTACTCCTCAATGGGCATGTCTTTTAATTACTTTGTAAACCGTGCCTATTTCTTGGAAGTAGGTTTTCCCTTTCTTCGCTCTTTTTTTAGTATCATTATTGGGTTCTATGGTACCTGTAGAAGGTAAATGTCAGTACTCAAAAAGATTGAGAAATAAAATACAACTATCAGTGCACAGTCGGTCCCTACGGGTCAAGCAATGAGTCGTTGCCAATGGATATGACCCATAGGATGATGGTCATAGCGTGACTCATAGGGTCAAACCCTAAAATTTAATTGATCACTATTCTTGGTATAGGTTTACCCTACTAGTCGTTGGGTCTCCCTATGACTCATTAGGTGATTTATTGGGTCTAACTCTTGCAGGTGTACAATTACAGGTTCTTAGTATGAGTGATCCCTATAAGTCGCTGGGTCTCCCTACGACTCGTTGGATGAACCCTACTGAGAAATTTCCACCAAGTTCAAAAACTTCATAAATTTGAACCAAAGTGTCAATGGTCACAACTCATGTGATGACTCGTTGCCTTAGGGTACGAGTCGTTACGAGAGTCTAGAGACTGTAAATTGGTAGTTTTTGCTACACCTTTGCTGGATCATATATTTTTCACAATTTCAACAAGTTACGATCATTGGAATGGTCGGGAAGGCCAATTCCTCACGCTTACACAATAACTAAAGTATCGAGGTTACTTAGACTTCACCCTGGATCACAATTTTACATATGATTAGCACATAACCATCCAGAACACACATTAATTACCCAATATACCTAGTTTCAATCAAAATCAAGTGATCAAATATAGGTAAAGTGAGGTCGAGCTTGAGTATGACAACGAGGAGACCGTAAAATAGCTAAAGGAAATAGAAAAAAAGCTTAATAATCAAGATAAGGATATTTTATTGCTTCTAGGGTAAGGTTAAGCAAATATCCAATTCTTTAAAATAGAAGTTAGGGTAACTATTTATAGGATACAGGAGTTGTCTATGGCCAATAAGAGATTGCCACCTGTCTTAAGGCCGTTGGAGTGTATCCAGTCCTTTAGCATGTGTCATACGCGGCTCTACTGGGGGCTGGTGGTGCATTCAGAATTCCTGATATTATATCCTTTTATTTGTCCAATAGAGAGCGATCTTTATTATTAGGTGGCTTCAGGTGACCTTCCTTTCTCCTGAGTAATGTCTTGTTGTGTAGTTGTTGTTCCTGAGATGGCACGTAGTCCTCACACCAATTAATCTCATGCGCCCTTGCTTCTTTGCCCGAGCTGGTGTATTGGCACGTAGATGCCATCCTCGAGATGGTGCTATTGCTCGTTGACTCAATTCATAGCCAGCCCAATTGGCCCAGATCACATTAAGCCATTTTTACCACATACATATAGTCCCTTCGCCTTTCAGGTGTAGCATCTTCCAAGATCGAAGGGTGAAAAAGAAACAATTCATATTGACGCTGCTGTTTTTCCTTTCACTCCTTCCTTTCTATGTATCTACTGACGATTGGTGGTTTCTTTATCTGCAGAGCCTATTTCCACATGTTTATTTCTCACGCAAGCTCTCTCCCCAGGCCATCATTTTACCTGGACTTATTTATTCATACCTTCCTTCCTACAAACCTTTTTTTTTTTATTTTGCCTACTTCTAAAAAAAATTGGTCTTCCTTACTCTCCTCAGACCATTCTATTCTTCTTATGGATAAAAAAAATCTCACTTCCTAAATTTGGCTTGCCCAATGGCAAAAAGAAACAAAGCACCTCCAAACTAGAAACTGGTTGATGACATTGTGCCCATCAACTTTAAATTCTTGGATGATTTCATAGAATAAATAGGTGAAGAGTCATTGGTGTAAGTTTATAAATTGGATTCCCTCGTGAGATATGATATCATTTATAATGTCATCAAAGACTATGGCTGGGGTAGAAGGGTTCGAGCGAGCACCCCATAACCTGTAGATAGTATTGCCACCAATCGATCTGGCTTACCCTTTGTTTGTTCATACCCTTTTAGTACCAATTTGGGCGACCCTATTGATGAGGTTATTTTCTCCTTCTACAATACCTTCTAGTTGTCTTTGGGTCAACTGAACATAGGGGTGTGGAGAATTATGGCTTGCCTCCGTACGCTTGCTCATATGTTGGGTGTTGGCTTCTCCTTAACATGTCTTCTGTTGATCTATTCCACGTGCTTCTTGCGGGGTGGTTTAAATAAATTAATTCATTGAGGGATAAAGGCGATCATGAGATTGATGGATAACCCCTACGATCGCAGGTGGATCGATTGCTTCATCACTATGTCATTGGAAGATACTCCTGAGCCCCACACCTTATTCTTAAAATACCCATCGTAAGTGTGTCAAACAACCTGTCTTCTTTGCTTCACTTTTATGCCCTCAACTCATTCTCTTGCTTATTTTCTTGGGCTTACCAGTGGCACCCTTCTTTAAATAGTCGTTTACAAGATCAAACTGAAATTCTCCACCTTATAGTGGCTCGTATCCTAAAGTCCACCATTGCATATGATCATTCTTGTATTTTCCTATCCAATTGGTACGGCTGAAAGGCAAAAAACTACAACCTAAGTCCATTCTAGCCCTCACAATTATTCTTGTCATGATGACTTTGTTTTATAGTGTTTAAAGTTATAAAAAATTTGCTTTCTAGGGTTTAAGTCAAATTCCAGATTGCTTCCATCCAAGGTGGTCAATCTTATGAGCTAGGTTTTTGATGGTCGATCCCTAGTTTATGTTATCCTCACCCCTTATCAGATGATTTAAGAGCCGATGTGGCTGCAGGCAGCCCTCATGGGCCTCCAGAACTCCTAGGGAGCTGAGAAAACTGGCATGGTGGGGTCACGATAATTTGAGGGAACTCTCTTATTTCCTTCGAGTCCAAAAGGACTAGGTTGATTATTTTTCCATTAGATGGATAATGATGGGATGAGATAAGCTCCTTCCCGCATGTGTCGCACTCCTGTTGGACTGCCATTTTCCCAACCTTTACTATCTACATTTTTTTTCCATTGTGTCCCGGTGTTGTAGTCACCAAAAGAAGGTCAAGGAATGAATAGGGATGAGGCTACTACTATCCTACCTTCTCTATGCTATCGCATGTGATCCTTGGTTATTTCGAAAGATTTGAACTTATTTCGAGGTTGATCAGAGTGGACGACTATCTAAATGATATTATCTCACCCAAGTATCACCAGAAGGTAGAAAAGGCTACTATCGAGTGTCTGATAAACAACGTCACTCACTATGCTTCGATGATGAATTTCCCTTAGCTCAATTTATCTTCCCCTTTCTTCTTTTCCTGATGATCATACATTACCTTTTTCCTTTAGGCAAGTATTACTATGGCTAAAGATTTTCAACAATCGATAGCGGAAAAGGAGAAATTATAGGTTAAACTTGCCGAGTTGGTGGGCTATTTAGCTATCCTTCTAGGGTCAACTGCCCTCGGCAAGGCCCTGGCCATTCGTACATTTGAGGCCGAGACGCTCACTAGTGGTGTGCAAAAATTGAACTGACCAATAAATCAAACCGAATAAATGCTATTGGTTTATTGTTATTCGGTTATTGGGCTAACAATTTTTAGTGGCTTTATAAAAAAAATTATCAAGTTATCAATTTGGTTTTGGTTTCTAATATTGGGTTATTGGGTAAAGCGATAACCTAATAAGACTTTACTAAATTACTACATTACCCCTACCTATAAATTAGTGCCTTCACATTCTACAAAACCCTATTCAATTTACTTTCTCCTTTTCTCTTAATTTCTCTCAGCCTTTTTATAAACCTTCTAAGATCTGAGATTGCACCGACGAGGGTTTGCGACAACGAGGTTCATTGACTTAATTTCATATTTTACAAATTCTCTAACCTACTATACGTTTATAATGTTTTATTCTATATGTTTTCTTAATGTGTTGTTCATATTGATCAATATTTTGTCCTAATTTCTCACCGCCTCTTTGTAAATGGAGCAGGACTTCTTATCCTATGGCTACTATTTTCTTTTGGTGGAAAATACACTTATTGTTGAAATATTTGATGTAGTTCTTTTGGCTTGAATTTTGACCAATTAACTAGATTACAGTTTTCCAGCATTTGTCTTTTGGTTCAGTTTTCTATTTTCAGCTTTGTTACTGCCTTCAGTTTTGACTAATTAACTATATTTGCACTAGTTATATGAGCATTTTCCTATTGGCTAAACTGAAAATCGAACCATTAAGGACCAAAAACCAATAAACAAAAAATCAATAAAAAATATCTTATTGATTTTGTTATTGGCTTAACGTATTTACAAACCAAAAATTGACAAACCAAACCGATAATACATAAAATCGAACTAAACCGACTGATGTACACCCCTAATGCTCATAGCAGAACTACTTGTAATTCAGTCCAAAATGGATAGTTGTTAAAGGGAGGCCGCCCTGCGAGCCGAACAAGTTGTAGTTTCTCGACAGAAGAATTTTGCTAACTCTAAGCAAATTGGGCTCCTTCAACAGGAACAAGATGAGCTCTAACAGCAGACCCATTCCCTCTGCTTTCTCCTCCCTTGCTATAAAGGAGGATCTTCCTCTTATCAGCCAGGTGAAATTCGAGCCAAGATTCATTGTTTGAAGAAGCGGGTAAACAGCTTAGTTCTTGAGAGAAAAATGGCAGATAAAGGGCTTGGCCTTATTAGTGCTAGGATGCTCAATTAACTCGTGCTTGTGTTCTTCTCGAGGTGAAAAGGGTGACTTGGATCAAAAGGAAAAAATTACCATATCTCGAGACCTGGTCGCCTACTTTGGTGGCAAATGATGAGAAAGCTTGGAACCAACTTTCTCAGAGGAAGTCATGTGGGAGTTCAAGGATGCCCCTAAGACCGAAGGGCCCGATTGACATACATTTGTTATACTCTTGTTTTATTCCCCTTTTTTTTTCCCTTGTTGCTTAGGGCTCATTGCCTCGGGGTGCACCCTCAATGTATACCTTTTTCAAACAAAGAATTGTATCGTTGGTTTCCTGCCCATTGTATTTGTCCCCCCGTGCATGTATATTTTATTTATTCATATAATTCATTTTTATTTTTATTTTTTATCAACTGTATTTAAAACAATTAAAGGCAATACCAAACCAATTTTTTAGCTTGAGGAAGTCTCACCTATAAAAATGAGGGGTTGAATAAGTCACTTCGGCTTCCGTGTTGTACCTCAACCATCTATTTGGCGGATATCTATGGTGTTTGCACCGCTCTGTCTTCCTTCATCCTTCCTATTAATGGGTGCGTTTTTCATACAACCTCATCCAAGCTTAGTTTTCCCCCTCTTCTCCTTCTTGAAGCGACTCATTTTGTCGAAAGGATTTCTTAATGAGGCTTTATCCCAAATCGCCCAATGTTACTTGTAATTTCCTTGCCAACCCTCATTCCTGTACACCTTTGACCTAGAAATCTCGAATATAGTGAATATCTAGATTTCAAAAATAGGGTAAGGACTATTTGATGGGGCCAAGGTCCATGATCATGGGTGTGGTCTCACCCATTCATCTCCCCTCTCAGCATTCCTGGAAGTTGCACCCATTCTCCCTTCCAGTTAGCTGAGGAGGCACTGACTTCAGATGCCCTCATTAATTTTCTAATTTATCTTGATAAGGGCATCCTCCAGAGGAAATCCTGCTCCAGGGCGCATCTCGTGGGGGTCTTTCAAGTGCACCTTTTTAGAGGACTTCAAACCTTGGAATGTTTACCAAAGGTGAAGCCTCCCATTCTACGGGACATGCCTTGGAGCCAGCATACTGTTGCACCAATTATTTTATCCCTTTTTTGTATTACATATGTGTTTCTTGTTATTGTGTAATTTTAGGTCCCGTTTGGGGATTCTAATGTAATAATAAAGAGGAGATTTTATTTGTTTGTTTTTGGTTTTTCTAGGAGCCTTGATTCATTCATCACCATCATCTGTTTCTTCTTTTCTTTTTAAAATGTTTACTTTTTAGCAACATATCTCCCGTACTACTTTTGTAAAAACATTGCCTCAAAGGCTCGTGGGCATGAAGGTTCAGCGTTCCTCTCGAGAAGGCAGCGTTTGCTAGTCTTTTCGTAGGGCTTTGGTTGTCCACATGGGTCATCAAGCTTATGATGACATAGAAGGGCACTAACCAATTTTTATTTTGTTTTTTTGTGTCTTTCAAGTCATCTAATTGGGTCAGTTTATTAACTCGGACATAGACATCTTAGGCCTTTCAAAACCTCAACAAACCGAGGAGGTATCCCTTTAATTTTTGAATTTCAGTGAGCGTCTAGTCTAGATGTCTCCTAGATAGTTTAGCACGTAACCTTAAAGTGTAAAACTCTGAATAGTCATTACCGACTTATAGAATCGTGTTTTGGGAGCAAATAAAAGTAATCATACGAGTTAAAGTTAATTATGCCTCTCATTTGAACATCTTTGGTCGGGCATGCAATGACATGGCCTCAAGTTATCTCATGATTGGATGATCAGTCCGCGTGGTTCCCGTGAATGCTTCCCTAGGGAGGTTCCGACAGGGATGCTTGTGCTTGGGTAAATCAACCCCTGGTCCATTTTATCGTTGGGTCATTCAGACTTTGCCAGTCCCTAGTGCAGACTTCGAAGTTTAGCCTCGATATTTCATACTAACCCCCCAGTGAACCGTTGGTTTGGCTTGAGGATTTTAATAGCCTAAAGGCAACAATATAACAAGCAAATAATGTATACAATCATAACTTTTCATAAATTCTTTCATTCTTCTGTCTATCTCTCAGATCCAAGCAACAATCAGAAATACATTAAGAGAAAAGGGTTATGTAGGATATTACTTGACATGAGACAATCAGAGTTATATTTAAAGGAAAAGTTACGCATAAAATACTTGACACTTGAGTTGTTGCAATCTGAGGGCATCCTAAAGGGTTGTTCGGGGGTCCTTTTTCCTTATCTAGATCCGCTTGATCCCGTGCACCCCATTGTTTCACTCCCACCTGCATCACTGGACTGATTCTTATCTCCCTACTCTCGGTGTTGAGATGGGACCACACAAAGTAGTCAGCATGGCCTTTAAGGACGTTGTTGCATTCGAGCCTATGTTATGAGCTCATTTCTTCTCCCATGTTCACCCTTTCTTTGGGGGATCATGGGACGAGACGTTCCTGTCTAAACCTACTATGAGAGGGATGACTTTACCTCCATAGGGTATCAAGGCCTCACCAGCATTGCAGTGTAGGTTAGACTTCTCCTGGATCCAGTACTCGGGTCTCGTTTCTTCCTTGGAAGTGGTTTCAAGTTTGGCTAGGCTTCTTTTAAGCTCAAATAAAGTGATCAAACTTTTTGGGTTCAGTCCCTCTACAAAGGCTACTGCCACCAGCCATCGGGGACTACCTACAACCGTGCCTTCTCCCTTTGAAACCTACTAATGAAGGCTCACAGTGGTTTCGCATCTCATTGCCTCACCTCGAATATGTCGCCAACTCATGACGCACCAGAGGAGGCCATAGAGGGTTCAAACCATTTTGATGATCTTATTTTGCTCTCATCCAAGATCTTGGATGTGAACTGAGCCAGACTCTCTCTAAGTTCAAAGACTTTCTGTTTTGGGTCTCCATATGGGTCGCAAACCTCTCGAGGAGGGCAGCAAAAACTCCAAAAAGCTTTTGCAGCTTCATTACGCCTTCATTCCCTGCTTCGCCATTCACCTAGCTATACTCTCCATGCCTCTTCAATGCGTCCTCGTCCGACATGCTCTTTACTCGGCATGGCCCATTGCCTTCTGGGGCCCTGTTACCCTCTTGGCTGGTGGGTCCCAACCAAGGTGTGTGCTGTCCTCTTACGGGAGTGACTTTCGCCTCCAAAACAGTTCCCTTGCATGCCATACCCTGATTCTTTCTGCAAAGCAAAAACACACAAGGAATCCGACAAATGGGGATGAAGCTGAGAACATATGTAATTGCTCTGGCCCCACGGCGGACTCCAAATTGTTTATCGTCTTTTTGGTATAGTTGAATTTGTTGAGTCAAGAGCATGTGTTACAGTCTTAACTTCAGATTAGTAGTGAATGCAAGCGAAAATGTAAATAACGTAAGATAAAGATTAGACGAATCGAAAGAGCAAAGGAATAGAAGAAAATCTTATAACACGGGCCGAGTAGCAAATCCTCGTAAATACAGGTAAAGCCAGGCTGAGCTCCAGTATGACAACGAGGTGACCATAAAATAGCTAAAAGAAATAGAACAAATGCTTAAGATCAAACTAACGATATTTTATTACTTCTAGGGTAAGGATAAGCAAAAATCTGATGCTTTACAATGGGAGAGGGGGTAATCTATTTATAGGATACAAGAGTTGTCTATGGCCAATAAGAGATTGCCACATGTCTTAAGGTTATTAGAGTGCATCCAGTCCTTTAGTGTGTGTCAAACGCGGCTCTGCTGGGGGCTGACGGTGCTTTCTAAATTCCTGACATTACGTCCTTTCGTTTGTCCCATAGCGAATGGTTTTTATCCTTAGTTGGCTTCGGGCGACCTTCTTTTCTCTTGAGTAATGTCTTTTTGCGCAATTGTCGTTCCCGAGATGGTGCACAGTACTCGCCCCAACAGATCTAGTTCGCCCTTACTTCTTTGGCTGAGCTGGTGTATTGGCGCGTGGATGTCGTCCTCGAAATGGTGCCATTGCGGGCCCACTCCACACGTACCCTGCCTAATCGGGCCAGATCATCTTAAGCAACTTTTACCCCATACATGGGCGAATTTACACTTAAAAAATGGGCACGGGAACCTGTGGTCTCTTCGTAAAATTAGGTATTTTATATATATATATTCTAAAAATAGTACTCCCTCCGTTTCAAAAAGAATGACCTAGTTTGACTTGGCACGGAGTTTAAAAAATAAAGAAGACTTTTGAATCATGTGGTCATAAATTAAAGTTGTGTCAAATGTACCAAAATGTCCTTTAATCTTGTGGTTTTAAATATGTCACGTGAAAAGTTGGAATTAAGTATTGCCAAAAAAGGAAAGGATCATTCTTTTTGAAACAGACTAAAAAGGAAAGTAGGTCATTCTTTTTGAAACGGAGGGAGTATAATATTACCTTTTGGCACCCATGCTGTAAGAAGCCTAAATGGTGCACTTGGTTATAGGTTAAGTTATTACCTTGAGGATTGGAGATCAATTCCCACTAAATACATTTTTTCCTTCTTTTTTTAATGGTACACTCATGTTTTAGAAATTCTAAAATCATCTCTGCCCATACATAATGTAATCTAAATCATTAAAGATTTATATCCAATAAATTTTAAATGATTATGATTTTACAATAACTTATAATTTTTAAAGAGGGACAATACTATTAATTTTATTGAAATAAAAAGGGACAAATAAAGAGCTGTAATAAGTCGAAAATTCATATAGTCCACTCCTTACTAATTTGGAGTCGAAATAGTAGCGTGTGTTGCATAACGAAATTAACGGTGACACAATTTTGACCTTCTTCTCTCCCTCTCTCCCCTCTATTCTCCAGTAACGTCAGCCATACAAAATCCACTGCCCACCCCCACATTCTTTTCTATATTTAGTCGACTCTCCTCTTCACCATCCAATTTATCCTACCCTTCTCATCTATTATTCTTTTCCCATTTTGACCTTTTTTTTGCTTTCCTCTTCACTTCACATAATCTTAAATTTCTGCTTGTGGGCCTTTTGGAAAATCAACAAAGGTTAGTTCTTGGATTTGATCTTTTTTTTTTCTTGGTCTCTAATTAGCAGATTCTTGTGTGTTTTGAATTGCTTAAATTAGCTTTCTTGGTTGTATTTTTTTTCCCTAATTAAGAGATCAGATTTGCTAGATACAGTTGGCATTGGCTTAGTTTGAACATAGTCAAATTGTCTGTATTTCTTGGGAAAGAATTGGTCTCTTTTACTAATATCTTTAATAGAAAATAAGGGGTTGGAGAATGACAAACTAGAAGTTATTGAGGTGAAGTGATCTAATTTATTGTTAACCATATTGAGTAATTGTATTGTCATGGGTAGGCTATAGTTGTTCTCATTCAACTCTATAACAACAACAGCATACCCAGTGAAATCGCGCAAGTGAGGTCTGGGGATTCTCATTCAACTCTATTGGGGTGAAATCCATGGAAAAGCCACCGATTTATCTGTATTTCTTTTGTTGTTATGTTTTATGTTGTTCTTGTTCTTTGCCTTCTATTTTTTTCTCAGTAATTAAACTATTTTCTTCTTAAGATAGATGTGATGTTGTACCCAAGGGTGTGGCCTAGTGGTCAATGAAGTGGACTGAGCACCATGACGTCACAGGTTCAATTCCCAATAGAGACAAACACTAGGTGATTTCTTTCCATTTATTCTAGCCTTGGTGAACAGAATCATCGATTCTGATACCTGGTGGGAGTTGGTAGGTATCTCGTGGAATTAGTCGAGGTGCGCACAAGCCGGCCCTGACACCACGGTTATCAAAAAAAAAAAAAAAAGATGTGATGTTGTTCTACTAGTTAGCCTGGTAAATAGGAAATTTGGTTAGTGAAACTCAATATATTTTTTAGATTACAGGGAGTGATAGGGGCAGTGAGGATTCATATAGCTGACCACAACTTGCTTAAAGTTGAGGTTTATTGTTGTGAAATTGAATGGTTTGTTACATTCTGGTCCATTCAGAGGGTAGTATATCAGACTTTCCGCCAGTTAGCTTTTGCTATGAAATTATAGTAGGAATCTCCGTGAGGACTTTGCTCAGATGCTAGCTTATAAAATAGACGTACTATGATTTTATTATTGGTAGTACTTCTGAAAAAATATGTTGTCTGAAACAAATGGACCATAAATTACTAAAGAAAAAAAAAAGGGGTCTCCTAGCTATTTATAATTGATGTTCTTTTCCATCAGCAACCTAGGATTAGCTAAGGAGCAGCGATTTTCACTTCTTTTTCTATCTTGTTCCTCAGCGATTCCTTTACTATAAAATAGCACTTGTTTCTGCTACATGATTATTGTCAACTCTACCATTGCCATTGTGGAGTTCCCTCCAGGGAGAAATTAAAAGAAACTGTAGGATTTTGGTATCAACTAGCTTCTAGGTTTTCCCAAGCTGCATTACTTGGGTAAGGTTTTTAAAGTTGTTGATCCAAAAGTATGGTCATGGCATGACACAGTTCCTTAAAGATTTTATTCACATTAAAATAATCCATGTTTTTCTTGGCCTACGGAAGTTGTAAATAGATAGTTCACTGAATTATGGATATTTTGACTTGTTTTAGGCACAAATGATGCATGGACAAACAATAACTGATCCAGGAGAAGAGATCAAAATAAGTTTTGGCTATAATTTCACAGATGATTCAGGTGAGGAATCAGATGGTATTGACAACTGCCATGGAATTAAACTTCAAAGAGCCAACAATTCCTTCTCTTGCCTGTCTGGGGCAGCTTTAAGTGCCAATGCCACACTAGCTAACACAAATATTTGCAATGGCTTGTTTGGAGCTGAGATACTTCCAGCATTGGATTCACCTACTTCTTTCCGCCGAATTCCCTCTTCCCAATCTTTCTCAAGGTTGGATTTATTGTCATCTTCTTTGCAAAGCAATTTGTCAATCTTGAGTGTTAGTCCATCCTCGCCAAGTGCACTACATGATGATGATTCATTTTTATGGAGGTCCACGAGTGCTCCTCGAAGTGAAGGTTTCCTAAATGCAACCGAAGTTAAAATTGCAGGCGGTGCAGCTGGTGAAGACAGAGTTCAGGCTGTTTGTTCAGAAGAGAATGGATCACTTTTCTGTGGAATATATGATGGATTCAACGGAAGAGATGCAGCTGATTTTCTGGCTGGAACATTATATGAGACAATTGGAAATTACCTCAATTTATTAGATTGGGAACTGGAACAGGAGTCTGGTAAACTTTCTGACGGTCTGGGTTTCCGTGGAATCCTCCATGATGTCGTTCAAGATGGTAAATCTAGCATTAAGGTTAAAGATACTTCAGGAAATGCTAATCAGGGATCTTATGTTGATTGCTTTTCAAAAGTGGAAAAATCATGTGAGTCATTTAAGCAGAAGGTACTTAAGAGCCTGGAACAAGCTCTTTTTCAAGCTGAAAGCGATTTCCTCCATATGGTTGAACAGGAAATGGATGACCGCCCTGACTTGGTATCGATTGGGTGCTGTGTTTTAGTTGTGCTTCTCCTTGGGAAAAACATGTATGTGCTCAACATAGGTGATAGTCGAGCTGTGTTGGCAACACATTCTGATGGCATCAGTATTTGCAATGATGAAGTATTGCAGGCTGTGCAGCTAACCATTAGCCATAATGTTGATGATGAATCTGAAAGAACTCGAATATTAAATGATCATCCTGATGATCCGTCAACAATCGTGGCTGGAAAAGTCAAGGGAAGGCTAAAGGTCACTCGGGCTCTTGGAGTGGGATATCTGAAAAAGGTGCAACTTCTGTTTTGTTTACTTTATTTTAATCAGCTTACACTTACCTTGCTATTCGTAATACTAGAAGTTTTTATCCATCTCAAGTGTTGACATAGGTAAAGATTAATTTGTTTTCTTATAGAGATGAATGCTGAATTATCTCAAACAAAATTCATTTTTGGTTATGATTGATACGGGATTCAAAGATTTTGTTAGTCTACCCAATTATATATGTTGATAGACAATTCTTCAATAGGTCATAGCAATCATGTTGCTATGGCATACATTATTTTTTTGTCCTGCTTACCTATCAAAAGAGGGGTTTAACAACTCATTGTCTTCTTGCAGACAACAATGAATGATGCCTTGATGGGCATACTTCGAGTCCGTAATCTGATCAGTCCTCCATATGTTTCTGTACAACCTCATATGACTGTACACGAAATCTCAAGTTCAGACCAGTTTGTTGTGCTTGGAAGTGATGGTTTATTTGACTTCTTCAGCAATGATGAGGTTGTTAAGCTTGTCCATTCTTATATCTTATGTCATCCTTCTGGTGATCCAGCCAAATTTTTAGTGGAGCAGCTTGTGATGCGAGCAGCAGATTGTGCAGGTACAACTTCGTTGCGCTGCATCACTTCTTTGTCTCCATTCAACAACTTTTAACTTTCTTTTCTAGCTCTGAATTAATTTAGTCCTATAATAAAATCCACTAGACTACTATTTCGTCCGTCAGCACTTTTGTTGCATCCCCGTTGGATGATAAAGTCAATGAAATCATATATAATCTTAGAGAAAAAACAGAACTGGTCATAGACTAAGATTCTTTTTTAGCTAGTAATTATTGAAGTGAGATCAGCAGAAAAATAGAATATAAGGTCTTCTGTTTCCCATTTGCATTTTCTTGATGAGCTGATTCATTGTGTATATATAAAATTGTAGACATTTGAAGTAAATAAATATGAATAAATTTTGCAACAATTTGCAGGATTCAGTATGGAAGAGTTGATGAGCATACCAGCTGGTAGGAGAAGGAAATATCATGATGATATAACAGTTATTGTAATAATCCTTGGGATGGACAAACGCACCTCAAAAGCATCCACATACCTATGAATTTGTCAATTAGAAGAATTATTTTTGCCTTTTTCCTTTTCTTTTAATTTTTCCCATTTGGTCTGTCCTTAATGTGGGGTAATAATATATAGAAGGGGGGAGTGGGTTATTTTATTTGTAGTATTAGTGATTGTCATTATTTTTGGATTGGTTTAGTTAAACTTGTTCTGTGGAAGACTTCGTCCTGATCTTTAGTTATGTACAGTGTTTCTCATTTTCATGAATGCATGAAAATGATGGATTTTTTAAAAAAAAATAATACAAGAATTGGTTCTCCTTTCTCTTGTTACGGGGCATTACTAAAGATTACAAACAAAGTCTTCATCAACAACAACATACCCAGTAAAAAATCCCACAAGTGGGTATGGGGAGGGTAAAGTATGCACAGACCATAAAGAGGCGGTTTTCGAAAAACCCTCGGCTTAACACAAAGACTTGATCAAGAAATGTAAAAGATTTAAAAGAATCTTTTTTTCACAGAAAGAGGGAATATGAGAGGGAGTTACATTCATGGAGCTAAATAAACATGCTTTAATTTGATTCCCTTTTGTAAGGTGAAGAATCATGTTGCTCATCATCAATGGCTGAAGAAGGCTCATCTTCTTTTGTGCTTCTTTTTTTAATTGTGAAATGATTCTTCTTGTTGGGTTTAGCTTTGCAGCTTCTCGACCTTTCGAGCATTGGAAAGTGTGTATCAAAAGATTTGGTCGACTCTAAGGTTGCTCTACATTTCCTTTCTGTTTATAAATAAATAACCTATTAGTTGCCACTAAGAAATGGAGTAATAATATTGGCTCACCAGCAATGAATTAAGAATCCTATTAGTTTAAGCTCTATTCTTCTGTCTTCTTTTCACTAAGCTATAATAATACTATTAGAATAGGTAAGAAAACACATTGTTATACCAGTTATTATGACCACTGTAAACTCAGATTGACAAAGTAGATGATAAGGAAAAATACCAAACGTAATTGATTATGATTCATAATTATATTTTATAGAGAAATTTTTAAATAATTACAAAACATAGTTATATGGAGTATTACATTTGGTAGTAGATATACATTGATACGTGTATTTCTAAATTGTAGGCACAATTCTTGTATGCTTGCGTATGTTGTGTTTGTGTATATATAATGTATCAGTGTATATACATTGTATATTTAATGTGTCGGTGTATATATATTAATATTGTATGTGTGTACCTTGTGTTTATGCTATCAATGTATATATAATATATCAGTGTATATACATTGTATATTTGAAGTGTCAATGTATATATATTGATATTGTATGCGCACATTTACCATGTATATGCTATGTTTTCGGAAGAAAATAATTGCTATGATTTGAAAACAAAATGTTTGTTATTTTTATAGGAAGGAACACTAATCTCACTACTTGTGAAAATTTTCCAATAAATAACAGGTAAATGCATCTAAATAGTTTTTAAAGTCATCAATTTCATAAGAGAAAAGACATAAAGTAATCATTAAAGTTATTCCGAATTTATAAAAAGATACTTAAAATTTGTGGGGTTCCTATTACCCCATTGAACAATTTTGAAGTGATATAATCACATCTATTTTAGATCAGTCCTAGTTTTTTAAAAATAAGTGTTAATCACGCATCAATCCTCATTTGACACGTGTTATTTTAATTAATTTTTTATTTTATTTTTATTTTTAGTGTTTCTTTTTACTTTTCTTTCATTTTTCTTTTTCTCGTTCCCCACCCCACCCCACCCCCCTCTACGTTCTTCTTCTTCTTCAACAACAATATACCCTATCCCTCATATTTTCTTTTCCATTCTTTCTTTGTTTCCACTCCCATATAAATCAAGGTCTTTTCTTTATTTTTTTCATATAACATGCTTTTTTTTTGTTTTGAACAAATTCAAAAGTTTGATATATCATTAATTAATTTATCTTTTTTTTAGTATAACTCTAGCAAAATTAAAAATCAAAATTTTGAAAAATTGATAAGGATTTGAGTTGAATCTCGAATAAAAAAGTTAAATGATGCTTTTTAATCATATTAAATTTAATGGGTTTAAAAATTAATTCAAAATGTAAAAGAATTTTTTAGATAAAAACTTTAAGTTGAAGCTAGTTAAAGCAGTAATAATAATGAATAATGGGTGAAAATGTGAATAAGTGATGAAATCGAAAGTGGGTTGGATTGGGATGGGGGAAAGGGAGGAAGGGGAGGGGGGGAGTTGACGACGAAGAAGAAATGGTGGTATTAATTCTTTGAAGAAGAAAGAAGAAGAAAAAAGAAAAAAAAAGAAAAAAATCATAATAACAAGAAAAAAAAATAGAAACTCTACTCTATAGTAATTTTATTTTTAAAAATAAAATTTTCATCACTTTATCTTGGTTCTTCACTCTCTTAAAAAGAGTGCATACACTCTCCAGGACAAGTGGCAAAAAATAAATGTAATAATACCACTTTAGAATTGTTCAATGGGGTGAAAATAATGAATAATGGGTGAAAATGTGAATAAGTGATGAAATCGGAAGTGGGTTGGATTGGGATGGGGGAAAGGGAGGAAGGTGGGGGGGAGTTGACTGTAACACCCCGTACCTTCCCAACCCTACTTGATGACATTGAATAATGTTTACTTAGGTGTCGAGAGTTATCAGTATGTCTTTGGACACGTTAAAGATGAGAAAAATTAAAATTTGGCCTTGTACATGTGCCCATCCTTTCATAGGAAGGGTTTTGCGATTTCGTGGAGCATTTGTGTAATACCCCGTACCCATGCTAACTTCATTTGGTGACTTGGAGTCATGTTTACTTGATGATTAAGATCACTAAGTAAGTATTTTGAAGTGTTTTGATGAGTTATTGGACGATATGCAAGTATTGAAGACATGGCCGAAAATTCAGCAAGGTAGGAAAACTTGCACCACTACCCTGTTTCAGGGGGTGTGGCGCAAGCCACTGATTCAGAGGGCAAGAAAATCTTGCGCCACTGCCTTGCTTTGCAGCAGTGGCGCAAGGAACAAATGTTTTGCCTTTCCGGGCTCGTTTCGCAACGCAATTCTACGACGATCCTTAGATGGTTTCTTTTGGTTCTTGGGAGTTCTTTGAGTGTTGTTAAAGCTTCAAATACCTCAATACACTCCTACATACTTCTACAGGATCAAACCATGAAACACAAGTAATTACCAAAAATGTTCAAGGAAGCCATGGACGACTAGAATTCCTATTTTAGCGATTAAGACTACGAATGAGAATCTCGTAAGAGAATATTGTCGTGACATTATGAAATTATGTGGACATGAGATATATGATGGATTATGTATGAAAAATTGATGGACTAAGTTGAGATGTGTTATTGGGCCCAATTTGAGGCCCAAAATGGAATAAAATACATGGGCCCAAAGGAACATGATCCATTCCTCCAATATTGACCAAGTAAAACTTGTATTAAATGCCAAGAATTGGCTAAGGACAACATGAGAGGCCTATATAAAGGGGAAAATCAGATTTTATTCACAAAATCTCTCATGCCTCTTTAGATATTTTTCCAAATATTTCTCTCAAACCCTAAGAACCCTAAAGCACTTCTTGGGGCAAGATCACTCATTTGCAAGCTTGGGTAAGTAATTATGCTTATGGATTAATATATTATATGCATGGGAGAGCATGTAGATCATGATGGTTATGCCTAAAAGTGTAAGTGGTGCACTTTTGTGTTTTGGTAAAGATGTGTCATTTTTGTGAATTAAACTTAAAAGGTGACTTGATGTCTTGATGAAAGTGAATGGTATGGAAAAAATATGAACATGTATGGTGTGATTTTGTTATTAAACTTGTTATTTTTCTCAAATTATAAATTGTGGGATTTTGGCCGATATGTGTTATAAGGTGTATTAAGGTAATTTGATGGATTATTTGTGATGTGATATGGATAAGAAAGTGTAAAGGAGAAGTGTTGTGGTGAAATGAATTGATTCTCACGTATTGGTCAATGTATGGAATATTGGGGGATTTTTGGAATAATGATTTCATCAATGGTTTTGCCGAGGGGAAATGACATGTTTAAAAGCAAATATGTAACCCATTGATATTATATGCATTTGTAAAGTAATTGGTGGTATAATTATGATGTTGTGATGGTGGAGAGTGGAAGGTATGAACTTGGGGTGACATATGGTCAATGTTGGGCATGTTGTGGTATTATTGATATGACCATGCCTTAAATGGTATTGTAGAGAAAGAAATAACATGTTAAAGCCAAACATGTGACTTATTGTTATTGTATGCATTTGTAAGGTAGTTGGTGGTTAATGTTGGTTCCATTATGTACTTGTGATGTAGAGTGAAACGTAAAGAAGGAGCGGACTTGTTGCGCTCACATATTTGATTGTGTACTTACATTGGGAAGCTAAGGTATGTAAGGTTATTTTTTTCGTATCCTTCTACAAGATATTGTTCTTATTGACATTGGGCTTGTTTCAATTCCGAGAGGCTTGAAGTATATCAATTCAGGGTGACGTATATTGTTATTCATATGTGCCCTATTCTTAGATGAATTATGATTCACTTATCTCTTATTCATTGATTGAAGTTCCAAAGATGTCATGATGTTGTAATTCTTAAAAGAACTATCCCAACGAGAGTAATGAGGTAAAGAGAGCTTGTTTAGTTTGAATAGCATTATTCCAATCATGTATTGTTCCAAAGTCCTATAGTATGATGATTATCCTTGTGCCAATTGTTCCTAAGTAAGAGGACCAATCTCATACGAGTACGAACTAGTCCTCATAAGTGAAATTGTAAATCTCATGAGGTAAAGGAGTAAAGTGAGAGGTGCATATAAGTGCGTGTTTAGTTAAGGTGATCTCATGAAGTATAAGAGTAAGGTAAAGCATATTGGTGTGTTTCAATTAGTGTCATGATCCAAAGTTCCAATAGAAGTTATACATATGTCTCTTGTTCATTGATTATTGTCCAAATGGTTCCAATAGTGTTATGTTTCCATGAAGGCTATGTTTCCAAAAATGTCATATTTCCAAGTTATTCATATGTCTCTCACTCATTGATTATTGATCTAGAGCTTCAAGTAAAGTTATGACTATCAAAAGTATCAATCTCTCTCAAGTGATTGCATCGATCTCTCATAAGCAAAAGTATCAATCTCTCACAAGTAAGGTACCAATCTCAAAAGTAAAGAAATGAAGAGAAATGAAGTAAGAATAAAGTAATGCATATTGATTGTGTTCATGGGTGTTATCCATGGGGTACAAATACCCGCATGATGCTGATAGTTTATCCATGGGGTGCAAACGCCCGCATGATGATGTCCATTTATCCATGGGGTGCAAGAACACCCGCATGACGATATGATCTTATCCATGGGGTGAAAATAATACCTGCATGTCACGCCCCCAATCCCAACGAGGCGTGATTGGCACCCGAAGCTGATATGGCCTGAGAGAACCAACCTTTGCTCATGACTATTCGCATACTTAACCTCAAATGAATCTTATTACATCTTGTGCAACTATGCGAAAGTCATAGATATGAAAACATAAGTCATAGCTATGTATGTATGTAACACCCCGTACTTTTCTAACCTTACGTGACACCTTGGGATCATACCGACATAGGTGTTGAGATGCCATGCATATGTGTTTTATCCGTACTTTTCTAACCTTACGTGACACCTTGGGATCATACCTACATAGGCGTTGAGATGCCATGCATATGTGTTTTATAGTGTCATTGGTGAAACATTTGATATCGGACTTAACATGTGCGATTAGATCGTCGTAGGAGGTGTGTTGTGATTTCGTGGAGCATTTGGGTAAGAACTCGTATACATTCTAACCTAATTTGGTGACTTTAAGTCATGTTTAATTGATGGTTAAGATCACTAAGTAAGTATTTTGTAGTGTTTTAATAAGGGATTGGACGATACGTAGACATTGGATAAGTGGCCGACAATTTCAGCACTTTGCTGAAACTTGCGCCACTACCCTGTTTCAGGGGTGTGGCGCAAGCCACCAGCCTGCAGAAACTTCAGAGAAGGCCAGCTTCTTGCGCCACTACCCTGTTTCAGGGGGTGTGGCGCAAGGCACAACATTATGCCCTTCCCGGATCCGATTCGTAACGCAATTCTACGACGATTTCTAGATGGTTTCTTTTGGTTATTTGGAGTTATTTGAGCATTGTTAAAGATTAAAACACTTCAATACACTCCTACATACTCCTACATGATCAAATCATGAAATGTGAATAGTGATCCAAATTGTTCAATGAAGCCAAGGGCGACTAGAATTCCAATTTTTGCGATCGAAAGGACGAATGAGAATTGTTTAAAAGAATCTTGTCGTGACATGATGTAATTACGTAAACATGAGATATATGGTGAATAATACATGGAAGTTCATGGATATGTGTTATTGGGCCCAATTTGAGGCCCAAAAATGGAAGAAAATACATGGGCCCAAAGGCAAAAATGATCCATTCTTTCAATAATTGACCAATTGCACATATCCCTTAATGCCACATGGGGCTAAGGATGACCTTGGGTCTATATAAATCCCCCAACATCATATTTTATTCCCCAAAGCCTCTCATAACTTTTGGATATTTTACAAACATTTCTTTCATTTCCAAACCCTAAAGCAAATAAACCCTAAGGCATATTTGGACAAGATCATCCTATTCCAAGCTTTGGTAAGTGTTTCTTTTCATGGATTAACATATTATATGCATGGGAGATTATGTATATTATGCTAGTTGTGTTGGCAAGGTGATGAATGGTGTATTTTTGCCTTTGGTGAAAGATGTGTCATCTTGGTAATTTGAACTTGAATTAGGCCTTGTGCCTTTGATGAAAAAGCATGGTATGGACAAAATATGAACATGTATGGTGTTATTTTTGGTCTTAAACTTGTTCTTGTCTTTAAGTGGAAATTTTGGGATTTTGGCCGATATGTGTTATGAGTTGTATTAAGGTACTTTGATGGATTATTTGTGATGTGTTATGGATAAGAAAGTGTAAAGGAGAAGTATTGTGGTGAAATGTATTGATTTTCATGTATTGGTCAATGTTGGAAATATTATGGAATTTTTGGAATAATAGTATAATCAATGGTTTTGTCAAGGGGAAATGACATGTTTAAAGGCAACCATGTGACTCATTGACATGGTATGCATTTGTAAAGTGATTGGTGGTTAATGTAAATTTCGTTATGTATTTATGTTGTAGAGTGACACATAAAGAAGGAGAGGGATTATTGTATACGCATCGAAGGTTGTATATTCGTATTGTGAATCCAAGGTATGTAAGGTTACTTTGTCCGTATCTTCCTACGGCAAATAGTGTTCACATTGATATGTCACTAGTCCTATCCCAAAATGTGCTAAGGTACCCGATATCTGTTTATCACTAGTCATTGTCATATATTTTCTACTCATGGATCATTTGTGAAGCTCATGTCTCATATTCATGGTTAATGTTCCGAAAGCTCAAATAAAGATACGTACCAATATTACAATAGTGCCTATACTTGTGTCTCTTGTTCATGGCTTATTGTCCAATGGTTCCAATAGTATCATGGTGCTAGTGATATTATATTTCTCATTGATATTTATTCACATGTCCTTCACTTATTGGTCAATGATTCAAAGTTCCCAACAATGTTATGTTCCAAAGTTCCAAAGTGATGTTATGATTATCAAAGTATCAATCTCAAAGTAATGAACAAAGTAATGCAAATGTGGTCAATGATCAAGTACGGGTGGCAAGTCTAGGGGCGTAAGCCTAGCTCGACTCGATCCCGAGGTTTGGATTTATGGGTGGAAAGTCTAGGGGCGTAAGCCTAGCTCGACTCGATCCCGATGCATTGATGTATGGGTGGCAAGTCTAGGGGCATAAGCCTAACTCGACTCGATCCCAACACAATGATATGATATGAAAGACCCACTGATCAGTCGGGGCCCGGGTACATTGTGACATATGTGATAACAAGTGAGTATTGTGATAAAGAAAGTAATGAAAGCAATGAAAGCAATCCACATGGTTTCCAACATGCAACATGGTGACTTATTCACATTGAGTATTCATATGTTTTGAGTTCATTGACATATTCATTGAAATATTCATGTGTTGTATAGTTTCATCTAAGCCTTGCATACTCAGTACTTATTTCGTACTGACCCCTCTCGGGGATTTACCTTACTTGCTGCAGGCGCAGGTCCCAGTAGGCCTCCTTAGTAGATTGCCAGTGTTAGCGGTTCTTTGGTGAGCTCCAGCTCATTCGGGGCTTCTCCGAGTCAGAGTGTATATATGTTTTGGTATTGTACATGTTGTGTAAAGCGGGTACTTGTCCCGACTTATGGTTCTTTTTGGTCAATGCTCTTGTTAGAGGCTTTTGTAGACAGATGTGGGTGTATTAGTGTAAAGGACATATGTTGTTTTGACTGGATGGCCTCAACGGTCAAGTTTCATATGTATGTATAAAGATGTCCCATGTTCTCCTTTATTCGTCTTTCACGTTTTTATGCAATAGTGATTATTATATGCATATGATTGAACATAGGCAAAGGTTGGTTCTCTCGGGCCTTATCGACTACGGGTGCCAATCATGTCTCGATGGGATTCGGGGCGTGGCAAAAGTGGTATCAGAGCAGGTCGGTTTAAGGATGTCTACAAAGTCGTGTCTGAGTAGAGTCTTACTTATCGATGTGTTGTGCACCACATTTATAAGTAGGAGGCTACGGGACATTTGGGATGTTGTTTCTTTTCTTCATTCTAGATTGTGCAATAGAGCCAATGTTGTCAGTTGCATTGGATCTGATCTTGGTAATTGTTTTTCTTTGGTATAGTCAAAATGCCGAACACTAGAAGAGGAAGAGGAAAAGGTAAAAGTAAGCTGATAGATAGAATTGCTGAGGGAACAAGTAGACCACCACCTGAACAAGTTGATCAAGGTGGGGCTGAAACTGAGTTCGCAACGCGAGCTTCTTCTACTTCTTCAGCTCCAGAAGAGCCGAGAAGAAGGGAAGTGCCCGTGGAACCACCGACGAATGCCACAGATCAGGATCTTAGGAATGTTGTACAGATGTTGACACAGTTAGTGGCGGCACAAAGCCAGGGAAGAGCTGGTGCAATGGCACATGATGATGATGCGGCTAGAATGGCAAGTCGCAGAACACAGGATTTTTTGAAACTGGACCCTCCTATTTTCACAGGGGCAGATCCAAAAGCAGATCCACAGGACTTCGTGGATCAAATTCAGAGGGCATTGGAAGTTATGCATGTGACAGGGATAGAAACAGTGGAACTTGCCGCGTACAGGTTGAAAGGAGAAGCAATATTGTGGTACGAGGATTGGAAGAAATCCCGTGATATTGATGCAACCCCACCTACTTGGGAAGAGTTCAAAGTGTCTTTTCTTGATCATTACTTGCCCTATGAGATCCGTGAGGCATGTGCGGATCAGTTCCTAAATCTCCGTCAAGGAAATTTGAGCGTCAGAGAATATAGCCTGCAATTTAATTCCTTGGCTCGATATGCGCCAAATATTGTGGCTACGATGACAGACAGGGTCCATAGATACGTGGACAGACTAGAGCCATATTTGGTAAGAGATTGCACGATTGCGGCCTTGAATAGGGATATGGACATTGCTCGCATACAAGCCTTCGCCCAGAAAATGGAAGATCAAAGACAGAGGCGAAGGGTACATGAATTTGATAGGGGACAGTCCAAAAGGGCTAGACCTATGGGACCACCTATGATGTACCAAGGAGGATCTAGGCCCCGCATGTTTCCTAGACCACCTAGACCGTCGTTTTCTTATTCCACAGGTGGTGCTTATTCGCAGTCTCGAGGGTTTAGAGGTGGTTCAGCTGGGCAAAGTAGTGGGGTTCATGGATCACAAGCAACAGGTTTTCCTCATCAGCAGTGTCAACACTGCGGGCGTATGCACACAGGTACATGTCGGACAGGGACAAATGTCTGCTTCTGGTGTGGTATGCCGGGACATATAGCGAGAGAATGCCCACAGCGGAGCATGGGTGGTATAGCACGACCAGCTGGGTCGGCTGTTGCGTCTTCAGCATCGGTTCCTTCACAGGGCCGAGGGGTGCAGCCTATTGGTCGAGGTAGAGGTGCCAGAGGAGGAGCCAGTACTAGCGGGGTCCAGAATCGCACTTATGCTTTGGTGGACCGCCAGAATTCAGAGGCTTCCCCAGATGTCATCACAGGTACATTATCCATATTCTCACATAATGTATATGCACTAATTGACCCAGGTTCTACATTTTCCTATGTTACTCCATTGGTTGCTGCCAAATTTGCAAAGGCACCGGAATTATTAATTAAATCAATTGAAGTGTCTACACCGGTTGGTGACTATATTGTTGCAAAGAGAGTGTATCGTAACTGTGTGGTAACTGTGTGTGGTCATGATACGTTGGTCGATCTCATTGAATTGGACATGGTGGATTTTGATGTAATTATGGGAATGGATTGGTTGGCTTCGTGTTATGCTACGGTAGATTGCCGGGCCAAGAAGGTACAATTTTGTTTTCCACAGGAAAATGTTCTAGAATGGCAGGGTAAGGTAGGGGCACCACGAGGAAGATTTATTTCCTATTTGAAAGCAAGGAAAATGATTGCCAAGGGATACATATGTCATTTGGTACGAGTGAAAGATAATGATGTGGAACTATTAACTCCACAGTCTGTACCAGTCGTCAATGAATTTCTAGATGTATTCCCAGAGGATCTCCCAGGTTTACCCCCAGAACGGGAAGTGGAATTTGGTATTGATGTGATTCCAGGCACTCAGCCTATATCGATTCCTCCATATAGAATGGCTCCAGCGGAACTGCGTGAATTGAAGGAGCAGTTGAAAGATTTGCTGGACAAAGGCTTCATTAGGCCTAGTATGTCCCCATGGGGTGCACCGGTATTATTTGTGCGAAAGAAAGACGGCACATTGAGGATGTGCATTGACTACCGGCAGTTGAATAAAGTAACGATCAAGAACAAATATCCCCTCCCTCGCATTGATGATTTGTTTGATCAGTTACAGGGTGCCAGGTGTTTTTCAAAGATTGACTTGAGGTCGGGTTACCATCAAGTCAGAGTTAGAGAAGAAGATGTACCCAAGACAGCTTTCCGAACACGGTATGGCCATTATGAATTTTTGGTTATGTCATTTGGGCTAACAAATGCACCGGCTGTGTTTATGGATTTGATGAACAGAGTGTTTAATCCATTCCTAGACGTGTTCGTGACAGTATTTATAGATGACATCCTTGTTTATTCAAGATCACCAGAATACCATGCTTATCACTTACGGCAAGTGTTGCAAATTCTCCGTGAGCGTAAGTTGTATGCAAAATTCTCCAAATGTGAGTTTTGGTTGAAATCAGTCGCGTTCTTGGGTCACATTGTATCAGATGAAGGTATACAGGTTGATACCCAAAAGATTGAAGCAGTGAAAAACTGGCCAAGACCTACGACACCCACAGAGATTCACAGTTTTCTGGGTTTGGCAGGTTATTACCGGAGATTTGTAGAAGGGTTTGCTTCTATTGCAGTACCATTAACAAAGTTAACTCACAAGGCAATTAAGTTTCAATGGAATGATGCATGTGAAAAAGGGTTTCAAAAATTGAAAGATAAGTTGACTTCCACACCAGTGTTAGTACTTCCTGAGGGTACAGAGGGCTATGCAGTGTATTGTGATGCTTCCGGGATTGGTCTCGGATGTGTGTTGATGCAGCATGGTAGGGTGATAGCATATGCCTCACGACCGTTGCGGCCACATGAGAAAAACTATCCCACACATGATCTTGAATTGGCAGCGGTAGTTTTTGCTTTAAAGATATGGCGTCATTATTTATATGGGGTTCATGTTGACATCTATACGGATCACAAAAGCTTGCAATATCTTTTCAAGCAAAAGGAACTCAATTTGAGGCAACGAAGGTGGTTAGAGCTTTTAAAAGACTACGACATTGATATTCTTTATCACCCAGGCAAAGCAAATGTAGTAGCTGATGCATTGAGCCGTAAGGCAGTAGAAAGCACTAGTGGTCAGTTGAATGAAAAGCGTGAGATAATCAAAGATTTGAATCAATTAGCCAGCTTGGGAGTTCGCCTTATTGAATCCTCCGATGATAGAGTTATGGTGCAGAATGCAGCAGAATCCTCCTTGATAGCTGAAGTGAAAGAGAAACAGTATGCGGATTCTATTTTATTACAGCTAAAGGAGAATGTGCAGCAGAATTTGACCAAGGCATTTGATATTACACCGGAAGGGGTGCTTCAATGTCAAGGGAGATTATGTGTACCGGATGTAGATCAGCTGAGGACACGAATAATGATAGAGGCGCACCATTCGCGCTATTCCATTCATCCGGGTGCTACTAAAATGTACCATGAAGTGAAAAAGGTGTATTGGTGGGGCAACATGAAAAAGAACATTGCGGAATTTGCTGCGCAATGCCCGAATTGTCAACAAGTGAAAGTGGAACATCAGAAATCGGGGGGTTACATGCAATGTATCAATCTTCCAGTCTGGAAGTGGGATATGATTAATATGGATTTTATTACGGGTTTGCCTCGTACATTGCGGAAGTTTGATTCCATATGGGTCATAGTGGACCGACTTACCAAGTCAGCGCATTTTCTACCGGTCAAGACGACCTATACAGCTGAGGATTATGCAAAGTTGTATGTGAAGGAGATAGTACAATTGCACGGTATTCCACTTTCTATTATATAAGACAGAGGAGCACAGTTCACAGCACACTTCTGAAAATCTTTTCAGCAGAGTTTGGGTACTCAGGTGAATTTGAGTACGGCTTTCCATCCTCAAACTGATGGACAAGCAGAACGTACCATTCAGACACTTGAAGATATGCTACGAGCATGCACGTTAGATTTCCAGGGTAGTTGGGATGACCATTTGCCTCTTATTGAATTTGCATATAACAATAGCTATCATTCAAGTATTAAAATGGCACCTTATGAAGCCTTGTATGGAAGGAAATGTAGATCACCAATCGGATGGTTCGAAGCAGGTGAAACTGCTTTACTTGGGCCAGATATTGTTCACCAAGCCATGGAGAAAGTTAAAGTTATCCAACAACGATTACAAACGGCTCAAAGTCGTCACAAGTCATATGCCGATGTTCGAAGAAGAGGGCTTGAATTCTCCATAGGTGATTGGGTGTTTTTAAAGATGTCACCGATGAAAGGGGTAATGCGGTTCAGAAAGAAAGGGAAATTGAGTCCACGTTACATAGGCCCCTATGAAGTTATTAGAAGATTTGGGCAAGTCACATATGAATTAGCCTTACCTCAAGAACTTTCCTCAGTCCATCCGGTCTTTCATGTGTCGATGCTTCGGAAATGCATAGGAGATCCGTCTCGTATTATTCCCGTAGAGGATGTTCAAGTTACAGAGGATCTCAATTATGAAGAGGTGCCCATTGCTATCCTAGATCGACAAGTAAAGAGATTGAAGAATAAAGACATAGCATCCGTAAAAGTCCTTTGGAGAAACCAACACGTAGAGGAGATCACATGGGAAGCGGAAGAAATGATGAAATCCAAGTACCCCCATTTATTTCAAATGGACCAAGAAGTACACAGTGCGGAGGTGGAACAATAACAAGTAAGTCTTTAAGAGCATTATGTATATAGGTATGTTAAGGTAAAGATGCATTTGTTGTAGATAAGACAATGTTGTTAACATTCGGGACGAATGTTTCTAAGGGGGGAAGAATGTAACACCCCGTACTTTTCTAACCTTACGTGACACCTTGGGATCATACCGACATAGGTGTTGAGATGCCATGCATATGTGTTTTATCCATACTTTTCTAACCTTACGTGACACCGTGGGATCATACCTACATAGGTGTTGAGATGCCATGCATATGTGTTTTATAGTGTCATTGGTGAAACATTTGATATCGGACTTAACATGTGCGATTAAATCGTCGTAGGAGGTGTGTTGTGATTTCGTTGAGCATTTGGGTAAGAAATCGTATACATTCTAACCTAATTTGGTGACTTTAAGTCATGTTTAATTGATGGTTAAGATCACTAAGTAAGTATTTTGTAGTGTTTTAATAAGGGATTGGACGATACGTAGACATTGGATAAGTGGCCGACAATTTCAGCACTTTGCTGAAACTTGCGCCACTACCCTATTTCAGGGGTGTGGCGCAAGCCACCAGCCTGCAGAAACTTCATAGAAGGCCAGCTTCTTGCGCCACTACCCTGTTTCAGGGGGTGTGGCGCAAGGCACAACATTATGCCCTTCCCGGACCCGATTCGTAACGCAATTCTACGACGATTTCTAGATGGTTTCTTTTGGTTCTTTGGAGTTATTTGAGCATTGTTAAAGATTCAAACACTTCAATACACTCCTACATACTCCTACATGATCAAATCATGAAATGTGAATAGTGATCCAAATTGTTCAATGAAGCCAAGGGCGACTAGATTTCCAATTTTTGCGATCGAAAGGACGAATGAGAATTGTTTAAAAGAATCTTGTCGTGACATGATGGAATTATGTAAACATGAGATATATGGTGAATAATACATGGAAGTTCATGTATATGTGTTATTGGGCCCAATTTGAGGCCCAAAAATGGAAGAAAATACATGGGCCCAAAGGCAAAAATGATCCATTCTTTCAATAATTGACCAATTGCACATATCCCTTAATGCCACATGGGGCTAAGGATGACCTTGGGTCTATATAAATCCCCCAACATCATATTTTATTCCCCAAAGCCTCTCATAACTTTTGGATATTTTACAAACATTTCTTTCATTTCCAAACCCTAAAGCAAATAAACCCTAAGGCATATTTGGACAAGATCATCCTATTCCAAGCTTTGGTAAGTGTTTCTTTTCATGGATTAACATATTATATGCATGGGAGATTATGTATATTATGCTAGTTGTGTTGGCAAGGTGATGAATAGTGTATTTTTGCCTTTGGTGAAAGATGTGTCATCTTGGTAATTTGAACTTGAATTAGGCCTTGTGCCTTTGATGAAAAAGCATGGTATGGACAAAATATGAACATGTATGGTGTTATTTTTGGTCTTAAACTTGTTCTTGTCTTTAAGTGGAAATTTTGGGATTTTGGCCGATATGTGTTATGAGTTGTATTAAGGTACTTTGATGGATTATTTGTGATGTGTTATGGATAAGAAAGTGTAAAGGAGAAGTATTGTGGTGAAATGTATTGATTTTCATGTATTGGTCAATGTTGGCATTTTGGAATAATAGTATAATCAATGATTTTGTCAAGGGGAAATGACATGTTTAAAGGCAAACATGTGACTCATTGACATGGTATGCATTTGTAAAGTGATTGGTGGTTAATGTAAATTTCGTTATGTATTTATGTTGTAGAGTGACACATAAAGAAGGAGAGGGATTATTGTATACGCATCGAAGGTTGTATATTCGTATTGTGAATCCAAGGTATGTAAGGTTACTTTGTCCGTATCTTCCTACAGCAAATAGTGTTCACATTGATATGTCACTAGTCCTATCCCAAAATGTGCTAAGGTACCCGATATCCGTTTATCACTAGTCATTGTCATATATTTTCTACTCATGGATCATTTGTGAAGCTCATGTCTCATATTAATGGTTAATGTTCCGAAAGCTCAAATAAAGATACGTACCAATATTCCAATAGTGCCTATACTTGTGTCTCTTGTTCATGGCTTATTGTCCAATGGTTCCAATAGTATCATGGTGCTAGTGATATTATATTTCTCATTGATATTTATTCACATGTCCTTCACTTATTGGTCAATGATTCAAAGTTCCCAACAATGTTATGTTCCAAAGTTCCAAAGTGATGTTATGATTATCAAAGTATCAATCTCAAAGTAATGAACAAAGTAATGCAAATGTGGTCAATGATCAAGTACGGGTGGCAAGTCTAGGGGCGTAAGCCTAGCTCGACTCGATCCCGAGGTTTGGATTTATGGGTGGAAAGTCTAGGGACGTAAGCCTAGCTCGACTCGATCCCGATGCATTGATGTATGGGTGGCAAGTCTAGGGGCATAAGCCTAACTCGACTCGATCCCAACACAATGATATGATATGAAAGACCCACTGATCAGTCGGGGCCCGGGTACATTGTGACATATGTGATAACAAGTGAGTATTGTGATAAAGAAAGTAATGAAAGCAATGAAAGCAATCCACATGGTTTCCAACATGCAACATGGTGACTTATTCACATTGAGTATTCATATGTTTTGAGTTCATTGACATATTCATTGAAATATTCATGTGTTGTATAGTTTCATCTAAGCCTTGCATACTCAGTACTTATTTCGTACTGACCCCTCTCGGGGATTTACCTTACTTGCTGCAGGCGCAGGTCCCAGTAGGCCTCCTCAGTAGATTGCCAGTGTTAGCGGTTCTTTGGTGAGCTCCAGCTCATTCGGGGCTTCTTCGAGTCAGAGTGTATATATGTTTTGGTATTGTACATGTTGTGTAAAGCGGGTACTTGTCCCGACTTATGGTTCTTTTTGGTCAATGCTCTTGTTAGAGGCTTTTGCAGACAGATGTGGGTGTATTAGTGTAAAGGACATATGTTGTTTTGACTGGATGGCCTCAACGGTCAAGTTTCATATGTATGTATAAAGATGTCCCATGTTCTCCTTTATTCGTCTTTCACGTTTTTATGCAATGGTGATTATTATATGCATATGATTGAACATAGGCAAAGGTTGGTTCTCTCGGGCCTTATCGGCTACGGGTGCCAATCATGTCTCGATGGGATTCGGGGCGTGGCAAAAGTAAAACTTGGCCGTTGGATCCATCAAGTCAAAGCGATAAATACCTTCACATTTATACACCCACATCTGTCTACAAAAGCCTCTAACAAAATGCATTGACCAAAATGAACTAAAAGTCGGGACAAGTCCCCGCTTTATAAAACATGTACAAAATCAAAACACATGTACAACAGTGACTCGGAGAAGCCCCGAACTAACTGGAGCTCACCAAAGATCTGCAACACTGACAATCTACTGTGGAGGTCTACTAGGACCTGCGCCTGCAGTAAGTAAAGTAAATCCCCCGAAGGGTCAGTACGAAGAATGTACTGAATATGTAAGGCTCAAATAAAACTGTAAGATATGAAAATATGTCAAGAACACAAGTTCAAATGTATAACCAATAAAAATAAGTCACAATGTAGATGCATCACTATTCAGTACTTTTGGAATTCATATACATTACGTTCTTTCTTTCTCTTGCCTTTACTTAACTTTTACATCACTTATACACTTTCTGGGCCCACATCATGCAGGTGTTCTTTTCACCCCATGGATAACATATCATCGTCATGCAGGTATTCTTTCATCCCATGGATAAGATCATATCGTCATGCGGGTGTTCTTGCACCCCATGGATAAATGGCCATCATCACGCGGGTATTTGCACCCCGTGGATAAACTATCATCATCATGCTGGTATTTGTACCCCATGGATAACACCCATGAACACAATCAATATGCATTACTTCATTCTTATTTCATGTCTTTACTTTTGAGATCGACACTGCAATTACTTGTGAGAGATTGATACTTTTGATACTCATAACTTTACTAGAAGCTTTGGATCAATAATCAATGAGTGAGAGACATAGGAATAACTTGGTAATATAACATTATTGGAATCATTGAACAATAATCATTGGGCAAGATACATGAGTACATGCATTATTGGAACATTGGAACACAACCTTATTTGAGCTTTTGGAACATTAACCATGAATATGAGACATGAGATTCACCAATGACCAATGAGTAGGAATTATATGAAAATGATCATAGATAACAGGATATGGGATACCTTAGCACATTTCGGGATGAAACAAGCGTAATGTCAATGTGACTACTAATTTCCGCAGAAAGGTACGGACAAAGTAACCTTACATACCTTATCTTCTCAATGTAAGTACACAACCAAATATGTGAGCGCAACAATTGCGCTCCTTCTTTACGTTTCACTCTACATCACAAGTACAATGGAACCAACATTAACCACCAACTACCTTACAATTGCATACAATAACAATAAGTCACATGTTTGGATTTAACATGTTATTTCTTTCTCTACGATACCATTTACGGCATGGTCATATCAATAATACCACAACATGCCCAACATTGACCAAAGTATCATAAACCACTAGTATGTCACACCAAGTTCATACTTTCCACCCTTCATCATCACCACATCATAATTATACCATCAATTACTTTACAAATGCATATAATACCAATGAGGTACATGTTTGCTTTTAAACATGTCATTTCCCCTTGACAATACCATTTATGAAATTATCTTACCAAAAATCCCACAATATTCACAACATTGACCAATACATGATAATCAATACATTTCACCACAACACTTCTCCTTTACCCTTTCTTAGCAACACCACATCACAAATAATCCATTAACTTACCATAATACACATCTTAGCACATATCGGCCAAAATCCCACAATATACACCTATAGGAAAAGAACAAGTTTAATAACAAATACACCATACATGTTCATATTTTATCCATACCATGCTTTTTCATCAAAGTCACAAGTCCTAATTCAAGCTTGAATCTCATGGTTCACAAATCTTATACAAAAACACCAAATACCATATCCATCATTTCCAAGCATGACCAACTTGATATACATAATCTCCCATGCATATAAGATGTTAAAGTACAAGAATAATCACTTAACCAAGCTTGGAATATGGTGATATTGTCCAAAAATGCCTTAGGGTTTTTGGGAGTCAAAGAAGTGTTCTTGAGATTTTTCTAGAAAAAGATAGAAAAAGCATGTGTGTTTTGCTTCAATAAAATCAGCATTTTGCCCCTTTATATAGGCCCTTACTTTCCATCCTTATCCACTCTTGGAATTTAATGCAATGTGTTGCATTAGTCAATGGAAGAATGGGTCATTTGACCCATTCTTGGCCCATGTTTTCTTTCTCATTTTGGGCCCTTTTTGGCCCAATTCACTTAATCCAATAAAATTAATAATTTCTCATGTTTAATTCATTCCATACGTGTTACAATAATATTCCCACTCATGCTATTCATATCCATAGCCGCGATCCAAAAACCAAGTGATTCTAGCCACGTTTGGCTTATTTTGACCTTAAGGGCAAAACTGTCATTTTGACCCCAAATTCGTTCTCGAGTAATTTTATCATACCAATATAATATGTCATTCATTTCATGTATGTACTCGTGGTTGTAGAAGAAACGTGGCAAAAATCGGCTTGGTACGTCCCCGGATACCCTTGGGACTTAGAAATTTCCAACTTTCGAAAAAGTGGAAAAACCAAGGTGGCACGCCCCTGGGCGCGCCAACTTGCTGCCTATGGGCTAAAAATTTTAGCCCAGAGCGGCGTGGCACGGTCCCAAATGCGCCCCATACTTAGATTTTTCGAAAATTCCATTTTTCGACTTCTCTTCGCGGGTTTGGTTAGATACTTCAAGTCCTATTCTTTAACTTACTTCTTAACCTTAATATACTTTGTTTAGGGGTCCTCTTAGCCTCGTTTTGAACCCCACAAATGTTCCACGAAAATCATAAAACACCTCCTATGAAGTTTTAATCACATATACGAGGGCCAAATTCAATTATCTCACCAGCATTACAAAAGACGTATGTATGGCTCTCGACACCTAAGCAAGCATTGCTCAACATCGTCAAGTAGGGTTAGGAAGGTACGGGGTATTACATTCTTCCCCCCTTAGAAACATTCGTCCTCGAATGTTAGTAACATCGTCTCATATATATCTCATGCATCTCTATACTCACATATATACACGTACTCCAACTTTATCATTTTTTTGGCTCTCCACGTGTTTCCTACTATTTGTCACTTCCTATAACGTACCTTATATTTTCACACTTACCCCTCTAGCATAGCAATATATATCTTATAATAAGTAAGATTCTCCATAATTTGCACATTTTCAATAAAACAATGGATCTCGACATATGACTTGTATTAGCTTGTAGCTACTATTGTACCACCTTAATCTTCTCTCTAGCCTAGTGAACAAACTCCAACCCCCAAGCAAGGTAGTTCTATTTGCTTTCAACTTTCGTCCATATATACCTTTGTAAGGTACCATTTTTGGATACTTGAATAATAGATACTATTGTAAGCACATCCAAGAAGGGGTAGATGATCATACAATTTGTAAGCTAGTCACATATTTCAAGTGTCTGGATAATACGTTCTGCTTGTCCACCTGTTTATGGATGAAAAACTGTACCCAAATTCACTTGTATACCTTTCTAGATATATATATATATATATATATATTTTTGACTGTTACCTCATCCAGTTGTCGATCATTAATACACATTCTCAATGTGCCATTTCTCTTGTGTGCAAATAACATTGGTGCACCCAATAGGGACATATAAGTCTTACCAACTGACATGTATATACCTTTGACATAGCTTTCCTTACGTCAGGTTAAGAAACAAATTTACCTTTCCGTGCAAGGACGGTCTTTTGTGGAAGAACAATAGAAATATACTTTCGTAGCTTGACAATTTTCGTGACATACAAGAAGTCAACCACTTCATACCCATTACAACACTCAAACTCTTTCATTGTCATCTCCATCAGATCAACCATCATAACATGATCAAAAACATCTACTATACCATTATGATATACTCTTTTATCTTAGATTCACCAACTAGTGTATAGACTCCAATTAGCATAACTAGTAATTCTGGTTTCTTTCAAATTCGTTCTACAATCAATGGTGTAACATATCATAAGGGAGCATACGGGTCATTCAATGTATATACATCATGGTAATATACCTAAATACCTGTATCGTCGTCAGGAGATGTTCCCTCATTCTGCCGGTCCACTAAAGCATAAGTGCGATTCTGGACCCCACTATTACTGGTTGCTCCTCTGGCGCCTCTGCCACGACCAAAGACTGCACACTTTGGTCTAAATAAGGATCAAATGCTGTTGATGCCCTAGTAGACCCCGTAGGTCGTACCATACTACCCAAGCCTCGTCGTGGACAGTCTCTCATTAGGTGACCCGTCATACCACACCAATAACAAGCATCCATCCCCCTCCGACATTCACCTTCATGAAATCGTCTGCACAACTAGCACAGTGGGCGAGAAGACCCTGTTGTCTGTAAATCTGGCATCCTACCACTTTGCCCAATATGACTGCCCTTGAATCCTCGAGAGTGAGATGGAGCGCCTGTGGTGGAATAAGAGAATGAGGGTCTAGGAGGTAACATTTGAGATCCACATCCTCCTGGGGACACTATAGACTGCCCCATGGATCTTGCTCGTTTTACTGGCCCTTCCTCAGATTTCTGTATTCTCTTTCTTTGCCTTTGGTCTTTCATTTTCTGCGCGAAGGCCTGAATTCTCACTATATCTATATCTCGATTTAAGGCAGCGATAGTACAGTCCCGTACCAAATAAGGCTCCAATCTATCCACATATCTATGCACTCTATCTTCCATCGTGGCCACCACATTTGGAGCATATCGTGCCAAGGAATTAAACTGCAAACTATATTCTCTAACACTTATAGTTCCTTGGCGTAAATTTAAAAACTGATCCGCACGAGCCTCACGGATCTCATAGGGAAGATAGTGATCCAGAAATGTCGCTCTAAATTCTTCCCACATAGGTGGGTTTGCACCAATACCTAGAGCTTTCTTCCAGTGCTCATACCACAATATGGCCTCACCCTTCAATCTATAAGCTGTTAATTCAACTGTTTCTACACCTGTTACGTGCATCACCTCTAGTGCTCTTTGAACTTGGTCCACAAAATCCTGTGGATCAGCTTTCAGGTCTGACCCAGTAAATATAGGAGGGTCCAATTTTAGAAAGTCTTGCATACGCCGACTAGCTGCTCTAGTCGCGTCATCTTCATTTACCATTGGACCAGTCCGTCCTTGGCTTTGTGCTGCCACTAACTGTGTCAACATATGAACTACATTTTGAAGATCTTGATCTGTGGCATTCATTGGTGGTCCTGCGGGTACTTCTCTACCGATTGGCTCTTCCGGAGCTGGGAAGGTAGACGAAGACCGCGATGAAATTTCAGCATTTGCTCCACCTTGACTAGCTTGGTCAGGTGGTACTCTGCTCATTCCTTCTCCAGCAGGCATATCAACCTGCTTACCTTTACCTCTTCCTCTTCTAGTGTTCGGCATTATTACTATATCACAGAAAAACATTTACCATGGTCAGACACAATTCAACTTATAACACTGGCTTTATTGCACGATCTGGAAGTGAAGAAAAGAAACAACATCCTAAATGTCATGTAGCCTCCTACTTATAAATGTGGTGCACAACACATCGATAAGTAAGACTCTACTCAGACACGGATTGGTAGACACCCTTAGACTGACCTGCTCTAATACCAATTTTGTCACGCCCCGAATCCCAACGAGGCGTGATTGGCACCCGAATCCGATATGGCCCTAGAGAACCAACCTTTGATCATGACCATTCGCATACTTAACCTCAAATGAATCTTATTACATCTTGTGCAACTATGCGGAAGTCATAGACATGAAAACATAAGTCATAGCTATGTATGTAAAACTTGGCCGTTGGAGCCATCAAGTCAAAACGACAAGTACCTTCACATTTATACACCCACATCCGTCTACAAAAGCCTCTAACAAAATGCATTGACCAAAATGAACTAAAAGTCGGGACAAGTCCCCGATTTATAAAACATGTACAAAATCAAAACACATGTATAACAGTGACTCGGAGAAGCCCCGAACTAACTGGAGCTCACCAAAGATCTGCAACACTGACAATCTACTGTGGAGGTCTACTAGGACCTGTGCCTGTAATAAGTAAGGTAAATCCCCCGAGGGTTTCAGTACGAAGAATGTACTGAATATGTAAGGCTCAAATGAAACTGTAAGATATGAAAATATGTCAAGAACTCAAGTTCAAATGCATAACCAATATAAATAAGTCACAATGTAGATGCGTCACTATTCAGTACTTTTGGAATTCATATACATTACGTTCTTTCTTTCTCTTGCCTTTACTTAACTTTTACATCACTTATACCCTTTCTGGGCCCACATCATGCAGGTGTTCTTTTCACCCCATGGATAACATATCATCGTCATGCAGGTATTCTTTCACCCCATGGATAAGATCATATCGTCATGCGGGTGTTCTTGCACCCCATGGATAAATGGCCATCATCACGCGGGTATTTGCACCCCGTGGATAAACTATCATCATCATGCTGGTATTTGTACCCCATGGATAACACCCATGAACACAATCAATATGCATTACTTCATTCTTATTTCATGTCTTTACTTTTGAGATCGACACTGCAATTACTTGTGAGAGATTGATACTTTTGATACTCATAACTTTACTAGAAGCTTTGGATCAATAATCAATGAGTGAGAGACATAGGAATAACTTGGTAATATAACATTATTGGAATCATTGAACAATAATCATTGGGCAAGATACATGAGTACATGCATTATTGGAACATTGGAACACAACCTTATTTGAGCTTTTGGAACATTAACCATGAATATGAGACATGAGATTCACCAATGACCAATGAGTAGGAATTATATGAAAATGATCATAGATAACAGGATATGGGATACCTTAGCACATTTCGGGATGAAACAAGCGTAATGTCAATGTGACTACTAATTTCCGCAGAAAGGTACGGACAAAGTAACCTTACATACCTTATCTTCTCAATGTAAGTACACAACCAAATATGTGAGCGCAACAATTGCGCTCCTTCTTTACGTTTCACTCTACATCACAAGTACAATGGAACCAACATTAACCACCAACTACCTTACAATTGCATACAATAACAATAAGTCACATGTTTGGATTTAACATGTTATTTCTTTCTCTACGATACCATTTACGGCATGGTCATATCAATAATACCACAACATGCCCAACATTGACCAAAGTATCATAAACCACTAGTATGTCACACCAAGTTCATACTTTCCACCCTTCATCATCACCACATCATAATTATACCATCAATTACTTTACAAATGCATATAATATCAATGAGGTACATGTTTGCTTTTAAACATGCCATTTCCCCTTGACAATACCATTTATGAAATTATCTTACCAAAAATCCCACAATATTCACAACATTGACCAATACATGATAATCAATACATTTCACCACAACACTTATCCTTTACCCTTTCTTAGCAACGCCACATCACAAATAATCCATTAACTTACCATAATACACATCTTAGCACATATCGGCCAAAATTCCACAATATACACCTATAGGAAAAGAACAAGTTTAATAACAAATAACACCATACATGTTCATATTTTATCCATACCATGCTTTTTCATCAAAGTCACAAGTCCTAATTCAAGCTTGAATCTCATGGATCACAAATCTTATACAAAAACACCAAATACCATATCCATCATTTCCAAGCATGACCAACTTGATATACATAATCTCCCATGCATATAAGATGTTAAAGTACAAGAATAATCACTTACCCAAGCTTGGAATATGGTGATATTGTCCAAAAATGCCTTAGGGTTTTTGAGAGTCAAAGAAGTGTTCTTGAGATTTTTCTAGAAAAAGATAGAAAAAGCATGTGTGTTTTGCTTCAATAAAATCAGCATTTTGCCCCTTTATATAGGCCCTTACTTTCCATCCTTATCCACTCTTGGAATTTAATTCAATGTGTTGCATTAGTCAATGGAAGAATGGGTCATTTGACCCATTCTTGGCCCATGTTTTCTTTCTCATTTTGGGCCCTTTTTGGCCCAATTCACTTAATCCAATAAAATTAATAATTTCTCATGTTTAATTCATTCCATACGTGTTACAATAATATTCCCACTCATGCTATTCATATCCATAGCCGCGATCCAAAAACCAAGTGATTCTAGCCATGTTTGGCTTATTTTGACCTTAAGGGCAAAACTGTCATTTTGACCCCAAATTCGTTCTCGAGTAATTTTATCATACCAATATAATATGTCATTCATTTCATGTATGTACTCGTGGTTGTAGAAGAAACGTGGCAAAAATCGGCTTGGTACGTCCCCGGATACCCTTGGGACTTAGAAATTTCCAACTTTCGAAAAAGTGGAAAAACCAAGGTGGCACGCCCCTGGGCGCGCCAACTTGCTGCCTATGGGCTAAAAATTTTAGCCCAGAGCGGCGTGGCACGGTCCCAAACGCGCCCCATACTTAGATTTTTCGAAAATTCCATTTTTCGACTTCTCTTCGCGGGTTTGGTTAGATACTTCAAGTCCTATTCTTTAACTTACTTATTAACCTTAATATACTTTATTTAGGGGTCCTCTTAGCCTCGTTTTGAACCCCACAAATGTTCCAAGAAAATCATAAAACACCTCCTATGAAGGTTTAATCACATATACGAGGGCCCAAATTCAATTATCTCACCAATAGCATTACAAAAGACGTATGTATGGCTCTCGACACCTAAGTAAGCATTGCTCAACATCGTCAAGTAAGGTTAGGAAGGTACGGGGTGTTACACTGCATGACGATGATATGTTATCCATGGGGTGAAAATAACACCTGCATGATGTGGGCCCAGAAAGTTTATGAATGGTGTAAGAGTAACGTAAAGTAAAGGCAAGAGAAAGAATGAATGTAATATACATGGCTTCCAAAGTACAGAATAGTGAATCATCTACATTGTGACTTATCTATATTGGTTATGCATTTGAACTTGAGTTCTTGACATATTTTCATATCTTACAGTTTCATTTGAGCCTTACATACTCAGTACATTCTTCGTACTGACCCCTCTTGGGAAATTTACCTTACTTGCTGCAGGCGCAGGTCCTAGTAGGCCTCCACAGTAGATTGTCAGTGTTGCAGATCTTTGGTGAGCTCCAGTTAGTTCGGAGTTTCTCCGAGTCACTGTTGTACATGTGTTTTAATTTTGTACATGTTGTATAAAGCGGGGACTTGTACCGACTTTTAGTTCATTTTGGTCAATGCATTTTGTTAGAGGCTTTTGTAGACAAATGTGGGTGTATAAATGTGAAGGTACATGTCGTTTTGACTTGATGGCTCAAACGGCCAAGTTTTACATACATAGCGATGACTTATGTTTTCAGGTCTCTGACTTCCGCATAGTTGCACAAGGTGTAATAAGATTCATATGAGGTTATGTATGCGAATGTTCATGAGCAAAGGTTGGTTCTCTCGGGCCATATCAGCTTCGAGTGCCAATCACGCCTCGTTGGGATTCGGGGTGTGACATTGACGAAGAAGAAAAAATGGTGGTATTAATTCTTTGAAGAAGAAAGAAGAAGGAAAAAAAAAATTATAATAACAAGAAAAAAAAATAGAAATTCTACTCTATAGTAATTTTATTTTTAAAAATAAAATTTTCATCACTTTATCTTGGTTCTTCACTCTCTTAAAAAGAGTGCATACACTCTCCAGGACAAGTGGCAAAAAATGAATGTAATAATACTACTTTAGAATTGTTCAATGGGGTAATAGGACACCTGCAAACTTTTAGTGTCTTTTTATAAATTCGAGACAATTTCAGTGGTGACTCTATGTCTTTTCTCATTTCATAATCATTTTTCAAATTTTTTTGTCTAAAGATTAAACTCGTTTTTGAAGTTTCAAACTTCAGATCTTCTGCGTAATTTTGAATTACCAAAACCTAACTCCATACCCTCTGCAGGAAGAGTTAAAAGCTTGGGTGGTCACTCAACTTTGGGTAGTTAACGTTCATAGCCATTCAACTTTATTTTGTCTTTCAAAAGTCAACTCAACCTTGGGTAATTGGTCTTCATAGTCACTTAACTTTGTTTTGTCTTCTAAAAGTCACTCAACTTTACCAAGTTAGCTTCCATGATCATAACTCCCAAAAATATAATTTTTGGTACATATTTAATGACATGGCAACTATGAATTTTTAGAAAAACATATATTTTAAAATTTTAAAATTAATATTTAATTATTATGTTCTTAGTTAAATTTGTTATTCTTATTTTCTTGTTTATTTAATTTATTTTTGTTTTTATTTTTCTTGTTATTTTTATTAATCGAATTTAATATTGTGTTGTCTTGAGTTTAATTCTTTTTTTTTTTTTGATATGTATCGAGATATACTCAAATAGTCAAATTCGTATTTTTTTTTAATAATTGATTATATCATCTTATCTTAATAGCTCCATAATTTTTAATTTATTTTTCTCGCGTCATTCTTCATTAATTATATCACTAAGATATTTTTTAAATATAACTTTAGATATGTTAGGGATATAGTCATATAGTACTCAAATTCGTGTTTTATGTAAATAATTATATCAGCTTATTTTAGCAGTATCATAATTTTTGTTTTTTTCTATATCTCATTATTCTTCATTAATTAAGTAAATAAGGTGTGGTTTTAAATATCACAATTTTAGATATGTTATGAGGATATAATTAAATTTCTATTCTATATATCTGACTAACTTCATCTTATCTATATGAGCAGTTTCCTAAAGCTAGGTTTCATAATTTTTTTAAAGATCTTAATAAAAAAAAAAGAATTACTTTTTCAAGATTTGTAAAATTAATTTTTAAAATCTTTAAAAAGTTATGAAATCTAGTTTTAAAAAACTGATTGTATAATATAAAATGATGTCAATCAATTATTTAAAACATGAATTAGACTATTTGAGTATATATCGCTAACATATATAAAGTCATATTATTTAAAATAATATCTTATTTATTTAATTAATGAAGAATAACATGAGAGAGAAGTAAAATACAAAGTAGAAATTGGCTAGGATAAGATGATACAATCAATTATAGAAATAATGAATTTGATTATTTGAGTATATTTCATAAAGCATCTAAAAAAATTATACTCAAGACAACACCATATTAAATTCGATTAATAAAGAATAACAAGAAAAACATAAATAAATTTAAAATAAAAATAAAAAATTTAACTGAGAATTTAGTAACTAAATATTAATTTTAATTTGGTAAAATGTTTTTTTCCTAAAAATTTATAGTTGTTACATCATTAAATAGGCAGTGAAAATTATATTTTTGAAAATAATGATCATGGAAGCTAACTTGATAAAGTTAAGTGATTATGAAAATTAATTACCCAAAGTTAAGTGATTTTTAAAATAACACAAAGTTGAGTGACTACAGAAGTCAATCACTAAAAAATGAGTGATCATCCAAGCTTCTACTTCTTAACAGGATTATAGGAGTTAGGCTTTGGCCAAACTTAACTTCAAACACAGAAATTTAAGATTTTGGCGGTTGACAATTTAAACTTAAAACTTTTGGGTGAAAAACTTTAAAGGGAAAAGGCTAAAATGTGTCATTAAACTATTAGAAATGGTTCATCTATGTCATTCGTTAAAAGTTTGATTCATTTATGCCATTGCCGTTACAAAACAGGCTCATTCATGCCCTTTATTTTAACGGTGATGTCGCAAAACCACCTTTACTGTGTGGCCTCTAATTAGAGGTCCATGTCACCAAATCGGATCCACTAACCATTAAATAGTCAAAAAAAAAAAAAAAACTAACTTCAGGGGATGACAAAAATGAATCAAAATCATATGAAATCCCCCATTTATATAGGCTTGTTATTTTAGCTGAATTGAATTTCATCAGTGGCCACTTTTGCTGCCTCACCTTCGGTTTCTTTGAACCTACATTGTACTCTGATTCATCACAACCAAAAGGGGTTTCTTTGAATTCAAAAATAATAATAATTAAAAAAAATACAAGATTTGCAAAGAATTATATTTTTATTTAGCCTCTATACTTTCTAGAATACTATTTGTACATGAAAGTTCTCCCTTTTTAATAAGATTTTTTACTTTATCCTTCATGAAAGCACAAATCAGATAGGTGAATCCAGAACTTCACCACAATTTTCTTTTCGGAAATGGGCTAGAAATAACCTTCAAGTATTGAAATTGGTTTAAAAATATTCTCCTTTTACCTATTGGGCCAAAAATACTCCTCCATCCACCTTTATGACTCAAATATACCCTTACAACTAACGGTCCATTTTTAAACTATAATTAAATTTTTTATTTATTACGTGTCAGCTTTCTATTGATTGCAAATTAAATTAGTTTAAATCTTATTATCTTATAACCAAACCCGGACCCAACTAAAACTATCCGATCCAATCTATTGCAAAAACATCCACACTTGCTGCAGACAAGAAGGTGTGCAATTCTTACATGCTTTTGTTTCCTCTTTTCGCTTTCTTTTTTTTTTTTTTTGATTACTTACTATAGATAGAAATTTTTTTATTAGTCATGGATAGATCTTGTATTTTCCGCAGTCCTTTCAAGATACCGACAGCTCCAAATATGCTACTGAATGAGTACAATGAATGCCATAGGTACACAAGTTTGTGGAAATGGGCTTTTCTGAAGCTCAGGTGAGGAGTACTTTGGATGCAACTGGTTGGAATGAAAACATGGCTCTTGAAAAGTTGTTGTCCAGCTAGAACCCTTTTACTGCAACTCATATTTTGAAAAAGAAACAAGGCAAAACTTCACATATAGCTAACTTAGATCCCTCTTAACTAACTTCTTAGTCAAAATTTTAATAATTACATTTTATAGATTTTAGTTAGTGATTAAATGTATATAGGACCCTAATATATAAATATTAACTAATAGATTTATTAATATTTCAGTTATGTTTGGAGATAAAAAAAGAAAAGAAAGGGGAGTGATTCACTCCATTTATTCTCTCCAACATATCTTTTCCAAATCTTTTGTTTCCTTTTCCACATGGAATGTTATAGCTTACCTTTTAATTTTCAAAATACAAAAATAGAATTCAAACTAAAATTCCTCTAATTTCTTCGTATGACTTCAGAATTTAAAATACAATTTCAATGTATTTTTACATACAACGTATTTATCCACGAAAATTAATTATGAATAGAAATACAAATGTTGAATTGATACAAATGAAAATTAGCTCTAAATTTAGCATCCAAATACAAATACAAACGCTTACAACTTATATCTTCAAGATAAATACGAATTGATACAAATTCAAATGTATAAAATGGATACAAATTTAGATTATATGTATAAATATACAAATTCAAATACAATTTCAATGTATTTATACATACAACGTATTTATCCATGAAAATTAGCTATGAATAGAAATGCAAATGTTGAATTTATACAAATGAAAACTAGCTCTGAATTTAGCATACAAATTCAAATACAAACGCTTACAACTCATACCTTCAAGATAAATACTAATTGATACAAATTCAAATGTATAAAATGGATACAAATTCAGATTATATGTATAAATATACAAATGATTATCAAACTTCAGCAATGAAATTTGTATGAGAATACTCATGTAACCAGACATCAATAATGAAAGAAGAAAATTCTTTATCTGAATCAAACATCTAGAAAGGAGATTAACTTCTTAAATACTTTTGATAAAATTCATATCCCAAACAAAAAATTGTGAATCCTAAAAAATGTAGAAATCAACAACTAACCTAAAACAAGTAGAGTAAATTCAAACTTTGGGGAGAGAAGAAGATTTGAAACTTTTCTCTATGGAGCCCTAACATTTTAGATCTTTACGGAGAGAGAGGTGGCAAGCAGGGTGTAGTGGTTTTAGGTGAACGTTGGAGGGAATAATAAAATGAAATTAGAAGGAAGATAAAATAATAAAAAGTTCCTTGAAAATTTTCATATATACACTACTCTATTTGTATATGTGGGCCCACATAAATAACGGTTATTCTAACTATCTTAACCATTTAAAGTAATTATTTTAAACCTTAACCATGCTAGATAATTAAAGAGTTATTTTATCTATGGTGAGTAATTTTTCCAAGAAACAATTAGATAAGAAAATTTAATGAAAGTCTTCGTGAAAACCTATTCAATGCAACTGCAACCTAATGGGATGGGTGTGTTTGGATTTTTTAGTGGTTAGTGGGTTTAATTTGGTGACGTGGAAATTTAATAAGAGGTCACGTGGCAAAGGCGGTTTTACAAAATCATCATTAAAAATAAGGATAATTACATGGTTTAGCAAACATAAATTCCTAATTACCCTATTTAGCCTAAATTTCAATTAATTACAATTAAATACAATTCATAGCCTCTCTCGTTTATTTTCTCTCTTTCTCTATCTTCTCTTTCTCTTTCTTTTCTTTTTTTTTCGTTTTTTCTTTCTTTTTTCCTTTTCCTTTTTTTTCTTTTCCATTTTTTTCTTTTTTTCTTTTTTTCTTTTTCGCTTCTTTTTTCTTTTTCATTTTTTCTTGTTTTTTTATATTTTCTTTTTTTGATTTCTCTTTTTTTTTTCTTTTTCATTTTTTTTCATCTTTATTTTTTATTTTTTTTATTTGCCGTCTTTTTTTATTTTATTTTTTTCGTTCTTATTTCATTTTTTCTTTTTTGTCATTTTTTCTCTTTCATTTTTTTTTGTATTTTTTCTCTCTCGTCTTTTGTTATTGTTATTATATTTTATATATTTCATATATTTTATATTTATTTGTATCATACTATATATTTCAAATAAATTTATTATTTGTATTTGAATAGTTTAGCCGTAAATATGTACAATTTATCGTTTGTATTTGTAAATAAATAAATATATGGATTAATTGTATTTGCTTGAGTCTAAACTATACAAATACGCACTGTGTCATTCAATGCAAATGTATCGTTAGTATTTGTATGTCAAATTTATCATTTGTATTTGTATATAAACAAGTATCATTTGTCTGTGTATGATTCAAGTTGTATAAACATGTATCATTGATACAAATGTAACATTTGTATTTGTATAATTTAATATTTGTATTTGTATAATCTATTATTTGTATTTGTGTTGTTTAATTTGTATCAATAAAATACAATTTGTATCAATGAATATAAATACAAGTGTTCGTAAAAAGAAAGATAACAATTCTTTTTCAATTGTTTAAAAATCAAATGATACTTTCAACTACAAATTCAAATACAAACAAATGAAATTACAAATACAAATACAATATGCAGTAAACTTACAAATACAAATATAAAATAGTTCTTTAAAAATACAAGTGCATCGACGAAAATAGAATACAAATATAAATAAAATTAAACCACAAAATACAAATATAATATACAGTCAACTATAAAATACAAATACAAAACAGTTCTTGAAAATACAAGTGCGAATTGTATAAATATAAATGATGGTGCTAACTATAACATACAAATACAAGTGCGAACTATAAAATACAAATACAAATGCAAACTATAAAATACAGATACAAATATAAGCGCGAAGTATAAAATACAATTACAAATACAATTGTATCAATGAATAAAAAAATATAAATGATGGTGCGAATACAAATACAATAAGCGATTATGATATTTTGCGTTATCATCCATGACTTGTGCTCGACGTAGCCATATTTCTTTAAAATATAAAAAGTATAAAATAGAACAAAAAAATGAGAAAGAAAAAAATATTAAAAAAAAACAAACAAAAAAAAGAGAAATAGAAGCTAGAGATAGAAGAGAGAGGGAAAAAACGAAAAGAAAGAAATGAAAAAAATATTTTAAAAAAAAAGAGAAATAGAATCTAAAGATAGAAGAGAGAGGGAAAAAAACGAAAAGAAAGAAACGAAAGAAAAAAACAAAAATAGAAAGAAAAAAAAGGAAAAAAAGAAGAAGAAGAAAAATCAAAAAGAAAAAAGGAAAAAACCCGAAAAAGAAAAAAAGTGAGAAAGAAAAAAAATACAAAAAAAAAAATGAAAAAAGAAAAAAAAAAGAAAGAAAGAGAAAGAGAAGTTAGAGATAGAAGAGAAGGAAAAAAATGAAAAGAAAGAATCGAAAAAGAAAAAAGAAAACGAAAATAGAAAAAAAAGTAAAAAAAAGTAAAAAAAATGAAAAAAAGAGAAAAGAAAAAAAAGAAAGAAATGATGGTGAATATAAATACAATGAGCGGTTATGATGTTTCCCTCATCATCCACGACTTGTACTCGATGTAGTCATGTTTTTCGAAAATATAAAAAAATATAAAATATAAAATATAATTAAAAAAAAAAATCAGAAAGAAAAAAAAAGAAAAAAAGGAAAAAAAAGGAAAAAAAGAAAAGAAAGTAGATGCTAGAAATAGAAGAGAGAGAAAAAAGAAATGGAAAAAGAAAAAGAAAAGAAAAAAATAGAGGATAGAGATAGAAGAGAGAAAAAAAAAGAAACTAAAAAGAGAAATACCAAAAAAAAAAAAAAGAAAGAGAGGCTATGAATTATAATTTGAGAAAATAACCCAATGCCCCCTCAACCTATTATCGAATTTTCAACTACACGCCTATACTTCACGAAGGTTCTATTACCCCCCCCCCCCCCCCCCCCGAACTATTTTAAAGTGAAATTCATTCGACCCTAAAACGACATAACTAGTCATGTGTTTTATGGTGAAACACACGCGCTTGACACGTGTATTTCACCAATTAATTTATTTTATTTTTTAAAAAAATCTCTTTTTTCTTGTTCCTTTCTTCCTCGATTATTTTTCTGCACTAATCACTGGCAACAATCATTTTTGACCTCAATTTTTTTTTATGTGTCTACCAACCCCTTTTTCTTCTCTTCTGCATTCTCCTTTTTTTGTGATTCTCTACTTAATTTTTTTAGTTATGTATACGTGCTTGCAAGTTCGAACATTTTTTTTTTGGGTATGGCTTGAAATAACCGATAAAGCCTATAGTTAGATAATTTTTTTGGTTAATTATATATTTGGATGTATTTTCTTGTAGTGAAAATTAGTGCCATGAACTGATTTCCCCCGTTTCTTGGTTAATTAGAAGCTAAAAATAGAATCTTTTCAAACTTCTATTTGTTGTCGTTTTAATCTGTAAGGGCAAAATTTTACACTAAACATAGACATTGGAATCTTCATATGCTACGATGATTAGCAGAAGGATTGTAAGGTCTATGTTTTATGAATATTTCTTCAATTTATAGATTAAATTGTATCTAAATTGAGATTTCGCATGAAATCGAAATGATATTAAATTAATTAGATGTATTCTAAACAGGTTTATTGAAGAATTATTTGTTTATAAAATTTATTAATTGTGTAATTTTTATATATTGATGAAGCTTCAACAATGGTAATGGTGGAGGAGATGAGAAAGTGAAAGAATAGAAAAGAAAAAGAAAAAGAAAAAGAAAAAGAGAAGAAACGAAAATAAATCAAATATATATAAAAAAAAATAGCCAATTCACTCTCTTCGAGAGAGTGAAATGCACTCTTCATACTAACTCAGCATTAAGAATTTATTTATTTTATTTTAAAATAATTCAAAGAGGTGATAGAACATCCGTGAAGTAAAAGTGTACAACTGAGAATTCTATAATAGATTAAAGAGGTATTTAATTATTTTCTCATTGTAATTTTAAAAATTAGACTAGAAATATTCTCATTTTGCTAAAATATAAGTTATTTTCTATAAGTGTTCCTTAAAAATAAATAACATAAATAAACTTGTTTTATAATTATAATGACATAAATGAGTTAAATTTTTAATGAATAATATAAATAAATTATTTATAATAATTTAATGATATATTTGAACCTTTTTCCCACTTTAAATCCAAAAAAAATATATGAAAGAAATGGTCTGATGTTTGATTAATTTGACTAAACTTCAAATAACATCTCTAAAAGCGGCTACTTAGTGCCGCGTTACCTGATTTCTATTCCTCGGAAGCCTACAACAATAGCACGAATTCATAAGCACGAACTTATCTCACTTCTCGCAACAAGCCAAACAATTCCCTCTACTTTGATGATACATTATCAATATTTTCTGACAATATATACCTCCAGTGCAATTTATTTTATTCTTGATAACTACTTATTAGTGAAAAAAGCCATAGCAACCATCCGTTGGTCAATTCCTTTAGGATGTTATAAGATAATTGTTGTATCTTAGTATTTATTTTATAAACTACAAGTTTAGATGTTGGTATTGAAAACTTTATTAGTCTCTACAAGTGTGTCAACAATAGAGTTAATAACTTAAATGGTTACTCAACTTTATACTTTTATTTTAAAAAGTCACTTAATTTTAAACTTTACTCAGAAAATCATTCAATTTTAGATATTTTATTCAGAAAGTTACTCAACCCATTTAATTATTTTTTAAACTAAATTTACTTATGTAGAATTTTTATTTGAAAATAAAATTCTAAAAAATATAAAATATCTATTAATGATCCTTTTATTCTTCATTCCCCTTAAGTTAGGAATTTCTCACTAAAATAGTGGCTACTAAAATTAATTTGATTAAAATACTAATTAAAATAATCTATGTCTTTATTATGTGATCTAATTTTTCTTGACAGTAAAATAATTAATTTTTTTAGTCCATAAGTCTCAAGTTTTTTATAATGATTTGAAATTAGTTGATTTTCATTTTCATTTGATATTTGGTATTTGTATCAATGTCTAATTAAATTTAAATTCACGCTAAAAAAATCCACATTGAAAAAGAAAAAGCGCTCCCTAATAAATGATTTTGGGAACTAGTACCTACAAAACTGTCTAAGCTAAAATCAAAATTTCTTAAAAACTAACTTAATTGCTTCTGATTTTGATCCACTTAAGTTACAAAATAACAAAAGAAGAAATTCCTAACTAAAGAGGAAAAGAGGAAAAGCGAGAAGGAGAAGCGAAAAATTCCTAACTTAATGGGAATGAGGAATAAAAGGGTAAAAGGGTCATTAAATAAATATTTTATATTTTTCAGAATTTTATTTTTAAATAAAATTTTTATATAAGCAAAATTTAGTTTAAAAAATAATTAAATGGATTGAGTGACTTACTGAATAAAATATCTAAACTTAAGTGATTTTTTGAGTAAAGTCTAAAATTAAATGACTTCTTGAAATAAAAATTCAAAATTGAGTGAACATTTAAGTTATTACCTCGTCAACAATATCTGTAGGCAGGGGCGGATCTATTAAGGCCACTGAGGGTGCCACGCCACCCGCAAACTTCGACGGAAATTTTATATATATAGGTATATATCTACAGAATATATATAAGTAATAAACTTGCCACCCTGAGAACCAAAGTGGTTTGTGGTGCCAGTGGCAGAAGGCCCTTTATTCCGCCCAAGGGGCTCTGGTTTGAATCCCTCTGGCAACTTAATTTTGAATTGATAAGTCTACTTCAATTATGTTCCTTCTTTAAATTTTCTTTTATTTCTTATTAATTAGTATTTATTTAATATAAAATGAAAAGATGAATAAGTTTTGCTCTTTCTCTCTCGTCAACTTTTTTTAAAAAAAATACTTGTCCATTCTTCTTCCTAAACCGGCTCTACCAACCCCATCGAACATCTTGCTTCTTCTTTTGTTCTTCGCTGTGCGGAATTTTTTTATCAGTCACCGTTGCAGCCTCATCACTCCCCTGCTTTCTCAATGTCCACAACTCTTTGTAACTTTGAAAGATTTTTTTTATTTTATTTTTTAGAATAAGTAAAAAAGTTAAAACAGCCAAAATCTATGAGGGTTCAAAATTGAAAGAAATAAACACACGAACTAGTCGAGGGGGTTCAATATGTACTATATATATAAAAGAAATTAATTTAAATCAGGTAAAAATAGTATAGTTTTTCGACGAAGGGGGTTCGAATGAACCCCTTGGCCATAAGTTGGCTCGCATCTAGGATATGGAGTCTCCGGTTGATTAATCGATGAGTCTACTTGGCACCCGGAGACTCCGAATCTTGGATCCGCCTCTGTCTGTAGGCAAAGTCTAAATAGCAAAATTGCTGATTTTCTTTTGATTAATATTCCTTTCCCATGCATTTTTTATTCTTGGTACATTCTTTTTCTGTCTAAGCCTTGAGAATATCAAAATTGAATTAAACAGAAGGAATACAATGTAACTCGAGAGAGCTCTGACCCAACAAGAAAGACTAGTAAATTTTCTTTGCACGATCCTTTTTCTCTCTTTTTCTCAGAATTGGCATAATCATTGCACTGAGATTATCCTTAAACGAGATTGAGCTTTATTACTATTTATTTTTCCAAAAAAAAAAAAAGAATTTATTACTCAAAAAATGAAAAAGTTCTTGCACGAGGAACTAGAAGATTGAAAAAGAAGATTGGTCAACTTTTTAAAAGTTTATATCTAGATAAAATTCACAAAGCTATTTAACTAAAAGATGTTGATTCCCACTAATTAGGGTCCATTTGGATATGTGATATAAAATTATGATATGAGATCATTTCTTATAAAGTTGAAGTTTTATTTGAATATGCAATTTGAATTTTTTAAGTTGTATTGTTTTCATAAATATAAAAACCGCACAAGTTATGAAAATTATTAAATATTCTCCAATTCTTATATAATGTTACTAAATGAGCAAATCATAATTCATAAATAGGATATCGTAATATCATAAGATACTGAATTGATAAATTATATATCTCCATATTTTTCTTATAAATAAATATTTGCGATTACAAATTTTCAAGTACATAACTTTATAAAGATCCATTAGTCAATATTAGTAATAACTAGTTATTTTTTAATATAATTTTTTCACATAGTGTATGTAGAAAAACACATCACCCTGAGTATGAATCATTTTCTTGCAAAATTTAAAATGATGAATTTTTTGAATAAAATATAAATTTATAGATTAAATTTTATATTTTAAAAAGTTGAAATCATGATTTGGAGTCTTAAATCATAATTTTTTGAGAATTTAAAATATGAAGTCATGATTTCAAATTACATGTCCAAATAATAGCTTACCCTAGTAATTTTTAGTTTTTCCTTTTTTCTCTGCCGCTCCCTTTTAAATATTTTCATCTCTTTAAGGATCTTTGTTGGTCTTTTATTACCCATTTAGAAAGCTTTGGAAGTTGTGTATAAATTTGCTTTGGTTTGTGTTTTTTTGTTTTATTTATAAGTTCTCCAATGCTTGTATAACCAAAAAAACAAACAAACAAAAGAAAGTTCAAAATGTTTATCTAGTCTAAGATATCCTTTTACAAAGAAAATTTGTTAAAAACTATAACTAAAAATATTAGCTGTCTACTGAGCCAAATTAGGGAAGAAACGTCTTTTCCATTTTTAGCTATAAAGTAAACGTTTTATGCACATATGCAGACAGACTGTCACGATCCAAAATAGATATGTGATGACACTTATCACACCCTTCAAACAAGTAAGTCTATCTCAACTCAAATTCAATAATCAATTAAATCAGAAGCGAAAGAAAAAAAATAATCTCTAAAATATATATAAAGAAGAAGCAAATATTCAAAATACATCTCAGGTCTAGTTGTCACTAGTACATGCCTCTAATATAGAATAGGAATAATAATCTTCTAGAATATCTTAGATGCGAATAAAGCATAAGACATAAATATAGAGATCTGAGAAATCCTGAAGTCCCTCAGCTACTATCTCGATCTCCACAATGCTAATACCAGAAGAAGACAATCTACAAACTGCTACTCGACCCAATACCTGCACGGAGTGCAGATAAATAAGAAAAAGGAAAAAGGAAGCAAGAGTGAGTACGAAACCACATGTACTCAGTAAGCATCGTTGATAACCGATCCTAATCCAAAGTGGTGGCGAGAACCACCACCCCAACTATCCAAGGTTTTCCAATCAGTCTATACCCCGCCAAAATACAGTACTTTATCCTATCAGGGTAACCTAACACAACAGTCAACAGACATATGAAAAGCAGGGTAGGCACACTAATTCAGGTGTGTTAACACTATTCATTTATATTCAACCACAAGGAAATTCATTTATGAAGAAGACTCACAAATATGCTATAACAGGCTTAATCAATTATCATTAACAAATACCATAGGATAGAAATAGGGAGAGTGTATATATATAAGGGTGTATCTCATACTACCAAAATATGCTACATCATTATCTCTCTGATCAAACCTCAGCCATAGCCCACGACTTACAATACCTCAATCTCCCAACCGATATAAAGTAATGTAATAAAATGAAATGAATGCTCAAACACAGTATCACAAACAAGTTCTACCATGGTAATACAATACAAGAGTAAATACTAACACAATACTAAATCATACTTAGGAAAGTCAATGCAATGCAATGTAGTGATGATGATGAATCTTTGAAAGTTATCACATAATTTTCTGTATACACCTATCGAGCAACGCTACTCCGCAATAGGACCCATGGGGAGTTCCCAACCCATAAACTTTCTATAATCTCAATCTCATGTATTAAATCAACCTTATTGGCACATTCCTCGGTAGAGGCGTTTTATAAAGTGTCTCATTTTCTTACAAAATCAGAATGTCTCTGTGGTACCAATGTCTCATGAATATGCATGCATGATATGAGGATGTTATGCTCACAACCAATCAGTATGAAGATAAATATCCATTCAATACATGTATAAGTGAGCTTAGAATCAACTCAATTTATCAATAATTCATAATATCAGTTTTCACTTGGCACCACAAGAATAAATAGTCATGTATTCATTAATATTATCATTTCTAACTCCTCTTTCGGACATAATATAATGAATATGCAATTGAATGCTCAGATAAGGCCTACAATGTCAAGTCAAGCCCCACTCAGACGACACAATCATAAATATGGCATTTCAATGCACAGATAAGGCCTATGATGACAAGTCAAGCCCCTACTCAGGCGACACAATAATATATCCTCTCAATTCAAAGCAATATGCATATAAGCCCCCACTCGGGCACACGATCATAAATAATTACTTAAGTTCATAGTGAAGTTCACATAAGCCCCACACAAGCAACACGAAATAAACAATGATCTCAATAACAATATATACCCAAACCTAGCTTATTTTATACGACAAGTCTCATCTATTATTATAAGTCCACTTATACTCTAAGTATTCTCTAAAGGTCATTAATCCCCAATCCTCTCAATAAAATTCGCTAAACAAGATTCAAGCTCTAAAATAGGCAACTAATATCAATATTTAAAGATCACTATGTTATCTATCCACATTCCACTCTAAAGATAATTACAAGCGACAGCACTAACTAAGAAAGGTAATAATCTAACTACAATCCACCAACAGGCTCTGGTACCCGTGGAGATGCTCGCCGTCGCGTGCGCGCCCTATTTCAAACCGATCGAAACAGTACACAACAATGTGGTGGTCATTTGTGACTCTCTTTGATTTTAAAAATTTATTTTTAAGAGTCCCCACCTAAATTTTAAGAAAAAATTAGGAAAGCCACTTTTTATGAAACTCTGTTTTTGGTCTTTCGAAAACGTTTGAGATTCTAAGTAAGGATTTTGGTTACTTGAGGCAAAGGTGTTAGACACCCCTCAGAGCCTATCTGAAGATAGTCCTTAAACTCAGTTTAGGAAAAATATTTGGAAACTATTTGTTTATTATTTGCCAAAAAAAGGGTGATAACTATCAAAATTTATCAAATTTGAAATAAAAGAAAACACACAAGGTATATAGATATACACTTACGATATATGAAAATGTAACATAATTTATTGTAACATATAGATGCATGTTTTAAAAATATGAAAATAAAAAGTAAAGTTAACATTAGTATTTTTGTAAATATGTATATTGAAAGAAATTTAAAGGTTTATAATCTCACAAGATATAATGTATAAATTAAAAGATATAAATGAAATTTTGTGCGAAATAAAGAAAATATAATTTTGAAAACATGTGACGAGTTATTAAAAAAAAGACATGTATAGAAAGGAATACAAAATTTATTTAATTTGAAAATGAGTTAATAAATGTGTTTATCCTAAAGTAAAAAACATGTTAAAACTTATAAGCTAGAAAGTAAAATAGCCTTGCATATATTTAAGATATAAGAATTCATGCTAGTATTTATTTATTTGTGAAATTTAAAAGTAATAGCTAAGAATAAATGTAATAGTAAAAATAAACATATAAGGATATGGTTGAAATAAAGTGCAAGGAATAATAATAATAATTTCTTAAAAAATGAATAAATAACAATAGTGATAAAAGTATCTTGTCTATGGTAGCGTATATGTATATATACCTTGTGTTTTGAATTTTTTCAAAATCTAGAAATTTGAAATTAATGTTGGGAAAATGAATGAAAGTAAAGTGAAATGTTGGTATAATTTAATTTATTAAAAATGAGTCGAAATTGATAAATAGTCCCCTTTAAAAAAGGTTTTTGAGTTTAGCTATTCGTAAAATAATATGAAAACTCTCTTTGTTTTAAGAAATGTTGAGGTTGCGACATTCGTTCTTTTATAAAAAAACATTTTGAGGCAAATGATTAGTTTAAAAATTAACCAAATATCAAAGTTGCTAGGCCCTTTTATTTAAGAAAAATTCATTTTTACGAATTAACTAGTCATGTGTTAATTTCAAAATGGCGTAAATGTTAACTTACTTCAAAGGAAATCCGCAAACATTTAAAGCAATGTAAACGCAATAAACAAATAATAATACTTTAAGCAATTCTAATAACAATAAGAGTAGTTAATTATCATTCTAGGTATCAAAAACTACTAATATAACATGGGTAATAAGTAAGAGCAAAAGGCTAAGAGATACTAGATTCCTAACGGAGTTGAGCTTCTAATCTATGAGACTCCGAGGTTCTGCGATCGTCCTATAGTTGCTAACCCGATATTTTGGGTCAAAACGAATTCCATTTGCGGAACTCCAGCTCTCCGATTGCACATGAAAATAAAAAGATAAAGATTAGCAATCTAAACAACATGTAGGGATATATATATATATATATATATATATATATATATATATATATTCCAACTCAATGTTCATCGGGACAAAAGAACATAAACATAAATAAAAACAAACAAGGAAAATAATTCTGAAAGGTTTTGGAGCAGGAGATTAAAGCAAATACAATACCCTATATTCTACAGTAGTTTCTATGTTACAATACAAATTTATTTTTAAGCATAGGAAACACAATGACCAAAGTGGTGCACTAGTTAACATAAGAGAAGCATTTGTAACTTCATGTCCAAATTATTACAACTCTATTATTAATTTATTAAAGAAAATAAAATTAAAAATTAGCCATAGATTATTTTTTACATAGTAAATCAAAATGACCCATTTCCAACAGAACCAAAAATGAAATAACAATGCCTTTACTTACAAATCTCATTCAACCAAATAGACCGATAATCGGACAATGAAAATAAACAAACAAAGTTGAATAGATCAAGTTGCGAAGTAGTTATTTAGCTACGACATAATAACGAAAAATAAAAACAAAACTCGATGAATGAGACCTCCTATCTTATACGAAGTAGGCCAATAACTATCTTTAGGAGAATAATACTAAAGCTTTTATGACCACACACAGATTTTTTATGATAAATACATGATCTTTCATAACCATTTTGGTCAAGCTAATAATCACGTTTATAAAATAGTATACCTACATCATCATTAGTAGTCCTATATTTGAACTTAGAAACAGAGAATAAAGGAGAAACAATTTTCACACAATCATATTACTAACGACATGACATATACTACATAGCAATAAAAACGAAAGGAGAACTTTTCACATCTTACACAATTCGGACTCGAAAAGGACATTATGAAACGAATTAAAATGAAACTATAATTTAGAAAAATGTGACTTTTCGAGAGAAAACAATAACATTATGCCAAAAACTTGAAACCAAAAATATATAGTAAATTCACATACAACTCCGTTTCAGATTTGACAACATCAACATACACTTGATCGAAATTCACATATGAACCCATTTTTGAAATCAACTTGATCGAAATTCACATACGAACCCATTTAATGTTTTGGAATCAACTACAACAACAACATAATCTTGATCAAAACTTAGACAGAATCATCTATTCATGGAACTAGAAAAAATGAAGAAGGTGAAGAATAAAACAAAAGGGATAAGTTCGTACCTTTTTCGGGGCAGCAAACTTGAGCTCCGAAGTCAAGGATTTTCCGATGATAAAACTCAAACTCCGGTAACTCTAACTTAAACCGAAATCAAGAAGAAAATCAAGTGATTTTTCGTGACCCTTTGCTTGTGAAATTTTGCGAATGTTTTCTGATTTTCTCCTAATATTTTTCTTTTTCCCCACTTCCTTTTTCTCTTCCTTCTTGGGGGTGAAAGAAATCCATATATATAGAGGTAAATCCAGACTTGAAAGTTCGAATTTGAAACTCAAAATTAATAAAACGTGGGAGAAATTAGAGGAGGTGGAGAAGATTTGAATTTTGAATTCAAAATTGAACGAATCTTCCCCTTTCTCCATAATTTTGAAGATTTTCAGAAAATTGATGGTGGTCTTGAAGACAAGAATAGGTTGTTGCACTAAATTGGTGCCTGATTCTCTGCCACCCATTGATTCACTGGTTAGGGGTATAAAAATAGGCAGAATCTTCGCAGGGCCTAGCGGCAGAGCCGCGACAGTTATTGCTGCTAGGGTTTCGATATTGGGGTGGTGGAGGAAAGGAGGAGAAGAGAGGAGAGAAGGGTGTTGGTTTTTGTTGCTTTTTGGGGAAGATGGAAAGAGAAAGATCGATGGGTATGGGGGAAGAGGGGTAATAAGCGTGAATTGATTTTTGGGGGAAGGGAAAATCGTGTATTGGTTTTGAGAATTTGACCACGATTTGTAACGATCGGACGGTTCAGATTTAAAAGAATATAATAAATAATATATATATATATATATATATATATTTAAAAAGTTAAAAATTTATGGCCCTTGGATTGATGAGTTTGTGCTTCTTGGTCTTGCTGACGTGGCAACATATAATTGATGGATAAAGTGTGGGGTGGATTAATGAGGTGGGTGAATTGGGAGTGGATTGGATCGGGTTTGGGCCAATTTTTGGGCCTCTTTAGTCTGAAAATGGGCAAAGAAATTGAATTTGAATGAATAAAATTACAATTGGATTAAATTTTGCCCAAACATTCTTTTTCTACTAAAATTAATTTTAAAAATGCTTCTTTTGTCCTAATTGATTCAATGTTATGTATATAAAGTATATTATATAAATAATTTAGTATATGTATTTAAATTTAATAATTTTGTAATATATATATATATATATATATATATATATATATATAATATTAGTAATAATATAGTAATGAAAATATAATTAGAATAAAAAAGCAAATGCGACTATCAAAAATATTATTTTTTTTGTAATTTTAATATTAAATAAATAATTATATTTAATTAAAATATTTAAAAGCATGATAAGGGAAAAATAAACCCTATTTTCATTCTTTCCAAAAATTCATAAAAATTAAAATATGACTTTATTTATAAAAATATTTAGGACTAAAAAGCATAGAAAAAATAATTAAAAGGAAAAAGATGAGCCAAAATTAGGAGTCAACAGTTGCCCCTGATTGACCAATGGTGATGTAAGAATCTTAGGGCAATCAAGTTGACGTAACCAATTTTTTCTCGGGCGAAAAGAGAGTTTGGAAGATTATTGCCGAGCTCCGGCTTTCGAGCTACCTACATACCTCGGATTTTATGAGAAATCAGGCCATTTAAAGTTAGCATCACAACAAATTTTGATCAACTTCGAAATTCGCCCCAGTGGAGAATTATGGTAACACTGAGTTATTTGATGGTGATTGCGAAGATTTTAGCACAAATGGAATGGATATGACTGTATTTAAGCTAAGCTTAACCACATTTTTTTTTGAATATGGGAGTTAGGTTGGATGTAGCCCTTTGGAATAGCTTGGAATGAGAAAACGTTTGATAGCAATATCTGCTGAGGATTTTGAAAGAAAAAAGATCGTGGACTTTCAAAAACTGCCCCAGTCATTAAGACGGCACTGGGCGATGACACTAGGATGTAAAGGAGTTATGAAATTTAAATTGAATGTGAAAAATAGAGTCGAGTTTGAGTTTTGAGAATGAATCCTTAACGTATCTAGGGATGCTTGACATTCCACTAGCTTGCCCCAGTTTGCTGCTAAGATGGTAGTTCCACGTTGTAATGCGTTGTCCTGCAAAATAGATAAAAGGGTGAAAAGTACCTGTTGCGTTCAAAAATTGTAAATTGAAATTGTAAAGTAAAGAGTAGAGTGTAGATATTCAAACTAATGTTGTAATCTCCGTTCTGTGGAGGCTTCCGACTGGAAGGGCAATTGTCGAAATGTAAAAGCCTCTGTTGGCAAGTAATTGCTGAAAAGTATAAGCCTCCGACTGGTAGAGCAATTACTGAAGAGTAAAACCTCCGACTAGCAGCGCGATTGCTTAAAAGTAAAGCCTCCAACTGGCGGGGCGATTGCTTAAAAGTAAAGCCTTCGACTAGCGGGGCGATTTCTTAAAAGTAAGAGCCTTCGATTAGAGGGAAAGTTTCTTAAAAGTAAAAGCCTCGTTCTTGCAAGGTAATCTTCAAATCGAACTCGATGATAATATTGCTATTGGGATCTAATGCTGCTATGGTAGTATATCTTTTGCTGCTACGCTAGTGAATTTCTGATGCTGCTACGATGGTGGATTTTCGATGCATTGCTATGGTGCGAATCTTTGATTGGTAGATTGTGCTTTGTTTGCGGAAATATAATTCTCTGATATGGCACAACATCATTTTGCTTATCTGCAATCTCTGATGTGGCGGAGTGTTATTTTGCTCATGTACAACCTCCGGTATGGCAGAGAGTCGTATTGCTTATTTACATCCTCCGATATGGTAAAAGGTCGCTTCACTTGCTTATGTGCAATCTTCGGAATGAAAAATTCATTTGCTTATGTACAGTCCTTGAAATGCGGGAGTTTGACTTCATTTGCTTATACACAGTCCTCAGAATGTTAGAGTCTAACTTTGTTTGCTTATATACAATCTTTAGAATGTGGAGACTTTGATCCAGTTAGATGACATTCTCTGATTGACAAAGTTATTCGACGCAATTAGACGGTGATTCTTCAATTGGAGAAGTTATTCGATGCAGTCAGGTGGCGAGCTCCAATTGGTGGAGTTTATTGGAAGAAGTAAACTAGTCTAATATCCTATGAGGATCCTCTATCTTCAAACTTTTGATCCGGATCTTGGTTGTGCCTGCAAAAGAATTAGTAAAACTCTTAGAGCTTGTGAGGATTAGTATAAACATTGTTAAAAATAGAGTAGGGAGAGAATATTTTGGCTCATGCTGTAGTGATAAGTCGCATGATGTCTCCAGTTGTGTTCAAGAGCTTGACTTGATATCGTCTTTGGTGATTCTTGATTTTCTACGCTCAAAGAAAAATTCTTAGTTGGGGCGGGGTGTTGATCTGTGTCGACTCGGGAACCCTGACTTAGTCAATGGAGTCCTCCAACACTTCCTCAGCTGCTCGATCTTCCCAAATCTAGTTACTTGGTAGGTGGAAAAGTAGGAAAGCAATTTTGAAAATATATTTTCGCAAATATACTACGTATATATTGAGTATATATATATAGTAATCCTCTATCATTTTTTAGATTATGACATGTTCTGAAATTCGTTGAGCCTCTCCATTCATTGATCGTATACCCACGTAGTTTTATCCTTCGGATGACGTTCCTCTGGCTTTTGCAGATGCCAATACGACTCTGACGGTGAGATCTCTTATATTCTGGGGCTATGTTGTGAGCCAAGAGGGTTTTCCTAAAGGTAATACAAAACCTTTTAGGTTGCCTACGTATCCTCAAATAGGAATCAAGTCTGTACGTAGTTCGAGGGTAGAGAAAAAATTATATGAAATACAATGACCGAACCTGACCCAGGCTGCCTACGTATCCAAGTGGAATCAGGTCATGATGTAGTTCAAATACAAGGGGAGAAATAAAATCTGAAATGCAATGACCGAGCCTAACTCAGGCTGCCTACGTATCCAAATGGAATCAGGTTAAGCCGTAGTTCAATACAATAAAAGAGTAAAATATAAAGGGACCGAATTCGATGAGGATTACCTACATATCCCACCGAAGGAAGTCAGGTCGAGCATAGTTCTAAATACATGAAAGATGACGTTTTTGATTTTTCTAAGGGAGACCGGACCCGATTAGGATTGCCCGTGTATCCCGCCGTGGGAAGTCAGGCTAATACATAGTTCTGTTACATTAGAGAAAATGCAAAAGTACAAAGAAATAAAAACTAGTCCTGCTGTCTTCAAATGTAGTACTTCTTGATAGTATTTTAATTGATCAGATCCGTGGTCACTGTGCTATCCATTTCTGCAAGGATTACTGCTCCTCCTGAGAGCACTCGGTGAACCATGTAAAGACCTTGCCAATTTGGCGTAAATTTCCCCTTAGCTTCATCTTGGTGAGGGAATATTTTCTTCACTACTAATTGTCTCGGTGTGAATTGTCGAGGCTTAACTTTCTTGTTGAATACCTTGATCATTCTATTTTGATAGAGTTGACCATGACAGACTGCATCCATTCTTTCCTCATCAACGAGCATCACCTGTTCAATCCTATTATGAATCCATTCAGCATCATCTAGACCAACCTCTTGGATGATTCTCAAGGAAGGTATTTCCACTTCTGCGGGTATCACTCCTTCTAAACTGTAGACCAACATGTAAGGGGTTGCTCTATTGGATGTTTTAACTATGGTGCGATAGCCGAGCAAAGTATAAGGTAACTTCTCATGCCATTCTCTATTTTTGTCCACTATTTTTCTCAAGATCGTCTTGATATTCTTGTTCGTGGCCTCAACTGCTCCATTCTCTGTGGATGATATGCTGTGGAATTTTGGTGAGAAATCTTAAACCTTTCACAAGTCTCTCTCATGAGATCGCCATTAACATTGGCCCTATTATCTGTTATAATTGACTCTGGAATTCCAAACCGACAGACTATGTTACTGCGAATGAAATCTGCTACCACTTTCTTTGTTACTGCCTTGTACGTTGATGATTCAACCCATTTTGTGAGATAATTGATAGCTACAAAGATGAAACAGTGTACATTTGATGCGGGAGGCTCAATGGGCCCAATAACGTCCATGCCCCAAGAAGCAAAAGGCCAAGGAAAGCCCATCACATTGAGCTCATTTAGCGAAACTCGTATAAAATCCCATGCACTTGACACTGATGACATTTATGTACGTGTCAGATGCTATCCCTCTCCATGGTCATCCAAAAGTATCCATCTCTCAAAATCTTCCTTGCTAGCATGAACCCATTCATGTGGGGCCCATAGGTCCCTGCATGTATTTCTTCCAACAGCCTGGTTGCTTCTGTGGCGTTTACACTTTGCAACAATACCAAATCTGGAGTCCTCCTATACAGGATTTCTCTGTTGAGAAAGAAGTGATTATCCATCCTTCTCAAAGTTCACTTTTGCTTGCTGATGGCATTTTCTGGATATTCTCCTACTTCGAGCAACCTTCTGATGTCATAATACCACGGCTTTCCATCTGATTCTTCGTCTACATAGAAGCAGTATGCATGTTGATTGTGTAAATCCACCTTGATGGAATCGATGTAATTCTTATCTGGATGTTGGATCATTGAAGATAGTATTGCCAGGGCATCGACAAACTCATTTTGAATTCGAGGGAGATATTTGAACTCAATCTTCGTTAATCTTTTGCTCAGCTCCTTCACACCTTGCACATAAGGAAGGATCTTGACATTCTTAGTGGTCCATTCTCCTTGTACCTGATGAACCAACAAATCAGAATCTTCTATCACCAATAGCTCTTTAATGTTCATGTCTACAACCATCCTGAGTCCAGGAATGCAAGCTTCGTATTTTGCCATGTTGTTTGTACACAAAAACCTAATCTTCGCTGAGATCAGATAATGTTGAAATATTTTTGAGACCAAGACTGCCCCAATTCTGACTCCTTTAAAGTTTTATGCCCCATCAAAAAATATCCTCCATCCATCATACGACTCAGAGATGTCCTCTCCTGCAAATAATACTTCTTCATCAGGGAAGTAAGTCCTGAGTGGCTTATAGTCTTGATCCACTAAATTTTCCGCGAGGTGATCAGCCAAAGCTTGTCCCTTGATGGATTTTTGTATCACGTACACAATATCAAACTAGCTCAACAAAATCTGCCATTTCGCCAATTTTCCAGTAGGCATCAGTTTTCGAAAGATGTACCTGAGTGGATCCATTCTTAAAATCAAGTATGTGGTGTATGTAGACAATTAGTGCCTCAAATTTTTTGCAACCCAAGTTAAAGCACAACAGGTTCATTCCAGTAACATATATCTTACTTTATACGGTGTGAACTTCTTGCTTAGGTAGTAAATGGCTTGCTCCTTCCTTTCTGTCTCATCATAATGTCCCAACACGCATCCAAATGCACCATCCATAACATATAGGTACAATAATAATGGTTTCCTGGGCTCTGGTGGAACCAATATCGGTGGGTTGGACAAGTACTCCTTGATTCTATCAAAAGCTTTTTGGCATTCTTCTGTCCATCCTGTGGCGGCATCCTTCTTCGGTAACTTGAATATGGGCTCACAGATTATCGTAGACTGAGCTATGAAACGACTTATGTAATTGAGTCTCCCTAAGAAACTTATTACGTCTTTCTTGGTCTTGGGGGTGTTAATTCTTGAATCGCCTTTATCTTGGATGGGTCCAACTCTATACCTCTCCTGCTAACAATAAACCCTAATAATTTTTTTGCGGGAGCTCCGAAAGCTCATTTGGATGGATTCAACTTCAAGTTGTACCTTCGTAACCTTTCAAAGAACCTTCGTAAATCATTTAGGTGATCCAAACTCCTCTTGGTCTTGATAACAATATCATCCACATACACCTCAATGTCCTTGTGAATCATATCGTGGAAAAAGGTAGTCATGGATCTCATGTAAGTTGCACCGGTATTTTTGAGTCCAAATAGCATTACCCTATAGCAATATACTCCCCACAGAATGATAAAGGTTGTCTTCTTAACATCATCTTCATTCATCAAGATCTGATGATACCCCGCAAAGCAATTAACAAATGATTGCAACTCATGTTTTGCAAAATTATCAATGAGTATGTGAATGTTTGGAAGGGAAAAATCATCTTTAGGACTAGCCTTGTTGAGAGCTCGATAATCTACACATATTCTTATCTTTTCATCCTTTTTCAGCACTGGCACAATATTGGCCAACCATGTGGGGTAATTTGTGACCCTTATGACATTTGTTTTTATCTGTTTGGTCACCTCCTTTATTCTCAAACTCAAATCAAGTTTGAATTTCCTCGTCTTTTGCTTCACTGGTGGGCAGGCAGGATCAATTGGTAGCCTCTATGAGACGATATCGGTGCTTAACCCTGGCATGTCATCATAAGATCAAGCAAACACATCAATGTATTGCTTGAGCAATTTTATCAATTCTTACTTTCTATCGGCTTCCACGTGTATGCTGACTCGCGTTTCCTTTGCCGTTTCTTCATCACCCAAATTGACAACCTCAGTTTTATCCAGATTAGGCTTCTTCTGACTTTCAAGTTGCTCAATCTTATGCGGCAGGTTTTCAGGCATCATGCTTTCATTATATTCCTCATAATCATGCTCATTGCTCGTATTTTGCTCAGTGGATTCATTACACGTCATAATCATTGAACGAAGATATTTACTAATATTAGCGATGAAAGTATAAAAGTTGAGTAAAATAAATATATTTTAATGAAAAATAATGAAAGTATTTTTTTAGAGAATAAAGACTTTTATTAAAGAAAAACGCTTGGCTTTAGTAAGAGGCAAGTAGTAAAAAAGGCTTAGGCATAGTTCAAGCCTTAATTGATCATGCAAAAAAAACTTTGAAATCAACTACAATTCTACACTACTAGGACTCCTGTCGAAACAGGGTTGGGCTGATGGTCCAATTCTGCAAGACTTCCCCACGCTCAGTATTACGGATAGTCAACTCCTTAAGATCTATCTCCATTCCTTCCTCGATCACAGCCACAAACAGATTCCCTATTCCTTCTATGATGTCTTCATCAACTGCTTTCTCTGAAACTGGAACTTGGGTTGTCATAAACACTGTCTTACCTGATCCTACTCCATGCACTCCTCCCGAAGTGGGTTCATATCCCAGCCCAGTGGTACCTCTCTTATGTTTCAACTGAATCGGCTTAATTATACCATTGACTTTTGGTCCTAGCCCTGTCTTAGGCTGATACCCATATTTAAACATCTCTGACGCAACCATATTTGCTTCACTCGACATTTTTACTTCAACCGACTCTACTTTCTCATCGATCCTTGCAACTTGCATGATCTCCAGAGCATGGAAAGTGGCTCCATCTAACTCCTCTTTGACTACAACAGAATTAACAGAATAGATGGGATAACTGAGCTCCCCATGAATGGTAACTTCCATGTGACCCCACTCGAACTTCACATACTGATGGAGAGTTGAGGGAACTGTTCTCGCCATGTGGACCCATGGCCTCCCCAGCAAGAGGTTGTAACTGGACGCTACATCTAACACTTGAAATAATATGGGAAATTCAGCTAGCCCTACTTGCAATGTTAGGTAGATTTCTCCAATGACGCTCCTTTGCGATCCATTAAAAGCTTTGACCTTCACCCGACTCTCCCTTATCTCTTCTATATTCATACTCAAATCTCTCAGAGTGGAGAATGGACAGATATTACAACCAGAACCACCGTCGATTAAAACCCTATTCACGACCTTGTTGCAGTATCTGACGGTGATATAAAGTGCTTTATTGTGTCCAGCCCCTTCTGACGGTAGCTCATCATTATGGAAAGAGACCTTATTTACTTCCACCATACATCCGATTGCGGCAGACAAAGTTTCGTTTGAGGTTTCTTTTGGTATGCTAACTCCACTTAATACTTCCATCAAAGCATTTTTATGGGCTTCGGAACTTATAAGCAATGACATAATGGATATGTGGGATAGCATTTTCTTCAGCTGCTCCTCGACTGAATAGTCCTTAGGTTGCCTCTTATTCCAAAATTTTGCAGCTTTGGCATCAGCAACATTCTTCTTTGGATTTTGTTCTTTCCCATAAACCCTTCGATTTAGATCCTCCAGGGCATAACACCTTCTTGACCTAGTCATCCCGTGAGCCACATCTGTGTCTATCGTCTTGCCCTTGGCTTCTGCTCGATAGTCCCATGGGACTGCTTTAGTGTCATAAACAGGCTTTCTAGTAGCTATAGTGGTTACTACAACTCTCAGCAGGTAGGTTTGAACATTCAACGACTCCCTTATCTGAACTGTGATTAAGGGTTGTGCTGGAGATATAGTGGCAACTTCTTCTGTATTCCAATTAGGCACAATAACTCCCTCTAAGTCCCAGAGTAATCATGTTGACTTCTCGATTCTCATGATTCAGTAAAAGGTTATTATTCACATTTGGAGGAGCTATGGTATATTTGATTACTCCTTTTCTGATCAGAGACTCAATTTGGTTCTTCAAACCATAACACTCTTTCGTGTCATGCCCCTGGACTCTCGAGTGATAAGTACATCTCTTGTTTCTATCAAAGTTTTGAGAGTTTGGATAAGTGGTTTTTCCTTCGACTGGGTGCAATAATTCTGCTACCTCAACATTTCAAATAGTTGAGCCAAAGGTTCGAAAATAGGTGTGTAGGCGCGGGTATTTTTGGCTTCAAGATTTGGACATGGTCTTGGTGCATATGCTAGTCTACTTTGGTGAACTGGAGCTTGGACAGGGGCATATGGTCTTGGTAGATTTTAGTGTGCTAGAGCTCGAGGTGGATTATAGTGTGGCTGAGTATTGTATACAGTGACATATGTAATAATTTGGGGGTTGTTAGGGTAATGGTAGGAAGAACTTCCAGGTTGGTAGTATGGTGTAATAGTTGAGACATCTTCTTTGTTCTTCTTGTTAACGCCTATGGAATTTGACTATATGACTTTACTTGTGGCTTGCAATGTAACCATATACTGAATCTTTCCTGACTTGATGCCTTCTTCTATGAAATCTCCCATCTTGACTAACTCTGCAAACTTCTGTCCTATCATCGACTTGTCAAAGTAAACACCTTCTTAGGCTCGGATAAAGTACTTAAAGAGCTCACTCTCGTCCAGTGGGGGTTGAATCCTAGTAGCCTCAGTCCTCCATTTCCATGCATATTCCTGAAATGACTCTGATGGTTTTTTCTATATGTTAGCCAATGAGAATCTGTCTGGGGTGATTTCGGTATTAAATTTAAAGCGACTCATGAAATCTTTAGCCATTTCCTGCCAATCACGCCATTTACGAGGGTCTTGGCGAGTGTACCAAGTTAAAGCTTCTCCTGACAGACTTTGAATGAAAAACTTCATCCTCAATTTCTCATTCCTTCCTATGCCAACTAGCTTATCCCAATAGGCTCTTAGATGTGCGTGAGGGTCGCCCTTTCCATCAAATACATCAAACTTTGGTGGTTTGTACCCGATCAGCATGTCGATGTCTAGATGGATGCATAGGTTATCATAATCCAAGCTCTCGGTACTCCTGGTGACTTGCATATTTCTAAATGCACTTTTTACACTTTCGAGTTGAGCTACTATCGACCTTTCTCCATTCAATTGGACGTCCTTTTCTAGTTTTGTGTACTGATTAACCTTATACGGGACTTTGATAGCAGCGAAAGGTGCAAAGGTAGGAGCTTCAGTAGCATATACTGGTGGCACAGGTATCTCACAAGTGACGTATGCCTCGGGTATGTGCTGCATTATTGGGTGAATGGGAACAGTGAAGTTCTGAGTAGGTAAAGAAAGATCAGGTGCAGCTCTGGAGGTAGGTGGAGGAGCAAGTGGAGCTTGAGCATAAGTTGGAACATGTGGTGTTTGCGTAGGTAGGTTTGTTAAGTTTGCGGGGGAGACTAGAGGTAATTCAAAATTTGGAAATTGGAATTGAGTAGGGAAGGTAGCAGCCATAAGCTTAGTCAAGTCCTGCACTTAGCCCAGTTCTTCCTTTAGGAACTCAATTTCTTGTGCTATGTTGGCCATTTGTTCGTCGTTTTGAGTATCTATCAGCTTTTGAGAACTTTCGGCACTATCTATCGGTACCATCGTGGCATTGTTGGATTCTTCCATCATTTTACCTTTAGATCGAAGGTTGTATTATGATTCAGCTAGTTTGCAAGTCGACACAAATCAACGTTCTTTTTTTTGGGATTAAGAATGAACGAAAGAGAAAAGAAAAGGAAAAAAAAGAAACCATGTTAGTTTGAGAGATATTAAAAAATGTAACAAATAAGTAACACGTATATACTCCAAGTTGGCGACATTTAAAATGCGACCCTCTTCTTACCGAAGGAGGGCTTACGATGCAATCAGTTTGATGATAAATGATCCATTTTAAACATATTTGGATTTGGAATAAACGACTTTCATTAAGCAAAATACGGCTTCAAAAGGTTACAATGAAATAGAGCAATGGAAGCCTAAAAAGGAGCTGAAAGTACATGGGTGGCCGCAAAGGCATACAATGAAATTGGCCGTGTGGCTCTTTAGAGGAAAGAAAGGAAAAAGTACAACAAGGAAAGAAAATCTAAGGCCATATGTGTAACACGCCGTGCCTTCCTAACCCTATGTGAAGACTTTGAATAATGGTTATTTAGGTGTCGAGGTGCCTTGAGTAGGTGTTTTGTAATGTTAGTAATGAGAAAAATTGAAATTTGGCTTCGTACATGAGATTAACCCTTCATAAGAGGTGTTTTGCAATTCTCATGGAGCATTTGTGGGGTTCAAAATGAGGCTAAGAGGACCTCTAAACAAAGTATATTAAGGCTAAGAAGTAAGTTAAAGAATAGGACTTGGAGTATCTAACCAAACCCGCGAAGAAAAGTCGAAAAACGAAATTTTAGAAAAAATTAAGTGAGGGGCGCATTGGGGACCATGCCAGGCCCCTCTGGGCAAAAATTTTGTGCCCAAAGGCAGCAAGCTGGCGCGCCCCAGGGCGTTCCAGGATGGAATTTTCAGTTTTTCGAAAGTTGGAAATTTTCTAAGTTCCAAGGGTTCCCGGGGATGTATCGAGCTGATTTTTGCCATGTTTATTCTACAACCATGAGTATATACATGAAATGAATGAAATATTATATTGGTATGATAAAATGACTCGAGAACGAATTTGGCGTCAAAATGACGATTTTACCCTTTGAGTCCAAATAGGTCATACGTGGCTAAAATTGCTTGTTTTTGGAATTGAGGCTACGAGTGTGAATCCCGTGAGTGGGAATATTGTCGCAATGCGTATGGAATGAATTAAACATGAGAAATTATTGATTTTATTGGATTAAGTGAATTGGGCTCAAAAAGAGGCCCAACATGAAAAGGAAAACATGGGCCAAGAATGGGTCAAATGACCCATTCTTCTTTTGACTTAGCAATAATTGAGCAAAGGACTTCATGGGTCTATAAAAGGGAGAAAAAAATCAGATTTTAATCCCCCAAAACACACATGCTTTTTCTATCTTTTTCTAGAAAATTCTCAAGAAAGCCTCTTTGGCTCCCAAAACCCTAAGCTTTCTCTTGGAGCAAGATCATCATTTTCCAAGCCTTGGTAAGTATTTATTCTCATGGATTAATATATTATATGCATGAAAGAGTATGTAGATCATGTTGGTTGTGCTTGGAAATGTTGGACATGGTACTTGGTGTTTTGTATGAGATTTGTGATCCATGAGATTCAAGCTTGAATTATGACTTGTGTGCCTTTGATAAAAGATCATGGTATGGATAAAATATGAACGTGTATGGAGTTATTTTGTTGTTAAACATGTTATTTTTCTATAAGTCTAAATTATGGGATTTTGGTCGATTTATTGTTGTGAGGTGTATTGAAGTCATGTGATGGAATAATTGTGATGTGGTGGTGATGGAGAAGTGTAAAATATGAGTTTGGTGTGACATGCTATTGGTTATCATGTGTTGGTCAATGTATGGAATATTGTGGGATTATTGGTATGATGACTTCATAAATGGTATTGTCAAGGGGGAAATGGCATGTTTAAAGGCAAACATGTAACTCATTGACATTTTATGCATTTGTAAAGTAGTTGGCGGTTAATATGAATTTCGTTATGTATTTGTGTTGTAGAGTGACACATAAAGGAGGAGAGGGGCTATTGTATACGCATCTAAGGTTGTATATTCGTATTGAGAATACAAGGTATATAAGGTTACTCTTTCCGTATCCTTCTACAAGATATTGTTCCTATTGACATTGGGCTTGTTTCAATTCTGAGAGGCTTGAAGTACATCAATTCAGGGTGACGTATATTGTGTTATTCATATGTACCCTATTCTTAGATAAATTATGATTCACTTATTCCTTGGTCATTGATTGAAATTCCTAAGACATCATAACGTGATATTTTCTTAAAAGAACTATCCCAAGAGAGTAAGATGCAAGAGAATCTATGTAAGCTTGAATAGCATGTTCCCAATCATGTCATGTTCCAAAGTCCAATAATATGATGATTATCTTTGTATCAATCTTTCACAAGTAAAATTACCAATCTCATAAGATCTCATAAGAGTAATAGGAAGTGATGTGCAAGTTAATATATCTATTTCTCATAAGTGAAGATGTCAATCTTATGCAGTAAAGGAGTGAAGTAATATATATATGTGTGCTTCAAATCATGTCATGATCCTCAATGTCTCAATCACTCTTAAAATGGAAATGACAATATAAGAGATGTATAAGAACATAAGAGTTGTATAATTATTAAGTAATCATGGGTGGTATCTCAGGGGCGACAGAATAGCCTAGCATGGGTCGATCCTAATACATCCCAAGGGTGATAATCCTAGAATGGGTTACCTCACGACATCCCAGGGGCGACACGAAGGCCTAGCATGGGTTCACATAACATCCCAGGGGAGATAAGCCTAGCATGGGTTCACATAACATCCTAGGGGCGATAAGCCTAGCATGGGTTACCTCAAGACATCCCAGGGGCGACATGAAAGCCTAGCATGGGTTCACATAACATCCCAGGGGCGATAAGCCTAGCATGGGTTACCTCACGACATCCCAGGGGCGACACGAAAGCCTAGCATGGGTTCACATAACATCCCAGGGGTCAAAGTACCTAGCATGGGTTAATCTCATCCCAGGGGCAACAGAATAGCCTAGCATGGGTAGAACAATAAAGATGAATAAAAGATGAAGACAAGAGGAGTAAAGAACGTAAAATACATGGCTCCCCACATACAGAAAGAGAGTTTATTCACATTTCTGTTTCCTTATATTGATTCCATTATTGTTGTTTTTATGTATGATGAATTTCTTATGAGCCTTACATATTCAGTACATTCTTCGTACTGACCCCCTCGGGGGAATTAGCTTACATGTCGCAGGTGCAGGCACGAGTAGACCTCTATTGTAGGTTGATAGTTGATTGCGGATCTTTGGTGAGACCTAGTTGCTTCGGGACTTTCTGAGTCATAATTGTACAGTTGTATTAATGTTGTAAATATTGTATAAAGCGGGGACTTGTCCCGACTGTTAGTTGGTCTGGTAAATGCATCTGTTAGAGGCTTTTGTAGACATGTGTGGGTTATGAATGTGAAAGATAAATGTCCGTTTTGACTTGATGGCTCCAACGTCCAAGTTTCGAAAGCTATATATAGCATATGTTTCCATGTTTATGTTTTCAGCATAGTTGCATAAGGTTTAATAAGATTCATACGAGGTTACGCATACGAAGGTTCATGAGCAAAGATTGGTTCTCTCGGGCCATATCGGCTTTGGGTGCCAATCACGCCTCGTTGGAAGTCGGGGCGTGACAATATGGCTTCATCATCATCATCGTCGCTCAGGCCCAGATAAGGATGTATGTGGTGTTATGAGAAATACTCTTCTCTTATCAGCCAATCTTGGTAGTCTGGATCATCTTCTTCAAGGAACACTAGAGATCCATTCTTGGTTTGATCTTCAAGTTCCTCTTCTATGTCTTTCATTATGTCATCATCATTGCCCAGAGGTATCATGTCATCAACAGATCCTGGAATTACTTATCGATACATAGAGGTGGTGAGATACATTTGAGGTAATATTTCACTTGCCACTTGACACATCATGTCATAGTCTACCAGCCCAAGGATCCTTTCCCAGCTCGGTCGTATTATGGGACCTCCTTCTACTTTCCATGCATAATATCCCGAGGTGCACCAACTTGTTTGGCCAATTTTCATTGAAAGTACATTCGCGCATGTTCTTTGTAGTCTTATGATTCTAGTGAAAGGTACTTCTCTTCTGTAAGTGACTTCTGCTGGAGCCATGTGGGACCATAAAGGGATGTTTTGCTCGATTCCAAATTGATGTAGCACTCTGAGTGGAGCATATGGTTGAATCCCTTCAAACCCGATCAACTCGATGAAATAGCTAGTGTACCTTATTATAAATGCCTTTCCTGTGATCCAAGAAAGCCTCCATTAGATGGCATCTCCTGTGAGATACGTCAGATAAGCCCGCCATTCTTCCAGTCCTATTGGTGCTTCCCAAAATCTCAATCTCTGTTCATGGCTTTGTATCCTATTGTGGATGTCCTCTGAGTTGTCGTTGATCGACTCTCTTTGATAGAAATGCTCCATGGACCAAACTTGTAGCAACACGTTACATCTACCAAAGAAATCATCCCCCCTAGAGCAAACAGTCAAAGCCCTAAATAATTCTGCTAGCAGCATTGGTACTAACGTCAATCTCTCAGAGCTAGTAAACATGGTAAAGACCAGAGGCATCAAGTTGACATTGATGTGGCCCCTACGTCTAGGGAAGACCATAATCCCCAGGAAATCAAGCACAAAGGCCATGGGGAGAACACTCTCTCATTTTGATTTATTACAAGTGAAGTCATTATGGTGATTGTCATAGATCCTTTGACACCCAAATCTCTGAAATAGATAGCTCAAGTTAACCCAGCCGTCTTCGATATTCCTTGGGGCGTGGACTACACTCAAACCCAAAGCATGTAAGAAGTCATTTCTGGTCATGGCCGATGATGCCAAGTGTATTCTTCCTTCAAGAGGCAAATCTATGAGGCAACTGACGTCTTCCAAAGTAGGGATGATTTTGAAATCAGTAAACTGAAAAGTCGCGGTGATCAGGTCCCAAAACTCCATCAATAACTTCGTAAGCATCTTGTTAGCTTGGATGTCCATGAGTGACATCAAAGAATCCAAGTGTTCTCTTACCTCAGCCGCATGTGCTATGCTAAATGTTCCGCCACCAAGTTTCATAGGTTGTAGGGAGCCAAGATAATCATTTAGATATTTGGTAGGTTCTAATTGATATTCATCAAATAGAAAAAAGGGTAAAAGGTATGAAAAGTTTATTTGTTCCAAATCCATTATGTGTTTTAGTTTAGATCATTCACGTCAATCTTCACATAAAAGGTATGTCGTTAGGTTTGTAACCTTTGACAAAAAGCTGGCTTCTTAATTGTGAAGACGATGCCTTGGATCGTCCCGCCTAAGGTGTATGCAATATGACCTATTTCTAGAGTAAGAGTTTTTCCTAAACGTTTAAGAGTAGGACTGAATAGTTGCGAGAAGGTGCACTAATCTAATTGCACCGACTATGAAACTAAGAAATCCAAGAGAAGGTTTGAAGAAATGTCTGACATTCCCTCGCGGGAACCGCAGTGTATGAAGTGTATACGGCCAAAGACTCGATAGGAAAATGCAAATGATAAAGTAGTAACAAGTAGTGTTGATCAAACAAATAACAAGTAGTGTTGATCAAACAAATAAGGAACGCAAGTTTGGATTTGACTTGCGTCTTTTCAAACAAAGCAGGATATAAATGTGGATAAAGCAAGTAACGTAATATAAAAAAATAAATATTTCCAAATAATAATCCTAGACTAAGTCTGCTAAGGTAAAAACCTAAGTTAGTTCCCCAGCAGAGTCACCATGCTGTCGCGCCCTATTTCGAACCTGTTGAAATAGCACACAACAATGTGGTGGTCGTTGTGACTCTCTCTGGTTTTGAAAATTCATTTTTTAGAGTCGCCACCTAAATTTTAAGAAAAAAATAGGAAAATTATTTTTTATGAAAACTCTGTTTTTGGTCTTTTGAAAACGTTGGAGATTTTGAGTAAGGATTTTGGTTACTCGAGGGGAAGGTGTTAGACACCCCTCAGAGTCTATCCGAAGATAATCCTTTAACTCAGTTTAGAAAAAATATTTGAAAAATATTTTTTTATTATTTGCTAAAAAAAGGGTGATAACTACCAAAATTTATCAAATTTGAAATAAAAGAAAACACACAAGGTATATAGATAGACACTTACGATATACAAAAATGTAACATAATTTATTGTAACATATAGATGCATGTTTTAAAAATATGAAAATGAAAAGTAAAGTTAATATTAGTATTTTGTTAAATATATATATTGAAAGAAATTTAATGGTTTATAATCTCACAAGATATAATGTATAAATTAAAAGATATAAACAAAATTTTGTGCGAAATAAGGAAAAATATAATTTTGAAAACATGTGACGAGTTATTAAAAAAAAAGACATAGATAGAAAGGAATACAAAATTTATTTAATTTGAAAATGAGTTTATCCTAAAGTTAAAAAAATGTTAAAACATATTAGCAAGAGAGTAAAATAGCCTTGCATATATGTAAGATATAAGAATTCATACTAGTATTTATTTATTTGTAAAAATTTAAAAGTAATATCAAAGAATAAATGTAATAGTAAAAATAAACATATAAAAATATGGTTGAAATAAAGTGCAAGGAATAATAATAATAATAATTTCTTAAAAAATAAATAAATAACAATAGCGATGAAATTATCTTGTATATGATAGCGTATATGTATATATACCTTGTGTTTTGAGGTTTTTCAAAATCTAGAAATTTGAAATTAATGTTGGGAAAATGAATGAAAGTAAAGTGAAATGTTGGTATAATTTAATTTATTAAAAATGAGTTGGAATTGATAAATAGTTCCCTTTAAAAAAGATTTTTGAGTTTTAACTATTCGTAAAATAATATTAAAACTCTCTTTGTTTTAAGAAAATGTTGAGGTTGCGACATTCGTTCTTTTATATAAAAAAACATTTTGAGGCAAATGATTAGTTTAAAATTTAGCCAAATATCAAAGTTGCTAGGACCTTTTATTTAAGAAAAATCCATTTTTTACGAATTAACTAGTCATGTGTTAATTTCGAAATGGTGTAAATGTTAACTTACTTCAAAGGAAATCCGTAAATATTTAAAGCAATGTAAACGCAATAAACAAATAATAATACTTTAAGCAATTCTAATAACAATAAGAGTAGTTAATTATCATTTTAGGTATCAAAAACTACTAATTTAACTTGGGTACTAAGTAAGAGCAAAGGGCTAAGAGATACTAGACTCCTAACGGAGTTGAGTCTCTAATCTATGTGACTCCGAGGTTCTGCGATCGTCCTATAGCTGCTAACCCGATATTTTGGGTCAAAACGAGTTCCATTTGCGGAACTCCAGCTCTCCGATTGCACATGAAAATAAAAAGATAAAGATTAGCAATCTAAACAACATGTAGGGATATATATATATATATTCCAACTCAATGTTCATCGGGACAAAAGAACATAAACATAAATAACAACAAACAAGGAAAATAATTCTGAAAGGTTCAGGACCAGGAGGTTAAAGCAAACACAATACCTTATACTCTACCGTAGTTTCTCTGTTACAATTATACAAATTTATTTTTAAGCATAGGAAACACAATGACCAAAGTGGTGCACTAGTTAACATAAGAGAAGCATCAGTAACTTCATGTCAAATTATTACAACTCTAGTATTAATTTATTAAAGAAAATAAAATTAAAAGTTAGCCATAGATTATTTTTTACATAGTAAACCAAAATGACACATTTCCAGCAGAATCAAAAGTGAAATAACAATACCTTTGCTTACAAATCTCATTCAACCAAATAGGCCGATAATCAGACAGTGAAAATAAACAAACAAAGTTGAATAGAGCAAGTTGCGAAGTAGTTATTTAGCTATGACATAATAACGAAAAATAAAAACAAAGCTCGATGAATGAGACCTCTTATCTTATATGAAGTAGGCCAATAACTATCTTTAGGAGAATAATACTAAAGCTTTTATGACCACACACAGATTTTTTAAAATAAATACTTGATCTTTCATAATCATTTTGATCAAGCCAATAATCACGTTTATAAAATAGTATACCTACATCACCTTTAGTAGTCCTATATTTGAACTTAGAAACAGAGAATAAAGGAGAAACAATTTTCACACAATCATATTACTAATGACATGATATATACTACATAGCAATAAAAACGAAAGGAGAACTTTTCACATCTTACACAATTCGGACTCGAAAAGGACATTACGAAACGAATTAAAATGAAACTATATTTATATATATTTATTTATATATTTTTAAAAAGCTAAAAATTTGTGGCCCTTGTATTGAAGAAATTTGAATAATCAAGATGAGTTTGTGCTTCTTGGTTTTGCTGACGTGGCAACATATAATTGGTGGATAATTTTTTGTAATTTTAATATTAAATAAATAGTTATATTTAAAAGCATGATAAGGGAAAAATAAACCCTATTTTCATTCTTTTCAAAAATTCATAAAAATTAAATTACGACTTTATTTAAAAAAATATTTAGGAGTAAAAAGCATAGAAAAAATAATTAAAAGGAAAAAGACGAGTCAAAATTGGGAGTCAACACTCGCCATTTCACCTAAGCGGTATCCCCAATCCTAAACGAATCACAAAATACAAACAAACAAGCATACACCACCTAAACACTTTGGAAAAAGTCTAGGTATAGCTCAACTTGCCTTAAATGAAGATCCGCAAGCTCAAACGCATTTTAAAACCTCAATCGGAAGCCCAACTCTCTCGAATCAACACCAATTGTTTCTAATCTGGTCAAATATGTCATCTACAAGTCAAAAGGAAACTAATGATACCCATATTGACCATATTTGAAACGGGTCAAAACTGGACCTCGAAAATGGATTTTGAAAATGAAGGGGTAAAACCAGAATTTAATTTTAAAAATACATTTCCCAAGGTTAAAGGAACCTACAGCTGAAAAGCCACGCAAAAATGAGTTAAAAATAAGGTCCAAATAGAAGAAAAACCATTTTCAAGCTTTACCGGTAAAACCCCAAAAAATCCATCAAAACTCAAAAAGGGTAAAAATGGAATTTTTATTTGAAAATCATAATCCTCAAGTGAAAAAGACTCTGTAGGTGAAAACCCAAGCAAAAATGAGGAAGAATCAAAGCTCAAATCAAAGAAACACCAAATTTTCAATTTGAAAAAAAAAAAAAAACCAAAAACCCTCTTTTGAAATCTTTGATTTAGAAGAATTTAGATGATAAAGTTGATAGAAAACGATTTAGAATTGAGTTAGGAACTTACCCACATGAACTTACGCAAGAAATCTCCCCCAAAATCTCCCTCCCGAGCTCCCAATATGATAAAAATGATAAAAATGAGTAAAAGGGGATAAAATCTTGAAATTTGGGCTGTTTCAGCAAGGTTGACTGCACCTTTGACGGTTGACCGTGGTCAACTGTTGACCAACAACCAATAATTTCAAAAAACTTGTTTTTGACCCTCGGAACTCATCCGAAACCATATGAACATGAATCAATAGTGCAAATTGATCATAAAACATGTTCCGTATCCAATGGAATCATCAGATTTACGAAAAAAGGGTCATTTACAATAAATTAACCCCCAGGACCCCTTTAGACCAAAATACACTAATTTTCAAATGAAGGATCGAAATACAAAATATAAAGGTTCCGAATCCAAACCAACCCCGTTACTAACCAAAACCAATGTTCTGGATCTAACGGAACTGTCAGACACCTCATTCGAGACTCGAATCACAAAATGTTGACCGAAGCCAAACCTATCCTTTTAAGGATACTCAAAACCACAAACTCAAATAAAACACTCCCGAATGCATCTAGGACCGTGCCAACCGTCCCACAACTCGTAAATAAGATAGAGCAACCACGGGGAGGGGTAAAATAGTCAAAACACATAAAATTTTAAATTTCAATGTGATGGTCATTACACAGACCCTAGAGTCTGATTGAGTAGGATTAAGGCAGAATATTTGGAGTGTGTTTCGTATGAAGAAAAATATTTTCTAATTTTCTCATGTTTGGTTGACTTAAATATTTGGGAAGATATTTTCCAAATGAACTTGTTTTCCTCAAATTTAAGAAAAATAACTTCCCTTTAAAAAGTAAGAAAAATATTTTTCAAAACTCTTTTTCAACGTCACACGTCAACTTTCCACCCTAACTCAAGTCTCGGGTCTGATTCCTGACACTGATCCGGGATCTAACTCCTGACCTTGACTCTCGATTCTCGACTCAGGACACGACTCTTGACCTCAATTTGAGACTCAAATCCTAACCTCGACACCCCAATCCGGACCTGAGACCAGACTCTCAACCTGATCCAAGACACAGGACCTTAAATTCGACCTTGACTCGAGACCCAACTTATAAACCTGACTTGGGTTCGGATGTCTGACCTCGACTCGGAATCCAGGACTCGACCTGAACCTGAACTTGAACTTGATTTGAGAACAACTCCTGACACCAACTTGGGATCCAACATCGAGATGGGAATCAAGGTCTGATCTTGACCCGATTTTCAACTTTCGAATCCAACTCTAACTCCGACCCTAACTCGAGACCCGACTTCTAACCTAAATTTGAGACCCAACACCCAATCCCGACATTCGACTCCCGACTTGACTCTCAACCTTGATCTAAGACATAAGATCGCGAGTCGAGGTCGGGAGTCCAGGCCGGGTCTCAGGTTGGGAGTCGGATGTCGTGGTTAGGTTTGAGTCGATAGTCGAGGTCGGGTGTCGGGGTTGGGGGTCGGGGTCGGTAGTTGAGGTCGAGTGTCCGAATAGAGTCTTGAGTAGAATGTCGGGGTTAAGGCTTGAGTCGGGTGTCGAGGTCGAGTCTCGAGTCGGGTGTCAGGGTCGAGTCCCGAGTCGGGTGTTAGGGTCTAGTTTTGAGTTGGGTGTCGGAGCTAGGAGTTCAGTATCCGATTGGGGTCAGGCCTTGGGTCGGGTGTCAGGGTCAAGACCCTGTTCGAGTGTTGGGTCCAGGTACAAGGTTGGGAGTCAAGGCTGGGTCTTAGTTTGGGTCCTGGGTCGGGAGTCGGGTGTTGGAAGTAGTCGGGTTCGGATCTCAAAATAGGTGTCGGTTGGTAGTCGTGGTCAAGTCTTGAGTCGGGTTTTAATCGGTAGTCGGGGCCAAGTCCCAAATTGGGTAGTTGGGGTCGGGAGTCGGGGTCGAGAATCGAGGTCGGGCATCGATTTGGGAATCAAGGTCGGGTCTCGAGTCGGGAATCGTGGTCGAATCTCTAGTCGGGAATCAGAGTCAGGTGTCGAGGTTGGGTCCCGAGTAGGCATTCAATGCTGGGTCCTGGGTCGGGAATCAAGGTTAGGTGTCGGGGTAGGTCTTATGTCTGGAATCGAGGTCGGATCCCGAGTTGGGATGACGTCAGTGTCGGGGTCGGGTCCCAAGACGAATGTCGAGCGGGTGTTGGGGTCGGGTCTTTAGTTGAGAGTCGGTAGTTGGGGTCGGGTCCAGAGTTGAGAGTCAGGGTCGGGGTTGGGTATCGGTTTTGGGTCCTATATCTGGAATCGTGGTCGGGTCTCATGTCAAGAATAGAGGTCGGGCGTCGGGGTCGGATCCCGAGTCGGCAGTCGGGGTCGGGTCTCGGATCAAGAGTTGGAGTTGAGGTTGGGTCCCTATTCAGGTGTCGGAGTCGGGTCCTGGAACAATCGTCGGGGTTGGTTTCGAGGTCAGAAACTAAAAAAAAAAGTATTTTTCGTGGTCAGAAACTATTTTCCTAAAAAGTATTTTCTACTCTACAGCCAAACACTAAGGTATTTTCTGGAAAATGTTTTTTCATTCACCAACCAAATACTAGAAAATATTTTTCGAAAAATATATTCCACTCACCAACCAAGCATGAGAAAATAAGTAAGAAACCAACTTGCCAAGTTTTTCATGATACCATTTTCCTTCATACCAAACACACCCTTGAAGTGTAACTTTAGTGACTTAATGCATAAGGCTGGCATGAAAGTGAAGCTTGATATACATACCAGTTAAAAGAGAAAGTTTTAAGTATTTTGGGTTTATAGTCCAAGAAAATGGGGAGATTAATGATGATGTCAAATCGTATTGGTACAGAATGAATGAAATTGAGGCTCACATCTGGAGTGTTGTGTCATAAAAAGGTGCCACCAAAACTTAAAGGCATATTCTACAAGGAGGTGGTTAGACCAACTATGTTGTATTAGGTGGAGAGATTGACCAGTCGAGAATTCTCACGTTCAGAAGATGAAAGTTTTTGAAATGAGGATGTTGGGTAGATGTGTGGGCATACTAGGAGAAATAGGATTAAAAATGAAGATATCTGGGACAAGGTAGAAGTGGCATCGGTGGAGTACAAGGTGCAAGAAGTGAGGCTTAAACGTGAAGAGGACATGATACAATTGTAACTTACTGAGGACATGACCTTATATGTGAGGTTCTGAAGGATACATATTAGGATAAAAGGTTAGTAGGTAGTAGAGGGTTGTCTCACTTACCATTTCATACTATAGTAGTCATAGTATTTCTCCTGTAGTTTCTTGTCCGTCGATTTCTGTTACTATCTAGTGTTTCTTGTACTTCGAATATCCCACTTTTTGGTGTAGTTAATGTTCTCTTTTTCATAGTGCTTTTTGTCATGTTTTTATTGTATTTTTCCATGATCCCTCACTTCAGTTATTTCTTTTTTCAATTTGCTTTGATATGCTTTTTCTTGAGCTGAGAGTTCATCAAAAATAGTCTCTCTACCTCCCAAGTAAAGTTTGCATACACTCTACCCTCTCTAGACCCCACTTATGGAATTACACTAAATATGTTTGTTATTGTTTATTAGATAATTATAAGTAAATCTTGTAATAAACATCAATTGACAATCTAGTAAAACTGATAGTTAATCTGCATTTTATCACAAGTTAAAATTCATCACAGTAATATTTTTTTTTTACGCTAGTAATGTATATAACGTATATCTTTTTGGCTATATACCGTTGTTTAAAACCCTGAACTGGTTTCTTAGTTAATTTCTGTTTTAAAATATCTCATATTTTCATGCATGAAGAAGTAACAGTATTGGAAATAATATTCCTTATATGCCTATTTAGATGAGGACTATAATGTTGGATAGCATGCTAGGAAAAGTAATAAAGAAGAGAAGACTACTGGCCTCTCTTGTGAATATTCTCGATGGATAGCTACGCATATATAAGCTAAATTATTCCAATTATATCCCTCAACCTCTTGAGTGCCTCTAAAGTTTATTTGCCTTTGAAAAAAACAAAAATATTCCCTCCATGTTGTGAGGCTAGTCCTCAACTTTGCCTTTGAAAAAAACAAAAATATTCCCTCCATGTTGTGAGGCTAGTCCTCAACTTGTACAAAGTGATGAACTGCATGCAAGTTCTCATCCATTTCACCATTTACTGTACCTACTTGTATTATCAAATGAGATTTAAGACTTACACCTTATGATGAATTTGAGTTCGAGTTCTATTACAAATTCATTACATTCTCCTATGCGTGTTGCATTTATTTTAATTCCCTTCTCTTCTTTTAACCCCTTTGCTCGGAAAGGGATCAACGGTACTTCTCCACTCTCCTAAAGTGAGTTAAAATTCGACCCCTCTTGTCCTTATAATCACAAGTTTTGTTAGTACCACATATTTAAAACGGTTGGTAAATTGAAATCATAAACTGGTAGTATGCAAATAGTGCATTACATTTTACGATGATCATGCTATACCAAACTAATGTTACCTGATGATGTACTAAAAAAATAATACACTAACTATACACAATTTTTTTTTTTTTTTTTTTTTTTTTTAAAGATATGCTTACTACTACTTATTTAAAGTCTACACCCAGAAGTAATAGGATCTTATAACATACATTCTAAAATCTAAATTAAACCAAGATGCATGCAACTGCAAATAAAACTCTAATTTCCAGCCAAAATTCGAATACTACTATCTTAATATACAAAATCACATCAACTTTCAGCATGATCACATGATATAGCAAGCATGGGGGTTCTCGTCGCTCAAGATCTCAAAAGAATCCAACGGTGTGGATTGTTTGGAATAAATATCAGACTGCATGTACGGTGACGATGGGATATAGTAATATGGCGGCGCACTGCTTATGGTAGGATGTACCGCATTGTAACTAACCATATAAGTCTGCTGAGGAACATAATAAGTAGGTGGATTCTGATCGTACGGGTTAGCGTAATGATGCTGAAATGAATGGCCAGGATTTGCTTGATCCATCACTTGATTGGGACCCATTTTTGCCACTTCTGATTCGCTGTTAGGCGGTACACTATTTGACCCTGGATTCGCATTCGCATTCGCATTTGCAGTATGATTCCCACTCTTCTTCTTTTTCTTTTTCTTCTTCTTCTTAGAACCTTGCCCTCCTCCACCACCACCACCGCCACCGCCACCACCGGCCTTTTGTTCCGCTGCCGGGTACCTCTCAACGACGCCGACATTCTCCGGTAACCTTTCATCTGTCCTTACTTCCTTGACATCCACAGTAAAAGTCTCAACCGCACCAAATCTCACACCATGTTTTTGAGGACCATTTTCAGCTGTTTTCTCATTATTATTATTATTACCATCTTCGTCATCTTCTTGTTCATCATCGTCGTCGCTGTTTTCATTTTGCTTTGGTTTCTTCTCTTTTGGTAAAGGTTTCGGCTCTGGCCATAGCTCAGCACTCCTTCCATTCCTTATCAGCTTCTTTAGCAAAGTCTCTGCTTCAACATTTCCAGTCACTATGACTCTCTGCTGCTGTGCATCAATATATGTTGTATAAACACCTGTAAATGAATAAACACCCATAATTTATTATGAGTTGATTTCAAGAAATAGATTTGATTTCCAAAGAAGGATAGCCTTGGCGTAACTAGTAAAATTGTTCTCATGGGACCGAAAGGTCATGGGTTCAAGTTGGAGAACAGTCTCTAACAGAAATATAAAGTAAGGCTGGCTACAATAAACTCTTATGTTTCGGTACTTTTCGGAACCCGCGCATGACGAAAGCCTCAGTACACTGGACTGCCTTTTTTCTCTTTTAGTTTGTTAGACATGCACGGTAAAATCAGAGCAGGAAACAGAGTTAAAAGAACAGAGCAAGATTAGAAGTAAAGAAGAGAACCTTCGATGCTTTGCAAGACTTTCTTGACTTTTCTCTTGCAGCCTGGACAGTGGATGGAAACTTTCAAAACCCATGTCTGAAAAATGAAAACAAACAGATTAAGCAAACAATGAACAAAGTTAAAAAACTAATCAAGAGAAATTAATATAAAGAGGATGACAACCCTGTAGTGAAGGGGAGGAAGCTGAGGTGGTTGTTCTTCGGAGGCCATAATTAGAAGAAGAGAATGCAGAGATTGTTTTCTTTTAAGAAAGTAGTATTGATGGAAGAGAATTTAAGAGATGAGAGTGAAAGGAAGGAAGGAGAAGAGAACAGAGAGTTAAACAGAGAGTGCAGTGTGTATAAAAGGTAGATAGTGTAGGTTGAAAGTGACATAAGATGCTTCTGGACCTGGTGCCTTTGCACTTGCTTTGCTTTTAAGTCTGCATGCACTAATCTTATACATACAAGAATTAATACCTTTGCTTTCCTCTTCTTTTTTCTCTCTCCATTATATTTGGATTTAGTTTTTGTGTAAACATTCGGTTAAAAACTAACTATAGGTGAATATCTGTGGTGAGCGTTATTAAATTTGAAAAAGGCAATATTTTTGGTTTAAAAATAATTGAAATTTTATATTAGTAGGAAATAAGAAAATAGAGAGCATACTGGACCAGTACTTCTATGGTGCAAAGTTGAGAATAGAGATGGGATATCCTACTCAATTCTTTTTAACATTTACATAGTAAATTTGTAGTGTAGACGTGTCTGATTTCGACTCGCAAGAAATTACGACTTTGTAGGTGTATAGAAGTATTGGTCATCTTTCTGATTGTCTCTTTATTTTTCGTTTGTATTGAGTTTTAACCAATATTGGAGCATATTTTTTATATATCAATATCGAGCTTATTAAGGTGCGTTTGGTACGGAGGGAACAAAATGTATGGAACATGTGTTCTTGTATTTATCTTCCTAGAAATAAAGTAGCGATTTCTTTTAGTTATTTTATGATGCTTGGTAGGTAAATAGAAAATATTATATGAAATTGAGCTAAAACTGTCACCTGAATCGCATGCAAGCTATGATCTATAGAGAATCTGAGAGAGTAATTGAGAGCAAACGAGAAAAGAAAGAACAGGTATTCATTTTCATTATAATGTAGAGTACTGGGTGTGTGTTTATATAGAGCTTACAGCTGGAAATTACAGTTGTCAACCTCAGCGTGCTCCACTAACTCCTAATCGTATTGTAACTAACCATGATGATAGCTCAGCACATTCTAACTAACTCAAAACAATCTACTGATATTTCTAATATTCTCCCTCAAGAGGGTGAAATACATCAAGAACCCCAAGCTTGGACAATAGAAAATGATGTTGAGACAACCCAAATCCTTCAGATCAGCAAGTTGAAACTTTGTAGAAATGTGTATAGGTTGTATTAACCCTTCCTTGAGCTTTTCTCTAATAAAGTGGCAGTCGATCTCGATAAGTTTGGTGCGCTCATGAAACATAGGATTAGCTGCAATTTACAAAGCAACTTTGCTATCACAAAATAGTTGCACAGGAGTATTGATTTGAACATTCAAATCCTTCAGTAATCCCACCATCCAAATTACTTCAGCTACAGGAGCTGCTATGCTGCGATATTCAACTTCTGCAGAACTTCGACTAACAGTGTGTTGTTTCTTGGATTTTCAAGATACTAGAGATGATCCTAACTGCAAGACAAAACCTGTAACTGATCTCCTAGTATAAGGGCATGCATCCCAATTAGAGTCACAGTGAACTGTCATATCTGTCATGGGGACTTGACTTCATTAAGACACCTAGTCCAGGCGATCCTTTGACATATCTCACTACCCTCAATGCTGCAAGCCAATGAGAGAGTTTAGGCTGCTACGTAAACTAAGCAGTTGTACAGCAAAACAAATGTCAAGCTTTGTAATAGTTAAATAAATCAATTTTCCCACCAGTCTTTGATATGCACTAACATCATCAAGCAATGGATCATCATTCTTTCCAGTAAGCTTGTCATAATCTGCAGAAGTATGCTTGACATTGGCTTCCAAAGGAGTAAAAACTAGTTTAGCACCACTCAATCCTGTCTCAGAAATGAGTTACATTGTGTACTTTCTCTGGTTGAGAAGTATATCATGTTAAGATCTCAAAATTTCAATGCCTAAGAAAATATCTCAACTCTCCTAAATCCTTGACTTTAAACTGACTATGCAAATACTATTTTGCATTTGATATAATTTTGCATTTGATATAAGAGTTGCATTACTTCCTGTTGGAAGAATATCATCCACATACATAAGAAGCACCACAATGTCATCACCATGTTGCTTGGTGAACAAAGTGTGATCATGAGAGCTTTGTTTATAGCCAGTATTCAGCAAAGCAGTTGTTAACTTGATATTCCACTGCCTTGAGGCCTGTTTAAGGCCATATAAGGATTTCAAAAGCCTGCACACTCTAGTTTCCCCCTGCTTATGAAATCCTTGAGGCAGCTCTATGTAGACTTCTTCATAAAGATCACCTTGTAGAAAGGCATTACTAACATCCATTTGATAAAGATACCAATTCCTTGAAGCAGCTACACTTATGACTACTCTGACAGTCCCAATCTTAGCTACTAGGGAGAAGGTTTCATGATAATCTAAACCTTCTCTTTGTGTATAGCCTTTTCCAACCAACCTAGCCTTGTACTAGTCTATCTCACCATTAGCTTTAAGTTTCACCTTATACACCCATTTAGATCCTATAGGCTGTTTACCAGGAGGTAATGAGAAAAGTTCCCAAGTTTGATTCTCTTCAAGAGCATTGATTTCTTATAGTATTGCCTCAACCTATTCTGCATGTTGAGAAGCTTCTTGAAAATACTTGGGCTCTTGAATAGTTGAAAAAGAGCTCAGATAAGACTGATAAGCACTAGATAAATGGGAATATGCTACATAATTACTAATAGGATAGGTGCAGGAAGTGGTTGGTTTGGTTGCAGTGACATAGTCACTAAGCCATCCTAGAGATCTAACATGTCTAGTAGGCCTGGCAGGCCTTTCAAGCTGGTCATAAGGAGGAGGAGTAACCACAACTGCTTCTTCTTGCACATCAAGTTTGATGTAAAACGAGATACAAGATAATAAATTCAAGAGATAATCAAGAAATTGAGGAAGATAAAAAAGAAAGAAAGAATAATCTCACAATTGAAGTAAACTAGAGACCAAACAAATATAGATTTGTAATTCTCTAATTTGAACAAACAACAACAAGATTAAATTCAAGGAAGAAGAGAATTGAACTCATACATGAATAATCTTACCAAAAGATATTCAAGAGAGATCCAATGTAGAGATAAAGGGATAAACCCACAAACTCACCAAGGAGTGTTCAACTAAAATATTGTCTACCTCTAAATAATCTACATCATATTCTATATATAGTATTAGTGTTAACAAATAGAAAATGACATAAATGCCCTTGATTAAATGTGCAACATACTATGACAAAAAAGGACCCTAAAATATAATGTTAATCTTCTCTTGTGTTGATTCTTGGCTTCCATACTCTCTTGAATACTCCAAGCTCTTGATGTCAAGTTGAAATCCATCCATGCAATAGGTACTTTCCGAACTTGCATCATTCTCCCCTTGTTGAAAAGAATTCAACCTCGAATTCGAACCTTGCAAACCATAGATGGAAATTAGTACCCAAGCCAAAAAATAAGCTTTCAAATAAGTTACATAGAATTCCCAAAAATACACACTCTTGTGATAGAGCCAAGAATCAGGAAATCCTATAAAAATCAACTTTTCAAGCATAGTATCAATAACTTGACTCAAAAATATATCACAATCATAAAATAGGTTAAAGAAACCAATAATTCTACCCATTAGAACTTTCAAGTCAAAATTAGTTTCTTCAACAACTTGGACCAAATAGTTCCTCAATTTATAATTTAATTGTACTCTTCCAACCACAAGATTAAAAGAACTAATAATATCATTCAGAAATCTTAAGTACAAGTATGCATTCCCCGGGATCAAACACAAACATCAATCTCAAAACTTTCTTATATTTCTCATTTTCTAACTCACAACATGAATGAAGTAGCAACATTAAAGAATATTTACCAATCATAATAAAGTTGCTATCGTATAGGTCAAAGGCATAGAAATTTACCTTCATGTCTTTAGAAAGCCCAAAAATAAGCACTAGTCATTCCATCAAATCGTTCTTGGCTTTAAAAGACAAAAATACCTCAAATCTTTTCGTAACCCAAGAAGATGCTCCCAAGTATCTTACATCTTTGTAGATCCTCTCTTGATGGTGTTTCACAAATAGATCAACAAGGTAAGTAAACTCATCAAAAGTAAGATTGTCACATTTACGCCCATAGATATTTGACAATCCTTCAAATAGATCTATCAAAGCCCTAAAAGCATTCAAAAATTCAATCCAAAAATTATCCTCAAAAGAAAGAATAGAGTAAGTAAATAAACTGACACAAAAATTAACATCTATTAATTTACTACTTCTATCACTTTTCCTCCCCCATTCTCCAAACCATGTTTTTCAATTTTAGAAGACTTTTTAACACAAGAATTTCTTTCAACAAATAATTTGGGAGTTAGCTTGCTAACATCCAAATAATTAGCTTCCTCAATAAAGACACAATTTTTTTTCCACAAGTTATGCACTCGTAAAATTTTGGATCATCACTTTCATCAAGTGCACATAAGTCAACAAAAAATGAATCATTCAATTGAAATTCACCAAATAAAGGATTGTCAAAATTTTTGAAAATTTGAAATTCCTTAGGCTCAAAAAGGATATCATCACTGTCACGACCAAATTTCTCAGGTCATGATGACATCTAATATAACCCACCAGTAGGTAAGTCAATCCATAAACCGAAACAACTAGTAATGGACTATCAAGAGAAATGAAAGAAAGCAGCGGAATGAATATGATAAAGAGACTACTATGTATAAAGCAACCCTAAGGCCTTGTGAAGTCAGTATAATAACTTCTAATACATCAGGAGTACAAGTGAATTACAGGATAAATGTATATTCAAAAATGTCTCTTAATACAACATAGAGATTAGACTAACAATAAAAGAGAGAGAGTGGGAGCAAATCCTATCGTCAGGAGCTCACCCTAAATATCCGATCCATAGATGCTCCATACGATGCACACAACAACGACGATAACTCATATTATGATCTGCTGGCTGCAGATGTGTAGTATGAGTACCAAACACGTGGTACTCAGTAAACATCGGCCAACTGAGCTCCAGAAATAATGCAAGCATAAATAACATGTAAGGCAGGAATATAACTACAAACAACTATCCAGGAAAGCTAAGCAAAATAAGGCTAATGAAGCAATAAGGGTAAACTACCCTATTTTAACTGTGCTTAGGAGCTAAAGTACATTACCGTATATCACTAGTCAATATACCAATGAAGAGTGAAAGAAGTATATATAGTAGTATACAAGGCCAACGAATACATATACAATTTGAGTGGACAAGAAGGAGAGGGATATACGGTAATACCATATATATATATATACATACACATAGGAGTAACTCAAAAGTGAATACCTGAGGGAGTCAACCTAACATCTCGAGGTCCATAGCCAAGTAAAGACGCCAATACTAACATGATCAGGGCCTCCAACCAAAGGGTGACTAAACATAAGACAACCTACCAATAACATATTCTATCATGATAAAGTAAGGGAACAAGAAACGTACCGACAACCTTGGGTATCAGTCCATAACCATCCTACCACGAACTAACCATAATAATGAACAGTAAAGTAACCGGCTAGTCCGGACAAACAATGCCTAACTGGGCCCCCATAAGCCCAGAAGGTTCACGGAAGCACTCAATAAAAAACAATCATAACCTGTACCTACACGGCCTCCCATAAGACCGATAGATACAGGCGCCAAACAATTATACTAGTGATAGGCGATGCATATGAATGAATGAATACAACATAAACCAAAATACCATAACCGATCCAAGTGCCATAAAGTACCAAGTACATACACCTCCTCCAGCTCAGTAGCTCACATAGGCAGGATCTACGGCGACCATCCTTCTCCGGCACTGCGGCTCACGGATGAAGGGCCCATAGGGGATTCAGAATATCTGTATACACTGCTTGGTCTTGAACCAGGACGTCCAATAACCATCATAATCAATCTACTCCATCCAGTATTGGAGATATATATATATATATATATATATAATAAGTGCATGGACTCAAACCATGACTAAAAGAGTGTACATTGTTAATAAGTGCACGGACTCGAATCTTGACTAAAAGAGTGTACATTGTATAATAAGTGCACAGACTCTAACAGTGACTAAAGGAGTGTACATCTGTAAGCCATTGCCCGAGATCAAGTTCGGGACTAAATCATCATAATAATGTAGAAATGGTCGGAATCTCCATCAACCAAGGTAAATAGTAGTGGTAAAAGAGTGGGTAAACCATGGATCGAATTCAATCTCGATCTAATTTCCAAAACATCACTTTTAGTTTCAAAAGCTCACAATTCATTAAATAAGGTGGTACGATTTTCGTCATAAAATAGTCCATTTTAAAAGTGAAAAGTGGGAATAAATCCCTTTTTGGAAAATAGTAGTAAAATCAAGGTTTCGGTTAGAATCGTAACACTAAGTGAGCATGAATGCACCTAAAAGTATGCATGCCATCACCAGTATCCAAACAATACAACCATAAACGCATAGGCGTCTATAAACAAGAATCATGTCCTCCTTAAGGATAAAATACTCACCTGGAGTCCAACTAACATCGTAACCTCGGCCTCGGGCTCAATAATATATAGTTAACATAATAATGCCTCATACCTCGGGAAACTACCGTAAATGAGGGCGTAAAGTCACTAAAGGTTCTAATTAGGGAAAATATCACCCAAATCACTAAGTCAAATAGCAATTCTTATACTAAAGGATCCTTAATAATCAAACTAGGGTTAACATGCTTATGATCGAGGGTAATCGTATTCTATGGCCATTGTTGACACCTAATTTTTGACCTCCACGACTAGGTGTAATCCTGAGTTACTTTAGTTTTAAATAAAATCAAAATATTTATTTTATTCGGATAAAAGTTTTTCAAAATATGTATCTGAGTTAATTTTATCATTTTAACTAGAGATTATACATTCCTATATTCGTATATACAATATTGTATAATTTTTTGTTGCTTAAATGATTATTTTATTGTAAATCAGATTTTAATCAAGATTCATCTTGAAAATTTATTCAAACGGGTAAACCTTGATCTTAATATAATTTGTTCTTAAAGTGAATTATCCGGAAGATATTTATTTTATTTTATTAAACCAAGAAGCTTAGGGTTAAATTGGTTATTAATTTATTTCGAATTTTGATTCAATTTAGCCGATTTGGTGAGTTTGGCCATAATTGAAATTAATTAGATTACAATTGCAATGCAATTGACCAATTGATCTTTTAATTCGGTTAAAATTTAACTAAATTGACTAAATCATGATCTAATTAGGCTATTTATTAAATAACTTAATTTCTACCCTTCCCTTTCAATTTTTAATTAACCTAATCTACCCATTCCTACCAGTCCAATAACAACATCAGCAACACTCAACCCAATACCTCTAACCCGCTCCAGCCCAACCTTTTAACCCCTTTACCCTTCTTCTCCACTTAACCCTTTAACAATAACAACAAAATCAGCTCCATAACAATATAACAGCAAACACCAACAACAACGTCAACAACTAGTGTAACCCAAACAACACCTCAAAATTCCAATTTCACCTCCGTTTCTCATCGTACAGAGGAATCATGTGATTATCACATGATTTTTGTACGAACCCAAATTTGGAAGTTTCTATAATCTGCCTAGGTGGCATTCCAACGGGATTATTCCCTCAATTATTCAAAATTCCTTATATCAATTCATAAAAGATGCGTTGGCAAACCTTATCCTCTTTTCAAAATTCAAAATTCCCAAAAAAGCCCTTTGATTTTCTAGTCCCACATCGCTGATTTCTTCAAAATACCAATCTGAAAAACTCTATAAATAGCTCACTACTCCAAATGGTGAAAAAAAAAAGTCTAGAGGAAAAAAGGCACTACTTAGTTGAGAACCCCAATTGAGAAAGGGATTTCGCTAAGTTGAAAGTTTCTAAGTTAGAATCCATATCGAACTCATTTGAGCGTCGGATTTTGGATAAGAAACAAGTAGGGTTTTCCGGTGGTGGCAAGAACTCTGGCAAAGGCTCAAAGTCCCCGTTTGCTGCCCTGAAACAGGTAATTCTTTTAATTTTCAGTCATTGTAATCTTCTTTTAGTAGTATATGAGTTTTTACTTCTTTAGTATAGTTGTTAAATTGTGATGTTGGTGGGATTATGTGCTGTAGAAACCTAGGATTTTGCTATCTTCTTTGACAATTTGGGTGGTTTGAATCTTACGATAAGTGGGGACAGAAATGTTAAATGTTAATGGTGTCTTTAATACCATGTTTTGAATTCGCATGTTTCTTGATGTTTCTCTAGTAACGTTTGATGGTCAAGCTTTGCCTTTAAATTATGTTATTAAGCTCGTGTGCTCATTTAGTTCTTGATTAGGTTGAAATTTACTCTGCTTGTCTTGTTTCCGCTAAATTTCCATTTCGTCGTTCGCACAATAATACAAATACTCAAAATCCTGAATTTCTTTCTTCTTCTTTGAAAGACATTGTTTGAAAGTTTAGTCATACCATTTTGTATTGAGTTGTATTTGGGGTGTAATCCATAAGTGTGAATTCTGTTCTTTTTCATTTTTGGCATCGTGATTGCTCGCTTTCATTCTTCTCTTTATCGTTTATGCAAGACTTGTTTTAAGCATGCTATAATATGTTGACGCAATAGTCAAATTCAGGTCTTTATTTTAACTAGTTTGAGTAAATAATACAAGTGCTAAGTTTTAAGCATGGACATGGTTGTTTCATCCTATCTATTTTAGAAAACTTTCCAGTTAGCCTCTTATGCTATTATATGTCAATATTGCCGTGTAATTTGTGAGGAAGCTAATATAGCATATGGTTTCCGGTTTGTTAAAGCAATAGGATATCTGTGTTTTTGTTTCTTGCTTTTCCTTTTTGATTCTGTTTTAGGATATATTTTCAAACCATTGAGATATTCTTGTTGCCATTTGAAGGCATTTTGACTTGTGGTCTTTAAACTCAAATCTAGTTGTTAAGTTCTTTTCTGTCTATTTTCTCTTTATTTTGGTTATTCCTTTGGTTTTTTTTAAGAAAATGACTCAATAGGTTGGTTTTGGATGTCGCTAAGTGATTTGAGGTGCATTTATATGCCTTAGTAGCGACTTTAACCCATGATTACCTTAGTTTTGAGAACAATACTTGTGTAGTATATAAGTTTTTTGATGGAAAATGAGATAATGTGCTAACCAATATGATTAGACTCTTGTAGGTGGAATGTGCGACTTTGTGGAGCATGTTTGGCATGAAAAGTGAGGCTTGCAGGAGCTACGAGTGAAGAATATTGAAGATAAGAGACAAGCCAAAGAGTTGATCTTAAAGAATCCATCCAAATCCGCGAAGAGAAGTCGACGAAAGCTAGAAAATTACAAAAAAAAAGGGCCTGGCGCGCTAGGCAGCGTGCCAGGCCGCGTTTGGCAAAACTGTCACCCATCCAGGCAGTGCCCAGGCGCGCTAGGCAGCGTGCCACGCCGCCTGGGAGCACCCTGCTTGCTGAGGCAAAATCTGCCTAAGAGCTAGGCGCGCCCAATGGCGTGCCGGGCCGCTTTTTAGCCGCTTTTTGCCTCGACTTGAGTCTATAAATATGGCTTTTGAGTTATTGTATCAGAATCCATCCTCCCTAGAATATTTTGGGCATTTTTGGGCATCTTAATTAGGTTCCAATCCTCTTCTTTTCAGTTTTTCAGTACTTTTATGGTAGTTATTTATTTTTGGTTGTTGATAAACATTATGAGTGGCTAAAACCCCTCATTCTTGGGGCTAAGGCCAATACCATGAATCTCTTGGGCTAATTGTATTGGTTTTTGTTGGAGTTTATTATAAAGTGGTTATTCATATATTCTAAAATTCATTATTTTGATGTTTGATTACCATTGGAATATATTTCTTGTCTTGAAGTGAGCTCGAGAGAGAAACGGAGAGATAGAACCTGAATATATGAAGTGTGGTCTGTCTCGGAGATGTAACTCCAAGGGATTGACCTGTGGTTAGGACCGAGAGGTACCTAACCACCCACACTCGATAAATTACAAGAAGAAAGCTTGAATGCTCTAGACTTGGTTAAGCTTAGCACCACTCACAGACGTAGGTAAGTTTCTAAGTTCTAGGAGACAATTATAATTTGGAGACGAATATAGTTGTAAAAATTAACCTTGGGATCGATAACCATGACAAACTACTCAAAAATGCTTAAACCAACAACAATTATGCTTGAAAGATGATGGTCAAGGTGCCTTAGCCCTGGGAATTCACTTTTTATTGATTTTTAAAGCATATTTACGCAAATCAAAGTTACGATAGCGAAGATAGGAGTTCTTAGTTTGCAATCATTTAATTTTTAGCACCCAATCACTTGTCATTTTCGTAACACTAGTTTTTAATTATAGTTTGACGTCCAGAGTGATTTCTGTTGATGAAAGTCCCTTGGGTTCGATATCCGGCTCTTTAAAAGGAGCCACTTTATTACTTGCACGATCACGTACACTTGCGTGTATAGCTGGGTTGCAACAAGTTTTTGGCGCCGTTGCCGGGGACTTTCAAATAGATAGATTTCAATTATTGACGTTTGAACTTTAAGTTTCAGCTACGTGTTGACAACTTGATCTTAGCTGTGCTATTTTTGCAAGTTTACTTCATCAGAACACTGGCAAGGAATAAGGATTTGGTAGCCCCGCAGTCTGAACCTGAAAGATATTTCAATAGATTGAGGAGACAGGCTGCAGAATACCCAATCCCACAAGTCGAACTGGCTGGCGAAGGAATACGGGGTAATCCCGTGAGAATTGAAGAACCAGGTGCAGAGAGACGTGAACCGGAAGTGATGGCAGCTAGAACAGTCCGCGATGTGGCAATCCCACTCGCCACTAATGTGACCTCCAGTATTCTCAAACCGGCAGCTGGAGGTAGATTTGAGCTTAAACAGAACATGGTGCAACTCTTGCACTCAAGTGGACAGTTTACTGGTCTTGCTCATGAAGACCCGCAGAGGCATATTCGAAATTTTCTAGAGATAAGTGACACATATATTCCTGCAGGGGTGTCTTCAGATTATGTGAGACTTACTTTGTTTCCCTTCTCTCTGTTGGGGGAAGCAAGAAGGTGGTTAGATGCAGAGCCGGCTAATTCTATCACTACTTGGGATGATCTTGCTCGGAAATTCTTGATAAGGTTCTTTCCGTCTGGAAAAACAGCAAAGCTAAGGAGTGAGATACTAAGTTTCAGACAGAAAGATGATGAGAATTTGTACCAAGCTTGGAACAGATTCAAATCCATGTTGAGGGATTGCCCTCACCACCACCAAGCTAATGAAGTGTTGGTGCATACTTTTATAGAGGCTCTCGACCCCAACACTAAAATTTTACTTGATTCAGCTGCAGGTGGACAGGCTTTAGAGAAGACGTATGATGAATTATATGCTCTGTTGAATCATATATCGCAAGGAAATCTAGACTGGCATAGTGATAATTCAAGAAATTCTACAAAGAAGGTTGCTGGGAAACTAGATGTGGATGCAGTCACAGCACTATCTGCCCAAATTTCAGCTATGCAAAACATGATGAACAATCACTTTAGTAGTTTGAATTTGGGTCAACAACCAGCTCTCATGAATGCAGTCCAGCAACAGGTTTCTGTGATGTGTAGCGTATGTGGAAATGGTGATCATACCAGCGAATTGTGTAGTGCTAATCCGAATTCAGTAAATTTTGTTGGTAATGCCCAAAGGGGAGGTGAAGCTCAGAACTACGGTAACACTTATAATGCCGGGTGGAAAAACCATCCGAACTTCTCATGGGGAGGAAATCACAATCAATATAGGCCTCAAGGATATGCCCCTCAGTACAACCAATAGCAAGGTCAAGGAAATCAAGTGAGTTCTAAGACGGGAGACATGAGTGTGGAGGATATGTTAAAACAAATTATGGCTGAACAAGCGAAGCTAGCAGCAGATGTGAGGAACAATCAGTTGGCTACTCAGAATTTGGAAAAGCAGATTGGCCAGTTAGCTAATGCACAGAATACAAGGCCCCAAGGGGGTCTTCCAGGAGATACAGAGCCAAATCCTAAGCAGGTGAATGCTATAGTCACCCGTAGTGGTAAGCAGTTAGAGGATACCATTGCACCAGTAAAAGAATTGGAGCCGAAAGTAGTGGTGATAGAAGACGAACAAGTGGAATCTACCAAAAGCTCCAAAGATGATAAAGTGAGACTTAGTGTGAAATTGCCTCCTCCGTTCCCTCAGAAGTTCAACAAGAAGAAGGAGGATGAATGCTTTGGTAAGTTCATTGAATTGCTTAAACAGGTGCACATTAATTTGCCTCTTGTGGATATCTTGCAGGGTATTCCAAAGTATGCCAAGTTCGTGAAAGACATTGTAGCAAACAAGAGTAGATTGACAGAGTATGCCACAGTGGCTTTAACTGAGGAGGTTAGTTCTCGCATTCAGAACCGGTTACCTACTAAGCTGAAAGATCCTGGAAGTTTCACTGTGAAGATTACTCTAGGGGATCGTGTTTGCGCTCGTGGATTGTGTGATTTGGGGGCCAGTATAAATCTGATGCCCACTTCGATTTTCAAGGAATTGGGTTTGGGTCGTCCGAAGCCTACTACTATTATTTTGCAGCTGGCAGACCGATCTGTGACTAGACCTGATGGTATTGTTGAGGATGTCCTGGTACAAGTGAGGTCATTGATCTTTCCCGTTGATTTTGTGGTGTTGAATTTTGAGCCTGACCCGGAAGTTCCATTTATTTTGGGGCGTCCGTTCCTGGCTACAGGAGGTGCAATCATTGATGTAGCAGCAGGGAAACTTACTATGCGAGCTCATGACAAGGTTGAAGTCTTTGATGTATATAGGGCTTTGAAGCTTCCAGAGATTTATGAGAACTTGGCGGCTATCACAGCTATAGATTCAGCGGTTGAAAGCATCTACACTTTGACTACAGATCCGTTGGAAAAAGTTTTGATGGGGCAAGATGTGTTTGGTGATGCAGAAGCTAGTGAGATGGTGCAAGTTCTTGATCTTATGGGTATCTATGCTAAAGAGGGTAGATGGGAGCCATTGAATCGTCCACTCGGTCCTACAACTAAGCCCTCAATTGAGGAAGCACCGAAGCTTGAATTGAAGGAACTTCCATCTCATCTTAGATATGCTTTCCTAGGTGAAAACAAGACTCTTCCTATTATTCTGGCAGCAGATTTGTCACAAAAACAAGTTGATGCAGCTTTGTTGATTCTAAAACGAAGAAAGAAGGCTATTGGTTGGCAGATGTCTGACATCCATGGGATTAATCTGGGCTTATGCATGCATAAAATATATATGGAAGAAGGACACAAGCCGAGTGTGCAACACCAACGACGCTTAAATCCGGTAATGAAAGAAGTAGTAAGGAAGGAGGTAATTAAGTGGCTGGATTCTGGTATTGTTTACCCTATCTTGATAGTACGTGGGTGAGCCCAGTACAATGTGTTCCAAAAAAGGGTGGTATGACGGTGATCACAAATGACAATAATGAACTGATTCCTACAAGAACTGTGACAGGATGGCGTATTTGCATGGATTATCGGAAACTTAATGATGCTACGAGGAAGGATCATTATCCAATCCCTTTTATTGATCAGATGCTGGATCGTTTAGCCGGGCAGGAATATTATTGCTTTCTTGATGGGTATTCCGGTTACAATCAAATTGCTATAGATCCCCAAGATCAAGAGAAGACTACATTCACATGTCCTTACGGCACATATGCTTTCAAGCGTATGCCATTTGGATTATGTAATGCACCAGCTACCTTTCAGCGTTGCATGATGGCTATTTTCTACGACATGGTGGAGGATTTTGTAGAGATTTTTATGGATGATTTCTCAGTCTTTGGTAACTCTTTCGAGGTATGTTTTCACAACCTGGATAAAGTCCTTGCTCGGTGTGAAGAAACTAATCTTGTTCTAAATTGGGAGAAGTGCCATTTCATTGTGACAGAAGGTATAGTTCTTGGGCATAAAGTGTCAAAGCAGGGGTTGGAAGTTGATAGGGCAAAGATCGAAGCTATTGAGAAACTTCCTCCACCTGTATCGGTTAAAGGGGTGCGAAGTTTTTTGGGTTATGCGGGATTTTACAGAAGGTTTATTCAAGATTTTTCCAAAATTGCACGTCCCATGTGTGCACTCCTGGAGAAAGATGTGAAGTTTGTATTCTGTGAATCATGTGTGAAGGCATTCGAGGTGTTGAAAAAGAAGTTGGTAGAGGCACCTATTCTCATTGCTCCTGACTGGACTTTGCCATTTGAGCTCATGTGTGACGCAAGCGATGTGGCAATAGGGGCGGTTCTAGGTCAACGGAAGAATAAGGTATTTCACTCTATTTATTATGCGAGCAAGACCCTTGATGCAGCCCAGATGAATTACACGGTGACGGAAAAAGAGATGCTAGCTTTGGTATATGCATTTGATAAATTCAGATCGTATTTAGTCGGCACAAGTGTTATTGTATACACGGATCATGCAGCGATACGATATTTTTTCAATAAAAAGGATGCTAAACCGTGCTTGATTAGATGGATCCTATTGCTACAGGAGTTTGACTTAGAGGTTAAAGACAGAAAGGGGACAGAAAATCAAATTGCCGACCATCTGTCTAGACTTGAGAATTCGACACATATAGAGGATGATGGGCATATTTGTGAGGAATTTCCAGACGAGCAGTTGTTGGTATTAGAGGTCGAGGAGTTGCCATGGTATGCAGATAATGTGAACCTATTGGTAAGTGGATTATTTCCTCCTGATTCGAGTCCTCAACAGAAGAAGAGACTGGCATATGAGGTACGTTTTTACATATGGGATGAGCCGTATTTATTCAAGCAAGGGCCTGATCAATTAATACGAAGATGTATTCCGGATGCTGAAGTTAAGCAAGTGTTAGAGAAATGCCACTCCTCACCTTATGGTGGACATCATGGTGGTGAACGAACAGCCCAAAAAATATTGCAATCAGGTTTCTTCTGGCCTTCGATATTTAAAGATGCTCATGCCTTTGTGAAAAATTGTGATCAATGTCAACGTATGGGGACTATTGCCAAGAGACATGAGATGCCTCTCAACAACATCCTAGAAGTAGAAATTTTCGATGTATGGGGGATTGATTTCATGGGCCCTTTTCCACAGTCGAATGGAAATCTATACATACTCGTTGCAGTGGATTATGTATCCAAATGGGTAGAGGCCACAGCTCTTCCTACTAACGACTCCAAAGTTGTGGTAAAGTTTCTGCAAAAGTACATCTTCACGAGGTTTGGAACTCCAAGAGCGATTATTAGCGATGGAGGATCACACTTCATTAATTATTTGGTGAAGAATGTATTGGCAAAGTATGGAGTGAAACACAAGGTCGCAACAACGTATCATCCCCAAACGAGTGGCCAAGTGGAAGTGTCTAATCGTGAGATAAAGCAAATCTTGCAAAAGACGGTAAATACTCAAAGGAAAGACTGGTCACTTAAGCTGGATGATGCTCTTTGGGCCTATCGAACGGCTTATAAAACTCCTATAGGGACTTCTCCCTATCGTTTGGTCTTTGGGAAAGCTTGTCACCTCCCAGTTGAGCTTGAGCATCGAGCATATTGGGCGGTAAAGAAGTTGAATCTAGATCCGGGGTTGGCAGGTGATAAGAGGTTGTTACAACTCCATGAGTTGGAAGAATTTTATGCACATGCATATGAAAATGCTAAGATCTAAAAGGAGAAAACAAAGCGATGGCATGACAAGCATATTCTTCCCCGTACTTTTGAGACTGGCCAGTTGGTACTCTTGTTTAACTCAAGACTTAGGTTGTTTCCGGGCAAGCTAAGATCCAAGTGGAGTGGGCCCTTTGAGGTAAGTCGCACGACACCTCATGGTGCGGTGGAACTTTTGAACAAGGAGGATGGTACAAGGTTTATGGTAAATGGCCAGAGATTGAAGCATTATTTCGGTGAGGAAGAAAAGCAAACGAAGGACGTGCTTCGCCTTGATGATAACTAAGCTCTTCTAATTGGTCGAGCCGCGACATTAAACCAGGCGCTACATGGGAGGCAACCCATGCATGTGTTGTAATATTTAGATTTATAAAGTAAAAATACAAAAAGAAGAGTCATGCCCCGACCAAAACTAAGGCGCTTGATGGGAGGCAACCCATTTTTTTTTTTTTTTTTTTTTTTTCCAGTTTTTGTCTTCTAACATAGTGCTAGGATCTTGTGTTTATGCAGAGGCACGGAGTAGGTTGGTATGAGAATCCACAAGGCAAAGGCAAATTGGGCGGATGGATGATTATTTGAAGATGCCGGACAGGCAAGACATGTTTTTGATCAAAGCTTCAAGTCTTGGGACTTGTAAAAGCCCCAAGATCATGAAAAGACGGTGAAAAAATGGCTCAGGTATGAGGATAAGTATGGGGTGCGCTACCTAGCGTGCCAAGATGAAAAAGCTAAGAAAATAAATTGTAAGGGCAGTGCACAGGCGCGCTAGGCAGCGTGCCACGCCGCCTGTGCACGATATCTGGGCAGTTTTTTTTTTGGGTTCTAGACACGACCCCCCCCCCCTCCTCTTTTAAATCCCCCCATTACTTCATTCTTCACAAATATTTCACAACCCCACACTCCAACTCACGATTTTCTCCCCCATCTAGTGCCCACAAAAAGTTCGACTCTTTGCTTTCTCACTTTGGGATTGTGTTCAAGTCACACATCAAAGCTCTCAAGGTATGTCTCCTTCACTCTCTCTTTCTACAAATTGCCATGGATTATGTGATTTTGGGTATTCTTGGTTTTGTTTATGGACATAATATTTTCATGGTTTGTTGACTTGGCATCATATCATATGATTGGGGGCATTACAGTGAACTTGGTAGGCCTGTGCACTTGTGGTTACTAATCTTATTGTGGTTCAACAAAGTGGAAGTGGGTTTCTCTTTATTGGTGAAAATTGAGCCAATTAGTGGTGGAACTCACTGATTACAACTCAAATGGGTGGAATCTATGTGATTATTGTTGGTTTTCTTTATTAAGAATGTACATTCATCTATGGTGGGAACTTGGATTTGGGGCATTAAGTGATGAGGGGAAGTCTGAGTACCCTCTGCCCATAATTATTTTGAATTGGTGCCAAGTGACTAGGTGTGGGGTGGACCTCAACGTCACCGTACATCCAGTTGGTTAGCTATTTTTACAAGGTTTATTGACTTGGTTGTGGATCTCTGCTACAGGTACTATTTCTGATTCTAATATAGCAGCCTCTAGCTCTCACAAGAGACGTCGGTCAGGTAATAAGGTGCCCGCGGCTCCCCCAGTACCAAAAGGGCAAAACGGAAGTATGGGATTAATGCAGTCTCCAGTGCGGGGAAAAATTGGTACAAAAGCCATCCGGAGGCTAAATATTTCTCCGATGAGTGTATTGATAGGTCAAGCCTTGCTCGGGCTTACCCTAGAATTTTGGCTCGGTTAGAGCAAGTGGGGATGGGCTTTGTTTTCAACAGACCTACAGATTGCAACCTTCACTTGGTGAGGGAATTGTACGCAAATTGGAACCCTGACGCACCTACATGCTCGGTGGTGGTACGAGGTTCGGATGTGATACTTGACTCCTTGAGCTTAAATGGATTATTGGGGGTTCCCACACGGGCAAGTCCTGAAGACATACTCAGGCTAAATGCCAGGCCTCCATATGCTGAAATTCGACACACTCTGTGCGGCCCACGTTCAACTGTGAGGTGGCTTCGCCATCACCAACGAGGGTACCACAAGAGTCTACCCTTTGCCCATCTCAACAAAGAGGCTAGGATTTGGCTTAAGATTGTATGTTGTTGTTTAATTCCAGGGAGCCACATGACTGAAGTTACAAGAGATCGTGTCTGTTTGATATATGCTCTCATGACTGATGCGGAGATTAATGTAGGGTCTATTTTGTTGTCAGCAATGCGGCGAGCTCGTCTTCATGGAGGTCTTCGATATGCTTTCGGTGTACTATTGACCAAATTAATGCGAGCATTCGACGTGCCCGAAGAAAATTTTGATTATCATCCTCCTTTGACGACAACGCCTGTAGATGTCACCCAGACTAAGGCACCAGATTCACTCGGCCCCACTTTGACATTAGCAGAGCGACATGCTCGAGATGACGGGATTCTAGCCCGTATGTATAGATTGGAGATGCTGCGACACAGAACTGGGGGTAGACCCTCCACGGCAGATGAGCTGAGTCAGGTAGAGAGAGATTATCCTCTCAATGAGCATGCCATGGCCTTATTGAGGATTGGTCCTGACTTTGTGGAGCCGGTGGATGATGATGTCCCCACAGATGAGGAGGACCTCCAGAGTGGTTCTGAGGATGAGGAAGCTGAGGCAGATGATCCACCGTTAGATGTCCGTGGACCGGAGGATGACGACTACCTCGACTGACCAGGGAGCTCCTTACATCCTACTCTTGCTTGTTTATTTTGGTAGCATTGGGGACAGTGCTAATATTTTAAGTGTGGGGTGGGGTGTGATGGACTTCCCTTGTATGTATGTATACGTGTGCTGCTGTATGCTTTTATTTTGGGTTCCTTAGCGTTTGTTTTCGGTTCTTTTACTAAGGAGAGTCCCTTTGAACCGTACAAAAAAAAAAAAAAAAATTGTGTTAAAATTTTGGAGTTTTGATGTTATTTTGTGTTGTTTTTGGGGTTTATTACTTCTGAGTTGCCTTAGTCATAGGACTAAGGGATTTGCTCTATGATGGATGGATGACGACCGTCTTAAGAGCAAATTAGTCATGTAGTGTCGTGTCAGGTGTTCTTGCTTGCTATACAGTTGTTCTTACACGTGTGAAACATGCCCGGATATATAATAGCAAGTGTGGAGACGCCTAATTCTCACTTAGTTGACTTGCTAAGTTGCTTAATATTGAATTGATGCATGATTTTGGAGTTTTTATGGTGAACCTGCTGAGCTGAACATGTGCCATGTGTGAGTAAGGACCCACTTTACCTACCCTCTGCGCATAATCCTAGTTAGCCCCGTTGAGCCTTTAGCCTTTTCCTTGTTAGCTTTACATGTAGCTCAATCCTCTTCTTTCAGTGAACCAGAATTTGATCCAATAACTCCTAAGCGCTTTAATTAGGAAATTAAGAGGTGAAGGAGTACCGGAGTTGGGAAGAAGGAAAGAGTTAAGTTAAAGCCTCAAGCATATCTCTGATAGGTGTGTGAGAAAATTTGTGCATGTTGGTGGGGAAGATATTCAAAAATAAAAATAAAAAGAAAAAGAAAAAAATAAATAATAAAAATAATCTGGTTTTTGAATCAATGGTTGATAACATATTCCTTATCCGATGTGCGAACGCTAGTTTAAAGTTATGGGGCGAAACAAAGAAAATTTGGGAAGAGAAAAGTAGTGGAAAATACGTTGGTTGAAGGTGCTCTGAATGTACTTTGTAGTGTAATAAAGCGCTCAGGAAAGATAGTCACTATGCTTGACCAAATAGTTCCTACCCATCCTTGTGCCCACATTACAACCCCTACAAAGTCCTACTTGATCCTGAGCTTTAACATCTTAACATTAGTGGAGTATTACACTAAGGGCAAGCCTATGGTTCATCTTTGTGTTGCATGTGAACTCTTTCTGAGAGTGAGTGACTTTCATTCATGCACCCGTTTAGTAATTACGTTGTGGAATTGAGGGGTGATTCTCTTGTTGTGAGGGCACATGGTTAGTGAAGTTTGGTAAACGATTAATAATGTATCACGCATAAATTTGCAACTAGTAAGTTGTTTTGTGAGGGTAGGTTGTTTCAACCTGTTATGTAATTGAGTAATATCCTAGTATGTGGTGCATAAGTTGAAATGTGGTTGTGTAAGCTGTGCAAGAATGTTCATTTTGCGTCTATTGCTTAAAAGTTGCCCTGAGTTGAGTGTGAGTAATTGTTCGAGGACAAACAAAGGTCTAAGTGTGGGGTGGTGATCTGAGGTGTATTTATATGCCTTAGTAGCGACTTTAACCCATGATTACCTTAGTTTTGAGAACAATACTTGTGTAGTATATAAGTTTTTTGATGGAAAATGAGATAATGTGCTAACCAATATGATTAGACTCTTGTATGTGGAATTTGCGACTTTGTGGAGCATGTTTGGCATGAAAAGTGAGGCTTGCAGGAGCTACGAGTGAAGAATATTGAAGATAAGAGACAAGCCAAAGAGTTGATCTTAAAGAATCCATCCAAATCCGCGAAGAGAAGTCGACGAAAGCTAGAAAATTACAAAAAAAAAGGGCCTGGCGCGCTAGGCAGCGTGCCAGGCCGCGTTTGGCAAAACTGTCACCCGTCCAGGCAGTGCCCAGGCGCGCTAGGCAGCGTGCCACGCCGCCTGGGAGCACCCTGCTTGCTGAGGTAAAATCTGCCTAAGAGCTAGGCGCGCCCAATGGCGTGCCGGGCCGCTTTTTAGCCGATTTTTGCCTCGACTTGAGTCTATAAATATGGCTTTTGAGTTATTGTATCAGAATCCATCCTCCCTAGAATATTTTGGGCATTTTTGGGCATCTTAATTAGGTTCCAATCCTCTTCTTTTCAGTTTTTCAGTACTTTTATGGTAGTTATTTATTTTTGGTTGTTGATAAACATTATGAGTGGCTAAAACCCCTCATTCTTGGGGCTAAGGCCAATACCATGAATCTCTTGGGCTAATTGTATTGGTTTTTGTTGGAGTTTATTATAAAGTGGTTATTCATATATTCTAAAATTCATTATTTTGATGTTTGATCACCACTGGAATATATTTCTTGTCTTGAAGTGAGCTCGAGAGAGAAACGGAGAGATAGAACCTGAATATATGAAGTGTGGTCTGTCTCGGAGACGTAACTCCAAGGGATTGACCTGTGGTTAGGACCGAGAGGTACCTAACCACCCACACTCGATAAATTACAAGAAGAAAGCTTGAATGCTCTAGACTTGGTTAAGCTTAGCACCACTCACAGACGTAGGTAAGTTTCTAAGTTCTAGGAGACAATTATAATTTGGAGACGAATATAGTTGTAAAAATTAACCTTGGGATCGATAACCATGACAAACTACTCAAAAATGCTTAAACCAACAGCAATTATGCTTGAAAGATGATGGTCAAGGTGCCTTAGCCCTGGGAATTCACTTTTTATTGATTTTTAAAGCATATTTACGCAAATCAAAGTTACGGTAGCGAAGATAGGAGTTCTTAGTTCGCAATCATTTAATTTTTAGCACCCAATCACTTGTCATTTTCGTAACACTAGTTTTTAATTATAGTTTGACGTCCAGAGTGATTTCTGTTGATGAAAGTCCCTTGGGTTCGATATCCGGCTCTCTAAAAGGAGCCACTTTATTACTTGCACGATCACGTACACTTGCGTGTATAGCTGGGTCGCAACACTAAGACGGAAAATCTATTTAAACAATAGTCCTGCTAAATTCTTTTCTTCTATGACTACGACTTGCTCCCCTAGTCTTTTGCTTTCTAGTTGTTTAAAAAGTGTTTAATCTTATTATGTGATCATAGTTTTTATCTCTACTCCTTTTTACCTCTTTTCTTTACGCATGAACTCCTCCGAGACGAGTTCAAATGGACTCCCATTTTCTGCATTTTCAGTGGGCCAAAGAGGCCCATATCATCTTCGAGTCAAAAGCCTCAACCAAGGTCCAATAAAGGGACTGATATACAAAAACATGACTGGTATACATGAAATATACACGTGATATACAACAACAAATGAGAAAGGGAAGCAAGTATATAGGTGGAAGAAAAATATGTGACTGATACACAGTCATATACGCTGATATACAGACGGACAACGGCTTTGTATATAAGCTGTATACACAACAGAAAGTGGGCGAGTATCCCATAAGTTGAAGTCCAAACCTGGACAGATTTAGGATGGGTCAGAAAGGGGCCCAAATCTCAACTTTTCTTTCTCTAATTCTTTATAATTTGATTATTTGTTTGAGTATTCACTCTAATTTAATTTTATCTAGATGAATCCTTGGGGAGGAATTTTATTGTTAAGATCGTTCACTTTATTTTGATTACTCGTATTTCAAAGATTTTATATTAGGCAAACTTAAACTCGTAGAATGACTTGGGGAATTTCCAATGTCCCTTCATAGTCATTAGGAAGCTTGAAATCCACGTTTAGTAATTGGGTTAACTTGTTAACTCAAAAATATGACTCAGATAAAATGGTTAAGTTAAAATTATTTTGAAATCTCGATATTCGTTTCTTTCGCAATTCGGAATAAGTAAATGGACAAGTATTTAACTATTTTTATTCTTTTACAACTTTGAGATTTTTTTTACAACTTAAAAGAATTTTTCAAAGTTTAGCCAAATAAGTTGAATTCGCCGGAACCATACTTTGTGGATTTTTAAAAGTGCCTAACACCTTCTTTCAAATTTACTTGAACCCTTACCAAGACTCTGGTTTTATTAAAGGTTTTATTTAAAAATTACCTTTTTTAAATGATTTCTTAATTCTCCTAAAATTAAGTGGCGACTCTAAATTATTTTTTCAAATAAAATTAAACAGACTTTTTCGTCACGAAGTTATGAAGTTTTTGACTCTTCGAAAACGATCGTAATAGAATGGCGACTCCGCTGGGGATTATTTTATTTGTTTAGCTAATATTTGTATTAATTATTACATTTTGCAATTATTTGTTTAAAATTTTGCAATTATAAACTGTTGCATTTCATGGCATTTTCTGCCATTCCTGGCAAAGCATTAGGCATTAGGAAAAAGAGTGGTTATGTGGGTATCTGCACCCGACCTTCCGTATAATACGTTAACTTTTTTTGAACAGCCAAGTGAGTAGTTGATTCGAGTCAGTCAACAGTCACTTGGTGTGTTACCCCGAAAAGTCCATTTCGGGTTCCCAGTCAATTTGAACAAACCACTCTAGTCAACTAGGTTAGAGAGAAACCAAATCCTGTGAATAGGCATTTTGACCTATGAGACCCGATACCCCAGGGGTATTAGGCCTATTAGAAGACCACCTTGCGTCTATTGTCCACGAGTCAATAACAGACGATCATCCCTTACATGTTTAAATTGAAGGATATAATGTCGGATTGTATGGACCATTGTCCCTTGGGGTTGAGGGTTTTATTTAGATAGTTTCTTTTATTTTAATCAAAAGAAGATCTTCATCCAAAAGGTGTTCGAAAATTTCAAGAAGTTCAAGATCGAAGGACCTCCAAGGCAATTTAGTTTAGGTTTGTTCCCCTGCGTGGGATTGATATCATTTATTTCCTCTTTCCCTGATTTTGTATCCCCATTTTATTTATCCATAAAGTTTGTATAATATATTTTGGGGGCAATGGAACGTATTACAAACGGCATGTATATCCTTCAAACGCTAGGCTTACCTTTGGCTTAAGAGGTCACATGTATGCTAGGACACGTTAAAACTTGTTTATGTGCTAAGTGTTCCGTTATTTATTTTGTCCATATTTGTTTGATTTGTGTGTTTAAATAACATATGTTTAGCTTTAAACATGACTAGTTCATTATTCTATTTCGAAGTCTTAGAATGTCGTTAGGTACTCTTCAAAGTCCATCGACAAAATCCCTTCCAATTTGCCCAAGTTTTATTCAAAATCAATTAGGTCATTGTCCAATTCACATTGATCATGTTACTCTTATAAATCGCTTCTTTTTCGCACTTAATTATAGCTAGGGTTTACCCAAATATTCTATTAATGGTAAGACTCCATTATTTTCAAATGAACTTTCCCAATAAGTTTTTAGGATATTTATTTGCAAACACCCGATTTCTTCAAATCACTTAGTTCACTATGTTCGAAATTTTGTTTCTCCATCAAAATTCAAAGTTCGTCAAATGGTCAAAATTCTGATCATTCAGTCACTTTTAAAAAGTGTTCTATTCCTCGATTCTGGGCTAGTCTATTTTGAGTCAAACATATGTTATTTGTTTCATATATTACTTTGATTAATTATTTTGAGTCATGAACTAACTCTTTCACCATTTGAGTGTTTTTTCTTTCCTTTTAGAGAGAGGATGATTTGTGTTGGTAATCAAACTTGCTTGCTTCACAAAGACTAAAAGCAAATCGCTGGGATAACATCAGTATTTCACACGGTCTAAGGTCAAGAAAGCAACTACAGACTCATCAATTCTTACTTGGGCTAACAGAAAGACTTTTTCAACTATGGATCCTAATTTGATCATCACAAATACTTCATCTGAATCAGTTCCCACTTTATCTGTCGCAATAGACCCTGGTGCCTCGATAGAAAGAGAAATAACCCAGAGTTCGTTGCTGGTCTGGAACAACAAATTGCCGAACTAATGCTCATGGTGATGCAGAATAGAACACCTTCTCAGACTCCCCAAAACATTTCCCTGCCTCCTGATGCTCAGGAAAAAGGGCCTATGTTTCCAACATTAGAAGGAGTTGATCAGGGAGGTTATTTCACCACTTCTCAAAATGCTCATGCTTCCCAGAATGCTCCTTTTGTGTACACGTTTGCACCTCTAAAGGTTCAGAACATATTATTGTCACACCATGCTCCACCAGTGTACACTTACACTACCGCCCCGCCAGTGACACAGACTCAAGGTCTCTACCGCCTAGATATTGATCATTATGTTGAAGCTGAGAATGATCCAAAGGTGTGCAATGATGATACAGTGAATAGAAAGCTCAAAATCTTAGAAGATTCTATGAGAAACCTCCGGGGGCTAGGAAGTAACCAAAGTGTGAAGTATGAAGAGTTGTGTGCATTTCCCAAGATTGAGTTGTCTTTTGGTTACAAGATCCTAAAGTTTGAGAAATTTGATGGGTTCGGGAAAAGTTGATTGGTGTGGACAAAAACGAAGGAATAAGGGTCAAACTATTTAGTCAAAGCTTGAGTGGAAAGGCTTTAGAATGGTACGCTAAATAGAACGTGACCAAATGGCGCACTTGGGATGACTTGGCAAATGCTTTTGTGGGTCATTACAAGTTTCATGTCGAGATTATTCCTGACTGAATTTCTATCACAAAGCAAAAGCAAAAATCAAATGAGGGTTTTTGTAAATACGCCATACGGTGGAGAGAAGAGGCAACTAAGGTACATCCTCCTATGGAGGAAGCTGAAATGATCAGTTACTTCATCCATGCCCTAAATCCAGAATATTTTGATCATATGGTGACGATGGCTGGAAAAATATTTGCTAAAATTGTCAAGACTGGAGAAATGATTGAGGATGGCCTCAAGACAGGGAGGATAATAAACTTGACAGAGTTGCAATCCACACATAAGGGCTTTCATACCGTCTCTTTCAAAAATGCAAAGAAAAAAGAGAAAGAAGTTATAGGAGTGATAACTCAAGGAGGTACCTCTCACAGCAAGCGATCTCCACGATACCAGCCCAATTCTCAGCATGCTCCATATCTGGTCTACAGTGTGCAGGCAACATATCATGCTCAACCTCCACCACGAAACTACCAAAATAATGCACCTCGTGCCAACCATGAAAGAAAACCGCCTAGGGTCTTCATGTCGCTGGATGAATCATTGACTCAACTCTATGAAAGGTTAAAAGAAGCAGGGATACTTCATCCAGTGGAGGCAAAACCTGTGAACACTTCTGCTAATTGGTATGATCCAAACAAGCGATGCGCTTACCACTCTGGAGTTGCTGGACATGATACCGAGAAATGTATCACTCTCAAACATAAAATTCAAGAATTGATTGATAATAAGGTGATAATACTTGCAGAAGCTCTAGTAAATGTGAACAAAAATCCATTACCCAATCACAAGAAGTAGTCATTGGCATCATCAGTGGCAAAGAAGAGTGAAGTTTCCTCAAAAGGCACACTTTTGGCGTCTTTCCATCTTGCATTTTAAAGTTATTGTTTCCTTTCTTGTAATCATACTTTATCATTTTTATTTCCTTGTAGTCGCACTTTGTCGCTTTTATTTTTCCTGTAATCCCACTTTATGGTTTGATTTCCTTGTAATCGCACTATTAGTTGTAATGAACTACGTTCGACCTGATTTCCCTAGTGGAATACGTAGGCGGCCTGTATTGGCTTCGATCACGTTATCAAACCTATCAGATATCCTTTTACTTTGTATGAACTACGTTTGACCTGAATTCCCAAGAATGGGATACGTAGGCGGCCTATGTCGGCTTCAGTTAACCCCTTAGGGAATTTATCTTTCCATTTTATGTATGAACTACGTTTGACCTAAATTCCCAAGAATGGGATACGTAGGCGGCCTATGTCGGCTTCGGTCAACCCCTTAGAAAATTTATCTTTCCATTTTATGTATAAACTATGTTTGACCTGATTCCTAATCCAATGGGATACTTAGGCGCTACAACGACTCGGTCATATCACCCCAGGAAATGGAAACTAGGACAGAATTTTTGAGAAGGATCTCAAAAATTCTACAAGATAATATCTCTTACAGATCAAGACTAAAGATTTCATCAAAGTATGAAACTGGGGCAGAATTTTGAGGAGGGACCTCAAAATTCTACGAGAAGTAACATCAAAATTATAAGAGGTCTTCTGTGTTCTATTGGGGCATAATTTTTGAGGAAGGTCCTAAAAAATTCCACCAAGATAGCATTCCAAGACAAAACGAGTTTGCAAATCCAAGCACGAGAAGGAGTATCAGGAGAGCAAGGTAAAGCCAACACAATTAGTCTCTCAAAACTAATAATTTTTCTTTGGATGTAGGAACAATGAAGTTACAAAATTGACAATGTTAAGCATGACAAAGGGCATTACCAGACCCACCATGACCTTGCCATAATAATCCAAACAACTTCTCTTCTCCCTTTTCCTCTTGATTTATATATCTATTACTTCATTTTGATCTCTAACACTTCCTCTGATTTTTGTAGGGAAATGGTCAGGCATAATGATTAAGATGTGGAGATACTATCCAGATCCCTATCTCCAAGTGACGCCTTCATGAAATAACGCAAATGCTAATGGATCCTCTCAAAGTTTAAGGATTTAATCCGTAAGATCAGGACATGCACAAGTCCTTTCAAGGATTCCCGACGCCAAAGATAAATTTCAGTCCTGAAATACGTCTAACCTGATTCTTGTTCCACCAAGATACATAGGCAATCCTATATAAGGATTCGGTCTTTCCACTATTTCAAACTCCAGACCCTCAGATGAAACTGAGTTAGGTTCACTCACCTTGCAAACAGACGAGTCGGATTGTCGCTTCGTTTGAAGTTGGCAAATCCTATTTTATTAGGGTTTCTTCACCCTCCAAGAAAATCTACCATATTGTCACCCCATTTTGGTGATAAATTTTATTATATTTGGGTCGTCCACCCTTTCAAGAGGACATATCGGACTGTCACCTCGTTTGAGGTGACATATCTTATTATATGTGGGTCATCTACCCTTTTAAGAGGACATACAGGACTATCACCTCGTTCGAGGTGACATGTCTTATTATATTTAGATTTTCTGCCATTTAAAAAGATATATCAAACCGTCACTTTATTTAAGGTGATATGTTATTTTGGATTGTCATCTCCTTCAGTGTGATATATTATTATGGATTTTCACCTCCTTCAGAGTGACATGTTATTACGTTATGGACCATCACCTCCTTCAGAGTGACACGTTATTACTTCATGGACCGTCACCTCCTTCAGAGTGACACGTTATTATGTTATGGACCATAACCTCTTTCAGAATGGCATGTTATTATATTGTCGACCGTCACCTCCTTCAGAGTGACACGTTATTACTTTATGGACCATCACCTCCTTCAGAGTGACTCGTTATTACGTTATGGATCGTCACCTCTTTTAGAGTGGCATGTTATTATATTGTCGACTGTCACCTCCTTCAACGTGATATGTTATATTATGGATCGTCACCTCCTTCAGAGTGACCTATTAAAATAAGATCGTCCGAAGTGGCACAAAACATTCAACATAGGTCGTCTGCTTTTCAATGAGACACGTTGGGACGTCATCCCGTTTAAAGTGGCATGTTGCAATCAAAATAGGTCGTCCTCCTTTCAATGAGACACGTTGGGCCGTCACCCCATTCAAAGTGGCATGATACATTCAAAATAGGTCGTTCGCCTTTCAATGAGACACGTTGGGCTGTCACCCCGTTCAAAGTGGAATGATACATTCAAAATAGGTCGTCCGTCTTTTAATGAGACACGTTGGGCTGCCACCCCATTCAAAGTGGCATGATACATTCAAAATAGGTTGTCCTCCTTTCAATGAGACACGTTGAGAAGTCACCCCGTTTAAAAGCGACATGTTGCAAAAAGTTATGTAAATTGGATCATCAACTACTTTAGCGTGACATGTTCAAAAAGGTTTGTACCAAACTATGTTTGTGCTATGTTATATTTACAGCTAACCATCTTATTTGAGATGTTATCGAGAGCATCCGAAAGGATGAAATTCTCAAGTCAAAACCATAGGTGTGGACGACTCCAAAAAGGACGCAGCACAACGTGGAACTTTTTCTTAGCAGCGAACTGGGACGTAGTCTGAAGAGGAATATCAAACTCTTTGGATGCGAGCTGAAGGACGACTTCCACCGCCATCAAACCACGCCCCTATTAGAAGGCATGTGGGTATTTTGGGACAATTTTAGTTTTAGTTTCACCTCTAAGGCATTTCTAAACTAGTATCGGAGGTAACTTTCCTTGTCTTTCAAATCCTGGTGACAACAAGCCGAGAGCTTTAGGGATTATGCTAATGTAGATCTTAGTTATGGGTGTAAGGGGGTTCCACATTCATAATTGAGATAATTACAAGCCTCTTTTCCGTAGCTCGTTTCATTTTGTCACTTATCCCAAACCAAAGGTCGTCTAAAAATAAAAGACTACCTTTTCTACCGATCGAATCGAAATACAGATAGTATGATTCCCTAAGTATTGGGATATGTAGGCTGGGCTCTGTGTTGAAAACTTGACTACATTCCAAACCCCCAATCCTCTTATTCCCCATCTTTTCGGTTTCCCTAAAATTCAAAATCGGGATAGCTTATGAATTCCTTAAAATTGTGCTCCCAAATCAAGCATTATGAACTACAAGTGGCCTGAATTCTCATGTAACCTGAGATATGTAGGAAACTTAACATCAGGGTCCGGCCATAACTCCTTAAGATTTGTGCGAAAACCAACCTATTTGAGAAATGCATTTGTGGTCGAACAAAATTAGGAATGTCAAACTCCCTTTGCCCAGGGTTACTTGCATTCACCCTATCCAAAGGGAGGGGGCAGTTGTTAACACCTAATTTTTGACCTCCATGACTAGGTTTAATCCTGAGTTACTTCAGTTTTAAATAAAATCAAAATATTTATTTTATCCGGATAAAAGTTTTTCAAAATATGTATTTGAGTTAATTTTACCATTTTAAGTAGTGATTATACATTCCTATATTTGTATATACAAGATTGTATAATTTTTTGTTGCTTAAATGATTATTTTATTGAAAATCAGATTTTAATCAAGACTCATCCTGAAAATTTGTTCAAACGGGTAAACCTTGATCTTAATATAATTTGTTCTTAAAGTGAATTATCCGGAATATATTTATTTTATTTTGTTAAACCAAGAAGATTAGGGTTAAATTGGTTATTAATTTATTTTGAATTTTGATTCAATTTAGCTGATTTGGTGAGTTTGGCCATAATTGAAATTAATTAGATTACAATTGCAATGCAATTGACCAATTGATCTTTTAATTCGGTTAAAATTTAACTAAATTGACTAAATCATAATCTGATTAGGCTATTTATTAAATTACCTAATTTCTACCCTTCCCTTTCAATTTTTAATTATCCTAATCTACCCATTCTTACCAGCCTAATAACAACATCAGCAACATTCAGCCCAATACCTCTAACCCGCTCCAGCCCAACCTTTTAACCCCTTTACCCTTCTTCTCCACTTAACCCTTTAACAATAACAACAAAATCAGCTCCATAACAACATAACATCAAACACCAACAACAACGTCAACAATCAGTGTAACCCAAACAACACCTCAAAATTCCAATTTCACCTCCGTTTCTCATCGTACGAAGGAATCATGTGATTATCACACGATTTTTGTACGAACCCAAATTTGGAAGTTTCTATAATCTTCCCAGGTGGCATTCCAACGACATTATTTCCTCAATTATTCGAAATTCCTTGTATCAATTCGTACAAGATACATTGGCAAACCTTATCCTTTTTTCAAAATTAAAAATTCCCAAAAAAGCCCTTCGATTTTCAAGTCCCACATCGTTTCTTCGAAATCCCAATATGAAAAACTCTATAAATAGCTCACTACTCCTAATAGATAAAAAAAAAGTCTAGAGGAAAAAAGGCACTACTTAGCTGAGAACCCCAATTGAGAAAGGGATTTAGCTAAGTAGAAAGTTTCTGAGTTAGAATCCATATCGAACTCGTTTGAGCATCGGATTCAGGTTAAGAAACAAGTGGGGTTTTCCGGTGGTGGCAAAAACTCTGGCAAAGGCTCAAAGTCCCCGTTTGCTGCCCCGAAAAAGCTAATTCTTTTAATTTTCAGTCATTGTAGTCTTCTTTTAGTAGTATGTGAGTTTTTGCTTCTTTAGTATAGTTGTGAAATTGTGATGTTGGTGGGATTATGTGCTGTAGAAACCTAGGATTTTGCTATCTTCTTTGACAATTTAGGTGGTTTGAATCTTACGATAAGTGGGGACAGAAATGTTAAATGTTAATGGGGTCTTTAAGACCATGTTTTGAATTCGTATGTTTCTTGTTGTTTCTCTGGTAACGTTTGATGGTCAAGCTTTGCCTTTAAATTATGTTATTAAGCTCGTGTGCTCATTTAGTTCTTGATTAGGTTGAAATTTACTCTGCTTGTCTTGTTTCCTCTAAATTTCCATTTCGCCATTCGCGCAATGATACAAATACTCAAAATCTTGAATTTCTTTATTCTTCTTTGAAAGACATTGTTTGAAAGTTTATTCATACCATTTTTTATTGAGTTGTATTTGGGGTGTAATCCATAAGTGTGAATTCTGTTCATTTTCATTTTTGGCATCGTGATTGCTCGCTTTCATTTTTCTGTTTATCGTTTATGCAAGACTTGTTTTAAGCATGCTATAATATGTTGAAGCAATAATCAAATTCATGTCTTTATTTTAACTAGTTTGAGTAAATAATACAAGTTCTAAGTTTTAAGCATGGACATGTTTGTTTCATCCTCTTTATTTTAGAAAACTTTCCAGTTAGCCTCTTATGCTATTATATGTCAATATTGCCGTGTAATTTGTGAGGAAGCTAATATAGCGTATGGTTTTCGGTTTGTTAAAGCAATAGGATATCTGTGTTTTTGTTTCTTGCTTTTCATTTCTGATTCTTTTTTAGGATATATTTTCAAACCATTGAGATATTCTTGTTGCTATTTGAAGGGATTTTGACTTGTGGTCTTTAAACTCAAATCTGGTTGTTAAGTTCTTTTCGGTCTATTTTCTCTTTATTTTGGTTATTCCTTTGTGTTTTTTTTTAAAAAAATGACTCAATAGGTTGGTTTTGGATGTCCCTAAGACGGAAAATCTATTTAAACAATAGTCCTGCTCAATTCTTTTCTTCTATGACTACGACTTGCTCCCCTAGTCTTTTACTTTCTAGTTGTTTAAAAAGTGTTTAATCTTATTATGTGATCATAGTTTGTATCTCTACTCCTTTTTACCTCTTTTCTTTACGCATGAACTCCCCTGAGACGAGTCCAAATGGACTCCCATTTCCTACATTTTCAGTGGTCCAAAGAGGCCTATATCATCTTCGAGTCAAAAGCCTCAACCAAGGTCCGATAAAGGGACTGATATACAGAAACAGGACTGGTATACATGAAATATACACGTGATATACAACAGTAAATGAGAAAGGGAAGCAATTATATAGGTGGAAGACAAAATATGTGACTGATACACAGTCATATATGCTGATATACAGATGGACAGAGACTGTGTATATAAGCTGTATACACAACAGAAAGTGGGCGAGTAGCCCATAAGTTGAAGTCCAAACCTGGACAGATTTAGGATGGGTCAGAAAGGGGCCCAAATCTCAACTTTTCTTCCTTTAATTTCTTATAATTTGATTATTTGTTTGAGTATTCACTCTAATTTTATTTTATCTAGATGAATCCTTGGGGAGGAATTTTATTGCTAAGATCGTTCACTTTATTTTGATTACTCGAATTTCAAAAATTTTGTCTTAGGCAAACTTAAGCTTGTATAATGACTTGGGGAATTTCCAATGTCCCTTCATAGTCATTAGGAAGCTTGAAATCCACGTTTAGTAATTGGGTTAACTATTTAACTCAAAAGTTTGACTCGGATAAAATGATTAAGTTAAAATTATTTCGAAACCTCGATATTCGTTTCTTTCGCAATTCGAAATAAGTAAATGGACAAGTATTTAACTATTTTTATTCTTTTACACCTATGAGATTTTTTTTACAACTTAAAAGAATTTTTTAAAGTTTAGCCAAATAAGTTGAATTCGCCAGGAACCACACTTTGTGGATTTTCGCAAGTGCCTAACACCTTCTTTCAAATTTATTTGAACCCTTACCTAGACTCTAGTTTTAATTAAAGGTTTTCTTTAAAAATTACCTTTTTTAAATGATTTCTTAATTCTCCTAAAATTAAGTGGAGACTCGAAATTATTTTTTCAAATAAAATTAAATAGACTTTTTCGTCACGAAGTTATGAAGTTTTTGACTCTTCGAAAATGATCGTAACAGCCATAACAAGTATCCGATGCTATGGGTCGGGTCACATTTTTACCCCAAATTCCCTAATAGACTAAGTCATGATATACTAGTCATAATCCCATCCTATAATCCCTATCTAGCATGCAATCTATACATAATACCATCTCATAGAGAAAAGTAGACCAAAGTCTACCTCGATGTCGAACCGCAAGTCTTGAATCACCTACAAATCACTCGACCTTGCTCCACGATCCTGAAATACCGCCACGCTATCAAAATAATCATCTACACGTCAATACGAGTAAAATGAGACCCATTGCTATATCAAAGATCGTGTTGAAATTTGGGTCAAGAATGAGCCTGCGGGGCCCGCAAATGAAATCCAAAATTGAATCCTTCACGAGGTCCCTTGAAGAACAAGGAATGTGTGCTTAAAAGTTGAGCATAAATGTGGCGTAAATCAGGGCTCAAATCGGCCTGCAAAGTTTATGAACGAAAGACCTAATTTCTAAGATTTTACAATGGAAATGATGGAATTTAACGGAGAAAAATAATGGGAAACGACCAAGGAGTGTTGGGCTAGCTTACCTTAGCTTCAATGGATGATTTCCCACACTTTCCCTCGTTCCAAGCTCTCAAAAATGGGGGAAATAAGTTTGAGAAATGAATGGAAAATTGGGTGAAAAGGGGGATTTAAAACCTCCAGGTGCCGCTTTAGCGGTCATTTGGCTGCTAAAGCGGCCACCGCTAAAGCGACTACTGACCGCTAAAGCGCCTGGTGCAAAAGGGCGAGTGGCCGCTCAAGCGGAACTCTGGTCACTTAAACAACGTCTGCTAAAGCTGACGACTGCCGCTGAAGCGGTCACACCAGATATTAGGCATCAAAATTTTGCTAAGTCCAAATGGACTCCAATTGAGTGCTCAGGATTCGTTCGAAACCCCATGAGCTTAAACAAACTATGCTACCATACTAAATTCGACATTCCAGAATCAATGGAACCCTCAAAATTTTCATCCAAGATTGCTTCAATTAAATATGGGCCCTATATCCATAGTTCCATTTTTTATCAAATTTACCCAATAGTCCAAAACGAGTTCGGAAGCCTTGGGACCTGAACCGAGTGTCCCCCTAACCTAAAATCAATGTTTTGGAGCTAAAGGCACTGTCAGAATTTCTATCTGAGGTCGTCTACTAGGAGTTTTAGTTCGAGACCAATTTCTTAACAACAAAAGCTCCAAAATAGGGAAATGAGCCTAAAACCCGAACGAACTGTCCGATAATCAAATCAACAGTTTCGGCAAGTCATAAATGAACTGTAGCTGCTGTGGGAAGACTAGAAAAGCCAAAAACACACAATAATCAAGAAAATGACCTGGAGAGTCATTATAATTTCCACTAGTAAAAGGACTTTTTTCTGCTAAAGTCAATGGATAGAAAGAGTCCGAAAGCTCTAAAGATGAGGTATTGGGCCTGCATGCCCTGAGCATGTCTCCCCACATAACCTCTAAGCAGAAATAATGCTTCCAAGGGATTTTTTTTATAGGTATCCCTTTTTCAACTAACTTCCTTACTTCACTTTCCAAAAAGCTAAAACGCATCCTCAGCAACCAATTGGCCTCCAATTGAACCAAGAACGACTAATGCATGTAAATCCAAACCACAACACACTGATAACACACCGATACAAGCACAACCAAGTGATAGCGCTCAACCAAGCTTAAGGCGATTCAAGGCATGAATCATGCAACCAACTCCAATTCCAAATCTGACCTTCTTTTGCCTTTCCAAACCTGCTATGTACTCTGAAACAGACAAAATATCATTCGAGTCCTGTCAGAGCAAACCCATCGCACTGTCCTCGAAAGACTAAAGCTGAACTACTGAAAATCCATAATGGTATGCATAAGAATAAGCCCATAAGGTGATACCTGGACACACAAATGGAGATGACCAAAGCCTGCGATCTTTAGGCAAAGCTACAACTGGTCCAAATGATCCTCGAAACTGATAGTCAGGAGTTCGAAGAACAAACCCGCGAAACTAGACGATCCACTCCAGAATGCCCCACCAACTGTAGGTGAAACCATACTAAGTCCAACTAAAATACACTTCCCCCACTGAGTAGGCCTATAAATTTTTTGACAAAAACTGTGAATCGAGGCCAACTGCAGTAGCAACCAATACCATGTGCTGATGGACCAACCTCTGAGCATCTATCAAGCATAACCCTTCTGAGTTGAAGATAACCAAACTGGTAGGTAAGGAGTAGGCTTAGTTGGCCTATAGATGAAGTCTCAACTGAGCCAAATTTCAAAATGGAGACTGTAACCAAGCTCTATAACCCATAGCTGAGATCTCAACACTGAAGCTAAATCGCTCGATCTTAATTGTCCAAACCAATCTTGTTGACGACTACGCATCCAAATTCCAAAATCTATCATAACCTTCAAGCTGCCATTCCAAGGCGTCAAAATCCAAGACTGAAGTTCACAAGCCTTCACTATGATCAAATACTCAAATCAATTTCACCTTCGGAGACTAATCGTATATCCAATGGTTCCCGCAAGGGCTAAAACTGAAATATCGCCATAGAACTAAATCACAACTGAGGAAAACCACCGGCTGAAGATGCAAGCAATCAAATTCACATCTGCTGAAGGGCATAATGCATCAAGGCATAACCAAGAACTCACCAAGGCTGCAAATAATACTAGTGATAACCTGAATTTGGTCAAACCAATACTTGATCTAACATATCGCCAAGAAGAAGTTCTCCACAATGTCACATTAAGCCAAACTACTATCGAAATGAGAATTTTTAAATTCACCCATTTACACCAACTTTAACTTGGCTGAACAATGAACCACATCGTAGTAAGAACGGAGTATCCAACTTCGCACCAATACCAAGATCAAAATAATTACCAGAAGACGAACCCAACAAATCAGAAAGTAAGCCTCAGACCTTTCAACATCAGAAACGGGCAACAAAACTGAATTACCAACTCCAACTTAATATTAACATCAATATCAAGACCACTACCAGGCGATGAACTATCTAGATCGAAAGAATCAAATCCCAAACGTATCACCAATAGGAACGGGCTATGAAAGAAGACCGCTAATGCTAAAATCACAATAATGCCATGGAAGGCCAAACTTACCTTCACTTCCTCAGCACAACTAATCTAACCTCGATAACAGAAGGGAAAAACAACCAACCTAGGTTCTAAGCCCAACGGGCAAGAATCGTAAGGAAGGAAAAAGGCTAACTAGGTAATGCTAGTCTAGCCATCTATCAAATAAGAATCAATAAATGTCAAAATAATGACAACCATAACATTAGTATAAGGTGACAGTGGCATAAAAATGAAAACACCACCAACACCACTCTAATACCATAACAAGGCCAATATGCCCAAGAAAAGGGACTTTAACCCAAATGCTACACCCCATGGAAAAGATGATACCGATCCACTCAATCCACTACTAAAAAAAATATCTACGGGGGAGGTGTGTGTGTGTGTGTGGGGGGGGGGGGTAGTCAAATAAGCATAAATCTACACCAAGACATACAACAATCAATATAGAAATGTTAAGGCATGTAACCACCGATAGGTATGAAGAACCCCAACTTAACTCAAATAGAAACTAAAGGATAGAAAATAAAAGGTGCACCTATCACGGTGGAAATCCAAAGTCATAGTCCTTAACATGCCCAAAGAAGTGTGGATCTGAGCATGCCTAAACCTGGACTGAGCGTTTGAATCACCAACTGAGGCATTAAGCGCACTACCTCTAACTAAAGGTGCACATCTCGATGAGACTGATCTGGATGAGCTGAATGACTAATAATCCCATACCGGAGACACTATCCGGACCAGTGACCGGTCTCTCTACAGTCGTAACAAACCCCTAGATCCCTAACCTAACGAGAAATATGAGTTGTCCCCAACTGGCTGACCAACTTACACCTGGGGCATTCCCTAAACTAATAGCCAATCTCACCACAATCGAAACATGCCCCAGGGACTCTCTGATTTACTATACCTGCTGACCCAACACGGTCGCCACGGCCTGACAACCAAGATTGAATAACCTGTACTGCATAACCAGAACTCTGCCCACTGAGACCACCATGATATACCTGAGAGTTACCCATAAGCTGAGGTGCTACCTGTATAGGCCTAATAGGTGGCAAGTGATGTCGACCTCTACTGGGAGGATTTCCACCTCCGGACTGTATACCACTAACACTGAACTGCTGACATGGCCTCTTACCGCTATTTCTATTTATCCCAATACAAGCCTTTTATGTATCCCTCGTATAATCGACAACCTGAGGAAAAAAAGACCTAGCTACTACCAAATGCTCCGACGCCACACGGAGTGGTAAAGTTAATCCTCTGACAAACCCATGCATGATCTCATGTCTATAGAAAATAATAGGGGAGTATCTTTGGCCTACTCCAGAAACCCAATCTCATACTCTGAAACTGATAGAGATCCCTGTTGAACACTAACAAACCCAACTCTGGTCTGAGAACCACTCAATATACAGGCACTACCACAGACTGTGTAGTATCCACGAACAGGCTCAAAATCCCCAGCACGGTATCCTAAGAAGCTGAGGCAATCACAAATTCTATCGGAGCACGGGCTGTCCCCAAACCTTCTGGCTGACGCTTAAGATCCTTTATATCGATCACTAACTTCTTAGTTTGATGCTAAGCTAAAACTCTAGAAACATCTATGAAGGTTTCGTCCGTATCTATCGAATATCTCGTGCTATCCATTTGGGACAGAGTGGAGTCAAAGATATACTTAGAGGTTCATAGAAATACGGACACACGACAGGGAGTTAAGAATAGAATTTCCTAAGAATGCCCTATAACCTCCTGAAGATAGGATCCAGACGTCTCTATACCGATCCGCAGGACTCTACTAGACACTTAGCTTTTGTACCAATAATGCCGGTAAGCCTATGCTCTGATACCAATTTATCACAACCCAATTTCTCAGGTCATGATGGTACCTACTATCACTCACTAGTAGGTAAGCCAACCAATAATCCGAAATAGCTAGTAATGGACTATCAAGAGAAATGAAAAAAAATAGCGGAATGAATATGATAAAGAGACTACTATGTATAAAGCAACCCCAAGACCTGGTGAAGTCAGAACAAGAGCTTCTAATACATCAAGAGTACAAATGAAATACAGGATAAATTTATACACAAAGGTGTCTCTGAATACAACATAAAGATCAGTCTAACAATAAAAAAGAGAGAGTAGAAGTAACTTTGATCGTCAGGAGCTCACCCTAAATCTCCAATCCATAGTTGTTCCACACGATGCACACATCAACGGCGATAACTCTTAATATGATTTGCAGTTGCAGAAGTATAGTATGAGTGCCAAACACATGGTACTTAGTAGGCATCGACTAACTGAGCTCCAGAAATAATTCAAGCATAAATAACATGTAAGGCATAAATATATCTATAAGTAACTATCCAGGAAAGCTAAGAATAATAAAGCTAATAAAGCAATAAGGGTAAACTACCCTATTCTAACAGTGCTCAGGAGCTAAAGTACATTATCGTATATCACTAGTCAATATACTTATGAAGAGTGAAAGAAGTATATATTATAGTATACAAGGCCAAAAAATACATATGCAATTTGAGTGGATAAGAAAGAGAGGGATATACGGTAATACCATATATATATATATATATATATACGTACATATAGGAGTAACTCAAAGGTGAATACTTGAGCGAGTCAGCCTAACATCTCTAGGTTCATAGCCAAGTAAAGAAGCTAATACTCCCATTATCAGGGCCTCTAACCAAATAGTGACTAAACATGAGAGAACCTACGAATAATATATTCTATCATGATAGAGAAAGGGAACAAGAAACGTATCGACAACCTCAAGTACCAGTCTATAACCATCCTGCCACGAACTAATCATAATAACGAACAGTAAATTAATCGGTGAGTCTGGACAAACAATACTTAACTAGGCCCTCATAAGCCTGAAAGGTTCACGAAAGCACTCAATAAACAATAATTATAACCTGTACCTAGACGGCCACCATAAGGCCGATAAATACAGGCGCCAAATAATTATACTGGTGATAGGCGATACATATGAATGAATGAATGCAACATAAACCAAAATACCATAATCGATCCAAGTGCCATAAAGTACCAAGTGTATACACCTTCTCCAGCTTAATAACTTGCAATGGCAGGATCTACGGAAACCATCCTTCTCCAGCACTGCGGCTCACGGATGAAGGGGTCTATAAGGGATTTGAGATATTTGTATACACTGCCTGGTACCGAACCAGGACTTCTAATAACCATTATAATCAATCTACTCTATTCAGTACTAGAGAGATATATATGTAATAAGTGCACGAACTCAAACTGTGACTAGAAGAGTGTATATTGTATAATAAGTGCACGAACTCGAATCGTGACTAAAAGAGTGTACATATGTAGGCCATTTTTTGGGATCAAGTTCGGGACTAAATTATCATAATAATGTAGAAAGGGTTGGAATCTCCATCGATCAAAGTAAATAGTAGTGGTAAAAGAGTGGGAAAACCATGGACCGAATTCAATTTCTGTCTAATTTCAAAAACATCACTTTTAGTTTCAAAAGTTCATAATTCATTAAATAAGGTGGTATGATTCCCGTCATAAAAGAGTCCATTTTAAAAGTAAAAAGTGAGAATAAATCTCATTTTGAAAAGCAGTAGTAAAATCAAGGTTTCAGTTAGAATCGTACCACTAAGTGAGCATGAATGCGCCTAAAAGTATGCATGCCATCACCAATATCCAAACAATACAACCATAAGCGCATAAGCATCTATAAATTATAATCATGTCCTCCTTAAGGATAAAATACTCACCTAGAGTCCAACTGACATCGTAACCTCGACCTCGAGCCCAATAATATATAGTCGACATAATAATGCCTCATAACTCGGGAAACTACGGTAAATGAGGGCGTAAAGTCATGAAAGTATCTAATTGGGGAAAATATAACTCAAATCACTCAGTCAAATGGCAATTCTTATATTAAAGGATCCTTAATAATCAAACTAGGGTTAACATACTTATGATCAAGGGTAATAGGATTTTATGGCCATAATAAGTATCCGATGCTAAGGTTCGAGTCACATTTCTACTCAAATTCCCTAATAGACTAAGTCATTATATACTAGTCATAATCCCATTCTATAATCCCTATCTAGCATGTAATCTATACATAATACCATCTCATAGAGAAAAGTAGACCGAAACCTACCTTGATACCGAACCACAAGTCTTGAATCGCCCATAAATCACTCAACCTTGCTCCACGATCCCAAAATAACGCCACGCTATCAAAACAATCATCTACACATCAATATGAGTAAAACGAGACCCATATTACTATATCAAAGGTCGGGTTAAAATTAGAGTCAAGAATAGGCCTGTAGGGCCCGTTAAAGAAATCCAAAATTGAATGTGTCACAAGGTTCCTCGAAGGACAAGGAATGTATACTCAAAAGTTGAGCACAAATGGGACGTAAATCGGGGCTCAAATCGGCTGGCAAAGTTAATGAACCAAAGACCTAATTTCTAAGAATTTACAATGGAAATGATGGAATTTTAACAAGGAAAAATAATGAAAAACGACCAAGGAGTGTTGGGCAAGCTTACCTAAGCTTCAATGGATGATTTCCCACACTTTTCCTCGTTCCAAGCTCTCAAAAATAGGGGAGATAGGGTTGAGAAATGAATGAAAAATCGGGTGAAAAAGGAGATTTAACCTCTAGGTGTCGCTAAAGCAGTCACTTGGCCGCTAAAGCGGCCACTGCTAAAATGGCTACTAACCCCTAAAGTGGCAGGTGCAAATGGGCGAGTGGCTGCTAAAGCGGCTCTCTGGTCACTCGACGTCTGCTAAAGCAGAAAACTTTTGCTAAAGAGACGTTCTCTAAAACAGTCCTTGACTACTAAAGCGGTCACAACAGATATTAGGCATCCGAATTTTGCCAAGTCCAAATGGACTCTGATCGGGTGCTCGAAATTCGTTCGAAACTCCGTGCATGCAAACGAACTATGCTACCATACCGAATTTGACATTCCGAACTCAATGGAACCATTGAAATTTTCATCTGAGATCATTTCTATTAAATGTGGGCCCTACACCCATAGTTTCTTTTTTCTATCAAATCTACCCAATAGCCCAAAACGAGTTTGAAAGCCTCGGGACCTGAACCGAGAGTCCCCCTGGCCTAAAATCAATATTTCAGAGCTGATGGCGCTGTTAGAAATTCCATATGAGGTCGTCAACTAGGATTTTTGGTACGAGACCAAATTCTTTACAACAAAAGCTCCAAAATAGGAAAATGAGCCTTAAACCTGAACGAACTATCCGATAACCGAACCGATAATTCCGGCAAGTCATAAATGACCTATAGCCGCTGTGGGCAGACTCAAAATGCCAGAAATATGCAAAAATCAAGAAAATGACCTGGAGGGTCATTACAATCACACATTTCATGCTCCATTCTAAGAGTACTACCACAAAATATTTTTATGTCCTTACAAGACAAAGCATTGTTACAATCAAACTCACTTGCAAAGAAACATTCATCATCAATCACAATTTTAGTGTTCCTAGTAGTCAAAGAAGAAATATATTCATCTTTATCACAAGATTTCAAAAACACACACCATGTTTTCTCATATTTGACATAACACTAGCTTGAAATCCTTTAAGCTCACGATCAATAACAATTTTAGCTCCACAATCATATTCAACTAGTATTGGACGATAATTCATTTGCATATTAACACAAAGTAAAGAATCATCAACCTCACCAAAAGGTGGTCTAACATTCACACTCAAGTCACTATCAAGTTCATTTAAAGTAACTAGAGAGTTAGGATTAGCCTTTTTACCTTGATGAGTACTTAAAGAACCTTCTTTACCTTGATTTTCTAAAATTAAGCTCACTTGGTCACTTGAAGAAGTAGTCCCAACTTGACTTGCCTCTTTCAATTCGTGAATTTCTTTCCATGTTGAGTCATCCTTTTTGTACTCTTCTTCAAAAATACCTACAAAAGAAGTGAAAACACTAGAAGAACAAGAATTCAAAAGGGTAGAGTTAGAATAAGAAGACTTCTCACTCACACTTTCTTGTTTCTCTCTTATCTCATTTTTTTTCTCTCACTTGCTTCACTTTTCTTCTTTTTTTCTCATGACAATTCACTCTCATTTTCAACTCTCATTTCTTTTGTGCTTGTAGCCACTCACTCACTTCATTTCAAATATCCTTTTCTTTTTCCACTTTTGATTTATCACTATTAACTCCCTTACTCCTCTCTTTCTTTTCTTTTTCATTTATTTTATTAGGAGTGCAATAGGCTCCAAGGATCCCCTTTGAGTTATTGGGATGACTATTCACATCAAGTTTCAACTTGGAATCTTTAGAAGCTTCAAAGACTCTACTTGAATTGTTGGAATGACTTTGCATATCAAATTTCAAGTTAGTAGTCTTCACTTTGACTTTCTTGACTTTCTCATTTGATATTGAAGATTCCTTAGAGGCCATAGGAGTTAAGACATGCTTTTTCTCCATAGAATCTACAACAACAAACTTTTTCAAATTTCTATCAAACCAAAATCTATTATATTTGAACTAAGGAGCTCCTAAACATACCAAACAAGTAGACAAAGGGTAGACATCACACCAAATTCCCCCTTGATAGCTTTCATGGTAAACAAGGATCTTCACCGCTTTGTCAACCAACTTTCTACCAAATTTATATGGTGACCTTTTTGTATGACAAGGTATGTCCAACCACTCAACCAAAAAAGGATCAACAAAGTTGGTATAACACAATTTATCTACACCTAAAATGCAATTAAATGTGCAACCACTTTCATATCCCTCCACAATGACTTTAAATTTAGTCAAATTTCATTAGGCTTATGCTTCCATTTTCTTCTAGAAGAACCACTATAATCATGAAAAACTTCACAATAACTTCTACTAGAAGTAGAACTATAAGATGAAATTCTTCTTTCTCCATTGTCATCCATACCTTCATTGTAACTCCTTGAACCTATGTAAGACATAATTAATACAAGAAAAGTGGTTAGAAAAATAATGGACCTCACAATTCAGACCCACACGTGTATCACTCAAATATTGCACTCAATTTTCTTTTCGTTCGTGTATACACTCAAGGTCGTTGGCTTTTAGGACCACACTCAAATGATCTCGCCATTCAAGCATTTTACCATTCAAGGGTATCCCTTAGTCTCTTCATGGTTCTACAATCTCAAATAAGCTCAAAGCAAGCTTTCAAGTATTGGTTCGGAATGGAGTTTATGACACTAGCAAAGAAGGAATGAAATAAACACACAACGAAACTAAAAAGAAAAAAGTATGAAAGAAATTGACACGAAATGAAATACCAACACAAAAATAACTAGATAACACAAGTAGAACTAATACTCAATGTAATCTAGCTAAATAAATTGACACGCAATAGGATTTACCATAAACCAAACAACTCAAATCTAAGAGTTGGGGCAAAAGATCACTCAAAACAAGCTCAAAACACCATATTCATCAAATCTATCAAGACCCAACTCAAATTAAGTTTACCCAATCAATATGAAATATTTTTAAGCATCACCCAATTATTTTTGAAGTAAGGAATCAACTCAAACTCCAAAATTTTCACTAAAATTCGCTCAAGGAAAATGCCTAATTATTGAACCCAAAATTGACCTTAATTTCAACCATAGATTCCAAAATTGGAACCTAATATAGTTTACCCATGATGTAAACAACTTAGATTCAAAAGATGAGGCAAAAATTCACACAAAGTAGCTCCAAAACTCAAATTTTCGCACTCTAGAAAGTGCTGAAATTTCAGTTGCGAAAGTGGGAGAAAATTAAGCAAAATCAACTTTAAATGGCCCCAAATTTGATATTCAAGCACTTTAGATAATTTTCAAAAAAACCCAACAATACCCATTTGAAAATTTCATCATTTTTGGATCCAATATTTTTTTTTGATTTTTTTTTTTTGATTTTCAAAAAAATACAAGCCAAGGATTAAGAATTGTAGGAACAATTCTTTAGCCTTACTTGACACCAATTGATGAAAAATGAGATAAAAGATAATAAATTCAAGAGATAATCAAGAAATTGAGGGAGATAAAGAAGAAAGAAAGAATAATCTCATAATTGAAGTAAACTAGATACCAAACAAATATAGATTTGTAATTCTCTAATTTGAACAAACAACTACAAGATTAAATTCAAGGGAGAAGAGAATTGAGCTCAAACATGAATAATCTTACCAAAAGATATTCAAGAGAGATCCAATGTAGAGATAAAGGGATAAACCCACAAACTCACCAAGGAATGTTCAACTAAAAATATTATCTACCTCTAAATAACCTACATCATATTCTACATATACTACTAGGGTTAGCAAATATGCATCATACTATGACAAAAAAGGACCCTAAAATATAATATTAGTCTTCTTTTGTGTTGATTCTTGGCTTCTATACTCTCTTGAAACACTCCAAGCTCTTGATGTCAAGTTGAAATCCATCCATGCAATAAGTACTTCCCGAACTTGCATCAAAGTTGAACCACTGAATCATCATCATTCTGCACATTAGCTTCCTCCTGCATATTCCCTTGATTACCTGTTGCTTGCCTCTACAAAGTACCTTGATCAGTAGATATATCAGTAGATGCAGGTGTTATTGCCTGTGGAGTGGTGTCAACAACATCATCAATAACAACAGTTTCAACTACATTATCATTGTGCTGCAGTATGTGAATATCATCTTGGGTTATAGGAACTGAGTGATAGGATAAAGTACTGAACATGTTATTAAGACCAGCCACATCAGCATCTTCTGTAGTTTGAAAAGGAAAAATTGTCTCTCTGAAAATCACATCTCTACTAACAAATATGACACCAGTACCAAGATCATATAACCTATACCCCTTCTGAGTCTCTGAGTAACCTATGAGAACTGATTTACTTGCTCTCTCTTGGAACTTATCTCCCTTAGCAAGACACTTGCATAATAAAGGCACCCAAATACTCTCAGGAGATTTATTTTAGGAGCCCTTTTAAATAGCAAATCATATGGAGATTTTCCATTCAAAACAGTGGATGACAACTTATTAATGAGGTATACTGCAGTTCTTACATAATCTCCCTAATACTTAGTTAGTATCCCACTTTGGAACTTCAAGGCTCTTGCTACTTCAAGTATATGCTTATGCTTTCTCCCAACAACCACATTCTGCTGGGGTGTATAAGCATAACTAGTCTGATGAACTATGCCTTAAGATATAAACAAATCTTTGCATTGAGAATTAAAAAATTCTGTCCCATTATTAGATCTAAAAGTTTTAACACATACACCAAATTGAGTCCTTATTAATGAGATAAAAATGCTTAATATAGTGAACACCTCTCACTTAGACTGAATGAGACAAATCCATGTATATCTGTTGCAATCATCCACCAGAGTTACAAAAGAGCATTTATTGTCATATGTTTGTTTTTTATAGGATCCCCAGACATTTAGATGAACTAAATCAAAAAAAGTAGTTTACTGGTACTAATAGGAAACTGTAATCTGTGTTGCTTTGCTAAAGGACAAATATCACAACTATCATGTATCTTAGAATCCACTTGTCTTGGTAAAGTATCCATGTGTTGCATTGCTCACCAGAAGGGTGTCCTAGTCTATAGTGCCATAGTTTGTCTTCTGCATGAAATGAAGATGTCAAGAAAATTATTATAGATTTGATGCAATCCTTCAAAATGTATAATCCTTCATGTTCCTTACCAATCTCCATGACCTTACCATTTGAGAGAGCCTAAAAGATGCAAAAATTAGGGAAAAAGGTAACAGCACAAGACAATTCACTTATCATTTTTTACACTGATAGCAAGTTGAATTTGAAGTCTGGAACATGTAATACATTTTGTAGCTCATGTTCTCCAAGGATCATAGCCTTCCCTACATGTGTTATGTGAGCTATGCCGCCTACAGAAACCTACACTTTACTACTGGGATCATCTTGTATACTACTAACAGAGGTTAAGAGATCTTTATAGGGAGTGATATGATGTGAAGAACCTGAATCTATTATCCATTCACATGTAAAAGCGTTGGACAACAAACAAGTGATACATGTTAAGTTAGAAGCATGAGTTTGAGATTTATCTTTCTCCATAATTCCTATCAACTGCTCATATTGTCGGTCAGTGAAGAAATGTGGCATTGATGAAGATGCTGCACCATCATTTGTGGCATAGTGAGCTTAAGGTTTGTATCTTCTACCTCTAGCTGGAGGTTTATAACCAGCAGACCTATTGAATCCAGTAGGTCTAGGTGCAGTAGTATGAGGCCTGAAATTGCCCTGAGGTTCGTAACCTGCCTGACCACTTTGTGGCTGAGAAAAAATCCCTTGTTTGGAACTAGATGCTTGATCACCTTGAAAGCCCGACCTTTTACTCTGAAAATCCGAGGGGTAACCTACTAGTCGATAGCAATCCTCCATAACATGATTTCTAAAACCACAGTATTCACAAAAAAGGTCTGTCCTCTTAGTACCATATGCAAAGGACTCAGATTGTTTAACTTAAGGTTATAGGTTTGTGTTTTGCCTGCCAACAAAGACATAGTTTCCTTTTACGCTCTGTAACACCTAGGGTTCGTTGAATTTTTTGTTAAGTAACAATGGCATAGGCGTCATTTGCACTAATAATTAGCCTTTCGGATAAGATATGACTCCTAATTTGACTATAGCTCTTATTCATTCCCATAAGAAACTGCAAAAGCCTTTGAGATCGCAAATGTTCTATGTATAGTCTAGATTCATCACAATCACAGTGTGGTAATGGATCAATAACATCTAATTCATCCCAATAATACTTTATTTTTGACTAATAACAAGTAACAGAGTCCATACCTTTCCGCAGAGTTACAATTTCAGACCATAAGTGATAGATCCTGGTCAAATTGGAGCGATCAAAATGCTCTTTGAAATCCTTCCAAACTTGTTTCTCACTTAAAGAAAACAAAATGCTCGGCATAAGCTCACTCACTATCATGCTTCCAATCCAAGAGAGAACAAGTGCATTGCACTTCTCCCATAATTCTACTAGTTCACCTCTGTAACTACTTTTTACACATGATCCATCAATGAATCCAAGCTTCCCTTTTCCTCAGAGTGCCAAGTTCATTGATATGCTCCACAACGCATAATTCTTAGGACCTGTGAGCTTGATTGGAATAATAACAACTTCGGGCATATCCGAAGCTTGGAGATAAAGAGGATGGTGATGATCAATGGTGATCGTCTCTATACTTGCTCCTCCTTCAGTATCCGCCATGAAGAACGAATCAATTGCGTAATCAATTACAACAAAAGCAATGATCGCTGCTACGATACCATATGAAATTGAGCTAAAACTGTCACCTTAATAACATGCAAGCTATGATCTAGGGAGAATCTGAGAGAGTAATTGAGAGCAAACGAGAAAAGAAAGAACTGGTATTCATTTTCATTATGATGTAGAGTATAGGGTGTGTGTTTATATAGAGCTTACAATGGTAAATTACAGCTGTCAACCTCAGGTTGCTCCACTAACTCCTAACCATATTGTAACTAACCATGAAGACAGCTCTAACTAACTCAGAACAATCTACTGATATTTCTAATATATTATCTCAAAAATAATGTAATAATCTAAAGAAACACGATAGAAATAGGGTGGTGGAGATGATGGCTACGTGGGTGGAGGTGAGGACTGAGGTGTATTAGGCAGTGGGTAGGAGACAAAGAATATGCAATGTCATTTATAAAACTTATTTTTCCTATTTCCAATAGATAAAATCATGTTCCTTATTTTTAAAATTAAACTTTTGTTTTCTAAAGAAAATGTTTTTAAATATTTTTGACTAACTAAACATGAAAAAATAAAAAAATATTTTCTGACAAAAATATTCTTCCATACCAAACACACTGTGAAACTCTACTTCATTTATTTTGCTCAATATATTCATTTTGCTCCTATATACACTACATCAAAAGTGATCTTTAGCGGCAATTAATTAACGATAATAGCTTAATTACCGTTGAATATACTTTTTTAGAGGCATTTACAAATGACAATTACATTTTAGCACTCTTTGTAAATGCCCCTTAAGACTATAGCGACATTGGATCTAATGGCAATTAACTAATGCCGGCAAAAGCTTTAGTACTCTTTGTTAAAATACATATTTATTGCCGCTAAAAGCTATTTTTGTTGTAGATATAGATTATCTACTATAAACGAAGGTCAAAATGGCGTCTTATATATTGTCTTTCAAATTCTTTTTTTTTGGGCCAGGTCCCTTTCTCAGAATCTTTAACTTAGTTTTCCTTAGCCACAATCTCATTAGTTAATTTCTTCTTTTTTAATTTTTATTTGTTTTGATGATGGATGACTTGACACTGGATATTGAATAGGAGGTACCATTATATGTTATTTGTAGATGATATAGTATTAATTAATGAGACACTTTGTGGAGTATAATGATAGACTGGAAATTTGGAGACAGATATGGAGTCTAAAGGATTCAACATGGGCCGATCCGAGAGATGGGGGAGAGGGGTTTCCAAGAACCCAATAATTTTTGTTCAAACCCTGTATTTATATTGAGAATCCATTAATTATATAAGAAATTGATAGTTGGAAACTCATAAGTAGAAGGAGTTAATGGTTCAGTGGCAAAGAAGGAACCTGGTATGATCAGTTTCGAACTAAGTCAAAACTTTCCATAAATTTAGCCTAATTATTTTTAAAACACAGAGTCTATGCCTAATGATACAAACCAAAATATGAAAAGCTAAATAAACTACAAAAATCACAAGAACAAGCTAAAATAACAAGACAAGAAAATAAGGATAGATAGAATGACACAAAGATAGGTAAATCAAAGAAACCAAAGGGTGTTTCAAACCCTAAAACCTCTATTGAATTATACTACAAAGCACCAATTCTCTTATGAAGACCCCGAGTAAAATTAATCCACTCGCAAGCAACGTTTCTGAAATTTCAACAAAGCTCCCAACAAGCTCAAAACACTTGCAAGTGTATCTCTCATCATCATTCATCAACTAACTCTAATAAAAGGAAAATCCTAAATATTTATAGTCATGGGTTATTTATTATAAAATGGGCCCAAACGTTACCCAATATGACAAAGCGGTCCAATTGACACTTATAGCAATGCACCTTCTATGCTCCAAGCTATCATCCAAACACGATGTTGCTCAATGGGGGCCCGTGGATTGTATTATCAGATATAGATCCTCTCGTACGACAAGCTATCATCCAAATACGTACTTGCTTCCCTAGGATGATCAAGTCTTAGATCCTTAGGTATTGTCCTTGAAGCATAGATCTGGAAAGATTGGAACTGATTCGGCTTGTATCATCATCCTATTCTTGAAAAGGATTCGACCTCGAATCCAAATCTTTTATCGACTTGCCATCACACTTTTCAAGTTTGAAATACTTTGCTAAGAACTCCGTTATGCCTTCAAGCACATTTTCATAAGGCACTCTCCTTGCATCCTCCTTTGGACGTATTTGTTCATGAACCTACACAAGAGAAGGAGTGATACTAGGTAAAATGCTAGTATTATGGTTAGTGGACCTAAGATGGAAAGGGCCTTTGCATAATTGGATTTGGGGTGGTCGAACAACATTTTTTAGAGATTGGTTCATATCGATTTGTGGTGAGGGAACATGTTCTTGAGGTCTTGGAGAATAATTTTGGTGGATGATTCTCAAAATAGTGATAATGGAAGTGTGTTATCCGCTTGAGGGAGTTTGGTTGTGGAATCGGTTCTCTATTTTTGTCACCATACCCTCCACATGTGTCATTGTCCCTACTATGCGTGAAAATGTTCCTCTCATTTTATTTACATCTTATCGCATCCCTAGGAGTTTCTACAAGATGGTATCAAGGGTTGCTTCATGCATGGTCCTTAGTATACTTGAGAAATGGAATGACACAAATACGAATGACTCAATTAAAAACTAAAGGACTTGAATCAAAGAAGTTCCCTAAGAAATAAACGATAAAAGCACACAAAGAAAAGGACAAGAAAGAAAAATAGACTCTAGGACTAACCAATAACTAAGTAGGGTGATTACTAGTTGTTAATTAGTATAGGAATCAAAGAAAGTAATCAAGAATCAAAACTAAAATTCAAGAGATGAGCTTACTATTTTTGGACCCTCTTGATGGTTCAAGTGGTGGTCCGTCAAGTTGATGGTAGTCCGTTAGGGATTCCGTCAGCCTCAACCAGTAAAGGTGTTTAGGAATCTTGGGATAACGATTTACTTGGAGGTCCGTCAATGTGGTGGTGGTCCGTCAATTCTTCCGTCAGTCTGATCCAATAAAGGTATTGAGGGAGATTGGGGTGACGGTTTAAGTGGTGGTCCTTCAGTTTGTTAGTGATCCGTCGGGTCTTCTGCCACACCTAGACAAAATGGGATCCTAAGCTTCCCTTGGTTATTAGTGTCTTGGTGGTTCGTCAGGTGCTTGGTGGTTAGTCAGGCTAACCGTCAAGCCTAGATAGCTACAGCCTCCTGTGGTATCCCTTTTGTATTCTATTTTTGTCCTATCCTCTTTTGGAATATTCCTTAACACAAAAAAGTACACCTTCCTTTTTCTTTCCCTTTTTTAGATCAAACCTCCCTTTCTTGAATGTTTTTCTTCAATAAGACATGAAGATTATGAAGAACACATGAACAGTCAAAATTTAACCCTCACTTAAATTTTAACCACGAACTCCCTTCGACTTCCCAAACCTATCCCGGACATTTTTAGGCTTCAAAACTCCACCAATTACTCTCGAAAATAAACCCACTTAAAAATATGAAGAATACCATGAATATGATGAACTTCCAAAACTCAACCTAGTGGAAATTCAACGCCGATAGCCTTCAAAATTCAGATTCGAGTTCTATTTGACAAGGAGATCAAACCCCAATACACTTAGAACTCCAATTTTGCTCCAATCAAAGAACCCACTTCACTTTTTTCAAGCTTTTTCAAACTCAACAATGGTGGATCCTTCAATACAACTCCAATCGAGCTCAAATCTCGGATTTAGACTCAAATAATACTAGAGAATACGATTTTAGTATTAGAAACTCAAGAAGACACAAAATCAAAAATCAAAACTCAAAATTTTCAAAAACCCTCAAAAATGTTTTTTCTTTTTTTTTTTTGTGGGTAAAATCAAACCCAAGACTAGAATAGTTGGAACGATCCTAAGCTCGGCTCTGATACCAAATGAAACAAACCAAAATACGAAAAGAAGAATAAACTATGAAAATTACAAGAACAAGCTAAGATAACTATTGACACCCAATTTTGACCATCCTTTTCGTCAGTTTACTCATTCGAGCATCTATTTTGTTCTCGAGGCCAAAATTGCTATTTTTAGATATTTTTATCAAAAATTGTGACAATAGATACTATTCATATTATCTAAGTATTATTATCATTATTATAATAATTATTATTATTATATGATTATTATTTTGAGTTGTTTTTATCATTATTATTATGTCATAATCTTTACTTGCACAGTTATTGTTCACTTAATCTTTTACATTTCTCTTTTAGTCTATTTTAAAAGTATTTGATCAAATATTTTAAAAGTTACTATTCTTTTATTGTGATTTTTTTTTTTTATATATAAAATACAATGTTTGATTTAATGATTTAGTATTATTTTCCTTCACTTAGTAATTTAGTAGTCACCCATTTTATATATATATAAATTTGTAGAAATTTATTTAGTCCTAAACAAGTTTCAAATTTCAAATTCAAATTTTATCAAATCTTTTCATAAGTAGAAAAATCCTCCTCACTATCTTTCCTTTCTTGTATTCTCAATATCATTTCAAATTAATTTTACCTATTTTATTTTACTCTTTTCATATCCATAAAATCCTCCTACAAATCCAAAAAATATTTTCTTTACTTGAAAAAATATTACTTTGCTCCAAAAAATAATTTTCTCTTATCATTTCTTTCCATGTAAAATGATTCTAGCTAAAATAAGAGATCTCCTTGCCTAATTTTACTACCTCCTTAACGTTTCTATTCTTTTTTTTTTTCATATATGAACCCAATCCTAAAGCTAAGGAGGGGGGGGGGGCAAGATCACAGAAAGAAAAATCCTAGGTAATTGTAGTAACTAAGGATAATAGTCATGCCTTTTTCTCTTGACTCATCTTCCTCCAAAGCCCCCCAAAATGCAACAACTCTTACTGCGGGAGAAACAACTACTCTACCACCACCTCACCACCCTAAAACATCCATAGTCGTCACCTGAAATCAACTAGGTGCGACCCATTGTCCAACTGATCATATCAGATCCCTTTGTCGACAACCCCGTCAACCTTAGTCGTCCACTAGTTCATCATCATGAAAAAACCTGCCCATCTCTTTTCTCACCATTAAACAACTGACGTTCAAGCTTTGGCTCGCTGAGATTGGAGTCCAGTTACCCAAAATTGCTTATCTGTTTGAGGTTTCGTCTCCAGTATTAGTTCAGATTCAAAGAATTCGTTTATCAAATTTTAGAGGTCCACTCTTAACCTTTGTTTAAATTTTTTTTCTCGACTTTTTAATTTAACTCTCAAAGGTTGAGAGTTCCTGTATATTGATCTATTTTCGTTCCATATGCCTTTGATTTCTATGTGGTTTCATACTCATGATATAAAAGTGTTATTTAGTTCATATCAAACTTTAGATAAGTACTGTGAGTGTCTTTTGCATCTTTGTTTTTAGTGAGTTAAGTCGGTAATCATTTTACCTAATTTGATTTGACATTTTAGTGTCTGCATGTGTTTGTGTAGTTTATCATTTTTTGAGTTGGACATTGCCATTTTAATAGAGCCATAATGATGTCTTTAACGTGAGATCAGTCATGTGCAATTGTTTATAATACTTGAATTACTGAAAAGCTAGCATATGCAATTCTATGATGATGATTCTTTAATTTGCAAATGTTTAGGCTATTGTTCTTCAGTTATAAATTTGTTATTCTTAAATTAGACGAGCGTTACTGTAATTGTGTTAAATATCTAATATTTTGGGCCAAAACAAAATTTAGATTTGATTACTTTAATTATTCTTGTAATTAGTTAAATATTAAGAACGGACATACTCTCACCTCTTTGAACATTTTTTGCATGTACATCACAATGGAATGACATCATTTGAAGTCCAGCCATGGTCAATGGAGGCGTCAATGGAAAATCGAGCTCAAATGAAGTAGTCGCCCCCAAGTGGGGATCAGGTACATTTGGGAAATGATGACAAAAATACAGGCTATAACTAACTTCTCATATGAAGCACATAGAGTTTTATTAGAAAATATAAAGCACCTCGTTACTCCCTTCTTCTCTAATTTTTGCATGTCACCCTTAAGTCTCAAAGACTCGAAAACTTATACTCCCTCTGTTTAAAAAAGAATGACCTACTTTCCTTTTTAGTCCGTTTAAAAAAGAATGAACCTTTCCTTTTTTGGCAACACTTTAATTCCAACTTTCCACATGGCATGTTTAAGATCACAAGATTCAAGGGCATTTTGGTACATTTGTCATAGCTTTAATTTAGGACCACAAGATTCAAAAGTCTTCTTTATTTTCTTAAACTCCGTGCCCAGTCAAACTAGGTCATTCTTTTTGAGACGGAGGGAGTACTATTATACTAATTATCGATATACTTTCATACAATCTAAATATACATACCTATATTAGCTTTGCACTACTTTTAGATGATGAATACCTTATTCACTATTCTTGAATAATTTCTTTTAAGAATTATATTTGTCTCGTCTTGAGGCGTTTAAGAGAGTTGATCATACAAAAATAGAGAAGAGGGGTCTAATATCGCATTGGGCCCGTTTCAGCCTTGTCATAACCTGATCCCACTCTCATTCTCTCTCTCTCTCTCTTCTTCTCCCTCTCTCTCCCCCTCACTTTCTTAACCTTAAATTTATGTGTTAAATTATTATTTTATCTCTTACATTATATTTGCCACCAAATTAAGGTGGCATACACTTTACTAACTATCTCTTTTCTTTTTATCAAATTTTACAACTCATGGGGACTATAATGTGATCCTAAAAATAGGAGAATAATCAAAATTATTTCTTATAAACACTTCTTCACCAACAAGGTAAGTCTCCTTATCTTCACAATTTTTTATGTCCTTGAATACCTAATTTTGTGTGTAGATTATTTTATTTTTTATTTGTTATTATATTTGAGTGCTTTAATTATTTGCTTGGAAGCAGCCAGGTTAGTTCATCTATCCTTTACTCTTTTAATCCTAGATTAACTTGTGTGTATTATTTGAATATTTTAAATATTATATTAGAAGCACCAATTTCAGCATCTCCTTCTTTTGATTATTAATATTGTACGTCTTTGTTTGGTTCGTTAGATATTTGCATTATTTTATTTTTGTAAAGCTGTATTTAATCGTAAAAATAAGTTATATTCAAGTTGCACAATTATTTATCTTATTTTATTTTTTGTACAAACTTTTTCCCTTTTTGTCAGATTTAATTTCTTTTCTCTTCTTTCTATCTTAAATGCTTGTATTCTTAATTTTCCTTAAATTAGTACTCAAGTTATTTTGTTGTTTTCTTGCTACCTTTCTCTACTTACCTATTTTTATTTATCTAGAATAATTAAAATAAATTATGCATGCTTAATCACTTAGGTATTTTATAAAATCGATTGACATTTGTTTATCACGTATTTCCTACGTAATATATGAGTTTGGTCGAGATCCACTGTCACGTCCTATTTCGAACTTGCCGAAATAGCCCGCAACGTAAATGGCTCTTCTACCTGATTTTAAAAAGGGGTTCAGAGTCGCCACCTAATTTTAAGGATTAATTAGGAAACCTTTGTTATTGCGAATGTTTGACTCTATTAGTCTGGTGAACCAGAGATTCTAAGTAAGGGCTTTATTTATCTCGAGGGGAAGGGGTTAGGCATCCCTCGAAACCTATCCTAAGATAGTCCTTAAAAATTAGTCTAAGATATAAAAGGGAATTACTTATTTCATTATTACTAAAAAAAAGATTTTAAAAAGATGTAATGTTTCATAAATGTATTTAGAAAATATAATGGAATGATTTGAAGCCAATTCTCGTGTTTAAGAGAAAATTAAAATATGTAAGTATATAAAAATATCGTCGTTGAGTAAAAGTAAAATGCACACGTCATGAAAAAAAGTAGCATAAAATATATTTAAAGTGTATGTGGAACATATAATATGTGTGTAAAATAAATCTATGAATATATTTTATTAATTATGAAAGTGTATATATAGTATCCCATGCATACTAAGTATGCAATTGGATGAAATATATAAGTATAGGAAATATTTTCATATATACAAATAGGTGAAATAATATTATGGTAAATATAGATAAATGCATGTGCAAAGTAGTATATGTGTATCCTTATGTGTATGTGTAGAAATAAATATATGCATAATAATTACATATGTGGATGCGTATAGCATGCGTATTGTATATGGAAATATATTATGCCAAGAATATGTGTATGTATAAATAAATATAAGACATGAATGCAACAACGGTAGCATATTCTAGTTGACAAATGTATATACCTATATATAAATTAAATATGAAGTAAATATACTTTATAATAAGATTGACAGAAAATAATGTATGTGGTATACCTTATCGGCTCGCTTTGAAGTAAATGGCTTGGACCAAATATATCGTCTTGATAAAAAATCATTATTTTTTCGTAGACTTGAATATTACACCTTCCCTATGTTAGTAGAAAAATAATTTATTTATCATCAATTTATTACTCATTTATTGGATTACTTTTTATGCTAAATTTGTAATAAATATAACGAGTGATAATTCTAGTTGGTGAATCTAACTTCTAAGCGAATGTCAAATAACAAGAGTAAAGATAAATATTAGCATTTCATGATAAGATAAATACTAAGTGTACATAAACTTGAAATAAATAAAGTTGTAAACTTAAAAGATATTTTTGTTTGTCTATTCAATTTTCCATTTTAAGTGATACGAGTTTGATATATATTGTCATTTATTTTAACAGCCTGCAAACTTCGATGTTTAATTGTACCTGAAAGATAAGAAAAATTAGTTAGTTCATACAATATCTCACAATATAGTGTAGTTAAATTTAGACCCACATCAATCTTGAACATAAATCAAAAACCATAAAGATTTTGATTAAGAAGGCTCGAATATAATGAAACAAAATCTTAGGAGAGTGATTGAGTCGAGTTATGGTTGAAAATACTGGTTCCTCGTCAGCCGTCCTAGTACACAACCACAACATGTCCGTCAATTTCACCTTAAGTAAATTTAATTTCTCGTCATCGCCTCTTATAAAAGGGCCCCGATCGAGGGACACTTATTTCGAAGGAGCATGGCCTCAAATTAAATTTCATCGGCCAAAATAGTGTAGTATTTGTTCATAGTCAGTACAATATCAAAACAGTAAAGCGTAAATAGGCAAAATCGCCAAAGAAAAACAGTCATAAAAATAGACCAGCAGTGAACCAAATCAAGATAACAACAAGAATGTCGAAATCCCAAACAATCTGTGGTATGAAAATAATGGGCCAGCAGTCCGACAAATAATATCAAAACAACATCAAACCGGTAACAGTGATGAATTAATGCTCAAAAATGAAAAAACATAGAATTAAAATTGAGGTAGACAATTCAATGTCACCGTCGCTTCAACAGTGATGGAATGATGGAGCGGTGTGTTACCGATCAAGTTCGTCGAAAATACGAGAGGAGCGATAGCGGCATCACTTCAACGGCGTCGCCGAAGCAATGCCAAAAACAAATAGCCGGCCAAATCTGGTCGTTCTTAGACAAAACAGTAGCGAAATCGCGCGAGAGAAAGAGAGCCAAGAATGCAAAGATTTGAAAGTGTGACGTTCCTCCATTTTTCTCTCCTCCGAACTCTCTCCTCTCTCACCCTCTCTTTTTTTTTAGGTGAAAAACGCCTCTATTTATAGGCGAAATCCGGACTTGAAAGTCCGGATTTAAAATAAGAAATTTACAAAAACGTATAAAAGAAGAGGATTTGAAATTTGAATTCCAATCCCTGAAAAAGAATCTCCTCCTTGTCCATATCTTTGACGATTTTCAGAGTATTAATGGCGGATTTGAAATAAAATTAAGTTGTTGCCTAGATTAGGTGCCTGAATTGTTGCCATTCATTGATTCACGGGTTTTGGGGGTATAAAAAATAGGTGAATCTTGGTGTAGTAGCGGTAGAGATGGCAGCGGCTGGGGGGGTAACGCGGCTTCTAGTGGGTAATGGAGAGAAGAGTAGAAGAAGAGAGAGGGAGAGAGAGTTTTGGTTTAATGGTGTTTTGGGTAATGGAAAGGGAGATGCCAATCTTTGGGGAAGAGAAAAGGCACGTCCTTTGCTGAATTTTGGGAAGAGAAAAACACCTCTTGCACTTTGTATTATTGACTCGATTTGAGCCGTCCGATCATTTGATCGGACAGTTTAGAATAATAATATGAAATAAATAACAGATAATGTATATATATAAAGTTGAAAAATTCATGGGCCTAGGATTAAAATGATTTAACGGTCAAGATGATTTTGTGCTTTGTTTGAAAAGGATTGTGCTTTTCTTGATTTTGATGACATGTCACAATTTTATTGGTGGAAAAGGTATGGTATGGATTGATGACTTGGGTAAAGATGGAATGTATTGGACCGGGTCTCGGGCCTAATTTTGGGCCTATTTTGTCCGAAAATCGATGAATAAATTGAGTTTGAACAAAATGTAATTGGAATAGCCCAAATACCTTTTCCATTAAATTAATCTAATAATGCTTCTTTGTCCTAATTAATTTCTATAATATATACGTATATAAATTATGTAAATGATATAATATACATATTTAACTTCGATAAATTTGTGAAAAGTAAAATATAGTAGTAATGTAGTGAGAAATAAAAAATGTACTAGATGCAAGTTTTAAAATATTTTGGTATATTTAAAAAGTAATTAAAAGCATTTAAAATATAGTAGATGGAAATAACAAATTTATTTTAGAAAATCAATTAGGGCTAAGAAGCATAGGAAAATTAATCAAAGAAAAAAAAGCGAGCCAAAATTGGGTGTCAACAGCTGCCCCTGATTGAACGAAGGTGATGTAAGAACCTTTGGGAAATCAAGTTGACGTAGCCAATTTTGTCTCAGGCAAAGATTGAAAGATTATGGCCGAACTCAATTTCTGAGCTGCCTACATATCTTTGGTTTCACGAGAAATTAGGCCATCTGTAGTTCAAAATTCTAGCAAATTTTTATCCATTTCAAAATCTGGCCCAGTGTAGAGTTATGATAACACTGAGTCTTGGTAGCGACTATGAAGATTTAGCACGAATGGAGCGGATGCGGACGCGCTTAAGTTAAGCATACGAGAATTAGGCCGAATGTAGTTCTAAAATGGAGCAAATGATAAAATTTTGAGAGGTCCTTAAATTTTTCCCCAACGTATGATTTGTGATTGACATTGATATCCTTGGAAGGAATTTTCTAGCGTTGACGATAGATGTAGTAGAAAGTTTTTTTGAGATGGACTTATTTTGTAGCCTCTCGTTTATAGATTTGGCGCGCAACACACCCATAAGCAAGACTCTACTCAAGTATGTCTCGCATCTCTACAAGATTATGTTAGACAGTGGATGGAGATAGGCCCTCAAATATATCTATTAAGGGTCTGGGAAGATGAACAAGAGTATTAGATTTCATAGGAGTAAATGCACTCTGATTTACGAATTCCTAGGATTGATTGGAGTCGTAGTGCTAGTCTTGAATTTTAACCTGTGAGTTTGATATTCCTCATCAAGCAATGCTTAGTCGCTGCATAGAAGTAGTTCCATGCCGTAACGTATGTCTTGTTGTTGTAGGTTGTGGTTCCGATTAAGAGATGCACGACGTCTCTGATTGCTTACGAGGACTTGATGATGAATGATGTCTTCGATTGTCTACAAAGACTATGCGGATAAATGATGTCTTCGATTGTTTACGGAGACTGTTGATTATTGTAAGACCCTCCGGTTGTCTTCAGAGACTTGATGATGCATGACGTCTTCGATTGTCTACGAGGACTTAATGATGCATGGCATCTTTGATTGTCTACAGAGACTGTTGATTATTGTAAGATCCTCCAGTTGTCTTCAGAGGCTTGATGATGCATGGCGTCTTCGATTGTCTACGGAGACTAAGTGATGCATGATGTCTTCGATTGTCTATGAAGACTGTTGATTGTTGTAAGATCCTCCGATTGTCTTCGGAGGCTTAATGATGCATGGCGTCTTCGATTGTCTATGGAGACTGTTGATTGTCCTCTAGTTCTTCAAGAGAGCGATATATTAGTTGGTCCTTTCTCTAAGCGTTTGTTAATGTTAGAACACTTTGATCGGGTTAAAGTCATTGGTCACGTTCTAAGTATTCAAAATAATGTCAAGAAAACACGTCTTACGTTTTGGAGCCTCTATTTGATCAAAGGTAGGCTTACTTTCGTACAGATTGATACAGATGGATCCAGATTTTTGACACGTTTTGAATTCAGAAATATTTAAGGATTATCTTTAATAAAGAGTACATCAAAAGGTAAGACCGAAAAAGGTCATAATGACGGTAACAAAAGGTGTTACAAGGGTGTACAATCAATACTAATTAGTAGGAATGGGCTGAAATGATTCTCTCGAGAACTGATAGAATCTCAAGGCTTCATCATTGATAAGAAAGTATCTTATGATTGAGATGCCAAAAGTAATAGGAGGACTCGAAATATTTTTACGTACGTCAGCTGAAAAGAAAGGGAGAAACATGGGTGGAGACTGACAATGCTCTGCCTTTATTGTCATGAAAAGAGTAACGTATAAGGACAAGATTTTGGCTAACAATATACATCCGTATACCAGCAAAAGAGAATTGAACATTGAAAGAGGTTCAATAATATCCTTTGTCAGTTAGATTGAAAAAGATGTTAGACATGGGTAGAGTTTTAATGAACACCCCACATTTATTGATTTAAAAAAAAAAAGAGCTTTAATAATACTTTAGTTTGTTAATTTGAAAGGGATGTCGTATGAAGGCAAAGCTCTGAAAATAATCCACTTTCGTTGACCCTGAGAAGAAGGTCGGATAAAGGTACGATTTAAAGTACCCAACATTTGAGAAAAAAGAGGGTCAAACATTGGTGGAGATGAATAATATTCCGCATTCGTTGTCATGAAGAAGGGTGTCAGACAAATGCGGAGTTTTAAGAGATACTCTACGTCTGTTGACTAAGAAAGAAAGAATCAGATGTTGGGAGAGTGTTTGATATCCCACACCTGTTTGGATCAAAAAGATGTCAGACGTAGATAAAGTCTCTATAATACTTCATATCTGTAGATTTGAAGAAAAAGTCAAATAAAAGCAAAGTCTTTTGAGAACACTCCACTTTTAGGGACTTTGAAAAAGACATTTGGTAAAGCAGAGTTTTAGCGATACGCTGTATTTTGAGAAAGGGATGTCAAAATATTGGCTGAGTTTGGGCAATACTCCATATCTATTAACAGCATTAAAAGAAGGTCAACACAATTGTTCTAAACCCGTTAGTGTTAAATCTCTAGGCTCTCTGAATCAATTCTCACACAAAGTATGTCGTAAAGGTACATAACCTTTCGATAAAAAGGCAGTTCCTTAATTACGGAGACGATACCTCGGACAGTACCGCCTAAGGTGTATGCAATATGACCTATTGCTAGAGTAGAATTTTTTCCTAAATATTTAGGAGTAGGAATAAATAATTTGCGAGAAGGCACGCTAACCTAAATGCACCAACTCTGAAACTAAGGAATCCAAAGAAGGTTTGGGGGAGTGTGAGACACCCCCTGCGTGAATCACAATGTGTGAAGTGTTTACAGTTAAAGACTCGATAGAAACTGCAAATGACACTATAGGGAAAGCAGTAACAGATAATGTTTTCAAATAAATAAGGACACAAGTTGGGATTCGACTTGCGTCCTTTCAAACAAAGCAGTGTATATAACTAAAGCAAACAATTAACTTAAATAAGCAAATATTCTCGAATATTAATCTAAAACTAAGTCTACTAAGGTCAAAACCTAAGTCTAGTCCCAGCGGAGTCGCCATTCTATCGCTCCCTATTTCAAGCTGATCGAAACAGCCCGCAACGTAAATGGCTCTTCTACCTGATTTTAAAAAGGGGTTCAGAGTCGCCACCTAATTTTAAGGATTAATTAGGAAACCTTTGTTATTGCGAATGTTTGACTCTATTAGTCTGGTGAACCAGAGATTCTAAGTAAGGGATTTATTTATCTCGAGGGGAAGGGGTTAGGCATCCCTCGAAACCTATCCTAAGATAGTCCTTAAAAGGGAATTGCATATTTCATTATTACTAAAAACAAAGATTTTAAAAAGATGTAATCTTTCATAAGTATATTTAGAAAATATAATGGAATGATTTGAAGCCAATTCTCGTGTTTAAGAGAAAATTAAAATATATAAGTATATAAATATATCATGGTTGAGTAAAAGTAAAATGCACATGTCATGGAAAAAAGTAGCATAAAATATATTTAAAGTGTATGTGGAATATATAATATGTGTGTAAAATAAATCTATGAATATATTTTATTAATTATGAATAGTGTATATATAGTAGCCCATGCATACTAAGTATGCAATTGGATGAAATATATAAGTATAGGAAATATTTTCGTATATGCAAATAGGTGAATAATATTATAGTAAATATAGATAAATGCATGTGCAAAGTAGTATATGTGTATCCTTATGTGTATGTGTAGAAATAAATATATGTATAATAATTACATGTGTGGATGCGTATAGCATGCGTATTGTATATGGAGATATATTATGCCAAGAATATGTGTATGTATACATAAATATAAGATATGAATGCAACAACGGTAGCATATTCTAGTTGACAAATGTATATACATATATATAAATTAAATATGAATTAAATATACTCTATAATAAGATTGATAGAAAATAATGTATGTGGTATACCTTATCGGCTCGCTTTGAAGTAAATGATTTGGACCAAATATATCGTCTTGATAAAAAATCATTATTTTTTCGTAGACTTGAATATTATGCCTGCCCTATGTTAGTAGCAAAATAATTTATTTATCATGAATTTATTACTCATTTATTGGATTACTTTTTATGCTAAATTTGTAATAAATATAACGAGTGATAATTCTAGTTGGTGAATCTAACTTCTAAGCGAATGTCGAATAATAAGAGTAAAGATAAATATTAGCATTTCATGATAAGATAAATACTAAGTGTACATAAACTTGAAATAAATAAAGTTGTAAACTTAAAAGATATTTTTGTTTGTCTATTCAATTTTCCATTTAAGTGATACGAGTTTGTTATATATTGTCATTTATTTTAACAGCCTGCAAATTTCGATGTTTAATTGTACCTGAAAGATAAGAAAAATTAGTTAGTTCATACAATATCTCACAATATAGTGTAGTTAAATTTAGACCCACATCAATCTTGTATACATAAATCAAAAACCATAAAGGTTTTGATTAAGGAGGCTCGGATATAATGAAACAAAATCTTAGGCGAGTGATTGAGTCGAGTTATGGTTGAAAATACAGGTTGCTCGTCAGCCGTCCTAGTACACAACCACAACATGTCCGTCAATTTCACCTTAAGTAAATTTAATTTCTCGTCATCGCCTCTTATAAAAGGGCCCCGATCGAGGGACACTTATTTCAAAGGAGCATGGCCTCAAATTAAATTTCATCGGCCAAAAGAGTGTAGTATTTGTTCATAGTCAGTACAATATCAAAATAGTAAAGCGTAAACAGGCAAAATCGCCAAATAAAAAAAGTCATAAAAATAGACCAGCAGTGAACCAAATCAAGATAACAACAAGAATGTCGAAATCCCAAACAATCTGTGGTATGGAAATAATGGGCCAGCAGTCCAACAAATAATATTAAAACAACATCAAACCGGTAATAGTGATGAATTAATGCTCAAAAACGAAAAAACATAGAATTAAAATTGAGGTAGACAATTCAATGTCACCGTCGTTTCAACGGCGATGGAATGATGGAGCGGCGTGTTACCAATCAAGTTCGTCGAAAAGACGAGAGAAGCAATAGCAACATCGCTTCAATGGCGGATCAATGCCAAAAATAAATAGCCGGCCAAATCTGGTCGTTCTTAGACAAAATAGTAGCGAAATCGCAAGAGAGAAAGAGAGCCAAGAATGCAAAGATTTGAAAGTGTGATGTTCCTCCATTTTTCTCTCCTCCGAACTCTCTACTCTCTTACCCTCTTTTTTTTTTTTAGGTGAAAAACGCCTCTATTTATAGGCAAAATCCAGACTTGAAAGTCCGGATTTAAAACAAGAAATTTGCAAAAACGTTTAAAAGAAGAGGATTTGAAATTTGAATTCCAATCCCTGAAAAAGAATCTCCTCCTTGTCCATATCTTTGACGATTTTCAGAGTATTAATGGCGGATTTGAAATAAAATTAAGTTGTTGCACCAGATTAGGTGCCTGACTTGCTGCCATTCATTGATTCACGGGTTTTGGGGGTATAAAAATAGGCGAATCTTGGTGTAGTAGCTGTAGAGATGGCAGCGGCTAGGGGGAGGGGGTGACACGGCTTCTAGGGTTTTTCGATTTGGGTAATGGAGAGAAGAGTAGAAGAGGAGAGAGGGTGAGAGAGGTTTGGTTTAATGGTGTTTTGGGTAATGGAAAGGGAGATGTCAATATTTGGGGAAGAAAAAAGGCACGTCCTTTTCTAAATTTTGGGAAGAGAAAAACACCTCTTGTACTTTGTATTGTTGACTCGATTTGAGCCGTCCGATCATTTGATCGGACGGTTTAGAATAATAATATGAAATAAATAACAGATAATGTGTATATATATATATATATATATATATATAAGCTGAAAAATTCATGGACCTAGGATTAAAATGATTTAACGGTCAAGATGATTTTGTGCTTTGTTTGACAAGGATTGTGCTTTTCTTGATTTTGATGACATGTCACAATTTTATTGGTGGAAAAGGTATGGTATGGATTGATGACTTGGGTAAAGATGGAATGTATTGGACTGGGTCTCGGGCCTAATTTTGGGCCTATTTTGTCCGAAAATCGATGAATAAATTGAGTTTGAACAAAATGTAATTGGAATAGCCCAAATACCTTTTCCATTAAATTAATCTAATAATGCTTCTTTGTCCTAATTAATTTCTATAATATATACGTATATAAATTATGTAAATGATCTAATATACATATTTAACTTCGATAAATTCGTGAAAAGTAAAATACAATAGTAATGTAGTGAGAAATAAAAAATGTACTAGATGCAAGTTTTAAAATATTTTGGTATATTTAAAAAGTAATTAAAAGCATTTAAAATATAGTAGATGGAAATAACAAATTTATTTTAGAAAATCAATTAGGGCTAAGAAGCATAGGAAAATTAATCAAAGAAAAAAAGCGAGTCAAAATTGGGTGTTAACACCCATATTTGTGGACCTCGAAAGGTGCCTAACACCTTCCTTTCGAGGTAATCTGAACCCTTACCCGAATTTTCGATTGATGTAGTCTAAATAATTAAAATAAGTTCACAATTTAGTCTCGAATGGTGTCCTAACGCACCTTAATTTATTAGGTGGCTACTCTTCACTCTAATTAATCCCAAAAAGAGTTGTCACGTCGAATCCCACTTTTCGCGAGAAAAATAGGGCGCGACAATAACAAGACAAAAAATAAGGATAGATAGAATGACACAAAGATAGGTGAATCAAAGAAACCAAAGGGTGTTTCAAACCCTAAAAACCTCTATTGAATTAATCTACAAAGCACCAATTCTCGTATGAAGACCCCAAGTGAAATTAATCCACTCGCATCCAACGTTTCTCAAATTTCAACAAAGTTTCCAACAAGCTCAAAAACTCGCAAATGTATCTTTCATCATCATTCATCAACTAACTCTAAGAAAAGGGAAATCCTAACTATTTATAGCCATAAGATATTTATTATAAAATGGGCCCAAACGTTACCCAATATGACAAAGCGGTCCAATTGACACTTTTAGCAATGCACCTCTTATGCTCCAAGCTATCATCCAAACACGATGTTGCTCAATGGGCCTGTGGATTGTATCATAGGATATAGCTCCTCTCGTGCACCAAGTTGTCATACAAATACGTACTTGCTTCCCTAGGATGATCGAGTCTTGGATATTTAGGTGTTGTCCTTGAAGCATAGATCTCAAAAGATTGAAACTGATTCGGCTTGTATCACCTAATTTTAGGAATTAGGAAATCAATTTATAAAGGTATTTTGGAAAGAAAACCTTTATTTAAACCAGAATATGCTAATAGTTCAAATAATCTTCTGAGGAAGAGATTAAGCACCTTCAAAAATTCACAAATACCATTATCAACAGATCTAAATATTTTCACTAACTTAAAAAGAAATCTCTTTAGAAATATATGAACTTACAACTGTTTGAAAGTAAGTAAAATCTTATCTTATCATATGATCACTTTTCTTATTCCAAAGGATAAAATAATTTGAATGACTAAATTTCAAATAAATTTTGACTTTGAATACTTATCTGAGTTAATAACTTGAATTAAATGCTTAGCCCAATTTTTAAACATAAATTTGAATAAACTTTATTTAATAACTATGAAAGGATATAAGAAATCCTCAAGTTATCCTGATAAGCTTAAGACGTTGTTGGCCTAGTTGAATCAAATTTATTATTGAAAATTGATCTGTTGAAATAATTGTCACGCCCCAAGCTCAAGAGATGCAACTGGCATCTGATGCCAAAATTTAGGACCAAACCAATCCTGCTGAACCATTTGCCACATGCAATATAATCAACAAAACAAACTAGTATATCTCAATTTGAAAATAAGTTCTCGTCCAGTTAGGCCACTGTCAACGGCTCTACAAAGAAAATAGCTACTTCTAACAGTTCATATAAAGAAATAAACACGTAGCACACATGTCACGACCTAATTTAAGAGTCATGATGGCACCTACCATGTCCCACCAGTAGGTAAGCCAAGCCTCGTCCTGAAACGACAAGTAACGGGCGTCATGGCGGAAGGATACCAAAATACTACAATTTATGCCCACAATACATGCACAAAATATAGGGCTACATAAAACAGAGGGAAGAAAACTAAAAAGAATCCCATGACCTAGTAAGGCCGGTACAAGAGCCACTAGCAAGGAAATAAGAGTACTAAAAGTATCACTATACATGTGGTCTCGAAAAGAAAGACTGTCCAAAAGTAAGGGAAGGAGAGGGGATCAGCTCTGGCTCGGAAAGCTCACCCTATCTCCGATATCTGTGAATAGCTGGCTAGAATATCAACGACCGCGGCTAGTACTCGGATCTGCACCAGAAAAGATGCAGAAGTGTAGTATGAGTACCAAAACAACGGGTACTCAGTAGGCATCATCAACCGACTGAGTTAAATCATAATATAAGTAAGATAAAATGCGGGGATGTAAAGTGTATCAAGGAAAAGGGCAAACCTGAAAGCATACTCTGACATAGGTAAATAATTAAGGAACATGAATTACCAAAATTAAAGTGACTAACTATAACCCAACTAGGCCCCCATAAGCCTAGAGGGTACAAACAAGAGAAAGCTAAACCAGTTGGACCCCCATAAGCCTGATGGAAGGAATCAAGACATGCACTATTACCTCACTAATAGATCCCATTCCGAACCACAACTCGCCGGACTCGAATCGATCTCCAACTATCATAAACCTAATAGAGAATGCCAGACTTGGACCAGTATCTACATATCATACTCCAGACTCGAACCGGTATTTAGTTATATCATATTCCAAACTCGAACTGGTATTTAAGTATCATATTCCGAAATCAAATCGGTATTTAAGTATATCATATTCCGAACTCGAATCGATATTTAAGTATCATATTTTGGACTCAAACCGGTATTTAAGTATATCATATTCCGAACTCAAACCGGTATTTAAGTATCATATTTCGGACTCGAACCGGTATTTAAGTATATCATATTCCAGACTCGAACCGGTATTTAAGTATATCATATAAAGATATCATAAATCCCATAGTTCCGAACTAGGTATATGCCAAGTAATCTAAGGTCTAAGACTAAGGATGATACCGTGGAAGAGGAGCTCCTAAGTCTACAGATAACTAGGTGCGATATCCCAACCCAAGGCATCAATTTTACTTAAGGGAAGGGTAAAAGAATCGATTCTACCTCTAAACGGCCCTCAAATCGGCCAAATAATCCAACTTTGCTAACTAAGTGACCAGCCATAAATTTCAATCCCAACACCAGCACAGTATAATGCTAACACTATGATTAAACTCAATCTTTAAGTTGGGTAAACCTAGCCTACCTGGACGCCAAAGAACACTCGGTGAAGTCTGCTAAAGTGGAGCTTTTCCATTCCGACAAGCCTCCGTACGATACCACGCTATCAAAATAACAATCTACTCATCAATACGAGAACAACAATACCCATATTGCATAAAAATGCATCAGGTCCAAAATCAAATTGAAAACCTTATGCGGGGCTCGTTTATGAAATTGCAAGTTTGAAACCGTCAAAACGTCCCTCAAAGCTCAAGGATTATTTACCCTCTAAAATGGGTGAATTCCAAGCACCATAGTACCCAAAGTCAAACCACAAAGCTAACTAGGGTTTTGGGCTTAAACGGAGAATTTTACCAAGAACTGAGACGAATCTTACCAAGATTTATACGGGGAAAAAGATGTTAATGAACACTCCAAGCTCCCTTGAACACCCAAGAATCGCCCCCTTATCCCCACTATCTCTCTAGAGCTTCTATGCTCTAACCCTTGGGAAATAATGAGAGAAAAATGGGTTGACAGGGATTTAAATGCAGCTGCAGGTATCGCTTAAGCGGCCACTTGACTGCTTAAGTGGTCACCGCTAAAGCGGACAGACTTCGCTTAAGCGGACCGGCAGGTCCAAGGCTCCATCTGCTAAAGCGGTGCCCAAGCCGCTTAAGCGGTTGCACCAGCTAAAGCAGCACTTGGCAATATTTTGCCAAGTCTCCAACGGGTCCTCAGGATTTGTTTGGGATCCCATGAACGCAAACGAACTATGCTACCCCATCAAATTTGGCATTCCAGACCCAGTGGCCAAATCAGAATTTCCATCTGGGGTCGTTTTGATGAAATGTAGGTCCCACACCCAAGGGATCGTTTTCATCACTTTCCACCCAATAGCCTAAAACAAGTCCGAAAGCCTCGGGACCCGGACCAAGGGTCCCCCTAGCCTAAAATTGACGTTCCAGAGTTGATGGAACAATCAGAATTGGTATACGAGGCCTCCTTCCTGGTCTTTGGGCCCAGTAGCCAAATTTGGAAAACATAAATCTCGAAACAGGGAAAAGACTCAAAAACCCAAACGAACTGCCCGGTAACTGAACTGTCAGCTCCAGCAAGTCATAAATGACCTGGGGCAGCTATGGGGAAGCTCTAAACATCAAATAATGTGGAAATGCAGAAAATGACCTGGAGGGTCATTACAACACAGGTCCTGTTTAGACTGTCGAGGCCACCTTGATATCTAGAAAAGCATAAACGCTATGCAGGCCGCTAAGGCTACCATGATCCGTAGAAATATAAAAGCTAAACACATATATGATCAAGGCGAACATGCCAATATGCAAAATAGACAAGACAACAGGGCTCATACGCCTGACCACACACATCTATACAACCCAAAATCTGCAAGCCTCTAAGAGTAATAAACTTGGCCAGGACAAGGACCTGACCTACCCAAAAACTATTTATGACAAAAGCTAACAAACCACTGAAACTCTGGCAACTCCGGAAGGAAGAAGTTTTTCTCTGTGTGAATAAATTTTTTCTATATAAAACATACTTGGTATACATATATACAGTATTATATATAATATACCATAAATTTATAAAATATGCTTTGTATATTTCTTTATATACTTTGTATATTTATATATGTGTATGTGTGGTATATATATGGTATAAACTTTTTATATATAACAGATTTTGTAATAAAATAATACTTTATATATTTATGGGTATAAATATAATACTTTGTGTATAAATATACCAAGTATTATGGTACATAAAAGTAGCAGTTGTAGTTTATGATATAAATTTGTTATATTGGACATATTTTTTTATGAAAAATATAATACCAAGTATTTGTTATATAAATAATGGAATGATTCTAAGAAAAGAGTATACAAATCAGTGATGCAGAGATAAAATATTTAGTTACTAATATATACAAGCGGCCTAAAGCAGGCAGGAGGAGGTTGTCCTGCCAGCTTAGGCTGAAGGATATTTTTGTCATTTCACAATAATTTCAATCACCACAAAACCCCATTCTGAAGGGCATTTCTGTCATTTCACAATAATTTCAACCATTACAAAATTCCTATTTCAGGATTCAACGTTTGCCATAAATAGAGGTAGGGGTGGAGTAGATGTTGACGACGATGATGATAACGACAGAGAAGATACATTTTATGGCAAAAGGAGAATGAGGAAAAGAGGAGAGTGGTTTTACTGTAGTGTATGTTTTGGTGAAATGAAGATGAATTGGGTAATAGATTGAAAGGGTTTAAGGAAAACACAGAAGACAAGGTGAAAAAGGGAGGAGATGGGGTGTCGGGATTTGTTGGAAGAGTAACCAGAAGAGGGAGAAGAAGTTGAATCATCATCGGATATAATGTAAGCGACGCTAACAAAAACGTTGTTAACCTCATGAACTAAGGAATGGAACTTTCTAGAAACGCTAGAACAACCAGAACCTTCTAGAAACGACAAAACAACGATCCAAAGCTTTGACATCGCCGATGATGTTGAAGATGAATAGAAGAAGAGAGTCTGGTAAGCGATCGGAGTGGTTAATGGGTTCCGAGTAGATCATCCTTCCATTCAGATCTGATCTCAATAAACCCATCGGCTAATGTGTACAATAGAGTGGAAGAATGAAAAGGGAAATAAAATGGATTTTTGGTAGAGGGATTTATGGATCTAATGGAGAAGACAAAGTGCAACAGAATAAGTACTGCATTGGGTTAAGGCGCAGCAGAAGAGGAGAGTATGGCGGCTGGATTGGGGGAAATGGAATTAGGTTAGGGGTGATAGGTAAATTAAAAAGAAAATGCTAGGGAGTGGACATGGACAACCTGATCAAATGGTGTGGATGGTTGAGATTAAAATTAGAATTTGGGTCCGGTTGCGGGTTATTGGATTGGGTTAGTTTAGGATTTTAAATTGGGCCAATTTAGACCCCATTTTGAATAAAATTGACATTATATGGTTAAAAAAGGCCAGAGATTAAACAAATTGAAAGGAAAATTGAGTTTTCGCTACTATTTAATTAATAAAAATTATAAAAGGTATTGTAAATCTGGACAGATGGGATAACATATATTATCTAAAAATTATGTAGAAAGTATTATAAATCACAATAATTAACAACTCAAAATATGTAAAAACTATATGTAAAAAAATTGGTTGGCTTTTCAAATTTCGTCAGTATCCCATAAATTGAGACAAAGAGAATAACATATATTATCTGAAAATTATGTGACGTATTATAAATCATACCAAAATCTAAAAATTATATGAAAAAACTTGGTTGACTCTTCAAATTTCATTAGTGCTATGTAGATTGAAGTGGCGAGAGTAACATGAATTATCTAAAAATTATGTAAAAAGTATGACACATCACATAATCGCCTGAAAATGTTTGAAAATTATACACAAAATTTGATTGACTCTCCAAAATTTATTTATATCACATAAATTGGGATAAAAAAAATAATATATGTCACGGGTTCTTATGTCTAGTTTATTTAAGAACTCTCACATCCAAAAGATGAAGGTGTAAGAGATGTGGATGCTACGATAGATGTGTGGGTTTACTAGGAGAGATAAGATCAGAAATGAGGTTATTCGAGATAACGTGGGAGTGGTTTTAGTGGATGTCAAGATGCGGGAAGCTAGGTTGAGATGGTTCGGACATGTGATGAGGCAGTGCACGAGTGCTTCAGTGCGGAGGTGTGAGAGGTTGAATATGAATGGACTTAGGCGAGGTAAAGGTAGATCGAAGAAACAGCCTCTCTACCTCATCTCTGAGGTAGTGGTACAAACTGCATTCACTTACCCTCTCCAGACCCACTTTTTAGGAATATACTGGGTATATTATTATTTTGTTAAGAAAATTTTAAATTCTGAATGCTAGAGAGAGAAAGATTTGGAAGCAGTTTTAGGGATTATCTTTTACACCGGTTTTAATTTGAAGATTGAAAATAATACCTTAAATTAAGGTGAATTGATAATTAGTTATAGCATTAAATTAGGAATTATAATTATCTTTTCTGATTTTTTAAAAACGACTATATATGTAAAAAAAAACTCATTTTTTTAATATTGAAAAAGTACTATTATTTATGTAGTTAAGTCTTAGGAATGGCCTTTTCATGTAATTTTTCCTTGATATAAATTAGAACATAAATAGAAAGATTGAGGAATATGGGATTCATGCCCATTTATTCCTTGGGAAAAGTACATAAATTATCCCCTAAAAGCAAACTAGTTACCATGAGTTACCCCCTTCCAAACTAATTAAAAAAAATACCCCAGCGCTTAAAAAAAATTACCCGACTGCACTCTTCAAAGGTGCGCAACCTTTTTCTTCCCAATCTATTTTCCACTTAAAAAATCGGCACTTCAGGTTTAGCGCAGTTTTTTTTTCTTCTTTTCCTATTCATTACCTTTGTAAATTTCTGGTTCTTCTCTTCTTTTTTTCTTTTCTATTTTTTGTACTTTTCTTTTTGTCTTGTTTAAATTTCTCTTATTTAAATATAAAATAATTATAGTAGGTATATATAATAATAAATATAGTAACTAAAAAGAATATTAAATTCACTAATATATTTAATAAGATCTAAATTAATAGAAATATATATTTTTATTTTTGGTTCGATTATCTTCTTTTGTATCAATTCTTTTAAAGATAATAAAAATAAAAAAATTACACCAATTAATTATTTTCAGACTAATAAAAATACAAAAAGTAATAAATACACCATAACAATAAATTATTAAGAATGACCACTACTAAAAAAAGACCAAAAAACGACGGCCAAAAGTGACAGATAGTGTCGTTTTTATGGTCAAAATCGACGAAAAAGCGACGCAGTCACTTGCGGCGTAAGAAGGCTCGATGATTTTTCAAAATGACGGAGAACACCACTTTTTTTTTATCACGGACAGCGTCATTTTTAAAGAAAGAAAATTATTTTTTTTCAGAAAATGTGACGCTGTCCGTCTCATATGAAGAACAAAAAGTGACGGACAACATCGCTTTTTGGAAATTTTTATTTTATTTTTTCCAGAAAAAGCGACGATGTCGATCGCTTTTTGAATTTTTTTCAGATGATGCGACGCTGTCCATCTCTTTTTGTTCTTCATAAAGCGACGGACGGCGACGACTTTTGTAAAAAAAATAATTAGAAAAGCGACGGACAAAAGCGACAATGTCCGTCGCTTTTCTGAATTTTTTTGGATGCAGAAATCTGTATTTTCTGCATCCCACCTGCCAAAGAAAATGCAATTCAATATATACAGTTCCAAAGAACACACATTATGCTACTACAATCATATAACACATAATACTAGTCAACAACCTTAAACAATCAATCCAACAACATCCAAAACACCTAACCAATTTCATAATATCATGGTTTTAAACGTCCACCAGTTTCATAATCCATATCATACATCCACAAATGATGATCCATCTACAAAAATATGGATATTCAATTATAAACTAGTTAACACTTTCAAGTCACAACTTCACAACTTCAATTCACTAAACATTTCACATTTGTTAAGTCACTAGTTCACAAATTTAAGTCACTAGTTAATATTTCCAAGTCATTTTTCCACAACTTTATGTCACTAGTTAACATTTTCAAGTCAATAGTTCACAATTCCAATTCACTAAACACTTCACAATTTTAAGTCACTACTTCACTAATTCCAAGTCAATACAAAGTCACTTCTTCACTATTTCAAGTCACTAAACACTTTAATATTTTGTAAGTCACTAGTTCACAATTTCAATTCACTAAACACTTACATTATTTAAGTCACTAGTTAACATTTTCAAGTCACTACGAAGATTTTTCACAATCACTAGTCCACAAATTCAATTCACTAAACACTTCACATTTTCAAGTCACTACTTAACATTCTCAGTTCACTAAACATTTCACATATTTTAATTCACTAGTTCACAATTTTAATTCACTAGTTAATATTTCTAAGTCACTAATTCACAATTTTAACTCACTAAACACTTCATATTTTTTAAGTCACTAGTCCACAATTTTAAGTCACTAGCTAACATTTTCAAGTCAATAATTCACAATTTCAATTCACTAAACACTTCACAATTTTAAGTCACTACTTCACTAATTTCAAGTCAATACAAAGTCACTTCTGTAACACCCTGTACCTACTAAACCCTATGTGACGACGTTGAACAATGGTTACTCAAGTGTCGAGAGTCAAAGGTATGTACTTTATAAGGTTATTGATGAGATAATTGATATTGGGCCTAGTACAGGGGATTAGACCTTTGTAGGAGGTGTAACACCCCGTATGTTGTCGAACCTATACGACTACGTTTACGTTTATGGAATTAGTAAAACATGAGAGATTTGATGAATTAGACATTAATTTGTTGGGTATTAATGAGTCATGAGCCATTGGGCCAAATGAGGCCCAAAAACAAGAGTAAAAGACTAGGCCCAATGGGGCAAAATGATTCAATCATCCATTTTGACTAATCAACCATGCATTTAATACAAAAATTGGATAAGAGAGACTTAAAGAGACCTATATATATGAGGGAAATCAGATTTTAAATCATTTTGGACACCCATGCCTTTTCTAGAATTCTCTCAACATTTCCTTGTTCAACACAAACCCTAGACCTTTATCTCTTGGACCAAGATCATCATATTGCAAGACTTGGTAAGTGTTTATGATTATGGTTTAATATATTATATGCATTTAATATGGTTTATATCATGTTGGTTATGTTGGTGAAGTGTGAGAAGTTCACTATGTGTAAAACAATTTGTGTTTGCTAAATCGGAGGATGGTTTTGCCTTGTAAACTTGAACATGGGCTTGTGATCTTGAAGAAAGGGAACTTGATGGAGTTAATATTGACATGTGAGATGTGATTATAGTCGTGCCTTTTTTTATTCTTGTGTATAATTTTTGGAATTGTTGTTGTAAATTTGGTTATGGATTTGGTGACGGATTGAAAAGAAAGTGAGGTTGTGGTGATGTTTATGTGTGTTGTGAGACCATGGCTTGTTTTTAGCATATAATATGATCAAAAATATGTTAAAATAAGTTTTTTTATGATCATGGACCATTCATTGCATGAAAATACCCAAAATGGACCCATTTTGGCCAAAACGGGCATCCGCCCCCGCAGACAGAGGCACCTGCGGGCGCAGATGCCAATGCAGATGCCTATGGATGCTATCAAAGGGAATATGCACGCGCACCTCATCCACCTACGGGTGCAGGTGGCAACGCATGTCAGCCCCAGGTTCGGTTTTGTATGTTTTCGTAACTAGTTGACCCCGAAGGCCCCGATACCTTTTTTGGATGTAATTATAAACTTGTGATGCCGTTTTAATGAATTTAAAGTGTCGTATGGAGGCATGTTGGACTTTTTTAATTATGTATTGTTTTTCATAAGTTGTTATGAGGCAAGTTGATAGGGGCATTGTGACGGAATGATAATGAGGAAGCGTAAAGGGTAAGTGTGGTGTGAAATGCCACTGATGTATGATATCTTGGTCAATGTGTGGAATGATTATGGTGTTGTTGGTATGATAATGCAGTGGGGTGTACTTTAAAGAGTAAAATGAAGTTATGTGACAGTCATATAGTTTATTGTCGTTTTGTACACTTGTACGGTAAATAGTTGTTATCGAGAGTTCCATTATGGACTTGTATTGTAGAGTGAAACATAAGGAAGAAGCTGGACTGTTGTGTTCATATATAGACTTGTGTACTCATACTTGGAAGTGAAGGTATGTAAGGTTATCCTTTTCGTATCTTTCTGCAGCATAGAGTATTCACCTTGTTATGGTACTTACTCATGTCCGGAGTGTTCTAAAGTACCCCAGTTCAGGTTGAGATATATTGTTATTCATATGTCCTATTCTTAGATGAATTATGATTCACTTATCTCTATTCATTGACTGAAGTTCTTAAGCTATCAAAATGTTGACAAGTCTAAGAGAACTATCTCAAGGAGAGTAGGATGTAAGAAGAATCTACTTATTCTTGAAGAGTATTTTCCAATCATGTCATGTTCCAAAGTTTTATAATTCTGTAATTATGTTTGTACCAATCTCCCACAAGTGTAAAGGTACCAATCTCATAAGATCTCATAAGAGTAGTGAAGAGGTAATGTGCGAGCTAATATATCTATCCCTCACAAGTTAAGGTATCAATCTCATGAAAGTAAGGAATGAAATAATGTATATACATGTCTCCAATGATGTTCCAATCACCAATGTACCATTCTCATAACAAAACTAAAGAGAAGAAGCAACGCAAAGAGGTAATGCATATATGTGTGTTTCCAATAATATCATGATCCTCAAAGTATCAATCTCTCCCAAGTTAGAAATGAAGAAAGGTGTGTATATTATTCTATAAACCCCACCAAAGAGTGGATATATGTTAAATCCCACCAAAGAGTGGATGTATGTTAAACCCCACCAAAGAGTGGATGTATGTTAATCCTACCCATGGAGTAGATGTATGTTATTAATCCCACCAAAGAGTGGATGTATGTTAATCCTACCCATGGAGTAGATATATGTTATTAATCCCACTAATAAAGTGGATGTACGTTATATTATCAATCCAAAACTCTTGAATAGAAGAATCTCTTGATTAGAAGAGAAGAATCCCTTGAGTGAAGATGTATATGAAAGCTATTCTATGAAGGATAAGGATGTAAAATGAGTGATCTAAAATAACAATAACAAAAGCAATATACATGTTTCCACATTTAAAATGATGGTTTATCCACATTGAATATTTTCTCATATTCTATTCCATTGACATTCTCATGTATGATGTTGTTTCTTGTGGGCCTTACATACTCAGTACATTCCTCGTACTGACCCCCTCGGGGGACTTACCTTACATGTTGCAGGTGCAGGCACTAGTAGACCTCCACCGTAGGTTGACAGTGATTGCAGATCTTTGGTGAGCCCCAGTTGGTTTGGGACTTTCCGAGTCACAGTTATAGAGTTATTTTGATGTTGTATAAAGCGGGGACTTGTCCCGACTTTTAGTTGGTCTTGTAAATGCATCCGTTAGAGGCTTTTGTAGACATATGTGGGTATGTGAATGTAAGAGACGTATGATCATTTTGACTTGATGGATCTAACGGCCAAGTTTCATATATCTATAGATGTGGCATATGTTTCCATGTCCATGACTTTCGCATAGTTGCATGAGGAATAATCAGATTTATACGAGGATATGCATACGAATGTACATGAGCAAAGATTGGGTCTCTCGGGCCATATCAGCTTCGGGTGTCAGTCCGTCCCGAATGGGACTTCGGGTCGTGGCAACTTCTTCACTATTTCAAATCACTAATCACTTAATATATTTTAAGTCACTAGTTCACAATTTCAAGTCACTAACACTTATCATTTTTTAAGTCACTAGTTAATATTTTCAAGTCACTACTTAAGATTTTCCACAGTCGCTAGTCCAAAACTTCAATTCACTAAACACTTCACATTTTCAAGTCACTATTTAACATTCTCAATTCACTAAGTATTTCACATTTTTTAAGATTCTAGTTCACAATTATAATTCCCTAGTTAATAATTCTATGTCACTAATCCACAACTTTAACTCACTAAACACTTCATATTTTTTAAGTCACTAGTCCTCAATTTTAAGTCACTAGTTAACATTTTCAACTCAATAGTTCATAATTTCAATTCACTAAACACTTCACAATTTTAAGTCACTACTTCACTAATTTCAAGTCAATACAAAGTCACTTCTTCACTATTTCAAATCACTAATCACTTAATATTTTTTAAGTCACTAGTTCAAAATTTCAATTCACTAAACACTTACATTTTTTAAGTCACTAGTTAACATTTTCAAGTCACTACTTAAGATTTTCCACAATCACTAGTCCACAAATTCAATTCACTAAACACTACACATTTTCAAGTCACTACTTAACATTCTCAATTCACTAAACATTTTACATTTTTTAAGTCACTAGTTCACAATTTTAATTCACTAGTTAATATTTCTAAGTCACTAATCCACAATTTTAACTCACTAAACATTTCATATTTTTTAAGTCACTAATCCACAATTTTAAGTCATTAGTTAACATTTTCAAGTCAATAGTTCACAATTTCAATTCACTAAACACTTCACAATTTTAAGACACTACTTCACTAATTTCAAGTCAGTACAAAGTTATTCTTCGCTATTTCAAATCACTAAACACTAAAAAAAATTAAGTCACTAGTTCACAATTTCAATTCACTAAACACTTAACATTTTTAAGTCACTATTTAACATTTTCAAGTTACTACTTAACATTTTCCACAATCACTAGTCCACAACTTCAATTCACTAAACACTCGACATTTTCAAGTCTCTACTTATGTAATGACCCTCCAGGTCATTTTCTACATTTCCACATTATTTTGGCGTTTAGAGCTTCCCCATAGCTGCCCCAATTCATTTATGACTTGCTGGAGCTGACAGTTTAGTTACCGGGCAGTTCATTTGGGTTTTTGAGCCTTTTCCCTATTTTGAGATTTACGCTTTTCAAATTTCGCCACCGGGCCCAAATACCTGGAAGGAGGCCTCATATGCAAATTCTGACAGTTCCATCAGCTATGGAACATTGATTTTAGTCTAGGAAGCCCCTTGGTCCGGGTCCCGAGGCTTTCGAACTCGTTTTAGGCTATTGGGTGGAAAGTGATGAAAACGACCCCTTGGGTGTGGGACCCACATTTCATCGAAATGACCCCGGATGGAAATTTTGAGTTGGCCACTGAGTCTGGAATGCCAAATTTTATGGGGTAGCTTAGTTCGTTTGCGTTCACGGTGTCCCGAACAAATCCCGAGGACCCGTTGTAAACTTTGCAAAATATTGACAAGTGTTGGTGCTGCTTCAGCTGGTGCAACCGCTTAAGCGGGCCTTTGGCCGCTTAAGAGGAAGATTATTTAGCAGCTTGGGCACCTCTTTAGTGGCTGGAGCCTTGGACCTGTCGGTCCGCTTAAGCGGAGTCTGTCCGCTTTAGCGGTGACCGCTTAAGCGGTACCTGCAGCTGCATTAAATCCATGTCAACCCATTTTTCTCTCATTATTTCCCATGGGTTAGAACTTAGAAGCTCTAGAGAGATAGTGGAGAGAAGAGGGCGGTTCTTGGGTGTTCAAGGGAGCTTGGAGAGCTCATTAACATCTTTTTCCCCATCTAAATCTTGGTAAGTTTCGTCTAAGTTCTTGGTAAATTCTCCGTTTAGGCCCAAAACCCTAGTTAGATTTGTGGTTCGATTTTAGGTGTTGTGATGCTCGGAATTCACCCATTTTAGAGGGTAGATGATCCTTGAGCTTTGAGGGACGTTTTGATGATTTTGAACTTGTGATTCCATAAATGGGCCCCGCGTGAGGTTTTCAACTTAATTTTGGACCCGATGCATTTTTATGCAATATGGGTATTGTTGTTCTCATATTGATGAATAGATTGTTATTGTGATAGCGTGGCATCGGACGGAGGCTTCTCGGAAAGGAAAATCTCCACTTTAGCAGACTTCACCGAGCTTTCTTCGGCATCCAGGTTGGCTAGGTTTAACCTACTTAAAGATTGAGTTTAATTATAGTATTAGTATTATATTGTGCTGGAGTTGGGGTTGGAATTTATGGTTGGTTACTTAGTTAGCAAAGTTGGATCATTTGGCCGATTTGAGGGCCGTTCGGAGGTAGAATCGAAACTTATACCCTTCCCTTAAGTAAAATTGATGCCTTGGGTTGAGATATCACACCTAGTTCTTTGTATACTTAGGAGTACCTCTTTCACCGCATGATCCTTAGTCTTGGACCTTAGACAACATGTCTTATACTTAGTTTGGAATTATGGGACTTATTATATATATATATACGATATACTTAAATATCGATTCGAGGCTGGAGTATGATATACTAAAATACTGGTTCGAGTATGGAATATGATATACTTAAATACCGATTCGAGGCCAGAGTATGATATACTAAAATACCGGTTCGAGTCCTAAATATGATATACTTAAATATCGGTTCGAGTCTGGAATATGATATACTTAAATACCGGTTCAAGTCCGGCATTTTCCTGTTAGGTTTATGATATTTGGAGATCGATTCTAGTTCGGTGAGTTGTGGTTCGGAATGGGATTCATAGGTGTGGTAATAATGAATGTCTTGATTCCTTCCATCGGGCTTATGGGGGTCCGATTGGTTTATCTTTCTCTTGTTTGTACCCTCTAGGCTTATGGGGGCCTAGTTGGGTCGTAGCTAGTCACTTTAATTTTGGTAATTCGTGTTCCTTAATTATTTACCTATGTCAGAGTATGCTTTTAGGTTTGCCCTTTTCCTTGATATACCTTACATCCCCGCATTTTATCTTACCTGTATTATGATTTAGCTCAGTCGGCCAATGATGCCTACTGAGTACCCGTTGTTTTGGTACTCATACTACATTTTTGCATCTTTTCTGGTGCAGATTCGAGTACTAGCCGCTGCCGTTGATATTCTAGCCAGCTATCCACAGATCTCGGAGATAGGGTGAGCTTTTTGAGCCGGAGCTGATCCCCTCTCCTTCCCTTACTTTTGGACAGTCTTTCTTTTCGAGACTACATGTATATTGATACTTTTAGTACTCTTATTTCCTTGCTAGTGGCTCTTGTACCGGCCTCACTAGGTCGTGGGATTCTTTTTGATTTTCTTCCCTCTCTTTTATGTAGCCCTATATTTTGTGCATGTATTATGGGTATAAATTGTAGTATTTGGTATCCTTCGGCCATGACGCCCGTTACTTGTTATTCCGGGCCGAGGCTTGGCTTACCTACTGGTGGAACATGGTAGGTGTCATCATGACTCTGAAACTGGGTCGTGACAAATTGGTATCAGAGCCTAGGTTCTCTAGTATTGTTGGTATAAGAGCAAGTGTCTAGTAGAGTCCCGCGGATCGGAACGATGACGTCCGTTTCTTATCTTCGGGAGGCTACTGGACATTCTTAGGATGACTTCACTTTCTTCATTCATTTCGTGCGTCGAGTCTGTGTTGGTTTCTAAGGTTCTTGTTATTTCACTCTTTCACAGATGGCTAGGACGCGAGCTAAGACGATGGGTGAGGGTAACCCCGAGCCTGCTTCTAGGGCACCTGCTAGAGGTCGTGGCCGACCCAGATATCATGGCCAGGGTAGAGCTACAGCCCCAATTGGAGGGCCAGATAGAGAGCCTTCGCCAGATCCAGTTATTGCTCCAGAGACAGAGGTTGCCCCACAGCCTCAGCCACCTCAACCGTTGGTGGGCCAGGGGCTAGCCCAGGCTCCACCAGGGTTTATTTCTTCATCGTTGCTCAGAGATGTGTTGGTCCAGTTGTTGGGGTTAGTTGGTGGTGCACAGTCTGATGGTGCACAGTCTGCGAATTAGAGTGGTACAGATGTAGGGGCGCAACCTGTAGCTGCGGTACCCCGAGTTTAGGTTCCCCCAGCGCAGGTAGTTGCTCAGCCGGTAGTCGCCGAGCCTGCTATGTCAATTGAGGAGCAAAAGATGTTGGGTAGATTTTTGAGATTGACTCCTTCGAGGTTTACAAGGGCTCCAAGAGAAGATACATTTGAGTTCCTGGCTGCTTACGAAGTTAGGCTCTGTAATTTAGGCCTAGTTGAGGTTCGTGGAATCAATTACACTACTTTTCAGTTGGATTTAGCTACTAGACATTGGTTGAGAGGTTTTCTGGACTCCAGACTAGCTGGACTTCCCCCTTTGATATGGACTCAGTTCTCCGAGGTATTCTTGGAGAAGTATATGCCCCGAAGCCTCTGTGAGCGCTTGAGGGATGAGTTTACAGGGTTACATCAGGGTTCGATAACAGTCCTCGAGTATGAGGCGCGATTTCATGAGTTGGCCAAACATGCTACATCGATCTTGCCTACCGAGTATGAGAGGATTCAATGTTATGTTAGGGGACTAAGACTTTCTCTTCGCATGGTTACTTAGAGTTTGGTTTCCGCTGGTAGGTCTTTTGTTTAGATTTCTGATTATGCTCAGAATATGGAGGGGATGCATCGCGAGGCCCAGTGGGGTAGCGACAAGAGGCCATATCACCAGGGCAGTTTCAGTGGGAGCCTTGGAGGCTCACAGTTCCAAGGCAGAGATTCTTGGGGTAGGTACCCTCCACGTCAGTCATATCGTCCCCAGGGTCAGTTTAGTAGGCCTGTTCAGGCAACACTTTAGATTTCTGACAGATACCAGTCCAGTTTCAATGAGTCTTACGGTTAGAGCAGTGGCTATCCCTTGAGTGGGGCACCTTCTGGGTCTTCTAGTCGTGATAGTTATTCCGGATTAGTCAGACCTTCTAGACCGAGTGGTATTCTAGGTCCTTGTTATACTTGTGGAGTGTTCGGCCATCTTTCCAAAGACTGTTCCCAGCGTAGGGCGATACAGCCTACAACGCAAAGTGTTCAGCCCCTCAGATTCGTGCTGCCTCCAGCTAGAGGTGGTGTTCAGGGTCGCAGGGGTGGTTCCCATAGTTCTCGAGGAGGTTCTCAGGCAGGTAGGATAGGTGGTAGACCAGACGCCCTGCCAGGTGGTGGGCAAGGTCATTTATATGCTGTACCTGGTAGACCAGAGGCAGAGTCTTCAGATGCAGTTATTAAAGGTATAATTTCAGTGTGTCGTCAGCCGGCTATTGCTTTATTTGATCCGGGATCCACTTATTCATATGTTTCTGCTTATTATGCACCACGACTGGAGTTACCTTGGGAGCCTTTATATGTGTCATTGCATGTATATACTCCCGTGGGTGATTCTTTAGTAGTGGATCAGATTTATAGATTATATAGGGTGACCGTTCGAGAGTCTAATACTCGGGTTGATCTTATTGTATTGGATGATATGGTGGACTTTGATGTAATTCTGGGCATGGACTGGTTATCCCCTTGTCACGCGGTCTTGGATTTCTTTGCCAAGACCGTTACCTTAGCCATGCCTGGCATACCCCCAGTTGTATGGCAGGGTTCTTTTAGCCGTACACCGATGGGGATCATTTCTTATGTTCGGGCTAGGAGATTGCTGTCGAGGGGTTGCTAGTCTTATCTTGCTTATGTTCGTGATGTTAGTATTGAGAGTCCCTCACTTGATTCTGTTCCTATTGTTCGTGAGTTCACCAATGTTTTCCTTACAGACCTGCCTGGTCTTCCTCTTGAGCGTGATATCGAGTTTGCTATTTATCTTGAGTCAGGCACCCGACCTATCTCTATGGAACCTTACCGTATGGCTCCTGCTGAGCTTAAGAAGCTAAATTCTCAGCTTCAGGATCTCTTGGGTAAGGGTTTTATTCGGCATAATGTATTGCCTTGGGGTGCTCCTGACTTATTCGTGAAGAAAAAGGATGGCTCTATGCGTATGTGTATTGACTATAGGAAGCTGAATAAGGTTACGGCGAAAAATAAGTATCCTATGCCTCGTATCGATGATTTATTTGATCAGCTTCAAGGTGCGGCAGTGTTCTCTAAAATTGACTTGCGGTCGGGTTACCATCAGTTAAGGATAAGGGCAGAGGATATCCCCAAAATAGCCTTCAGGACTCGATATGGCCATTATGAGTTCCTGGTGATGTCTTTTGAGTTGACTAATGCCCCAACGGCGTTTATGGATTTGATGAATCGAGTTTTCAGGCCCTATTTAGACTCTTTCGTTATTGTTTTCATTGATGACATCCTTGTATATTCAAGGAGCGAGGGGGAGCACGAGCAACATTTGAGGATTGTACTCCAGACTTTGAGAGATCATAGGCTTTATGCCAAATTCTCAAAGTGTGAGTTTTGGCTCAATTCTATTACATTCCTAGGGCATGTGGTGTCTAAAAAGGGGATTATAGTGGATCCAGCAAAGATTGAGGCTATTCGTGATTGGGCCAAACCTACATCTCTGATCGAGGTGCGTAGCTTTATTGGTTTGGCAGGTTATTATCGACGATTTGTTGAGGGTTTTTCTTCTATTGCAGCACCTATGACCAGACTGACTAGGAAGAAAGTTCTATTTCAGTGGTCCGAGGATTGCGAATAGGGCTTTCTGAAGCCCAAAGGGTTACTTACTTCAGCTCCGATTTTGACTCTTCCTGTTGAGGGCCAGGGATTTATAGTTTATTATGATGCTTCTGGTGTCGGTTTGGTTTGTGTTCTAATGCAGCAGGGCCGAATTATTACGTAAGGGTCGAGGCAGCTTAAGATTCACGAGCTTAACTACCCCACCCATGATTTAGAGTTGTCCGCGGTTGTTTTTGCGCTCAAGATTTGGAGGCACTACTTGTATGGTATTCATTGTGAGATCTACACCGACCACCATAGTCTTCAGCACCTTATGACTCAGAGAGAACTAAATTCTAGGCAGCGCAGATGGATTGAGTTGCTGAAGGACTATGATATCTCTATCTTATATCATTCGGGCAAGGCGAATGTGGTAGCGGATGCCTTGAGCCGGAAGGCAGTGAGCATGGGTAGTTTGGCTTCTATTTCAGTGTCAGAGCGGCCTTTGGCATTGGACGTTCAACTCTTAGCCAACCTGTTGGTTCGGCTCGATATTTCGGACTCCAGGAGGATCCTTGCTAGTGTTGCCAGTTTGAGGATGGTAGACTTTATGGCATGCGTGATCAGGTGGCGAAGGGTGAGTCCAGTCGGGCTACCCTAGATTTAGAGGGCATTCTAAGGTTCTATGGTCGCATCTGTGTTCCAAGGGTTGGAGACTTGATTCGGCTGATACTGCGGGAGGCTCATAGCTCTCGATATTCCATTCACCCTGGGACAGGAAAGATGTATAGAGACTTGAGGTAGCATTACTGGTGGAGTGGCATGAAGAGAGATATTGCGGACTTTATTGCTCGTTGCCTTTGTTTCCAATAGGTAAAGGCCAAGCATCAGCGACCAGATGGATTGCTCCAGAGGCTACCCATTCCTGAGTTAAAGTGGGAGAGGATTACTATAGACTTTGTGACTGGTTTACCTCGTTCTTTGTGTGGTTCAAATAGTATTTGGGTCATCGTAGATCGGTTGACCAAGTTGGCTCATTTTATTTTGATTCAAATCTTCTTCAGCGCTGAGAGGTTAGCTTGTATCTACATCCGAGAGATAGTTCGCCTTCATGGAGTACCTGTATCCATTATTTCTGACAGAGGCTCAGTGTTTACTTCTAGCTTTTGGAGGACCTGTCAGGAAGAGTTGGGTACTCTGGTCGATCTTAGCACCGTATTCCATCCCCAGACCGACGGTCAGTCAGAGCAGACTATTCAGGTCCTTGAGGATATGCTTCGTGCATGCGTGATGGATTTTGGAGGTTATTGGGAGCAACACTTAGCTCTGACAGGGTCCGGTTATAATAATAGCTACCATTTGAGTATTGGGATGGCACCATTTGAGGCATTATATGGTAGGCGTTGTCGATCTCCGATAGGTTGGTTTGAGACTTTAGAGATTATTCCTCGGGGTACTGACCTGCTTTGGGAGTCCTTGGATAAGGTGCGAATGATTCAGGATAAATTGAGGGCAGCTCAGAGTAGGCAGAAGAGTTACCCCTATCGTAGACTTTGTACTTTGAAGTTTGGAGTGGGTAATCGGGTTTTTCTCCGTGTATAGCCCATGAAGGGCGTGATGAGATTTGGGAGAAAGGGTAAGCTCAGCCCCAGGTATATTGAACCATTCGAGATACTATGGACAATTAGGGAGGTAGCTTACAAGTTGGCTTTACCACCAGATTTATCAGCAGTTCATCCAATTTTCCATGTCTCTATGTTGTGGCGCTATATTCCAAATGAGTCTCACGTGCTTTAATGGGATTCAGTTCAGTTAGACGAAAGGCTGGCGTTTGTAGAAGAGCCAGTCCTCATTTTAGCAAGGGATGTTAGGCGATTGCGCTCTAGGGAGATTTCAATGGTGAAGGTCCAGTGGAGACATTGTTCAGTTAAGGAGGCTACTTGGGAGATCGAGAGCGATATGCGGACCCAGTATGCCCACCTGTTTGAGCCTTCAGGTACATCTCTACCCTTTACTTTCGGGGACGAAAGTCCCTTTAGTAGTGGAGATTGTAATGACCCTCCAGGTCATTTTCTGCATTTCCATATTATTTCTCCATTTAGAGCTTCCCCATAGCTGCCCCAAGTCATTTATGACTTGCTGGAGCTGACAGTTCAGTTACTGGGTAGTTCGTTTGGGTTTTTGAGCCTTTTCCCTATTTTGAGATTTACGTTTTTCAAATTTAGCTACAGGTCCCAAATACTAGTAAGGAGGCCTCGTATGCAAATTCTGACAGTTCCATCAGCTCTGAAACGTCAATTTTAGGCTAGGGAGACCCTTGGTCTGGGTCCCGAGGCTTTCGAACTCGTTTTAGGCTATTGGGTGGAAAGTGATGAAAACGACCCCTTGGGTATGGGACCCATATTTCATCGAAATGACCCCGGATGGAAATTTTGAGTTGGCCACTGAGTTCGGAATGCCAAATTTGATGGGGTAGCATATTTCGTTTGCGCTCATGGGGTCCCGAACAAATCCCGAGGACCCGTTGAAAACTCGGCAAAATATTGCCAAGTGCTAGGCTTCTTTAGCTAGTGCAACTGCTTAAGCGGAAGCCGCTTTAGCGGCTTGGGCACCGCTTTAGCGGCTGGAGCCTTGGACCTGCCGGTCCACTTAAGCGGAGTCTGTCCGCTTTAGCGGTGACCGCTTAAGCGGTACTTGCAGCTGCATTAAATCCCTGTCAACCCATTTTTCTTTCATTATTTCCTAAGGGTTAGAACTTAGAAGCTTTAGAGAGATAGTGGAGAGAAGGGGCCAGTTCTTGGGTGTTCAAGGGAGCTTGGAGAGTTCATTAACATCTTTTTCCCCGTCTAAATCTTGGTAAGTTCCGTCTAAGTTCTTGGTATATTCTCCGTTTAGGCCTAAAACCCTAGTTAGCTTTGTGGTTCGATTTTACGTGCTATGATGCTCGGAATTCACCCATTTTAGAGGGTAAATGATCCTTGAGCTTTGAGGGACGTATTGACGGTTTCGAACTTACGATTTCATAAGCGGACCCACATGAGGTTTTCAACATGATTTTGGACCCGATGCATTTTTATGCAATATGGGTATTGTTGTTCTCATATTGATGAATAGATTGTTATTGTGATAGCGTGGCATCGGACGGAGGCTTCTCAGAAAGGTAAAGCTCCACTTTAGCAGACTTCACCGAGCTTTCTTCGGCTTCCAGGTAGGCTAGGTTTACCCTACTTAAAGATTGAGTTTAATTATAGTATTAGTATTATATTGTGCTGGAGTTGGGGTTGGAATTTATGGTTGGTTACTTAGTTAGCAAAGTTGGATCATTTGGCCGATTTGAGGGCCGTTCAGAGGTAGAATCGATCCTTATACCCTTCCCTTAAGTAAAATTGATGCCTTGGGTTGAGAAATCGCACCTAGTTCTTTGTAGACTTAGGAGTCCCTCTTCCACCGCATGATCATTAGTCTTGGACCTTAGACTACTTGGCTTATACTTAGTTTGGAATTATGGGACTTATTATATATATATATACGATATACTTAAATACCGGTTTGAGGCCAGAGTATTATATACTAAAATACCGATTCGAGTCCGAAATATGATATACTAAAATACCGGTTCGAGTCTGGAATATGATATACTTAAATACCGATTCGAGGCCGGAGTATGATATACTAAAATACCGGTTCGAGTCTGAAATATGATATACTTAAATATCGGTTCGAGTCCGGAATATGATATATTTAAATGTCGGTTCAAGTCCGGCATTTTCCTATTAGGTTTATGATATTTGGAGATCGATTCGAGTTTGGTGAGTTGTGGTTCGGAATGGGATTCATAGGTGTGGTAATAGTGCATGTCTTGATTCCTTCCATCGGGCTTATGGGGGTCCGATTGGTTTATCTTTCTCTTGTTTGTACCCTCTAGGCTTATGGGGGCCTAGTTGGGTCGTAGCTAGTCACTTTAATTTTGGTAATTCGTGTTCCTTAATTATTTACCTATGTCAGAGTATGCTTTTAGGTTTGCCCTTTTCCTTGATATACCTTACATCCCCACATTTTATCTTACCTGTATTATGACTTAGCTCAGTCGGCCGATGATGCCTACTGAGTACCCGTTGTTTTGGTACTCATACTACACTTTTGCATCTTTTCTGATGCAGATCCGAGTACTAGCCACTGCCGTTGATATTCTAGCCAGCTATCCACAGATCTCGAAGCTAGGGTGAGCTTTTCGAGCCGGAGCTGATCCCCTCTCCTTCCCTTACTTTTGGACAGTCTTTCTTTTCGAGACTATATGTATATTGATACTTTTAGTACTCTTATTTCCTTGCTAGTGGATCTTGTACCGGCCTTACTAGATCGTGGGATTCTTTTTGATTTTCTTCCCTCTCTTTTATGTAGCCCTATATTTTGTGCATGTATTATGGGCATAAATTGTAGTATTTTGGTATCCTTCGGCCATGACGCCCGTTACTTGTCGTTCCGGGACGAGGCTTAGCTTACCTACTAGTGGAACATAGTAGGTGCCATCATGACTCTGAAACTGGGTCGTGACAACTTAACATTCACAATTCACTAAACACTTCACATTTTGTAAGCCACTAGTTCACAATTATAATTCACCAGTTAATATTTCTAAGTCACTAATCCACAGCTTTAACTGATTAACACTTCATATTTTTTAAGTCACTAGTCCATAATTTTAAGTCACTAGTTAACATTTTCAACTCAATAGTTCACAATTTCAATTCACTAAACACTTCACAATTTTAAGTCACTACTTCACCAATTCCAAGTCAATACAAAGTCATGACTTCTTCACTAATTAAATTCTAGTACAATTCAAACAATCAAATAAGTAGAGGTGTCGCATGTCCCTCTCACACCACATAATCACAACAAAAACTTTAAAATTTTAATTATTTACTAATTCACAAGTCAAACAAGTATTCTAATTATTCATTTCTAGTACAACTCAAATAATTTAATCAAATAAGTAGAGGCGTCGCATGTGCCTCTCACACCACATAATCACAACAAAAATTTCAATTATTCACTAATTCACAAGTCAAACAAGTATTCTGATTATTCATTTCTAGTACAACTCAAACAATTCAATCAAATAAGTAGAGGCGTCACATGTCCCTCTCACACCATATATTTCAAACAAGACCATACCCAAGTGAGATTCACAATACTATAATGTACATTTATAATTCATGATCAAATATAACAAACTAGAGGGAAATTAACTTATATTTGTTTGGCCGAAGTTGAAGAGAAGTAGAAGGAGAAGTCAGAGTTTCAATTGCCGATAGTCAATGCACATTCTCAATGTGCCATCTTTCTTCAGTACAAATAATATCGGTGCACCCCACGGGGACATACTAGGCCTAATGAAGCCTTTGTCCAACAAATCTTTCAATTGCTCCTTCAATTCACGCAATTCTGCTGGAGCCATTCTATATGGAGGAATAGAAATACGCTGAGTACCTGGAATCACATCAATGCCAAATTCTACTTCCCGTTCTGGGGGTAAGCCTGGAAGATCCTCTTGAAATACATCTAGAAATTCATTGACCACTGGAACTGACTGCGGAGTTAGTGGTTCCGCTTCAGTATCTTTCACCCGTACTAAATGACATATGTAACCCTTAGCAATCATTTTTCTGGCTTTCAAATAGGAAATAAATCTTCCTCGTGGTGCCCCTACATTACCCTGCCATTCAAGAACATTTTCTTAGCATAACAAGAGGCCAACCAATCCATTCCCATGATCACATCAAAATCCACCATGTCTAATTCAATGAGATCGGCCAACGTATCATGACCACACACAGTTACCACACAATTTCGATATACTCGTTTTGCAATAATATATTCACCAACCGGTGTAGACGCCTCAATTGATTTAATTAATAATTCTGGTGCCTTTGCAAATTTTGCAGCAATCAATGGAGTAACATAGGAAAATGTAGAACCAGGGTCAATCAATTCATATACATTATATGAGAATATGGATAATGTACCTCTGACGACATCAGGGGAAGCCTCTGAATTCTGTCGGTCCACTAAAGCATAAGTGGGGTCCAGTGCGGTTCTGGACCCCACTAGTACTGGCTGCTCCTCTGGCACCCCTACCACGGCTAAGAGACTGCACACCTCGATCCAATGAAGGAACCAATGCTGACGACGCAACGGACGATCCTGCTGGTCGTGCTACACCACCCATACTCCTCTAGAGACACTCTCTCATCATGTGTACTGTCAAGCCGCACCAGAAACAAGCATTTGTCACCACTCTGCATGTACCTGCATGAATACGCCCGCAGTGCTGACACTGCTGACGAGGAAAACCTGCTGCCTGTGATCTGTGACCTCCACTACTCTGCCCAGCTGGACCACCTCTAAACCCTCTAAACTGAGAGTGTGCACCCGCTGTGGAATGCGAGAACGATGGTCTGGGTGGCCTAGAAAACATACGGGGCCTAGATCCTCCTTGGGACATCATAGGTGGTCCCATAGGTCTAGCCCATTTGGACTGTCCCCTGTCAAATTCATTACCCTTCGTCTCTGTCTTTGATCTTCCATTTTCTGGGTGAAGGCCTGAATTCTCGCTATATCCATGTCTTTGTTCAAGGCAGTAATGGTGCAATCCCTTACCAAATATGGCTCTAGTCTGTCCACATATCTATGGACTCTGTCTGTCATCGTAGCCACAACATTTGGCGCATATCGAGCCAAGGAATTAAATTGCAAACTATATTCCCTCACGCTCAAATTTCCCTGACGGAGATTTAGGAACTGATCCACACGTGTCTCACGGATCTCATAGGGCAGATAATGATCAAGGAAGGCCACTTTAAACTCTTCCAAATTAGGTGGATTTTCACCAATATCACGGGATTTCTTTCAATCCTCGTACCACAATATTGCTTCTCCTTTCAACCTGTACGCCGCAAGTTTAACTGTTTCTACCCCTGTCACGTGCATAACTTCCAAAGCCCTATGAATTTGATCCACGAAGTCCTGTGGATCTGTTTTTGGATCTGACCCAGTGAATATACAAGGGTCCAGTTTCAAGAAATCCTGTGTTCTGCGACTCGCCACTCTAGCCGCATCATCATCATGTGTCATTGGACCAGCTCATCATTGACTTTGTGCTGCTACTAACTATGTCAACATATGAACTGCATTTCTGAGATCCTGGTCTGTGGCATTCATTGGTGGTTCTGCGGGGACTTCTCTACCAACTGGCACCTCCGGAGTTGGAAAAGTAGACGAAGACCGCGATGAAATTTTAGCATTTACCCCACCCTGACTAGCTTGGTCAGGTGGTAGTCTACTCATTCCTTCTTCCGCAGGCACATCTACCTGCTTCCCTTTACCTTTGCCTCTTCTCGTGATTGGCATTTTGACTATATCAAAGAAAAACAATTACCATGATCAGATACAATTCAACTTAAAACACTGGCTCTATTGTACGATCTAGAAGTGAAGAAAAGAAACAACATCCTAAATGTCCCGTAGCCTCCTACTTATAAATGTGGTGCACAACACATCGATAAGTAAGACTCTACTCAGACACGGCTTTGTAGACACCCTTAGAACGACCTGCTCTGATACGACTTTTGTCACGCCCCGAATCCCACCGGGACGGATTGGCACTCGTAGCCAACAAGGCCTGAGAGAATGAAGCTTTGCCTCTATTCAATCATATACATGCCATAAGAAATCCATAATCACATAATAGCTTTGGATACCAACAATGGAACTCATAGAACATGTGATATATATATACATATGCGAAACTTGGCCGTTGAGGCCACCAAGTCAAAAATGACATATACCTTTTACATTTATACACCCACATCCGTCTACAAAAGCCTCTAACAAATGCATTGACCAAAATGAACTAAAACTCGGGACAAGTCCCCGCTTTATACAAACATGTACAACACCAAAACATATGTACTACTGTGACTCGGAGAGGCCCCAAACTAACTGGAGCTCACCAAAGATCTGCAAAAACTGGCAAACTACTGTGGAGGCCTACTAGTACCTGCGCCTGCAGCAAGTAAGGTAAATTCCCCAAGAGGGATCAGTACGAAGAATGTACTGAGTATGTAAGGCCATATGAAACTTATAAGATATGTAAATATGTCAAAGAACTCAAGTTCAAATGCATAAGCAATATAGATAAGTCACAATGTAGATGAGTCACTATTCTGTACTTTGGAAACCATGTATGTTGCTTTCATTACATTCTTTGTATCTTTACTTCCATGATTATTCATCTTTGCCTTTGACCTGTGCTACCCAGGCCCCGACTGAACAGTGGGTTTTAAACATAACATAGCGTTATGTTGGGATCGGCTCGAGCTAGGCTTATGCCCCTAGAGCTACCACCCTATGAATCAATATATATATTGGGATCGGCTCGAGCTAGGTTAGTACCTCTAGAGCTGCCACCCATACAATATTTCAGGTTCGGCTCGAGCTAGGTTATTACCCCTAGAGCTGCCCCCTGTCAGGATCGGTCCGAGCTAGGCCTATGCCCCTAGGACTGCCCCCTGATTTGGGATCGGCTTGAGCTAGGCAATTCGCCCCCAAAGCTGCCACCCATACTTGATCATTGACCACATATGCATTACTTTGTTCATTACTTTGAGATTGATACTTTGAGATTGATACCATGAAAGTCATAACTTTACTTGAAGCTTTGGATCATTAACCAATGAGTGAGAGACATGTGAATAACTTGGCAACATAACATTATTAGAACCATAACACCATGGGAACCATTGGACAATAATCCATGAACAAGAGACATAAGTATAATCACTATTGGAAACATTGGAACATAACCTTATTTGAGCTTTTGGAACATTAACCGTGAATATGAGACATGAGATTCACAAATGATCAATGAGTAGGAAATATATGACAATGACCATGGATAACCGGATACGGGATACCTTAGCACATTTCGAGATGGAACAAGCGTAATGTCAATGTGAATACTATTTGCCGCAGAAAGATACGGACATAGTAACCTTACATACCTTGTACTCTCAATACGAATATACAATCCTAGATGTGCATACGATAGTCCCGATCCTTCTTTATGTGTCACTCTACAACACAAATGCATAACGGGATTTACATTAACCATCAACTACTTTACAAATGCATACAATGTCAACGAGTTACATGTTTGCCTTTAAACATGCCATTTCCCCTTGACAAAACCATTGATAAAATTATTATTCCAAAAATCCCCCAATATTCCATACATTGACCAATACATGATAACCAATACATTTCACCACAACACTTCTCCTTTACACTTTCTTATCCATATCACATCACAAATAATCCATCAATTTACCTTAATACACCTCATAGCACAATCGGCCAAAATCTCACAATTTACACTTTTAGAAAAATAAAAAGTCTAATAACAAAATCACACCATACTGTTAGGGTTTTTGCCCTGATTTTCTTACCAAAATTGAGTATTAATTTTCTATTGAAGGAAAATAAAAGTAATATCATAATTACTTTTACTTTTACTTTTCCTAAAAGGAGAATATAAAACTCTTCCATATTTGACTAACCTCTTTATTGTAGGAAAGGTTTTGAAATTCTATAAATAGAAGACCCATCTTCTCATACCATAACACAACAGAATCCACAATGTAGTCTTTAAAGAGTCTTGTTTAGGGAGAGATTTCTCTCAATAGGTTTTATGCTTTTTCAATATTAGTTTTTTAATATGTAGGTCGTTTGACCAAACCATATTAATAATATGTTTTTAGTATGTTTTTTTTTTGTCGTTTGAATTATCGCCTCTATGGTTTGCAACTATAAGCTTCTGCATGATGCCCTATCGATTTCGAACCCAACAAGTGGTATCAGAGCCTACAATTCAAAGGTCCAATGATTTGGTGAAACGAGATTAAAAACAAGTTCAAAGTGGTTTCAAATCAAGCTGCAACCAATTTGATGATAATGAAGGTATATGTCCAAAAACTACATGTGGAGATAATTGCCAATCATATTTTCAACAATCTTGCTGTTACATATTTGAAAATAAAGCTCACTTTTAATCCTGCAAAGGGCTCCAATATTTTTAACCCGAAAGGGCTCATATATTTTTTAACCCAAAAGGGCTCCATTTTTAAAGCATGCCAAACAGCAGATATGAAGATTATGTGAAGAACAAAGATAATACATGTGAAGAAGGCGGATCAAGTTTTGTAAAGAAAATCAAGCCAAAAAGGGGAGATTTGTTAGGGTTTTTGCCCTGATTTTCTTACCAAAATTGAGTATTAATTTTCTATTGAAGGAAAATAAAAGTAATATCATAATTACTTTTACTTTTACTTTTCCTAAAAGGAGAATATAAAACTCTTCCATATTTGACTAACCTCTTTATTGTAGGAAAGGTTTTGAAATTCTATAAATAGAAGACCCATCTTCTCATACCATAACACAACAGAATCCACAATGTAGTCTTTAAAGAGTCTTGTTTAGGGAGAGATTTCTCTCAATAGGTTTTATGCTTTTTCAATATTAGTTTTTTAATATGTAGGTCGTTTGACCAAACCATATTAATAATATGTTTTTAGTATGTTTTTTTTTTGTCGTTTGAATTATCGCCTCTATGGTTTGCAACTATAAGCTTCTGCATGACGCCCTATCGATTTCGAACCCAACACATACATGTTCATATTTTATCCATACCATGCTCTTTCATTAAGACATCAAGTCTCTTTTCAAGTTCAAATCACCAAGATAGCACATCTTTCACCAAAAGCAAAAATACACTATTCACCACCTTGCCAACATAACTATCAAAATATACATAATCTTCCATGCATATAATATGTTAATCCATGAGAATAAGTACTTACCAAGGCTTGGAATAGGATGATCTTTACCAAAGAGTCCAAAGGAATTATTTGCTCTAGGGTTTTCTCTTGGGAAATATCTTTAAAAAGGCATGAGAGTGTTTTATGATTAAAAATCTGATTTTTGGTCCCTTTATATAGTCCCTTAAGTCCATCCTTAGCCACTCTTTAGCATTTAATGTGGGGTTCTATAAGGTCAAGGCAAGAATGGGTCTTTTGACCCATTTTTGGGCCATGTTTTCTTTTCATTTTTGGGCCCAATTCACTTAACCCAGTAAAATCAATAATTCCTCATGTTTAAATAATCTCATACGTGTTACAACAATATTCCCACTCACTCTATTCATATCCGTAGCCTCAATCCCAAAAACAAGTGATTCTAGCCACGTATGGCCTATTTTGACCAAAAGGGTAAAACCGTCATTTTGAAGCCAAATTCGTTCTCGAGTAATTTTATCATACCAATATAATATTTAATTCATTTCATGTATATACTCGTGTTTGTATAAGAAACGTGACAAAAATCGGCTCGGTACGACCCCGGGTACCCTTGGGACTTAGAAAATTTTCAACTTTCAAAAAATGGAAAAACCAGTGTGGCACGCCCTTGGGCGCACCATCTTACTGCCTCTAGGAACAAAAATTTGGCCCAAAGCGGTGTGGCACGCCCCACACTTAGTTTTTCAAAAAATTCCGTTTTTCGACTTTTCTTCACGGGTTTGGTTAGATACTTCAAGTCCTATTCTTTAACTTACTTCTTAACTTTAATATCCTTTGTTTAGAGGTCCTCTTTGCCTCGTTTTGAACCCCACAAATGCTCCACGAAAATCACAAAACACCTCCTACGAAGGTTTAATCACATATACGAGGGCCAAATTCAATTATCTCATCAATATCATTACAAAATACATACGTATAGATCTCGACACCTAAGTCAAAATTATTGAATGTCGTCAAGTAGGGTTAGGAAGGTACGGGGTGTTACAGATATACTATGATAGTATCATGAAGGATTGAGGAATGTCTCATTGAAGGGCTCAAGCAGTCCTCCATGATACCATCACAATATATCGATATACTATGATGGTATCATGGAGGATTGAGGAGTGTGTCATTGAAGGATGATACCATGTTAGTATATAGATATACTGTAATGGTATTATGGAGGTCTCACTAAAAGGTTGAAGCAGACATCAATGATATCATGACAGTATATAAATATACTGTTATGGTATCATTACATACTGAAACAAATCCTAATGATACCATGTCAGTATATATATATATATATATATATATACATACTATGATGGTATCATGGAGACCTAACTGAACGATTGAAGCAAACATAAATGATGCCATGACGGTATATAGATATACTGTGATGGTATCATGTAGATCCCACTAAGGATTGAAATAGATATCAATAATACCATGACAGTATATAGAAATAGTCTATATTCTGTTATGGTATCATTACAGACTAAAGCAAACCTCAATGATACCATGACAATATATATATATATATATAGTGATGGTATCATGGAGGTTTGCCCGAAGGATTGAAGCAGACATCAATGATACCATGATGTTATCTAGATATACTATGATGGTATCATGAAGGTCCCACTATGACTGAAACAGACATCAATGATACCATGACAATATATAGATAATATACTGTCATGGTATCATGGAGGTCTCACTGAAGGATTGAAGCAGACATCAATGATACTATGACAATATATAGATATATTATTATGGTATCATTACAGACTGAAGCAAACCCCAATGATACCATGTTAGTATATATATATATATATTTGTGATGGTATCATAAAGGTCTGACTGAAGGATTGAAACAGACATCAATGATATCATGACGGTATATAGATATATTGTGATGATATCTTAGAGGTCCCACTAGGAATTGAAGCAGACATCAATGATACCATGACGGTATATAGTTATACTGTGATGGTATCATTACGGACTGAAGCAAATGAAAAAAAAGAATCAAATAAAATTACAAAAAAAAAGAAATAAATTAAAAAAAAAAAACCAAAAACATGAAATTAGTGGTGAAACAATAAAGAGTATCATGATTTGAGAAAAAAATGAACGAAAAAGGAGGAAAAAAAAAAAGAAAGAAAGGAACAAGAAATAAAGAAATTGCAAAACAAAGAGAAAATAAAAAATAAAGAAATTCAAAAAAAAAAAAGAAGAAACCAATAAAGAAAAAAAATAGGAAAAAAAAGAAAAAAAAAAGAAGTAGAGAAAAAATTAAATAATAAATTTAAAAAAAAAGAAAAGGAAAAGAACATGAAATTAAAAAATTGAAAAATAATGAGAACATAAAAAATAAAAATGCAAAAATAAAAGGAACCAATAAAGAAAAAAAGAGAGAGAAATAAAAGCAGAAAAAAAGGATAAAAAAGTAAAGAAAAAACTAAATGAATAAAGAAATAAACGAGAAAAAAGAAAAAAGAAAGAAAAAAAAAGGAGTATATAAAATAAAAATTGAGTGTGAATTAGATTATGGTATAAAAGTAAAATAAAGAATAAATTATTTTACCAAAAAAATAAATGAACAAAGAAGCATAAAAAAAATGAGAAAAAAAAGAAGAAGAAAAGAAGTAGATAAATAAAAAGGAAAAGAATTAAAAGGGAGATAAATAACTAAAGCTATAAGGGAAGGGGACATTTTATGTAATTAGTTAGGGGACATTTTATATAAGGGGGAATTTAGTTGTAAATAATTTGCTCCTATGAGGCATGAATGTACTTTCCCCTATTTCCTTCTCTTCATACTGCATTTAAGCTTTGGCCCAAGCTATTTCTTCTTCTGCTTTTGTTGATATAGGACCGGTTCAATGAAGATAATATTATGTGGGAAAAGTACAAGAAGTAGCAAATTTAAGCCAATAATTAAGCTAAATAGCAACACTTTTATAAAATTACCCGAAATAACAAAAGTAGCAATATTTTCAGTGGGGCCAGGTGACTACCGCATGCTACATTTACTTGTGTATAACTCCCCCTTTTTTCACTCCGTTGTATTTATCTCCTTCCTTTTTGATTTACCTCTTTCTTACTTTTCCAATTTTTCTCCTTTTTTAGGTTTCAAATACTACATTACTTCTCACATTTTCTACACAGAATTGTGCTCCATAAAATCAGGTACTGCTTAATCGCGATTATTGCAGATTTTATCTTTTCAAAAATACATCTTATTTGTATATTGTGTTTTTCTCCTATCCATTTTTTGAAGCTTTTATTTTTAAAATTGAGGAGGTCTGCTCTAATGGAAGAACACACACCACGTAGAAGATCTAATAGAGGTATACCTCCTATCAATTTAGTTTCTGATAATCCATCATCCTTTAGTATTGGACTTTCTCAAATTGAAAATACATATGCAATTTCTACGCCTATACAGTCACCAAAATTAGTGAGCATTGAAGAGGTGAGATCGAAGCATCGTAACAATCCAAAGAAGATGGCTGAAATTATGAAAGAAAAGGGATTGAAAAAAGTTTTTTCTCCAAAACCCCCAAAAATTCAAAAACTAGAAAAAAAAAAAAAAAAAGAAATTGGAGGAACCAACAAAATTTCAAGTCTGTATTTTTGAACCAGCAAAATACATATTCCAATTTTGAATATGTATTTTTCAATGAGTGTACAGGTTTGTATAGTATTTTTTACAGATACAACTGCAAATACATATGTAACTGCATGCGTATTTGTAAGTGAGTGTACAAGTTTGTATAGTTGGTCATACATATGTTTTTTTTTTTAAAATACATATATGTAACTGCATACATATTTTTGTTTGCAGATAAGTACATATGTATACAGCTGTAAATACATATGTAACTACATATGTATTTTTAAGTGAGTTTACAGGTTTATATAGTTAAGTATAAATATATATATTTGTCAAATACCATTGCAAATATCTATAGGCAAATAAGTACATTTGTATATGTATTTTTGCATATACAGTACATCTATATATGTATTTTACAAATATATGTACGCATGATTGTAGTGGTTAGGATATTCAGTTCCTTATTTATCTCAACAGAGTGGAGAAAAAAGCGCGTTGTTCAGATTTTTGTATATGTATTTTGTCTGTAAAAAAGCCCTCAAATACAAAATACAAGTTATTATTTTGGGTAATTAGCAACTTATTGCTATGCAGCGCTTAATTAAAGGCTCAAGTTTGCTATTTCTGAACTTTTCCCTATTATGCTGAGCCATGTCCCAACATGTAAGAGATAGTTTCGCATGTATACGGCAAGTCATATAGTTTGCAACTGTTGTAACCTAATTTATATTTATTTACAATAAAAATACACAAAGGCATTCACTTACTTAGTAGATGTTTGGACATGTGATATGAAGTGTGTAATTTAAAATTATGAGATGAAATCAGTGTTTAGACATGTGATTTTATCTCATGATATGAAATTCCAAATTCTCCAAAACGTGTGATTTGGAATTTTTTTAAATACAAAAGTTGACCCACAAGTTTATATTTTGTAAAAAAAAAACACTCCACCACTTATATCTAACAATCATTTATTTCATATGTTAAAAAAATTATAGTTCATATTATTACTCTTTAAACCATTTATATCTCATATAACTATTACTAATGATATTGACCAACAAACGACTCAAAGTAACAATGTTGATTCTTCTTCTCGATTATCTGATCAAGAAATGCAAGCTCAATATGAGAAGATTGTTTGTACTATGTGGGAGAATTATATTAAAGAGTAGTACACTACAACTCATGTTCAATTTTACTTTTTTATTGAACTAAAGATTAATCAATAAATGTTGTATTTTTTTATAATAATTTTGTGATAATGCATTATATTTTGTTATAAACTTTTGCTTATTTGGTAAGATTATATAAAGAATTGGGGCAATTTTGATAGTTTTCACAACTTATGAGGTTTTAATGTTCATGAGAAAATATACAACATAAAAAAGTTCAAACTACATATTCAAACAAAACTTCAACTTCATCTCATATTTTTAAATCATGATTTCACCTCGCATGATCAAACGGGCCATTAGTGTCACTGCTACTTGTGGATGGTGATGTCTTTTCTTTCTTCTCGAGGAATGGGGATTGTTTGGCTAGGATTTCATCATTGACTATTTATACTCTTTTATTTATTACTAGTCTCTATACCTCGCACGTTATCCCTATCAATGATGAGAGAAAAATGTTATGCTAAGTTATTGAAATAAGATAACATTTGTTTTATGAGGTACAAAAATGTCATTACTTCATATTATTGATATTAATAATACTTCTTTTAAACGATATTTTTGGTATATGTTTATTTATTATATTACCCATGCTGAAACATAGTGTGTCACAGAAATAATCCACATTAGCGATTGAGTGATCGTATGTCTTTATTTATTGTCATTACAAATATAAAAGTACTAACTGAATAAAATTAAAATAACATAAGTCAATTCAAAGAAATTACGTTTGATAGTATATTAATCATCAAAGCTTCACAAATATTATAAGGGTCTGGCTCTTTGCCTATGTATAGATAAAGCTACATAATTAGCAAACCACAAAAGAACACTCTTTTTCATTATTTTGAAGTAGAAAGTAAGTACAAAATCTTAAAGCATGTATGGGTCAATGGTTGTGATAGAAATCAAGAACCACTAAAAATGATCTCTTGGAACATTGTTGAAATTAGAAAGGAGGAGTATCCAAAGAAAAATCTTGCAAAGATATCATAAAAGGTGTAGTTCTAAGATACTCACAATAACATCTATAGTAATTATCATAATTCTCGCTTTACACATATAAATATTATTATGCAACTTGATATAAGACCTCAAACATTTTAACGATCTTTCCAAATAATTCATTCAACAATGAGCAATCAAGTAAGAATGCACTACTAAATTAACACAATGCAAATGCAAATGCAAATGAAAAAGAAAAAGAGATCAATTTACTTAAATTAACATGAAAAATTGACATGTTAAAAAACATAAAGCAATAGGACTAATTAGAGCTTATACTGGTGAGTCCTAGATTCCAGTAGTAAATAGGACTATGCCCGAAAAAATAGGGCAGTTAATTTTTGGTAAAAGTCTCCTAATACTTTTGGGTTTTGGAACTTTAAAATTAGTCCTAATAGAAAAATATTTTGTTTAGTCCTAAGACAAAATTACATTTATATCCATTAGTAAGTTTTCAGGTGGAGGAAATTTTAACTTAAAAGAGCAAATAAGTCAATCAAATTTTAGTGAATATTTTGGTCAACCAACATTTACATTCATGCTTTTATAATAGTATGATATGATATGATATGATGATATGATGATTAGCAAGCCTATTCATTTTTTATTTTTAATTTTTAAAATTTGTATAACGTAGTGTATAAAGGTGTATATACACTATTATATATTGCATATACATTATTATACACTATTATACATTACTAGTTTATGGAAACGTGCGTTGCACGTTTATCCTAAGTTATTTCATACAAAACTTGACTTGCTAATGATATATTATAAATAGGACATATTTTTTTACAAAATTAAAATCAAAACTGTATAAAAAAAAAAGTAACAACTCTTAATTTAAGTTAAATATTTCTGTAAACTTGATGCTACTTTAGTGATACATATATAGTACTCTAATTTAGGGAAAATTAAGTATACTTGAACAAATATAATAAATTAGTTACCTTGTAAAATTAACGATTATTCATGAAAAATAAAAAACAAATTTTATACACACATTTAATCTCATCACGATCAACCCAAGCAGTCATACATACAAAATTATATATCCTCTTTGACAAACTTGTTTCCACTTTTCTTATTATTTTCATACTACTAATACATTCCTGTCTCTTGAAAAAAACAGAAATAGCTTTTTACATGGTGAGAGAGGAATTAAGTAAACTTTTAAATCTTTTTGAAAGAGATCATGAGCCTCTATAGTTGACCAACACGGACAAAAACATCAAACAAAGTCCCCTCTTCTTTAGATCCATATAACTTATTAGTTTTTGTTCTTTTTCATCAAAGCACATAGTACTTTTTCCTTCTACTGTCTCCATTCTTGAGTTGGTCTAAAGCCACTTTCAACTCCCTAACTTATAAAATATTTATAAGTTGTAAGTTCGTTCCTTCTAACTTATGATTTTATAAGTTACAAGAACTTTTAATTTACTGATATTTTACTATTTTATCTCTATTATCTTTTATAATATTCAAGATACTCTTCTTAAAATATAAGCTTTAATTATATCTCTATTTTATTTCCATCATTCCCATATTCATAAAAATACTTTAAATTTATTTATTTTCCTTAAATTATTCCTTCTTGTTTTTAATTATAGGATTTGGACAAATCTCCTCCACACACACATTTAACTCAAATAATGCCAAATAATTGCAAGGGATAATTTCAAATATGTACAAAAAAGTAAATAATTTACAATAAAAATAGCCAAGTTTTTGTTTACAACAAAAATAGCCATTAGACCATTTTCTTTTCTTTTTTCAGCAATTTTTTTTTTTTTAAAAAAATAAATTATTTTCTTTGTTTTTTTTTTCTGCGTTTTTCTTTATTTAAAAAAACTTTTTTTGTTTTTTTTTTTCAAACTTTTTCCGTACAACTTTTTTTCATGTATCAATATTGTATAAACATGTATATATGATGTACAAATAGTTATGTAGTGTATATGTAATGTAACGATATTGTATAAATAGTTATGTAGTATATATTTAATGTATCGATATTATATGAATAATTTATAAAAGTGTATCGATATTGTATTAATGGTGTATAAACATGTATATATGATGTACAAATAGTTATGTAGTGTATATGTAATATATCAATATTGTATAAATGTGTATAAACGTATATCGATATTGTATAAATAGTTATTTAATGTAGCGACATTGTATAAATGGTGTACAAGAGTGTATTAATATTATATAAATAGTATATAGATGTGTATCGATATTGTATATATAGGTATGTAATGTATTGGCATTGTATGAATGGTGTATAATCGTGTATCGATATTATATAAACAATTATGTAGTGTATCAATATCGATATTTGTTTGACTATCATGCATTCCCACCTTAATAAATGAAAATATAAACAAAAAATAATAAAATAACATAAATATTCATTTTTCCACAAAAGAAGTGAAATAATTAGAAAAGAAAAATATTTTAGAAAAAGAGTAACAAAAAAAAAAATTTAAATAATTTTTTTTTAAGAAAATAGCACAGCAAAAAAAAAAATTAAAAAGTTTTTTTTTTTTAAAAGAGAAAGAAAATGGACCAAATGGACCAAATGGCCAAATGGCCCAATAGCCAAATGACCAAGTGGCCCGACACCAGCAACAGTAAGGCCCAGGTAGTGGCTATTTTCAGTAAAAATAATGGTCAAAAGGCTATTTTGAGTAAAAAGAAAAAAGTGGGTTATTTTTTGTGTAAATAATTTATCCCAATGGACATTTTGTATAATTTTCCCTAATTAGAAATCCCTCCCCCCCTCCCCCCCACCTAAACCCCCCCCCCCTCCAAACCCTATATCATTTCTCTTACACATTAAAATGCATAAAAACTTACATAGCTCACCCCTTTTTCGTCCTTCTCCACCCCTCTAAAAACTCCTATAACTTTAAACTAACTTCTCTTCAAAATCAAGCTTTCTTTCCATCCCTATATACTTATATATACACATTTAAATGATAAACTCATAATTAATTCGTCGATCGAAGAAAATCAAGAAATGGCCTCCGCATGCATTTCCAATCAACGACTACAACTTCAAGAACAAATTAAAGGTATAAAAAATTTACCTCAAATCACAAGCAAGTTTATCTCTGCGTTAATTATTCAAAAAAGCCTAAACAAAGACACAACGTTAGTATAATATTTATTGATACAAAAAAATAAATAATCTAAAGCTAAGTAATTAAATTCTAAACCTAAATAAAAAACTGAACCTAAATAAAACAAAAGATGCTAACGCTCTATACATCTAAATGATCGTCTAAAACAAATTATGAGATGTTATACTATAAATCACTCTTTCCTTTTTTTCTATGGACAAAGAACTTTGAATTTATTATGATGACTTGAGAATAAAGTGAAGGATCAAAAACACACCTAATGTATCTCGATATTTCTATTAAGAAAACAGTTTTATAACTAACAGTTTTACTGAAAATGGATGCTCCTACAATGGTCACAACTCACAAGCATATGTCAAAGGAGAAGTAAAGCTGCATAAATTAAACCATAATTTAAAGCAATTTAAATTGATACAATCTAATTTTCATCATACAAAATCAAATAAATAAAAATTGATATGGTATAAATTATGATAAAAGTAATTGAATGAACCAACCCACTGAAACCCCTAGCTACGCTCTCCTCCGATGCCTGCATGTTGAAAAGTTTTCGTTAAAACAAATACAAATAAAATAAACAACCAAATACATGAACTAAAATAAAATAAAAAAGACCGACTTCGTTGCTTATATTTTAATATCAAGAACAAGAATAGTAAGTAAAGAACAAGAACAACATAGAAGACAAGAGGAATAATATTATAAGATAGCTTTCTTTCAAGTGTATTCAACATCATCCTCAAGTCCTCTATTTATAGTATTACATTGAGGAACTTAAAGGGCTGTCATAAACATGACATTTAACTCAAGAGAATGTGGGGAAGGTTATGGGATTTTGGAAGAATAAAGAAGAGGTGGTGGAGGTGTGGGAGTTACTACACTTAAAGGAGAAGTTACACATAGGTGTTATGGACCTTATGGTCATCCACAATTACTCTCATTTACAACACTCCCCCTTAGATCATTGAGATAATACGCATTGTTTGCTGCCTCGTTAAAAACCTTGCCAGGAAAACCCATTGGGACAAAACCTAGGCCAAGGATAAAAAGAGTGCAACTCGTATTTTACTCCGCCTGATAAAACATTATTTTATTTCTCGAAGACGACGCATCCCAATCTTGAATACCAGTTTTTCAAATGTTGAGGTTGGTAATGCTTTAGTGAACAGATCCACTAAATTATCAACCGAACGAATTTGTTGAACATCTATTTCACCTTTCTTCTCAAGATCATGAGTGAAAAAGAATTTTGGTGAAATGTGTTTTGTTCTGTCTCCTTTAATGTAACCTCATTTCAACTGAGCTATGCATGCAGCATTGTCTTCATACAATATAGTTGGAATATCCTTTTTCAAGATAAAACCACACATTTCCTGAATATGTTGAGTCATTGATCTCAACCAAACACACTCCCGGCTCGCTTCATGAATGGCAATTATTTCTGCATGATTTGAAGAAGTTGCAACTAATGTTTGCTTCATTGAACACCATGATATAGTTGTGCCCCCATATGTAAACAAATAGCCCGTTTGTGATCGAGCCTTATGTGGATCAGACAAGTATCCTGCATCTGCATAGCTAATCATTTCTAACTTGAATTCATTAGAATAAAATAATCCCAAGTCAATGGTTCCCCAAAGATATCTGAATATATGCTTGACACCATTCCAATGTCTTTTTGTTGGGGAAGAGCTGAATCTTGCCAATAAACTTACCGCAAAAGAAATATCTGGTCGAGTATTCTTGGCAAGATACATTAGTGCCCCGATTGCACTAAGATATGGAGTTTCATCACCAAGAAGCTCTTCATCATTTTCTTGAGGTCGAAATGGATCTTTATTTATGTCAAGCGATCTCACAATAATTGGGGTACTCAACGGATGTGATTTATCCATGTAAAATTATTTTAAAACCTTTTCAGTATATGTTGATTGATGGACAAAAATTCCTTTTGTCAAATGTTCAATCTGTAGGCCAAGACAAAATTTTGTCTTTCCCAGATCTTTCATTTCAAACTCTTTCTTCAAACACTCAACAACTTTTGAAAGCTCTTTAGGAGTGCCAATGATATTCAAGTCATCAACATACAGAACTATTATAGCAAATTCAGATCCAGACCTTCTTATAAAAATACAAGGGCAAATAGGGTCATTTTGGTACCCTTCCTTTAGCAAATATTCGCTAAGACGATTGTACCACATCCGCCCTGATTGTTTCAATCCATATAAGGATTTCTGAAGCTTTATTGAACAAGTTTCTTGCAAACTTTTATATGGTTCAGGCATTTTGAATGCTTCTGGAATTTTCATAAAAATTTCGCTGTCCAATGAGCCATACAAATAGGCCGTGACAACATCCAATAGGCGCATATCAAGATTTTCATGAACTGCCAAATTTATTATATACCTGAAAGTAATTCCATCCACCACAGGAGAATATGTCTCCATATAGTCAATGCCAGGTCTTTGCGAAAAACTTTGTGCCACAATTCGTGCTTTATATCTTACGACTTCACCTTTTTATTTCGTTTTCGAATAAAAACCCATTTGTACCCCACTGGCTTGACACCTTCAGGTGTTCGGACTATTGGTCTAAAAACTTCACGTTTTTCAAGTGAAGTCAATTTCGCTTGAATTGCATCCTTTCATTTTAACCAATCATTTCTCTGCCTACATTCATTGACAGATTTTGGTTCCAAATCCTCATCTTGTTGCATTATTTCAGTAGCCATATTGTAAGCAAAAATATTGTTAACCACAAGATTATTTCGGTTCCACCTTTTTCTCGTCGAGACATAACTTATTGAGATTTCTTCGTTCTCATTATTTTCAGGTATTTGAACCTCCTCGGTGGTCTTATCATTTGCTATGTCTTGAGGCTCTTTTTGAGAAATTGCCACCATATTATGATCATTTATTCCTTTTCTTTTTCGAGGTTTTTTATCCTTGGAACCAATTGGTCTAGCACATTTCAAACGTGGCCTAGACTCATTTGCATTAACCATTTGTCCTATTAGGAAATCAACTCGAACTGGAGCATTTACAGTTGGAATATAAGATTTAGTAACCCTTGGAAGGTTAGTAAATGCATCTGGCAGCTGATTTGCTACATTTTGCAAGTAAATCATCTTTTGAACCTCTTGCTCACATTGATTTGTTCGAGGATCTAAATGAGATAGTGATAATGCATTCCAATCTATCTCATTTTTCAGTTGCTTATGTTCTCCCCCTAATGTTGGGTATACTGATTCATCAAAATAACAATCAACAAATCTTGCCGTAAACAAATCTCCTGTCATAGATTCCAAATATTTTATAATGGAAGGAGATTCATACCCAATATATATCCCCAACCTTCTTTGGGGTCCCATCTTTGTGCGTTGTGGTGGACCAATTGGAACATATACCGCACACCCAAAAATCCTAAGATGGGAAGTATTTGGCTCTTGACCAAAAGCCAACTGTAATGGGGAAAATTCATGATAATTGGTTGGCCTTATGCGCACAAGTGCTGCTGCATGCAAAATAGCATGCCCCCATATTGAAACATGAAGTTTTGTCCTCATTAACATTGGTCTAACTATCAATTAAAGACGTTTGATCAATGATTCTGCTAGACCATTTTGAGTATGAACATGAGCAATCAGATGTTCAACTTTTATTCCAGTTGACATACAATAATTATTAAAAGAATGAGATGTAAACTCACCAGCATTATCAAGACGAATTGTCTTTATTGTATAATCTGGGAATTGTGCTCTTAACCTTATTATTTGAGCCAACAATCTCGCAAAAGCCATATTGCGAGTTGATAATAAGCACACACAGATGCATCTATCAAGACCATATAATATTTGAAAGGTCCACATGGAGGGCGAATTGGTCCACATATATCACCCTGTATACGTTCCAGAAATGCAGGGGATTCAATCCCAACCTTAGTTACTGATGGTTTAATAATCAACTTTCCTTGAGAACAAGCAGCACAAGAGAATTCCTTTGATTAAAGAATATTTTGATTCTTCAAAGTATGCCTATGTGAATTCTTAATAATTTTGCGCATCATATTAAGACCGGGATGGCCTAACCGATCATGCCATATGATAAAATCATTAGAACCTGTAAACTTTTTGTTTAGTACGGCATGTGATTCAACCATACAAATACTTGTATGGTACAATCCAGAAGAAAGTGCGGGTAGTTTTTCATGCACAAACTTTTTCCCCGCCTTTATTGTAGTAATATAAAGGTATTCAACCTTTTCTTCATTTGCAATCTCAATATGATAGCCATTTTGGCGAATAACCTTGAAACTTAACAAGTTTCTTTGAGACTTACTACAATACAATGCATTATCCATGGCTAATATTGTTCCCCCAGGTAGTAATAAAGTAGCTCTTCCAGAGCCCTCAATTAATTTTGTACTACCGGATATTGTATTAACATAGGCCCTTTTTATAACCAAATCAGAAAAATATTTCTTTTCTCTTAATATAGTGTGAGTTGTAGCACTATCAAAAAGCCACATATCTCCATTAATCATCTTGGATCCAATTAAAGATTGGGGAAATTTTATTTATCTTCATAAAAGACATCATAAGAAATGTAAAATCTAATCAACCTTGCAAGAAAACTTAAATACCTTTTTTTTTTTTCTGAGAATAAAAACAACATAAGGGAAAACTAGATAATTAAAAAAAAACACATAAATAAAATAACATAATTTATTTACCCAATAATTTTATCAAACTTTAGTTTTGATCTCCAAAAAAATCTTCATCTTCCAAATGAGTAATATCATCAAGACCATCAAAATCATCATCTTTCAAAGCCAAATTTGCCTCGGCATCATCATCATATTTTTGTGAAGGTCCTTCCTCAACATCATTTTCAAAAGTCAAGTGTGACTCCATTCGGGAATTAGAAGAGGCACCACCCTTATTTTCTTTTCTTTTGAAAGAATTTTGATAAAGCCTAGCAAAATGCTCATGTGCCCGGCATTCATTCTTGCAATGGCCTTTCATTCCACAACGATGACAAACACCTCTTGAAGGATTGTTTTGAGAACTCATTTGGTTCTCCCTCTTATAGGTACCACCACTACGACGATTATTATATCATCCCCTGTCATTGCCACGTCCACGCATATTATTTTGACCCCGATTTTGCCTTATTTTAGGCTGGCTATGTGCTTCTACCTCATTTGCTTTCGGTAATGGAGCTGCTCCAATGGGACGAGACTCATGATTTTTCATTAAAAAGGCATTATGTTGCTCAGCCACCAGAAGGCATGAGATCAATTCAGAATATTTCTGAAAACCCTTTTCACGATATTGCTGCTGCAATATCACATTTGAGGCATGAAAAGTAGTAAGTGTCTTTTTCATCATATCCTCATCATTAATATTTTCCCCACATAATTTCAATTGGGAAGCAATCCTGAATACAATAGAATTATATTCAACTACGGTTTTAAAATCTTGAAACCGTAAATCCATCAACTCGTAACGAGCTCTTGACAATACCGTGGCCTTTAGGTGGTCATACCTTCCCTTTAAATCAGTCCACAGTTGAAGTGGATCTTTCACTGTCAAGTATTCAACCTTCAATCCTTCATCCAGATGATGGAAAAGGAAAATCATAGACTTGGCCTTGTCCTGACTAGACACTATATTATCCTGGGTAATGGTAGCATCAAGACCTTTAGCCGCTAGGTGGATTTCAGCGTCGAGAACCCATGACAGGTAATTTTTTCTGGAGATATCAAGTGCCACAAACTCAAGCTTTGATAAATTCGACATGATGAAAACTATAAAAAATATTAAGTTAGATAACATAAATAGTAACAATGGTCTTAAAAGATTTTATCAACTGCAAATAACGGTGCATTTGTGAAGGGAAAAAAATCTTAAAAAAAAAAGTTATTTTATGAAAGATCGTAGGCAGTAACGAGTCAAGTCAGAAATAATAAGCAATATATCAATGAAAATTTTAGACAGTGAATTACATGTGCAAAATTGTTCATAGAAGAATGTAAAATTAAAGACATAAACATTATTATAATCGTTATGCATAAAGGAAAATTAAAACGTGTAATTTAATAATTTTATGTTAAAAATTATTTTAAATGGAATATATGCGAATGTCAAACACATAATTAGCATAGACCAGTGAGCAGCATAAAGAGCAAATGGCTTCTGCCTTATATGAGATATACGTGATCATTATATATTATGATTAGATTGTAATCAGAAAAATAAAATGTACAGCAGATTTATAAACTGCGTAACAACAGTTTGATAATTTAAGCACCGGATCATAGATATATACCTTGCAATCTTGGGACTTCGTGCTGATAACGTATTTTAATATCAAGAACAAGAATAGTAAGTAAAGAATAAGAACAACATAGAAGACAAGAGGAACAATATTATAAGATAGCTTTCTTTCAAGTGTATTCAACATCATCCTCAAGTCCTCTATTTATAGTATTACATTTAGGAACTTAAAGGGGTGTCATAAACATGACATTTAACTCAAGAGAATGTGGGGAAGGTTATGGAATTATGGAAGAATAAAGAAGAGGTGGTGGAAGTATGAAAGTTACTACACTTAAAGGAGGAGTTACACATAGGTGTTATGGACCTTATGGTCATCCACAATTACTCTTGTTTACAACAGCTTAAAGTTTTTCAGCTTCTGTCTATTGATGAAGCCTCTGCTCAAGAATCAAAGATTTTTCCAGCTATATCCTTTTTTATTTGGAAAACATATTTTTTTTCAATAAAATAACTAAAGCAATATAACAATATGGCACCATGTCATATATAGGACATTATATCCTATTCAAAACTCAAAACTTTTTGAGCAAAACAATTCCTTACCAGACATTGATACCTGTCCGAATTCGGTTCAAAGTTACACGCAATTATCTGTGAGAAGTTATGAATATGACAATTCTAGTTGAATGTATGAAAGAATATATAATTTATTTTTGAGGGATATCCGTTTGTCTCTCACCCAGTGTCTTCTTCCACTTCATTTTTTTGTTAGATACATCAATAACTAAATCCTAAATCCTGCATAATTAATATCTACAAAAATTAATTCATAGACTCTAATAACGTATATATGTAGTATTTATTCGAATTTCTAAATTACAAATAAAACACCATATTAACTTTAAACATGAATAACTTACCTCTTAACCAACTGTCAGACGCGGTAGTACTCATGCAGAATTTAATACATGCATAAATCACATTCAAACCAACTATCAACGACCCTTTAAAGATTGTACTTTTAAATCCGAAAAGTGACAGAAGAGATTGAGTGGAATGCGAAAAAAAATATAGCTCAATGAGTTATTTTAGCAAAATCACATGAGATCAGATAATAATTTACAAAGGACAAGTTGAAATTCTTTAGGCGTGTAGTTTAATTATTTGAGGATATAGGTTGATGTTTACCTATTATAGCTTGAAGAACTCACATATTAATGAGCAATTCATATGAATCATATGTCAAAAGCCATAGGGCTCCTTTAAAAAAAATGCAAGAATAAGTGATGTCTTTATTATCCTTCTCGACTTGTGAAACAATCATTGCATTTCATGCAAATAAAATCAATATATATAAGATAGGTGTAATGACCCTCCAGGTCATTTTATCGATCTCTGTGGATTTTGGCATTTTGAGCCTCCTTATAGTGGCTAAAGGTCATTTATGACTTTTCGAAACTATCGGTTCAGTTATCAGACAGTCCGTTTGGGTTTTAGACTCATTTCCCTATTTTGGAGCTTTCACTACTAAGGATTTGGTATTGGACCAAAAATCCTAGTAGACGACCTCAGATGGAAATTCTGACAGTGCCATCAGCTCCGGAACATTTATTTTAGGCTAGGGGGACCCTTGGTTCAGGTCCCAAGGCTTCTGAACTCATTTTGGGCTATTGGTTAAAACAAAACTATAGGTGTGGGCCCCACTTTTAATCGAAACGACCTCGAATGGAAATTTTGATGGTTCCATTGAGTCTGGAATGTAGAATTTGGTATGGTGACATAGTTTATTTTCGCGCACGGGGTTCTGAACGAATCTTGAGCTCCCGGTCGAAGTCCATTTTGGAATTAGCTAAATTCTGGTAGCTGATATCTGGTTTGACCGCTAAAGCGGTCAAAGAGTCGCTTTAGCGGCCTTGGCTATTTGGCTGAGGTCCGCTTTAGCGGTCAAGGTTCGCTTAAGCGTATGCCGCTTTAGTGAACAAAGACCCTCTTTAGCAGCCTCAACCATTTTGCCGGTGACCATTTAAGCGGTCAAAAGTCCGCTTTAGCGGTACCTGAGGGCTGTTATATTCCCTTCTTCACCCGAGTTTCTCTCATTTTTCTCAAAACTTTTCCCCATTTTTGAGAGCTTGAGGAGTGATAAAGAGTGGGGATTCACCCATTGAATCTAAGGTAAGTTAGCTCATCACTCCTTGGTCATTATCCATAATTTTACCCGTTGATTTCCGTCCCATTTCATTGTAATTTCTTAGAAATTAGGTCTTTGAAATCCTAATATTTAGGGACGGATTTGAGCCCCGATTTATGCTCCATTTGTGTTCAACTTTGAGCACATATTTCTTATCGTTCAAGGGACCTCGTGACGGATTTTGTTAGCGGGCCCCACAGACCCATTATTGACCCGATTTTGGGCCTGAAGTTTTATATTACAATATGGGTATTGTTCTACTCGTAATGATGTGTAGGTTACTATTTTGATAGTTTGACATCGATTCAAGATCGTGGAGCAAGGTTGAGCGATTTGTGGACACTTCAAGAATTGCAGTTCGGTATCGAGGTAGGCTTCGATCTACTTTTCTCTATGAGATTGTGTATAGTATAAACTACATGATAGGTAGGGAATATAGGATATGATTATGGCTAGTATAGCATGACTTAGCCTATTTTATGGAATTTGGGGTAGAGATGTGACCCGAACCCTAGTATAAATACTTGTTATGTCCATAGAGCCCTATTGCCCTTGAAATAAGCATATTAACCACAGTCGTTGATTAAGTATCCTTTGGTATGAGACCTACCATTTGATTTAGCAATTCAGAAGGTTTTTCCCCGATTAGATCCTTGTGGTGGCTTTATGCCCTTGATTATTGTGGTTTCCCGGATTATGAGATCTTGCTATATTGGTTATATGCTATTGGGCCGGAGACTGTGATTATGAGTCTAGTTGGACTTAGGTGAGCATTCTGCCCTTGTCAAGGGAAAGATTATCATTTATAGACGCTTAGGCGCTTATGGTTATGTTGTCTGGATACTGGTGATAACATGCATACTATCTGGTGCATTCATGCTCATTCAGTGGTACGATTCTAACCAAAACCTTGATTTTACTACTGTTTTCAAAAAGGGGATTTATTCCCACTTTTCATTTTAAAAAGGGTTATTTTATAACGAAAATCATTGGATTATGAGCTTTTGGAACTGAAAATGATGTTTTAGAACTCTGACCGAGGATAATTTTGGTCCATTATTTATCCACTCATATTACCACTACTATTTACTTCGGTCGACGGATATTTCGACCCTGTGTATATGATTTAGTCCCGAGCATGATCTCAGGCAATGAATTTATGAATTTATATCCTTTTAGCCACTGTTCGAGTCCGCACTAATTTTATATATATATCTCCCTCCGGTACTGGACGGAGTGGATGGATCGTGATGTTTATTGGAAGTCCTGGATCGGGACCAGGCAATATATACGAATTTTCCCGAATTCCCTAGGGGGGCCCTTCGTCCAAAAGTCATCAAGTCGGAGAAGCTTGGTGGCCGTAGGTCCTACCTTTGCGAGCTAGGTGAGCTGGAGGAGGTATATACACTTAGTACGGTATGGATTGAGATTGTGGAACCTGTTCAATTTCGGTGTCCCCAGTATGCTTTGAGATTATGGAATCGGTTCGAGTCCGGTGTCCTCTACATGGTTATGGAATTTCGGTTTATGTTGCATTCATCCATTCATATGCATTGCCTATCACCAGTATAGTTGTTTGGTGCCTGTATCTGTCTGTCTTATGGGGGTCTGTATAGGTACGGGTTATGGTGCTGTTTGTTGAGTGTTTCTGTGAACCTTCCGGGCTTATGGGGGTCCGGTTAGGTACTTGTTTACCCAGACTAGCCGGTTACTTTATTATTATTTATTATGGTTAGTTCGTGGCAGGTTGGTTGTGTACTGGTACCTGAGATTAGAGGTACGTTTCTGATTCCTTTATCCTTTCGGTAGATTATATTATGGTTGGCCTACCCCAGGATTTTTCACCCTTTGGGTATAGGCTTGATGAGGCTAGCATTGGTTCCTTTACTTGGCTATGGACCTTGAGGTGTTAGGTTGACTCCCTCAGGTAGTTACCTTTGAGTTAGCCCTATATGTCTACTTATATGTATGGTATCACCATATATCCCTCTCTTTCCTTATCTATGTACATTGTATATGTATCCTTTGGCCTTACACTAATATTATATATCCTTCTTTTACTCTTCATTTATATATTGTCAGTGATATACAGTATTGCACGTTAGTTCTTAAATGCTATAAGGATAGGATAATTATGCATAGTGCCCCATTAGCATTGTTATGCCTAATGTCTTCAATAGTTGTTTTTAGTCACTTTGATGCCTTCATGTTATTTATGCTTACATTATTTTCGGAGCTCAGTCGGTCGTTGCCTACTGAGTACCACGTGTTTGGTACTCATACTACACTTCTGCAGCCTGCAGGTTATAGTACGAGTTATCGCCGTTGATGTGTGTATATCGTGCGGAGCAGCTATGGATCGAAGATTTGGGGTGAACTCTAGACGTTTTGGAGTATCCCTACTATCCCTCTTATTGTTAAACTGTTCTGTATGTGTGTCAGAGAAGGCTTGTATACATACATTTTTTCTATATTTCACTTGTACTCCTGATGTATTAGAAGCTCTTGTACTGGCTCGACCAGGTTTTGGGAATATATTATCCTTGTTATTATATTTATTTTGTTGTTTCCCTTTATTCCTTTTGGTAATCCGTTGCTAGCTATTTCGGACTACGAGTTGGCTTACCTACTGGTGGGTTATAGTAGGTGTCATCATGACCTATGAAATTGGGTCGTGACAAATTGGTATCAGAGCCTAGGTTTATCGATGTTATTGGTACAAGAGCTAAGTTTTTAGTAGAGTCCTGTGGATCGGTGCGGAGACGTCTGTATCCTATCTTTGGGAGGCTACAGGGCATTCTTAGGAAATTCTATTCTTGACTCCTTTGTCGTGTTTTTGTACTTCCATGAACCTCTAAGTACTTCTTTTGACTCCATTATCTATCAAAGGGATGGCACGAGGTCATCGATAGATGTGGACGGTAGTTCGGCGCGTGTTACCAGAACTTATTCTCACCATTGGAATAGAGAGTTAGAGATTGACTTCAAAGATCTCCAGCGTCAACCATAGGGTCTGGGGTCAGCCCAGGCTTCAACTGAGTTTGTGACTGCCTCATCTTTTCAGGATTCAGTGTTATGGGTTCCGAGTCTATTTCTGGATACCTCTCAGCTAGAGGTAATGTCGGGTCCATCGAGTAGTTCTCAGACCAGAGTTGGAATTGTTGGTGTTCAGCGGGGTTCTCTGTCTGTTTCAGCATATAAAATTGGGTTTCTTGAGTGGGACAGATATACTCCTATGTTATTTCCCACAGAGCATGAGATGGTACAGGGATTTATCATAGGGTTGACTTTAGCACTCCATTTGGCATCAGAGCATTTGATAATAGCTAGGGGTTTTTTTCTTTGAGGTTGTTGATCATGCGAGGGCTACAGAGAGGGCTTGCTTTGAGGCGTACGGAGGTGGCAGCAAGAGGCCATGTCAGCAGTTCAGTGTTAGGGGTATTCCGTTTGGAGGTCGGGATCTTTTCAACAGAAGTCAGCATAACTTACCACCTACTAGGCCTGTACATATGGCACCTCAACTTATGGATAGCTTTCAGGTTGATCATGGAAGTATCAGTGGAAATAGTTCTGCTCAGACATTACGGAGTATTCGGTCTAGGTCTTCAGGCCGTGGTGACCTTCTGAATCAGCAGGTTTAATGCCTCAAAGTATCCCAGGAGCATATTTCGATTATGGTAAGTATGGTCATTGGTATAATGATTACCCCAGGAGCGAGTTGGTCAGCCAGTTGGGGTTAGCTTGTGTTTCTACCAGTTTAGTACTTCAGGGGTTTGTTGTGACTACAGAGAGACCAGTCACTAGTCCAGAGAATGTCTTCGGTGTGGGATCATTAGTCATTTAGATCATCCAGATCAGTCTCATAGTGTGTTGGCACCTTCAATTAAAGGTAGTGCACCTAGTGCCTCAGTTGGTCATTCAGACGCTCAGTCCGAGTTTGGACATGCTTAGATTCATACTCCTTCGGGCACGCCAAACTTATGATTTTAGATTTCCACCGTGATAAGCGTGCCTTTGATTTTTTGTCTTTAGTTACTACTTGACTTATGTTGGGGTTTTCATACCCATCGGTGGTTATATGCCTTGACACTTCTATATTGACTATATGCCTTGGTGTTTTCATAGTGATTGATGTATGCCTTTGCGTAGGTTTAGGCTTATATGACTAACCCCATAGATGATTCATTAGTAGTGGATCGAGTGGATCAGTGTAGTATTGTCCTAAGGGTGTAGCAAGTGGGTTAAAGTCCCATTTTTCCTTGGCATATTGGCCTTGTTATGGCTATAGAGTGGATAAGTATCATGTTTCCCTTGGGGGTATAGCATTTAGGTTTGAGTCCTATTTCCTTTGGCATATTGGCTTTGTTATGACTATAACATTGATAGCCTTCTTCCATAGCCCGTTTCTTTGGTGATGCATTTGGGAGTTGTCCTTCGAATTTGGATAGGTCATCACCTGGTAGTGGTCTTGATCTTGATGTTGATTTTGAGTTGGGATTGGTGGTTCGATTCTACCACCCATTTCTGAGATTTAGAGGTCTGAGACTTATTTTTTGAATTGTGGATTCATCTCCTGGTGAGCGTGTTGATCTTGGTTTTGGTGTAGAGTTGGATACTTCGTTCTTCCTGTGCTATGGTTTATGGTTCAGCCGAGTTTAAGTTGATATAATTGGAAGAATTCAGAAAGTTCTCATTTCGGCACTTGTTCGGCCTTATATGACTTTGCAAAGTGCTTCTGCTTGATGATTTGCACCTATGGATATTCGTTGCCATAGATTGAGTATTGGTTTGACCAAATTCATGCTAAAGTTGTATTCCTCTGAGTTGGGAAGATGGATGATTTCAGAAATTCCCATTTAGACTTTTGTTCGTCCTGATAGAGTTTTATGGATTGCTTCTACTCAATGGTATGTTCTTGGTTACCAGTTGTTGATTACCAAAGCGGGCATCTTTGGGAGCGAGTATTTGTTGTCATTGATGGCTATTGGATTTGGCCTGATATTGGTGGGATTGTACATTTCGAGTTGCTTGAGTTCTTGCTCTCACTAGCATTACTTGTAGTCTTGGCAAGTTCTTGATTATGTCTTGTTGCATTATACCCTCCCGTAGTTATGGAGTTGATTGCTTGCATCTTCAACCGGTGGTTCCCACCCATTAAGATTATTTTAGCTCGGCCCTTGTAGAGAATGTTGGCCATGTGCTTGATTTTCTAATGGCGAGATTTATCTGGGCAATTAGTCTTTGTAAGGACTTGTTAGCCCCAGTTATGATTTTGACCTTTTTGGATGACGGCTTGGGAGTCATGCTAGATTTTGATTTGTGGATGCCTACTCGTCAACTGGATCAGTTTGAATAGTTGAGAACGAGTAGTCTAGCTTCAGTATTGGAATTTTAGCTTGGTTTGCATAACTTTGTTGCATCCCTGTTTCCAGATTCGCCTCGGTTGGGCATTCATTTTTAGGCTGGCTAAGCCTACTCTTTGTATACCAGTTTAGTTTCCTCCAGTTGGGGTAGATCGTACTGGATAGATGGTCAGAAGACGGTCCATCGGTATATGGTATTGGTTTCTACTGTTTCTGACCTTGGTTTCTCAATTTTGGTCAGAATTATGAATTTTCTCCTCATTGGAGAAGTGCGCTTAAGTTGGGCTTAGCATGGCTTCATCCACGGTTGGTGGGATGTCCTGAAGAGGATCGTTCAGTTTCATGAGATTGGTTCTTCGGACTCTTGACTTTCAGTTTCGAGAGTCATCCGGACTAGTTGTAGCTTTGGCTTAAAAGTGCAGACCTTGGTCACCTCTGTTGTGTGTCCCGATAGCACCTTATGGGTTTATTCTTGTGCTTGCCATCATGGAATTTTGGTAAGGCAGCTTCAACTTATCGAGGTCAGTGTGTTGTGAATGCGCGGACAGGACTCAGATGATATCTTGTATGGTTTGGAGTAGGTAGCAGGTTTGGAAAGGCAAAAGAAGGTTAGATTTAGAACTGGAGTTGGTTGCAGAATTCATGCCTTGGTTTGCCTTTGGATTGGTTGAGAGTACTGCCTGGTTAGGCTTGTGTTGGGGTGTGTTCAACATGTTGTAGCCTAGATTTACATGCATTAATTATTCTCGGTTCAGTTGGAAGTCAGTTGATTGTTGAGGTTGAGTTTTGGTTATTTGAAAGGTGAAGTAAGAAAGTTGGTTGAAAAAGGGATACCTTTAGCAAAATCCCTTGGAAGAGTTGTCTTTTCTTTGAGGTTTTCTTAGGAGTCATGTTTGGAGAATAAGAACCCAGTACCTCATCCTTTCGAGCTTTCGGGCTCTTTCTATCCATTGACTTTTGCGGACGAAAGACCTTTTAGTAGTGGATATTGTAATGACCCTTCAGGTCATTTTCTCTATCTCTGTGTATTTCGGCATTTTGAGCCTCCCTATAGCGGCTACAGGTCATTTATGACTTGTCGGAGCTGTCGGTTTGGTTATCGGACAATCCGTTTGGGTTTTAGACTCATTTTCCTGTTTTGGAGCTTTCACTGCTAAGGATTTGGTCTTGGATCAAAACTCTGAGTAGATGACCTCAAATGGAAATTCTGACAGCGCCATCAGCCCCGAAACGTTGAGTTTAGGCTAGGGGGACCCTTAGTTCAGGTCCCAAGGCTTCCGGACTCATTTTGGGCTATTAGTTAGAAATTGGTTAAAATAGAACTGTAGGTGTGGACCCCACATTTAATCGAAATGACCTCGAATGGAAATTTTGATGGTTCCATTGAGTTCGGAATGTCGAATTTGGTTTGGTGGCATAGTTCATTTGCGCGTACGGGGTTCCGAACGAATCCCGAGCTCCCGATCGAAGTTCATTTTGGACTTAGCTAAATTCTGGTAGCTGATATCTGGTTTGACCGCTAAAGAGGTCAAAGAGCCACTTTAGCGGCCTTGGCTATTTGGTCGCCGTAGGTCCTACCTTTGCGAGCTAGGTGAGCTGGAAGAGGTATATACACTTAGTACGGTATGGATTGAGATTGTGGAACCGGTTCGAGTTCGGTGTCCCCAGTATGCTTTGAGATTGTGGAACCGGTTCGAGTTCGGTGTCCCCTACATGGTTATGGCATTTCGATTTATGTTGCATTCATCCATTCATATGCATTGCCTATCACCAGTATAGTTGTTTGGCGCCTGTATCTATCGGTCTTATGGGGGGGGCTGTATAGGTACGGGTTATGGTTGCTGTTTGCTGAGTGTTTCTGTGAACCTTCCGGGCTTATGGGGGTTCGGTTAGGTACTTGTTTGCCCGGACTAGCCGGTTACTTTATTATTATTTATTATGGTTAGTTCATGGCAGGTTGGTTGTGGACTGGTACCTGAGATTAGAGGTACGTTTCTGATTCCTTTATCCTTTCGGTAGATTATATTATTGTTGGGCTACCCCAGGATTTGTCACTCTTTGGGTATAGGCTTGATGAGGCTAGCGTTGGTTCCTTTACTTGGCTATGGACCTTGAGGTGTTAGGTTGACTCCCTCAGGTAGTTACCTTTGAGTTAGCCCTATATGTCTACTTATATGTATGGTATCACTGTATATCCCTCTCTTTCCTTATCTATGTACATTGTATATGTATCCTTTGGCCTTACACTAATATTATATATCCTTCTTTTACTCTTCATTTATATATTGTCAGTGATATACGGTATTGCACTTTAGTTCTTGAAAGCTATAAGGATAGGATAATTATGCCTGTTGCCCCATTAGCATTGTTATGCCTAATGTCTTGAATAGTTGTTTTTAGTCACTTTCATGCCTTCATGTTATTTATGCTTACATTATTTTCGGAGCTCAGTCGGCCGTTGCCTACTGAGTACCACGTGTTTGGTACTCATACTACACTTCTGCAACCTGCAGGTTATAGTACGAGTTATCGCCGTTGATGTGTGTATATCGTGCGGAGCAGCTATGGATCGAAGATTTTAGGTGAACTCCCGACGTTTTGGAGTATCCTTACTCTCCCTCTTATTGTTAGACTATTCTCTATGTGTGTCAGAGACGGCTTGTATACATACATTTTTCCTATATTTCACTTGTACTCCTGATGTATTAGAAGCTCTTGTACTGGCTCCACCAGGTTTTGGGATTATATTAGCCTTGTTATTATATTTATTCCACTGTTTCCCTTTATTCCTTTTGGTAGTCCGTTGCTAGCTGTTCCGGACTACGAGTTGACTTACCTACTGGTGGGTTATAGTAGGTGACATCATGACTTATGAAATTAGGTCGTGGCAGTAGGGGAGTAGTGTGACAGTCCTAGGAGAAGTAGTAACAACAGTACGTAAGTAATACAAAGTGTATCCAAATAATTGTCAAAGTAGGAGAAGTTCAATTATATTAAAACATTTTCGATTCTTTTTCTAACATTAATTTTCCTTATAGCCTAGCTTTTCTATATATTTTAAGAGTGTTTCATGTGCACCAGGAAAAAAAGTTACTAACATTAGTTCATATCTTTCATGAGTCGTTAATTTTTTCTATTTCTTATCATATATTTTAAGAGTTTTTAAGGATTCTTTCCATATATTTTAGGAGTCAATATTATAAAAATAATTAAATATTAATTTGATGAAATATCTCTTATCATATATTTTAGGAGTTCTTAATATTATAGGAGTCAATACTATAAAAATATTATAAAGATAATTAAATAATAATTTGATGAAAAATAGTAAAAAAATGATTTTGTCTATTGAGGAGTCTTTTAATGAATGACAAAAAGTTCAAACAACATTTTTAAAGACCTTCACACTTTTAATATATTAGAGATAGAGATAGAGATAGAGATAGAGATAGAGATTAGAGAATTAGAGATTAGAGATATATACATTGTATATATAAAATGTATAAATAATGTATCAAATTTGTATAACCATGTACAAAATGTTGTAAAACTCTGTACAAACAATATATTCACACTATTTCTATAAATTCCTTATTTATTACACTAAATTTTATATAAAAACTTGATTTATTAGTGTTCTTCAAATGAAATTTCTTTCTATAGGCATTTTAACTTCTTGACCTCTCCAAAATACCCTAAATCCCCATCCACTTTCCTCTGCAATTCAACCTAAGTCAATTCTCCTAATCTCGTCAGCAACTTCAAATGACCTGACATAGCAACAAATGAAAAGAGATCTGGAATAAGGGAGGAAGAAAAAAAGAAATTGTGAATTATAAAAATTTACGTCGAAAGTAAGAGAAAAAGAAATTGAGATTAAACTTTAAAAAGAAGCAGCTTAATGTATTAAAATAAAACTATATACCTATATAGGGGTGAACAAAACCGAATTGCAAACCGAGTCAAACCAAAAAAAAAACAAAAAAACCCAACTAATGGTTTGGTTTGACTTGGTTTGGTGTTGGAAAAAAAAAACCCAACTATAATTGGTTTGGTTTGGTTTTAACTAAAAAAAACAAACCGAACTGAACCAAGCTGAGATTACATTTATACAATTTTTAAAAATATTTTATACATAAGATTATTTACTTTTTTGTAATTTATAAATATTTCTTAAACTTTTCATTATTTTTATCTTTCAACATATTATTTCAAATTTAAACTTAGAATTTTGACTGGTCCAATAAAATTTATAGCCCATATATTTTAGCAACTCACATAAATCCCAAATCAATAATAATGTTAACAAAAATATTTAATTAAACACTAGGAATGATAATAATATTGGATATATATAAGTTTTGCATAAATACATAACCTAAATTTATTTTTCTACTTAATATTTAGTCATGTAATTAATACTTACTAGACTTATTTTAGCATGACTTAATATTTTTAAATTATGATTATTTTTATTATAACTTATTAATATGAAATATTTATTTTATACGATTTTATTATTATTTTTCGTTGATTATTTTATCGTCATCACTCATTTCATATTTTGTGTTATTTTTTTAAGAAACACCTAAAATAGTTGCATCTTGCTAGGACTAAAGAAATATTTGAAGCACAAGTTAATTATATGTTTGTATGAAGACTTTACCGAAAAAACCCTGAAAAACCCAAAAATTCCGAGAAAATCAAAAAGGGAAACTTACCTAAATATATCATATTTGGAAAATATTTATCATTTATAGCTATATAATTTTAATACATGTATAATTCACTTTTAATACATAGTGTAGATTTTTTACCAAAACAAGCATAATACATTTAAAACACTTATAATATATCTATATTACATGCATAATTCACTTTTAGTGCATATTGTAATACATCTATATTGCATGCATAATTCATTTTTAATGTATAGTGCATGGTTTTAACCAAAACAAGTATAACACATTTTAATACACTTCTAATACATCTATATTCGATACATAATTCACTTTTAATACATAGTACAGTTGCTATAAATGGTAAATATATATATTTTTTTTGATAACTAACTTCTTTTATTAATCACCAAAGCATAGCAATTACAATCCAAGCAGCTTGCATCGACACAACAAAGCTATTACAAATCAACCAAACAAAGGAAACTACGAGCTAACTACAGGGTTAAAGAAGGCTAAAACACATAACTATGCACTACATCTTGCAATCTTAGGGGTGCTCTAACACAAGAAACATATATGACCTCCTTTGCAATAACTTCCCATGATCTACTCCTCTTCTCAAAGATGCGCTGGTTTCTCTCTATCCACAATGCATGAGTGACTTCAGAATACATTAGCTTGAAAAGCTATGCCTGCACTGTTTTCACTTTTGCTTGCAGAATAGTCCATTGCAGATGCTGTTGCCAATCATACTTATTATAAGGTGCTCTGTGGATCCACTGTAAGATTCTGTTCCACAAAGCTCTTTTAAATGGGCAAAGAACAAACAAATATTTTTGATTTTCATCTTATAAGTGACACAAGCTACACTTGGGTTCCACCTGAACTCCCCACTTTAGTAATCTGTCAGTTGTGAGCATCTTTCCCTGCATCTGTAACCAAGTAGTAAAAATGGATTTTGGCCTAGCCACATTCTTGTACATTAAGCACTTCCAAGGGAATGTAGGGCTTGCATTCAGTAGCTTGTTATAGTCTTTTCTAATAAAAGACTTTCTTAAACCCGTTAGAACCCTACTGTTTACTACATCTCTAGCTTTAGTGATCTTTCTCATCATCCAACATCCTTGTTTAGACACTTGGATATCCTCTACCCTTTGGCCTTTTATAAAGTAAATATACACCCATCTAATCTATATTTTTTCCACCTTATGTTCCAGATCCCAGTAATTCTTAGTGATTGCAGCTTTATTCCATAAGAGCATGTTAGTGATATTCAAGCCTCCATCACATTTAGGTGAACAAACTTTTTCCCATGCCACAAAGGCTTTCTTAATGATGGTGTTGTTTCCTGACCACAAGTAGCTTATACAGTGGGATTCAATGAGTTTCATCACTTTGGATGGTAGCATGAAAAGTTGAGCCCCATAAGCCTGAATCCCAAAGATGATGGATTGGATCAATTGTGCCCTTCCTGCATAAGATAGATTTCTAGCTGTCCAGGAAGATATCTTTGTTGTGATCTTGTCTATAAGTGGTTTACATTGAATTAAAGAAAGTTTTTGAGTTGACAGGGGTACCCCTAAGTATTTTAAGGAAAAATCTCCTTTGGTATAGGCCAATTTTTTGAGAACTCTGTCTTGCTCAACCTTCTTCACTCCACCAAAATACATAAAACTTTTCCCTAAGTTTTCTTGAAGACCCGAGGCTTTAGAGAAGATAGTGAAACAGTGATGCATCATTTCTATAGACATCAAATCACCCTTAGAGAATAGCAATAAGTCATCAGCAAAACAGAAATGACTTATTGACAATTTTTCACATCTTGGATGGTAATGGAAACCCCTAAGCTCTTTTAACATGTTAAGCTGCCTACTCAGATATTCCATAGCAACTGCAAACACAAAGGGGGACATGGGGTCCCCTTGTCTCAAGCCTTTTGTAGCATCAAAAGGAGGTAAAGGCTCGCCATTAAATAACACACTATATGACACAGAAGTAACACAAGCCATAATCCACTGAGTTAGAAATTCCAGCTCTATCAGTACTTTCTTCAGATAGACCCACTCCATAGAGTCATAGGCTTTTTGAAGATCAATCTTAATCATGCATCTAGGTGAGGTGTTCTTCCTTGTATACCCTTTCACCAATTCATGGACTAGAATTATACTGTCTTCAATTTTCCTACCAGGTATAAATCTTGCCTGAGTTTGACACACTATAGAAGGCATCACAACTTGCATTCATGTAGCCAAAATCTTAGAGATTAGTTTATATAATACAGAACAACAAGCAATGGGTTTGTATTCCTTTATATTAGTAGGATTAGAGTTTTTAGGCACTAATATAATGGTAGTGCAGTTGATAGGTTTGTAAATAGTATCTGTTGTAAAAAAAACTCCTTGATAGCTTCTTGTACTTCATGCTTGATAACCACCCAAGATTTCTTGAAGAACACAACATTAAATCCATCAATCCCTGGTGCTTTTTCATCTCCAATTGAATTCTGGATAGCCCAAATCTCATCGTCAGTCACTGGTTTAATAAGGTCGATCCTTTTGCTCCTATGTAAGTATAGGTCCTTTAGACATCACCTGTTTATTTATGCTAGGTAGTTCCTTGGAAGCAGACCCCATTAGGCTTTTGTAAAAGGCAATAATTTTCTCTTGGATCTCTACAGGCTCAGTCAGTAAAACCCCACTAAGGGAAGTGAGTTCATGAATATGCTTCCTCTAACTCCTTTTCTTAACCCCAACTGAGAAGTACTTAATATTTGAGTCACCAAGCTTGATCCACCTAGCCCTTGACTTTTGCTTCATGATACTTTCTTCTAGCATAGACCACTTTTCTAGGTCCTGGATTATAGACTTCTCTTGTATTTGCAAGTTTTGATCCCATTGTACCTGTATTTGTTGTTGGACAACAACTAGCTCACTCCTGGCCTTCTCTATTCTTTACATAGTAGGTTTGCATTCTTCATTGTTAAGCTTTCTAAGTTGTCTTTATAGCTTTAAGTTTACTCTAAACATTCTGCATACTAGATCTTGGCAAGCTACTCTGCCAGCACTGTTTGACAATAGGGATGAATACTTTGTGATCACTCCACACATTAAAAAATCTAAAAGGGACTTTGATCTGCTTTTGATTGTAATATATGGTTAAGAGCATTAGGGAATGATTAGAAATGCTAGGAACATCATATTCTAGCACCACATGACCCCATTTCATCATCCAATCAGCTATCTAGCCTACAACATACTTTGTCATCACCAATTTATTTGTTATTCCAAGTATAGTAGCTTTTTTTCCAAGATAACTTACTTAGCATCAAATCATGCACACACTCAGAAAAATCTCTAACATCGCCAAAAGTGACAAGATTATTAGACAACCTATCTTGTTGGTAAAGCATTGTATTAAAATCACCAATTATGGCCCAAGGGCCATTCATATTCTGAGCTAAAGCTCTCAACTCATTCTACAGAGATTTCATTTGGTCCATGGTATTAAATCCATAGATGACTGTTAAGAAACTTTCCAGATCTTCTGTTTTGCTTTTGACCTGACAGTGTATCAGTTGTGCAGTCTCAGTCACTTATTGCACATTATAACTATTAGTATCCCAAATAATCCATATTCTTCCATTGTTTCCATACTTATAGTTTTGAAGGTTACCCTAGCCAGGAACTATATTATTGAGTACGCTCTGCATATGTTGTTGTTTGACCCTTATTTTAATCAAGCCTGCTAGTTTAACTTTTTTTATTTTGTATAACCTTCTTAACCTCCTTTTGCTTGTATCTCTTATTTACACCTCTTAAATTCCACACTAACCAAGTCATATGGATTGAGCATATCTCCCTTTGTCAGGAGGGAGTGTACTGGTGGACACATCTTCACTACTAAGACTTAAGAAGTTTTTTCTAGTAGGTACAACACTTAGCAAGGGGAATTTAGATAGATCAAGAGCAGGGCTACTGCATTGTGCTTTACCTCGGTCATGTTGATCTTTCAATAGCTAGTTTGCTCCTTAGGCTCAGCTCTATTAGGGAAAACTCTCTTCTCAGGAATAGGATGAACATCCTCAGAAGTTAGAGCTTTTGGTGGGCTAGTAGGCTGAATTTCTGGTTGAGCTACTGGTGGATCAGGAGCTTTATTCACCCATTGGGGTACTATCCTTTTTCTTCTAGCATTACCTCCTCTTCTGCGAGGTCTCTCTTGTGGTAGGTTGTGTACAAGGTCACATTTATGTCCAATCATTTAGCAGACTTCGAAAAATAAAGGTTTTCATTCATACACAACAGTCTGCTGAAAAGTTCTACCACTAGGATCCATGACAGTGATCTCATCAGGAAGTTTGTTCGTGACATTAACCTCGATCAACATTCTAGCAAAGGACACCTAGGTTTGTTTAGTAGTACACTCATCAGCGAACATAGGCTTACCTATTGAGCTAGCAATTCTACTCAATTTTCTCATGGCTCCACTCGATGTAGCTTCTCCGTCCTGCAACCCCAAATTAGCTTGAGTAGTCTCATGATTTGGGATTTTCTCAGTACTCAGCACACGAGCTCCTACAGAGCTTCTAATAGTAACCAAAGTTTCCTTCCTCGGCCTACCTCATCCTCGTTGAGCACGTCCGCATCCTCTTCCTCTGACCATGGCAGCCACACCGGCGTATGATAGCTACCTTACACCGAGAGCATGGAGAGAGAGTTTTTTGTAATATTTAAATGCTTATAAATATGGTATATCTAGGTAATAAATAAAATATATATTTAAAATCAGTAAATATTTTACAAAAAGTACTCAAATAGGTAATTTTTCAATCGAAAAAAACCAAGGTTGAAAAACCCAACGCAAATGGTTTGATTTTGTGTATAAATTTAAAAATCCGACGCAAATAATTTGGTACTTAAAAAACCCGAACCAACTCTGTTCATGTACACCCTTATCAAGTAATAAAACAATAGTTAGATCAAATTTAATTAGTTAGATGATTGAATGATCATTTTCCTTAATTTTTTCAATGTGTAATATGGGGGAATGTTAGAATCTGGCGGACTCATTTAATTGTAGTTTACATGCACATTGACTAAAATAAGAATTGGCATTTGAATCAGGGAAGCACTTAAGCTAATCAATCGTCAATATATATATACTCCCTCTGTTTCGTTCGCTTTTACTTGTCACATTTTGACTTGGCACATCCATTAAGAAAAATTATTATTGACATGATTATTTTACCATAGTATCCCTATTAAATGATGTTTACTATTGTATCTTGAAATTAATTTGGAGAAAAGCAATTAATGCTAAACAATTAAGCAATTAAAGCAAAAGAACATCATGCAAAAGATTCATCATTGTTCTTCAAAAGTCCGCCTAAAGAATTGGTTGCATCAAAGTAAATAAATCAATACAAGGATGTAATAGAAATATTGATAATAAAAGATCTGGCAAGGAAGTTAGAGATGAGTTTGATAGAATGGTGAAGGAGGGTGTATTTAATATTTTTTTGGTCTGAAATTGTATATACAATATAGTAAACAAAAGCGATATGAGTGTTATATTCTCCTCCTTTTCTTCTTCTATTTTTTAAGGATTCCTTTATATAATACTACTTATAATAAATTTACAGGATATATATGGAAGTATTGGGATGGTAAAGGAAAATATAAAAGTAAGAAAAAGAAGATTTTGTGGAGTAATATGAGGATGTTACTGATTTTTGGCGCAAATCAAGATGAAGTAAAAATGGTAGGTGAATTCTACAAAGGAGAGAGATCATTTGATCAAAAAGAGAGGAATATAAATGGGTAAAAACGAAAAAGAGGGATGAGGAAAGAGCGGATTTTTTTTCTTTTTTAAAAAAAATAAAGAGAGAGGATTCGTTATTCCTTAACTTTCCTTATTTTGTTAGCTTAACAATCTGCCAATTATTCATTTTTCTTAAATTAAGAAGATTGGTTGAAGAGAATTATATTCTAACTTACTACATATATTAATTTCAATATATATATATATATATATATATATTAGTGAAGTTCACTTAAAATTAAATATTTAGTGAAGTTCAGTATGATGATGAAAATCAGAGATGTTATAAAAATATATTTGTATTATAGTGAATGTCTACTTGTATATTTATTAGGAGAAAAGTTAGGAATCCTAACTTTGGGACCAAGTTAGTTTTTCCCTATAAATAAAGAAGTTTTCTCTTCATTGTAATTTATCCCTAATCCCTCAATACAATCCCTCAAGAGAAATAAAAATTACTCTCTTTTCTCTCCCTTATTTTTTTTATTCTTGTATATTATTTCATAACACATTATCAGCACAAGTCTGTAATTTTTGTTTGTGCAGGCAATGGTACACTGCCGTCTCCAAGAGATTGACAGAGCCATGCCTTCTAGAAATATGTATCCCATGTACCCACAATAATATATCTATTTAAAAGTTATTTGTCGATTTTGGTGGCTAAAGCGAAAAAGTAACAATTCTCTTTGTACGTAGAGGCAGAGGCGAATTCAGGATTTTAAGATTTCGGGTGTTACATTATTTTTTGGTTTGATCTATATGATCTTCAGTTAAAATATTATCCATTTGTTTTGTGTTTATAGACAAATCGATCGAACAAAATAATTTCATAATATGACAATTTTGAATTCAAAACATAAAAGTTCAATAATATTATTAAGATCAACAAAAATATGTTAGCTATTTATAATTTTCCTCAACGAACTTTTATATTTAGGAGCTATCAACTTAAGAATGAATGTCTTAAACTAGAATCACTATAAATGCATATTTAGATGCTCAAAGCAAAAGTTTAATAAACACTATGAACTTTAAAATAGAAGAAATAATTAATAAAGATTTAAACATATCAACATGAACTCAAAAGAAAGAAAAGAAGCAATAAAAGAGAACAACAAAAGAAGAAAAAGGAGAATTAATCTCATGTAGCTGCAACTCTGTAAGACTGTAAGCTTCTTAAATGCAAAAGTCGATCTCAAGCAAGGTGGGCAAAATTTCGGCCTTCAACCAGTGGCACCAAACATCCATTTGTTAGACAGGGTGCCACTTTATATATTTAGCCTATTTCCTATATATACATATATATATATATATATATATATACAGAGTTTCGATCGAGGTGTGCGGGTGCCGTGAAACCCCCTCCCTCCTTACAAGATCCGCCCCTGAGTAGAGGAAAAGAGTTATGTGGGTATGTTTTGAATAATATTAACACTTCATGCAGGTGTTGACTTCTTCAATTAACGCATAGAAATACAGTGCGATCAATTTACTCTTAACATAGTTTAAATATACATATGGGAATCTTAACCCACCTACTTGAACATGATTTTTCTTAGATACTATTAGCATTCTTTATCATGATCTAGCGAAAGCCATCTGCAGGTTTTACATCGGGTTATAATTTAAATACTTTTTCTCTTTTGATGCATATGTCCTGATGCACTATGATGATAAGATATTGGGTTCAAGTTCCATTGATCTATAGCCGCAGACGCCTTTATATGAATAAGACATTGAGTCTGAATCTCAATGCACCATATTGATGATATTATGATAACTAAGGCAAAATAATGAGTTTTTGGTGAAAGGTCATAAAATCTGTCACATTGAATATGCTCCATTCCCTGAAGTAAATGTGGTAGCAGTATATGATAAGTCTGAAAATGACAAAATAATTATTGTGATCATAAACAAAGATATGTCAGAGGAAAATTCCCTACATTACATGTATGCCTCGATTTGCTCATGAAGTATTTGTCACGACCCGATTTCTCAAGTCATGATGGCACCTACTATAACCCACCAGTTGGTAAGCCAACCAGTAGTCTGGAACAGCTAGTAACAGATACCAATAGAAATGAAGAAAACCGCGAAAAGGAATTTTATGAAGAGACCAATATATCTTACAACCCAAAACCTGGTGAAATCAGTACAAGAGCTTCTAATACAACAGGAGTATAAAATGGAATACAGAGTCAATAAATATACGAAGCCGTCTCTGAAATACAAAATAGAAATCAAACTAACAATATGAGGGAGAGCAGGAATACTTCGAACGTTAGGAGCTCACCCCAAATCTCCAATCCATGTCTGCTCCGTACGATGCACACATCAACGGCGAGAACTCGTACTATGATCTGCAGGCTGTAGAAGTGTAGTATGAGTACCAAACACGTGGTACTCAGTAAACATCGGCCGACTAAGCTCCTAAGATAATGTAAGCATAAATAACATGTAAGCAGGAATATAAACTATTGACAACTATATAAGAAACTACACATAATAATGCTAATGGAGCAATAAGGATAAACTATCCTATTCTAACAGTATTCAGGAACTAAAGTGCAATACCGTATATCACCAGCCAATATACAAATGAAGGGTGAAAGAAGAATATATAGTAGTAATACAAGGCCAAGGGATACATATACAATATGAATAAATAAGGAAAGAGAGGGATATACGGTAATACCATATATATATATATATATACATACATATAGGACTAAACTCAAAGTAATAACATGAGGGAGCCAACCTAACATCTCACGGATCATAGCCAAATAAGGGAGCCAATACTAGTCTAGTTAAAGCCTCTAACCAAGGTGTGACTAATCATAAGATAACTTAACAATAATGCATTTTACTATGAGGAAGAAAAGGAATTAGAAACGTACCGACAATATCGGGTACCAGTCCATAACCATCCTTCCACGAACTAACCATAATAACCAATAATAAAGTAATCGGCTAGTCTAGACAAACAATAACCTAACCGTACCCCCATAAGCGTAGATGGTTCAAGAAAGCACTCAGCAAACAACAATCATAGCTTATACTTATACAAACCCCGTAAGGCCAATGGATATAAGCACCAAATAATTATACTGGTGATAGGCAATGCATATGAATGAATGAATGAATGCAACATAAACTAGAAATACCATGTCCAATCCAAGTGCCATAACGTAACAAGTGAATACACCTCCTCCAGCTCAGTAGCTCACAAAGGAGGGACCTATGGCGACCATCCTTCTCTGGCACTGTAGCTCATGGATGAAGGGGCTCTTAGGGGACTTGGAATATCTGTATATACTGTCTGGTCCCAAACCATGAGTTCCAGTAACCATCACAATCAATCTACTCCGCCTTCTATTAGAGATATATATAAGTGTAATAAGTACTCGAACTCGACCGAGACTAAAAGAGTATAAATCCATAAATCCATTGCCCGAGATCGAGATAGGGACTAAATCGACATAATAGTGTAGAAAGAGTCGAAAAATCCCCCGACCGAAGTAAATAATAGTGGTAAAAGAGAGTGGACCAATAATGAATCGGAATCAATCTCGGTCTAATTTCCCAAGTAATCTGTTTAGTTTAAGATGTCATAAATCAATAATAAAGGTGGTACGACTTCCATTTTCAAGAATCAATTTTAAAGTTTAGAAAAATGGAAATAAATCCCTTTTTAGAAAATAGTAGTAAAACCAAGGTTTTAACGGGAATCGTACCACTAATTAAGTATAAATGTGCCTCTATGTATGCATGCCATCACCAGTATCCAAACAATATAACCGTAAGCGTCTACACATTCATAACTATAACCACATCCTTTCTAAGGATAAAGTACTAACCTGGTGTCCAACTGGTATCATAACCAGGGCCTCAGGCCCAATAATATATAATTAACCTAATAATAACACCATAACCCGAGAAGACTACAATAAATACATGCATAAAGCAACTAAAAGGATCTAATAGAGGGAATAATCTCCAATATGCTAAGTAATACGGTAAGTTTTGCACTAAGGATCATTAATGTCAAACTACAGTTAAACAAGCCTAGTATTAAGGATAATGGGGTCCTACAACCATTACGGGCATTCTATGCTAGGGTTTGGGTCACATTTCCATTCTAAGTCCCCTAAATAGGTCAAGTCCACATATTACTAGTGTAAACATGTCCTATAATCCCTAGCTAACATGCAATCCACACATAACACCATCTCATAGAGAAACTAGACCAAAGCCTACCTCAATGCCGACCGCAAATCTTGAATCATCCACAAACCGCTCATCTTTGCTCCACAATCCTGGAATGATGTTTTGCTATCAAATCCATAATCTACACGTTAGTACAAGTAAAATGAGACCCATATTGCAATGTAAAAGCTCGGGCCAAAATTTGGGTCAAGAATGGATCTGTGAGGCTCGTAAATGAAATCCAAAAATTAAATCTGTCACAAGGTCCCTCGAAGGACAAGGAATGTGTGCTTAAAAATTGAGCACAATCGGAGCACAAATCGGGGCCCAAATCATCTCCTAAAGTTTAGAAATTTAAGACCTAAATTCTAGGGACTTACAAGGTAAAGAGCGGAATTCAACGGGGGAAAATAATGGGAAATGATCAAGGGATGTTAGATCAACTTACATTAGCCTCAAGGATGATTTCCCACACTTTCCCACGACCCAAGCTCTCAAAAATGGTGAAATGGGGCTTGAAAATGAAGAAGAAATTGGGAAAGCAACATATATACTACCCAGGCATCTAGCCTTCGCGATCGCGGAGCCCAAGGGTCGCGAACACGATTCCTGGTAAAGTTACCCTTCGCGAACGCCGAGGCAAAGGGGTCAGAGGACAGCAAACGCGACACAAGATGGTCGCGAACACGAAGAAGAGAGGAGAATCGGGTCAGGCAACCTTTATTGCAAACGCGATGGTCAATGTATTGACCCTTTGCAAATACGACCTACCCCTTTTGAATGCGAAGGGTAAATGGAGCTTGCACCAGAAGCTGGAGAACCAGCAAAAACTTAAGTCCTCACGGACTCCGATCGGGTGCTCAAAATTTCTTCAGAACCCCGTACACGCAAACAAACTATTCTACCATACGTAATTCGACATTCCTGACTCAACGAAACCATCAAAATTTCCAACGGAGGTCATTTCAATTAAGTGTGGGTCCCATACCTATAGTTTCATTTTAACCAAATACTAACCAATAGCCCAAAATGAGTCCGGAAGCCTCGAGACCCAGATCAAGGGTCCTCCTAGCCTAAAATCAACATTCCAGAGCTGATGGCATTGTCAGAATTCTCATCCGAGGCTGTTTATTAGGATTTTTGGTTCGAGACCAATTCCTTAACAATGAAAGCTCCAAAATAAGGAAATGAGCCTAAAATCCAAACGAATTGTTCGATAATTGAATCGATAGTTTCGGCAAGTTATAAATGACATGTAGCCACTGTGGGATGGATCAAAACACTAAAAACACATGAAAATTGAGAAAATAACCTAGAGGGTCATTACAATATCCACTACTAAAAGGACTTTCATTTATAGAAAGAGCTTGAAAGCTCAAAAGGAAGAGGTACTAGGCCCACATGCTCCACGCAAGACTCCAAGATAACCTTTAAGACAAACCAATGCTTTCAAGGGATTTCACCAAAGGTATCCCTTTTATCCAAAACCTTACTTCACCTTCCAAATAGCCACAACTCATCCTCAACAACCAACTGCCTTCAACTGAATCGAGAACAACTGATGCACGCCAACCCAAACCACGACATGTTGACATCCCACCGATACAAGCATAACCAAGCAAAAATTCAGCCAATCTAAAGGCTAACCAAGGTATGAATAACACAGCCAACTCCAACTCCAAATCTAACATTTTCTTGCCTTTCCAAACCTGATGTCAACTCTAAAATATCCAAAATCATTCCACCTGATCTGAGTCATGTCTACGTAATCACCTTATCTAAAATCTCGAAAGACTGTAGCTGGTCTACCAAAAATCCATGTTGGCGAGCATAAGAATAAGACCATAAGGTGTACCTGAAAACATCAATAGAGATGATCAAAGCCTGCAATCTCCAGCCAAAGCTAAAATTGGTCTAGATGACCCACAAAATTGATAGTCATGGTTCCAAAGTACAAGCTCCCAAAACTAAACGATTCGCTCCAAAATGTCCCACCAATTGCAGGTGAAACCACGCTAAACCCAACTTAAGCACACTTCTGCTGCTGAGACAATATTCAAAATTCTAACACACACTAAGGTCTAAGGTTGAAAGCAGTAGAAACCAACACCACGTGACAATGGACCATCTCTTGAGCATCTATCAAACAAAGTCTATCTGGACTGAAGAGAATCGAATCGGTAGGTAAAGAGTAGGCCTAGTCAATCTGTCGATGAATGCTCAACTGAATCAACCTTCATAATACGGCTGCAACCAAGTTACGCTATCCACAACCCAAAATCTATCACAACTTCCAAGCCGCCGTTCAAAAGAGTCAAATCCAAAACTGAAGCCCAGTCTTCACGGATATCAAATACTCAAACCAATCTCACTATCAGAATTCCAGCATTTATCCAATGATTCTTGCATGAGTTGAAACTGAAGCATTTTCGAAGAATATAGCCACAACTGGGGAGGACCATAGGCTGAAGATACAAGTAATCAAATCCACATCCGCAGAGGACATAACATATTAAGTCATAACCACAAACTCACCAAGGCTGCAAGGAGTACTAATGCTAGCCAAATCTCAAGCAACTCAGAAAATACGATCTGAGCCTAAATCTGGCCAAACTAATACCCAATACGTGGCAATGAATATTTGCTCCCAAAAGAAATCCACTTTGGTTGTCGCCATCAGATATACATGCACTTACCACCAAGCCAAAGCATTCCATGAAGTCATATTAGGTCGAACAATTATCGAATTAAAGAGTTTCTAACTTCACCCTTTTTAAACCAACCTCGACTCAACTAGACCATGAACCACATCATAGAAGAATGGAGTACCCAATTCAACACCAACACCAAGGTCAAAACTACTATAGGGAGGCAAACTAGACAAATCAAAAAAACAAACTTCAACCTTATAAACATTAGAAATGAGCTATAGAAATGATCGCCATGGATAGAATCACCAAAAAACCATGTAAGGCCAAACCTTCTTTCACTTTGACAACCCGCTCAACAATCAATCTTACTAACAAAAAAAGAAAGCTAACCAACTAATGTAGCCATCTAAGCCAAACTGACAAGGACCGCATGTAATGACCTTCCCGGTCATTTCCCTCATTTTCGTGTGTTGTCAGTGTTTAGAGCTTTTCTATAACTGTCCCAAGTTAATTATGATTTGCTTGGACTGACAGTTCGGTTCCCAGGCAGTTCGTTTGAGAATATTATTTAGACCGAGCACATTGTAAAATATTAAATTAAATTTGAATTTGGTAAAATGACATAGTTAATGACCTTTTGAAAATGTTTTTGAAATTTATACAATTCTTTAGTTATGATATATCTATACTATTTTATAATAGTTTTATAATTTATTAATAATTTAAGCGGAGATAGTGAATTTAAATATGTTAAAATAATATTTTTATTTTATAGAGGTTTTGTTAGAAATAATTTTCTATTAATTATGGTATATTCAAAATTTTATATTTTTTTTACCACGAACTTATACAATATCCGAGTATTTATATAACAAGGTAAAGATATTAATCCACCCCACTTCCACGTGGAAGTGGGTGGAGTAAAACATCCTGTTACCAATAGTATGAGTGACATATGTAGTGTTATACCTAATGACCTAGTGAATAGATTGGAAGCCGTGCTTGTATAGATATATACCCACATTAATCTCTCATCATTTTCCTTTTTCATTTTTAGGTGTTGGTAGGTTCACTGTAAGCAAACAAAATATAGCATATATATGTCCTACACGTCTATTTATTTCATGAATATTACGTAAGAGAAAAACATCATAATTAGGTGCTTTTACTAGTGCACAACTCCTCATATTAATTATCTACGTCAAGTTAGCTATTGGTCACAGAGTTATTTGGGACACTGTGACGGTTTTGATTTTGTGGTTCCGCAAGCGGGCTCCACGTGGACTGTTCGGACATTTTCCGAAATAATGCAATATGGGTATCAATAGCCATGTTTTGACATGTAGTTTATTATTTTGGTAGCTTGGTAGCAGTCAGAGGCCTCTCAGAAGGGAAAGGCTCCTATTTAACTGGCTTTAGCAGGCGTTCGACGGCGTCCAGGTAGGCTAGGTTTACCTTCCTTTGCACTTATATTGGGCTTATGTGTGATATATGTATGCTATTGTGCTAGTGTTGTGGGCTGGTTTTATAAACTTGGTGGTGGTGTTTTGCTGTGATTTAGGCCTTCTAGGCCGGATAGGGCTATTCGGATATATTCCAGGCCCGTTATCCTCGAGGTACACCACAGATGACCTATTTGGGGTCGGATAGTATTGTTGTGTTGATTTCTGGTTGGAGAACGTTATTGTTGGACCTTAGTCCAGGCTTAGACAGACTTAGCCCAGACTTAGACAGGTATAACTAGACTTGGTTTTCAGGACCCGTTAGTGGGCCCCGTTACCCTTTTGGTCGACTTGTCAGAACTTTGACATCTTTGGGTTTAGTTAAGCCTCTATGAGCTGTTAGGGTTCTGATGGGATTGAGTCACCCCGATTATACCCGGTTGGCCTGTTTAGCCTTATTAGTCCCTGATAGCACCGTATTTAACCGGGATCGGCTAGTTTGATTTAGAATACGGACCTACCTTTCCATGACTTATGATGTATACTCAGACTTGTATATACATATTTCTTATAGTAGATATTTGACCTAGAAGGACCTCGAGAATGACTTGTAGCATGTTGTGGGGTTAGCTTCTGTACCTATAAACTAGTATTGACTTGAAACTAGGGCGTTCCCCGTTTATCTGATATGATATGACATTTGATTCTGTTCTGGTTACTGGCTATGATAAGTTTTGATTCGAGTCCGGCTACTAATTCAGGTATGATGATTTTGGTTATTGACTATTGGGTGTTCCGGTTCGAGTCCGGCCCCGGATTGTGACACACTATGAGTTTCGGTTCGAGTCCGGCCACTGATTATTATGAGTTCCGGTTTGATTCCGGCAGATATTATATATATGTGGCCTCTTGTTATTACCCACTGCTTCCGGTTCGACTCCGGCTTCTGGCCTCTTGTTATTACCCATTGGTGTCGGTTCAAGTCTGGTGCACTCCTGTTGGTTATTGTGGTTACTAGATACTGATACAGCTTTGAGACACTGGTGACTGTGCATTTACTATTTTTGTGTGTCCCGCCAGTTTATGGGGGCCAGGCTGGGTTATTGTTTTCTTTCGTGTGCCTATTAGGTTTATGGGGGACCAGATAGGTTATGTTTGACTTGTGTGTTTACTTATGCATTTATTTACTCGTTATTTAGTATCGCATTTATTTTCTCCTAAGCATATATGTATGCCTCGACAGTTATTTATGTATTTATTACTTATACCCCGGACTTAGCATGCACCCTCGCATTTTAGCTTGCTTATATTACATTGAGCTCAGTCGGCCGATGATTCCTACTGAGTACCTGTTGCCCCGGTACTCATACTACACTTCTGCATCTTTTTCTCCGATGCAGATTCAGGCACTAGCCGACAGTTTTGACGTGACTCTCTTCTTAGCACTGGTTCCGGAGCAGGGTGGGCTTACTGACGTCTGAGGCAGATCCTACTCCATCTTCTACTGTATGGTCTTTTGCTCTCGAGACTGTATTACTTGTTGTATATATATTTGGTTTCTGTCTAGTATTTTGGACATGTCTAGTAGTGGCTCTTGTACCGACCTCACCAGGTCTTGGGAAGGGTTATTGACTTTATATACTGTCCTCTTCCTTCTCAGTCTTGGCATATATACATATTCTGATTCTGTCCTTAGCGTTATAGCATGTTTATAAATATGGTTACTTCTACTTCTTCTCTGTTTTATGAGATTCCGCCCGTTAGCCCGTTGCTTGTAGCTCCGGGCTAGGGTTTGGCTTGCCTATTGCTGGGTTACGGTAGGCGCCATCATGACCCAAATATTGGGTCGTGACACCGCAAGAAAGGGATGCTAACTAGATAACGCTAGTCTAGCCGTCTACCAAGTAAGAATCAATTACCAACAAGTAATAACAACAACAAAGAAATATTAGTATAAAGTGCAGGTGGCACAAAATAAAAAGCAACAACTAGTACCACTCTAGGACCATAATAAGGCCAATATGCCAAAGGAGAGGGACTTTAACCCAACTACTACACTCCAAGGAAATCATCACACCAATCCACTCAATCAACTATAAAAAAAATTATCTATGGGGGTATTCACATATGCACGAATCTACACAAAGGCATATAACAACAAACATAAAACACCAAGGCATACAATCATCGATGGGTATGAAAACCCCAACTTAACTCAAATAGAAACTAAAGGTAGAAAATCAAAGGCGTACCTATCATAATGGAAATTCAAAGTCATAGCCCTGATCTGCCTGAACAAGTGCGAATCTAAACGCATCCAAACTTGGACTGAGCGTCTGAATGATATACTGAAGCACTAAGTGTGCTACCTTTATTCAAAGGTGCCACAACTCTATGAGACTGATATGGATGAGCTGAATGACTAATAATCCCATGTTGGGGACACTCTCTGGACCAGTGACCGATCTCTCTACAATCGTAACAAACCCTTGAAGCTCTAACCTGGAAAGAAACATGAGTTGTCCCCAATTAGTTGACCAATGCATGCCTGGGGCACTCCCTAGAACAATGAACAATCTCACAGCAGTTGAAACATTCCCCTGGGACTCTCTGGTGTACTATACCTGCTGACCCAAAATGTCCACCATGGCCTGACAACCTAGACTGAATAATCGGCACTGCTTGACCAGAACTCTATCCCCTAAGACCACTACGATCTACCTGATATCTACCCATAGGCTGAGGTGTTACCTATACAGATTTGGTAGGCTGCAAATGACGCTAACCTCTGCTGGAAGGATTTCAACCTCTAGATGGAATACTGCTAACATTGTACTGCTAATATGGACTCTTACCGCTACCTCCATATATCTCAATACATGCCATCTCTTCATCCCTTGCATGATCAATAACCCGAGAGAAAGAAAACCTAGCTGCTAAATACTCTAATGACAAATAGAGTGGTAAAGCCAATCCTTTGATAAATCTCCGCACCATCTCATGCTCTGTAGCATATAACATAAATGTCTGACTGACCCACTTCAGAAACCCAATCTCATAATCTAAAACTAATAAAGATCCTTGTTGTATGCCAAAAAACCCAACTCTGTCCTGAGAATCACTCGATGTACCGGGTATCATCACTGACTGATGCTGGCGGTCCTTAATTTCAGTCTTTAACTCCCTAGTCCAACGCTAAGCAAAAACTTTGGCAACGTACATATAAATCCCGACTGTATCTATCGATAACCTCGTATGATCCATCTGGGAGAGAGTGGAGTAAAAAAAGTACTTAGAAATTCATAGGAGTACGAACACACGACAAGGAGTCAAGAATAGAATTTTTGAAGAATGCCCTATAGCCTCCCGAAGTTAGGATACAGATGTCTCCCTACCGATCCACAGGACTCTACTAGGCACTAAGATCTTGTACCAACAACACATGTAAGCCTAGGCCTGGTGAAGAAATTTAATAAAAATGAAGAGACCAATATAGCTTACAACCCCAAGACTTGGTGAAATCAGTACAGGAGCTTTTAATACAACAGGAGTACAAAGTGGAATACAGAGTCAATAAATATACAAAGCTGTCTCTGAAATACAAAATAGAGATCAAACTAACAATATGAGGGAGAGCAAAAATACTCCGAACGTCAGGAGCTCACCCCAAATCTCCAATTCATCGATGTTCCGCACGATGTACACATCAACGGTAAGAACTCGTACTATAATTTGCAGGCTGCAGAAGTGTAGTATGAGTACCAAACACATGGTACTCAATAGGCATCGGCCGACTGAGCTCCAAAGATAATGTAAGCATAAACAACATGTAAAGCAAGAATACAAACTACAGGAAACTAACTAAGAAACTATACATAATAATGCTAATGGAGCAATAAGGATAAACTATCTTATTCTAATAGTATTTAGGAACTAAAATGCAATACTATATACCACCAGCCAATATACAAATAAAGGGTGAAAGAAGGATATATAGTAGTAATACAAGGTAAAGGGATACATATACAATATTAATAGATAAGGAAAAAGAGGGATATACGGTTGTTGACACCCAATTTTGACCTCTCGATATTCCTCTCAGGCTGCTATTTTACTAAAATTTTACTAGTTTTTAATTTTTAATATTTCTTTAATTATTATTTTGGTATCAAATAAACTTTGACGTTTCGTATTCATAATTTTGAAGTATGCATTTTATTTTAGCGCTTAATTTTATTTTTTTTATACAGTATATATAGCTTGTTAATTTAAATATAATATTTTACATAATTTTATTAATATTTATTAAATTATTTCCACAAATATATATTGCTCATAATTTACAAACACATAATTTTCTATTATTATTATTATTATTGTAACACCTCGTACCTTCCCAACCCTACTTGACGACGTTGAACAATGTTTACTTAGGTGTCGAGAGCCATAGGTGAGTATTTTATAGTGTCATTGATGAAACATTTGATATTGGGCCTAGTATGTGTGATTAGACCTTTGTCGGAGGTGTTTGTGACTTCGTGGAGCAATTGTGGGGTGAAAAATGAGGCTTGGAGGAATTCCAAACAATGGATATTAAGGTTAGGAGGTAAGCAAAGGACTTGAACTTAAAGGATCTAACCAAATCGGCAAAGAAAAGTCGAAGAACGGAAAAAAATCACATTTTGGGTGTAGGGCGCGCCCAGGGGCGTGCCGGGCCGCTTCTGGCCGAAATTGTTTTTGGCACAGGCAGCCCTGGGGCGCGCCAGGAAGCATACCAGGACACTCTGGGCTGTTTTTTTTGTGCCACAGGCAGCAAAGGGGCGAGCCAAGTGGCGTGCCGGGGTGGTTTTCGTCAAAATTTTTCTTCGACTATTATGATGTATATAAGACCTTTGAGTCATGGTATCATTACCCCATCATAGTGGGACTATTATGAAGCGCGTTTAGCATCCGATTTGGGGTTAATTCTTCATCACAAGTGTTTTAACAAATTATGTTCAAGTAAGCCATGAGCGACTAGAATTTCTATTTTTGCGATTGAGGCTACGAATGGAAATCTCGTAAGTGAATATTATCGAGATGTTTATAGAATTATTTGAACATGAGATATATGGTGAATTATACATTACATTTTGGTAGGTTAAGATGACATGGGTTATTGGGCTCAAGTTAAAGCCCAAAGAAATACCAAAATGCAAGGCCCAATGGGTCAAATGACCCATTCTTCCTTTGACCAAGCAATTATTGATCACAAATGGCTAAGAATGACTACAAGGTCCTATAAAAGGCACCAAAAATCAGCTTTAATTCATTTAAACACACAAGCATTTCTATACTTTTCCAAGAAATCAAAAGAGATATTTCTCATAACTTGCAAACCCTAGGCCAACTTCTTGGGACAAGATTACTCATTTGCAAGTTTGGGTAAGTGATTATTCTTACGGATTAATATATTATATGCATGGGAGAGCATGTATATCATGATGGTTATGTCTAAAAGTGTAAGTGGTGCACTTTTGTGTTTTTGTAAAAGATGTGTCATTTTTGTGAATTGAACTTGAAAGGTGACTTGTGGTTTTGATGAGAGTGCATGGTATGGATGAAATATCAACATGTATGGTATGATTATGTTTCTAAACTTTTTATTTTTCTATAAGTGTAAATTATGGGATTTTGCCCGATATGTTGTTATGAGGTATATTAAGGTGACTTGATGGAGTAATTGTGATGTTGTGGTGATGGAGACGTGTAAAGTATGAACTTGTTGTGAAATGCTATTGGTTAATGATGTTTTGTTCAATGTGTGGAATGTTGTGGTATTGTTGGTATGACAATGCCTTGAATTGTATTGTGAAGGGGGAAATGACGTTATAAGGCAATCATGTGATTCATTGTCGCCTTATACACTTGTAAGGTAGTTGGTTATTAATGTAAGCCCCGTTATGTACTTGTGTTGTAGAGTAAAACATAAGGAAGGAGCGGGACTATTGTGTTCACGTAAGGATTGTGTATTGGTATTGGGAAGATAAGGTATGTAAGGTTACTCTTTCCGTATCTTTCTACAGCATATAGTGATCACCTTGTTATGGTACTTACTCATTTCCGAAATGTCCTAAGGCATCTTATTTCAGGTTATCATCTATTGTGAATCATATATGCCTTATTATTGATATATTGTCATTCATGTGTCACATAATTATGAACATGGTTCCAAGTTCCAATAATGCTATGTTTCCAATAATGTTATGTCTCCAATAATGTTATGTGTCCAATAATGCTATGTCTTCAAATACATCAATCTCTCATAAGTGAATGAATCAATCTCTCACAAGTAAAGTTGCGAATCTCTCAAAAGTAAAGGAAGAAAGTAATGAGAACCGGAATGACTCAAAGGGGCACATAAGCCTAGCTCGAGCATACCCTAATACCATTTTCTACCCACTATGAAAGTGGATGACTACCCACTACTAAAGTGGATGACTACCCACCGAAAAGGTGGATGACTTACCCACTACGAAAGTGGATGACTACCCACTACGAAAGTGGATGACTACCCACTAATAAAGTGGATTACTACCCACCAAAAGGTGGATGACCATAATAACCCACCAATAAGGTAGATGACTAATAAAGATGAAAAATGTAAAAGTAAGGAATATAATAAATGTAAGGCACATGATTCCACATTCAGAATGAGGATTTATCCGCATTGACTATTTCTCTTATATTGTTTCCATTGTTGTTATTACATCTAATGAAGTTTCATAAGAGCCTTACATACTCAGTACATTCTTCGTACTGACCCCTCTTGGGGAATTTACCTTACTTGCTGCAGGCACAGGTAGACCTCCACTGTAGGCTACGAGTCATCTGCGGATCATTGGTGAGCTCCAGTTGGTTCGAGGATTTCCGAGTCATGTATACATTTATTTTGGTATTGTAAATGTTATATACAGCGGGAACTTGTCCCGAATTTAGGATGGTTATGTTCATGTATTTGTTAGAGGCTTTGTAGACGTATGTGGGAAGATAAATATAAGAGATGCATGTTTGTATTGACTTGATGGCCCTAACGACCAAGTTTCATATATTGTATAAGTTGTCCATGACTTCCGCATAGTTGCTTGAGATACAATGTGAGACATGCATATGAATGAATAAAGCAAAGATTGGTTCTCTCGGGCCTCAACGGATTCGGGTGCCAGTCCGGCCCGAATGGGATTCGAGGCGTGTCTGAGTAGAGTCTTACTTATCGATGTGTTGCACGCCACATTTATAAGTAGGAGGCTACGGGACATTTAGGAGTTGTTTCATTTCTTTATTTTAGATTGTGCAATAGAGCCAATGTCGTAAGTGAAATCGTATCTGACCATGGACTTGGTTTTCTTATGTATATTAAAATACCGACCACAAGACAAGGTAAAGGCAAAGGTAAGCAGGTAGATATGCCTACCGGAGAAGGAATGAGTAAATCACCACCTGACAAAGCTAGTCAAGGTGGGGTTGATGCTAAAATTGCATCACGGTCATCTTTTACTCTTCCATTTCCTGAAGAGACAAGAGGTAGAGAAGTACCCGCGGAACCGCCTATGAATGTCACTGACCAGTATTTAAGAAATGCAGTGCATATGTTGACCCAGCTAGTTGCTGTACAAACTCAAGGACAAGTTGGTCCAATGACAGGTAATAACAGTGAGGCTAGAGCAGTTAGTCGGAGAACACAGGATTTTCTGAAACTAGACCCTCCCATATTCACTGGGTCAGATCCAAAGGCAGACCCACAGGATTTTGTGGATCAAATTCAGAGGGCTCTAGAGGTTATGCACGTGACTGGGGTAGAAACAGTAGAACTTGTAGCTTATAGACTGAAAGGTGAAGCGATATTGTGGTATGAAGACTGGAAAAGATCAACAGGTATTGATGCACTTCCAACTAGTTGGGAGGAATTTAAAACGGCCTTTCTTGATCACTACCTCCCATATGAGATCCGACAAGCCCGTGCAGACCAATTTCTAAATCTTCGTCAGGGGAACATGAGTGTTAGAGAATACAGTCTTCGGTTTAATTCCTTGGCTCGATATGCCCCAAATGTAGTGGCCACAATGACAGACAGAGTCCATCGCTATGTAGACAGATTAGAGCCATACTTGGTAAGGGACTGTACTATTGCTGCGTTGAACAAAGACATGGACATATCTAGAATACAGGCCTTTGCACAAAAGATGGAGGATTAGAGGCAACGAAGGAGGGTACATAAATCTGAAAGAGGGCCTTCAAAGAGGGCTAGACTTAGACCTATGGAACAGTTTATGGTGTACCAAAGAGGATCTGCGCCTTGGAGTTCTCATCTACCGCCTAGACCTTCATTTTCTTCCCCTAAAGTAGATATTTTATCACAATGCCAAGGGTATAGAGGCAGTCATGCAGGGCAGAGCAGTATGGTTCAAGGTTCACAAGCAGTAAGATTTTCTTGTCAACTGTACCAGCACTGCGGGAAGTTTCATTCAGGCGAATGCTGGTATGGACCGAATGTTTGCTTGCGGTGTGGTATATCGGGGCATCTGATGAGAGAGTGTCTACAAGAGGACACGGGTAGTATGGTGCGACCTACGGGGTCAGCCGTAGTGGCATCGTCGCCTGGTGTACGACCTGCTGGTCATGGTAGAGGTGCTAGAGGAGCATATAGTTCCAGTGGAACTCAAAACCGCACCTATGCTTTAGTCGACCGATAGAATCTGGAGAATTTTCCTGATGTGGTTACAGGTATAATATCTGACTTTTCACATAATGTATATACATTGATTAATTCGGGCTCTACCTTATCATATGTTACTCTATTGATTGCTGCAAAGTTTGAAAGAACACCAGAATTACTAGTTATACCATTTGAGGTCTATACACCAGTTGGTGAATTATTATAGTTAAAAAGAATAGATCGTAATGGTATAGTGAATGTTTGTGATCATGTTACGCTGGCTTCTTGTTATATTATGAAGATTACCAAACTAAGAAAGTGCATAAGAATGTTCTTGAATGAATGGGTAATGTGGGAGTGCCGATAGGTAACTTTATTTCCTATCTCAAGACAAGGGAAGTGATACCTAAAGGAGTACATATGTCACTTAGTAAAAGTGAAAGATCCTGATGCGAAGCTATCGACTCTTTAAATGATTTCCAGAAGTAAATGAATTTCTCGATGTATTTTCTGAAGATCTTCCAGGTTTAACTCCAGAACGAGAAGTGAGGTTGGTATTGACGAGATCCCAGACACTTAGTCTATCTCTATTCCTTCGTATAGAATGACTCCAGTAGAGTTATGAGAATGAAAAAGAGAAATTAAAAGATTCGCTAGACAAGGGGTTTATACGACCTAGTACGTCCCCTTGGGGTACACCAGTGTCAATTATACAAAAGAAATATGGAAAATTGAGGATGCGTATTGATTATCGGCAACTGAATAAGGTGACGATTAAGACCAAATATTCCCTCCCCAGAGTTGACGATTTGTTTATTCATTTATGGAACGGGGTTAGCAAATGAATGAAATGAAGGATGATGGAATGAAAAATGAATGATGATGATATACCCAAGATAACATCACGAATGCGATATGGTTATAATGCACCTGTAGTTTTTATTGGTTTAATGAATAGGGTGTTCGATCCATTATTAGGTGTGTTTAAGATCATGTTCAAAGATGACATTTAGGATTATAAGAGAGCCATGCTAATCACTTGCGACAAGTGATACGGATTCTTTGTAACCGTAACCGATATGCAAAGTTATTTAAAGGTGAGTTTGGTTAAAATACGTATCATTCTGGAGTCACATTGTATAGGTTGAAGGGATGACAGTTGATACGCAAAAGACAGAAATGGTGAAAAAATTGGCTAAGGCCTACGATACTTACAGAGATCCATCATTTTCTTGGGTTAGTTGGTTATTATAGGAGCATTGTTGAAGAATTTTCTTCTATCCCTACACCCTTAATAAGACTTACACATAAGGCAATCGAGTTTCAGTGGAATGATGCATGTGAGAAAAATTTCCAAGAGATGAAAGAGAAAGTAACTTCCATACCAGTTTTAAGTACTTCCCAAAGGCATAGAATGTTATGCAGTGTATTGTGATGCTTTCGGGGTTGGATTCGGATGGGTGTTGATGTAGCATGGTAAGGTAATAGCGTATGTCTCACGACAGTTGCGGCCACATGAGAGAAATTTTCCAACACATGACCCTGAACTAGCAGCTGTGATAATTGCTGTAAAGATATGGTGTCACTATGTGTAAGGGATTCATGTCGACGACATATATACTAACCAAAAGAGTTTGCAATATATATTTAAGCCGAAAGACTTCAACCTGAGGTAGCGAAGGTGGCTAGAACTACTAAAAGATTATGACATTGGTACCTTGTAATATTCGGGAAAAACAAACGGGGTAGCTGATACATTAAGATACAAGGCAATAGGAAGTATTAATGGCCAGCTCACAGAAAAGAAAGATATAATCAAGAAATCTTGACACTCCATATGAAAAAATTATAGTGAACAATACGGCAAAAATCTTCATTTGTAGCCAAGAGAAGAAACAATTTGCAATTCTATTTTCTTTCAATTGAAAAAGAATGTACAATGAAGTTTGCCAAAGGTATTTGAGTCTACACAAGAGGGAGTACTTCAATATCAAAGCAGATTTTGCATACTAAATATAGATGAGCTAAAGAAATGAATTATGACGGAAGTGTAACACCCCGTACTTTTTGATGTGCCATGGTTATATGGCACCTTCGATGCTTAAAACAAGGAAAAGATGCAATAACTTGGGTGTGTTTTGTTGGTATGATGTGGTTTCTGTCCTAATTTGCAGGAAAACAGGCTTTAAAGGCAAAATGAGCAAAAGAGGAAGAATCAAGCCCAAGAACGAAGTGACGGATGAAGAAAGAACAAAAGGATGCAATAGAGGAGATTTCATGCCACAAGTCACGTGGCGTGGAAGACACTCACGTGGCATGAGTTGATATCGTTACATAAGTCCAGATGCTGAAAAATTAGGCTGATTTCCACGGCAGGGGTCACGTGGCGTGACTGACAACCACGTGACGTGGAAGCCTGCCGTGAGTTCACTTCAGAGATCCAAAAAAAGGCCTGATTCTCACGATACATGTCACGTGCCGTGACTTGGTTCCACGACACCAAGTCACAACACCGTGAAAGCTGCCGACTCTGTTCTCCTATTTTGTTTTGGATAGGACTAGTTTTGTATCTATAAATACCCCTAGGTAGTCCTAAGTGCGGGAGTTGGACAATTTACTGCTTTGAGAGTTATTTTACACTGATTGAGATATATAATTTGGTTTTGTATTTACAAACCCTAATTCTGAGATTGATTGATAATTGAAATTTTGGTTTTTCCTTCATTTTTGTGAGATCATAATTATGCTTTCATCTTTGGATTATTCTTGTGTTCTTGCAATTATGAGTAGCTAAACCCATCAACTAGGGTTGTGTGAACCATGAAGAATTAACGAAACCGGTGAAGTGCAAAACAACGTTGTACTGCTGCGTATACATGTATTGTTGTTTCCTTCGTATTGATTGCTTTTCTAACGATTACAAACGTTAGAATCTTGCCTGTATTCTAGACTTGCTCGAGAAAGAGGTAGGGATTGGGAAAAGGAGATAACAACAGAGATTTGGAGCTATTAACCTTCATCTAATAATCGGAGCCTTAGCGGGAAAGGTTATCTGAAATCCAGGACAAGGGTTAGAAGTGCGACACTTGGAGACCGAGAGGAGAAGAGTGAAATTTGTCTAATGACAGTCGAGAGACAGTTAGATGAACCTAATTTGTTAGATTTTGCATGCAGTGCAGTGGGGCAGTCTTGTTAAGCATAAGTCACCGGTGGAGTTAAGGAATCATTGGGGATCACAGTCCTAGTGAATTTCTCTTATTATTTACACACTCGATAGCAACCAGCAATCGTCATCGTTACTATTCATTAGCAAAAAACCCCAATTTTAGTTACTTGCCAGTTATTCCTTCCAGTGGTCTATTCATACTTCGACCTACTCCCTGTGGGATCAACCCCAACCTAGTTGGGTTCTATTTTTGATTCAGCAACCGCATTGTACTTTTTCGGAGGTATACTTTGGGCAATATCAAATTTTGGCGCCGTTGCCGGGGAATACGGTTATAAAGTTGAACATTACTTGTTGGAGTTGATTGGGTGTGTTTTTACATACTCTTGAGGGCATACATCGGTATATGCCAAATACTAGGAGTCAAGGCAATCCCCTGATTCCACTTGATCTTGAAATCGAAAGGACTTTAAGAGTTAATCGGAGAATGGTGAATACTGAAGGATTCCAGAATACCGCAGCTGCGGGGGATGTTCACAATCAATCAATGCATCCGGCTGGTCAGGAAACAGCGGAGCAAACGACTGCTCGATTGACCCGAGAAGAGCATGCTAGACAAGCTGCCCTTAGACAAGCAGAAAGAGATAATCAAGCTATGCAGGAAGCAGCACATCGTCTGGCTGATGCTGAAGAGCAACAAAGACAATTAAGAGAACAACCGAGACAACGTGTGCCTGTTTATGATGATCCTGAAGATGAATATGTGGCCTATTTTGAGCCGATTGAGAATGGTGCTATTGTTCCACCTGAGTTACCTCCAGGCACTAAGTTTGACATTACTAGTGCTATGACCCATCTGCTGAACTTGAAGGGCGTGTTTGAGGGTCTTCCTTCTGACGATCCAAACTTACATGTAATGAATTTTGTGGGGGTTTGCACGTCATACAATCTTTCTGGAGTTAACCAAGAGGCGATTCGGTTGAGGTTGTTCCCATTTTCTCTTACAGGAGAAGCCACGTTGTGGTTGGCCGAGTTTCCTCAAGGATCTATCACTACTTGGCAGGAATTGAGAAACCAATTCTTGGAAAGATTTTTCCCACCGTCAAAGATACTGCAGTTGAAAGATGAGATATATAATTTCAGACAGTTTCATTCGGAAGCACTCTATGAGACTTGGCTGAGATTTAAAAAGAAGCTGCAGATGGTGCCAAATCATAGGATGAGTGGCAGGAACTTACTTGAAATCTTCTACAGAGCTTTGAATGTCAAAACAAAAGCGGTAGCAGATACGATCACTGGTGGAGCATTCATGAGTTTGAGATGGGACCAAGCGTCTGAAATATTAGATCGTGTCACTAAGACCAACCGAGGATGGCATACTCGAGAGGCAGATACACCGGCTGGGACATATGCTATTGGAGCTTCAGCAGCTCAAAGGGCATTGGATGAATCTGTGGCGCAAGAGGTTGCTTAGTTAAGGACAGAGATTGGTCTTCTGGCCAAATAGATAGCTGCTAAAGATGCGAAAAAGGTGCATGCTGTTGGTACACAAAGCAAATAAGTTAGACATGATGATAGTGAGTCAGATGAAGAGGCGAAGTATCTAGATCGTGAAGTGGCGGGTTTTCGAACCAACGGCCAAGGGTCTAATCAAGACTCTTGGAACCCAAGGCAAGGGAATCAAGGTCGGAACTATTTGGGGACAGCTACAACAAATCAGGATGCAGAGATCGTGAACGGGACCGTGATGGTGATTGGAGGCGGAAAGATGATCATAGAGAAAAGAATGACACTTATGTACCGCCTGGAAGACGTGATGAGAAATCTGGAAATTCGAGGATGGAGGCACTTCTAAATAAATTGGTGAAAGGAGAAGAAAGTCAGGAGAATTGCTTGAAAGAAATTAGAACTGACATCTCGGGCATAAGTCAGAAATTGGAGTCTCATTCGAACGCCATCAAACAGTTGGAGCAACAGTTTGGGCAAATTTTAGTGGCACTGAATCAACGTCAGCCAGGTACCCTTCCAAGTAATACCGTCCAGAATTCTAAAAATGATAGTCATTGCCTCACCATCACTACTAGAAGCAGGGAGTGCACGACAGATCCACCTATGCCTACTGACAGTAGTATGCCTAATGATCCAGTGGTTATCGATGTTGAAGTTGAGTTAGAGTCAGATAATGCAAAGGGTAACAAGGTTCCAAATCAGCAGGATGATAGCGACAATGCAAAATCTGAGAAGAGGAAGGAGAACGAGGTACCAAAAGTACTCAAAACTATTTCGCGACCTCCTCCTCCCTATCCTCAAAGGTTGAAGAAAAAGGCGGAGGAAGGAAAGTATCATAAGTTCATCACCATGTTGAAGGAGCTGTTAGTTAACATCCCTCTTGTAGAAGCATTAGAGCAGATGCCAGGCTATGCCAAGTTCATGAAAGACTTGGTGACTAAGAAGAGAACGGTCAGTTTTGAGCCCGCAGATAACATTCATCATTGTAGTGCAATTGTTTCCCAGTCCTTAGTTAAAAAGAAAGAGGATCCAGGAGCTTTCACAATCCCGTGTACTATTGGGTCATACGACTTTGCTAAAGCACTGTGCGATTTGGGTGCTAGCATCAACCTAATGCCATTAGCCGTGTTCAAGCAATTAGGGTTGGGTGCACCAAAACCAACCTCCATGAGACTTCTCATGGCCGATAGAACTGTGAAAAAACTAGTGGGCATTCTGTACGATGTTTTGGTAAAGGTTGCTTCTTTCATATTTCCGGCTGATTTTGTGATCCTCGATTGTGAAGTTGACTTTGAGGTTCCCATCATACTGGGGAGACCATTTCTTGCCACGGGTCGTGCACTGGTCGATATGGAAACCGGGCAGCTGCAATTTAGATTAAATGATGAGCAGGTTACTTTCAATGTCTGTCAATCTATGAAGCAGCCAAAAGATAAGAGAGTCATTTCAGTGATAGATGCGGTTGATGATATTGAAGTTGCCGTGCCCATAGAAGAAAGGTTGGGAGTGGAACCTCTGGCTGCCGTAATCATGAACTTTGAAGACGATGGTATAGAAAACTATGATGAGTTGGTGGGTGCACTAGCTGGTAAAGGAGCGTACACTTATGCACCCAAGAAACTGGATCTTGATTTAAAGAATAGGGTAACTCCACCAGCTCGCCCATCTATAGAGGAGCCTCCAGTGTTAGAGCTTAAGGCTCTTCCGGCCCACCTTCGCTACACATTCTTGGGAGCCAACAATACCTTGCCAGTGATTATTTCTGCTAAGCTAGTGTAATGGCAAGTAGCGGCTTTGGTTTCGATTTTGAGAAGATTCAAGAGGGCCATTGGTTGGACCATTGCAGATATCATAGGTATTCCACCCGGCATTTGCACTCATAAAATTCAGCTTGTGCCAGAATACATCCCTAGCATTGAACACCAGCGTCGTCTAAACCCACCTATGCAAGAGGTCGTAAAGAAAGAGATCATCAAGTGGTTGGATGCAGGAGTGGTCTACCCTATTTCTGATAGCAAGTGGGTGAGCCCGATTTAGTGCGTGCCAAAAAAGGAAGGAATCACGGTGGTCCCAAATGACAAAAATGAGTTGATTCTAATGAGGCCGCTGACCGGATGGAGAGTTTGCATGGACTATAGAAAGCTGAATTCGTGGACTGAAAAGGATCATTTCCCTATGCCTTTCATGGACTAAATGCTAGACCATCTTGCTGGCAGAGGATGGTATTGTTTTCTTGATGGTTATTAGGGGTATAACCAGATCTTTATAGCCCCCGAAGACCAAGAAAAGACCACTTTCACTTGTCCATATGGGATATTCGCATTCAAGAGGATGCCTTTCGGTTTGTGCAATGCACCGGCCACCTTTCAATGCTGTATGATGTCTATTTTCTCTGACATGGTGGAAAACACTATCGAGGTGTTTATGGACGATTTTTCTGTAGTGGGTGACTCGTTTGAGGGCTGTTTGGCACACCTTGCTAATGTGCTGCAAAGATGTGAGGAGTGCAACCTAGTGCTGAATTGGGAAAAGTGTCACTTTATGGTCAATGAAGGTATTGTATTGGGATATCAAATTTCGAAGAACGGCATAGAGGTGGATAAGGCGAAAATTGAAGTAATTGAGAAGCTTCCCCCACCTATCTCTGTAAAAGGTATTCAGAGTTTTCTAGGTCATGCTGGTTTTTATAGAAGGTTCATCAAAGACTTCTCCAACATTGCTCATCCCTTGTGCAAACTTTTAGATAAAGAGGTGAAGTTCGTGTTTGATGAAGCATGTCTTAAAGAGTTTGAGTGTCTTAAAGAGAAGTTAGTGTCAGCCCCTATCATTGTGTCACCAGATTGGACTAAGTCGTTTGAAGTTATGTGCGATGCTAGTGGAGTGGCTTTGGGTACAATCCTTGGCCAGAGACTTGAAAGGATATTACATCCGATCTACTACGCTAGCAAAGTGCTAAATCCAGCTCAAAAGAATTACACTGTGACTGAGCAGGAGTTGTTGGCAGTAGTCTTTGCTTTCGAGAAATTCAGGTCTTACTTGATTGGCACGAAGGTGATTGTGCACACAGATCATGCGGCTCTTCGGTATCTTATGTCAAAAAAGGATGCTAAGCCAAGACTGATTCGGTAGGTACTTCTGTTGCAAGAATTTGACTTTGAAGTCAAGGATCGGAAGGGGACCGAAAATCAAGTGGCTGACCATCTGTCACGCCTTGAGGAGGAGGCCATGCTGAAATTGAAAGATGATCTTTAAATTGATGATACTTTTCCAGATGAGCAAGTGCTGGCAACATCCCAAGATTTAATCCCTTGGTTTACTGATTTTGCCAACTTTTTGGCAAGTGATCTAGTTCCAAAAGATATGACGTATCAGCAGAGAAGAAAGTTCATGCATGAGGTAAGAAAATTCTTCTGGGATGAGCCATATTTGTTCAAAGTGTGTGCAAATGGTATTATTCGAAGATGCTTCCTAGAGGTCGAAATGAGAGTATTTTGGAGGCATGTCACTCATCTCCAGTTGGGGGTCATCATGGAGGTGCAAGGACTGCCCATAAAATCTTGCAATGTGGGTACTATTGGCCCAGCATTTACAAGGATGCTCATGACTATGCCCGTGCTTGTGACCGGTGTCAAAGGCAAGGTAATATTTCACGCAGACACGAACTTCCCATGACTACTATTCTTGAGCTTGAATTGTTCAATGTGTAAGGAGTTGACTTTATGGGTCCATTTGTGAGCTCGTATGGAATGAAGTACATCTTGGTGGCTGTTGACTATGTTTCTAAGTGGGTGGAGGCAATTGCGCTTCAGAATAACGAAGGAAAAAGTGTCACAGCTTTCTTGAAAAGAACATTTTCTCATGATTCGGGACACCTTGAGTTATTATTAGTGATGGAGGATCCCACTTTTGCAATCGGCTGTTTAAGGCTCTTTTGGAAAAATACGGTGTAAAACATAAGGTGGCCATACCTTATCATCCGCAGACAAGTGGGCAGGTTGAGGTATCAAATCGTGAAATCAAGTCTATCTTAGCAAAAACAGTCAATGCTAATAGGACTGATTGGTCTCGTAGATTGGACGATGTATTATGGGTATATCGGATGGCTTTCAAAACACCGATTGGTGCTTCACCATATCAGTTGGTTTTTGGAAAAGCTTGCCATTTGCCCGTCGAACTAGAACATAAAGCATTGTGGGCATTGAAAAGGTTGAATTTAGACTGGAATGAAGCGGCTAAAATGAGACTGGAATAGATGAATGAGATGGATGAATTTCGTCTCCGGGCTTATGAGAGTTCAGCATTGTATGAAGAAAAGATGAAATTGTATCATGATCGTCGGATTGAGAATCGAGAGTTTCATCCGGGAGATTTGGTGTTGCTGTATAACTCCAAGCTTCGCCTGTTTGCTGGAAAATTGAAGTCCAAATGGTCTGGTCCATTCACGGTAGTTCGGGTATTCTCACATGGTGATATTGAGCTGAAAGGACCAGCTAACGTCCTATTCAAAGTCAATGGACAACGTGTTAAGCATTATGTAGAAATTCCGGAAGAGATAAGGACGATTGAAGAACTTGAACTTGACGAAGTCTGAGTAGCCAAGTTAGCCATGTCGTGCCGCGACATTAAATCAGGCGCTTTATGGAAGGCAACCCATGGGCTAGTTGGGAAAGTCTGAGTGTCCAAGTTAGCCATGTCGTGCCGCGATGTTAAATCAAGCGCTGATTGGGAGGCAACCCAAGGTTTTGTTAGGAGGATATCGGATTATTGAGTAGCAGTTAGTTGAAAATCACAAAATCTATAGAAGTGGTGAAATTTCCTCCACGACATGAATCATGACACGTGATGGGGTTCTACGCCATGTGGATGACATCGTCAAACTCAGAGAAAGATTTCTAGGTTCTGAATTAGTTCCACGGATGTAGTTCACGTGACGTGGATGGGATCCACGCCACGTGACTGGTGTCGTTGAAATCAAACACTCAGTCCATTTACAGCACACCAGTCACGACAGACTCCACGTCACGTGGGTGTCAGTCACGTGGCGTGGTTCGTGTCGTGAAACATAAAAACATCGAAAATCAAAATCCGACCCGACCCGAGCCTAGTTTTTCCAAAACAAATCCAAAACCCTTTCTTCCTCACCCGATTTATACCCGATTAAAACTCTTTCTTCTCCACTTTAAATTCATTCAACTTAAACCCTAAAATTCCAATTCCCTCTACGTCTCCCCATTAAATTCGAATCCCATCTCTCTCAAAGTCTAAAAATCCAAAAACCAAATCCCCAACACTCACCACATCCGTTCCCTATTCGAAAATCCAAACCCCATTACCAAATAGGTCCAAAAATTCGAATAAACCATACCAAACCCGACCCAAATCCGATCCCATACCCGAGAATTTTGATCCTAACCCATTACAATGCCTCCAAAATCCAATCCCAAAAGTGACCACCTTGATGCATCATCCCGGATTCGGACCAAAAATCCAGACTTACCGACCCGTCTGAGGGATGAACCCACTGACTCTGAACCAAGTGGGTCCGTGGAAGAATTTGAGATTAGTCAGGATGACACGACCTTAGTCCTACGGGCTACTAGGTTACAGACGCGTGCTTGAGCGGCTGCCTGGGCTGCAATTCAGTCGGTCCCACCACCTGCTGAGCCAATTATACCAGCGGCATCTGCTGAGTTCGCCCCCCAGTCTGAAGAGGGGGAGGATGCTTCTGAGTTAGGGTCTGCCGCCAAGGCTACATTTCAGGATACTTATGCTGATAATGCTACAGGTCAGGAGACGTCTGTGGCCTCGCTTTTCGATACTGGTGTCGAGAGTGCCCCGGCGCCTGCACAGATTAGGGAGATTCAGAGGTGGTGTGTGTAGGGCATGCGAGCGATTTATGATCGAGATGCTGAGCTGACTGAGAGGGGTGTTTGTTGGAGGAGCATTATGGAGAAGCCCCGATATAGAGCAGAGAAGTTGAGGGCATTGTCGGATATTTGGCCTGTTTTTGAGCGGTATGGCTTGGGTTGGATGGCGCAGCCTTCTGGCAGGTATAGCTCGGAATTGGTCCGAGAATTTTATGCTTCCTATGCTGCATCGATTGGTATGAGCACTCCAGTTGGGCAGCGATATATTTTGCAGCCAGTGTTGACTCAGGGTATGGTGCGCGGTACCCGAGTTGACATTTCAGAAGAGACCATTCACCGCTTCCTGTTTGGGCCTGACCGTCCACTTCCGACTGCGACAGCTGAATTTGATCACAGGATCGACACGGTCAGAGATAGAGTTCGGATGAGAGATGCAGAGAAGAAATTAGAATTAGTTAAATGGATTGCCGGTTACATAGCCAAGGAGGGTGTAGAGGCTAGCTGGGTGACTAGGAAGATGGACATCAAAAAGTCCACGCTTTATTTTGTGGGTCAATTTTGGTGGTCAGTTGTTCGTCATAGGTTGGGTCCAACAAACTCTGATAACTCACTCACCTTGGACAGGGCTGTAGTAGTAGCCAGCATCTTGGTTGGTTATGAGATTCATTTTGCACGATACATCGTCCAAGAGATCCACAAGCGAGCATTCAGAGATAACACGAGTATCCCTTTCCCATGTCTGATCCAGGGTTTGTGTGATAGAGCAGGGGTGGCCAGGATACCTGCCATCGATAATTCTATAGAGGTGACCCGTTTGGCAGATATTGCAATGATGCAGCAGAGGGGTTTGCACCCCATTCTTCCCCGAGGGTCACAGTCATCGGAGGCGTCGGGTGCTGCACTGGATGAGCTGAGTAGTATGCCTATGCCTGTTCCCGCACCAGTTAGGGTACCAATACAGACTGAGGGCGTTGGCCCTGTTCCTGATGAGGTACCCAGTACTAGTGTCCCACCGACTCCTGCTAGGATGGTGTCTGTCTCTCGAGACATTCTGCAGCAGCTAGTTGACAGGCAGACAGAGATGTTTGAGCGCCAGGATCACACCGAGGCTCAGATGGCTAAGCTGGTATCCCAGCTTAAGCCTTGGGTTCGATCTACCGTAGAAGCTGCAAAGACTAGGGTGGAGTCTCGGATGAATGCAGCCATGACCCAGCTTATACGGGGCCTGCATGGACGGATTGATAATTTTGAGGCACGTATGGCCTCCCGATTGAGTGCTGCACCGAGCCCTGACATGGCCGGCTTGACCCAGGAGGTTGCTGCGTTAAGAGAGGAGGTTCGGGCACTGGCATCGTCTAGCACGCCCATTATACCACCTATGCCCGTCCCGACCTCCATACGACCAGCCTTCGAGATTGATTTATTTGCTGATGAGGATCCGCCCATGGATAGAGGCAAACTACCCCGCAGTCCGACGGATGAGGGTGCAAGTGATGCTGAATATGAGACCAATTTAAGGAGGGTTGTTAAAGCCTCCCGAGTAGAATATCAGGCTAGCCAGATCGAGGTAGAGCAGAGGGCACGTGGTGCATCTGCTAGCCAGGCAGTCCCTCCAGCTGATGCACCTTCTACCACACAGGCTGATGATCCCGCGGCTAGAGGGCCCACTTTTGGCACTTAGAGCGCCACAGGTATGTCTTCACTCCCTTGTTTTTGATTTGATATTGGTGCATTGAGGGCATTGCACCATATTTTGTTGGGGGTGGGGGTGTACCACCACTTGGAGTTTTTTGTTGCCGTGTTTATTTTCCCACGACTGTGCTATCATAGTAGAACCGGCATGTGTAGGACGTTATTGTTGATGTTTTTATGTTTCTTGCTATATTAGGAGAAAATGAGGGGACTTTAGTGCAGTTCAGTTTTAAAAGATCTCTTATGTTTTTTTTTTTTATTTTGTTGCTAAGGATACCCCTCATGAAATGCTTTGTGTGTGACTGCTGATTGGATCGTATTATGGCACTAGAATTATAGGCAAACAACCGTAGCTAGCATTGCATGAACGGATAGGTAGTAGTTGAGAATATAACCCTGTGCTATGTGCGTGTGAGGTCACTACTTAGTTAGCTGTGTGTGTGCGATTCAGAACTTGCCCGGTTGGTCTTGCCCAAGTTAAAGGATAGGGATTAGGAAAGGATCATAGGCCGTTTTTAAGAAAGTCCACTTTTAGCCTAAAATACCAAACCAAATTGAATAAGTATCCCTTGATCCCGAATTCGAGCCTTAATTGACCCATTTCTTTCATTAGCCTATTTCACTTTCCCATTTTGATTACAATGAACCTGTCTTGGCCCTGGTCCCTCCTTGGACACTGTGTACCTCAACTCAGGCAAAACGCTTGAGTTGAGGGTGGCTATCATAGGGGTGCGTAGATTGAGTTGGGTATGCAGAAGGGTTGATAAAAGAAAAAGAGGAAAAGTTATTTGGGTGTGAAGAACAGAAAAACAAATAATATATATATATAAAAAAAAAAAAAAAAAAGAGTTGTGTTGTAAAGTTTGAGAAAAAGCACACCCGAAAAAAATCTGAGAACAAAAGAAAGGAGAATAAGGGAGAATAAAATGAAAAAAGTTGGAAATGGAGCCAAAAATAGTGTAGTATCAAGGAGGGTTGAGTCACTATACCCATATACATCATACCTGTCCCTAAGCCTACATTACAAGCCGAGCAAAGTCCTATAGTGATCCTAGTCCGACTGTCCAAAAACGAAGACATAGAAAATAAGGGCAAGCCTATGGTATTTAACGCACACTGTCTTAACTTCTTTTTGAGCGTGAGTGTTTTGACCTCGTCCCTATGTTAAGATTCATTAGTATACTGAGAGTGCATGGGACTTCTTTGATTGTGAGGGCACATGGGTTGCATAATTAGCTGTTAGTTGTTCTGGAAATGTCAATTGCATATACGCTTAGTTGTTTGTGCATAATTTGGTGTCGTCACTTGATCCCTGCTATGTCATGATTCTGAATTGCTTACATACACCCTTTGGTTCTACTTTGAAAATAGGAGGGGTCGGAAAAGTTTTTGTAAAAAAAAAAAAAAAGGCAACAAGTTGACTGCCATAAGTCCCTTAGGTTTCTCTTAGTTAAACATTGTGTTGGTGCAGTTTTATGTTGTTCGCCTGAGGACATGCAAACATTCTAAGTTGAGGGTGTTGATGTGCCATGGTTATATGGCACCTTCGACGCTTAAAACAAGGAAAAGATGCAATAACTTGGGTGTGTTTTGTTGGTATGATGTGGTTTCTGTCCTAATTTGCAGGAAAACAGGTTTTAAAGGCAAAATGAGCAAACGAGGAAGAATCAAGCCCGAGAACGAAGTGATGGATGAAGAAAGAACAAAAGGCTGCAATTGAGGAGATTTCACGCCATAAGTCACGTGGCGTGGAAGACACTCACGTGGCGTGAGTTGATATCGTGACTTAAGTCCAGATGCTGAAAAATTAGGCTGATTTCCACGGCAGGGGTCACGTGGCGTGACTGACAACCACGTGACGTGGAAGCCTACCGTGAGTTCACTTCATAGATCCAAAAAAGGGCATGATTCTCACGATACATGTCACGTGCCGTGACTTGGTTCCACGACACCAAGTCACGACACCGTGAAAGCTGTCGAATCTGTTCTCCTATTTTGTTTTGGATAGGACTAGTTTTGTATCTATAAATACCCCTAGGTAGTCCTAAGTGCGAGAGTTGGACAATTTACTGCTTTGAGAGTTATTTTACACTGATTGAGATATATAATTTGGTTTTGTATTTACAAACCCTAATTCTGAGATTGATTGATAATTGAAATTTTGGTTTTTCCTTCATTTTTGTGAGATCATAATTATGCTTTCATCTTTGGATTATTCTTGTGTTCTTGCAATTATGAGTAGCTAAACCCATCAACTAGGGTTGTGTGAACCATGAAGAACTAACGAAACCGGTGAAGTGCAAAACAATGTTGTACTGCTGCGTATGCATGTATTGTTGTTTCCTTCGTATTGATTGCTTTTCTAACGGTTACAAATGTTAGAATCTTGCTTGTATTCTAGACTTGCTCGAGAGAGAGGTAGGGATTGGGAAAAGGAGATAACAACAGAGATTTGGAGCTATTAACCTTCATCTAATAACTGGAGCCTTAGCAGGAAAGGTTATCTGAAATCCAGGACAAAGGTTAGAAGTGCGACAATTGGAGACCGAGAGGAGAAGAGTGAAATTTGTCTAATGACAGTCGAGAGACAGTTAGATGAACCTAACTTGTTAGATTTTGCATGCAGTATAGTGGGGAAGTCTTGTTAAGCATAAGTCACCGGTGGAGTTAAGGAATCATTGGGGATCACAGTCCTAGTGAATTTCTCTTATTGTTTACACACTCGATAGCAGCCAGCAATTGTCATCGTTACTATTTATTAGCAAAAAACCCCAGTTTTAGTTACTTGCCAGTTATTCCTTCCAGTGGTCTATTCATACTTCGACCTATTCCCTGTGGGATCGACCCCAACCTAGTTGGGTTCTATATTTGATTCAGCGACCGCATTGTACTTTTTCGGAGGTATACTTTGGGAGATATCACTTTTCTAACCTCATTTGATACCTTGGGGTCATATCTACCTAGGTGTTGAGATTCCATGGGTATGTGTTTTATAGTGTCATTGGTGAAACATTTGATATCGGACCTAATATGTGCGATTAGACCTTCGTAGGAGGTGTTTTAGGATTTCGTGGAGCATTTGTGTAATACCCCGTACAAATTCTAACCTCATTTGGTGACTTGAAGTCATGTTTACTTGATGATTAAGATCACTAAGTAAGTATTTTGTAGTGTTTTGATAAGGTATTGGATGATATGCAAGTATTGAAGAAGTGACCAAAAAATTCAGCAAGGTGTTGAAACTTGCGCCACTCCCTGTTTCAGGGGGTGTGGCGCAAGCCACCAGATTCAGAGGGGGTGCATTTCTTGCGCCACTGCCTTGCTTTGCAGCAGTGGCGCAAGGCAAAAAGATTTTGCCCTTCCGGGCTCGTTTCGCAACGCAATTCTACGTCGATTCTTATATGGTTTCTTTTGGTTCTTTGGAGTTCTTTGAGCATGGTTAAAGCTTCAAATACTTCAATACACTCCTACATACTCCTACATGATTAAATCATGAAAACATAAATAGTTATCCAAAATGTTCAATGAAGCCATGGGCAACTAGAATTCCTATTTTTGTGATTGAGACGACGAATGAGAATCTCGTAAGAGAATATTGTCGTGACATTATGGGATTAATTAAACATGAGATATATGATGGATTACATATTAAATTTGATGGGTTAAATGGATATGTGTCATTAGGCTCACTTAAGGCCCAAAATGAAGCCAAAAAGGCAAGGCCCAATGGGGCAAATGACCCATTCTTCCACTTTGACCAAACAACCATTGCATTTAATGCAAGAAAATGGCTAAGGATGACTTAAGTACTATATAAAGGCCCCAAAATCATATTTTTATTCCTAAACACACACAACACATTTTGAGAATTTACAAGACATTTCCTTTTGGTTCTCTCAAACCCTAAGATCCCAAAACCCTTTTCTTTGGACAAGATCATCCTATTCCAAGCCTTGGTAAGTATTTATTCTCATGGATTAACCTATTATATTCATGGGAGATTATGTATATCATGTTGGTTATTCTTGGAAATGGTGGACATGGTACTTTGTGTTGTTATATAAGATTTGTGATCCATGAGATTCAAGCTTGAATTATGACTTGTGACTTTGATGAAAGAGCATGGTATGGATAAAATATGAACGTGTATGGTGTGATTTTGTCATTAAACTTGTTATTTTCATATAAGTGTAAATTGTGGGATTTTTGCCGATATTTGCTATGAGGTGTATTAAGGTAATTTGATGGATTATTTGTGATGTGGTGTGGATAAGAAAGTGCAAAAGAGAAGTGTTGTGGTGAAATATATTGATTATCATGTATTGTTCGATGTATGGAATATTGGGGGATTTTTGGAATAATAATTTCATCAATGGTTTTGTCAAGGGGAAATGGCATGTTTAAAGACAAACATGTAACTCATTGATGTTATATGCATTTGTAAAGTAGTTAATGGTTAATGTGAATCCCGTTATATATTTTTGTTGTAGAGTGACACATAAAGGAGGAGCGGGACTATTGTATGCACCTCTAGGATTGTATATTCGTATTGAGAGTACAAGGTATGTAAGGTTACTCTGTCCGTATCTTTATGCGGCTACTAGTGTTCACATTGACATTACGCTTGTCCCATCCCGAAATGTGCTAAGGTAGTCTATATCCGATTATCTATGGTCATTATCATATGTTTCCTACTCATTGATCAATTGTGAATCTCATATCTCATATTCATGAATAATGTTCCAAAAGTTCAACAATGTTATGTTCCAATAGTGGTTATACTCATGTATTTGTCTAATGGTTCCAATGGTGTTATGTTTCCAATAAGGATATGTTTCCAACAATGTTTATTCACATGTCCCTAACTCATTGATTATTGATCCAAAGTTTCATATAAAGTTATGTCTATCATAGTATCAATCTCTCACAAGTAAAGATATCAATCTCAAAGTAAAGAACAAAGTAATGCATATGTGGTTAATGATCAAGTATGGGTGGCAGCTTTGGGGGCAAAATGCCTAGCTCAAGCCGATCCCGAGGTTGTTAGATCAGGGGGCAGTCCTGGGGGCATAAGCCTATCTCGGACCGATCCTGATAGGGGGCAGCTCTAGGGGTAATAACCTAGCTCGAGCCAAACCTAAAATGTTGTATGGGTGGCAGATCTAGAGGTACTAACCTAGCTCGAGCCGATCCCGATATATATATATTGATTCTTAAGGTGGAAGCTCTAGGGGCATAAGCCTAGCTCGAGCCGATCCCAACATAACGATATGTTATGTTAAAACCCATTGTTCAGTCGGGGCCCGGGTATCACAGGTCAAAGGCAAAGATGAATAATCATGGAAGTAAAGATACGAAGAATGTAATGAAAGCAACATACATGGTTTCCAAAGTATAGAATAGTGACTCATCTACATTGTGACTTATCTATATTGGTTATGCATTTGAACTTGAGTTCTTGACATATTTTCATATCTTACAAGTTTCATATGGCCTTACATACTTAGTACATTCTTCGTACTGACCCCTCTTGGGGAATTTACCTTACTTGCTGCAGGCGCAGGTACTAGTAGGCCTCCACATTAGGTTGCCAGTGTTGCAGATCTTTGGTGAGCTCCAGTTAGTTCGGGGCTTCTCCGAGTCGTAGTTGTACATATGTTTTGGTGTTGTACATGTTGTATAAAGCGGGGACTTGTCCCGACTTTTAGTTCATTTGGTTAATGCATTTGTTAGAGGCTTTTGTAGACGGATGTGGGTGTATAAATGTAAAAGGAATATGTCGTTCTTGACTTGGTGGCCCCAACGGCCAAGTTTAGCATATGTATATATATATCATGTTCCATGAATTCCATTGTTGGTATTTAAAGCTATTATGTGATTATGGGTTTCTTATGGCATGCATATGATTGTATAGAGACAAAGCTTGGTTCTCTCGGGCCTTTTCGTCTACGAGTTCAAATCCATCCGGATGGGATTCGGGTCGTGACAAAAGTGGTATCAGAGCAGGTCGTTCTAAGGGTGTCTACAAAGCCGTGTCTGAGTAGAGTCTTACTTATCGATGTGTTGTGCACCACATTTATAAGTAGTAGGCTACGGTACATTTAGGATGTTGTTTCTTTTCTTCACTTCTAGATCGTGCAATAGAGCCAGTGTTGTAAGTTGAATTGAATCTGATCATGGTAATTGTTTTTCTTTGGTATAGTCAAAATACCAATCACGAGAAGAGGTAGAGGCAAAGGGAAGCAGGTAGATGTGCCTGCTGAAGAAGGAATGAGTAGACTACCACCTGACCAAGCTAGTCAAGGTGGAGCAAATGCTAAAATTTCATCGCGGTCTTCGTCTACTTTTCCAGCTTCGGAGGAGCCAGTTGGTAGAGAAGTACCCGCAGAACCACCAATGAATGCCACAGATCAGGATCTTAGAAATGCAGTTCATATGTTAACACAGTTAGTGGCAGCCCAGAGTCAAGGACGAGCTGGTCCAATGACACATGATGATGATGCGGCTAGAGTGGCAAGTCGCAGAACACAGGATTTCTTGAAACTGGACCCTCCTATTTTCACAGGGTCAGATCCAAAAGCAGATCCATAGGACTTCATGGATCAAATTCAGAGAGCCTTGGAAGTTATGCACGTGACAAGGGTAGAAACAGTTGAACTTGCTGCGTACCGATTGAAAGGAGAGGTAATATTGTGTTACGAGGATTGGAAGAAATCCCGTGAGATTGGTGCAAATCCACCAAATTGGGAAGAATTTAAAACAGCTTTCCTCGATCATTACTTGCCCTACGAGATCCGTGAGGCACGTGCGGATCATTTCCTAAATCTCTGTCAGGGAAATCTAAGCATCAGGGAATACAGTTTGCAATTTAATTCCTTGGCTCGATATGCGCCAAATGTTGTGGCTACGATGACAGACAGGGTCCATAGATACATGGACAGACTAGAGCCATATTTGGTAAGGGATTGCACCATTGCGGACTTGAACAAGGACATGTACATAGCTAGAATACAAGCCTTCGCCCAGAAAATAGAAGATCAAAGACAGAGACGAAGGGTACATGAATTTGACAGAGGACAGTCCAAAAGGGCTAGACCTATGGGACCATCTATGATGTCACAAGGAGGATCTAGGCCCCGTATGTTTCCGAGACCACCTAGACCATCATTCTCGCATTCCACCGCAGGTGCACACTCTCAGTTTAGAGGGTTTAGAGGTGGTCCAACTGGGAAGAGCAGTGGAGGTCACGGATCATAGGCAATAGGTTTTCCTCGTCAGCAGTGTCAGCGGGCATATTCATACAGGTACATGTAGAGTAGGTACAAATACTTGTTTCTGGTGCGGCATGACAAGACACATGATGAGAGAGTGTCCCCAGAGGAGTGTGGGTGATATAGCACGACCGGCAGGATCGGCCGTTGCGTCATCAGCATCGGTTCCTTCACTGGGCCGAGGTTTGCAGCCGGTTGGCCGCGGTAGAGGGGCCAGAGGAGCAGCCAGTACTAGTGGGGTCTAGAATCGCACTTATACTTTAGTGGACCGACAGAATTCAGAGGTTTCCCCTGATGTTATCACAGGTACATTATCCATATTCTCGTATAATATATATGCATTGATGACCCAGGTTCTACATTTTCCTATGTTACTCCATTGGTTGCTGCGAAATTTGCAAAGGCACCAGAATTATTAATTAAATCAATTGAACTATCTACACCGGTCAGTGAATATATTATTGCAAAAAGAGTATATCATAGCTGCGTGGTACCTGTGTATGGTCATGATACGTTGGCCGATCTCATTGAATTAGACATGGTGGATTTTGATGTGATCATAGGAATGGATTGGTTGGCCTCTTGTTATGCTACAGTCGATTGCCGGGCCAAGAAGGTGCAATTTTGTTTTCCGCAAGAAAATGTTCTTGAATGGCAGGGTAATGTAGGGGCACCACGAGGAAGATTTATTTCCTATCTAAAAGCCCAGAAAATGATTGCTAAGGGTTACATATGTCATTTAGTACGGGTGAAAGATAATGATGTGGAACCACTAACTCCGCAGTCGGTTCCAGTGGTCAATGAATTTCTTGATGTATTCCCAGAGGATCTTCCAGGCTTACCCCCAGAACGGGAAGAAGAATTTGGCATTGATGTGATTCTAGGCATTCAGCCTATTTCTATTCCTCTATATAGAATGGCTCTAGCAGAATTGAGATTTGCTGGACAAGGCTTCATTAGGCCTAGTATATCCCCGTGGGGTGCACCGATATTATTTGTATGGAAGAAAGATGGCACGTTGAGAATGTGCATCGATTATCGGCAATTGAATAAGGTGACGATCAAGAACAAATATCCCCTCCCTCGAATTGATGATTTGTTTGATCCGTTACAGGGTGCCAAGTGTTTTTAAAAAATTGACTTGATGTCGGGTTACCATCAAGCCAGAGTTAGAGAAGAAGATGTACCCAAGACAGCTTTTTGAACACGGTATGGCCATTATGAATTTTTAGTTATGTCATTCGGACTAACAAATGCACCAGCTGTGTTCATGGATTTGATGAATAGGGTGTTTAAGCCATTTCTGGACGTGTTCATCACAGTGTTTATAGATGACATCCTAGTTTATTCCAGAACATCGGAGGACCATGCTAATCATTTACGGCAGGTGTTACAGATTCTACGTGAGCGTAAGTTGTATGCAAAGTTCTCCAAGTGTGAGTTTTGGTTAAAATCAGTCGCATTTTTGGGTCACACTGTGTCAGATAAAGAGATACAGGTTGATACACAAAAGATCAAAGCAGTAAAAAATTGGCCAAGACCTACGACACCCACAGAAATCCGTAGTTTTCTTGGACTGGCAAGTTATTACAGAAGATTTGTGGAAGGTTTTTCCTCTATTGTTGCACCGTTAACAAAGCTTACACATAAGGCAGTAAAATTTTAGTAGAATGATGCGTGCGAGAAAAACTTCCAAAGGTTGAAAGATAAATTAACCTCCACACCAGTTTTAGTGCTTCCCTAAGGTATCGAAGGTTATGTAGTGTATTTTGATGCTTTTGGGGTTGGCCTCGGATGTGTATTGATGCAACACGGTAATGTCATAGCATATGCCTCACGACAGTTGCAGCCACACGAGAAAAATTATCCCACACATGATCTTGAGTTAGCAGCGGTGGTCTTTACTTTAAATATATGGCGTCATTATTTATATGGAGTTCATGTTGATATCTATACGGATCACAAAAGTTTGCAATATCTCTTTAAGCAATATCTCTACTAGTATTCACATTGACATTACGCTTGTCCCATCCCGAAATGTGCTAAGGTAGCCTATATCCGGTTATCTATGGTCATTATCATATGTTTCCTACTCATTGATCAATTGTGAATCTCATGTCTCATATTCATGAATAATGTTCCAAAAGCTCAACAATGTTATGTTCCAAAGTTCCAATAGTGGTTATACTCATGTATTTGTCTAATGGTTCCAATGGTGTTATGTTTCCAATAAGGATATGTTTCCAACAATGTTTATTCACATGTCCCTCACTCATTGATTATTGATCCAAAGTTTCATATAAAGTTATGCCTATCATAGTATCAATCTCTCACAAGTAAAGATATCAATCTTAAAGTAAAGAACAAAGTAATGCATATGTGGTTAATGATCAAGTATGGGTGGCAGCTTTGGGGGCAAAATGCCTAGCTCAAGCCGATCCCGAGGTTGTTGGATCAGGGGGCAGTCCTGGGGGCATAAGCCTAGCTCGGACCGATCCTGACAGGGTTCAGCTCTAGGGGTAATAACCTAGCTCGAGCCGAACCTAAAATGTTGTATAGGTGGCAGCTCTAGAGGTACTAACCTAGCTCGAGTCGATCCCGATATATATATATTGATTCTTAGGGTGGCAGCTCTAGGGGCATAAGCCTAGCTCGAGCCGATCCCAACATAACGATATGTTATGTTAAAACCCACTGTTCAGTCGGGGCCCAGGTATCACAGGTCAAAGGCAAAGATAAATAATCATGGAAGTAAAGATACAAAGAATGTAATGAAAGCAACATACATGGTTTCCAAAGTACAGAATAGTGACTCATCTACATTGTGACTTATCTATATTGGTTATGCATTTGAACTTGAGTTCTTGACATATTTTCATATCTTACAAGTTTCATATGGCCTTACATACTCAGTACATTTTTCGTACTGACCCCTCTTGGGGAATTTACCTTACTTGCTGCAGGCGCAGGTACTAGTAGGCCTCCACATTAGGTTGCCAGTGTTGTAGATCTTTGGTGAGCTCCAGTTAGTTCAGGGCTTCTCCGAGTCGCAGTTGTACATATGTTTTGGTGTTGTACATGTTGTATAAAGCGGGGACTTGTCCCGACTTTAAGTTCATTTGGTTAAGGCATTTGTTAGAGGCTTTTGTAGACGGATGTGGGTGTATAAATGTAATAGGGATATGCCGTTCTTGACTTGGTGGCCCCAACGGCCAAGTTTAGCATATGTATATATATATCATGTTCCATGAATTCCATTGTTGGTATTTAAAGCTATTGTGTGATTATGGGTTTCTTATGGCATGCATATGATTGTACAGAGACAAAGCTTGGTTCTCTCGGGCCTTGTCGGCTACGAGTGCCAATCCGTCCCGATGGGATTCGGGTCGTGACAGGAAGCACGTCATTCACGTTATTCTATTTATTCAGAAACAAACAAAATGTACCATGGCATGGAAAAAAGATGTTGGTGAGGCAATATAAAGAAAAGGAATATTGCAACAATTGGTACTTCATTATCTGAATAGTCAATAGGTAAAAGTAGAGCATTGGAAACTTGGAAGTTATATCCTACGAAGCTTTATAGGAAAGTTGGCCTACATAATGTGCCAAATGAGGTTACCCGAAGATTTGGGTAGGCGGCATATAAATGAGCACTACCCCAAGAACTCTCCACAGTTCATTCATTCTATGTTCGATGTTTTGAAAGTATATAGGGGATCCATCTCGTATTGTTGGCAGTAGAGATGTACAAATCACGGAGGATCTCACATATGAAAAGGTACTTATTGTTACCTATTGTTATTCTAGATCGATAAGTGAAAAGATTAAGAGATGCAGAAGTAGTTTCCGTAAAGGTACTATTGGGGGATCAGCAAGTAGGAGAAATGACATAGGAAACCGAATAAATAATGGAATCTAAAACATTCGTATTTTTTATAACCGGAATAAAAAGTTCAAGGTACAGAATTGGAGTCATAATAAATAATTCTTGACAAGTATTATGTGTGTATATGATACCATGACGGATCCACTTCGACTTACATTGTTCTAATGAGACAGTGTGACTAACATTCGAGGACGAATGTTTCTAAGGGGGGAAGAATGTAACACCTCGTACCTTCCCAACCCTACTTGATGACGTTGAACAATGTTTACTTAGGTGTCGAGAGCCATAGGTGAGTATTTTTTAGTGTCATCGATGAAACATTTGATATTGGGCCTAGTATGTGTGATTAGACCTTTGTCAGAGGTGTTTGTGACTTCGTGGAGCAATTGTGGGTTGAAAAATAAGGCTTGGAGGACTTACAAGCACTGGATATTAAGGTTAGGAGGTAAGCAAAGGACTTGAACTTAAAGGATCTAACCAAATCCGCAAAGAAAAGTCGTAGAACGAAAAAAAATCACATTTTGGGTGTGGGGCGCGCCTAGGGGCGTGCCGGGCCGCTTATGACCGAAATTTTTTTTGGCACAGGCAGCCCTGGGGCGCGCCAGGAAGCATGCCAGGCCGCTCTGGGCTGTTTTTTTTGTGCCACAGGCAGCAAAGGGGCGGGCCAAGTGGCGTGCCGGGGTGGTTTTCGCCAAAATGTTTCTTCGACTATTATGATGTATATAATATTTTTGAGTCATGGTATCATTACCCCATCATAGTGGGACTATTATGAAGCGCTTTTAGCATCCGAGTTGGGGTTAATTCTTCATCACAAGTGTTTTAACAAATTATGTTCAAGTAAGCCATGAGCGAATAGAATTTCTATTTTTGCGATTGAGGCTACGAACGGAAATCTCGTAAGTGAATATTATCGAGACATTTATAGAATTATTTGAACATGAGATATATGGTGAATTATACATTACATTTTGGTGGGTTAAGATGACATGGGTTATTGGGCTCAAGTTAAAGCCCAAAGAAAGACCAAAATGCAAGGCCCAATGGGTCAAATGACCCATTCTTCCTTTGACCAAGCAATTATTGATCACAAATGGCTAAGTATGACTTAAATGTCCTATAAAAGGCACCAAAAATCAGCTTTTATTCATTTAAACACACAAGCACTTCTAGACTTTTCCAAGAAATCAAAAGAGATATTTCTCATAACTTGCAAACCCTAAGCCAACTTCTTGGGACAAGATTACTCATTTGCAAGTTTGGGTAAGTGATTATTCTTACGGATTAATATATTATATTCATGGGAGAGCATGTAGATCATGATGGTTATGTCTAAAAGTGTAAGTGGTGCACTTTTGTGTTTTTATAAAAGATGTGTCATTTTTGTGAATTGAACTTGAAAGGTGACTTGTGGTTTTGATGAGAGTGCATGGTATGGATGAAATATCAACATGTATGGTGTGATTATGTTTCTAAACTTGTTATTTTTTTATAAGTATAAATTATGGGATTTTGGCCGATATGTTGTTATGAGGTATATTAAGGTGACTTGATGGAGTAATTGTGATGTTGTGGTGATGGAGACGTGTAAAGTATGAACTTGTTGTGAAATGCTATTGGTTAATGATGTTTTGTTCAATGTGTGGAATGTTGTGGTATTGTTGGTATGACAATGCCTTGAATTGTATTGTGAAGGGGGAAATGACGTTATAAGGCAATCATGTGATTCATTGTCGCCTTATACACTTGTAAGGTAGTTGGTTATTAATTTAAGCCCCATTATGTACTTGTATTGTAGATGAAACATAAGGAAGGAGCGGGACTATTGTGTTCACGTATAGGATTGTGTATTGGTATTGAGAATATAAGGTATGTAAGGTTACACTTTTCGTATCTTTCTGCAACATATAGTGATCACCTTGTTATGGTACTTACTCATTTCCGAAATGTCCTAAGGCATCTTATTTCAGGTTATCATCTATTGTGAATCATATATGCCTTATTATTGATCTATTGTCATTCATGTGTTACATAATTATGAACATGGTTCCAAGTTCCAATAATGTTATGTTTCCAATAATGTTATGTCTCCAATAATGTTATGTTTCCAATAATGCTATGTCTTCAAATACATCAATCTCTCATAAGTGAATGAATCAATCTCTCACAAGTAAAGTTGCGAATCTCTCAAAAGTAAAGGAAGAAAGTAATGAGAACCGGGATGACTCAAAGGGGAACATAAGCCTAGCTCGAGCGTACCCTAATACCATTTTCTACCCACTACGAAAGTGGATGACTACCCACTACTAAAGTGGATGACTACCCATCGAAAAGGTGGATGACTTACCCACTACGAAATTGGATGACTACCCACTACGAAAGTGGATGACTACCCACTAATAAAGTGGATGACTACCCACCAAAAGGTGGATGACCATAATAACCCACCAATAAGGTGGATGACTAATAAAGATGAAAAATGTAAAAGTAAGGAATATAATAAATGTAAGGAACATGATTCCACATTCAGAATGAGGGTTTATCCGCATTGACTATTTCTCTTATATTGTTTCCATTGTTGTTATTACATATAATGAAGTTTCATAAGAGCCTTACATACTTAGTACATTCTTCGTACTGACCCCTATTAGGGAATTTACCTTACTTGCTGCAGGCACAGGTAGACCTCACTGTAGGCTACGAGTCATCTGCGGATCATTGGTGAGCTCCAGTTGGTTCGGGGATTTCCGAGTCATGTGTACATTTATTTTGGTATTGTAAATGTTATATACAGCGGGGACTTGTCTCAACTTTAGGATGGTTATGTTCATATATTTGTTAGAGGCTTTGTAGACGTATGTGGGAAGATAAATGTAAGAGATGTATGTTCGTATTGACTTGATGGCCCTAACGGCCAAGTTTCATATATTGTATAAGTTGTCCATGACTTCCACATAGTTGCTTGAGATACAATGTGAGACATGCATATGAATGAATTAAGCAAAGATTGGTTCTCTCGGGCCTCAACGGCTTCGGGTGCCAGTCCGGCCCGAATGGGATTCGGGGCATGACAATTATTATTAGTATTAGTATAATTATAATAATATCAATCTTCACTTGCAAAGGAATTTTATTTACTTACTCTTTTATCTCATTATCTTTTTATACTTTGTATTTTAACAAATACTTTATATATTTTTAATAGAATTTATTTAGACTCTAATATATATTGAGACCAAATTTTAAATTCAAATTTTGTCAAGTCTTTTTCTATTTTGAAAAATTCTCTTCACTATTTTTTCTTTCATGAACAGAATATTACTTTTCCCAAAAATATTTTCATCAGATCATTTCTTTCCTTTGGTTTTTTTCTCTACCCCAACGTTCCTTTTCTTTAAATAAATAAATCAAGACCCCAAAAATTATTTCTTTAACTGACACCATCATTTCATTCCCAAAGGCAAAATATTCAAACTTATTTATATAAATCTTGATCTTTTGTTTCCTTTCCTTTCACATTTTATTAATTTTCCTTAGTTATTCTTATTTATTACCTTTAGTCTACCAAAATTTGCATAGCACAATCCCCTCAAATCTCCCCAAAATCAGAACTTTTATTTTTCTCATAATTCAAATTTCTTGCAATCATTAATTCTCCTACCTTTTTTATTCTCCAATTCTCTCACTATATGTTGTGTTCTTTACCTCAAGGAGGGAGGCTGGCCTTTCTTCCCCTCTTACACAACTCAATTTTTGCAAGTCCTATTATTTTAGCGTACTTTGCTTCGTCTTTTATGCGCTACTTGATCTCAAGATACAGGTTTTGAGGTCGTTTGGAGACGGTTCTGTCGATTAATATTTCACGGTATTCCGTTTGGGGGGGTGATATTCTAAACTGATTTTGATTCTCTTTCTATCTTATATTTCTGCTCTCTTCAAAAAGGTTAGTACTCTCGTCTCTTTATGCTTAAATTTTCATGTATTTGAATAGGTATAATTCTCTATGTGCCTTTGGATCATGTATTGTTTGTTACTCAAGTTCTTTGACTCATGTGCCTAGCAATACATCTTGTTTCTTATTTTGACTAAATATGTAAATTGGTGTATGTGCTACCATCTTAGTCGAGATAATGAATTGGGACCACTTTAAGGTTATTGCTATTGTCATAAAAATGACGTTTATTTTGGAATTATCTGATGGCTATGCATCCAGTTAATACAACTTCTATATTTTTCTCACATTAATACTATCTTGTCTACCCTTGTTTTAATTTTTGGTTCTCTTTGTTATGTGTGGATTAATTATTATGGAGTTATTCTAATAGTATGACTTGAATTTTTCTGAAAATATGCAAAGCTTTGAGCAATTTTTTATTCAAATAGGAAAGTACTTTGCCCATTAGCCTTATTGGAAAGTACGTACTAAGTACTTTCGCATTGGTTTTGGATCTTATTCATCATAATCTGAATATTTTTCTCTATAAAAGACATCGGGAGCACTAGGTTTTTACAACATGCTAAATATTTTTTTCTCCTCCTAAAGTGTTCTTTATGCTTTAGGATTATTAATTAATTTTTGTCATATTTAAATTAATTTTTCGCATATTAAACTATTTCCAGCATTTAAAGTATTTTCAACACATAAAAATTAATGTTCAACATTCAAGTTTATTTTTCAGCACATTTAAATTGATTTTCAGCACTTACATTTATGTTTCAGCACTCTTGAATTAATTTTCAGCACATATAAGTTATTTTCAGCATTTAAGTTTATTTTTCAGCACATTTAAATTGACTTTCATCATCTTTATATAATTTCCAGCATAAGAATGTATTTTCCAGCATATTGAATTTGTTTCAGAATTTCAAATTTAATTTTCAGCACTTTTACTAATGTTCAGCATATTAAATTATTTTTCAGCATTTAAAATAATAATTTTCATCATATTAAATTATTTTCCAACACTTTAAAATAAAATCCAGCATGTTAAATTACTTTCCAGCATTTAAAATAATAGTTTCCAACATATTCAATTGCTTTCCAGCATATTAAATTACTTTCCAGCATTTAAAATAGTAATTTCATCACATTAAATTATCTTCCAGCACTTAAAAAAAATATTTTTTTTCAGTGTATTAAATTGCTTTCCAGTATTTTTAAAAAAATAAAAATTTCAACACTTTAAATTAATTTCTAGCACCTTTAATTAGTTCCAGCATTTTTTAAATTAATTTCCTGCATATTTAAACCAATTTTCAGTACTTTTAATTAATTTTCTGCACACTCTAAATTAATTTCCTGCACATTTTTTATAATTTCCTGCACATTTAAATCAACTTCCTGCACCCCTAAATTAATTTTCAGCATGTTTAAACTAATTTTTAGCATATTAAATTAATTTTCAGCATTCCTAATTTAACATCTTGCGTTTTATTTAATTTTCGGCCCATTTGAATAACGTTCCTCGCCTAGAAATCATGCCTATAAGTTTAATAAATGTTAATTAATCTACTGCATTAGACACCATGCTTATAGGTTTAATTGCAATGTAAATAATTGTTAGTTTAAGCTGGGACGGATAGACATTTTAGAAAATGTTAGTTTTATTGCTTTCTTTAGAACGCATTTAAGATTAATAACCAAAATAGGTGAGTGGGTAGAACATTCGGACATGATGGAAGTTTCCCCGAGCAGAATTCGACAATGCGATATACGACATTGTCACCCGTTAATAAGCGGGGCGCTGATCCGAATAAGGTAAAATTAACCCTTGTCCAAACCTTTTAAAACTTCGGTTATATTTTACTCTTTGTATGTTCCTTTTTGCTTTGGGGTAGTCCAGGCTTATTTTCTAAATAAAATAATTTCTTTTTTAATAAATTGTGTCTCTTCTATCTTCTTGCTTATCTAATTTACCTTTACGTACTTTATTATGTTATCACTTAAATAATGGCTAAAAATTAAGCCGTTTGTTTAGTTTATTAATTATTTATTTTTACACTTAGTTATTATGTAGTTAATAAAATAATCGACCTTTTGCTTATCACATAGAATTTTCCCACGTAATATATGAGTTTGGCCGAGACCCACATTTGTGGACCTGGAAAGGTGTCTAACACCTTCCTTTTGAGGTAACCTGAACCCTTACCCGAATTTTTAGTTGACGTAGACTAATTAATTAATCACAATTTAGTCTCGAATGGTGCCCTAACGCACCTTAATTCGTTAGGTGGCGACTCTTCACCCTTAATTAATCCCAAAAAGAGTTGTCACATCGAATCCCGCTTTTCGCGAGAAAAATGGGGCGCGACAGCATGGCGACTGTGTTGGGGATACTTAGGTTCTAACCTTTACGAGTTTATGTATTATGTGGAATTTTCATTTTTAATTATTTTTCTTGAGTTGTTTCGACTTTTTCTTACTATGAATGTTAATTGCATCATCAGTTTTCTTAAATAATTATTTTGGTATTTCTAATTTATTGTTAGAAAACATGTTAATCCTCTTCCCTCTCCTTATCTCGTTTGTCTTTTCATGTCCCTTCACTCTCCTTTTCCCTTTTAATTGCTTACTTGTTATTTTTTGTCTCCCTCATGTCCCTTTAGTTATGTATTTGTTAATTTTATCTAGTTTTATTAGTATTATTTTTTATATGTATTGATCAACATGTTACTGCTTTCTACCATGTGTTATGTGTTACGACTTTATATACAAATGACATTCCGCTCATATTTCCCTCCACTTGGTACCTCTTTTATTTTTTTTAAGAACAGTTGTGTGGTTGCACGGACGTTCGTATTCTAAAAATATACCTTATGGGAAATGTCTCGTGAATCGGTCGATCAGCGGTGCGTCGACAATCATGAGCCTTCCCACTCTCAAGTTGTCCGCTTGAGGGAACCATGTCAAAAATCACTCTTGTTCCTAGATCCTACCTGTCCATTCCTTTACTAAGGAATAGGCATCTTAAAACCTAGATACTTTGCTAATAAAACTATGCCCTATGTTCTAAGGGATCTCACAAACCCGAAAAGGACGCCCTCATAATTTATGTGCATTTTTTAGAGATAAATATGTCTAAATGTTGTCATTTCCTCTTTGGGGGTAGGGTAGGCTAACCTTTTTGTTCTCCAGGTTCAATGGCACCACCTACATCATATCCAAGGTTTAGTATGGTTTGGTGCATGCCAAGACAGATGGAGTCGTGGTGGCTAGACTTGGGTTTAGAAGGACAAGCTGCAGTGAGAAAGGTATTGGGGAGCTTGCCATCTCCTATGGATTTCACTCCGTGCAGGGAACTTATTGAGGCTACTACTGCATTTTGGGATGAAAAACGTCTGTGTTCAGGTTCGGCGACGTTGAGATGACCCTGCTTCTTGAGGAAATCGGAGGATATGTCGAAGATATGAATTTGTTGCCAAAAAAGAGTTGGCCTAAAGCTGAGGTCATTATTCAAAAAAGTGTCACCTTACAAGAATTTCGAAACAAGTTAGGACTTCAAGGTAGTATGATGGTGTCATATGTGATGAAATCCAAGATTTCGGGAAGTCATCTATTTGAAAAATTTGGACACCGTCATAGTCGGCAAGCGTATGAAGAAGAGAGTCCTGATCCTAAGTCATGGGAAAGTAAGAGTGTTTTTGCATTTATCGTCTACTTCTTAGGAATGGTGGTCTTTCCGAATGGAGCGGACGAAGTCATACACACCCTCTTAATTACGGTGGCCGATGCTTTGTGTAATGGGATTAACAAGGGCCCGTGCATGATTGTACCTATGATTCTAGCTGACATTTATTGGGCCCTGGGTTGTTGCAAGTACGGAGCCAGACGATTTGAAGGATGTAATTTGTTATTGCAGTTATGGTTGATCGAACACCTTCAAAAGGTGCATGGGTTGAAAAGAATGTGCACACCAACTGGGACTGACAATATTGCTGCACATCAATTTCGAGTTACCATGGGGGTCGTGAGAATCAAGCGACCAAATGAGGTAGAAAAATGGGGACAAATGTTGAGCGCTTTGACTGAAGATTCTGTTCAATGGATGTTTGACTGGTTTCCAAGTACGAACTTTATGATATACAATCAGCATCAAGTCTACTTGATTTTTATGGGACTTCATGACCTTCAACCATATACCCCTGCAAGAGTAATGAGGCAAGCAGGCAGGAAACAAATAATACCAAAGGTGACCAACATGGAAGAACATCGAGTGGATTATCAAAATGACAGAATTCCGCATGCTACTAATATTGCCAAAACTTGGGGCAAGAAGACTTTTCTTGACCAGAAGAGTATCGAATCGGACAGATATCAAGCAGGTTATGTAGTAGGCTATATTGAATGGTTGCACGCTGACTTGAAAAACAATGTGACTTCGGGCGTTAAAAGGGGCAAACAGGTCAATGATAAAGAAGTTGAGGCGCAAGTCCAATACCGCAAGTTTAAGAAAAGGGTTTTGGAATCTGAGACACGACATCACCAATTACATTATGATAATTCAAAGGAGATAGCAGAAATGGGCAAAGAGCTAGAATTTTGGAGGCAACACGCTCTAAGTGTAGAAGAAAAAGTGTAAGAACTTCGTAAGGAGTTTGATCGACAAGGCAAAGGGTGTCTTAGCATGGGAAACCTGGGAGGAACGCTTGCACTATCATATCTCCTGACCGGCCACCATCGCTTTGACAAAACTTTAGATGCCTACAAAAAAGAAGACAAAGAAGAAGATGTTTTCAGAATTTAGTTTATTTCTTTGATATTTCTTTGTATTTTCAGTTTTTGAAACAATTTAGTTTAATGAATTTTCAATTTGGAGGTTTATTTTATGAGCAAATGACATTATTTTTATGACATATTTATCTCTCAAACAACGATAGGCCCACCTCTGGCTCAAAAGAGGCACCCAAAATAGGAAACGTCGAACAATGTGTCTAATGTGTGTTGTTTTTATTATTCTCCTTATGCCACTAACACACTAATTTTGGATCTTGTTGTTTTTTGTCTTTCCCCTTTCCCAAAGGTTGATTTGTGCACTCTGGCCTATCACACGCGATCAAAAGGGGCTCCACCTCCTCTTCCTCCTCTTACAAGTTTGAAAGAGACAATGGGAGATAACAACAGCGCTATAGATAAAAGCACAGAAGGAGAAAGTGTCATGGGACAAAATGAAATTATCCTAAGAATGGGACAACAGATTCTCAAATTGCAAGGAGAATTAGCGCAAGTGCGCAACTTGGCCAATCTTTCGGTTACCCTTAACGCCCCTCTCAAACCACAAGTCGACGGTCATACTAGTGCAAAATCTCAAACCTCTACCCCCAACCCATCAATTACCCTCATCTCAAAATATCCAAAACCTTCCTCCTTCTCAAAATATCCAAAATCTTGCTCCTCCTCAAAACATTCAAAACCTTCCTCCTCCTCAAAACATCCAAAATTTTCCTCCTCCTCAAAACATCCAAAATCTTCCTCTTCCCCAAAATATCCAAAACCTTCCCCTTCCTCAAAATACCCATAATACTCCAAATCCCATATATCCCACTTTGTATGTCCAAAATGCTAAATATCCCACTTACATACGCATCCTACAACCAAGCATCTGGTACAAACTCTTTGAACCCCATCTATGTCGAAACAAACCCATTCACCTACCCTCAGTATGCACCTGATCCTTCAGAAAAGGACCCTATGATGCAATCTGTGGTTGAGAAGCTGAAGCAACTTGAGGGAAGCAAAGGGTCAAGGGGGCTCAGTTATGAAAATTTATGTGTACACCTTGATGTAGAGTTACCGGAGGAGTACAAACCTCCAAAGTTTGAACTGTATAACGAGATTGGAGATCCCAAGGCGCATTTGCGCATGTATTGTGATAAACTGGCCGGGGTTGGGAGAGATGAGAAGATAAGAATAAAAATATTCATGAGAAGCCTTAACATGGTATATTGAGAAGGATGCAAGGAAGTGGAAGGGCTGGATCGAAATGGCATCAGATTTTATGGAATGGTTCGGGTTCAACATTGACAACGCTCCTAACTGGTTCTATATGCAGACTTTGAAAAAAAGACCAATGAGTCATTCAGGGACTATGCTAGAAGATGGAGGTCTGAGGTTGCAAGAGTTCGACCTCCGATTGAAGAATCTCAAATGAAAGAATACTTTATTCACGCACAGGAGCCGCAATATCTTGAGAAAATAATAACCGTCGTAGATAAAAGCTTTGCTGAAATCATCAGGGTAGGAGAAATGCTTGAGGAGGGGTCTCAAGAATGGAAGCATTATCAATTTGAAAGCTTTACAGGCTGCCAACAAGGCTTTACAGTCTGGAGGAATTGCTGAGAACAAGAAGAAAAAAAAGGTAGGTACAGTGATGGTAACGCAGCCTTCAAAGAGTGTGCCCAATTACCAAACTCCTATTACAAATCCACCTCCCTACCCACAATCTCCAATGCCATACCCAATATTTCCTTACCAAATGCAAACCCCAATTCCATATCATTCCCCTCTATACCAAGCACCTACCCCATATCCACTACATCCATAATTCCAAAGCCCTGTTTATCCCGTGTATAATGTCCAACCCACTCATGTACAAACACCCCAGCCTTCTCCCCAACAAAATCAAAGACCCAGAGCCAATTTCCAGAAAAAAAAATACACTCCCTTAGCCGAACCTATAGCCCAACTGTATGAAAGACTTAAGGAAGCGGGATATGTCACGCCAATTGCTGCCGGGCATGAGAATACTCAAGCCAAACATTTTGATCCTACCAAGGTTTGCTTGTATCATTCTGGGATGAGGGGTCACACCATAGAAATATGCTATACTCTGAAGGATAAAATCTAGATGTTGATCAACACCAAGGCCATTCAGTTGAAAGATCCGACGCCAAACGTCACCAATAATTCGTTATTGGATCATCAAGTAAACATGCTCGATGTTGATGAATTGGTATACCTGGAAAATTCTATCTGGTTCATCGAGAAGGAAAATGGTACACCCATCAGTACACTAAAGAGGGCACTATTTAAGGTTGAGGTAGCAGTGCCTAAGACTCCTTTCACAGTCTTCAGAGCTCCCCCAACTGCTTATAACTCCTATACAGTTCCTTAGAATTATGAGCAGAACACTCCAGGTAAAGCAAGAGTGACTGAAGCAGACGTTGCCCAAGGCGTCACCAGATCTGGGAGAATATATACATCAAAAAATCTGACTCAGGCAAGTTCTAGTAAAAGCAAGCCACCCGTGATAGAAATGGAGGAGAGTGATGCTTGGAAGAAGATACAGGTTAAAGAATACAATGTGATAGAGCAGCTGAAACAAAACCCAAGCTCCAATATCTATTCTGACACTATTGCAGACTTCTGAACACCATAAAAATGCTTTGATGAAGGTGTTAAGTGAAGCCTATGTACCTTCTACTATAACATGGGGAGAGATGGCCCATATGGTCGGGCAGGTATTCGAGGCATACAATATATCCTTTCATAAGGATGAGCTGTCCCCTGAAGGAAGGTCGCACAATAAAGCCTTGCATGTTACAGTGCATCATGGAGAAATGGTTGTATCTCGAGTGCTGATTGATCCAGTTTCGGGATTGAACATATGTCCTTTGGGTACACTGACAAGGTTGGAGGTCGATTTGGCTAAAATGCAAAATTGGAAGATGAACATGAAAGAGTTTGATGGCTCCCAGCGAGATATTATTGGGGAGATTACATTGGACATGGTAATGGGTCCTGTCAGTTTTCCCGTAACATTTCAAGTGATGTACATCCCGCTTCCTACATCCTTTTGCTTGGTAGGCCATGGATTCATATGGCTGGCGCAGTCCCCTCCATACTACACCAATGCCTCAAATTTGAGTACGATCACCAAGAGGTTGTAATACATGGTGAAAGAGGATATCCCGTCTATGCTGTCGAGGGAAAGAAAGTTCTTAATGGATAAATGTGTCACACGTTAGAGATGGTTGGAAACGTGAAAGAAGAGCTAAGTTGGAAGATTAAAAGTAAAAAAATACTCAAATCTGGATATAAACCAGGTAAGGGTCTTGAGGCCAGATTACAAGGAATAGTTGAACCCATACACCCTTCTGTGAAGAATGACACTTTCGGGTTAGGCTATATGGACAATAGTCAGGCACTTGATCCTTCGTTATCATTGTACCAAATTTTCCACTCAGTCAGGTTTCTTGATGATGGTGAATATGAAATATTAAAAAGTCTAAAGAATTTGTTTTTGATTGAATCTGAAGAAGAAGGTTGTAACGTCATCATCAGTGAAGAGAGAGGAGCCCCTAGTCAAAATATTGAACAAAAGGCGATACTTAGTAACTGGACTGCCACTCCTTCCAGGCCTCGCCAAACACTTGGGTAGATTTGAAGATTTTGATTTTATATTAGTGTTTGAAATAAATAGACTCGATTTCGAGCTAATTTACATATTTTTAGTTATTTTGTTATGTTTGAAGACATTTAAAGTTATTTGAATTATAAAAGCTCTCTTTTTATTTTATTGATATTATTTATTTCTGTTTCTTTCAGCAAAATTACTTTTAAAAATGTTGAGTCTGAGATTGTGACACATAATAAGACTACGCAACATAATATAAGTGAATTAGAAGAGGTGGAAGAAAGTGAAGTGCCCAAGTAATTTGTGAGGAAGGTTGAAGATTTTGAAGATAAACCCAAGGCAAACTTTGTAGAGTTGGAAATAGTGAACATAGGGAATTCTAAGACAGTAAAAGAAACCCGTGTTAGTATTTATATGTCAAAGGATGAGAAAGAGGAATATATCCAGTTTCTGAGGAAACACCCGGATATTTTTGCTTAGTCGTATGCCGATATGACAAGACTAAGAACGTAGATTGTAGCCCACAGGTTGCCCACTGATCCATCTTGTCCTCCTATTAAGCAGAAGCTGAGAAAATACAAACCCGATCTGAGTTTAAAAATTAAAGAGGAGATTTCAAAGCAAATTAAGGCCGGTATCCTCAAAGTAACTGAGTATCCGACCTGGTTGGCCAATGTTGTGCCTGTTCCCAAGAAAGATGGAAAGGTCAGAGTTTGTGTGGATTATAGGGATCTCAACAAAGCTATCCCAAAGGATGATTTTTCGCTCCCGAATATACATTTGCTAATCGATAATTGCTCCAAGCATGAAACACAGACATTTGTGGATTGCTTCACTGATTATCATTAGATAAAGATGCATGATGATGATGCTGAGAAAACTATTTTTATTACCCCTTGGGGAACCTATTGTTACAAGTTTATGCCCTTCGAGTTGAAAAATGCTGGAGCAACATACATGAGGGCCATGACCACTCTGTTCCATGACATGATCCACAAGGAAATTGAAACTTACGTGGATGACATCATCATTAAATTCAAAAAGGGATCAAGTCATCTGGACGACCTGGAAAAGCTCTTTAACAGATTGAGGAAGTACAATTTGAAGTTGAATCTTGCAAAATATGTCTTCGGGGTCTCTACCAGAAAATTATTGGGCTTCATTGTCAGTCAACGAGGTATAGAATTGGATCCAGCCAAGATCAAAGCTATTCAGGATCTTCCGCCTCCAAAAAGCAAGAAAGAGGTAATGAGTTTCTTGGGTCGACTTAACTATATCAGTCGCTTCATAGCTCAATATACAATTATTTTTGATTTTCAAGATACTGAAGAAGGATGCGGCTATAGAATGGACGACAGAGTGTCAGCAGGCATTCGACAAAATCAAGGATTATTTATCAAATCCTCCCGTTCTGGTTCCTCCTGAACCCGGTAGGCCATTACTATTGTATTTATCTGTGATGGATAATGCTTTTGGTTGTATTCTGGGGCAATATGATGAGACAGGAAGAAAGGAGCAGGCAATTTATTACATGAGCAAGAAATTTACATCGTATGAGGCTCGGTATTCCTTACCGAAACGCACGTGCTGTGCTTTGACTTGGATAGCTCAAAAATTGAGACACTATCTCTTGGCATACACTACTTATTTGATCTCCAGAATGGATCCTCTGAAGTATATATTTCAGAAACCAATGCCTATAGGGAAGCTAGCTAAATGGCAAATATTATTGAGCGAGTTTGACATAGTATATGTCACACAAAAAATCGTAAAAGCACAAGCATTGGCAAATCATTTGGCTGAGAATCCCGTTGATGAAGAGTATAAGCCATTGAAAACTTACTTTCCCGATGAAGAAGTGGCATTCGTAGGAGAGGACATCTCTGAAGAATATGATGGTTGGAGATTATTCTTTGATGGAGCTGTAAATTACAAAGGAGTAGTTATTGGCGCCGTTTTGATCTCGGAGACTGGTCAACATCATCCTATGTCAGCCAAACTCAGATTCCCCTGTACCAACAACATAGCTGAATATGAAGCTTGCATTTTAGGGCTTCGTTTGGTGATCGATTTGAATGTCCAGGAAATATTGGTGATTGGAGATTCGAACTTATTGATTCATCAAGTATGAGGGGAGTGGGCTATAAAAAATACAAAGCTCCTACCATACTCAGATTGCATACAAGAATTACGCAAGAGGTTTTATAAGATAGAGTTCAAACACATCCCAAGAATCCAGAATGAGTTTGCAGACGCTTTGGCCATTTTTTCTTCTATGATCAAGCATCCAGACGAGAATTATATTGATCCTATCCCTGTTCATATACAGAAATAGCATGTATATTTTTTTCATGTCGAGGGAGAAGTGGATGGAAAACCATGGTATACTGATACACAGGGATATCTGAAGAACAGAGATTATCCAGAAAATGCAACGAGTATCCAGAAGCGCACCATTCGAAGGTTAGCAAATCAATTCTTTTTAAATGGGGAAATCCTGTATAGGAGGACTCCATGTTTGGGTTTGCTAAGGTGCATTGAAGCTAGGGAAGCGTCCAGGTTAATTGAGGAGATACATGCTGGAACATGAGATCCTCACATGAACGGATTTATGTTGGCGAAAAAGATATTAAGATCAAGTTACTTTTGGTTGACTATGGAGACCGATTGCATTCGTTATGTGCAAAAATGTCATCAGTACCAAACTCATGCCGACATGATTCGAGTTCCTCCTAATGAACTCCACGTCACTAGCTCCCCTTGGCCCTTTATAGCTTGGGGCATGGATGTCATTGGTCCTATTGAACCGTCCGCATCCAATGGACATAGGTTTATTCTTGTTGCAATTGACTACTTCACTAAGTGGGTTGAAGCCACTTCTCATAAGTCAGTCACAAAAAAGGTCGTAGATGATTTTGTTCGAAATCACATTATTTGCCAATTTGGAGTACCTGAGTCTATTATTACAGATAATGGTTCCAACCTCAATAGTGATTTGATGAGAACAACGTGTGAGATGTTCAAGATCAAGCATTGAAACTCCACAGCATACAGACCACAAATGAATGAAGCGGTGGAAGCTGCCAATAAGAACATTAAGAGGATACTTTGAAAGATGATTATAATTACAACCATTGGCATGAAAAGTTGCCTTTTGCCCTGCTAGGATATTGCACTACAATCAGAACCTCTACGGGAGCCACACCTTATCTTCTGGTTTATGGTAGTGAAGCAGTGATACCTGCTGAGGTAGAAATACCCTCTCTCAGAATCATTCAGGAAGCAGAATTGAGTGACGCTGAATGGGTACAAGGTAGATTCAAGCAACTAGCACTCATAGACGGAAAGAGGATAAACGCAGTCTGTCATGGTCAACTCTATCAAAATAGAATGGCCAAAGCTTTCAACAAGAAGGTTAAATCGAGACACTTCTTGCCCAGGCAGTTGGTTTTGAAAAGGATTTTTTCACACCAAGATGAAGAAAAGGGTAAATTCTCACCGAATGGCAAGGTCCTTATATGGTCCATCGGGTTTTGACAGGAGGAGCACTCATACTTGCAGAAATTGATGGCAAAGTTTGGTCCAAGCGTATAAATTCAGATGCTGTTAAGTGATATTATGTTTAAGCTTTATTTCATGCCTTCTTACCTTGTAATTGGAACTATGTTTGACCTGATTCCCGTTTAAGAGGGATACGTAAGCTCTCCTTTGGAGTTCGATCCTATCATAATAAAATTCTCCTATTTCCCCTTATAAGCATGTAACTAGGGCAGAATTTTTTGAGAGGATCTCAAAAATTCCATGGGATAGCATTTGCACAACTATGATACTGGGGCAGAATTTTTGAGAAAATCTCAAAAATTCAAAGCAAGCAACCTTCACCTACTGAAGCAATCAAATCTACACTGGGGCAGAAATTTTTGAAGATCAAAAATTTCTAGACAAAAGATATTCTCTTATAAGAAGTTGTGTTGTCTCAAAACGTGTCGCAATCAATGATTCAATAATATTTCCTTTACAATAATATTTTTCATTTATCATTTTTCAAGAGCAAACATTTTTCAAAATATGATTTTTAAACTTGTTTTTATTTTTACCCAAGTGAAAACCCGGATGAAGTCTATTATCGATCCACAATATCAAGCAAGAAGAAAGCATGCCGGTCATAACAGAGACACAAATCAACCTCCCCCTTTTTACAAACTTACATTTTTCTTTGAGTACAGAAACAACAGGTAGAAATGCAGCAGCTACCTTGTAACACATGAACAATCATCATCAAAGAAGTCCTACTATACGTCCAACATAGAAATGCAGCTAAGTTACTTTATCCTCCCATCAACATTACAGATCTCCTGCAAGAGTCTACATTGCATGGCTCCCGCAAGAGTCCACACCGCAGTGCATCTACACAAATCTACATTGCACGGCTCCTGCAAGAGTCTACATTGCATGGCTCCCGTAAGAGTCCACACAACAGTGCATCCACAGAAATCTACATTGCACGGCTCCTGCAGGTGTCAATACTGCATGGCTCCCGCAAGATTCCACATTGCAGTGCATCTACAAAAATCTACATTGCACGACTCCTGCAAGGGTCAATATTGCATGGATCCCGCAAGAGTCCACACCGCAGTGCATCCGCAGAAATCTACATTGCTCGGCTCCTTCAAGGGTCAATATTGCATGGCTCCCGCAAGAGTCCACACCGTAGTGCATCCATAGAAATCAACATCGCATGGCTCCTGCAAGAGTCCACATTGCAAGGCATCCACAAAAATCTATATTACATGTGATGCAAGTATCAAGCCCTCAAGACCTTTTACAAGGATCCAAGCCAAGGAACTTCAACAACATCAAGCTTTGTTCATGCACTTGAATGTTTGTGAAGGTGTTGTAGATTCGGCCAAGAGAGGGAATGCTTTGATTTGTGAAGAAAGGACTTGAAGAGTCTATATTCTACAAGGGGCAAGATGGACTTTCACTTTAAAAACCAACACTCAAGGGGCGCCTCTTCTCTTTAGTTCATTAAGGGTAGTTTTGACATTTGGCATGTAATAGTATAAATAGACCATTTTACTTCTCTTTTCATTAGATTTTGATGAAATTGAAACTTACTCATATTTTGTAGCTTTAGTCTTTTAGTTGATAGTGTAGAATCCGAAAATTGGGTCTTTGACATTTAAAGTTAGGGTTTCACTTGTCTTGGATAATTTGGCAAGAAAGGTGTGCTTGAGGAAGAGTGATTCCTTTGGGTCACCTAAGAGGAAGGTTTGAACTCTTGTTTGTGAAGTATGTTTGAAGATTTGAAACATCTTCTAGTGCTAATCACTTAATAAGAGTAAGGGTCTTTCTATCTGTCTTTAAATTTCAAGTATTCTTCTTCTTCATCTCCATTCTATGTGTTGTTTTTCTCTTTGTTTGGTTGCTGAAATTTGTATCTTAGTAACCATTTTCGTGTGTTCATAGCCTTTTGGCTATCATTTGGTATCAAAGCCTTGGTTAGGGTTGTTCCAACATCCCTAAATCTTGGTTTTAGTGTTCTTATATAGAAAATCTCATCAAAAAAGAGTCAAAAATCAGAAATTACCAAAAAAATTGTGTGTTGTCTTGTGTGTTTGTAGTAGATCCGAAATTTCCAAGTTAGATCTACAAGTTTTTATTGTGTTTTGAAGGTTTCTAGTGCTAGATCCTTTATCTCTAGCACATAGGGAGTCTAGATCTACTTTTAGAGTGAAGTTTGGTTGATTTTGAGCTAGATCCACCATTGTTGTGGCTTGTTTGAAGCTTTTTTGGAGAAAGTGACGTTTTGGTGACTTGATTTGTGGCTGATTTTTAGTGGGTTGGGTTTTTTTTGGACTAAGGAACCTAGATCTTCAAAAAAAAAAAAATCAGATTTGGAGTTCATTTGCTAGAAGGTCAAACTTGGTCAACGCTTGAATATTCATCTTGTTCATCCATGACCTTCATATCTTAGTGAAGAAGAATGTTCAAGGGTGTTGTTTGATCCAAAAAAGGAAAAAAAGAGAGTGCAAAAGTTGTTGGTCCAAAAGCATATTCAAAGAATATTCCATTCTTCCAAAAGGAGGAGGGGACAAGGGGACAAACAAGTACACTTGCAAGTACAAGGGGGGGGGGGGGGAGGGGGGGACCAATTCTTTTTCCATTTCAATTGAAGGCTTGAAAAAGCTCCAAATTGCTTCCTACCCCCTCCAAATCCTAAATTCCTTCTTCCCAAAGTGTTGTTTGGCCGAGACAAAGGTGTTGGGAAAATTGAAAAACTTTGAAAAGTGACAACCAACCACGTAGTGCCACGTAATCACTTGTGATCAACCAAAATTCACCTCTAAACTTAGATTTCCTAGTTTCTAATATTTGATTCTAGTTTCTTTTAAGCTAATTCTATCACTAATTAGCAAACTAGTAAGTACCTACTAGGTTGGTAATTAGTCTAGAGTTCGTTTATTTCGTGTCTTCGGTTTTTGTGTGCTTTTCTCGTTTTTAAGTCGTAGTATTTTATTGGTTCAAGTCTGTGCATCACTTTATTTGAGTCATTTCAATCAAAGATCAATTTCGATCCAAAGCATCTCACCTCTCAAGTAACTTGCCAAGTATTGCCGGTTCTCCAACACTTGTAAAGCCAAGTGTGAGGTGAGGTTGAGTGTGAGTGAAGTGAGGCTTTTGAACTAACTTGTTTGCTCGTTTTGTAGGTTGTGTTACTTGCTGTTTTTTGATGTTGTTTTTTTGCTTTTTAGGAACAATTGACCATGGAAGCCGAGGGTTCTTCATCCCAATCCTTGGGAAATGATATAATGGGAGCCTTGAAGGCTCACTTTGAGGCCTTTGCTCGAAAAATGGAGGATAGTAATGATACTTTGAGGAGAGAATTGAAGAGTGATGTTGATGCCTTGAGAAGTAATGTGGATGCTATGGGGGTGAAATTTCCACTTTTAGTGGAAGACTTGATTTTGTTGAAAGTAGGAGGAACTCACGACCTTCTACTCCTAATTTCTACCATGCATCCTCTAGCGTCCAAGCCAATAACTCTTCCATGAATATAACCCCCAAAACTCCTCACCAAATGCTTAACCCTCCACGAGTTCCACAAAACCAGCCACTAAATCAACCCCAAACATCTCTTAATCGAACCCTACAAAGACCATTACATCACCAAATGAACCAAGTCCAACAAGAGGGACTTGGAACTCAAACTCCACCACCAAATCCGAACCTACTACCCCCACAACATACCACTTACCAAATGCCAAATCCCATGGACCAAAGACCTTACCCTCCACCTCCCCCAATACCACAAGTTCAAGTCCTAAATAATCAAAGACCAAACCCACTTCCCCAAAGGCGACAAATCCGAAACCCACCCATCCAAATAGAGGATTATGGTAGAGGGGAGTACGAAGGCTATGAATTTCCTCTTGGTGATCCTTGGTTTGATGAAGAATCTAGAGGTAGATATGAGCAAAGGGGACCTTATGGTGGTAGATTCTGAGGGCATGAGGTAAGACAAGGCCATGTTGATCATCAAAGAATCCGAGACATTGGGATCAATTCTATAAAGGTTGGCATTCCGGTCTTCAAGGGAGAAAGTGACCCCGAGTTGTATCTTGCTTGGGAATCATCTTGTGAGAAATTGTTCCAATTCAATGACTTATCCGAAGAGAAAAAGAGTTGCTACGCCATTGCTCATTTTGAAGGGTATGCCAATACTTGGTGGGATTACACCAAGAGGTTCGGGAATGTCTTGATTGGTGGCCAACCACCCCCGTGGGAAGACTTGAAAAGGGTAATGAGAGAGCGGTATGTTCCGGAACAATATAGACATGAACTCCTTGCCAAGCTTTACAATCTGAAGCAAGGAAGCAAGAGTGTCATGGCCTATTATGACGAATTTCAGAAACTTGTCTTGAATCTTGACCATAGAGGTGAACAAGTGCAACATGATGTTATTCGCTTCAAGGTTGGGTTGAACAAGGACATATCCTCCTGTTTGACTCTTCACAAGTTTGAAACCGTGGTTGAAGTTTTCCAAGTGGCAATGGAGATTGAAAAGGAGAACAAAGAAAGGTACAAGCCAAGACTCCAAACACCCAATTCGGGTTGGGTCCACTCCAAAGGTCCAAATCAGCAAGTTTCGGGTTTAGGTAAAGGTATGGAACCCTCAACTTTTGTCAAGCAATCCGAGGTCAAAAAAGTGCCAAAATACCCCACAAGACCCGAAGGTAATAAGCTTCCTACTCCTAATCCGAAGGGCCTTCAATGTTTCAAGTGTTAAGGATGGGGTCATCGGGCAAGTGAGTGTGCTACACGTAGAAATATGATCCTAAGAGAAGGTAGGTTGTACTACCTAGTTGAGGAAGTTGATCATGAACCCGAGGTTGGTAATGTTGGTGTGCAAAATGGAGAGTTTTGTGATGGTGAACCCGAAACTACTTGTGATGATTGTGAGGAAGAAGACACTTGGCCACAAGATGGAGAGGGTCTAGTTCCTAATTATGTGGTGAGGAGGGATATGGTAAGTAAGGCACTTGAAGATCCGATCCAAAGAGAGAACTTGTTTCACACTAAATGCTTGATTAAGGGAGGGGTGTGTACTATGGTGATTGATAGTGGAAGTTGCACAAACGTTGCTAGTTCTACAATGGTAGATTTCTTGAAACTTCCTACCACTCCTCATGCTAATCCTTATAAACTACAATGGCTCAATGAATGTGGTGAGTTAAAAGTGACACGACAATGCATGATCAAGTTCATGGTAGGAAACTACCGAGGTGAAGTTTGTTGTGATGTCATTCCAATGCAAGAGTGCCATTTGCTACTTGGTAGACCATGGCAATATGAAAAATCTACCAAGCATGATGGGAGGTTGAACACTTACTCACTCGTTCATGATGGTAAGAAGTTCACATTACACCCACTATCACCCTCCCAAGTGAATGAGATGCATCAAAATTTAAGAGAGTTGAAAGAAAAGGGAAGCAAAAGACAAGAAACCGAAAAGAGGCAAAAGGGGGAGATTTCGGGTTCTACCTCTTCTAAGGGAGAAGTTGCTGATTCTAAGGCTCAAAATGGTCAAGGACCCATGGTTATGTTGACTAGGAGGAAGGATTTGTTCAAGGAACAAGACATGGACACCCCTATGCTCCTCCTAGCTCATGCCCTTAATACTAACTTCTCTTCTTCTTTTTCTCCTTTTTGTTCTTCTCTTTCCCCTTCTATTTCAATTGTTTTACAGGAGTTTGATTATGTTTTCCCACAAGGATTGCCCCCGATTCTGGGAATTGAGCACCAAATTGATTTGGTGTCGGGTTCACAACTTCCAAACAAACCGGCTTATAGGAGCAATCCCATGGACACTAAGGAGCTTGAGAGACAAGTTGAGGAGCTTCTCAACAAGAGTTACATCAAAGAAAGTATGAGTCTGTGTGCTGTCCCGGTGCTTTTGGTACCAAAGAAAGACGAAACTTGGCGCATGTGCGTCGATTGTAGAGCCATCAACAAAATCACTATAAGGTATCGTCATCCAATCCCTAGAATAGATGATATGTTAGATGAGCTCCATTGTGCTTGTTTGTTTTCTAAAGTGGATCTTAGGAGTGGATACCACTAAATTTGTATGCAACCCGGTGATGAGTAGAAGACCGCATTCAAGACTAAATTTGGTCTATATGAGTGGCTGGTCATGCCCTTTGGCCTTACCAATGCTCCTAGCACCTTTATGAGGCTAATGAATCATGTAATGAAGCCTTATGTTGGAAATTTTGTGGTGGTTTACTTTGATGATGTATTGGTATTTAGTAAATCTATTGATGATCATGTGATGCATTTGAGGTGTGTTTTTGATGTGCTCCGAAAGGAGAAGTTGTATGCAAACATGGGGAAGTGTTCTTTTGGTATTGATAAAGTGATTTTCTTGGGTTTTGTCGTGAGCTCAAGGGGTGTAGAAGTGGACAAATCCAAGATAGACTCTATACGAAGTTGGCCGACCCCTAAAACTATTGGAGAAATCCGAAGTTTTCATGGGTTGGCGAGATTTTATAGGAGGTTTGTCAAAGGTTTTAGCTCCATAGCAGCCCCCTTGACCGAGGTTATTAGAAAGGACCAACCCTTTAAGTGGGGTGATGAGCAAGCTAAGGCTTTTGAAGCCTTGAAAGCTACGCTCATCTCGGCGCCTTTGTTGCAATTGCCCGATTTTGATAAGATGTTTGAAGTTGAGTGTGACGCTAGTAAGGTTGGTATCGGGGCTGTTTTGATGCAAGAAGGCAAGCCCGTTGCTTATTTTAGTGAAAAGCTCAGAGGGGAAACTCTTAATTACTCGACTTATGATTTGGAGTTGTATGCCCTTGTTAGATCTTTGGGCAATTGGCAACATTATTTGTGGCCTAAGGAGTTTGTGATATGAACGGATCATGAATCGTTAAAACACCTTAAGATCCAAGACAAGTTGAATAGGCGTCATGCTAAGTGGATTGAGTTTATTGAGACTTTCCCTTATGTAATTCATTACAAAAAGGGGAAGGACAATGTTGTTGCCGATGCATTGTCTAGAAAGCATGTGCTTGTTGCTACCTTTTCTTTGAAGTTGATGGGATTTGAGAGCTTGCGGATGTTGTATCCCGAGGATCCTACCTTTTCTCCTATTTTTAGGGAATGTGAAGAGTGGGGAAGGGACCGATGGCTTAAAGAGAATAGCAATTCCTCCTACTCTCGGTTTGATGGCTATTTGTTCAAAGGGAGGAGGTTGTGTGTTCCTTCTAGTTCATGGAGAGAAGAGTTTGTGAGAGAGGCACATGATTGTGGGCTCATGGGGAATTTTGGGGTTGACAAGACCCTCGGTATCTTAGAGGAGCAATTCTATTGGCCCAAAATGCGCAAGGATGTTGCTAAAGTTTGCGGCCAACGTATGGATTATCGGAGTGCAAAATCTCGCCTCCTACCTCAAGGATTGTACACCCCACTTCCCACTCCCCTTAGACCTTGGTTAGATATTTCGATGGACTTTGTTTTGGGGCTGCCAAGGACTATAAAGGGTCGAGATAGCATTTTTGTTGTTGTTGATAGATTCTCCAAAATGGCTCATTTCATTCCATGTGCTAAAACCGAGGATGCTCCTAGTGTAGCTTCAATATTTGTTGAACATGTTGTAAAGATTCACGGGATCCCAAGGACTATTGTGAGTGATAGGGACTCAAAGTTCCTAAGTCTCTTTTGGAAGTCCATGTGGGGTAGGCTTGGAACGAAGTTGCTTTTCTCCACGTCTTGCCACCCACAAACCGATGGCCAAACGGAGGTAGTAAATAAAACCTTAGGGTATATGCTACGTTCTATGGTTAAAGGTAAAATGACTTCATGGGAAGATCACCTACCCTTGGTGGAATTTGCATACAATCGGGTAATACATTCAAGTACGGGAATGACGCCCTTTGAGTGTGTTTATGGCATGAATCCCCTTACCCTTTTAGATCTCACTCCTTTGTCTAGTGATCTCATGATAAGCATAGATGGATGCAAAATATCCGAGGCAATGAAAAAAATGCATGAGAAGGTGCGGATTAAGCTTGAAAAGAAGAACCAAGAGGTTGCAAAAAGGGTGAACAAAGGTAGAAAAAGGCTTGTGCTTGAACCCGGAGATTGGGTATGGGTACACTTAAGGAAGGAGTGGTTCCCGAATCAAAGGAAAGCTAAGCTTATTCCCCGGGGAGATGGACCCTTCCAAGTTCTCAAATGGATCAACGACAATGCATACCAAATAGATCTACCTTCGGATTACCAAGTTCACAATACTTTCAATGTTTGTGACCTTTCACCCGTTGCCACTCTTGATGTTGATGAATCAGCAAGTTTGAGGACAAACTCTCTTCAAGATGGAGAGGATGATGCAAGTATCAAGCCCTCAAGACCTTTTACAAGGAGCCAAGCCAAGGAACTTCAACAACTTCAAGCTTTGTTCATGCACTTGAATGTTTGTGAAGGTGTTGTAGATTCGGCCAAGAGAGGGAATGCTTTGATTTGTGAAGAAAGGACTTGAAGAGTCTATATTCTACAAGGGGCAAGATGGACTTTCACTTTAAAAACCAACACTCAAGGGGCGCCTCTTCTCTTTAGTTCATTAAGGGTAGTTTTGACATTTGGCATGTAATAGTATAAATAGATCATTTTACTTCTCTTTTCATTAGATTTTGATGACATTTAAACTTACTCATATTTTGTAGCTTTATTCTTGTATTTGATAGTGTAGAATCCAAAAATTGGGTCTTTGACATTGGAAGTTAGGGTTTCACTTGTATTGGATAATTTGGCAAGAAAGGTGTGCTTGAGGAAGAGTGATTCCTTTGGGTCACCTAAGAGGAAGGTTTGAACTCTTGTTTGTGAAGTGTGTTTGAAGATTTGAAACATCTTCTAGTGTTAATCACTTCATAAGAGTACGGGTCTTTCTATCTATCTTTAAATTTCAAGTATTCTTCTTCTTCATCTCCATTCTATGTGTTGTTTTTCTCTTTGTTTGGTTGCTGAAATTTGTATCTTAGTAACAATTTTTGTGTGTTCATAGCCTTTTGGCTATCAACATGGCTCCTGCAAGAGTCCACATTACATTGCACTTGCAAAATCTGCAATCAAGCATACAAATTGCATCAAGTTACTGAACCACGTCAAACTACTATAGACCAAGCTACTCAAATCACGCGACGACACATTATGCTACTCAAGACAAATACGCTTTCTTTAATCATTATATAACTACCCTAAGGCATCATATTCCAAAGGCATCATCTTCATAGCCTGCGGACATCATTTCATGGCCTAAGGATTTACTTTTTGCTTATCATACTCCGAAGGCGTCATGGTCTAAAGGCGTCATTTTCATGGCCTAAGGATTTACTTTCTGTTTATCATGCTCCAAAGGCGTCATAGTCTAAAGGCGTCATTTTCGTGGCCTGCAGACATCATTTCATGGCCTTAGGTTTTATTTTTCGATATCATGGCCCTAAGACATCATAGCTTAAGACATCATCTTTGTCGTCCTAAAGCAAATGCTCATAGTCTAAAGGAGAAATTGCATCATTCACGTGCTCTAATCATTTTAATCTAGTTATGCTAGAAAGTGCACATGTAACGAAAGAAAAACAAGTTAAAATGGGAGTAACTCTCACTCCCATTTCTGAGATACAACTCCACTTTCTCTCCATCACTCTAATACAGTTTAAAACATATTCACCTTTCATTCTCACACTTCTCATCAACTACTGTTTTGAATTCTACCTACTCCAATCTCATCGGCACATACTACTTTTGTTGTTGCCCGTATACCGTACCATCGACATTCTTTAGGAATATTATTCGTTTCTAAATCTAGAACTACACACGGCCTGATTCTTCTAAACTGTTCTTTCGTTCGGACAAAATTGGCTACTAAGTCAACATTCGTTGCTCGACAATTCTTCTATCATTCCCAAGCAACGAAGGGGCAGCTGTTGACATCCAATTTTGACCTTCCGACATTCCTCCCGGGCTGCTATTTTATCAAAAATATTAGTTGTGAATTTTAAATTATTATTTTGATATCAAATAAATTCTGACATTTCGTATTTATGATTTTAAGGTATGCAACTTATTTTTAGCATTTAATTTTATATTCTTATATAATATCTATAATTTATTAATTTAAATATAATATTTTACATAATTTTGCAAATATTTATTAAATTATTCCCACAAATATGTGTACTCATAATTTACAAACACATGATTTTTTTTGTTTATTATTATTATTATTATTATTATTATTATTATTATCATAAGCCTTTCTTAAAATTCATATTCATAATTTATCGACACCTAATTTATTCCAAATTATTATTATCATCAATTTCAAATAATATATTATGTGTCGTTAATTTGTATTATAAAATTTATAATTAATAATTATTTTATGAAATTGATTAATTTTGTTAGGTATTTTTATTATATATTTACCAATTTATTTACAAATAGCAGTCTAATTGAATTCAATTTCCCTAATTTATTTAAATTCTAGCCATTTTATACTCAATTTCATGTCAATTTTAGCCTAAATTTAGCTTAATCTGGCCCAATTTTAAACCCCAATTCTATTTCAACTGGCCCAATTTAAATAAACCAATTTTTTGACCAATTCTTGCAATTTTAAATCCCAGTCGTTGATCAAATTGATCCAACGACTGAGATTAATTCTCACTCCTCCTTCCTTTTTAATCCTTTAACCCACCCAAATCCCTAAGCCCAATCCCATTTTCTCACCTCAAAATCAGCAGTACCCTCTCTCTTTCACCCTCACACTCTCTCTCTACCCTATCTCTTTCTCTCCTCTCTCAACCTCTCTATCGTCGGCGGCCACCACTCGTCGGTGGACATACGCCGCCTCTCCCCTTCTCTCTCTTCTCTCTCGATCTCCCTCCTTTCACCATCGCTTGCCGGCAAGAACCCCACATCGGCGAGCCAACCTCAAGCCACCCCAACTAGTCGTCGACGCCCCTCTCCCTCTTTTAATCCAAACCCGCCGCCACTGCTATCACTGGCTGGCAAAAGCCGCCGCACCAGTGCTGGTCGATGAGCAAGCTACCGCCATCGTCTTATTCCGGTGAACCCACGCTGGCAGAATCATAAACCACAGCGCCGCCGCCATTCTCTCCTTTCCTGTCATCCACCTCCCACCGGCGAACTACAACTATCGACACCACGGATGCTCCTGTGAATACCAGACGTCACTGGTGTCCTCTCAATCTCCGTCTAGACTCATCGAAAATGTTAAAGTAACCGAGTTTGTGTCCTTGTTTAATTTTTATGTCAAATTGATATTCTTTAACATATTCTTAGATCTGCGATTTACGAAGTTTGGTTGACATTTTGACTCAATTACTTGTGATTTGTGCCTATTGATGTGGTTAGATTGTCATGTGTTAAAAACTCTAATTTTCATGAATTTCTTTGAATCCTAATCTTTTCCTATGATAATTTGCCTCGGGATAGTTAAAAATTAGAAGTCAATGTTTGGTCTCGCAATCATGTGTTTGTGGACTCTTTGCTGATCATATTAGTTTCGTGAACAGTTAGGGAAGGCATTACGTTTGGGCTATGTTAGAATAATTTTTGTACTGGCATAGGTGATTTCTTTAATTAATATGTGATATTTTATTTATTTATTTATTTTTTCTCTCTTGCTGATTAGTGTTGAAATTGATGGGATTTTCTTCCTCTATTTTTACTGCCATTGTACTCGTCCAATTATGGTAAAGTACGATCTTTTGTCCTTAATTGTTTTTTGATTGGCATATGGCTTTGAATTTGAAACATGGGGATATCCTCACTATCTCCTATCTATGGTAAACTTTTAAAATCATGACTTGAGAATATCTTACAGATTCTTTTACCCCTTTTTATTTGCTTAAACAGACTTTATACAAAAAAAAATATATATAAATATATTTTCAGTTATCAAGAATAAGGAAAGAGTTTTATTAATTGATTCTTGGGGATTATTCTCTTTCCCTTTTTTACCCTTGAATTAATTTTCTGAATATTACTCTTCCTTTTATCACATAACTAACTATAAATCCCTATGCCTATATAAACTAGTCTTTTTCCTCTCATTCAGAGGACTTTTTTTCATCCCATATTCTCTCTACACACACAAGTATACTGCAAGTTCTATTGTTGTTTGGCTTTGGGAGGATCCACTCTTGCTTTTATCTTGCCGCATCATTCTTTTATTGCTACTGCTTTGGTCTTCTTATTGCTATCTACTTACTTCTCGACCGGTTAGTCTCTATCGATGCAACTTTAAATACTTATGTGACAGTTCTTGTATGTAGTCTAGAGAGCATGCCCATCGGTTTAGTGTTTAAACGATGTCTATGTGATTGTTTCCTCCATGATTGCTGCATATTTTGGCATATTTGGTTTCGATCTTGTACAGGTTCTGTTAAAAGATAGTTGCTTGGGACTTGAAGAGTTGCCCGGGTTTGAGGGATCGCTTAGTTTGTCTATTTTAGCCTCTTTATTTCATTGTGATTTTGTAATATTTTATTGTATAAATGCTTCTATGTATAATGAAATTATGGGTATTGCTTAGGGGGCGGGGATTCTATGTGTTAAATATTTTATCACCTAGATGTCATGCCTATAGGATTATTTAATAAATTTCATGTGTTAATTAAACTATTTTGTCACTTAGGCAAATAATATAGGATCATTAATCAATTAGTTTATCGTTTTTGAATCATATCTTAGGATCATTACTTTGATGTATTAGATTGATTTTTTACATACTAATTTAATTTAAGCATGTTTAATAACCTTTTGGCGTATTTTTAACAAATTTCCAGGAATTTTTAAATAATTTTCAGCCATTTTTAACAATTTTCAGCATCTTTTAATTAATTTTCAGCACCCTAAATTAATTTTCAGTATTTTAAGTTGAATGTATCAACCTCATAATTAATTTTCAGCACTTTGAAATTATTTCTAGCATTTTCATTTAATTTCCCGCACTCTGAATTAGATTTTGATATTTTAAATTTAAGTTTCAGCATTTTTAATTAATTTACCTGCAACTTTAATTAATTTTCTGCGAACTTTCAGCATGTTTAAACTGTCTTTTAGCATGTTAAAATAATTTTCAGCAATTGCTAAATACTTTTCAGTAATTCCCAACACATTTTTAGTTAATTTTAATAACATAATAATAACTTTTCAGCATATAAAAGATATTTGCCAGCAAGTTTGTTTAGTTCTCCAGCATATAAAAATAATTTTCAACACTTTTAATAAATTTTTTAGTATATTCAATTCAAATTTTCAGTATACTTAATCTGGTATCTTGCGTCCTATCTAATTTACGACACGTTGAATAATGTACCTCACCTAGAAATCATTCTTATAGGTCTCAATCACGTAAAAATGAATGGTTATCTTTTAAGCATGTTAATCACCTAATTAACTTTAACTAATCAAGAGGCTTATTTGAAACCTTTACATGCTACTTGTAAGTCCTATTTGTTTTGTATGATGTGAACCTCGAGTCTAATTAGGTAGCCTAGGCTTCTTCTTGTCTAGAACCAAATCTCAAAATAGTAAGTCGACGCCTCTTGGACACTAAGTTGGGATGGGTACGCATTTTAGGAAATGTTAGTTTTATTGTTTTCTTTAGAACGCATTTAAGATTAATAACCAAAATAGGTGGGTGGGGTAGATAGTCAAAAATGATGAAAATTGCCCCGAGCAGGATTCGACAATGCGATATGCGACATTGTCACCCGTTAATAAGTCGGGCGCTGATCCGAATAGGATAAAATCAACCTTTGTCTAAGTCTTTTAAATCGGCTTTTCTTTTCTTTATTTTTGAATGTTCTGATTATTTGGGGTAGTCTAGGTATTACTTAATAAATATTTTCAGTATAAATTGTGTCTTTCTATCTTCTCGCTTCTCTAATTCCTTTATTTATTTATGCATTTTTTACTACTTTATCACGTAGTTAATTATTAATTAGATAATAACTAAGTTGTATGTTTAATTTTGTTTATTATATTTTCCCTATTTAGACACGTAGTTAACATTAGGTTAATAAAATAATAGACCTTTGTTTATCACATAGAATTTTTCCAACGTAATATATGGATTCGGTCGGGACCCACATTTCGGGGACCTCGAAAGGTGTCTAACACCTTCCTTTCGAGGTAATTTTAACCCTTACCCAAATTTTTGATTGACGTAGACTAATTAATTAATCATAATTAGTTTAGAATAGTGCTCTAACGCACCTTAATTCATTAGGTGGCGACTCTTCTCCTCTAACCATCCCAAAAAAGAGTTGTCGCGTCGAATCCCACTTTTCGCAAAAAAAATAGGGCGCGACAGCATATAAATATATACATATAGGACTAAACTCAAAGTAATAACCGGAGGGAGACAACCTAACATCTCATGGATCATAGCAAAATAAGGGAGCCAATACTAGTCTAATCAAAGCCTCTAACCAAGGTATGACTAATCATGAGATAACTTAAAAATAATGCATCTTACTATGAGGAAGAAAAGGAATCAGAAACATACCAACAATCTCGGGTACCAGTCTATAACCATTCTACCACGAACTAACTATAATAACCAATAATAATGTAACCGGCAAGTCCGGACAAACAATAACCTAACCAGTCCCCTATAACCCAAAAGATTCAAACAAGCACTCAGCAAGCAAAATCATAGCTTATACCTATACAACCACCATAAGGCCGATAGATATAAGCACCAAATAATTATATTGGTGATAGGCAATGCATATGAATGAATCAATGCAACATAAACGAAATACCATGTCCAATCCAAGTGCCATAACGTAACAAGTGTATACACCTCCTCCATCTCAGTAGCTCGGAAAGGCAGGACCTACAACGACCATCCTTCTCCAGTACTGTGGCTTATGGATGAAGGGGCCCAGAGGGGACTCAGGATATTCGTATACACTGCCTGGTCCTGAACCAGGACTTCCAGTAACCATCATAATCAATCTACTCCATCTAGTATCAAAGAGATATATAAGTGTAATAAGTGTTTGGACTCGAACCGAGTCTAAAAGAGTCTAAATCCATTGCCAGAGATCTAGTTCGAGACTAAATTTGCATAATAGTGTAGAAAGGTTCGGGATATCCCTCGACTAAAGTAAATAGTAGTGGTAAAAGAGAGTGGACCAATAATGGATCAAAATCAATCAGGGTTAATTTCCCAAGTAATATGTTTAGTTTAAGATGTCATAAATCAATAATAAAGGTGGTACGACTTCTATTTTCAAGTATAATTTTTAAAGTTAAGAAAGATGGGAATAAATCCCTTTTTAGAAAATAGTAGTAAAACCAAGGTTTTAACGGGAATCGTACCACTAATTAAGTATAAATGTGCCTAAATGTATGCAGGCCATTGCCAGTATCCAAATAATATAACTGTAAGCATCTACACATTCATAACTATAACCACATCCTTTCTAAGGATAAAGTACTAACCTGGTGTCTAACTGGTATCCTTACCACAGCCTCAGATCCAACAATATATAATTAACCTAATAATAACACCATAACTCAGGAAGACTACGGTAAATACAAGAATAAAGCCACTAAAAGGATCTAATAGGGGGAATATCCTCCAATTTCCTAAGCAATACAGTAAGTTTTGTACTAAGGATCATTAATGTCAAACTACGATTAAATAAGTCTATAATCAAGGATAATGGGGTCCTACAACTATTACGGGCATTCTATGCTAGGGTTTGGGTCATATTCCCATTCTAAGTCCCCTAAACAGGTCAAGTCCATATATTAATAGGTGTAAACATGTCCTATAATCCCTACATAGCATGCAATACATACATAACACCATCTCATAGAGAAAAGTAGACTGAAGCCTACCTAGATGTCGTCGAATCGCAAATCTTGAATCGTCCACAAACCGCTCGTCTTTGCTCCAAGATCCCAAAATAATGTTGCTCTATCAAAATTATAACCTACATGTTAGTACGAGTAAAATGAGATCCATATTGCAACGTAAAAGCTTGGGCCAAATTTTGGGTCAAGAACGGATCCGTAGGGCCTGAAAATGAAATCCAAAAATTAAATCTGTCACAAGGTTCCTCGAAGGACAAGGAATGTGTGCTCAAAATTTGAGCACAAATTGGGGCCCAAATCATCCCCTAAAGTTTAAGAATTTAAGACCTAAATTCTAGAGATTTACAAGGTAAAGAGCGAAATAAAACAGGGAAAATGTAAGGATCCTTAGGTCATTTTCACGATCTCCACATGTTTTTGGAATTTTGAGCCTTCCCATAGTATTTATAGGTCATTTATAACTTACTAGAACTGTCATTTTGGTTATCAGACAGTTCATTTGGATTTTAAGCTCATTTCTCTATTTTGGAGCTTTCGCTATTGAGAAATTGATCTTGGACCAAAAATCTAAGTAAGCGAGATTAGACAAGGATTTTGACAGTTCCATCAGCTCCATAATGTTGATTTTAGTCTATTGGTATCCTTGATTCAGGTACCGAGGCTTCCAGACTCATTTTAGGCTATTGGGTAGATTTAATGAAAAATAGAACTAGGTGTGGGACCCACATTTAATCAAAACAATCTCAGATGAAAGTTTTGATGGTTCCCTTGAGTCCAAAATATTGAATTTTGTATGGTATCATAGTTCATTTGAGTGCATGATATTCCGAACAAATCCCGAACATCCGGTTGGAATCTATTTGGACTTAGTAGTTTTGTTGGTTTTCCAGCATCTGGTGCAACCACCTTTTTCTCTAGGCATTCGCGAGTCTAGGGTCGCATTCACGGAGGTTCAAGTTCTTAAACTTCACAATTATGAGCCTCACCTCTCGTGTTCGCTATGTCGGTCAGCCCTAACCTAGTCAACTCCCTTCTTCGCAATCGCAGCTGGTTGTTCGCGTTTATGATAGCCCGATTCCTTTGCCTTTGCATTTGCCATCATTTATCCACGTTCTCTAAGTAAAATACCCTTATTCATTGCCTTTGAGACCCTTGGCACTCAAGTTCGCGAAAGCCAATTGCCTGGTGATATACATACTCTCTTACCCGATTTCTCTTCATTTCTCAACTCTTTTTCCGCCATTAGGGACCCTTGGAGCTTGGAAATTATTGGAATTTCATCCCAATAAGCTCAAGTATGTTAACCCATCATCCCTTTGTCCTTTTTCCTTAATTTCTCCATCAAATTCAGTCTGTTTCCTTGTTAATTCCTAGGATATAGGTCTTAAATCCATAAACTTTAGGGGATGATTTGGGCCCCGATTTGTGTCCCATTTGTGCTTAACTTTTGAGCACACATTTCTTGGCCTTTGAGGAACCTTGTGATGGATTCAATTTTGAATTTTATTTGCAGGCCCCATAGGCCTGTTCTTGATTCGAATTTTGACCCGACCTTTTATATAACAATATGGATCTCATTTTACTTGTATTGATGTATAGATGATTGTTTTGATTGCATGGCGGCATTTCGAGATTATGGAGCAAGATCAAGCTATTTATGGATGATTGAAGAATTGCGGTTCGGCATCGAGGTAGGCTTTGGTCTACTTTTCTCTATGAGATTGTGTATAGTATAGATTGCATGCTAGGTGAGGATTATAGAATGTTGTTATGACTAGTGTATCATGACTTAGCCTATTTAGGGAATTTGGGGTAGAATGTGACCCAAACCTTAGCATCGATACTTGTTACGGCCATAGAATCCCATTACCCTTGATTATAAGCATGCTAACCATAGTTTGATGATTAAGGAACCTTTAGTATAAAGATTTACCATTTTGACTTAGTGATTTGGGTGGTATTTCCCAATTAAATCCTTGTAGTGTCCTATGCCCTTGATTACTGTAGTTTTCTGAGTTTTGAGGCTTAATTATGTTAGTTATGTATTGTTGGGTCTAAGGTTGTGGTTATGATACTAGTTCGACTCCAGGTGAGTATTCTATCCTTGAGAGGACATGATTCTAGTTTATAGACGCTTAGTCACTTATAGTGGTATTGTTTGGATACTGGTGATGGCATACATACTTTTAGGCGTATTCATGCCCACTTAGTAGTACTATTCCAACCAAAACCTTGATTTTATTACTGTTTTCTAAAAAGGGAATTATTCCCACTTTTCACTTTTAAAATAGATTCTTTTATAATGGGAATCATACCACCTTATTTATTAGACCGAGGTTGATTCTGGTTCGTAGTTTATCCACTCTTTTACCACTACTATTTACTTCAGTCGATGGAGATTCGACCCTTTTTATATTATTATGATGATTTAGTCCCAAACTTATCTCGGGTAATGACTTACAGATGTACACTCTTTTAGTCACGGTTCGAGTATATGCACTTATTATACAATGTACACTCTTTTAGTCACAATTAGCTTCTGTGCACTTATTATACAATGTACACTCTTTTAGTCACGGTTCGAGTCCTTACACTTATTATATATGTACATATATATATCTCTCCAGTACTAGATGGAGTAGATGGATTATGATGGTAATTGGAAGTCCTGGTTGGGTACCAGGTAGTGTATACATATATACCGAATCCCCTATGGGCCCCTTCGTCCTTGAGCCGCAGTTCCAGAGAAGGATGGTCGTTGTAGGTCCTGCCTTTGTGAGCTACTGAGCTAGAAGAGGTGTATACACTTGGTACTTTATGGCACTTAGACCGGTTATGGTATTTTGGTTTATGTTGCAAACATTCATTCATATGCATAGCCTATCACCAGTATAATTGATTGACACTTGTATCTATCGGTCTTATGGGGACCGTGTAGGTATAGGTTATGATTGTTGTTTATTGTGTGCTTCTGTGAACTTTCTGGGCTTATGGGGGCTCGGTTAGGTATTGTTTGTCTGGACTAGCTGGTTACTTTACTGTTGGTTATTATGGTTAGTTCGTGGCAGGATGGTTATGGACTGGTACTCAAGGTTGTTGGTACATTTATTGTTCCTTTTCTTTATCATGATAGAATATGTTATTGGTAGGTTGTCTCATGTTTAGTCACCTTTTGGTTAGAGGCCCTGATCATGGTAGTATTAACTCCTTTACATGGCTATGGACCTCGAGATGTTAGGTTGACTCCCTCAGGTTATTACCTTTGAGTTAGTCCTATATATATATGGCATTACCATATATCCCCCTCTTTATTGTCCATTCAAATTGTATATATATTCTTTGGCCTTGTATACTACCATATATATAATTCTTTCTCTTATCATTGGTATATTGAGTAGTGATATAAGGTAATGTACTTTAGCTCCTGATCACTGTTAGAATAGGGTAGTTTGCCCTTATTGCTTCATTAGCCTCATTATGCTTAGCTTTCCTGGATAGTTTCCTGTAGTTATATTTATGCCTTACATGTTATTTATTCTTGCATTATTTTTGGAGCTCAGTTGGCTGATGCCTACTGAGTACCATGTATTTGGTACACATACTACACTTCTGTAGCCTGCAGATCATAGTATGAGTTATCGCCGTTGATGTGTACATCGTGCGGAGCAACCATGGATCAAAGATTTAGGGTGAGCTCCTGACGTTCGAAGTGCTCCTACTCTCTCTCTCTCTCTCTCTCTCTCTCTCTCTTATTATTAGGCTGATATCTATGTTGTATTCAGAGACATCTTTGTATATATATTTACCCTGTATTTCACGTGTACTTCTGTTGTATTAGAAGCTCTTGTACTGGTTCCACCAGGTTTTGGGATTATAGTAGCCTATTTATTATATTTATTCTGTAGTTTCTTTTTTTCTCTTGGGAGTTCGTTACTAGTTGTTCCGGACTACGGGCAGGCTTACCTACCGGCGGGTTAGAGTAGGTGCCATCATGACATGAAAAATTGGGTCGTGACAGAAAAATAATGGAAAATGATCAAGGGATGTTAGATCAACATACCTTAGCCTCAAGGATAATTTCCCACACTTTCCCATATCCCAAGCTCTCAAAATTGGTGAAATGGGGCTTGAAAATGAAGAAGAAATTGGGAAAGCAACGTATATACTGCCCAGGCATCTGGCCTTCGCAAACGCAATGCCTGGTAAAGTTACCCTTCGCAAACCTAACAAATGGTCTGCGAATGCAGAGGCAAATGGGTCAGAAGACTGCGAACGCGACACAAGGTGGTCGTGAACGTGAAGAGAAGAGGCGAATTGGGTCGGGCACCCTTCATCGCGAACGTGAAGGAGAATGTATTGACCCTTCACAAACACGGCCTAATCCTCGCGAACGCAAAGGGTAAATGGACCCTGCACCAGAAGCTGGAAAATGAGAAAAAACTTAAGTCCTCACGGACTCCGATCGGGGGCTCGAGATTCATTTAGAACCACGTGCGTGCAAATGAACTATGCTACCATACCAAATTTGACATTCCAAACTTAATGGAACCATCTAAATTTCCAACGGAGGTCATTTCAATTAAGTGTGGGTCCCACACCTATAGTTCTATTTTAACCAAATACTATCCAATAAGCCAAAATGAGTTCGGAAGCCTCGGGACCCGGACCAAGGGTCTCCCTAGCGTAAAATCAATTTCGGAGCTAAAAGCATTGTCGAAATTCTCATCTGAGGCCGTTTACAAGGAGTTTTGGTTCTAGACCAATTTCTTAACAGCGAAAGCTCCAAAATAGGGAAATGAGCCAAAAGCCCAAATGAACTATCTGATAACCAAACCGACAGTTTTGACAAATCATAAATGACATGTAGACATTGTTGAAAAACTCAAAACTCCAAAAATGCACGAAAATAGAGAAAATAACCTGGAGGGTCATTACAGTAGCAATATCTTTAAGGAGATTCTAAGCCATCATAATTTGATACGCTTAAGGAACAAATATATTCAATTCCTGGTGAGTGAGAATTTCAACAACAAAAACAACATACCCAGTGTGTTTCCATAAAGTGGGGTCTGGGGAGGGTAAGATATATGCAGTCCATACCACTACCTCAGAGAAATAGAGAGGTTGTTTTTGATAGAACCCCGGCTCAGGACACATAACAGCAGAAGAAACCAATAGAAAATAAAAGAAATAGGACACCCACAGAGTAAGGCAATACACAATTTATTTAGAAATCCCAAACATCACCAAAAAACCACAAACAAGTAACTACAAGGAACACACATAACATTATGACTACATGCACTGAAGCAAACAAATCACACCTTTCTACTAGCCAGGACGAACTCCTACCCACGAACCCTCTACCTTAATCCGCTCCCTCCACACCTTCCTATCTAGGGTCATATCCTCAGTAAGCTATAGCTGCTCAATGTCATGTCTAATCACCTTCCTCTAATATTTCTTCGGCCTACATCTACCCTATCTAAAGTCATCCATAGCTAATCTCTCACACCTCTATATTAGGGCATCTATACACCGCCTCATCACAAGCCCAAACCACCTTAACTGCACTTCCCGCATCTTGTCAAATACCGAGACCACTCCCACCTTATCCTGAATACTCTCATTACGAACCCTATCTCTCCTAGTACGTCCACATATCCATCGAAACATCCTCATCTATGCCACCTTCAACCTTTGTATGTGGGATGCCTTGACTGGACAACACTCCATTCAATACAACATATCCGGTCGAACTGCCACTCTGTAGAATTTGCCTTTCAATTTAGGTGGCACCTTCTTATCGCATATAACTCCCAAAGCGAGCCTCCATTTCAACCACCCTGCATCAATACGGTGTGTGACATCCTCATCAATCTCTCCACTCCCCTGAATCATAGATCCAAGATACTTGAAACTATCTTTCTTCTGAATGGCCTGGGAATCCAGATCCACTACCTCGTTAGCCTCATGTGTCAAGTCGCTGAACTTGCACTCCAAGTATTCCATCTTGGTCCTGCTCAATCGAAACCCTTTAGCCTCTAGGGTTTATCTCCAGACCTCCAACTTATCATTAACTCCTTTTTGGGTCTCGTCAATTAGAACTATATCATCAACAAATAACATATACCAAGGTACCTCCTCTTGAATATGCCGCGTCAAAATATCCATCACCAAGGCAAATAAAAATGGACTAAGCATCGATCCCTAGTGCAACCATATCAAAACAGAAAAGTGCTCCGAATCTCATCCCGCTATCCTCACATGAGTCTTCGCCCTATCGTACATGTCCTAGATTGATCTAATGTATGCCAAGGGAACATTTCTAGCCTCCAAGTACCTCCACAGAACCTCCTTGGGGACTCTGTTGTACACTTTCTCAAGATCGATAAACACCATGTGCAAATCCTTTCTTCTCTCCCTATACTGCTCCACTAGTCTCCTCATGAGATGAATGGCCTCAGTAGTCGAGCGAACAGGCATGAAACCAAACTAATTCTATGAAATAGTCATGATCCACCTCAACCTTAACTCTACCACCCTTTCCCAAACCTTCATGGTGTGGCTCAACAACTTGATACCCCTATAGTTGTTACAACTCTGAACGTCACCCTTATTTTTGTATAAAGGGATCATTGTACTCCATATCCGAGCTTCAGGCATCTTCGCCGTCTTAAAAATGGTGTTAACCAACTCAGTCAACCACACCATACCTGCCCTGCCAGTGCTCTTCCAAAAATCCATCGGAATCTCATCTGGCCCAGTCGCCCTACCCCTATGCATCCTATGAATAGTACTCTTAAACTCCTCAACCTTTATAAGACTACAATAACCGTAGTCACGGTACCTCTCTGAATGCTTTAAGCCCCCCAACTCAAAGCCTTTGTCCCCTCCTCCCCTCCCCCCCCTTCCGTCATTCAAGAGTTTATGAAAATACAATTGTCACTTCTTCCTAATGAGGGTGTCCTCCACTAATACTTCGCCATCCTCCCCCTTGATGCACTTCACTTGGTCAACGTCACGGGCCCACCGCTCCCTAGCCTTAGCAAGCCTATAAAACTTCTTATCCCCGCCGTTCTCCTCTAAAGCCACATATAAGCTCTCAAAAGCTATTGTTTTCACTGCCGTAACAGCTAACTTAGCCTCTTTCCTGGCTAACTTATACTCCTCCCTATTCCTGGTGAATGAGAATTTTGATTGTTATAAATATAGATCTATAACCTGGGTGAATATGTCACGACCTGAGACTATCCCCAAGTTGTAACACGGTGCTTAAAGCCACAAGTGACCCCAAGCTAACCCATGGCATGGCATGACACTATAAATACTGAAATAATTTGGAAATCACTTATACGGAAGTTAGTAATCTAGATAATAAGTTTGGTAATACGCCCAAGTGACAATATCTGAATAAAACTTATAAAGCTGAAAACATAATCTAAATGACTGTATGAAAGCATCTAAATAAGATGAGTTGTTGGGACAAGCCCCAAACTAACTCAAACAGCATGAAATTGAAATAGCATAAAATGAAACACTGATAACTAGTCCCCAAATGATGAGGACTCACCAAAGTACTGTAGCTGATGTGATAGGAGATCGTACTAGGCGCAATCCAGATGCTGAATGTCAAAACCTATATTATAAGACAATATAGCACAAAAAAAAGTATGCAATCAGTACTTTGAATGTACTGAGTATATGGGATGGGAAAATACTGAAGTAGGCTGAACATAATGCATGTGACATGAATAAACTAATGCAAGACCAAGTAATAAACATGCACAGATAGATAAGTTGAAATACTGAATACATGGTAAAGATAGGTCTAAGACTAAACTGTGGGAGCTACTATTAATCGACATACCCCATCTTAGCTAAATAGGGCCCAACTGGTAACCCCAATTGGATAGGTGTTCAGTACTTTGCTAAGGGTACGAACACTGGATGATGTGGTTCCATTAACTAATGTCCAAAAGGACTATAATATTAACCTATGGTGGCAACGTAGTTCTAGTATTTGGGTTATCTAAACCTGTTTCCTCTCGGTGCTACGTAATACTCCCAGCTGAAGGTAAACTAATATACTGAAATGCTCAACAATAATGACTTTCTCAAACTGAAAGATAAGTGCTTTATCTGAAAGCATTATAAATTATGAAAACTGAATGATTGAGTACTCAGCTAAAGATGCATAATATCCTAGGTCATCGGGTGTTCATAACCCGCCATCTCATAAGAGTGCAACTACAAATGGCAATTCTATAAACTGGCTAGCTACAATATCAAATTACATAACTCAAGACCAAAATCAAGAATTCTTCAATATAATGAGAGTTCATAATCATGAGTATGTAAAGGAGATCAAATTCATGGGATAACATATATTCATGGTTCAGTCAAGCAAGAAACTGAAAACTAAAGGAATTCACACTTTCTATGAAAACCCTTGGCTTGAAAGGTGAATTAAACTTGAGGAATTTGAGTTAACTTTGGGACTCAATGGGTGAAAAGAACCCATTCATGAAATCCCACATACCTGGATGTGAAAACCTTAGAGAAATTTTTGGAATTAGAATCTTAAAGAAGATGAACCCTAGTTTCCTGAAGAAGAGAGAAATCACCTTTTTCTCTTGTGAATGCTAAGCGTCAATTATTTTCTGAGTAATGAGGGATTAGTGAAATTTTAGGCTTAGTAATCAAATTTGAAAGGACTTAAATGACAGATTTTAGATTTTAAAAGAGTGGGAAAAGACCGAGGTACCCTTATAAAAACGTACTGGAAAAACTATTGGGAGGAACTCACGAGACCTTCCCACGATCGTGGGTTGTGATCGTGGTATGGGCTAGACTTTTGGGTTCTCTGAACATGATCAAACAAGCCATGGTACAATCATAGGACCCACTCACTATCGTTCCTTGGTTCGTAGCTTGGAGTAGAAAGAAATAATTAAGAGGAAACTATTACCTGAGCTCGAGTAGAGTTCAAAGAGAAAAGATGAGGGTACTTGGTCATTATATCCGCTTCTGCTTCCCAAGTAGCTCCCTCAACTAGCTGACTTTGCCAAAGAACCTTTACTAAAGCAACTTTTTATTCCTCAACTTACGAACCTGACGGACAAGAATCTCAACTAGGACCTCTTTGTAAGAGAGACTATCTTTCACACCCACACTATCTAAAGGAAAAACCGATGCTTGGTCACCAATGCACTTTTTCAACTGAGACACATGAAAACTGGATGTATTGATGCTAAGTCTGCGGGTATGTCTAACTCATAGGCTACATCACCAAAACAACCCACTATCTTATAATGACCAACATAGCGGGGACTGAGTTTTCCTTTCTTACCAAACCTCTTGACCCATTTCATGGGTGAAACTTTCAAGTAAGCCAAATTACCAATAGCAAACTCAAGTTCCCTTCTCCTCACATATGTATAAGACTTCTGACGACTCTAAGCTATTTTCAGCCTTTCTCTAATCAACTAAACTTTCTCCATAGCTTCATGGAATGAATATGACCCTATCAAGGTAGATTCACCAACTTTAAACCACCCAATAGGAGACCTACACCTCTTACCATAAAGTGCTTCAAACGGGGCCATCTGAATACTAGAATGATAACTGTTATTATAAGCAAACTCAATCAAAGGCAAATGATCATCTCAAATACCTTTGAAATTGATCACACATGCCCTAAACATATCTTCTAAAGTATGAATGGTCCACTCTGCCTGACCATCTATCTGCGGGTGAAAAGTTAAACTGAGGTGAACTTAGGTACCAAGACCCTTTTGGAATGTCTTCCAAAACTGAGAGGTAAATTGAGTACCCCTATCTGAAATGATGGTCAAAAGGACACCATGTACCTTCACCAATTCTCGAAGATATAGTCTAGCATAATCCTCGATTGAGTCTAAGGTGTTAACTGGCAGAAAATGGGTTGGCTTAGTCATTCGGTCTACAATGACCCATATGGAATCATGTTGACGGCGAGTACGAGGCAACCCTGTAATGAAGTCTATGTAACACCTCGTACACTTACGACCCTACTTGACAACTTTGAACCATGCTTACTTAGGCTTCGAGAGCCATAAGTATGTATTTTGTATTGTTATTGGTGGAACATTTGGATATTGTGCTAGAAAATGTGATTAGACCTTTGTAGGAAGTGTTTGTGAATTTGTGGAGCATTGGTGGGGTGAAAAGTGAGGTTTTGAGGACCTCCAAGCAAAGTATATTAAAGATAAGAGGTAAGCAAAAGGTTGGAACTTGAAAGATCCAACCAAATCCGCAAAGAAAAGTCTAAATCAAAAATTAAGTGTGGGGCGCTGCAGGTGGCGTGCTAGGCCGCTTCTGGCCAAAATTTTTATGGCACAGGCAGCGGAGGGGCGCGCCTGGGGGAGTACCAGGCCGCTAATGTGCACCTGTTCAGGTGCTGAAATTTTTCTAAGTCTCAGGGGCGCCCGCGGGCGTGCTGGGGTACTTTTTGCCGAATTTCTTCTACGATTATTAGTCTATAAAGACGACTCTTGGGTTATGGTATCATTTTTCCATCATAGTAAGACTACTCTTGAGCAATTTTAGCATCCGAGTTGGGATTAATTCTTCGTCATAAGCAATTTATCAAATTATGTTCAATTAAGCCATGAGTGGCCAAAATTGTTGATTCTTGAGATTAAAACTACAAGCATGAATCGCGTGAGTTGAATATTGTTGTAACATTTATGGAATTATTTAAACATGAGATATATGATGGATTAAACATTGAATTTGGTGGGCTAAGATGACATGTGTTATTGGGCTCAATTTAAAGCCCAAAATGAAGCCAAAATGCATGGGCCCAAAGGGCAAATGACCCATTCTTCCATATTTGACCAAGTAAACATTGCATTAAATGCCAAGGAGTGGATAAGTATCACTTGAGGGGATATATAAGGTGGAAAAAATCAGATTTTTATTGTCACAAATCACACATGCCATTCTAGATATTTCCACAACACTTCCACAAGATATTTCTTCAAGCTCTCAAACCCTAAGCCATCATTTTTGACAAGATCACTCATTTGCAAGTTTAGGTAAGTGATTATTCTTATTTATTAATATATTATATGCATGGGAGAGTATGTAGATCATGATGGTTATGTCTAAAAGTGTAAATAATGCATTTTTGCTTTTTGCTAAAAGATGTGTCATCCATGGGATTTAAACTTGAAAGGAGACTTGAGGTTTTGATGAAAGGGAATGGTGTGGATGAGATACCAACATGTATGGTGTGATTATGTTATTTAACTTGTTATTTTTCCATAAGTATAAATTGTGGGATTGTGGTCGATATGTTATTATGAAGTGTATTGAGGTGACGTGATGGATTAATTGTGATGCGGTGTTAATGAGAAAGTGTAAAGGAGAAACTTGTCGTGAAATGCTATTGGTATATGATGTTGTGGTCAATGTATGGCATGTTGGGGTATTGTTGGTATGACAATACCGTGAATTGTATTGTAAAGGGTGAAATGACGTTATAGGGCAATCATGTCACTCGTTGTCGTCTTATACACTTGTAAGGTAGTTGGTTATTAATGTAAGCTCCGTTATGTACTTGTGTTGTAGAGTGAAATGTAAGGAAGAAGTGGGACTATTGTGTTCACTTATAGGATTGTGCAATTATATTGGGAGCATAAGGTATGTAAGGTTACTTTTACCGTATCCTTCTGCAGCATATATTGCTCACATTGTTATCATATGTATTCTATTCTGAAATGCTCTAAGGTACCTTATTTCAGGTTGTCATCTACTGTTAGTCACATGTTCCTTATTCATTGATCATTGTTATTCATGTGTTACATAATTGTGAACATGGTTCCAAAATTCCAATAATGTACCATTACCAATGTATCACTCTCACTCAAAAGTAAAGGAATAAAGTAATGCTTAATTGATTACTGTTTGAGCACAGGGGGCAATCCAGAGGGGTAAAAACCCTGGTCGGAACGAACTTATTTTTTTGGTGTGGATCGCAATCTAAAGGGCATAAGCCTGGCTGGAACATCCCAAAAATTATGCTATGATGGATCGCAATCTAAGGGGATAAGCCTGCCTGGAACGATCCCAATAGTATGTTATTTCCCACTGATCAGTCGGGGCTCGGGTATGATACGAAACAAATGATGATAAATGAATGTAAAAGCAAGAAAGTAATGAATGAAATGTGCATGGTTCCAACACATATCGAACGATGGGTCATCCATATTGGATATTCTCTTATATTTGATTCCAGTGATGTTCTTATGTATGATGCGGTTTCTTATGGCCTTGCATACTTAGTACATTCTTCGTACTGACCCCCTTGGGGGACTTACTTTATTTGCTGCAGGAGCAGGTGCTAGTAGATATCCTCAGTAGGTTGCAGGTCATTTACAGATCATTGGTGAGCTCCAGTTGGTTCGGGGCTTTTCGAGTCACATGTGTACATTGGTTTTGGTTTTGGCATTGTATATATGTTATATAAAGCGGGGAATTATCCCGACTGTAGGTTGGTTATGTATGTGTATCTGTAGAGGCTTTGTAGACGAATGTGGGAAGACGAATATAAGAGATGTATGTCCATTTTGACTTGACGTCCCTAACGGCCAAGTTTCATACATAGTACATGTTTCCATGATTTCCGCCATTGGTATTTTATATTTTATTAGTACCATGAGATAGAATGTTATTCCTAAAGAGACATGCATATGGAGGTTCATGAGCAAAGATTGGTTCTCTCGGGCATCAACGGCTTCGGGTGTCAGTCCATCCCGTTGGAATTTGGGGCGTGACAAAAGTGGTATCAGAGCAGGTCGTCCTTAGGGTGTATACAAAGCCGTGTCTGAGTAGAGTCTTCCTTATGGATGTGTTGTACGCCACGTTTATAAGTAGGAGGCTACGAGACATTTAGGAGTTGTTTTTGTTCTTCATTTCTAGATTGTACAATAGAGCCAATGTTGTAGGTGGAATTATATCTGACCATGGTAATTGTTTTTCTTTGGTATAGTAAAATGTCGAGGACAAGACGAGGTAGAGATAAAGGAAAGCAGGTAGTTAGGTTTGTCGGAGAAGGATCGAGTAGATTACCACCTGACCAAGCTAGTCAAGGTGGAGCGGACACTGAAATGGCATCGCGGGCTTCTTCTACTTTTCCAGCTCCAGAAGAGCCAAGAAGCAGAGAAGTATCTTCAGAACTGCCCGTTAATACTATTGAGCAGAATTTAATGAGTGCGGTGCAAATATTAACCCGTGTAGCTGCTACACAAGCTCGAAGACAAACTCTTACACAACAGAAGGAGGGACAGAGGCAAAAGAGAAGGATACAAGAATTGGAAGGAGGATCATCAAAGAGGGCTAAACCCACGGAACAGTTCATAGCGTCCCAAGGAGGATTTGGGCCTCGGAGTTTTTACAGACCGCCTAGGCCATCATTTTCTCATTCTGCAGCAAATACTCCCCCTTTATTTCAAGGGTTTAGAAGCAACCTGTTTGGGCAAAGAAGTGGGATTCAATATTTACGGACAGTGGGGTATCAAGCCCAAGGAAGTATGAACCACTCGAGGCCTTTTTCGTCAGTTGTGCCAGTGTTGTGGGAGATTTCATTCAGGTGAATGTCGGTTGGGAATGAATGTTTGTTATTGGTGTGGTATGCCAGGGCATATGGTGAGAGAGTGTCCACAAAAGGGCACAGGTAGTAGGGCACGACCTACAGGGTTAGCCATTGTATCCCCCTCATCAAGTGTACAGCCTACGGGGCGTGGCAGAGGTTCTAAAGAGACAGTTGGTGCTAGTGGAACCCAGAATCATACCCATGCCTAAGTGGATCAATAGAATTTGGAGGCTTCTCCGGATGTAGATACAGGTACATTATTCATATTTTTACATAAGGTATATGCATTGATTGACCCGAGTTCTACATTGTCATATGTTATTCCATTGATTGCGAAAAAATTTTTAAAAAAAAGGAACATCAGAATTACTAGTTAAGCCATCTGAAGTATCTACACTAGGTATGAATCTATGATAGCTAAGAGAGTATATCATAATTGTATAGTAATTGGTTGTGGTTATGACACACTAGTTGAGCTTACTGAACTGGAAATGGTAAATTTTGAGGTTATTATGGGTATGGATTGGTTGGCTTCTTGTTATGCCACGGCGGATTGCCGAGCTAAGGAGTTACATTTTCATTTTTCCACAAAAGAATGTTCTTGAATGGAAGGGTAATGTGGGAGCACTGAAGGAAAATTCATTTCCTATAGCAAGGTAAAGAAAATGATATCCAAGGGGTATATTTGTCACCTAGTAAAGGTACGGGATACCGATGTGAAGGTACCAATACTTCAATCAATTCCAGTAGTAAATGAATTCCTGGATGTGTTTCCTGAAACAGAAAGTAGAGCTTGATATTGATGTGATTCCAGGCATTCCGCCTATCTCTATTCCTCTGTATAGAATGGCTCCAGCAGAATTGCGAGAGTTAAAGGAGCAATTAAAATACGTGTTAGACAAGGGGTTCATAAGGCCTAGTATATTCCTTCGGGGTGCATCAGTATTAATTGTACAAAAAGAAAAAAAAATGGCACATTGAGAATGTGCATTGATTATCGACAACTGAAGAGGGTGACAATTGCGAATAAATATCCCCTTCCCAGAATTTAGAAGTTATTTGACCAATTACAGGGTGCCAAAGATTTCTCAAAGACTGACTTGAGATTGAGTTATCATCAAGTAGCGGTTAAAGAAAAAGATATACCCAAGGCATCTTTCCGAACACAGTATGGTCACTATGAATTCTTAGTTATGTCATTTGGACTAAAAAATACACCAGTTCTTTTTTATGGATTTAATGAATAGGGTGTTCAAACCATTCATGGATGTATTTGTGACCGTATTCATAGATGATATTCTGGTTCATTCGAGATCACAAGAGGACCATGCCAATCACTTACGACAGGTGTTACAGATTCTTCGGGATCGTAAGTTGTATGCAGAGTTCTCTAAATGTGAAATTTGGTTAAAATCTGTAGCATTCTTGGGTCACATTATGTTAGATGAAGGAATAAGGGTAGATACACAAAAGATTGAAGCGGAAAAAAAAAATTGGCCGAGACCTACGGCGTCTACAGAGATTTGTAGTTTTCTTGGATTGGCAGGTTATTATAAGAGATTTATTGAAGGGTTTTCTTCTATTGTTGCACCTCTAACGAAGCTAACACATAAGGCAACCAAGCTTCAGTGGAATGATGCATGTGGGATAAAGTTTTTAAGAGCTGAAAGATAAATTAACTTCCACACCAGTGTTAGTACTTTCTGAAGGCACAGAAGGGTATGCAGTACATTGTGATGCTTTCGGGGTTGACCTCGAATGTGTATTAATGCAGCATGGTAATGTAATAGCGTATGCCTCACGACAGTTGCGGCCACATGAGAGCACTTATTCTACACATGATTTTGAGTTAGCAGTGGTGATATTTGCTTTAAAGATATGGCGCCACTATTCGTATAGGGTTCAGGTTGATATATATACTGATTACAAGAGTTGCGATATATCTTTAAGCAGGAGGATCTAAGCTAAAGATAGCAAAGGTGGTTGGAAATATTAAAAGACTACGATGTTAAGATATGACACCATTCGTGGAAAGCAAATGTGATAATCGGTGCATTAAGACGAAAAGCAATAGGAAACACTAAGGGTCAGTTTACGGAAAAACAAGGTATAGTCAAGGTAGCTAGTTCGTCTTCTTGAGACTCTAGATGAAAGAATTATAGTGTAAAATGCGACAGGGTCTTCATTTGTAGTTGAGGTGAAAGAAAAGAGGTATGCGGATTCTATGACAAACGCATTTAATCTTACGCAAGAGGGAGTACGGTAATGCTCAATTTACGAAATTTTATTCATTAGGGAGAAACCAAAAGGTACCATGGTTTTGAAAGAGATGTATTGGTAAGGTTACATGAAAAGAACATTGCAGAAATTGTAACTCATTATCCGCATTGTCAACAAGTAAACAGTAGAGTATCAGAAACCTAGAGGTTATATGCAATATAGGAATCTTCCAGTTTGGAAGAAGGATATGATTAACATAGGTTTTATCACAAGTTTGCCTCATACATTTCGGCAATTTAATTCCATGTGGGTGATAGTTGACAGGCTTACCAATTTAGTACACGTTTTACCTCTTAAGACCACTTATACAGCTGAATACTATGCAAAGTTGTATGTTAAGAAATAGTACGATTACAGAGGATTCCAATTGCTATTGTATTAGTCATGGGAGCTCAAGTTACTGCATACTGTTGGAAAAAAAAACTCTTTTCAGAAGACTTTGGAAATCCAAATAAAGTTAAAATCCTCAGACAGATGGAGAAGTAAAACGCACTATATAAACACTTAAAAACAAAATATATATGTTATGAGCTTGCATATAGGACTTTAATAGTAGTTAGTACGATCATTAACCTCTTGTTGAATTTGCTTACAATAGTAGCTATCGTTTGAATATCAAAAAGGCACCTTATGGAGCGTTATATGGAAGAAAGGGTGGATCACCAATGGGATGGTTTGACGCAAATGAAACTACTTTCATCTTGTTCATCAAGCTATGGGAAAAAAAATTAAAGTGATACAACAGTGGTTACAAACGGCCCAAGGTCGACACAAGTCATGTATTGATGTTAGAAGAAGAGGGCTTGAATTTGCCATAGGTAATTGGGTATCCTTGAGGGTGTCATCGATGAAAGGGGTAATGAGATCTGGAAAGAAAGGAAAGTTGAGTCCACGATATATAGGTCCATATGAAATTGTCAAGAGAATTGAGTAAGTTGCGTATGAATTGAAACTACCCCAAGGACTCTCCACGGTTCATCCAGTATTTCACGTTTCGATGCTTCAAAAGTGAATAGGAGATCCATCTCCTATTACTCCTATTGAAGATGTACAAGTTACGGAGAATCTCACTTAGGAGGAGATACCCATTGTTATTCTAGATCGGCAAATGAAGAAGTTAAGGAGTAAAGATGTAGCTTTCATAAAAGTCCTTTGAAGGAATTAATAAGTAGAAGAGATCACATGGGAAGAGGAAGAACTGATGAAGTCTAACTACCCTCATTTATTTCAAATAGAAGAGAAAGTTCTAAATGCGAGATAGAAGCAATAACAAGTAAAATAGGCATTGTGTGTATATGTATATAGGTTAACATAAAGATGCATTTGTTGTAATTGGGAAGATGTTGTTAACATTCGAGGACGAATGTTTCTAAGGGGGGAAAATTGTAACACCTAGTACACTTACGACCCTACATGAAAACTTTGAACCATTCTTACTTAGGTTTCGAGAGCCATAAGTATGTATTTTGTATTGTTATTGGTGGAACATTTGGATATTGTGCTAGTAAATGTGATTAGACCTTTATAGGAAGTGTTTGTGAATTTGTGGAGCATTGGTGGGGTGAAAAGTGAGGTTTGGAGGACCTCCAAGCAAATGATATTAAAGATAAGAGGTAAGCAAAAGGTTGGAACTTGAAAGATCCAACCAAATCCGCAAAGAAAAGTCGAAATCAAAAATTAAGTGTGGGGCGCTGCAGGTGGCGTGCCAGGCCGCTTCTGGCCAAACTTTTTGTGACACAGGCAGCATAGGGGTGCACCTGGGGGTGTGCCAGGCAGCTAATGTGCATTTTTCTAAGTCTCAGGGGCGCCCGGGGGCGTGCCGGGGTGTTTTTTGCCGAATTTCTTCTACGATTATTAGTCTATAAAGACAACTCTTGGGTTATGGTATCATTTTTCCATCATAGTAAGACTACTCTTGAGAAAGTTTAGCATCCGAGTTGGGATTAATTCTTCATCATAAGCAATTTATCAAATTATGTTCAATTAAGCCATGAGTGGCCAAAATTGTTGATTCTTGAGATTAAAACTACGAGCATGAATCGCGTGAGTTGAATATTGTTGTAACATTTATGGAATTATTTAAACATGAGATATATGATGGATTAAACATTGAATTTGGTGGGCTAAGATGACATGTGTTATTGTGCTCAATTTAAAGCCCAAAATGAAGCCAAAATGCATGGGCCCAAAGGGCAAATGACCCATTCTTCCATATTTGACCAAGTAAACATTGCATTAAATGCCAAGGAGTGGATTAGTATCACTTGAGGGGCTATATAAGGTGGAAAAAATCAAATTTTTATTCTCACAAAGCACACATGCCATTCTAGACATTTCCACAACATTTCCACAAGATATTTCTTCAAGCTCTCAAACCCTAAGCCATCTTTTTGGACAAGATCACTCATTTGCAAGTTTGGGTAAGTGATTATTCTTATTTATTAATATATTATATGCATGGGAGAGTATGTAGATCATGATGGTTATGTCTAAAAGTGTAAATAATGCATTTTTGCTTTTTGCTAAAAGATGTGTCATCCATGGAATTTAAACTTGAAAGGAGACTTGAGGTTCTGATGAAAGTGAATGGTGTGGATGAGATACCAACATGTATGGTGTAATTATGTTATTTAACTTGTTATTTTTCTATAAGTATAAATTGTGGGATTGTGGTCGATATGTTGTTATGAAGTGTATTGAGGTGACGTGATGGATTAATTGTGATACGGTGTTAATGAGAAAGTGTAAAGGAGAAACTTGTCGTGAAATGCTATTGGTATATGATGTTGTGGTCAATGTATGGCATGTTAGGGTATTGTTGGTATGACAATACCGTGAATTATATTGTAAAGGGTGAAATGACGTTATAGGGAATTCATGTCACTCGTTGTCGTCTTATACACTTGTAAGGTAGTTGGTTATTAACGTAAGCTCCGTTATGTACTTGTGTTGTAGAGTGAAACGTAAGTAAGAAGCGGGATTATTGTGTTCACTTATAGGATTGTGTAATTGTATTGGGAGCATAAGGTATGTGAGTTTACTTTTACTGTATCCTTCTGCAGCACATATTGCTCACATTGTTATCATATGTATTCCATTCTGAAATGCTCTAAGGTACCTCATTTCAGGTTGTCATCTATTGTTAGTCACATGTTCCTTATTCATTGATCATTGTTATTAATGTGTTACATAATTGTGAACATGGTTCCAAAATTCCAATAATGTACCATTACCAATGTATCACTCTCACACAAAAGTAAAGGAATAAAGTAATGCTTAATTGATTACTGTTTGAGCACAGGGGGCAATCCAAAGGGGTGAAAAACCTGGTTGGAATGAACCTGTTTTGTTGGTTTGAATCGCAATCTAAGGGGCATAAGCCTGGCTGGAACGATCCCAAAAATTATGCTATGATGGATCGAAATCTAAGGGGCATAAGCCTAGCTGGAATGATCCCAATAGTATGTTATTTCCCACTGATCAGTCGGGGCCCGGGTATGATACGAAACGAATGATGATAAATGAATGTAAAAGCAAGAAAGTAATGAATGCAATGTACATGGTTCCAACACATATCAAACGATGGGTCATCCATATTGGCTATTCTCTTATATTTGATTCCAGTGATGTTTTTATGTATGATGCGGTTTCTTATGGCCTTGCATACTCAGTACATTCTTCGTACTGACCCCCTTGGGGGACTTACTTTATTTTTTGCAGGCGCAGGTGCTAGTAGACCTCCTTAGTAGGTTGCAGGTCATTTACAGATATTTGGTGAGCTCCAGTTGGTTCGGGGCTTTTCGAGTCACATGTGTACATTGGTTTTGGTTTGGGCATTGTATATATGTTGTATAAAGCGGGGACTTGTCCCGACTGTAGGTTGGTTATGTATGTGTATCTGTAGAGGCTTTGTAGACGGATGTGGGAAGACGAATATAAGAGGTGTATGTCCATTTTGACTTGACGGCCCTAACGGCCAAGTTTCATATATAGTACATGTTTCCATGATTTCCGCCATTGGTATTTTATATTTTATAAGTTACATGAGATAGAATGCTATTCCTAAAGAGACATGCATATGGAGGTTCATGAGAAAAGATTGGTTCTCTCAGGCCTCAACGGCTTCGGGTGCCAGTCCGTCCCGTTGGAATTCGGGGCGTGACAGTCCATATTCACCACTTCCCACTTCCAAGTAGAAATAATGATATCTTAAAGCTTACCACCAGGTCTCTGGTGCTCAACCTTAACCTACTGGAAATTTGGACACTTAGCCATAAATTCCATGATATCTCTCTTCATTTCATTCCACCAATTGACTTTCTGTAGATCACGGTACATCTTAGTGGCTCCTGGGTGAATAGAATATCGAGAAATGTGAGCTTCTATTAGCATCCGTTGTCTCAAGTCATCTACATTCGAAACACATAGTATGCCCTGACAACGAACAACACCATCTCCCCCTTAGGAGAAAACCTCAACTTTCTGACTCTAGACTGCTTCTTTCAACTTAAGCAAAATGGGATCATTATCTTGCTTTTCTTTTACCTCAGCTATTAAGGAAGATTCTGAACCATTCTGAATCAAGAAATTACCTTCAGCTAAATCAACCAACCGAACTCCCAATCTATCAAGCTGGTGAACCTCATGAACTAACCCTTTTTTTCTCATCCTCAATATGAGCAAAGCTTCTCATAGATAGTTTACTAAGAGCATCGGACACAACATTGGCTTTACCCGAATAGTATAAGACATTCATATCATAGTGCTTCAATAACTCTAGCCACCTTCTCTGATGAAGATTTAGATCTTTCTGATTGAACACATACTAAAGCTCTTGTGATCAGTGAACCCATCAACATGGACGCCATAAAGATAATGCCTTCAAATTTTTAAGGCAAAAACTACAGCTGCCAACTCAAGATCATGAGTTGGGTAATTCTTCTCATGAGGCTTGAGTTGTCTAGAGGCATACGCTATAACCTTACCATGCTGCATCAACATATAACCAAGACAAACCCTGGAAGCATCACAATAAACCATGAAACCATTTGAACCCTATGGCAGAGTCAGAACTGGAGCGGAGGTGAGTCGAGCCTTCAACTCCTGAAAACTCTTCTCGCAAGAATCGGACCACTGAAACTTGACTTTCTTCTGAGTCAATCTAGACATGGGAGAAGAAATATAGGAAAATACCTCTACAAACTATCTGTAGTAATTGACTAAACCCAAGAAATTCCTAATATTTGATGGAGAGATGGGTCTAGGACAATTCCTCACTGCTTCGGTCTTTTGAGGATCAACCCTAATGCATTCACCATAAATGATATGACCAAGGAATGCTACTGATTTCAACCAAAATTAACAATTACTAAACTTCGCGAATAACTGGCGATCTCTGAGAGTCTACTAGACAATCCTCAAATGTTCTGCATGTTCATCCTCACTTCGAGAATAAACGAGGATGTCATCAATAAAGACAATAAAGAACATGTCCAAGTACTGTTTGAACACCCTATTCATCAAGTCCATAAATTTTCCAAGAGCATTTTTTAGTCCAAAAGACATAATAACAAATTCCAAGTGACCATACCAAGTTCTAAAGGCTGTCTTCGGAATGTCACAGTCTCTGACTCTGAGTTGATGATAGCCAGATCTGAGGTCTATCTTAGAGAAGTAATTTACACCGTGAATCTGGTCAAACAAGTCATCAATCCTGGGAATAGGATACTTATTCTTAACTGTAATTTTGTTCAACTGACGGTAGTGGATACACATTCTGGGAGAACTGTCTTTCTTTCACATGAAAAGAACAAGGGCACCCCATAGAGAGATGTTGGGCCTAATAAAACCTTTGTCTAAATATCTTTCAGCTGCTTCTTTAATTCTTTAAGCTCAACAGGAGCCATTCGATAGGGTAGAATTGAGATCGGCTGGTATCTGGGAGGAGATCTATTTCGAAGTCAATTTCCCTCTCGGGAGGAACTTTAGGCAGATCTTCTGGAAACACTTCTGGGAACTCATTAACCACTGGAACCGACTCAAGAGTTGGGGTCTCAAACTTTGAATCCTTAACTCGAACAAAATGATAGATGCACCCCTTTGGAATCATTTTTCTAGCCTTAACGCAAGAGACAAACTACCTATAGGCACTGAAGTATTACCCTTCCACTCTATGACTGGTTCATTTGGAAACTAAAATTGGACTACTCTATTTCTACAATCAATAGAGGCATAGCAAAAGTGGAGACAATTTATGCCAAGAATGACATCAAAATCTATCATGTCTAACTCTACAAGATTAGCTGAGGTAACTTTTTGAGAAACCGTGACTAGGCAATTTTTGTATACTCGTCTAACTATGACTGAATCACCAACTGGAGTAGAGACTGCTAATGGTTCTAAATGAGTTTCGGGACTGACACTGAAGTCTACTGCTACATAGAGGGTCACAATGGAAAGTGTGGACCCAAGATCTAACAATGCATAGACATGAATTTAAAGACCTACAACATACCAGTGACTACATCATGAGAACCTTCCTGATCCTGTCGGTTCTGAAGGGAATAAAACCTATTCTAACACAAACTGCCACCTGCATTAGATGAGGCAACCTGCTGAAGTGTTGGACTGAGTCTGCTGACGAGCATCTACACCCTTTCAATTTGCACCTCGACACTCCTTCAAATGATTCCCTGGCTTGCTGCACCTAAATCAATTCCCACTATCGACCATACACTCTCCTTGGTGATTCTTACCACACCTCTTATAAATCAGGTCAGTACGACCACCAGTGATGCTGCTTTGGGATTTAGAGACTGGTGCTCCATCTTAATTATCCTGCCTAAACTTGGGCACTGGAGAACTAGCAGAAGATGGGGCTGGAGCTGATGACTTCTGGTGGAATTGAGAATGGTTACCACCATCTGACCTCTGTTGAGAGAAATTAAAGCTACCTGTCCTGGCCCTCTTGCTATCTCTCTCTCTTTCCTTTACTTTCTCTTCCTCAATCTGCTAAGCATGAACCATCAATCTGGAGATATCCATCTCCTTAAACAATATAGCAGTCCTACACTCCTTGACCACATTCTTAGAAACACCTGACACGAACTTGGTCATTCGGGCCCTAGAGTCAGCAACCATAGCTGGAGCATACTTTGCCAATTGAGTAAACTTAAGGGAATACTCTTTCACGCTCCTGCTGGCCTACTTCAGATTAATGAATTCCTACACCTTAGCCTTCCTTAGTTCAAGTGGGAAGAACATGTCCAACAAAGCAGCGACAAACTCATCCCATTCTACCGGTTCTACTTCTGCACCTCTATCCTCTGCACTAAGTGTGACCTACTCCTTTCAACTGATAAGCAGCCAAGTCAGCACTCTTAACTGGAGTGACATCCATAATTTTTGTAACCTTTTGAATATCATCAAGAAACTCTTGCGGATCTCCTCAATCTTAGAACCATGGAACTCAGGAGGATTCATTAGAGTAAAGTCCCTAACTCTAGCCGGCGCCATGGTACCAGTAGGTTTGACTGGGGAAATAGCCTGCTAATTATTCTGGACAGTCATGGCCTGAGCTAGCTCCGTGAAAGCATCCCTGAATTTAGCATGCGAGACTTGTTCATTCAAATGGTCTGCAGGAATTGGTGGTGCTTGCGGATTCCCAGTCATGTTACCATCTGCATTTCTATTCCTCCTTCCGTTGGCTTTTCTGAGAGGAATTTTTTGTAAACGTGTAGAGCACGAGTTATAAGAATATTTTAGTTGAGTTCAAACTTTATCGCACGATATGAACATAAAAGATGTGAAATTTTTTCCTAAAACATTTCATAGCCTCTCACTCTTAAGAGTAGAGCGCTTCACACCCATGAATAAGACTCTACTTAACGTGGCTTTCATACATCCTAGGACACTTTAAACCTTCTACTCTGATACCAAGTTTGTCACGATCCGAGACTAACCCCTAGTCATAACACGGTGCTTAGAGCCACAAGTTACCCCAAGCTTGGCCCGGTATGACACTATAAATACTTAAATAATCTAGAAATCACTTATGCAGAAGTTAATAATCTGGATAATAAGTTTGGTAATACGCCCAAGTGACAATATCTGAATAAAACTCATAAAGCTGAAAACATAATCTAACTGACTGTCTGAAAGCATCTAAAGAAGATGAGTTGTTGGGACAAGCCCCAAACTAACTCAAACTGCATGAAATTAAAATAGCATAAAATAAAACACTGATAACTAGTCCCCAAATGATGAGGACTCACCAAAGTACTGCAGCTGATGTGATAGGAGATCGTACTAGGCGTGATCCGGATGCTGAATGTCAGAACCTATATTATAAGGTAATATAGCGTAAAGGAAAGTATAAAATTAGTACTTTGAATGTACTGAGTATATGGGATAGGAAAATACTAAAGTAGGCTGAACATAATGCATGTGACATGAATAAACTAATGCAAGACTAAGTAATAAACATGTACTGATAATAAACATGTACTGATAGATAAGATAAAATATTGAATACATGGTCAAGCGAGGTCTAAGACTAAACTGGAGGAGCTACTATTAACCGACATACCCCATCTTAGCTAAATAGGCCCCAACTAGTAACCCCAGTTGGATGGGTGTTCAGTACCTTGCCAAGGGTACGAACACTGGCTGATGTGGCTCCACTAACTGATGTCCAAAAGGAACATAATATTAACCTAAAGTGGCAACGTAGTTTTGGGACTTGGGTTATCTGAACCCGTGTCCTCTCGGTGCTAAGTACTACTCCCAACTGAAGGTAAACTGATATACTGAAATGCTCAACAATAATGATTTTCTCAAACTAAAAGGTAAGTGTTTTATCTGAGAGCATTCTAAATCATGAAAACTGAATGATTGAGTACTCAGCTGAAGATGCATAATATCCTAGGTCATCGTATATTCATAACCCGCCATCTCAAAAAAATGCAATTACAAATGGAAATTCTATAAACTGGCCACAATATGGAATTCCATAACTCAAGCCCAAAATCAAGAATTCTTCAATATAATAAGAGTTAATAATCATGAGTATATAAAGGTGCTCAAATTCATGGGATAAAATACATTCATGGTTCAGTCCAAATTCATGGGATAACATATATTCATGGTTCAGTCAATCAAGAAACTAAAAACTAAAGGAGTTCACACTTTCCATGGAAACCCTAGGCTTGAAAGGTGAATTAAACTTGAGGAATTTGAGTTAACTTTGGGACTCAATGGATGAAAGGAACCTATTCATGAAATACCACATACCTGGAGATAAAAATGTTGGAGAAATCATTAGAATTAGAAGCTTGAAGAAGATGAACCCTAGTTGCCTGAAGAAGAGAGAAATTGCCTCTTTTCTCTTATGAATGCTAAGTGTCGATTATTTTCTCAGTAATGAGGGATTATGGAAATTTTAGGCTTAGTAATCAAATTTGAAAGGACTTAAATGACAGATTTTATATTTTAAAAGAGTGGGAAAAGACCGAGGTACCCTTATAAAAACGTACTGGAAAAACTATTGGGAGGAACTCACGAGACCTTCCCACGATCGTGGGTTGTGATCATGGTATGGGCTAGACTTTTGGGTTCTCTGAACATGATCAAACAAGCCATGGTACAATCATAGGACCCACTCACTATCGTTCCTTGGTTCGTAGCTTGGAAATTCAAGCCAGATCACATTTTGAAATCACAATCGTGCCTTTAATCGTGGTTTCAAAGCACGGTCGTGCTTCTCTTTTGTGGTTGGAAGGTATCGTTTCAACCTTCAGATTTTTGGGGCTGTTTAAATCATATGGGAGCATTGTATGATCGTACAATGTAACCACGATCGTATCTACAATCGTGTGTTCTTACTGCTGGACAGTGCTTCACTAAAATGGCCATAACTCTTAGCTCCGACATTGGATTAGGGTGAATCTGGATGCATTGGAAAGGTAATTCAAATATATATCATTTCATGGGACTTGATATCAAAAATACCCTATAACCTAGGATTTATACTCATTTGAAGTTTATTATAGAAAGATTCTTCACGTGGAAATCACCGGTAAGGAAGGTTTCAACTTGGCTATGAGCTAGGAGTTACTTGTGGCCTGAATACATGTATAAATCACTTTTAATGCAGCTGAAATATGAATTTTAAATTTACATGTACTTGAAGCATGGTTCTAATATTTGTTGGGGATTTTTATGGTGTTACAAAATGTAACTGTATTTAGTAAAGCTTATAAATTCGAACGTGTTCGTAGTTGTAAAGATATCACAACCCATCTCCAGAAAAGGTAGAATAATTGGAAGATTGAATATCTCTAAGGTTCTATGGTAACAAACATGAATGTTAAAATTCACCCTGGCATGATGAGATCACATGCCATAATAAACTAGGGGTTTATTAATATAAAGTTTGTCATAGTAAACTAGAAGTTTACTAAAGCAAAAAAGCATATGTCATGATAAACTTGGAGTTTAATATTATAAATAAGTTCATAAGGTGGAATGAATGATTATGACATTATGAAGATATGCATATTGAGTATTAGACTTATATTGAAGAACTAGAAGATTCTTCAAGAATAGTTTTATGTTGCTTATTCTTGTGATAAGTTGGTTGGACCAACTTATGTTGGGACTAGATCCCCTAAATTCTGGAAAGTATAAAAGGTAAAATGGGATCGTTCACCCGTCATGTGATCTATTGAATAGATGCACCAATAAGATGATCATATCTACATTTATTGTCAACCTGCAGTTTTACATTTGCAAAGATGTTTGCTCAATATAAATTGAGTTAAAAGCATAATTTCTAGATTGAGTAATCAAGATAATGTATCTTGATAATGCTGGTTTGGCATTGAATGCCTTCAATAAATAGCTAAACCATTGCTTATGAGAACAAAGCTTCATATGTTGGTCTGAAATATGATATATTGCATATAATAGCACATGTATGCATTAGACCAATAAATTATGATTAATCCCTCCCTCTCAATTGGTTCAAGGTCAGGAACCAAATATTTCATCTAGTAGTTTTTGATGTGCGGTATATGAATAATGAATATATCATGATGGAAAAAGATGGATTCTCTAAAGTAAATTGAGATGTATGTTAGTTTTCCTAACATAAGGGGGAGATAATAAGCATCTAAGAAATATGTTGTGAATTATCATCAATATGATCCTCATTCAAAAAATAATTCAAGTCAAATTCTAGGAGCATTTGCTGACCCAAAATTCATTTCATATTTAGCTATGGATGCTCCTATTGTGTGTCCCTAAAGGACAAAGTCTACTATATGCATGAAGCATGGTAGATCAATTGGTTCCAAACGTAATAATTCTTGAAAAAAAAAGGAACAAATGACAATAATAATGAGGCAACGTGCTCTTGAAGAGCCTACGACATAACACTTCATGAAACCTCATGAGAGGTTTAGGTGCCTAAGAAAAATAATTGAAGTGATAAGATCTCAAAAGTTATGTCATATTGCGAACCGATACAAATGATATAATGTCGATGATATCTTTGATACAATATGGAGCAATATTGAAAAAGATTATGAGGATTTGAATTCTATATTTATTTAAGCATGCTGACATAGAAATATTTATCAAGTGACATAGAAGGATGCATCTTGGTAAGCGTAAAACTTATTTGATTGCAGTCCAGACACTAGAAGATGTCACACATTTAATACTGAATATTGTCACTTGACAAAAGTTGTATGAAAATTCCTAAAGGATTCAAAATGCCTGAAGCATATAAAAGTTTTTGAAAAACTTGTTTATAATCCTTATAAGGGATAAATTGATTATTTGAATATTATTGAAACTCTTGGAGAGTTTTCAAAAGCGATAGATTATCTGCTGAAAAAAGTTGAAATGAGAAACATGCTGAATTGGATTGGTCATGGAGTACCATATCTTGTGCAATTGATGCATTTATACATATTGCTATAACTATGAGCATGATATAGTCTTACTCTTATATGGAGATATTGATATAAGATCTTTTGCATATAGAAAATGAAAGGCCTCATATAAATGGGTTTATGCTAACGAATATTGTCAAGTTTTTGAATATATAGGATAATTGTATGATTGACATAAGGATTCTATACAAACATATTATGTATATTTTCATGAAGGTTTGCTTTCATACCATGTTATTTTACATGGCAATCAAATCGGATTGAGATAAAGACTATTCATAAAGCAAGTCGAGAATGTATGTGACTGAGGTCAATGATACATCTCAAAAATGTGGTTTGAAATACCCATTTATATAAAGATGCCACATGCATAGCATAACTAATGGGAGGATTCATAAAAGGAGAAAAAATTAAGTACATTTTGTCAAAGCTATCTACATGCATGAGCTTCAAGATAATGACTATATCAACGTGATACAGATTCATTCGAGTGATAATATGAATGATTATTCACCAAGTCTCTACCAACTACAAATTTCGAGAAGAAGATGTACAAGATTGGGATGCGAAGATTCAAGATGTTGATTTGATGTCCTCATCAGAGGGAGCCAATGCAAGTTGTACTCTTTTTTCCTTTTAAGGTTTGATCCCACTGGGTTTATGATGTCGCCCAAAATATGCCTCCTAAGAAGTATAAAGCGGTCGCTGTTAAATATAGAACCCAACGAGGTTGGGGTCGATCCCACAGGGAATAGGTCAAACTTGTTTAGAATATCAGACGGAGTAATTGGAAAGTAAGTAAAACTGGGGGGTTTTGTGTATAAATTATGTCAGTAACAATTGCTGGTTGTATCGAGGTTGTAATCAATAAGAGAGATTCACTAGGACTGTGATCCCCAATGATTCCTTAACTCCACCGGTCACTTGTGCTAACAAAACTGTCCCGCTACGTTGCATGCAAAATCTAACAAGTTAGGTTCATCTAACTGTCTTTCGACCTTCATTAGACGAATTTCACTCTTCTCCTCTCGGTATCCTAGTGTCACACTACTAACCCTTGTCCTGGATCTCAGATAACCATTCCCGCTAAGGCTCCGATTATTAGATGAAGGTTGATGCTTCAAAATTCTGTTGTTATCTCCTTTTCCCAATCTCTACCTCTCTCTCGAGCAAGTCTAGAATACATGCAGGTTCCTAACGTTTGCAACCATTAGAAAGTCAATCACAATGAAGGAGACAACAATATATGCATTCACAACGGTTCAGAATTTATTTGTACTTAACCTGTGTCGTTAATTCCTCATGGTTCATACAACCCTAGTTAATGGGTTTAGCTACTCATAATCGTAAGAACACAAGAAAAATTCATAGATGAAAACATAATTATAATCTCACAACAATGAAGAAAAGCTGAAATCTCAATTATCACTAGATCTCGAATCACGGTTTTTTAAGTACAAAACCAAGAATATGTTTTCAAACTCAAAAACAATATGAAACAACTCTCAAAATAATGTAATGACTAACTCTGCATGAATCTCGCACATAGGACTATACAGGGGTATTTATAGATACAAAGCTAATCCTATCCTAATCAAAATAGGAGGATAGAGTTGGTAACTTTCACGGTGTCGTGACTGGTGTCATGAAACCAAGTCACATCATGTAGGTTGATGTCGTGGAAATCAGGCTCAATTAGACATCTTCAGAAGTCGAGTCACGCCACCTTTCCACGTCACATAGGTGGACCCACGCCACGTGGATGCCTGGCGTGGAAATCAGGCATAATTTTCACACTGGAAGTGGGCCCATGGCACCACTCACATCACATGAGTGGTGTCTTGACTCCCACTCCGATGCAGATTTTTGTTCTTTCATCTTTTGACACTTCGTTCTCGGGCTTGATTCTTCCTTTTCATCATTTTGCCTTCAAAACCTATTTTCCTGCAAAGTACGACAGAAACCACATCATACCAACAAAATACACCCAAGTTATTGCATATTTTCCTTGTTTTAAACATCGAAAGTGTCATATAACCATGGCGCATCAGTTTATCTTGTAAGTTTTTTAACAAGGCAGTCTAAATATGTATTATTAGATATGTGTACTCTTTTTCCTTCACTAAATTTTTTTCCCATGAGGTTTTTCTAGTAAGATTTTAACGAGGACATTATCTATCAAATAGACATTCAAGGGGGAGTGTTGCAAATATATTTGTATTATAGTGCATTTCTACTTGTATGTTTATTAGGAGAAAAGTTAGGAAAGCTAATGTAATGATCAAATTCATCGTTACTATAAAATGCCTCAATATTAGTGCAGAGTGCCGGCCTAAACGAGATTTCATTAGAAAAATTATGCGGTGCTACGGGTATTAAATTTTTTGGGAATTAAATATAGCTGAGTCAGGCTGACGTCAAGCTACTATAGTGGGATTTATTCCGCTATAGTGATGCCTCTATAGCAGTGAGCATGCCGCTATAGCGGTATGACACAAACCAGAATGTCACTTAGGCGGGTTTTATTTCCTTTCTCAACCTTGGTTAAAACAAATAACGTGGGAGATTTTGAAAACCCTAAAGGCTGTCTCCCATGCCTTGAAATCATGATCGAGAGGAGAAAGAGGTGTGGATGGGTGCAAAGCCATGAATTTTCAAGGATTTACATGTCTGTGATCTTGGCAAGGGTGGAATTAGCACTCGTTCATTCTTCCTACAGCTGGTTGACATCCAGGTAAGCTAAGATTAATTGAGTAGTATAGACTCGGGTTAAAGAACATGAATGTAACGTGGATGGACAAGAGATTTCATGTCTAGGCCTTCGAGCACGAAGTTAGGATGACTAAAATTGTTTAAATTTTGGTTAAAGTATAATTAGGGGTTGTCTACATACCTTATCATGTAGTTATAAATTGGATGGTTCACGATTGTAGACTTGTAATTGGGGTAGTAAAAATGGCAATTTACCGGTTGTTTGTTGAACCTTAAGGTAAATAATTATACCAAGTAAGGAGTTAGTGAGCCTCCAAAAAATCTAAGGTGGTAATCCTTGTGGTGGTCTTAGGAGCATAGCATTGTGGGTGTGTCGTGGCTAAGGCCCTAACCGGTAATGTAGGTGATGGTATTGTAGTTTAATCTAATTTGTGTTATATATGCATGTTAACTACTTTGTAGTGTGGCTTGTTAGTGCATGTTGTTTGTTGTGATCATTGCAAATGATTTTACAATTTGTTACATGATTTGACCTACCTTACCTGCTAAATATGGAATGTTTGATATTTAGAACGTTCTCATGGGTTTTTGGTAGAACAAGGTTGGCAGAAACTTGTGTCTGGGATTTTAGTACATGGACGGTAATTGTCCCCTACATGTCATGTCTAGAGGGTGGATACATCACCCATAGCATGTATGTACGAGGGTTAAGTGAGTTTGATGATTCCATGAGTGGACCAGGGAATACATTTATATGTAGTTATATGTTTGGTATCTTTGTGTAGTCCGATTGCTTATCATGTGTTTTAGGGATTTTTGTTAATGGAGTCATGGTATGTTCACATTGATCTTGGAATTAAATATGATCCTTCAACTGGTATTTAGAATGGGTTTCTATGTTGTATTGGAGCTCCCCTAGTTATCGTGTTGACTTGATCATGGTTTGACTTAACTAGTTGTCTCTTGAATTTCCTGTCGTAGCCTGCCTGAATTTGACTTGGTGATAATAGGTTGACTTGTTGGTTATTTCCTAAACTGCTTATTTGCTTGCTTGTGTGCTACGTTTATGTGGTTTGAGTATGGATTAACTTGTTGTACTGTATTCTAGTTAAGGGTGGTCCGTTTATAGCATAATTCTTGCTTCTCATTTCGTCTTGGCTCATTATATTGTGTCGGGTAGTGGAATGGTATAGGAAGTGGGGGTTGGATAAAGAGTCCTATAATTAGCGGAATAGGGAGAAGACTGGGTGTGAGTTATGGGTTAAATCTGATCTAATGTTTGGTGGACAGGTTACATGTCCGGGTGAGTCTTCTCCAAGTATGCCATGTGACTTACTAAATTTTGGACTCAGGTCTAGGGTCTTCCCTCATTGTAGTTGCCTTTTAAAAGCTAGGTTGATCCTCGGTGTAAGGTCAGATTTAGTGGTTTGGGTGGTAGAGTCATAGGGAAGGAGTAGTATCTCAGAATTCATAACTAGAGTTTAGCAGTGGGAAACTAGGTCATTTTAGGGGTTTGGCAATGAGAGTAAAAGAATGCATGTTTTCTTTTGAATATTTATGTTATATTTGTGTAATCCAATTCGGGTTAAGCGATGAGGCTTACCAGTATGTGTGGTTTGTACTGATGCTACTCTTGCCTTACCCATTTTAGGGTATAGTGTTTTGCAGGAATCAATGTCGGTTTCTTGATTGTTGCAGTAGTGATTCTTTAGCAGCTCCCACTCCTCTTACTCATGGTAGAAGTTTTTCTTGTCTACTTTTCCCTCCTTTGCAGCTCTTGTACCTATGTAAACTAGGTCTTAGGGTAGCTTCTATTTTCCGCATTTCCTTTTCTTTAAACAGTTGTAATAAAGGTTGGTTATTTCAAATTATTAAAGACTTCCGCATGTATGTTGACTGGGTGGTAAGGGATTCTCCTATCTAGGTAGATTAGAGTATGTGTCCTCACGTTCTGGTAGATTGGGTCGTGACACCTAACTTTGGGACCAAGTTAGTTTTCCCCTATAAATAAAGGGAATTTTCTTTCAGTGTAATTCATCCCTAATCCCTCAATACAATCCCTAAAGAGAAATAAGGATTACTCTCTTTTCTCTCCTTTATTCTTGTATATTATTTCATAACATGAGAGGAAATATTTATTTTTTTTCTTTATGAAAATATTTTGATGTGAAAAATATAATTAGTATTAGGAGAATGTAGCCTTTTGGCTATGCGTTCATATGGACTCACTGTGGCACTTCTCATAGCTCAAGGATTGTATTTTTCTTTCTTGTGATTTTTTTTTTTTTTTTTTGCCTTTTTCTTCTAATTTCATGTTTAACTTATTCTTAAAAAAAATATAAATGCCACTAAATAATTACATTATTAAATGAGGAAAAATTCATCAACTTTTCAACTCCTATTATAATTATCTTCTTTATTAGATATCTTAATATACATACATGTACTCTTCCACCTTCATAATTCTTATTTAATTGTATTAATGTGTATTAATAATGTGCTAACCATGTGTAAATTTTTTTTTAATTTCTATAATTATATATAGGGGAGAGGGGAAGAAAAAACTCGAAAGGAAATTATAAAAGAATCAAATCCTCACTAACAAAATCTATTAAGATATCAAACAATATTATATTTGAATCTATAATCTAACATTACAATGAATAAAATCTTAAAAATTTTAAAAGTTGAATCCGCCAAATATAAATCATGATTCCGCCTCTCACTATTCTGGTACTTTATATTTTCACTTTGAAATATAATTAGTTCTATTATGCTTCTGAGTTGAAATTATAAACTTGCATTCTAATTTATTTACTTGTAAGTAAAATTAAAAATATTTTAGTTGTTGCAAATATTTATTTTGATATTTGGATGTTAAATAATGAGAAGAAAAAAAAAGTATTTGGTAACCTATGTACGGAAATTTTATTGTAATCGCGCGAAGCGCGGACCTATTCACTAGTTACTTAACTAAAACAGAAGAAACTTGGCTAATATAAATAGTGTCTTAAGCATTTAAGCTAGAACTAACACTTAAAAGTAAACTAGATCAATGCAATCTCATGCATTACTATTCATAATGCATTTAAATGAACGTTATTACATATTAATTTCAGGGTGGAACCCATCGAAGAGCCCCTAAAGTTGGCATCAACTTTCACTTAAATACCTCCAATTGGGCTCATTTGTGTCATTTTGACACATTTTGCTGACTTGACACAATATGTATGCTGCACCCACTCTTAGCGCATGAGGAGTGTTTTTTTTTAATAATTTTTTTATTTATTTTCTTCTTCACGTTTTATCCCTACCACCTACTGTTGTTTTTCGGGTACAAAAATCCGTATTTAACAACAAGAACTTCAACCTTAAAGTTCAAGAATAAGTTCAAGAGCAATAAAGAAGTTCAAACAACTTCAAACACAAGTTCAACAACTATGAACTATCAAAATGAAGTTTCTACTATTTTCTGGAAAATAGCAAAACCATAAAGAAAAGAGATGAAATAGAAAAGAATCAAGTCCACCGAATTCACGGTGTGTCCTTAAGAAATTTATTTCCCTCAAGTACTCAAGGTTATTGGAATATATCCTCCTAGGATAAAATGATTCACTTCAGCAAATAGTGGTACCTCAAATTTGCTAAACTTCGAACGCACTCAACTATTTGTTGATCACACTTGAGTTTTTCAAGAAGAAGAGAGTTTTTACTTCACAAATTTTGTGTCTATACCTAAGAAAAACATCAGGTATTTATAGCCAAAAGGTGTTGCTTCAGAAGAGAAATAATGGTTATAAAAAATTACACTATTTCAGACCCGTCGGGACCACCTGCGCCCGCAGGTACCAAATGGCACAAACTAGTACCATCTGCGATGGCCACCTGTGCCCGCAGGTGACCACCTGCAAGGGCAGGTCGATTTGTCTATCTTCAAACAGTGCCTCGAAGGGTCATGTCCCTTCGAGGTGCATTGTGACATGCGTCCGCACATGCCATGTGCGTCCGCGAATGGAGAATATTTTCGTATTGGATTTTTTGATTAAAACATCACTATTTTTCAAGTTTCAAATGAATTTTGTCCAAAAAGATAATCTCTCGATCGATCATTTGACAAATCCAAATCCAAATCTGAAGTCGAAGCCAAAGCCGAGCGAACGACGACGCGAGGCTTGTTTTGTTCTTGCCTCACTATCCACATGAAAGAATGCATCTCAATATATGCATAAGAAAATTTCTTTCTCCCACCAATGTGGGAGAACTTTACTTCCTTAAAGTGAAACCACAATTCACTTCTTTCCTCTATTTGTTCCCTCCATTTTCCATTCACATTTCCACTAAAATCCAACAATCCCCTATGTGAATGGGGATTGGCTATTTTATTAAAAGATTTATGGACAAGTATGCGATAAACAAGCAAAGACTAATTACATCTGGCTAAGTAGGTTTTCCTTTGAACTTTTCATAGTGAACTTCCATCAGATACAGTCGGTCAATTGGAAGATGTGATATCTTTGAACTGTCAAACTTTAATGTACACCTAGACAGCACAAGTCACACAACCAACCTTTTACCATTTATGGTTCTCACGATTTTATTCGTTTCAACCATGAACGGAACCTGGTTTCATGAGAGCATAGAGATAAGCCTTTACTACTATTCTCCTTGAAGTGGCTTCCACTTCACTCTCACATGGGTGATTCCTAAACTTTTAATCCTATAGATCAAATAATTTGGCCAAATCTGCCAAACTTAGAAACCATTAAAAAGCTTTAAACCATAAGCCTTATCCTTATTTCCTAAACATTGTCTTCATCATGAGAACGGGTTGAGTTAATTGACGATGTTGAACTGTCAATCACAACTTTGTTTGATCTTCTTGAACCCATTCCCTTCAATGATCTTTCAACTCCCTCTCTGGATAGGCCTTTTGTAAGTGGATCCGACATATTAGCATTTGTCCTCACATAGTCAATTGTGATAATTCCACTAGAGAGTAGTTCTCTAACTGTATTATGTCGCCATCTTATATGACGAGATTTACCGTTATACATCATGCTCCGTGCCCTACCTATTGCCGCTTGACTATCACAGTGTATGCATATTGGTGTCAATGGTTTGGGCCAATAAAGAATATCTTCCAAGAAATTTTGGAGCTATTCAGCTTCTTCACCAGCTTTATCTAATTCGATAAATTCAGATTTCATAGTAGAGCGGGCAATACATGTCTGTTTGGATGATTTCCAAGAGACTGCTCATCCACCAAGAGTAAACACATATCAACTCATTGATTTTACTTTATTCGATCTAGTGATCTAATTTTCATCACTACATCCTTCAATTACCACTGGATATATTTATTATAATGCAAAGCAAAGTCTTGAGTATGTTTTAGATACCCCAAAACTCTTTTCATTGTTATCCAATGAGTTTGATTGGGATTACTCGTGTACCGACTTAATTTACTAACAGCGCATGCTATATTTGGTCGTGTACAATTCATGATATACATCAAACTTCCCAACACTCTAGCATAATCCAATTGTGAATCACTTTCACCTTTATTCTTTTGAAGTGCAAAGCTCAAGTCTAATGGAGTCTTGGCAATATTGAAATTCAAATACTTGAACTTGTCAAGTACCTTTTCAATATAATGAGACTGTGATAATGCCAACCCTTGTGGAATTCTATGAATTCTTATTTCTAAGATCACATCAGCAACTCCAAGGTCTTTCATATCATACTTTCTCTCAAGCATTTGTTTAGTCGCATTTATGTCAGAAATGTCTCTACTGATGATCAATATGTCGTTCACATATAAACAAACAATGACTTTGTGATTTGGAGTGTCTTTAACATAAACACATTTATCACATTCATTTATTTTGAATCTGTTTGCCAACATGGTTTGGTCAAACTTTGCATGCCACTATTTGAGTGCTTGTTTTAGTCCGTAAAGTGACTTAACAAGTTGGCACACTTTTCTTTCTTTACTAGGAACCACAAACCCCTCAGGTTGTTCCATGTAAATTTCTTCCTCCAATTCTCCATTTAAGAATGCAGTTTTCACATCCATTTGATGGATTTCAAGACCATATACCGCAGTTAATGCAACCAACATCCGAATGGACGTTATCCTTGTTACTAATGAGTATATGTCAAATAATCAAGGTTTTCTTTTTGTCTAAAGCCTTTCACAACAAGTCTTGCCTTGTATTTGTCAATAGTACCATGAGCTTTCATTTTTCTTTTGAAGATCTATTTAGAACCTAAAGGTTTATTTCCTGGAGGAAGATCAACCAACTCCCAAGTATGGTTGTTTAAGATTGAATCAATCTCACTATTGACTGCCTCTTTCCAAAGGGATTAGTCCGTAGACGACATTGCTTCTTTGAGTGTTTGAGGCTCATTTTCAAAAAGAAATGTTACAAAATCTGATCCAAAGAAAGTATACGTTCTTTGACATTTACTACGCCTTGAATTCTCTTCATGATGTACATTCTACCTTGGTTCATCCCTAGGTCGTTTAGACCCTTCACTAGAAAGTTCATGTCTAGTTTTATACGGATAAATGTGTTCAAAGAACTCAGCATTATCTTATTCAATTACCGTATTATCATGGATATCTGGATGTTCGGATTTATGAACCAAAAATTGACATGCTTTACTGTTTGTAGCATATCCGATGAAAATACAATCCACAGTCTTTGGTCCTATTTTCAACCTTTTAGGTATAGGAACATGGACATTGGCTAGACACCCCCCACGCTTTGAAATATTTCAAGTTAGGTTTTATTCCTTTCTATTTCTCATAAGGAATAGATTGTGTCTTACTATGGGGCACTCTATTAAGTATTCGGTTTGCTGTAAGGATAGCTTCCCCCTATAAGTTTTGCGGTAAACCTGAACTTATAATTAAGGCATTCATCATTTCCTCCAATGTTCAATTTTTCCTTTTGGTAATTTCATTTGATTGAGGTGAGTATGGGGCCGTAGTTTGATGGACAATTTCATTTTCCAAATATATCTCCGTAAAAAGAGATTCATACTCTCAACCCTTATCACTTCTTATCATTTTGATCTTTTTGTCCAAATGATTTTCAACTTTAGTTTTATATTGCCTAAATGCCTCTATTTCTTCATTCTTACTATTCAGCAAATAAACATAAAAAAATCTAGTGCAATCATTGATAAAAGTAAAAATACTTTTTTCCACCAGTCGACTTCATATCACAAATGTTTGCGTAAATTAAGTCTAAGGGATTGGAATTCCTTTCAACAGACTTATACGGATTCTTAGCATACTTAGATTCAACACATGTTTGACACTTTGATTTACTGTACTCAAAGTTAGGCAAAACTTCCAAACTAATCAGTTTTCGCAAGGTTTAATAATTGACATGTCCTAAACGTTCATGCCACAATTCAATTGACTCAAGTAAGTAAGAAGAACTAGAACTTTTATTCATATCAAGATTCATTACATTGATCTTAAAAAGGCCCTCGGTGAGGTAACCTTTGCCTACATGCACTTAATTCTTAAATATTACAACTTTGTCGAAAATAAATACACATTTGAATCCATTCTTAGTTAGAAGTGAAGTAGAAACTAAGTTCATTCACAACTCCGGAACATAAAGTACATTGTTTAGTGTCACCACCTTTCCTGATGTCATCTTCAAGCAAATTTTGCATGTTCCTTCAACTTTTGCCGTTGCGGAGTTCGCCATAAATATCTTCTCATCATCTTGAGCCAGAGCATATGATGTAAATAGTTCTTTGTTGGCACACACATGGTGGGTGGTACCTTAATCAATCCACCACTCTCTAGGATTTCCAACTAAATTGCATTTCGAGAGCATAGCACACAGATTATCCATTTCTTCTTTGGATTCAGCCATGTTTGCTTGGTCCTTTTTCTTGCCCTTCTTTGGAGCCTGACAATCAGCAGACTTGTGGCCAACTTTGCCACAATTGAAGCAATTTCCTTTGAATTTCTTCTAAGGAGGATTGTCTTGTTGTGCTTGTGCTTTCTTTCTCTTCTTTGATTTATTGGGATCATTTTCCATAATATTTGCTCCATTTATTACAGAGTTCCCAAGAGACATCCTCTTCGCTGTCTTATTATTTTCTTCAATCCTCAACCTCACAATGAGGTCTTCAATAGACATCTCCTTGCGTTTATGCTTTAAGTAGTTTTTGAAGTCCTTCCACAAAGGTGGTAACTTCTCGATTATCACAGCTACTTGAAAAGCATCGTTCACCACCAAACCTACATCAAAGGTTAAGTGAATATCAATAACAACTCAATATGTTCAATAAAGGTATTATCTAAATTTATACCTTCTGCAAGAAGATCGTGGATTATGACTTGCACCTCTTGAACTTGGGTAACTACACTTTGCTGTCTACCATATTAAAGTCCAAAAATTTGACAACAATGAATTTCTTCATTCTGGAGTCCTCTGTTTTGTACTTCTTTTTTAAAGCATCTCAGAGAGGTCTTCATCATACTATACACATTATACAGGTCATCTTGTAGGCCACTCTATATGTAATTCTTACATAAGAAATTCGAGTGCTTCCAAGCTTCAGTTACTACAAAGATATCCTTTTCCGGAGTTTCTTTCGGTAATTCAGGAACGCTTTATCTGATGAACTTTTGCAAACTCAAAGTAGTTAGATAAAAGAACACTTTCTGCTGCCAACGTTTGAAATCGACACTAGAAAAATTTCCTGGTTTTTCCGATGGTGCCATGGCGGGAGCAGCATTCGTACGACTCGAAGTAGCAATATTAGTTACTGCAACATTTGTAGTTCCATCATTGACTTGAATTTCATTAGACATTTTTTTGTCACAAAGATACAACCAATTTAGTATCTGTAATACTAACAACAAAGTTTTCTAAACTTTAAACAACTTGTTTCTAGTTTACGATGAAGTTTTTGTATTCTTCAAATCGTCAACCGAATGATCTTTCACTCGCGATGAAGTTTTTAAATCTTCAAATCACTATCAACCTCAAACAGAGTAGAAAATCAAATGATTTTAATCTCTAGACACCAAAAATACAAATTAATAAATTCCTTAAGATTGTTATTTATCGGGTACAAAAATCTGTATTTAACAACAAGAACTTCAACCTTAAAGTTCAAGAACAATAAAGAAGTTCAAACAACTTCAAACACAAGTTCAACAACTATGAACTATCAAAATAAAATTTTTACTATTTTCTGGAAAATAGCAAAACCATGAAGAAAGGAGATGAAACAGAAAGGAATCAAGTCCACCGAATTCACAGTGTGTCCTTAAGGAATTTATTCCCCTCAAGTACCCGAGGTTATTGGAATATATTCTCTCAGGATAAAATGATTCACTTCAGCAAATAGTGGTACCTCAAATTTGCTGAACTTTGAATGCACTCAACGATTTGATGATCACACTTGAGTTTTTCAAGAAGAAGAGAGTTTTTACTTCACAAATTTCTTGTCTATACCTAAGGAAAAATTCAGGTATTTATAGCCAAATGATGATGCTTCAGAAGAGAAGCAATGGTTCTGAAAAATTACACTGTTTCAGACCCGTCGGGACCACCTGCGCCCGCAGGTGCCTAATGGCACAAACCAGAACTATCTACGCTGGCCACCTACTCCCACAGGTGACCACCTGTGCAGGCAAGTCGATTTTTCCGTCTTCAAACAATGCCTCTAAGGGTCATGTCCCTTCGAGGTGCGTTGTGACGTGCGTGAATGGAGAATATTTTCGTATCGAATTTTTGAATTAAAACATCACTATTTTTTAGGTTTCAAATGAATTTTGTCTAAAAAAATAATCTCTCGATCGATCATTTGACAAATCCAAACCCAAATCCGAAGCCGAAGCAGAAGCAGAAGTCGAGCAAGCGATGGTGCGAGGCTTGTCTTGTTCTTGCCTCACTATCCACATGAAGAAATGCATCTCAATATATGCATAAGAAAGTTTCTTTCTCCCACCAATGTGGGAGAACTTTACTTCCTTAAAGTGAAACCACAATTCACTTCTTTCCTCCATTTGTTCCCTCCATTTTCCATTCACATTTCCACTAGAACCCAACACCTACTCCACCTTCCACCATGGAAAATCTTGATGGAAAACCTTACAAGCATGAAAGAACAAGATAAAAAGAAGCATCACATTAATTTTGGAAAATTTTATGAGAACATTGAAGAACAAGACCATCATACTATCAGACACCTTCTTCACCATCTATCTATTTCACCGCCAACATCATATGCTGCCATTTTTTGCCGCCATACCACCACTATTACAGTAATCACTTTTTGTAAAAATAAATTTCTTCCGATCTGAAAAAGTCAGCATCATCTCCTCCTCCTTTTTTCAAAATCTAACAACTGCCACTATTACTATATTGTTCGCTGGAAAAAATAGAGTCCACCACCCTCTTCTTTCTCTCTCTCTCTCTATCTCCCTCTCTTCTTCACAAAAAATATTATGTCTAACCATAAAAATCCAAAAATAGTAGGTTTATTTCTTTAAGAGGTCGTTCGGTACAATTATAAGGATAAATAATACATGTATTATATATAGTATTATTTAGTACTTTGTTTGGTAGGAATTTTAATGCTATGTATAATTAATACATATATTAGTTATACATCCTATAGGGTATTATAAGGTGTATAACTAATACCTTCCAATCCATGATATTAGTAATAATAGGGTCTTAATAAATGAAATAAATATTGATAAAGATAAAAGTACCTTAAAATCTCCATAAACCTATTTTATATCCTTTCTTTGTCTTTGTTTATTTTTTTTATTTTCATGTTTTATATTTATACTAGTAAACTACCCGCGCGATGGGCTTAGAAATATTTTTAAAAAATTATCTTTAAACAAAATTATATTTGAGGACACTCATTAAAATTTCAATTATAATCATGGCACAAAATAAATTTATGAATAAATTATTTTCAATTTATCAATATGACAATTTCCTCTAAATAATTTATGTGAAAATATCCAAAAAAGAATGAATAATAAAGTTTTGAAAAGAAAATACACAAAGGAATGGAATGTGGAGAGTATTTTTGTAAAGAAATAATACCTTTTTAGAAATATAGCAATGCATGTTGTTTTTAATACATCAATCCAAACACTGGATAAAATAAGACCAACATAACTAATTCCAGCACTACTAATCCCAACATTACTAATACACCTTATTCAATACTATTCTTATACACTCTACCAAACAACCCCTGAGAGATAGAGAAATTTTGAGGTTACAGTAGAGAAAAGACTCGGGGTTGGGATTGTTTCTTTAAAAAAAAAAAAATTGGGTGTTTTGGAGAAGACAATCTGGGGGTGGGGTGGGGGTGGAGTGGGGATGGGTGCTAAAAGATTTTTAAGTAGTTTTTTTTTTCTTTAACTTAAAATGTCACATGTAATCATTTAATTAGGTGTTTGCTACGACATTACGGAGTTTATTAAACTCTCCTTATTTATTTTACTGATTGTCAAAAAAAATGTCAAAATAACACAATGGGGCCATACATGATGTGTTTAAAATAAAAAAAAAGGTCTAGTTATAATATCCAAGTGAAAGTTGTTGTCAACTTTAGGGGACCGTCAATAGATTTTGCCTAATTTCAGCTAAAGACTTTCGTTTAACTAATTATTTTTCATACTTTCATTTAACTTAGTAATTAAATAACTCACTAAGTTGATAAAACAAACAACTATAATCATATACAGACAGTTTATTAATCTCAAATTCATACTCTAAAAAAATATAAGACATTTAATTTGAAGTTGATATTCACTAACTATCCTTGCATATAATAATTATCTACACTTACTGTATGGGTGAAAATGACTTAGGTTAGGATTGGCCAACTTGGGCCGGGTATGAGAGGAACCGGCTAAAAACAGCGTTATCTCGAGAACAATGTCAATGCAGCGAAGGCGTCCGAGACCGACTAAGATGGTAACTGCGCACTAACAGACAAACGAAAGAACATTGTGTTAGGGATTCCAGAAAGCACTGACAGCCCTCGACAGAATCGCATCTGGCACACGCTAGTGGACTAACCATTCTCCAATAGTACAAGGACGAGTGGCAATCTTCTATTGGCCATAGGCAATGTTCGTGCCCTATAACTTTCACCATTGTAAAGGAATCTGATTTTCGCTCATCCTTATTCTATTAGCAATAACATATCTCTAGCTTGTTTCTTAAGATTTCTCTGTTTTCCTTTAGATGCTTTACTGTTTTCTCATTGTTACTCTCGAGCTCCGCCGCATATGCCTGTAGCTAAATGGACTTAGTACTCGGCTATCGTAACATATTTATTCTTAATCTTGCCCTTATTCAATTTGTTTGGTCTTTCGCTTATTTTTTTTTTTACTTTTTTACAAACATTTATTACTAACCCGAATCTAATGCCGTAACACATGTTCTTAACCCACAAACAAATCTAACTGTCTGAAATCGACGATAAACACTTACATAGCACGATTATTGGTGGTAGTTACTCCATCTGAGATTGACCAAATTACTTTTTCTCACGAAGATTAAATGAAACAAAAATGGACTTTTAAATTAATTGAAACTAGTCAGAACTGATTATTTTTGTTCATAATTAAATAAAATGTTGGAAGTACTTTTAATAAATTCATTTTATTTGTTGAGATGTTTTATAATATTTGAGAATCTAACAACAAGAAAAATATGTATTACCATTGGGGATTTAATTTGATCCATTTAAATCCCCAACCCCAAACATTTAGGGGTCGTGTGGTTGAGTGTATAAGAACAATACTGAATAAAGTGTATTAGTAATGCTTACATTAGTAATGTTGGTTAATTATGTTTGAATTAGTTATGCTGACATTATTTCTTATATGCTGTTCAATTTGATATATTAGAAATAATATATCTTGTATAATTTTTATTAAAAAAAAATTATAAAAAAATATTTGTTGACAGAAATACCCTCTATACTTTCTTCTCTGTTCTTTTATTAAAGCCCACACCAACTTGAAAAGATAACCCCAAAAGAAAAATCATCAGAATCCAAACTAGCTGCAGGGAAAGAGAATAAATTGACACCAAACATGCTTCATGGACGAACTCTTAGAAGCTAGGAGGATTTGGATTCACCCAAGCTGCTGTAGAGCGCACAAGATAGCTATAAGTTGGAGAATTGGTCTAAAAAATTTTCTCCCATCCCCAGTATATCAAAGCAAAGTGATATTAATTAAACAAAATGACATAAGAGTTCTGTCAGCGAGTCACCTGCTATAGCAAAAAAAAAAAGATACAAGCTTTTCATTCAAAGATACTCAACCTATTGTAGAAACGAATTGGTAAAGTATGATGGAAAATGACTTGGAGAAATATTCTAGTAGGGATTTGAGGGGCTATTTTATCATTTAATAAGTTAATGCATATATTGAAATCTTTGTATTACTAATTGATGGTATTAGTAATACATAGCTTAATGCATAACAAATGCAAACATTAGTTACATATAGGCTAAAAAAGGAAAAAATTACAAAAAAAATGCAACTATTAATGTTACATTATAGAATATAGCCCATTCTATATTACATTACCAAAAATGACACAATTGTATAGGACAAAAATATTAGATTTTATCCCATAGCCAACTTAAGTGAAGTAGGTCATTTCGTCCTCTCTTCCCAGTACACTCATTCCTCTTCCTTCTAGAGAACTCTCATTCATTCCAATTTATAATCTAAGTATTTTATGTTCATTTTTTCTGTAGGATCTCCAAAATCACGTTTAGCCAAATAATTCATTGCTCCTAAAAGAACTAGTTGAATTAAAACTGCATTATTAGAGAGAAAAACCATGTTGGTTATCCCAACTCCATGACCTCTTACACTTTTTCTTTCTGAAATTTAAAATTTGATTATTTTGAAAACCCATTCAAACAATTCCTTCTTCTTAAATCCATTCAAAAGTGAAAGATACAACACAAACACTTAACAAATGGCATTGTTGTAATTTCATGATTTATGAACATTTGGTACAAACCTGTTTCTTCCGCAACTCTTCATTAACATCTTGTTGCTCATTATTGCTACAACTAATGAGCATCTAAGGGAATACATGTCTATAAAATTCGTAGACCAAGTATGTAGTAAATTTACATTATAATTTCGCAGTTGTAGCACAAAATTTTTGGATGTTCAAACATTATTGAAGCTCCAAGCTTCAAACTTTGAAAATCAAATTTTCGTAAATAAGCTCTGTTCCGAGTGGGTATGATTGCAAAAGATATATTATGTATTGAGGAGCCCAAATCTGAAGTTTTGAATGATTTGGTGTAGTTTTGAAGTATTTTTGGATGAATTTGGTTCTTGGATTTATGAAAGAAGACGAAGTCCGTTTTTTTGTATACATTTGTATATTGTATTGTATATTATTGTATATACAATACAATCTTTTTATTTCAATGATTTTCTTATTCCTCTTCATTTTATACACACTTATACAATTATTCAATAATATATATAATTATACAAATATGTAAATATGTATATACAATGTTTAAACAATGTATCTACATTGTATAAGTATGTATAAAATGGAGAGAAAGAAGAAAATCACCCAAATAAAACCACTATATTGTATATAAAACAATATACAATACAGTATACAGATATATACAAAAAAAGGAACTTCATCTTCTTTCTCGAATCCAAGCAACAATTCATCCAAAAACACCTCAAAACTACACCAAATCATCCAAAATTTTGTATTTGGGCTCCTCAATGCAGAACTGATCTGTTGTAACTATACCCACTCAAAACAAAACTTATTTACGAAAATTTCAATTCTCAAATTTTGAAGCTTCGAGTTTCAACAATGGTTGAACCAATTCTGCCCTACTTATGTAAGATGGAGTAACTAAAATTGAATCACGAAGAAGCAAATTGGGTTAGATATTATTGATTCAAAGTTTACGATTTTCAGTTGTCGCCGATGAAGAAACTATTTTTTGGGGGATAATGGGCATTATGGGTAGTATTATATTTTGTAATTAATTCATATGGGTAACTAAATAAAAGTAAAACAACAAATAACAACAGAATGTGAATTACCTGAAGAAAGAAAATGATAAATTTGAAGTTGAAATGGGAGTTTGAAAAAATGTCAATGAAGAAAGAGAAAAAAGGAGGAATTGGGAAGAAAAGTTAGTTTATAATGAATAATCAAATCAGATTTTGGGCTATAAAATATAAAGTATATTTTTGGCTATTTAAATATAAAATATATTTGTTAGTTATACTTTTATGTAATTATTTCCTAAAAAAAATATACCAAACAAAATACTAACAATATACAAAAATAATGCATGCATTAGATTTTTTAACACACTCTGCCAAACGAGACCTAAAAGTTCCGGACTAGAGAGGGTAGGCCAATAATCAATACTACGAGTATTCTAGAGAGGCGCCTGCCGACAAAAGTTTAGTGTGTGTGCTTTGGAAAATAGGCATAACCTCAACAACTCAGTTTTTATCAATGTCAAAGTAAGACTACAGAGAGACCTCACTCACACCTTGGCCAATTTCAAATTTTGTGAATCCATAAAATCGCCCGCCCAAACATATTTTTCTCCACAACCAGCTCCTCCATCTCCTAATTTCCAATTTATTTTCTTCTCTCTCCTGTTCCAAGCTCTTTAAACAATACAATAATACTCTAGGCAAACTAAACCATCAGTACTCTTCCATTTGAGATTTATTGATGGCAAACTCCCATTCCACTGTAGCTGTTCCTGCTTCTTCTGCTTCCCCTCTCTCCGCTGTATTTTCTTCATCTCCCTCTACTTTCATATGTCAAGTTGGGGTTTTTCTTGTTTTCTCAATTTTTTACTGGATTATTTCTTTAGTTTGAAATTTTGACTGTATTTTCTGATTTGCTGTCTGCTTTACTCAGTCTCTAGTAGAAATGCAGGGTCAGACTGCATATAATAAAACCTGGTGGTTGGACCCTTCCCTAGACCTTAAATGCGGGAGCCTCAGTGCACTAGGCTGTTTTTTTTTTTTTTACCCTTATGGTTTGATATCCAAAATGTTTTTTTTTTCCTTTTCTTGTGGGACTTATCAGTTGAATTAGCATCATAATAGTCTTTTTTCATTGGGTTGCTTTGTTTGTTTGAAATCTGAACTTGGTAATTACCTAATTATTTTTTTTTGTTCTATTTGGTAGAAAGAGAATGTGATACCGGCTAGCTCCAAAATCGTGGTAAATATTTCCTGTTCCATTAATGTAAAGGTTGGGATTTGGTTATTGATTTCAGTTAAAGTTACTGGTAACTGAGGATTTTTTGGTTATTTTTGTTGATAGGAATTGACTGAATCAAGGCAAGAGCTGCTCAATAGGATTCAGAGCTTGAAAACAGTAAACTCATGTTAATAGCATCTCTAGAATCTAATATATTTTTTGTTGCTGTTGATGGTATTTTACTATTTGGCTTCTTTGATGTCCAGGATCTTCAAAGCTGGAGATATAAGTTGGATGGCCAAGTAAAGGTCTATCGTGATGTAAGTACATCCTCCTTTCATTTGCATTAGCTGTTAATGAATTTAACACACTTGGTGTGAATTAAATCAACTTTACTATGTACATATGATTCATATTCAATAGTTTTGGACTTTTGGCTAATCACGAGGTCTGACTTTGAGTTGATTGGCAGTGATAGTTCATTTGTTGCTTGGTTTTCTCTAATGTATGTGAAGCATAATATGTATCTTCCTGGAATTAGAAAAGTCACTAGTTTGGCAAATGCAGTAGAAGTAGTGACGGATTCAGGATTTTCAGCAAGGGGGGTTTGAAAAATAAAAATATAGCACTTGGGATTTGAACTTGGAACCTCAAAGCAAGTTTTGAACCCCCTAAACACTGAGCCAACCTGTTGTCTTGTGTTTAGGGGATTCAAAATCTATATATACGCACTAAAAACACAAAAAATACCTTATATATAGTGTAATCTTTTGCTGACGGGGTCAGGGTGAACACCCTCGCCTCCTCCTAGATCTGCTCCTGAGTAGAAAGATGTAGTTGTCAGCAAGAATCTTCCATTTGACATTTTACGAAATTCTGGTTGAAAAGGTAATTTTAGGATTGACAAAAACTGATGGATTTCAGTCTGCTTTCAAATTTTGTATATTCTTGGAGAGCTAAAACATCTGGTAGCTTTTTCCTGTCAATGTGAGATGATTGGATCAGCAGTTGCATTTAGGAATATCAATGTGAGACAAGAAATTTGTGAAAGGCAGGAAGCACAAACTAGGAGAGAGGTCAATATAACCGAAGAACAAGGATAAGATATTCCCATTTGGTGAAATTTCCTTATGATCAAACCAAAAACTTTATCCTTTTGCTTTTGCAAGTGATTTAATTAATTGAAATTTTTCTTTAGTTATTCATTTGAGATGTGTCTAACCAATAAAAGAGAGGCAAAGCCCAAGAGCAGCCACACCCCCACCCCCTGCTAGCAGCATCCAAGTGAGGCACAAAAATCTGCTTGGTAGATGGAAGAAGGCTCCTCTCAAATGGCCTTGGTCTCAGTCTATTCGGCTTTTGTACCTGAAAGCCTTGTATTTCTTAATCCAATCCAGCCACTTAGAAGTTTCTCTTTTCCCCTTCTACCAGGAACTGTCGGAGCTCAAGAAATCACTGAATGTTGAAGTCGAGCAACTTAGATCTGTGAGCAATTCTCTAGTAAATATGTTTTCACGATCTTTTGAGATTGCATTGAGTATTTAATAAATTAATCATTTTTGCTCTAGGAATTTCAAGAGTTAAAAACAACTCTTCAGCAACAGCAGGATGATGTCACTACCAGCTTAAGAAATTTAGGGGCGAGTTATCTTATGCTTTTTAACTCTCTGAATTATGGATATTATGATTTCACTGTGTCCCATCTTGATTGCATTGTCATTATACTTCTTCCTTGCATTTTATATGTCAATAACCATCCATAGATTTTAACATATTAATTTGACTTATGTGTAATACTTGAAGAAGTGGGAGAGAAATTTAAAGTAATGGTTGAAAACTTTAGCTTCATAGAGAAAATGTTCCATTAAAGTTTAGAATATGAATCATGGAAATTTTTTTGAAAATTCCAATTAAGTAAAAAGGTGTCAAACTGGTTTCAAGAGAGGTAGAGGTAGGCTGAAGAAGTATCGAGGAGGGATGATTAGATAGGACATGAGACCTATGTTGCTCGGACTCTTCAAAAATGTCGACGGGTGTGTGTTGGATCCTCCAAAAATAGTGTATTTTTGAAGGATCCGACACGGGTGCGGCAACATTTTTGGAGAGTCCTAGCAACTTAGCATGGGACAGTTTCCACATAGCGAGGACATGACCTTAGATAAAAGGTTATGGAGGACACGGATTAAGTTAGTAAGTAGTTGAGTGTTGTCTCGCATTTCCTTACATACTAGTTAGTCGTAGTACTATTCTTGTAGTTTCTTGTCCTTCAATTTCTGTTACTATCTGTTGTTTCTTCTACTTTGATTATTGTTGTTGTAGTTACTGCTTTTTTTTCCAAGACTGCTTTGTCATGCTATTTAAGGTGAAACTACGTACAATAGACCCTTGAGGTCCGGCCCTTCCTGTGACCCCACGCATAGCGGGAGCTTTAGTGCACCGGGCTGCCCCTTTGTGATGTTCCTTATAGTTTTTTGTCATGCCTTCTCCACTTTTGTCATTTCTTTTTCAATCTGCTTTGAATTGCTTTTCCTTGAGCGGAGGGTGTACCGGAAACAACTTCTCTACCTCCCAAGGTAGGGATAAGGTCGGAGTACACTCTATCTTCCACATCCACATCCACTCACGGGATTACACTGCGTATGTTGTTGTTGTAGTAAAAAGGTGTCAGACATTTGGGATGACCTAAAATGGAATGAGTGCCATATAAAATTGGATGGAGAGAGCAATTCTTTTGCAATTTTCTTTTACTTTAAATTGCAAAAGAATTCTGATTTTTGTTTGTGGAACCACCTACAGCTTCAGGATGCCTCTGAAGAAACGAAAGAGGCAGAAGATGCCAAGACTGATAACAATGAAGAGAATGCTCAGGATTTGCCAGAAGATGCCAAGCCTGATAACAATGAAGAGAATGCTCAGGATTTGCCAAAGGACAATGGTAAAGACACTACGGAGTAGACTGAATTATGCGCATCCTTTCCCTGAACTTCATCTTCTCCGATGAGGTAGGTTGGGCATTTTGTGCTAGGTTAAGAAGTGTTCTCTTATTCTCATATCTGATGAGATCAAGTCTTTAATTGAATTAGGTTTGGTGAATGACTTCCTTTCCTCCCAGCTGTTAGTTCAAGGATTTTACTTGTATTGCTATTGATTCGCAAATTTCATGAGGGGGGTAATCTCAGGATCATTTAATTTATTGCAAGAAAGTCACTCTTTTTTTTTTTTTGGTAATTTAGAAGTCACTCAACCTAAGTATCATACGAAGTTATTCCCTCCATTCCTTTTTATATGTTCCTTCGTTTTTCGTGAGTCAATTTAAATTAGATTAGATTAATATATTTTTTTGAAGGAGTTGTCCTTTTGGTTCATTGAGTTGAAATAGTTGCCCTTGGACTCATCTCGACGAGCTTCAAGTTACCTATTCATAAACCAATTAAACTAGTTAATAAATTTCCTTTTAATAGTGGCAAGCAAGCAATAGACCTAATTTATTCTAGAACAAGTGAAAATTAAGTTAGTTGATGAGAATGTTGTCAATCGCAATTTAATGTTTCAACTTCATTTATGTTACTAAGTTCAAGTTCACCCTAAATGTGTTTTCTACTTCTACTCTCCGTATACTCCATCCAAAAGATTAAAAGAAAGTTGGTGACAATATGTCAATGCATGCAATGTCCTTTGTTTTAGGGATAAGACATAATAATTCCTCCAACTATGTTGAAATTATCAGTTATACACTTAAACAATATGAGGATTCAATTTCCATTTGGTTTAAAGTTCGTTATAGGGAAAAAGATTCAAAATACACTGAACTATTCAAAATAGGTCAAATTTACTCCTCGTTACATTTTTGGGTCAAAGATGTCTCCCCATTCTCTTTTCGGCTCAAAAATACCCCAATTACCCAAATGGACCAAAATTAGCATTTGGATATGCATGTTTGGTAAAACATCCTTCAATTGAAGGTCCCAACAATACAATCCGTGAAGTATGCAGTGGAAGAATTTGATTTGAAATAATGACAAACTCTTGTGATCACGGGCTTCTAACTCGTGGCTCTGCTCATTCCACCCTACGTACGTTTTTCCTCTTTATCTCACTGTGTTTAATTCACTGTTTTATGCAAAAGGTTAAACATCAGCCTCAATAAGTCGTAAAATCACAAATTTATTTAAATTAAGATTAACCTATATAATTAAAGGAGATGATATTTTTTGTGGTTAACATAATATTTATAGATGCTTATAACATGCGATAGCAAACAACAACATTTTCAGTGTAATTTCACAACCGGGGTCTAGGAAGGATAGAATATTTGTAGATCTTACCTTTACCCCATAGGAATAGAGAAACTGTTTCAAATAGATCCTCAACTTAAATAAAGCATTTTCAAACCATTTGAAAAAGGAAATACAAAAAATGAGAGCAGTAACAACAATGAAATAATACTAAATGGAGAGAAGCACACGACATACAAAAGAAAGAACAGTAATGATAATGACATAATGTGATAATTGAACCACAAAAAAACACAGACAATAATCAAAATCGAAGAACAAGAAACTACAAGAATAATGCTAATACTACTGGTAAGAAAGAAGGTTCAAGTATGACCACCACCAACCTATCTCACAGGAAAGCGAGAGAATGCTCAACTAGCAACTAACTTTCTACGCTAATCCACAACTTCCAAACCCTCTTATCTAAGGTCATGTCCTCGGTTATAAGCTCAAGATGCACCATGTCCTGTCTAATCACCTTCCCAATACTTCTTTTGTTTGCCTTCACCTCTCCTAATGCCTGCCAGTGCCATTGTATGTCAACCTCTCACACATCCTCATTGAGGCACCGATCTACACTTCTCATCCTCACATACCAAATCATTTCAACCTTGGTTTCCTCGTCTTGTCCACCACGAAAATCACTCCTACCTTGTCACAACAGATATCTTCATTCCTAATCTTATCTCTCCCTGTATGCCCACACATCCACCTCAACATTCTCATTTTCGCAACTTTCATCTTTTGAACAAGATAGTCCTTAACTGACCAACAATTTTCCTCATATAACATAGTCGGTCTAACCACCACTCTATAAAGCTTACTTTCTTATCACGCTTGAGAATACTTGTAAAAGAAAATTTTAAAATTTAAATTACAAGTGTCTAAAGAAACACTTTATCGCTTATGTATTCAGGTACTCAATTGAAACAAGCTATAGTTTGAGTGTCTAAATAAAATTTATCGACAAATTTAAGAAGCGATATATGTATGAAGCCTATATATAACGACACATGGAAAGTAAGAATTCATCTATACTACTCTAACGTGATTTGAGTTTACGCATAGCTATTATATTGTTGTTTTATTCTTGCCCCTCAATGTATCAAAATCTCTTTGGGTCCTCAGTTTATAAATTCAAGAATTTAACTCCACACACACTTGGGTGCTGAGTAAGAAAGTCAGAAAATATGCCCATGAAAGGAAGCCAAGTGGGAGTTTTGGGTATGGTGGTTCTAGGACTACTACTTATAGTAGAATTTGTAGCAGTGTCAAGTGGATTGAGTCTTTGTAACATGAACGACGATGGTTTGACAGCATGTAAGCCATCAGTAACACAGCCAAATCCAGTGGAGCCATCTGTTTCTTGCTGTGAAGCCTTGTCAGGTGCAGACTTGCAGTGCTTGTGTTCTTATAAGAACTCATTCTTATTGCCCTCTCTTGGGATCGATCCCGAACTTGCATTGGGTCTTCCTACTAAATGCAATATCACTTCTCCTCCAAATTGCTAAGGGAAAAAAATAAAATAGAGGTCTCTTGAATTTCTTCCCTACTACACCTCTAGCTTCAAAATTAAACTACTTTTGTTGTTGTATTTTAACTTATGTTTGATTCTGAGACCTGGATCCATTCGAAAACGAGTATGTCTTTCGTCATAATGAATGGAAATTTTGTGTTAGCACTTACTCCCTCGGTCCCATGTTATAACTTTTCACATTTTTCTTTTTGAAGTCTCTTAAGAATTCATAAATAAAAGTATGTTTTACTACTTTGTCCTTATCTCTAGCTAATAAATTGCACTTTATTTAAGAACAAGACTAAACTAATCTTGATAAGAGGAAGGTGCTCAGATGGTAAGCATCCCTCATTTTCAACCCCTAGGTTGTAGGTTCGACTCAAAAGGGTGGGAGCTCCTAGGGAGGAGGGGTAAAAAAAAAAAGAGAGACTAAAGTAATCTTATTTCAAAAATATCTAATACTAAGAATAAAATGAGACAAAAATAATTAATTTCATCTTAATTAATTTGGAAAATGACAAGTAAATAAAATATTGTTAGTAACATTAAATCCAAGTGAGTCCGTTCACATTGTTGGTCTTGGGTTCGAAAAAGGAAAAGGATTGTTAAAGATTAGTCCGAAACAATCTTTCTATTCCATAAAGGTAAGGGTAAAGTTGCATACGTCTTAAAGTTCTCGGCTAGTAGATTAAATTGTGTTTATTATTGTTGTTATATTTTTAATAGCATTGACAATTAATATGGAATAATTATTTCACTACACTAAAGAAGGGGAAATGCGAACAACTAAAGAATCTTGCATTACCAGTATATTTAATTTTACATGTAGCAATTAATTAATTGGAGTGTTGACTAAAAACATCCTTGAATTATGATCCAAATTTAAAGTTCATCCTTGTGTTATTATAGTAAGCAAAACAAATTCCTAAACTAATTCAAATAACCCAACAATCATCCTTCTGTTTAGTCTCTATCAAAAACTAACGATATACACAAAAATCACGTCACTCTCTTCTTTAATTTCTCAGTTTGTATCCCTCTCAGCAAATCATATTCCTCCTTCTTCAGGTACATGTAAAATCATTCCTATTCTTCCATCAATAATCGAAGGAAATTGTGTAGAACCATCAACCATTGAAGTGTAATGAAAAGGCAAAAGGATATTTCTTCGGTCAATCCCCTGCTCAAAATACTGCCCAGAGTTTCTATTTTTTTTCCTTTTTTTTTTTTTTTTTTTTTTTTTCATTTTTCATTTTTAACACCACCAGAGCTTTTAATCACCACAAGTGGTGATGATTTATCATGAAAACAATTACTCAATTTTCTATTATTATATAAGGGTTTGTTCATTACGGAGGAAAATATTTTGTAATTTTTTCATCTTCGTTCGGTCAAAAGACTTTTTTAAAAGAAAAGACGAAATTCTTAAAAATGAAAAAAGTAACTTTCCTAGTAGAAGCAAGAAAACAGGCTCCACCAATGACATTTCAAATTGATTATATCAGCCAACACATCTCATCTTTACCCCATCTGCACAGCCCCATTTCCATAGTCCACATCCCTACCCCATCCCCCCGCGTCTCATATGTAGTACTTGTTTATATTATATACAAATGCTTTAGGGTAATATTTTTTGCTTATGTACCAAACACAAGAAAATAATTAAGAAATACTTATTTTCCTAGAAAATATTTTTCCTTCCAACCGAACATGCACTTAATCAGAGTTCTTAGAACTATGAAATCTGTAATTAGATAGATAAAGGAAAAGAAGAAGAAGAAGAAGAAGATAGAGGACATGGAGAGAGAAGAAATTTAGATTGTATTCATTGAGAAGAATTAGAGAGCGTTTTTCATAGTTTGAGTATTACAACTTACTTGATATTGTGTGCATACCATCCTATATATAGTAATGAAATGAGGTAATCAGGCTCAATTGATTTCTAACAACTTTAACTAACTAGTGAGTTGATTCCTAATTATAATTAATAAACTAACTAACCCTTTCCAAAAAATAGTTAATAATGTTTATAACTGCTCAACTAGTAGTCTACTGATTCCTCTTCCTTCAACGCTCCCCCTCAAGATATGTAATTCCAAATATGTTTAAGATGCCTAGCTTAGAAAGAAGATACTCATATTGAACTCTGTTAAGCCCCTTTGTTAGGATGCCTACGGTCTGATCTCTGATTGAAATGTAGTTGGTTGTCACTAGCCTTTGTTGATCTTTTCCTTTATGAAGTGACAATTTATCTCAATATGTTTGGTCCTTTCATGATAGACTGAATTAAATGCAATTTGTATAGTTCTATCAGTGTAGATCTCTGCTGGTAGTTTGATATCTATGCCAATCTCTTTCATAAGCCCTAGTAACTAGACAAGTTCATCCAAAGTTGCAGCTATACTTCTATACTCTGCTTCAGCTGAACTTCTAAAAATAGTGTGTTGCTTCTTAGATTTCTATGAGATAATAGAATCTCCTAAATTAACAAATTATCCAGTGATAGATTTTCTTCAATGAGGATATGATGCCCAGTTTACATCGCAGTAGGTTGTAACTTTATTCTTAAGCTAACTTAATCGTAATACTTCTTGCCCAGGTTCCATCTTGATATATCTAAACAATTTAACAACTGCATCCATGGAAGACTTCTTTGGCTGTTGCAAACATAGACTAAGTGTTTGCACACAGTAGGCAATATTTGGTGTAGTCATAATTAGGTATAAATGCTTTTCGATGAGCCTTTAATAGCCATGTTGATTAGCTGGAGGATCAGTGATTGCATGGTCAGTTTGACAGACATGATCATCATACTCCTTGGTTGTTAGCTTGATGTTTGTGTCAATAGGTGTACCTTCAGGTTTTGCCACTCTAAGTCGTAGTTCAGAAGCAAGTTCAAATGCATATTTCCTTTGATGCATTAGGATGCCACTCTTTGATCTTGCAAACTATATCCCCAAGAAAATATTTCAGCTCACCAAGATGAAAGATCTTGAATTCTTTCTACAGTCTCTATTTGGTGTCTTCAATCAACTTTAAAGTATCTCATGTGATTAACATGTCATCGATCTGCATCTACTAAAATAATATTAGTACCTTTGCTAGTCTATTTTATATAAAGAGAGTGATCAAATTGACTTTGCTTGAACCCAATAGTGATCAATGCTTCTGATAACTTGACATTCCACTACCTTAGTTCATGTTTGAGTCCATATAGGGACTTTAAGAGTCTACACACTGGTTGTTTCTCCCCTGACTCTTAAATCCCTATGGTAAGTCCAGTTATATTTCTTCATGCAAGTCCCCCTATAAGAAAGCATTATAAACATCCATTTGATAGATGAACCATTGCCTTTGAGCAACAACTGTAAGAACTATCCTTACTGTTTTATCAGTATTATAGGTGATAAAGTTTCTTGAAAGTCAATGTTCTCTTGTTGACTATATCCTTTAGCAACTAATTTTGCTTTAAACTTTTTTACCTCACCAGCTGCTTTATACTTTACTTTGAATATCCATTTGCAACCTATAGGTTTCTTACCCTCAGGCAAACTGGTAACCTCCCAAGTTTGATTCTTTTCCAAAGCTTCAATCTCATTTTGCATTGCTTCTACACACCTTGTATCTTGTGGCTTCATTGTATTAAGCAGGCTCAGTAGTTGAAGAGGAATTAGATATGCATGCCTGGTACTTGGTTGAAATACTGTCATAGGTTAAGAATTTTCCCATTACATATGGCTTTTTCTTATGTATATTCAGAGACACAAAGTCTTTTAGCCATAGTGGAGCCTTTCTGTCCCTTCCAATTCTTCTTAGTGTCACTTCTAACTGGTTCTTAGGTTATTGTTGTTTTTCTTGAGGTAAATCTATGTTGTGGTTTTGTCTGGATCTGTTACAACTTGCATCATTTGTTGATTGATTGTATCATGTCGAAATATCACTTTCATAAGTTCATCATTTGGCAAGTTGAGCAAGGTGTCATTGAGCTTGTTATTAGTGATTTTGAAAGAAAACACATCCTCTATGAAACTAACATATCTGTTAAAAAAATACAATTAGTAGGATCATGTAGCAAGTAGCCCTTCTGAGTTTCAGAAAAACCCATCAAGACACATTATCTTGTCCTAGATTGCACCTTGTTTGTTTGTTGTACTTTCTTAGCATAACAAAGACAACCTAAAACTTTCATATGTTGTATGTAAGGTTTTCTTCCATATAAATTATCATAAGGAGATAGATTGTTTAACATAGAAATAGGTAGTCTGTTGATAATCTATATTGTAGCTTTGACACACAAATCCCAAAACTTAATAGGAATTTTATCTTGACTTCTAGAATATGTTTGTATTTTCTCTCAGCTACACCATACTGTTTTGGAGTATATGCACATGTAGTTTGATGAATTATGCCTAAGTTTTGAATAAACTACTGCATAATAAATTGACAAACTCAATTTTGTTGTCAAATATATTTACTTTAATGAATTTATCAATGATATAAACCGAGAGATAAGTACACATACATCCGACTTAAGCTTAAGTAAGTAATTTCAAGTCATTCTTGAGTAATCATCTACTATAGTCAAGAAGTATTTATTTTCGTCAAATTATAAAGTCCCCGTACATCCATATGTATCAATTCAATCAAGTAGAGGTCTTAATACAACTAATAAGAAAAGAAAGTCTTGCCTGCTTTGTACAAGGACCGACTACACATTTAGTGATCTTGTCAGCTATAACCTTACTATTAACAGGAAGTAATTGATTTATTATATTGGTAGATACACACCCTAATATTTTGTGCCACAATTCAATATCTAAGATAACAGTATCAAAAGTAGATTAAGTAATATAGTCAGTAAATTCTACATGTCTTTGAGCATTCATCACAACATCCTTAGAGATCTTATTGGTAGAAGAATTGACAAATCGATAGAGACCATATTCCTCTCTATCAATCTTCTTCACCTTCCGATTGAAAAGATCCTGAAACACATAAAAATCAGGATAAAAAAAACAAGGCATTTTAACTCTTTAGTTAGTTTAGATACAGATAATAGGTTAAATTTGAATTGAGGGATATGAAAAACATTGATGAATTATCCAAAAATGTTACTTGAACTAACATGAGTGTCTAATGATATATCACCATTTGATAAGTAAACCTTATTTGGAATATCAGTGTTTGTAATAGAGATTTTGTTTAGAAAGCTTAGGTCAGACACCATGTGGTTTGTTGCCCAGTGTATGATTCACTAGTGGATAACATCTAAGTCTATTGACTCTACCACTTTACTTGAAATATTAGATGAGTACTTAGGCCTATCTTCTTTGTTAAGTAGCTACAAGATCTGAGAGTATTACTCATTGGTGAAGATACAAGGACTGGTCTGAGGAATTTGTCCTCCAAGTAAAGAATTGGCATCAATTGACATGCTAGTGCTTGCATCCTGACTAAATTGTTGCTATTTAACAATACTACCTGAGTGTCCTTAAGGTGTGTATTTCAAAGATGCATTATGCCCAAATTTCTTCTTGAATTTGAAATCATAAGGGTATCCTATCACTTTTCAGTAGGCCTCTCTAGTGTGACCTATTATCTTACATACTTCACACTATAGATTATAGTTCTTCTTGAACTTCTGATTTTGTTGCTTCACATTTCTGATTAGTATAGTAGACTCACCATCTTTTGTAAAGATAGAAGATTCATACCCAATAGATACATGATTAGAACCAAGAATCTCAAAAAATAGCACCTACAGATTTTTTACTTTTATCACTAATTACCATAACATAAGTCTGATTTGTGGATGGTAGTGGGTTCATTAGTAATATCTAACTTCTTGCTTGACCATATGATTCATTCAACCCCATCAGGAATCAAAAAAATTTAGTTTCTGAAGATAAGATACATAATCTCTTGAAGTCTCACAGTTGCAATTAGGAATAGGCACTAATGCCTCAAATTCTTCCTAAAGATCCTTCAATAATGAGTAATATATTGAAGTAGAAGTTTCTTGAGAGAGGATGTCACAACTTGAGTCTACACCCTGGACGTAACCAACACTCAAAACTACAAGTGGTTTGAGAGAACCACCTAGCATGACATGAAATATAAGACATATACTAAAAATAATGTGGAAGATGAAACATGGACAATAATAGTACTGATGCGGAAGCTAAAACATGGGATGAACTTTTTATGATAAAACACAATAAGACCAATTAAACTATTATTGATTGAGAACAAAATTAGTTAAACTTTGAATGTAACTGTCTGACTGTCAATCTATGAAGCCTTTACTAAAACACGGAATACGGTTAGCCGGGACAACACCCCCAGCTACCTCTCAATAAATAAGTAACTAAAATAAAGTTTAAGAAACTAAAGGTAACTCTGAGTCCCCGGATGAGGAGGACTCACAAACTACTGACTAAAATCCTGTAAGTCTAATTTAGCCATGAGTCTGTGAGCGAGTGCTGAAACACACATCAATGAGAGGATGCAGTACAAATAAAAGTATGCGGTCAGTACGTGAAAATGTACTGAGCATTTAAGATAAAGACTGAAATAACTATATCATATCTGAAAGACTGTAAAACTAAACAAGATCAAATATAAAAATAACTCAATGGAGGAAAAATCAAAGTTGAGACATGCACTAAAAATGAATAACTGAAAGATGATTGCTGAATAACTGAGACTGAGAAATAGTAAAATATTATGTATTTATTTTTAATGCACTTGTAGGCACCTGGAGACATAAATCTGACTTTGTAAATGTACTAAAGACTTGGGACTGAGCAGCTAAAAATATGTTTAACTGAAACTGTTTATGAAAAACTGAAATTGCTAAATAATTAAACCATAAGCTAAATTGACTATCGGAACACATAAACTAAGTAAAATGCTGAATCATAAAGGAAATCTAAAGGTAATATAGGAAATCTAAAGGTAATATGTTATAAACAACATTTATTAATTGAAGATATCAACTCAAAATGTTTATTCTTAAAGCAAATTAAGTTTTCAGATCTAGGGAGTTTCTTACAACCGACATAAACCATGTGAGCATCATGGAGTCCAACATACAGCCCCAGTTAGAAGGGTGTACTATACCTTGGCATAGGTATAGAACCTGTCTAATGTGGATCTACTACTGGGCCTTTGGGCCGAAGAGTCGACCTAACTGACGGAGCAACTCTAGTCTTACAGTGGTAACGTAGTTATGGGACTTGGATTATCTGAACTCTCATTCTCTCAGTGCTAAATAATACTCTCAAAATAATACTTTATTTACTATCTGCTCATAGCTCGGTAAAATTGTTTGTCTGAAAATAAAAGATGACACTAGTACAAATAATTGTTTTGATTGAATTCTAAAATCATAGAATTAGTCATGCTAAATTTTACTAAATTCTGAGATCATGAAATTCTATCTTGCTAAAATACTTTTTTAGGATTTGAACTAAGGTTAAGGCTATAAAAGTCATGCATAAATATTTTCAACATGAACAATATTCATAATATAACATGCTGAAACTGAAAATCATCTAATTTGCATAATTGGGTGTGAACCTATATCACAAAATCATGAAATTCTTGAATTAATTTTCTGAAACTAGAGCACGAGAGCAAAAGGAACTCTCATTACAAACCCACGTACAAGAAATCAATTAAAAGGTGTGGGTTTGGAACCGTAACTCTAACAAAAATCGAAAATTCCTGGCGTGAGAATGAAAGGATTTCCACACTGAATTCTCACATACATTTAATCACTTCAAATATCTAAGAAGAATTCGATCTTGGAAGAAGAAGGACTATGAGAACCTTTCTTGAACCCTAGAGATGAGTTCTTGATTTAACTAGAGATAAGGGAATGATTTGATGTTAGAATCTTGAAAAAATTCTTAAATTTATGTTGTAATACCCCGGAGAATACTTATCTAGACATAGGAGGGTTGAAAAGGTCTCTTGAGGCCTTTTGGGTAGACCAAAGTGAGAAAAGAAACTAAAATCGAGTTTTATAAAAATCTAAAAAAAATAGATATACAGATTGTATACAGTGATATATTGGACATATACATGGTTTACGGACCGTGAAACTGATGTACGGTACATCATTTGAACCATGCTATCCCTGGGAATCTTTCCATTCACTGACCAAGAACTACCGGTCGTGATATGACCCGTGAAACCCAACCACAATTCATTGAATGGGTCTTGAATGATCACTGTTTGACAACGCCTCACTAAAATGCCCATAACATTTTATTCCTGACATGGATTGACGAACTGTCATTGTAGTTAGAAAGAAGACTCAAAAAATATTAATTTGGTAGGTATTGGACCATGTAACTCTTCATATTCTAGGAGGAACGATAATTTGTAGTTGACCCTAGTAGAATCTTGTATAAGAACTTAATCAGTAGAGGAGTTGTCAACTCAACTTTATGTTAGGGTTTTCTTATGACCTTAAATCACATACAATACTCTTACCACACTTAAAATTTGACCTTTACACCTAAGTATAATTAAAAATCAATAGATTCAGGTTTATCTAGACACTCAGAATGATTCAATTTTTAGCCCAAAAGATTAGAGTGTTACAGTATCTCCGTCTTGTAATCATTCGTCCTCGAATGAAGGCTATGAACTAGAGAGAAACGTATGGATTTAACCAATCATGGTTTACATAGGCTATCTAGAACTGTACTTATCAACCAGGGTTTGACAACCAACTACTAAGGAATGCATAAGCACGAGTCATGAGTACATATATCATAAGTTTTTTTAAAGTAAGGCTGACATTCATAGGATCATAAGGTAACACTGGGATCTCTGCTTGAAGCTATTGCTTCTCATTCTAGAGATTGGAAATGTTGATGAATCCTTATTAAGTGCATAAACCTGAGTCATAGTGTCATGACCCAAAATCCGAGGTCATGATGACACTTAACCCATCCCGTACCCAGGGTAGGTAAGCCCAACATCAAAAGAGATAAAGATGCATAAAGGAAATAAATAAAACTAGATACAAGACATTAAGATAAAGTCAAGCCATATATAAATAACTAAGTCTGAAACTGAACAAAATATAATCTAAATCCAAGATCTAGTGTGATGATTAAGAGCACTAATAAACTAACATAGAATCCAAAATACATGAATCTGTCTCTGATAAGTAAAATAAAGACAAAATAAAGATAGGATAGAATCCAGGATATGCCTCGAACACTGAAGCTCACCAATACTCCGAGTCAGCCTCTACTTCATACGATCTCAAGCTCTGTGGGTTATACTCAAACTGGGATCTACATCGAAAAGGGTATGAAAAGTAGGAGTAAATATGGTCCACTTGTACTCAGTAGGCATCATAGGTCGATCAAGCAAAGCAGAAAACTAAACAAGTAAAGGATACTATGAGCACGTTTCCACCTACTTAAAAAAAAGTTCACAACGGTAGCTCAAACCGTATCTCCTAACAATTCTACAAGTACAATAACATTATAAGAATGACTACACATAAATATGTAAAAGAAGACTAATACACAATATCAAATACATAAAAGAAATGCAAGTGATGCAATGCAATGACCATAATGTAATGTCTCAATATCACCTCACATACACCTTCCAAGTGAAAGCTTCCAGAATAGGATACCATAGGGGGGGGGGGTTCGCAACCCATATCGTCCACAATCTCATATCTCAATCAACCTTAGAGGCATATTCCTTAGTCAAGGGATTTTTTATAAAGTGATTCATTTCCATTTCAAAATCAATATTTCTCAGTATTACCAATTCCAAGAATATGGATGAATAAAACAAGGATGCATGCTCATAACCAAATCAATATCATGTAATGAATCAGTTTAATAATGGTATAAACGAGTGTAAATCTCCTCAAATATCAAAAAATCATGATATAAGTCATCACATGACAACACAATAAAAGAGAGTCATGTCAGACATCAATATTAACAATTCAAGCCCCCACTAGCGCATCAAGATAATAATAAGACAAATAATGCTCAAATAAGGTTGATACCAGCATCCACACGGGGATCACAATAATAATAATAATACCTCAAGTCAATGATGATATTCACATAAGCTCCCACATAGGCAACACGATAATAATATGATCTCAGAATGTGTATATCATTTTTAAATCCCCAATCCATTGCATACTTTATGTGAATGGTTAACTTATCTGCCCGGTATGAAGAAAATTAAGCAATAACCTACCTCGAAAAGTCAAATTGCCACATATGAAATTGAGCACAGTTTTGCAAAGAAATAGCCCACTTATTTCTCTAGAAGAGATGGGAAATTTTAGGACAAGCGAATCATTTATGATGAAGAGGATGAGATTCAAGAGAATGATTCTAAGATATATGATTGAATCAAAGTGATTTGTACTTCATTCAAGCATTGGATCTCCTGTTTCATCTCAATTAAGAAGGGGGGACCAAACATGTTGGTGCTAAAAGCAAAACCCTGTATAGAATCTCTTAATTGTTACAGAGCTACAAGAAAAGGATTCTTTAACCAGAAAAAACCTAAGCCTGGACCCTTTAGCATAGAGCTTTTTCATTTTATAGAGCCTTAGAACGAACTAAATCTATCAAAAATATAATCTATATGTCAAAAAGAGTCAAACGATACCCATATTATCTAGTTTCGTTCTCGTTCCAAAAATAATTTGAAAATCAACCCCAAAGAAAAAAGGATAAAATTGAAATTTTATTTAAGAATCATGTTTCCATACTCTAAGGGTTCTAAATATGAAAATCCATTGATAAACAAGTTGAAATCGAAGAAAAACTATTTTTTTCTCTTTACCGGGTGAAACCCCAAAAATCCAAGTTTAAAATCCAAGTTTGAAGATGATTTAGTGAAATAATTAGTGAATAAGGAGAAAAATCACGTTTAGAAGCTCACCCAAGTCCAATTTGATGAAAAGTCATCTTTGAAATCGCCAAACTAGAAACCCCAAAGCTTGAAAATGGAAGAATGGAATAAAAGAGAAGAAAAAGATATTTTATACCAGCGACTTCGCCTACGCGGTAAAATGGTCACCTAAGCAACGTCTTCTGAGTGGCCAGATTATTGCTAAGGCGATAGTTAGGTGATCGCTAAAGCGGTACATTTTTCGCTAAGGTGGCATCACTAAGGCGGAAGAAAGCATCACTTAGGCGATGTGTTGGGTCGGTCGACCCATCGCTAAGGTGACGCTTTGGTCTGCCTAGGCGCTAACGCTAAGGCGACCAAATGACCGCTTAGGTGGTTGCACCATAAACCAGCTGAAATATTACTAAGTAAAAATGACTCCTAATGGATTCTCGAAATTCAATCGAGAGCCCGTAAAAATAATCCAATAATGCTATTAGGCTAATTTTGATGTTCCAGACTAAATAAAAGCATCAGATTTATCAAAAAAGGTCGTTATCAATAAATTAACCCCCAGGATACCCTTTAGGAAATTAACTAGTTTCTCGTCTAAGAGGTCAAAATTCAATATAAAGGCTCGAAACCCAAACCAACCATGCTACTAACCCAAATTCGACATTCCGGATCTAATGGAACTGACAAAATCACCATCCGATGCTCGGATCACAAAATATGACCAAAGTCAAATTAATCACTTTCAAGGCTACTCAAAACCTCAGACTCACTCAAATCACTCTAGCATGCTTTGGGGATCGTTTCAACCAACCCCACAACTCATATAAGTCATATAGCAACTACGGAGAAGGTCAAAATGATTAAAATATAGAAAGTGATAAAAATCATAACAAGGATTGTTACGTTATCCACCACTAAAATCAGAGTTCTTCCTAGAATGAAAAACAAATCGAGTACCTGAGTCGATAAGAAGATGGGGTTATCTACGCTGCATGACAGACTCAATCTCCCATGCAGCCTCTTTAATAGGGTAATGTCCCTATCAAAATTTCACAGAATCACTATGCTTAGACCTCAACTTCCCAATCTATCTATCTAAGATAGCAATGGGCTCCTCCTTGTAGGACAAGTCATGATTTAATGTAACAGAATCCCACCGGATCACATGTATATCATTTGGACGGTATCGCTTCAGCATCGAGATATGGAATACTAGATGAATATCTGACATATGTGAAGGCAAAGCTAGCCAATACACTACATCTCCAAACTTTTCAAGGGTCTTAAAAGGGCTAATAAACCTCGAACTAAGCTTTTCTTTCTTCCCAAATCTCATCACACCCTTCATGGGTGATACCTTCAACAAAACCCGTTCACCAAGCATAAATGCTACATCACAAACTAGACAGTCGATGTAACTCTTCTGCCCACTTTGGGCAGCCACAAGCCTCTGTTGAATCAACCTCACTCAATCTATCGAGTCTCTCAACAAATCTGTGCCCCAAGGTCTAACCTCAAATGAATTAAACCATCCCATGGGGGATCTACACCTCCGCTAATACAAATCTAATGTTGGAATGGTAACTGTTGTTGTAGGTGAACTCAGTTAAGGGAAAGAACTGGTCCCAATGACCACCAAAGTCCATAACACATGCTTGAATTATGTCCTTTAACACCTGAATAGTCCGTTCTGATTGGCCATCCGTCTGAGGGTGAAAAACTATGCTTATCCCAAACTGAGTACCCAACTCACTCTGTATAAAACTCTAAAAATTTGAGTAGACTGCGTACCTCTATCAGAAATAATGGAGATAGGTACATCATGCAACCGAAATCTCTCTAATGTAGATTTTGACCAACTTCTCTATATTGTAGTTCACCTTCACATGTTCAAAGTGGGCTGATTTAGTCAACCTATCCCATAATCACCCAAATACAATCAAAATTCCCCTAAATCGATGGTAAGCCTACCACAAAATCCATAGTGATCAGCTCCCATCTACACACGGGAATAGGCATCCTCTGTATATTACCACTCAATCGTTGATGCTCATACTTCACTTGCTACCAATTCAAACACTTGGCCACAAACTCCATAATGTCCTTCTTCATCCCACACCACCAATAGTGTTGCTTTAAGTCATGGTAAATCTTAGTCGCTCCTAGATGAATAGAATACTTAGAACAATGAGCCTCCTCCAAGATCAATCTAATCCAACCACCAACACTCGGCACACAAACACGACCACCAATCCTCAAAACACCCTCGAAATCAAGAGATGTCGCCTTTACCTTGCCCCTCAACACTTTATCACGAATCAGTCTCAGTTTCTCATTATTAAATTATCGAGCTCGAATCTACTCCATCAATGAGGATCTAGCCTCAACAATGGCCAACACACTTCAAGTGTTGAAATATCAATCCGAACCAACTGATTAGCTAAAAACTGAATGTCTAAGGCTAAAGTTCTCTTCCTTGTCAATAGATAAGCCAAACTCCCTATACTCATCGCCTTCCGACTCAAGGCATCTGCTACCACATTAGCCTTGTCTGGATGATAAAGAATGGTGAGATCATAATCCATAAGCAACTCTAACCATCAAAGTTGTCTCATATTAAGATCTCGCTGAGTGAAGAAGTATTGAGGGCTATAATGATCAGAGAAAATCTCACAATGAACTCCATACAAGTAGTGTTGCCATAATTTTAACACAAGCACAACCGAGGCTAACTCCAAATCATGAGTAAGGTAGTTCTTCTCATGAGGTTTTAACTGTCGAGAAGTATAAGCAATCATCTTACCCTTCTACATCAAAACACCACCCAAGCCAACTCTAGAAGCATCATAAAACACAGTGAAACCCACGCCCTCCTCAAGAAAAGTTAATATAGAAGCCGAAGTCAACAACTCTTTGAGCTTTTGAAAGCTACTCTCACAATTATCCGACTACTGAAAGAAAACCTTTTTTTGAGTCAACTTGGTCAAAGGAGCTGTAATAGAAGAGAAACACAGCATGAACCGATAATAATAGCCCACTAAGCCAACAAAACCCTAAATCTTGGTAGGAGAAGTAGGTATAGCCCAATCACGAACCGCCGCTACCTTAGCCGAGATGACCATAATACTATCCTTGGTCACAACATGACCCAAGAAAGAAATGAACTCCAATCAAAACTCTCACTTGGAGAACTTGGCATACAACTTCTCATCTCTCACTCTCTGAAGTAGAGTCCTCATAAATCACACATTCTCGGCCTCATTCTTGGAATAAACAAAGATATCTTCGATGAACACAATCACAAAAGAATCAAGGTAAGGCTAAAATACTTTGTTCATTGATGTCGCCTAAAATATGACTCCTAAGAAGTATAAAGTGGTTGCTATATCAAATATAGAACCCAACTAGGTTAGGGTCGATCCCACAGGGAATAGGATGAAAGTAGGTTGAGTTCTTGTTCGGGTAGTTGGCAAATAAGTAAAAAGGGAGAAACATTTGTAAACAAGTAGTGATAGTAAAAAGTGTTGATTCTTTGAAGTTGTTTTCAATATGAGAAATACACTGGGACTGTGATCCCCAATGATTCCTTAACTCCACCAGTTACTTGTGCTGACAAAACATTCCCGCTGCGGTGCATGCAAAATCTGACAAGATATGTTCATCTAAACGTCTCTCGACCTTGGATAGAAAAATTTCACTCTTATCCTCTCGGTCTCCGAGCTTCGCACTACTAACCCTTGTCCTGGATCTCAGATAACTATTCCTGCTAAGGCTCAAGTTATTAGATGAAGGTTGATAGCTTCAAATCTCTGTTGTTATTTCCTTTTCCCAATCTCTACTTCTCTCTCGAGCAAGTCTAGAATACAGGCAAGTTTATAACATTTGCAATCGTTAGAAGATCAATCACAACAAAGGAAATAACAATACATGCATTCACAGTGGTTCAGAATTTCTTTGCACTTAACCCATCTTGTTAATTCCTCATGGTTCACACAACCCTAGTTAATGAGTTTAGCTACTCATATTCGCAAGAGCACAATAGGAATTCGAGGATGAAGTCATAATTATAAGCTCACGATAATGAAGAAACTCTGAAATCTCAACTATGAATAAAATCCAAGAATCGGTATTCCAAGATTACAAAATCAATAATGTGTTTCTGAACTCAAAATAATGACAAAACTATTTCAAAATAATATACTGACTAACTCCTGCACATAGGACAAGACAGAGGTATTTATAGACACAAGATGAATCCTGTCCCAAATAAAATAGGAGACTAAAGTCGGCAATTTTCCACGGTATCGTGGAACCAGGCCATGTCACATAGGTCCCTGTCGTGAGAATCAGGCAGCACCACACAATCTCTGAAGTCTATTCACCTCACCTACTCACGTCACGTGAGTTGAATCACGCCACGTGGATGCCTGTCATGGAAAGCAGGTTATAATTCCACCTATCTGAAGTTGATCCACGATACCTTCTCACATCACGTGAGTGTACCTACGGGACGTAAGTCTCTGCCGTGATTCACCCCTGGGGTTACACCTTGACTCTTTTATCTTCAATTTCTCCATTCTTATGCATTTTTCTTCACGTTATCTCCATTTCGCATCCATAACCTATTTCCCTGCAAAGTAGGACAGAAAACACATCATACCCACAAGATATACCCAAGTTATTGCATATTTTCCTTATTTAAGCGTCGAAAGTGTCATTTGATCATGACACATCAACACCCTCAACTTAGAACGTTTGCATGTCCTCAGGCAAACAAAACAAAACAAACATATACGATGATTAACTAAGAGAAACCTAAGGGACCTACAACAGTCGACTCATTGCTTTTGACCTCAAAACTTTTCTGACCCCTCCTTCTTACAAATCAAAACCACTGTGTGCATACGTGCAACATATTATCATAACATAGAAGGGATCAAGTAATGGCATGAGATTATGAACATACAACTAAGCTTATATGCAAATGACATTATCCAAACAAATAGCAGCTAACAATACAACCCATGTACTCTCACAATCAAAGAAGTCCCATGCACTCACAGTATACTAATGAATCTCAAATTAGGGACTTGGTCAAAATATTCTCTCTTACAAAGAAGTTCAAACAGTGTGCATGAAATACCATAGGCTTGCCCTTATTTTCTATGCCTTAGTTTTTCGGACAGTTGACTAGGATCACTATAGGGCTTTAATCGGCTTGTAATGTAGGCTTGGGGATGGGTATGGTACATATGGATATGGTGACTCAACCCTCCTTTACTCGACACTATCTTTGGTTCCACTTTCCAACCATGCTTATTTATTCTCCCTTATTCTCCTTTATTTATTTTCAGATATTTGGGTGTGATTTTCTTCACTTTCAAAACACAATTTTCTCTTCTTTTTTTTTTCTCTTTCAATTTCTATTCATTTCACTTTATTTTTTTTTCTTCACACCCAAATCTGTTTTCTCTCTCTCTCTTTTTTTTTTTTACTAACCCCTTCTTCATGCCCAAATCAATTTACGCACCCCTATAATAGTCACCCTCAACTTAGGTGATTTACCTGAGTTGAGGTACACAATGTACAAGAAGGGACCATGGTCAAGACAGGTTCATTATACATCAAAATGGGAAGGTGAATAGGCTAATGAAAGAAATAGGTCAATTATATCTCAAAGTATGGATCAAGGGATATTTATTTCATTTGATCGGGTATTTAGGCTACAAGTAGGCTTATTCAAAAATGACATATGATCCTTTCCTAACCACTATCCTCTAACCTAGGCAAGACTAACCGGGCAAGTTCTGGATCGCACACACAAAGTCAACTAAGTAATGACCTCACACACACTTAGCACAGGGTTACATTATCAACTACTACCTATTTGGGTTCATGCAATGCTAGCTACAGTTATTTTGTCTATAATCCTAATGCCATAACAAGATCCAATAGCTGCCACAAACTAGCATGCTACACACACATTTTAAAACAAAATCTTCCGAAGGGGTATCTTTTAATCAAATAGTATAACTTGTTCAAAACTGGATTGCACTACGGTTCCCCTATTTTTCTCCTAATTCAACAAGAAAACACATAAATACTATAAATAACAACCTGAATATACCGGTTCTACTATGATAGCACACTTGGGGGGAAAAACACGGCAACAAAAGCCCCCAAGTGGTGGTATACCCCCACCCCCAACTAAATAATGGTGCACTGCCCATAGTGCACAACTATCAATATAATAAATGCAAGGGAGTGAAGACATACCTGCAGCGCCCTAAGCGCTGAAAGTGGGCCCGCCCATAAGGGGATCATCAGTATGCTCTGTGGGCTCTCTGCTAGATGCATCCGGTGTAGGGGGTGCCTAACTAGAGGACGCAGCTCATTCCCTCTGCTCCTGGGCGATCTGACTAGTATGGTAATCCAACCTGGAGGCCTTAACTGCTCTCCAGAGATCACCCTTATACTCGTCACCACTATCCACCTGCTTTTCTGGATTGCGTGGTCATTTGCCTCTATCTATAGGAGGCTCCTCATCGGCAAACAAATCCACCTCAAAAATTGGTCGCGTCGGAGATTGAACAGGCATAGGTGGAATAATAGGGGCGCTGCTTGATGCCAAAGCTTAAACCTCCTCTCGCAATGCAGCTACCTCCTGTGTCAATGCTGCCATACCAAGAGTCTGTTTCGTACCCAATCGGGTATCTATCCGCGCCTCAAAGCTATCAATTCGTCCATGCAGCTCTCGCATGAATTTATCCATAGACGCAGACATACGGCCACCACTCTAGCCTCTGCAGCCTCAACTGTGGTCCTAACCTATGGCTTAAGCTGGGATACCAACTTATCCATCTGTGCCTCTGTGTGGGTCTGCCTCTCAAACATCTGCGTCTGTCTATCAACCAGTTGCTGTAGGAAGTCTCTCAAAATTGAAACCATACCATAAGGAAGCGGTGGTACGGTAGTGCCTGGAGCCTTATCATCAATCACCGGTCTTGTGGCCTCAGTAGGTTTATGCACTGTCTCAGGAATACTCACTGGTGCTGGGGTGCTCACCGGCTCCTCGCTATCTCCCGACGCTTCAAAAAGGGCTGCTCCTGATGACCCAGAAGGTTGAGACCTTTGTGGAACAATGGGGTTAGATCCCCGCTGCTACATCAACCCAATATTGGCTATGCGGGTCACCTCAATATAGTGATCGATGGTAGGAAGTTTAACCACACCCACCCTATCACACAGGCTCTGAATCAAACAAGGGAAAGGGATACTGGTATGGTCTCGAAAGGCATGCTTATGAATCTCCCTAAGAATGTACCTGGCGATATGAATATCATAACCGACAATGATGCTAGATACCACAACAGTCCGATCCAAGGTGAGTGAATTATCAGCATTAGTGGATCCCAATCGATGCCTAACAACCAACCACCAAAACCTGCCAGCAAAATAGAGTGTGGACTTCTTTATATCCAGCTTCCCAGTCACCCAACTAGTATCAACACCATCCTCCGCTATATAACCAACAATCCACCTCAGTAACTCCAACTTTTGATCAGCATCACTCATTTTAATCCAATTTCTGACAGTCTCCATACGGTGATCAAACTCAGCAGTCATAGCTGGCAGTGGACGGTCTGCATGGTCTTCTCAGATATATCGACTCTGGTCCCTCAAACCAAAGTGTGAGTCAATAGTGGTTGGTCCTGGTACCAATGTCCAATAGGTGTGATCAAATCAACAGAAGCAACATAGGATGCATAAAACTTGCGGACCAATTCTGGGCTATAGCGACCAGGAGGCTCCGTCATCCATCCAAATCCATACTGATCAAACACAGTCTAGATATCGGGCAATGCCCTTAACTACTCTATCCTATATTGGGGCTCCTCCATAATATTTCTTCTACACACGCCCCACTCATTAAGCTTAGCATCCCTGTCATAAAACACCCACATGCCCTGAACACACCATCGTTGGATATCCCTTCTCTGTGAGGGAGTCGGGGCACTCTGTTCACCAGTGCCCGAAATAGATATTGTAGCCTTTGCCGTAGAGGTACACTGTCCTGTAGTATTATCCGCAGAGCCCGATACCGAATCATCCTCCCCCTCTTCAGATTGGGGGCAGACTTGGAAGACTAATCAGGAACAGCCGGCTTGACAGACTGTGGAATGGGCTGAAGTGCGGCCCGGGCAGCAGCTTGTGCCTGAGTTTGTAACCTCTTGGTACGAGGTACTAGTGCAGTATCATCAGTGCCAATATCAAAAACCTCTTCGGACCCATGTTTTCCTGACTCTGATCACACAATTGGGTTGGAAATTCTGGATTTTTTATTCGAACTCTTGATGAAGAATCAAGGTGGTCACGTTTGGGGTTTGGTTTGGGGGGCATGATGTCGGGTTTTGGAATAGGTCGCTCGAATTTGGGTCGTAAGGGTCGGATTTGGGTCGTACGGGTTCGGGTTTGGGTCGAATTTACAGGTTTTGTGGGGATTTAGGTGATGACGGTTTGTAGGATTTGAATTTGGTCTTTGGGAATGTAGAAAAATTTGGATTTAAGGTATGCTAATTTGGTGATTTGTGGAAATTAGGGTTTATGTTTAGCATTTAAAGTTGAGAAAGTTTATTTGAAATGGAGTTTGGATCGGGTATGAGGGGAAGATGTAATTATATGAAGAGTTGGATCTAGTCGGGTCGGGTTTCGGGTACCCGCAGATTTTTGGTTTTCACGATACCACCCACGTGATGTGGGTTGACCCACATCACGTGGGTCTCTGGCGTAGATCACTTCTGCAGGTGTCAATTTCGTCTGATTTTCATGATACCACCCACGTGACGTGGGTTTCAGACGTAGGTCAACTTCTGCAGGTGGTAATTTTCCTCTAACTTCTACGGTACCAGTACACGTGACCTTAGGCGAACCTACGTCTTGTGAATCACCTCCGTGGGCAGTACTGGCACATACTCAGTTCAATACAACATCATCAAATCTTGGGTTACCTCCCAAGTAGCGCCTGATTTAATGTCGCGGCACGACACGGCTAAGTTGGATGCTCAGACTTTCCCAACCAGCCCATGGGTTGCCTCCCATGAAGAGCCTAATTTAATGTCACAACACGACATGGCTAGCTTGACTACTTAGACTTCATCAAGCTCAAGCTCCTCACATGTCCTTATTTTTTTCGTGATTCCCACATAATGCTTTACACGCTGCCCATTTACCTTGAATAGAACATTATCATCTCCATTTAGCTCAATTGCTCCATGTGGGAATACCCTGACCACCGTGAATGGTCCAGACCATTTGGACTTTAACTTTCCAGCAAACAAGCGAAGCTTGGAGTTATAAAGTAGCACCAAATCTCCCGGGTGAAACTCTCATTTCTCAATGCGTCGATCATGATATAATTTCATCTTCTCTTTATATATTGCTGAACTTTCATAAGCCCGGAGACAAAATTCATCCATCTCATTCATCTGCTCAAGTCTCAATTTAGCCACTTCACTCCAGTCTAAATTCAACCTTTTTAAAGCCCATAAAGCCTTATGTTCAAGTTCGACAGGCAAATGGAAAGATTTTCCAAAAACTAAGTGATATGGTGATGCACCAATTGGTGTCTTGAAAGCAGTTCGATATGCCCATAATGCATCATCCAATCTTCGAGCCCAATCAGTCCTATTGGCATTCACCATTTTTGCTAAAATAGAATTGATCTCACGATTTGACACCTCAACTTTCCTTCTTGTCTAAGGATGGTAAGGTGTTGCCACCTTATGTTTAACCCCATATTTTTCAAGCAGGGCCCTGAACAGACGATTGGAGAAATGGGATCCTCCATCACTAATGATAACTCGGGGTGTACCGAATCGTGAAAATATGTTCTTTTTCAAGAATGTCGTGACACTTCTTCCTTCGTTATTAGGAAGCAGAATTGCCTCCACCCACCTAGAAACATAATCAACAGCTACCAAAATGTATTTCATCCCATGTGAGCTCACAAAAGTGCCCATAAAGTCAATTCCCCACACGTCAAACAATTCAAGCTCAAGTATAGTTGTCATGGGAAGTTCGTGTCCGCGTGAGATATTACCTTGCCTTTGACATTGGTCATAAGCTCGAGTGTAATTATGAGCATCTTTGTGAATAGTAGGCCAATAGTACCCACGTTACAAGATTTTATGGGCAATCCGCGCACCTCCATGATGACCCCCAACTGGAGATGAATGACATGCTTCCAAAATACTCATCATCTCGACCTATAGAATACATCTTCGAATCATACCATCTGCACATACCCTAAATAAATATGGCTCATCCCAGAAGAATTTTCTCACCTCATGCATGAATTTCTTTCTCTGCTGATACGACATATCTTTCGGAACTAAATCACTTGCCAAAATGTTGCCAAGATCATCAAACCAAGGGATTAAGTCTTGTGATGCTGCTAGTACTTCCTCATCTGGAAAAGTATCATCAATCTCAAGATAATCCCTTAATTTAAGCATGGACTCCTCCTCAAGGCGTGATAGATGGTCAGCAACTTGATTCTCGGTTCCCTTTCGGTCCTTGACTTTAAAGTCAAACTCTTGTAATAGAAGTACCCAATGAATCAACCTTGGCTTAACATCCTTCTTCGACATAAGATATCGAAGTGATGCATGATTTGTATGTACAATTACCTTTATGCCAATCAAATAATAGCGAAATTTCTTAAAAGCAAAGACCACCGCCAAATTCCTGTTCAGTCACAATGTAATTCTTTTGAGCTGGATTAAGCACTTTGCTAGCATAGTAAATCAAATGTAAAATCTTCTCACGTCTTTGGCCAAGGACTGCACCCAAAGCCACCCCGCTAGCATCACACATAACCTCAAAAGCCATTGTCCAATCTAGTGAAATAATGATAGGGGCTGAAATCAACTTTTCTTTCAAACACTAAAATGCTTTAATACATGCCTCATCGAACACGAACTTCACCTTCTTCTCTAAAAGTTTGCATAACGGGTTAGCAATTTTTGAGAAGTCTTTGATGAATCTCTTATAAAATCCTGCATGTCCCAAGAAAATTCGAATTCCTTTCACGGAGATCGGTGGAGGTAACTTTTCAATCACCTCAATCTTTGCCTTATCCACTTCAATACCTTTCTTGAAAATCTGATGCCCCAATATGATACCCTCATTGACCATAAAGTGGCATTTTTCCCAATTTAGCACTAAGTTGCACTCCTCGCATCTTTGCAGCACATTAGCAAGGTATGCCAAGCAATCATCAAATGAGTTTCCCACAACAGAAAAATCATCCATTAAAACCTCAATAGTGTCTTCCACCATGTCGGAGAAAATAGACATCATGCAACGTTGGAAAGTGGTCGGTGCATTACATAGACCGAAGGGCATCCTTTTAAATACGAATGTCCCATATGGACAAGTGGAAGTGGTCTTCTCTTGGTCTTCGGGAGTAATGAAAATCTGATTATACCCCGAATATCCATCGAGAAAACAATACCATCCTCTACCAGCAAGATGGTCTAACATCTGATCCATGAAGGGCATAGGAAAATGATCTTTTTCTATCCAAGAATTTAGGTTTTGATAATCCATGCAAACTCTCCACCAGTAACCGACCTCATTGGGATTAACTCATTCTTGTCGTTTGGCACCACAGTGATTTCTTCCTTCTTTGGCACACACTGAACTGGGCTCACCCACTTGCTATCAGCAATAGGGTAAACCACTCCTGCATCTAACAACTTGATGATCTATTTCTTCACAACCTCTTGCATAGGTGAGTTTAGACGACGTTGGTGTTCAATGCTCGGTATGCACTCAGGATTAAGTTGAATTTTGTGAGTGCAAATGTCAGGTAGAATTCCTATAATATCACCAATGGACCAACCAATGGCCCTCTTAAATCTTCTTAATATCGAAACCAGAGCCTCTACTTGCCACTCCACCAATTTATTAGTAATAATCACAGGCAAGGTGTTGTTGGATCCCAAAAATATGTAGCGAAAGTGAGCCGGAAGAGCCTTAAGCACTAAAACTAGAGGCTCCTCAATAGAAGGACGAGCTGGTGGGGTCACCCTATTCTTCAAATCGAGATCAAGTTTCTTTGGAGCATAAGTGTATGCTCCCTTACTAGTGAGTGCACCAACTATCTCATCGTATTCCTCAATACCATCGCTATCAAAATTCATCATCACAACCGCAAGAGCTTATACCCCCAATATTTCTTTGAGAGACACGAAAATATCAGTATCTTCAACCGCATCTATTACCGAAATCACCCGCATATCTTTCGGTTGCTTCATGGAATGACAAATATTAAAAGTGACTTGTTCATCATTTAACCTGAATTTCATATGCCCTATTTCCATGTAGACTAATGCACGACCAGTGGCAAGGAATGATTTTCCCAATATGATGGGAACCTCAAAATCAACTGCACAATCAAGGATCACAAAGTCAGCCAAAAATATGAAAGATGCAACTTTTACCAAAACATCATACAAAATACCCACCGGCTTTTTCATAGTTCTATCCACCATGAGAAGTCTCATAGAGGTTGGTTTTGGTGCTCCTAACCCCAACTACTTGAAAACGGCTAACGGCATTAAGTTAATGCTAGCACCCAAATCACAAAGTGTTTTAGCAAAGTTGTAGGACCCGATAGTACAAGGAATCATGAAAGCTCCTGGATCCTCCTTCTTTTAAACTAGGGAACATGAAGCAACTGCACTACAATGATGTAAGTTATCTACCGACTCAAAACTGACAGTTCTCTTCTTTGTCACCAAGTCTTTCATGAACTTCGCATAACCTGGCATCAGCTCCAATGCCTCAACAAGAGGGATGTTTACCGATAGCTCTTTCAACATTGTAATAAACTTCTGATATTTGCCTTCCTCAGCCTTCTTTTTTAATATTTAAGGAAAGGAAGGAGGAGGTCGTAGGATAGTTTTCAGCATTTGTGGGACCTCCTTTTCCTTCCTCTTTTCAGATTTTGCCTTTTCGCCAGTATCACGAGGATTTGGAACTATTTCGATCTTTGAATTATCTGGCTCTATCTCAGTATCCACATCAACTATCATCAGCTCATTGGTTTTACTACTATCCACAGATATAGATAGATCTGTTGTGCATTTCCCGCTTCTAGTAGTAATGGCCAGACACTGGCTATCATTCTTCGGATTCTGGACGGTATTGCTTGGAAGGGTACCTGGCTGACATTGGTTCAATGCCACCGATATCTGCCCGAATTGCTTCTCCAACTGTTTAATAGCAGTCAAATGGGATTCTACTTTCTGACTTATTCTCGAGATGTCTAACCTAGTCTCCTATTGAGAAGGGATTCCATTCTTGAATTTCCAGAGTCAGCATCGCTGTTTATTGGTGGAACATATACACCACTCTTCTCTTTATAATCATCCTTCCTCCTCCAATTACCATCATGATCTCGTTCTCTATCTCTATATCCCGACTTGTTGTAACTGTCACCATAGTAGTTCCAACCTTGATTCCCTTGCCTCGAGTTCCAGGAGTCTTGGTTAGACCCTTGGCCCTTGGCTTGGAAACCCGCCACTTCTCGATCCAAATACTTAGCCTCTTTATCAGATTCATAATCATCATGTCTAGGCATTTTACCTTGTGCACAGATGGCATGCACCTTTTCAACATCTCTAGCCGCAATTTGTTTGGCCAGAAGACCAATTTCTGTCCTCAGCTAAGCGACCTCTTGAGCTACAGATTCTTCCGAAGCTCGTTGTGCTGCTGAGGCTCCAATAGCATATGTGCCACCATGTATTTCTGCCTCCCGAATATGCCATCCTTGATTGGTCTTAGTGATACAATCTAATATCTCTGAAGCTCGTTCCCATCTCAAACTCATGAATGCTCCACCAGTGATAGTATCTTCTACCGCCTTTGTTTTGGCATTTAAAGCCTTGTAGAAGATTTCAAGTAAGTTCCTACCACTCATCCTATGATTTGACACATTCTGTAGCTTCTTCTTGAACCTTAGCCATGTCTCGTAAAGTGCTTCAGAATGTAGTTGTCTAAAGTTGTAAATTTCATCCTTCAACTGTAGCATCTTGGAAGGTGGAAAAACTCTTTCCAGAAATTGATTTCTTAACTCTTGCCAAGTAGTGATGGAACCTCGTGGTAATTCTACCAACTACAAAGTCGCCTCTTTTTCACTTTCTTAATTTTGCACTTTTGATCTTTTTCCTTCCATTTGGAACAAATATGGATACCTTGGTCTCATTATTTGTTTTCAACTTCTCAGGTTATCTACTCTACTTGCTGCTTTCTCCCAAAGGGCTTTTACGAAGGTTACATCTTTATTTACTAACCTTTGCTCTTGTTGGTCTAGAATAGCCATAGGTATCTCTTCCTAATGAGGTCCTTCATAACTTGTACATTTTCAACAAAAGCAATGGCTCTCGACGTATGACTTGTTTTAGCTTGTAACTATGATCGCACCATCTTAACCTTCTCTATAGCTTAGTGAACAAGATCTAGCCCCAAGTAAGGTAGTTTTACTCACTCTAAATCAATTGATGATTTAAACTTTCTTCTATATAAACCTTTGTAAGATACTATTTTGATACTTGAATAATAGCTATTATTATAAACACATTCAATAAGAGGTAGATGACCATCCCAACTACCTTTGTAATATATTGTGTAAGCTGGTCATATAATTTCAAGTGTCTGGATGCTACGTTCTTCTTGTCCACCTGTTTAAGGATGAAAAACTGTACCCAACTTCACTTGTATATCTAAACTTTTTGTATCTTTGGTTGTTACCTCACTCAATTACCGATAATCAATACTCATTCTCAATGTGTCGTTTCTCTTTTGTGCAAATAACACTGATGTACCCCACAGGGACATACTAAGTCCTGCTAGCTGACATGTGTATACCTTGGACATCGCTTTTCTTACCTCAGGATAGGAAGAAATTTACCTTTCCGCTTAAGGACGGTCTTTGTGGAAGAAATTTAGGAATATATTTTCTTAGCTTGGCAATCTTCGTGACATACAAGAAGCCAACCACTTCATACCCATTAAAACATTAAAAATCCTTCATTTCCATCTCCATAAGATTAACCATCATAGCATGGGCAAAAATATCTACTATACCATTATGATAGGTTCTTTTAACTATACTATATTCACCGACAGGTGTAGATATTTCCATTGATTTGACTAATAACTACAGTGCCCATTATATTCGAATTATAGTAGCCGATGGAATAATATACGATAGAGTAGAGCTCAGATCAGTCAATACATATACATCATGTAACAATATGGTAATATACCTAAATACCTGTATCGTCATCAGGAGAAGCCTCCCAATTCTGTCGACTTGCTAAAACATGGGTACGGTTCTGGGTTCTACTAGCATCGACTATCTCTCAAGAACCTCTGCCACGCCCCGCAGGCTGCACTACTGACGAGGGGGGTACAATGGCTAGCCCCATAGGTCGTGCCCTACTACCCGTGCCCTTCTGCGGACGCTCTCTCACCACATGCCCTGGCATACCACACCAATAACAAACATTCATCCCATATCGACATACACCTGAATGAAACCTCCCGCAGCGCTGGCACATCTGATGATAAAATCTCGAATGGTTCATACTTCTTTGTGCTTGATATCCAGCTGTTCGCAAAGTGAACCTCACCTCCTCGCCCTAACCGGTTGCTTCTAAACCCTTGGAATAGAGGGGGAGCATTTGCTATAGGATGAGAAAGTGATGGTCCAGGTGGTCTATGAAAATCCCGAGGCCCAAGACCTTTTTGGGACACCATAAACTGTCCCATGGGTTTAACACTTTTCGACGATTCCCCTTCCAATTCTTGCATCCTCCTCCTCTGTCCCTCTTTTTGTTGTACAAGAGCTTGCCTCTGAGCTTGCGCATCAACTACACAGGTCAATATATGTACCGCACTCATTAAATCTTGTTCAATAGTATTAGCGAACAGTTCCGAAGGTACTTCTCTTCTACTCGGCTCTTCAGGAGCTGGAGGAGTAGAAGAAGACCACGATGAAATTTCAACATTTGCTCCACCTTGACTAGCTTGGTCAGGTGTTAATCTACTCATTCCTTCACTAGCAGGCAAATCAACCTGCTTACCTTTACCTCTTCCTCTTCCAGTGTTCGGCATTGTTACTATATCAAAGAGAAATAATTACTATTGTCAGACACAATTCAACTTACAACATTGGCTCTATTGCACGATCTAGAATGAAGAAAAGAAACAACATCCTAAATGTCTCGTAGCCTCCTACTTATAAATGTGTTGCACAACACATTGATAAGTAAGACTCTACTCAGATATGGCTTTGTAGACACCCTTAGAACGACCTGCTCTGATACCACTTTGTCACACCCCGAGTCTCAACGAGGCATGATTGGCACCCGAAGTCGATATGGCCCGAGAGAACCAATCTTTGCTCATGAACATTCGTATGCATAACCTCAAATGAATAACATATTGTCTCATGTAATTGATGAAATGTAAAATGCCATACATATACATATATAAAACTTGGCCGTTGGGGCCATCACGTCGCACTGAACGTACATATCTTACATCCATATACCCACATATGTCTACAAAAGCCTCTAAATACATACACGACCAATTCATAACGTCTACAACATCAAAACCAATGTACAACTTTGACTCGGAAAGCCCCGATCCAACTGGAGCTCACCAAAGATCTGTAAATACCGTCAACCTACTGTGGAGGTCTACTAATGCCTGCACCTGCAACATGTAAGGTAAGTCCCCGAGAGGGGTCAGTACGAAGAATGTACTGAGTATGTAAGGCCATAAGAAAACTACATCAGTACGTAAGAACTTCCATGGAAATAATTATAAGAGAAAACTCAATGTGCGGAATTATGTACAATTCTTCTGTTATTTCCATTTACGATCATTCATTCACAATCACAACAACCATAGAACCAATATAAGAGAAATAGCAAATGTGAATAAACTCTTTTTCTGTATGTGGGGAACCATGTACATTACGTTCTTTCTTTCTCTTGCCTTTACTTTACTTTACTTTTACATTGCTCATATACTATTAGGGCCCTCATCATGCAGGTGTTCTTTTCACCCCATGGATAAAATATCATCGTCATGCAGGTATTCTTTTTACCCCATGGATAAGATCATATCATCATGCAGGTGTTCTTGCACCCCATGGATAAATGAACATCATCATGCAGGTGTTAACACCCATGAACACAATCAATATGCATTACTTTATTCTTACTTCATTTCTTTACTTTTGAGATTGGTACACTTAATTGTGAGATATTGATTCATTCACTTGAGAGAGATTGATTCATTCACTTGTGATAGATTGTTATCTTCACTTGTCATAACATTATTGGAAGCACAACATCTTTGGAACCATTGGAACAATAGTCAATGAATAAGAGACATGTATATAACTCTATTGGAACTATTTGACAATAACCAATGAACAAGATACATGAGTATAACCACTATTGGAACTTTGAAACACAATCTTATTGGACTTTTGGAACATTACCAATGAATATGAGACATGTGAATACTATAGAATTCTCATGGAATGTATCACTTTTGGAACCTTAGGATAATGAACAATGAATAAGACACATGTGGATATCAACCGTTCACCAACTAAAGGTGCGATACCTTAGGACCTTATAGAACTTTTAACATACTAGTCAATGATCATGAGTCAACGAATAGACATGAGTTATATGATTCACCATTTACCAATGAGTAAGGAACATGTGAGTAACACTAGCCAACCACTGAATACGGAATACCTTAGAGTATTTCGGAATCGAATAAGTACAATGACAATGTGAACACCATATGTTGCAGAAGGATATAGAAGAGTAACCTTAAATACCTTTACTTCCAAGTACGAGTACACAAAGTCTATATATGAACACAACAGTCCAGCTTCTTCCTTATGTTTCACTCTACAATACAAGTCCACAATGAAACTCTTGTTAACGATCATTTACCGTACAAGCGTACAAAACGACAATGAACTATATGACCACCATATAACTTCATTTCACTCCTTACAATACAACTCACTGCATTATCATACCAACAACACCTTAACATTACACACATTGACTAAGATTTCGTATAACAATAGCATTTCGCATCACATTTACCCTTTATGCCTTCTCATTTCCATTCCGTCACATTTACGCTTATCAATTTGCCTCATAACAACATATGAACAACCATACACATTTAATACAGTCCATCATGCCTTCATACGACACTTTAAGGTCATTAAAACGATATCACAAGTTGATAATTACATCCATGAAGGGTATAGGGGTTTCGGGGGGCCGAAGGAATGTAAAAACAAGAAATTCGGAGTTCTGGGCCGATCCGCTAAGCCACCTACGTCTGCAGGTGACCTTTGGAAGTATACAGAGGCACCTGCGTTGGCACCTGCGCCCGCAGGTGCTTCGTCTGCGAGGGCGGGTGCCCGTTTCGGACAAAAAGGGTCTCTTTGGGGTCTTTTCATGCAATGAATGGTCCATGATCATAACAAAACTTATTTTGACATATTTTAGATGATCGTAAACACCAACATTCAGCCATGGTCTCACAACACACATAATAACACCAAAACGACACTTTACGGTCAATACGTCACCAAAACCATAACCAATTTCACAATAGAAATTCCAAACATTATACACCATGACAAAACAAGGAAATGCTATAATCACATCTAACATGTCAATATTAACTCCATCATGTTCACTTCCTTTAAGACCACAATTCCATGTTCGAGTTTACAAGGCAAAATCATCCTCCGATTTAGCAAACACAAGTTGTTTTACACATAGTGAACTTCTCATACTTCACCAACATAACCAACATGATATAAACCATCTCCAATGCATAAAATATGTTAAACAATAATAATAAACACTTACCAATACTCACCAAGTGATGATCTTTTGCCAAAAGGATGAGAGCTTAGGGTTTGTGGAAATATTGAGAAAATTCTAGAAAGGCATGGGTGTCCAAATGAATAAAATCTGATTTTTCCCTCATATATATAGTCCCCTAATGGTCCTTGATTTACCAAACACTTGGTCCAATCCTCAAATAACAACTTGGTCTTGCAAGAATGGGTCAAGAATGGGTCACTATGCCCTTTTTTGGGCCATGTCTTCATGCCAATTTTGGGCCTCTTTTAACTCATTAACAAATTGTTAATTGAGCCCACCAAATTTTGTGTATAATTCCTTATATATATATATGGATACCTCAAGTCACTCTTATCGATTTCTTGGCATTAAATTCATGGTTGATTAGTCAAATGGAAGATTGGATCATGTTTTGCCCCATTGGGCCAAGTCTTTCTTATGATCTTTGGGCCTCATTTGGCCCAATGGCTCAAGACTCATATAAGCCCCAACAAATAATTGCATAATTCTTCAACTCTCTCATGTTTAATTAATTCCATAAATTTACATGTAGTCGTATATGTTCGACAACATACGGGGTGTTACAACTCCCACGATGGTCTAATCCCATGTACTAGGCCCAATATCAATTATATCATCAATAACATTACATAATACATACTTTTGACTCTCGATACTTGAGTAACCATTGTTCAACGTCGTCAAGTAGGGTTGGGTAGGTACAGGGTGTTACACCAATCAACTTCAACAAATAAACTAATCAACTCCGTAACCGTATTTCCCGGCAACGACGTCAAAATTTTATGTCTCCCAAAATATGACTCCTAAGAAGTATAAAGCGGTCGATGTATCAAATATAGAACCCAACTAGGTTAGGGTCGATCCCACAGGGAATAGGAAGAAAGTAGGTTGAGTTCTTGTTCGAGTAGTTGGCAAATAAGTAAAAAGGGGGAAATATTTGTAAACAAGTAGTGATAGTAACAAGTGTTGATTCTTTGAAGTTGTTTTCAATATGAGAAATACACTAGGATTGTGATCCCCAATGATTCCTTAACTCCATCGGTTACTTGTGCTGACAAAAATGTCCCGTTGCATTGCATGCAAAATCTGACAAGATATGTTCATCTAAACGTCTCTCGACCTTGGTTAGACGAATTTCACTCTTCTCCTCTCGGTCTGTGAGCATCGCACTACTAACCCTTGTCCTGGATCTCAGATAACTATTTCTGCTAAGGCTCAAGTTATTAGATGAAGGTTGATAGCCTTAAATCTCTGTTGTTATTTCCTTTTCCCAATTTCTACCTCTCTCTCAAGCAAGTCTAGAATACAGGCGAGTTTCTAAAGTTTGCAACCGTTAGAAGATCAATCATAACGAAGAAAATAACAATACATGCATTCACAGCAGTTTAGAATTGCTTTGCACTTAACCCATCTTGTTAATTCCTCATGGTTCACACAACCCTAGTTAATGAGTTTAGCTACTCATATTCGCAAGAGTACAATAGGAATTCGAGGATGAAGTCATAATTATAAGCTCACGATAATGAATAAACTCTGAAATCTCAACTATGAATAAAACCCTAGAATCGGTTTTCCAAGATTTCAAAATCAATAATGTGTTTCTGAACTCAAAATAATGACAAAACTATTTCAAAATAATGTACTGACTAATTCTTGCACATAGTACAATACAGAGGTATTTATAGACACAAGATGAATCCTGTCCCAAACAAAATAGGAGACTAAAGTCGGCAATTTTCCACGGTATCGTGGCTTGGTATCGTGGAACCAAGACATGTCACATGGGTCTCTGTCATGAGAACCAGGCAGCACCACACAATCTCTGAAGTCTATTCACGGCACCCACTCATGTCATGTGAGTTGAGTCACGCCACATGGATGCCTATCGTGGGAAGCAGGTTGTAATTCCACCTATCTGAAGTTGATCCACGGTACCTTCTCACGTCACATGAGTGTACCTACAGGATGTAAGTCTCTGCCGTGATTCACCCCTGGGGTTACACCTTGACTCTTTCATCTTCAATTTCTCCATTCTTATGCATTCTTCTTCACTTTATCTCCATTTCGCATCCATAACCTATTTTCCTGCAAAGTAGGACAGAAAACACATCATACCCACAAGATATACCCAAGTTATTGCATATTTTTCTTATTTTAAGCGTCGAAAGTGTCATGTGATCATGACACATCATTCATCAACTCTATAAATGTTGTCGAGGCATTGGTCAGCCTAAAAGATATAACCAAGAGCTCATAATGGCTATACCGCATCTAAAAAGCTATCTTCAGAATATCCGAGTCTCTAATCTTCAACTGATGGTAACCTGATCTTAAGTCAATCTTAAAAAACACTGAGGCACCCTGAAAATGATCAAACAAATCATCAATGCGAGGAAGAGGATACTTGTTCTTGACAGTCACTATGTTCAATTGCTGATAATAAATACACATGCGCATGGATCCATCTTTTTTCATTACAAATAAGACAGGAGTACCCCAAGAAGACATACTCGGTCTAATGAAGTCTTACTCAATAAGTCCTACAATTGCTCCTTTAATTCCCTCAACTCTGCCGGAGCCATCCTATAAGGAGGAATGGAAATGGGCTTAGTGCCCGGCTCTTCATTAATAGCAAAACCACATCCCTATCCGGAGGAACACCAGGTAAGTCCATAGGAAACATGTCCATGAATTCTCCAACAACTCTCACAGAATCCAAGGGAGGCGATGAATTAACATTAGTATCGCAAATAAAGGCCAAATAAGAATGACACCCCTTCCTTACCAAGCAACGAGCACAAAGAAAAGATCTAGCCCCTTTAGGACACGAACTAAGAGTGCCCTTCAACTCTAATATCGGCACACCAGGAGTAGCTTAAGTCACGTTTTTGGCAAAATAATCTATAACCACATGATAAGGATCCAACCAATCAATACCCAATATGACATCAAAATCAACTATGTCGAGGATAATCAAGTCCACCCAAGTCTCAAGCTCCAAAAGGTCACCACACATGATCTATACACCTAATCCACCACTAAAGAATCACCCACCGAGGTAGAAACACGAATAGCCATAGCAAAAGGCTCACACATAGCATCAATACTAGTAACAAAATATGCAGAGACATAAGAGAAAGTGGACCAAGGGTCAAATAACACGGAACCAGGATGATGGAAAACTGGGATGATACTTGTAATCACAGCATTAGAGGCCTCTGCCTTAGGATCCCAGAAAAAGCATAGTGCTGACCACGTTCGTTACCAGACTGAGCAACCCTGCATCCACTACCACGAGTTCCCTAAGCTCCACCTCTGGTACCTCTAGAGAAACCTCTACTATCCTGTGTACCACCTCTAACTACAAACAATGGATTCAAAAAAACCTAAGGCTAAGAACTCTGTTGGGGAGGATTCAAAACACGTCGGGGAAAATCCCTTGCTAAATGACCAAACTCATCACACACAAAACATCATCTGCTAACAGAATCACACTGAGAGGGCCCAAAAGAACCATAGCATCCTCCATAACCCGATGAACCAGGACGAAACCCTCGACCCACCTAACTCAATCTCTGACCACCCAAAACCTTAGAACCCGCAAACCTACTATCTGAACTTTACAATGCTGCCTGAATTAGTCTGCCATGGTAATCATGAGAGCCTCTACTAGAGAAATCCCTACCTTGGGATGGATGACCACTGAACTAGCCATGTCGATGTATTCTCTTGGCACCACTACTATGAGTACCCTATCAAATAGTTTCAATAAATTCAGCATGATCCATTATAATCTGCAAAGAACCACCCGAGACCACTAGCTGAGCTGTTACCAACTAATAATAACCATTCAAACCTTTAACAAACTTTTTGATATTCTCAGGCTTTATGGAGATACTAGCAGTGGTATCTCTAGACAATGTATGAAAATGAGCCTCATACTCTACAATAGTCATAAATCCCTGATCCAAATGATCAAACTCGTCTCTTAACTGGTCCCTCAAGTTATAAGGCACAAACCTCTCCAGAAAAGCCTCAAAAAACTGGGTCCATGTCAAATGAGGGGAACCCGCTGGTCTACAATTGACAAGATACCTCCACCACTACCTAGACACATCAGCCAACTGGTAGGTAGTATAGCAACACCATGAGACTTAAGCGAACCAACGTTATGTAACCTCTTATGAAAATCAATCAGAAACTCATAAACATCCTCACCAATAGCACTACTGAACTTGGGAAGGGGCAATCGAATAAATCTCTTCTACTCCTTAGCAGACATTTTAGGACCAGGAACTATAGGAAGAACAACAAATCTAGTAGGCAAAGTCTCAACACATGGGGCCACAACAGCGGCTGGATGTGCCCCGAGAGTCTGAAAACCAATAATAGGAACTGCCCTGGCGGTTGAACACCTCTTGTAGTTTGTGAACCATTCGGTGTACCCAGTAGAATACCCGTCTGGAGAATGCCATCTAAATGAATCAAAAGACGAATCAACAACTCCTGTAATATTGGAGTAACAACAAAACCCTGAGAGACCTGAGCTGGTCCCATATCCTCTGTCTGATACATCACTTCATCATGATCAATCTCATTATTGAGCGAGGCCGCTCTAGCTCATCCTCTATCCAGAGCCGTTCTTCATGCCCGGCCACTACCTCTGTCTCGGTCGCGACCTCTGCCTTACCCTCTGACTGGGGCTCTAACAGCGGGTACTGGCTTAGAATCCTCAACAACTATGGATCTAGTCCTCATCATCTGTGTAGAAAAAAATAGAATACAAGTCTAGAATACTGGGTATGAACAACATGCACAATAAAAAATCAAATTAGAGTAGTCTTCCTAAAAAATCCTATAGCCTTCTGAAGATAGATGCGAACATATCGATCTAAGAGACTCTATTAGACATATTTCTCTCTTACTCATAAGACCAATGAATCTAGTGCTCTGATACCACTTTGCCACGACCCAAAATCTGAGGCTATGATGGCACTTGCCCCATTCTATACACTGGGTAGGTAAGCCTAACACCAAAAAAGATAAAGATGTGAAAAGGAGATAAATAAAACCAGATATGAGACTTTAAGATAAAGTCAGACCATATATAAACAACTAAGTCTGAAACAGAACAAAATACAACCTAAATCCAAGATCTAGTGTCATGAGTAAGAGCACTAATAAACTAACATTGAATCCAAATTACATGAAGCTGTCTCTAATAAGTAAAATAAATACAAAATAAAGATAGGATGGAGTCCAGAATATGCCCCAAACGCTGGAGCTAACCAGTACTCTAAGTCAGCCTCTACTCCACACGATCTAAAGTTTTGCAGGTCCCACTCGTACTGGGATCTACACCAAAAGGGTAAAGAAAGTAGGAGTGAGTATGGTCTACTTGTAATCAATAGGTATCATAGTTCAACCGAGCAAAGCAGAAAACTAAATAAGTAAAGGATATTAAGAGCACACTTTCACTTGCATACAACAAAGTTCCCAATGGTGGCTCAAACCATATCTCCTAATAATTCTACAAGTATAGTAACAATATACAAATGACTGCACATGAATATATAAAAAAAGACTAAATAAATGATATCAAAAACATAAAACAAATTGAAGTGATGCAATGCAATGGCCATAATGTAATATCTCAATATTACCTCATATACACCTTCCGAGTGAAAGCTTTCAGGATAGAACACCATGAGGGGTTCGCAACCTATATACGTTCAAAATCTCATATCTCAATCAACCTTGCCGGCACATTCCTCGGTCAAGGGATTTTTATAAAGTGTTTCATTTCTATTTCAAAATAAATGTTTCATAGTAGTACCAAATCCAAGAGTATGGATGAATGAAACAAGGATCCATGCTCATAACCAAATCAATATCATGTAATGAATCAGTACATTAATGGTATAAATAAGCTCAAATCTTCTCAAATATCAACAAATCATGATATAAGTCATCGCATGGCAACACAGTAAAAGAGAGTCATGTGAGACATCTATATTCACAATTCAAGCCCCCACGCGGGCATCATGATAAAAATAAGGCAAATAATTCTTAAATAAGGTTGATACCTGCCCCTACACGGGCAACACTATAGTAATAATACCTCAAGTCAATGATGATATTTGCATAAGCCCCCACAAGGGCAACACAATAATAATATGATCTCAAAATATGTATCTCACTATTAAATCTGCAACCCATACCATACTTTACATGACTGGTTAACTATTCAGCCCTATCGGAAGAAAGTTAAACCATAACCTACCTCAAAACGTCGAATCTCAAGCCTGGACCCATCAGGATGGAGCTTTTCACTTTCGTATGGAATCGAAATGAACCAGATCTATCAAAAATACAATCTACACATCAAAAGGAGTTCAATAATACCCACATTAGCTACTTTCATTTTGGGTCCAAAAATACTTCAAAAATTAATCGCAAAGGAAATAGGATAAAACTGAAATTTTATTTCAGAATCATGTTTTCCATACTCTAAGGGTTCTAAATAGGAAAATTCATTGAAAAGACAAGTTGAAATTGAAGGCAAACTATTTTCTCTCTTTACCGAGTAAAACCCCAAAAATCCAAGTTTTGAAGATGATTTAGTGAAATAATTAATGAATAACGATAGAAATCATGTTTAGAAGCTCGCCCAAGTCCAATTTGATGAAAAATTATTTTTGAAATTGCCAAAATCGAGACACCAAAGCTTGAAAATAGAAAAATGGAATAAAAGAGAAAAAAAAAAGATATTTTATCCCAGCGATGTTGACTAGGCGGTAAAGTGGTCGCCTAGGCGACGTCGCCTGAGTGGCCAGACTACCGCTAAGGCGGTAGGTCACTTGCCACTTAGGTGGCCGCTAAGGCAGTACATTTTGTGTTAAGGCGACATCACTAAGGCGGAAGAAAGCATCACTTAGGCGATGTGCTGGGTTGCTCAACCCATCGATACCTTTAGTCCACCTAGGCGCTACTACTAAGGAGACCAAATGGTCGCTTAGGCGGTTGTACCTGAAACCAACTGAAATATTGCTAAGTAAAAATGACACTGAATAGACCCTCGAAATTCGATCGAGAGCCCGTAAAAATAATCTAATAATTCTACTAGGTTAATTTTGACGTTCCAGACTCAATAAGTGGTCGTTATCAACAAATTAACTCTTGGGACCCTTTTTAGGCTAAATTAACTAGTTTTTAGTCTAAGAGGTCAAAACTCAATATAAAGGCTCAAAACCCGAACTAACCACACTACTAATCTAAAATCGATATTTCGAATTTAATGGAACTGACAGAATCACCATCCGACACTCGGATCACAAAATACTGACCAAAGTCAAACTAATCACTTTCAAAGCTACTCAAAACCTCGAATTCACTCAAATTACTCTCGAACACTTTGGGGACTGTGCCAACCAACCCCACAACTCATATAAGACATATAGCAATTACAGAGAAGGTCAAAATAGTAAAAGCATAGAAAGAGCTAAAAATCATAGTAAGGATTTTTACACATAGGCATAATGTGGATATGCAAGACATGAGTAGAGTGTCATAATGACTTAAATCCAAGGAATACGCTAGAGTATGAATGGATCATTGTCTCATCATAAATCTTTTCTAAAACTCATTACTATTTATACCTCAAGACCCGATTTCGTTCTTCACCCTATCATCTCTTCTTAGATCGAAAGCCCGACATTCTATGTTTACTGATCTCTTCAATATTCTCTAAACTGAACTATAACCATTTTTCTATACACGATTGAGGCATCACTATTCAGACTGCTAAACTCCCTCTAATAGACTATATTTGTAGATACAAGACCCTTGCTAGGACTTTCTTCTAAGATACTTCTCTTAAATTTCTATAGCCTCTACAGTCCTCCTCTTCTTAGTCTACTAAAATCACACCTCTAAACTCATATCCACCCGAGGTAATGAAAATAAAAACTATACTAAGAGACTCAACATTGTATATGTATAACCTCATTAATTTCACTCTTAAAAACCATATAATACATACATAGCCTTCTCCACACTTTGTAACTCAGGGATTCTAACTAGGTATACATAACACTTACAATTTAGAATCTTATGTAGTAACCTACTACCTCAGATACACATCCCTCCTTCTAAAACCCAAGACTTTTGATCTTCATCTGATGACTTAGCCACAATTTACTACTTCATCTAAGGATCACATCTGTATCATACCTGCACCATCACACTTATCATAAGTTAATCAACTTAAATTTCTACATATGCTATGTGAAGCCTACTAGATTCATTTCATAAAACTAGCATCACTATCCCCAAAGTATCATTCTTTTCACCTTTGTGATCATCCTCAATTCAAACTTAGTCTCTAGTATTAAACATGGATAAAAACACAATTCCACACCTGCTACACAGGCTTATAGATACAAGATAAAAATCAATACACACTAGTCTACTGAAAATTTATGACAAAAATAATCAACCATAATCACGCCTCCTATCTGACTTCAGCCTACAAGCACCCAGTGTTTTAAAAGGCGTTCGCGGGGCGAGGCGAAGCTAAAATGCCCCGAGGCGTTGTGGGGGGGGAGAAAGTACCTAAAAGTGTACGCCTCACCACTTGGGGCATACGCCTAGGCGTGTGGCGCGCTTTTTTCTCTCAAGGCGTAAGCCCCATGAACTACTAAAAATTAAAATATTATTTTCCTATTTAATCTTTAATTTAAGCTTAAAGAGTAAAAAGACTAAAATATTTTACTTATTAAACACTTAAAGAGTATTTAAACTCTTTGATTTCTACAATACCCAAAGTGAAACAAATTAAAAGGGTTTTCAGATTGTTGATGAAGTTAGACATACTACAACAACTTCTGAAAATTTGATTGGCAATATGGATGATGATGAAGAGATTTTCTTTGATAGTGACTGAATGTTGAATTAGAAATTCAGAATTATTTATTTTGTTCTCAAATAGGGGTGGGGTTTGATTAACTATGTACTTTTTTTTAGATAAATTTGTATTTTTGAGGACATATAATGGTTTATTACTTTATTATATAAAAAGTTGACGTTATGTATTGAGTGTATTGTGTTTCTTTGATTAGTTTTTTTTACCTGAAATAGTTTGAGATGCATACTCCATTTATTTTTTATTTTTTATAATTTGTGTATGTAGTTTTACTTATTTTTTTGGTGATTTATCCTTTTTTAAAATATTTTTCTAATAATATTAATTTATAAAATATTTAAAATTAAAGTTCCATGAGGCTTACGCCCCATCGCCTCGGGGCTAACGCCTCGCCCCGTGACAGGTAAAACGCCTCGCCTTACGCCTCCACCTTTTAAAACACTGCAAGCACTCTCTTCTAAACAACATTATCACTCTTCTTTACTACCTCATTATATATCTCCTCCTAAACTGGGTTCATAACCTTGCGAGATCATGGGCCCTCTCTTTAACAATAAGGTACCTTCTAAATCTGTCAATTTCTTAACCACTCCATATTTTTGTTCACAACCTAGACTTGATCTTTCCTAACACAATGCCATAATCGAAGTCTTTTAACTAGTGACTCATTCTCTATCTACTACCATCAAGTCTACACAACTCCTTACACTTAGGGGCATGTCATCTTATTACCAGCTTAATGGGTTCATGGATTTAGCTACTTACTTTGGCCAATCACTATCTCCACTCTATTGGTAACTACACTTCTAGAATCATAATTCTAACTCTAGGGTCATTCTAATACGTATGAATCATAACACCTCAAATCACACTATCTTTTGAGTGACAACACTACCCAAGCACTCAGAGACATACTTTTCCCCTTAAGATGTCATCCGCAATAAGCATTAGGGAAGAATTTGAATACACAACATACTCTTACTCAATAGCATGATTTATATAGATAAGGGTGTAAGATTTGAAATTGATAGGCTTGAACGCACTAATGGGATCCTCTAAAGCCATTGTGCAAACTCTCAACTTTTTGAGGGCTCTATTAGAAATTGTAAGCACCACATTGATGGGGATCTAAACTTTATTACTCCTACCACCTCAAAGATGAGGCGTAGTTGGAGGAATTTGGAGCAACACAGGAATCCTTATAATTTCCTTATGGGACGGCTCTACTGCACAATTTATAGTATGAAAGATAAGAAAACTTATCTTAAATATCTGTAGTTCCTTATTTATAGAAGTGGGGCCTTTTACAACCATAAATAAGATCCTACTAACAAGACTGCATAGACTCCCTAGGACACTTGAACTCTGAGATATGATACGAAGTTTGTCAAGACCCGAACCTACGCCCTAGACGTAACTGGCACTCAAAACCACAAGTTGCCCGAGAGAACCACTTGGTCTGGCATAAAACCTAAGACATGTACTGAAAATAATGCGAAAGCTTAAACATAGACTATAATAGTACTGATACGGATGCTAGAACATGGGCTTAACTTTTTATGATAAAACACAATAAGACCAATTAAACTATTATTTACTGAGAACAAGATTGTTTAAACTATGAATACAACTATCTGACTGATCGTCTATGAAGCCTTTACTAGAATACTAAATACGGTTAGCTAGGACAAGACCCCCAGCTACCTCTAAATAAATAAGTAACTAAAATAAAGTTTAAGAAACTAAAGCTAACTTCGAGTCTCCTGGATGAGGAGGACTCACAAACTACTGAATAAAATCCTGTATGTCTAATTTAGCCATTAGTCTGAGAGCGAGTGCTAAACTCACATCAATGAGAGGATGCAACACAAATAAAAGTATGCGGTCAGTACGTGGAAATGTACTGAGCATATAAGATGAATACTGAAATAACTATATCATATCTGAAAGACTATAAAGTTAAACATTATTAAATATAAAAATAACTCAATGGAGGAAAAATCTAATCTGAGACATGCACCAAAACTGAATAATTGAAAGATGATAGCCGAATAATTGAGACTGAGAAATAATAAAATATTATGCATTTGTCTTTAAAGCACTTGTAAATGTACTGAAAACTGGAAATTGAGTAGCTAAAAATATGTTTAACTAAAACTGTTTCTGAAAAACTGAAATTGCTAAATGACTAAATCATAAGCTGAATTGATTATCGGAACACATAAACTAAGTCAAATACTGAATCATAAAGGAAATCTAAAGATAATATGTAATAAACAACATTTATAAAATAACTGAAGATATCAAGTCAAAATAATTATTCTTAAAGAAAATTAAGTTTTCTAATTTGAGGAGTTTCTTACAATTGATATAAATCATGTGAGCATCATGAAGTCCAACATACAATCCCAGCTGGGAGGGTGCCCTATACCTTGTCAAGGATATAGAACCTGTCTGATGTGGATCCACTATTGGGCCATTTGGGTCAAAAAGTCGACCTAACTGGCAGAGCGAATTTATTCCTACGGTGACAACATAGATATGGGACTTGAGTTGTTTGAATCCTTATCCTCTCAGTTCTAAATAATACTCCCAAAATAATATTGTATTTACTATTTACTCATTGTTATATAAAACTGTCTGTCTGAAAATAAAGTATGACACTAGTTCAAATAACTATTTTGATTGAATTCTGAGATCATGGAACAAGTCATAAAATTCAATCATGCTAAAATACTAGTTAAGGATTTGAACTAAGATTACAACTATAAAAGTCATGCACAATTGTTTTCAACAAGAACAATATTCATAATATAACATGCTGAAACTGAAAATCATATAATTTGCATAATTTGGTAGAACCCTAAATCACAAAATCATGAAATTCTTGAATCAATTTTCTGAAACAAAGGCATGAGAAAAAAAGAGAACTCTCATTGAAAACCCCACATGCAGAAAACCAATTAAAAGGTGTGGATTTGGAATCCTAACCCAAATCAACCGACAAAAATCTTCTAGCGTGAGGATGAAAGAATTTCCTCACTGAATTCCTTCATACTTTTAATCACTACAAATATCTAAGAAGAATTCGATCTTGGAAGAAAAAGGACCATGAGAACCTTTCTTGAATCCTAGAGATGAGTTCTTGATCTAACTAGAGATAAGAGAATGATTTGATGTTAGAATCTTGAAAATATTATTAAATTTATGTTGTAATACCATGGAGAATACTTATCTAGACATAGGAGTGATGAAGAAGTCTCTTGAGGCCTGCTGAGGTAGACCAAAGTGCGAAAAGAAACTAAAATTTGAGTTTTGTAAAAGTCTAAAAAAATTGATATACAATTTGTATACGGTGATATATGAGACGTATATATGTTTTACAGACCATGAAACTAATGTACGGTACATCATTTGAACCGTGCTATCCCTAGACAACTTTTCACTCACTGACCAAGAACTATGGGTCGTGACATGACCCGTGAAACCCAACCATGATTCGTGGAATGGGTCGTGGATGGTTACTGTTTGACAACGCCTCACTAAAATGCCCATAATATTTCAATCTGGACTTGAATTGATGAATGGTTGGTAGCGAAGAAAAGAAGAAGAAGAATATAAAAGAGATGAAGAGAGATGAAGAAAAAAGAGACTTAGATTGTATTCATTAAGAAGAATCAGAGAGTGTTTCTTATACTTTGAGAATTAAAACTTAACTTGACAGTGTGTACATACCATCCTACATATAGTAATGAAATGAAGCAATCAGGGTTAGTTGACTTCTAACAGATTCAGCTAACTAGTAAGTTGATTCCTGTTATGACGGAAAGAGGTAAATAAGAAAACAAGAAAAGTAAAGAACACCAAGTTTAATGTGGAAAAACCCTTCAAATCGAAGGTAACAACCACGGGATCACAGAGATCCAAACAGCTCCACTATATCAATAAGAGGGTTACAAATATTCTCCCAAATGGCTACACAACAAGTGCCAAACACGGAGAAACAATAGAGACACCAACAGAAGAAAATCTAGAGAAATCACCCGAAACAGAGCTACTGTTCGGGACTCAAAACCAGATTCTTCGGACAACCAAATCCGATCTTCACCGTTCAAATAAAACACCAAGATGTTAGGAACACTCAGTCAAAATTATAGCCCGATCCAACGGTGAACAAGCTGGTAAACGCGATCTGAAGTTGGTTGGTTGGAGAGTAAAAACTGCAGCAACTAAACTCTCTCTCTCTCTTCTCTCTTTGGTGAAAGCTCTCTCAAAAACCTCTCTTATGTGCTAATGTCTCTCAAAGACAAAACTAATGAGCATAATTAATTCTCTCTCAAATTATCTTATTTATAGATGATGAGTGGTGCTTTTTCCTAAAGTCAAACCAACTCCAAATAGGAATAGAAAATCCGAATCCTTTTTCAAATAGGATTGGAAACCAAAAGAGAATAGGATTAGGCCATGGGCCTTTGGCTGGAACATGGGCTATAGCCCAACAATTCCTAGCTACAGTTAATAACCTAATTAACCCTTTCCAAAAACAGTTAATACTGTTTATAACCGCTCAAGGAACAGTCTACTAATTCTTCTTCCTTTTAACAGAACACACCCTAAATCTCTTTGAATTATTTTACCAAACATATAAGGGCATTTTGACACCAGCTCAACAGATCTTTGTTATTATATGGTTATTTGTAGTTTCCTTAAAAGATACACTAATGATCTCTTTCAAGATGAAGGGAATAGAACTTAATGAAGTCCACTCATCAATTACATTAACCAATTGAAACACTCATGTTGAATAGAGAAAGAATAGAAAGACCATGGACTTGATTAGGTAAATTGTGTCAAAATTATATCTCTTCAAGTAGTAATAGTGTAAAGAGTTAGAACATATGATTTCTCTGGCCAAAAGCTCCTACTTTTCAGAATGAAAGAAAAGTTTGGCTGAAGGTAGAAGAGGATAGAATAGGAATATTTGGGGAGAAATATTTGTCTTTGACAATTAGTTTTTGACAGAAACCAAACAGAAAAATAGTTGTTACAATATTTGAATTAGTTAAGTGATGCTTTTTTGTTTACTATAGTAACACAATGATGTACTTTAGATTTGACCCATAGTATATTTAATTTTACATGTAATAATTAATTAATTGCCTTATTTTTGTGGTTACTAATTCACTTGCTTTTATTTTTTTCTTATATAATTTTTATGCGCGTATATCGTTACTAATTGTTTATCATGTATGTTTTATTTTACACTGCACTCAAAATGGCTGATCTAGAAGACCCGGGAGTGAGATATGACCCATCTCTCTCAATGTACTTTGTAGGTGTTTGGTCATAAATATTATTCACAGTATTTCGAAATACGTTTTCACTTTATTTTGAAATATTTGTTTGGCCATAAAAATCAAAAATGTATCCGAAATACGTTTTCACAATTTTTGATTTTCACTTTTTCTGCACTCAATTTTTCCTATCACTTTATAAAAAAGCACATCCAAACTCTAAAATATTTTTGAAAATACTATAGTCAAACACAACTCCAGCTCTATGTTAAACTTCAAAAATACCAAATATAGTGAATGCATTTTTAATTTTCATGGCCAAACGGGTCCTTTACTTTTAGTTTTCCAGATACTCCTTTACGACCTGTTTGGAAAGCCACCCTGAAAATTAGATTTGATGTAATCGGGTGTAATTATACTGTTTGACATGTTTGGTTGGCCAGGTAATTACTTGGTCAGCAGGTATTTAGTATAATTGACAGAGGTAATTATATTCTCCAATTCACAGGGGAAGCTATGAATTGCTGGTAATTACATGGTGTAATTACAAGTTGGTTACTTTTAAATTTTTTTCTATTATTTCTCTTTCTATTTTTTTCGTTTTAATTATTTTTTATTTCTATTATTTTAAATTCTTTTTTTATTTTTGTTATTCTAATATGTTTAAAATATATTTTTTTTATTTTTTATTATTTATATTTCATTTTCTTATCATTTCTCACCCTTTACTTCTTGCGAGTCAATGCAATTATTCATATTATCTATTTTTTTTTATTTTATGTTCATTTTTTTCATTTAGCATAATTTTGTTAGTATTCTAATTTTTAAATTAAAGTAAAATTCATTGTTGAATAAGGTTATAGACTTACGTATTTCTTTTCTTTTGAATCATATTTATGTACGTTATGTTGAAATTTGACATAAGAGTATTATGTTAACTTTTTTATTTTGAATTTTGAACTTATGTTATATTTCTAGTTCCAATTTATTTATTTTACTAGTATTGACTTGATATTTCACATTGCAAGTCATTCATTTTTTAGTTAGACTTGATAGATTTATCTTTTTGTTAAATGTTTTAATAATTTTATGACATTATATTTATAATATTAATTTCTTTGTCAAACATGCATTTCATGATATTCTTAAAAATCATGTTCTTTTAGTTTTTATGATTAATTGAATAAAAATATACTAATTTAAAAAATATAAATCAAATATTTTTGTATAATATTAGTTAAGAACATATGTTTATTAATAAATATATTTTCAAAAGACAAGATATATATCTTAAATATTTAATTTAATATTATTTATAAAGACACTTATTTGTCTAATATAAATTTTTAGTTTTTGATAATTAACTTTTATTTTAAATTTAATATAACCATTTAATTACACTTATGCAATCAAACAATACACTTTTAATTATACTGTAATTACATTGTGGCAAATAAATAGGTCATCATAATTACTAGGCTGATAATTACTATCCTAATAATTACACCAATTCTAATTATCAGGTGACTTTCCAAACAGACCCGTCACATAGTCAGTAATTACTGAATTTATGATACACATGTGTGCCGTATGATGGTCACTTTTTTCAGGTGAAATTAAAATTTATAAATTTCTAACAGTTTTAAATTAAATGTTCTTAGTACAAGTATTCAAGTGAAATTAAACGCTTTTTAAGGATGAAAATAAGTTTTATTTTTACAATTGAATTAAGAGATTATTTTATTACTAAATTTTCAATAAATAATTTTTATATATTCAATGAATTTTTTAATATAAATACAAAGTCTACACGAAAATTATTAAATTCTCGAAATCCGCATTTTATATTCTAGATTTGTCTTTACTTTTTTTCTTTTCTTTCCGTACTTTGGAGCTGTACTTGATTATTTTTTTTTAAAGCTGGTGTATATACCTCAAAAGCTTTGACATAAAGAAAGTAATACTCCCTCTAATTCACCTTATGTTAGATAATCTAATGTCTTTTTCCAATCGAAGACCCAAATAGGCCAACATATAAATAGAAGAGAAAATTTCAAAAATAGCTAATATTAAGGTGAAATTAAGTTTCTTTAGCTACACCTTTCCTAATTATAATTCGTAGCTACATTTTAATGTACGCCTCTCGAAAGAGGCTACGTACCTATTAAACGATAAGCGCTACGCTCGCAGCCTATAATATGTGTCAAATGTATTTAACAGAGAAAACATGCTACAAATACAAATTGAACGTACATGATTGGCGTAGGATTTTTTTTAAAAAAATGAAAACTTTTCATAAATCACACGCAATATCTTTTTTACTCTTTCATTTACAAACTGGACTCTTACATCTCAGAGCTTCAATGTTTAAACATGAATATTTTAACATCACGCTTCAAAATTTGAAATTCAAAATCAATCAAAATTTCTCGTATTTCTTCATCCGCAGTGATACATGCACAATAAACTTCACTCATCACCTCGATTTGTTGATTAAACTAATACAACAAAACTTTTTACTTGTTCAAAAATCTGATTTCAATATGTATTTAGAAAATTCAATTATCTCTTCGTGTTGCTATTTATGTTGGTACAAATTACTACGTACATTGATACATTGTGGTGATGAATATATTGATACAAATGTATAATAGTAAACAAATAGAGTCAAACACATGATACAAATGTATAATAAGGACAAATACATTTGAATACATTTATACTAATCTATAATCAGTTGCAGATACACTCAAATACATCGATATAGAATGAATAACAAGGACCATATATATTTAAACATTGATACAACATATACATTTGAACATTTGAATGTATAACAACAAATATATTGATACACTTGAATAAATTGATACACATGATACAATTGATACATTTGAACAGTGATACAACTGATACATTTGAATACATGACAACTGATACATTTTTTAACACTTAATACATTGATAAAAATATATAACAAGGAACATACATATTTGACAGAAAATTTTGACAAGAATTGATACAAATGTATAATCAGATACATTTCGACAAAGAACTGATTTGATTTTTCAGAAAACACACACACACTCATTGTTCTACTTCATCGGACCACCATGAACCACCCACTTCATCCACCAAAAATCACCACTAGAAACACACCCAAAATTCATGATTTTTCAGATTTGTGAAGCTAGCGATCGTGGTGGCATAAGAGTAGGTGGAGACGATAAAAATGAAAAATCTATCAATGTGGATTACCTGATTTTGAGGGATACACAATTTTGGGGTAGAATTTTTTTGAAAACGTGATTTAAAAATAGAGAAGATAACGATTAATTTGGGGTAAATGAGAGAGTAAAAAGAGAAGAAAGAAAGTAGATTGATACAATTGTTTCCTTGTTCCTAAAATTGTTGTATTATAAGGCAACTATGTAGGACATTTTATTATTAAAATTAAAGTGTAGTCGCGAGTGGTAATTTAATTAAATTATAATTTTGTATAATAAATACATAGCCTCTGTTTGCTATACAATTTAATTTTCTCTAAATAGAATCTCTAATCTTTAATCTCTAATCTCTAATCTCTATCTCTAATCTCTAATCTCTAATATATTAAAAATGTGAAGGTCCTTATAAATGTTGTTTGAATTTTTTGCCCTTCATTAAAAGACCTTGCAATAGACAAAATCGTCTTTTCATATATTCCTCAAATAAAATTCTAATTATATAGAAATACTAATATATATTACAAGACTAATAATATTATATATTAAAAGTTCCAAAAATAAAATCTTCCTTAAATAAAGTTGTCGTTTTTAAGTTTCAAAAACAATTCAATTTTCCTATCCTAAAGCTGCCGTGGTTTTGCTGAGTTTTTTAGTCCAAAAGCAACTGATTTTTCCTATATTAGTCATGTAAAATTCCAATTACATATAAACGTTAAGAAATTAATTACCGTTTTTTGCTTAGTTTTTAGTATCTCGACACGAGCATCCCTCTTCCTAATGTTACCAGCAAGATCGATGAACCATCTTTGATGTGAGTACGTTATTTTTTCTTTTGGACTGTTGATTTTTTTCTCTAATTAAGTGGCTTGAACCTCCTTTTGTTGTTTAAAAAAAATTGCTTAAAGAGACGATACAAAAGATCAGAGATCCTACCAAAGTTCTTTTGTTTTGTTGTATATATATATATAACCAACATGGGTTTTGGTGTAGTGGTGGGACTACTCCACCCTTAACCAGAGATCTTCGGTTCGAGCCCTGAATATGGAGAAAATTTTGTTGGGAGCACACATATATATATAAAATTTCATATTTTTATTTCGAGCTTCAATGTAATGTTTATAGGTGAAATATCATATTGTTTTTACATGTTGGTTTAATTAACCTGTCGGATTGGCCAATTTTTCCAATTCAACTTTTCATAGGTAACATATAGTGTCGACGTATCAGTCGTGTGCTTGTGATGTGAGGTAAACGTTCTAGCCTTTAGATTCTTCTTGAAGTTATATGATAAAAGATGTAGTGTTTGTAAATAATTGCAGAATAAGAAATTTTTAGTGATGGTCTTTTTTTTTTTAATCGAGTCTCCTATAATTCACTTGAACAATCTCCTATATTAACAATGATGAGAACAAGAGAAACATAACAAACTTAATGGTCTTCATGAGGCAATTTGATAATGAACACCTCATGCAATATATTAAAAGTGTGAAGGTCCTTATAAATGTTGTTTGAACTTTTTACTCTTCATTAAAAGTCTTTGCTTTAGACAAAATGTCTTTTCACCCTTTTTCTATTATTTTTATGATATTAAATATTACCTAGGCATATTGAAAATTAAATAGAGAAGATTTTCTTATTATGGTTAAATTCTTAAGTTTATGGTAAAAAAAGAAATTTGTGTCTTCAACATATCCAAAAAAAATAGGCATGTCCACAAAATTAGACAACCTTTTGCGAATAAAAAAGGGCTTTGTTGACTCTTTCTAACAAAAGAAATGTGGAAAAAGGGGTAAAAAGACATTGAAATCAACTCAAATTTTATTTTATTTTCCTTAATTAAAAAACCAAAACCCTCTATAAAACCCTTAATTTCATCTCTACTTGACAGAGAACATGGTTGCTTGCTTGCTTGCTTTTGGGCTGGCTAGATATGGTCATTCTTGCTGCCTGCATGGCGATGCTCGAAAAGGAGAAAATTAGGTTTAAGTTATTCTATTAATTTAATATACTTTAGTTTTAGAATTCCTTCACTATTTAGTTTTACTTATGTTAGTTTCCAGTTATTAACTAAATTCTTTTGATATAGAACTATTTAAGCAGTTATCCTGGAGCTTCTTATAATCACGATTCCATGTTAATTTATTGTTGCGTTTATATTCTTTGTGAGATTTAATTGCTTTCATAAGATGCACAGGAGGTAAGATAAAAAGTTCTTATATTTTTTTTTTTCATTCCATATTCTTTAATATGGTCCCTTACTATTTCTTTTCTACACTGTTGTTTCTTGAGCCGGGGGTCTTTCGGAAACAGCCTCTCTATCTCACTTCTGAGGTAGTGGTATGGACTGCGTACACTTAACCCCCCCCCCCCCCAGACCCCACGTGGTGAGAATATACTGGGTATGTTGTTGTTGTTGTTGTATTCTTTAATATGAATTATTTTTTATTTTGTTTTTTGTTAAGGTATGTAGTGTTTTATTTGGTATCTTTGATTTATGTTAAGGTATTTTTGTTTTAAATTGCTTTATGTGGACATAGTTTAGGTCAAATTTTTATTTCACTACTGATGTATGCATAAAAGAGATGGTCTTGCATTGAATTAAAGAAAAGAGTTTGCATAGATTTGATTTATTTCTTTTTGTATTTGATGGAGGTCTTATAGCCTCTTTGGCCAAATTTATTTTTTCCCAAAAGTGCTTATTTTTCTCAAAAATAGTTATTTTATAAAAAATAAGGTCTTTCATTTTTATACGGATGAAAACATTAGGATTATTCATTGGTGGCCTTTCTATTTGGTTTAGGAGGGTGTGGAGGTTGAGCAGGGGCGGACCCACATAGGTTCAAGTGGGTTCATATGAACCCACTTCGTCGAAAAATTACACTATATATATATACATATATATATCAGCCTTTAACAACGTACAAGGTAAATATAAAATTTGAACCCACTATGCACATATGAAGTGCTTGACTTAGTGGCAAGTGGGTTCAAATTTTGCCTCATTATGCCACAGCCCATAGCTCGTGTGTTCGAACCCCCATAGATGCAGCGCCTCTTTTCTTTTTTTCTTTTTCCCTATAACGATTTAGCTGAAACCTGCAGCTACTTAATACTAATATTACAATTAAAAATTACTTTTTCTCCAATCCCCAATACCCCAATATTCTCTAATTCCCCAATCCCTAATCCCTATTATTCATAAACTCCATTATTCCCCAACTTAACGTGAAAAAAAAAAAATGCTGCCTCTAAGCAAGAAGAAGACAAGTCAATCTCACATCAATGAAAGAGCCTTTTCGGCAATGAAGTTGATCAAGAGTGAATTGAGAAATCGAATGCATGATGGTTTCATGAGCAGTTGTATGGTGCCTTATGTAGAAAAAAAAATATTTAATACTGTTTCTGATGAAAGTATTATGAATAGGTTTCAAGAAATGAAAACTCGTAGAATAATATTGTAATAATATGTTTTAGTTAATCAAACTTTATTTTGTTTTCTTTGTTGCATATTTATTTTTTATATATTGAACCCACTTGGTGAAAAGTCTGGGTCCGCCACTGAGGTTGAGGATGGGGTAAATGCACCCAGCATTTATCCATGTATTATATTTGTTCGGGAACCAGATGATGCATATACTTTCTGAATTTGGGTGAATTAATGTCCTAAAAGTTTTGTAAGTATGTTCAGTATTTATACATCATTGATTTATTTTTGGGTCCGAAGGTGTTTCACATTGCAAGTGGTCACTCAATTAGCTTCGCTGCTGATTGTATAACATTTTGTATTCCTTTTGTGTATTCTTATGGCATATGATTATTCTATTTGTTGGTTTTTTTTAATGGTTCTTTGGGTGTACCATGCTGTCATTTGATCAACGAAATCATACGGATGATGTAATTAAGCAAATTTGAATGTGTCATCGACCAAGATGGGCGTTTTCCTTTCACAACACAAAGCATTCTCTTGCTTTCCCAACCTATTGTTTCTAAAGTTTGCCCTCTCTTATTTGGATTTTCGTCAGTCATACTATGAGGATCCCGTATCCAACAACTAAACCTATACATGGACTTCTATATTTCCGATTCTAGAAGGGTATTCTCGGGGAAGTGAGTTGATCTCCATGACTTGCGAAGAACTTAAACAACACTATTAGCAAGAAAAAGGCTCTTTGGCATGTTCCCTAAGACACACACATTTAAAGGATTAATCCAATGTTGAGTATGTTGAGTGTGTTGAGCTGCAACTTGCAACACAACTTGACTTAATTTAGCATACAAACAAATTGCACCTCCTTTGATGGATCAAAACTACTTGCAGGCTCCATTGGTTCATTTAGTTATCTTCCTACATATCTCCCTAGCTATTTCATTTTTCCTTTTTCAGTTCTTTCCCTGCCAAGCTTCTAAAAGAAAATAAGTGCTTTTGAGGAGTAGAAAAAACAGTCTTTCATAAGCTAAAAAAAAGTACTTTCTTCTTAAAAGTACTTTTTTTTGGAAAACATTTTTGAGAAAAATAAACTTAAAAACACTTTTATAAAGCTTAGCCAAACACTAATTGCTGCTCAAACGTGTTTTTAAAATTTATTGGTCAAACACAAACTGCTTCTCACCAAAAGTACTTTTTTGAAAAACACTTTCAAAATAAGCTGATTTTAGAAGTTTGGCCAAACAGGCAATTAATCTTAATCATTCAGATTTTAATTATTATATTTATTTATTTTTCGGACAAAGATTTTTTGAACAAAGTTAAAGTAAAATTGTATTGAAGTTTAACGGTAAGTTTTTCTTGATTTGGGTTGATTTGTGATTAATTCGTATTTCATGATTGTTTTTTTTTTCAAGATTGTAGATTTGAGTGGAATTTTTTTCTGCTAAATTTTCGAATTACTTAGTCAATAGGGAAAATATTTTAATAAGGTAATGGTATATAGTATTTTTTGTATTTGTCTTCGTATGATTTGTTTTTTTAAAAAAATTATTTTGGCTAGGACGGGGTTGGGGATGATGAGTGTTTTTTTTTTTTTTTTGAAGTTAAAATTTAGAAATTAGGTTTTAAATATTTGTTTGTATTAGTTGTTGATAAATGAAGAATTTGACTGAAATTCAAAATTTGAAAGCCAATGTAGAAACTAGAACTAGGAATGGTCATAGGATGGAAGAAATTTGGTGTTTTAGGGGTAAATAAAAATTGACAATCTTTTTATGAAGATTGTTGGAAAGAGAATGAAGCCATTTAATTTGAGTCGAGGTTCTATCAGAAATAACCTTCTTACTTTTTCAGGTAGGTGTAAGATTACCCCTATTATTTATTGTTTCTTAACTTGTGTGTTTAACTAAATTATTCTTATGTATTACTCATTTTAATTTAATACAATACGTATCCCTTTTGCATCGTATTAATGTCTATCCATATTTATGACGAATGACAAGGGTGGAAACAAACAATTAATGATATCTTAGTTTTCTAATATGACAAGTACCCCGTTGTTCTTTTTTAGTTGTCATGATAAGATTTTGCACAACCATTAAGAAAGAGTTTAGGTAATACTTTCAAAGTGACTCTCGACAGGAGAATCAAGGCTATTCAGGAAGAATTGCTGCAATTTTTCAATCCTAACGAAGAAATTAGGAGTGTAATTTGATGCATATACCCTATATTAATTTTTTTCTATTTATGTGTCTATTAATTCTAGAATAATTAATGCTAAGGGTAAAGTTGAAAAAAAAAAATTCTCTCTTGATTTTTAAAATTGATCAGTATTTGGGAACAACTATTTTCAATATACATGACAACTAAAAAGGAATGGGGAGAGTATTGTGAACCATTTATTTTTAGTAAGGAAGACAATATCTAGGAACATAAGGAGTATTAAACAACATGAGGGTCGTTAGAAAAATGAAGGTGCTCAAAAAACTGTGATATTAATTGACGAAGAGGTAATAATTCTTTTTTATTCATATTATATTTTGCGTTATATTTTAAAAAATTAATACTTAATACTATAACAAACACATAACCATTTATTTTTTATGCGTTTATTGCTATTGACGTTATAGATAAGTGCAAAGCACGTACCATAAACTAATAATATCAAAATTACAAAGAAAAAGAAAAAGAAAAAGGCCCAAGTCACAATGACCCCGCCCAAAATTGAACTTCAGCAATGAAAATAGAAACAAAACAAAAATCAAAAGGAAAAATAAAAGAACAGGACAAATTTGTTCATCTTCATAGATGGTCAATGGACCCAGCAGCTCTGGTGGTCTCTCTCGAAGGGGGAGAATGTCATCAATAACAACTTCAGCTACACAAGGATAAGACTCAAGTCCTTGCATGCCTTGATTCCTACTGATGTTATGAGCTAACCTACCCTGTTAATCATACAGATGTGAAGCTTTTTACTACGATCTTGTTCGATGCCAATAAAATGGATCTCAGAACTCTCACCAGGTGCTATATCATCTAATATCGAAGAAGAATTCTTCTATTTCAATCTTAGATGAAGAATTCTTCTATTTCAATCTACGATCCATTTATATATCTTCATTATCTCAGGTAATCTTAACACACGACCATCACCAAATAAGCTCTATAGATACGAGTATTGATCAAATAGTCTATTGAATTCCTTTCAACATGTTGAACTTTCAGAGAAAGTTGATGCTACACATCAGATAGAGTTTCATTAAATGATCTGTCAAGAACTAGTGAATGTACAAGAAGAGGCTATTTGTGTAATCTAGAATTTCCAACATACCATGTAATAAATTGACTTGCAACTGTCTGTTGTTGTTTTTTCATTCCGTGCATGTGTTACATGCTACTTTAATGTGAAGCTTTATCTGTGACATGTCTCAGCTCAATTATAGTACTTGTACTTCAGATTCTTTTATAAATGATTCACACATGTCTATGATTTGTTTCATTTATCTATGTCACATTTTGATATCTTCTTATTTTTCAAATTGGATATTTGTGCTTTACTCATGTTTAGAATTCTCTTTCTTTCTATGGGAAACTCTTGAAATGAGAAGAACTCTATTGTACTTGCAAAATTAACGGTTAGGTTAGCTAAATAATCTGCAAATTGGTTTTCTTCATTGAAACTATATTCTAGTATTACATTGCCTCTTCTAATCAACTTATTAACAATTCAATTTTGTGTTGCTACAAATTTTTTTTTTTTTTTTTTTTTGGTAAGGAGTGCTTTTTTCAAATAGGCTTTATGCAATGTAACTTCGGATTAGTTGGATTTCAATGTGAGTACCGGACTATCACAACCCAAAATCAAAATTGTGAAAGAACATATATAAACCCACGCTAGGTAAGTCAACCCTTCATCCCAAATGAAAATCAAATCAATATGCGTAAATAAATTAATATAGCAGAAGTAAAGTATGGAATCAATCTTTATAGGATATTAAAGAAGTACGAAAAGATTAAAAAAAAAAATACACCCAAGACTCCATGTCAGCAGTACAAGAGTGTCTAAAGATTTAATACAACTGTTTTCAAACTGCAATAAATAACAAAGACAGAAAAAATAAGACAGAGAAAGTACATCGCTCTGAACGCCAAGTAGCTTACCAAAGCTTCCGAAGTATACTGTATACCGCATCGGACACAGACTCAGGAGGACCTGTTAGTGCAAAGATCTGTATCAAAATATGCACCAAAAAAAGTATGAATACAATAACACACGTACTCAGTAGGCATTATAAACCGCTCGAGTAAGAGTTGGACAGTTATACTGTAAAAAGTACGAAATGAGTTTCACAAATAGCATTTCGCATTGATGTGTCTTTAGTTTCCATCATTCAACACACTCCATCTTCACCCCATCCTTTTAGCCCTTGTATCCACCATCCCACATCCCTACCCCCTCTCTTACCTCTCATAGTATTTGTTTACATTATATATAAATATTTAAGAATGATAATTTTTATTTTTATAATGAATACAAGAAAATAAGTAAGAAACCCACTTATTTTTCTATACAATATTTTTCATGAAAAATATTTTTCTTCTGACCGGTAGGGAGAAAAATATTTTTTGATTTCCCATGCTCAATTGGTCAAATTTTTGAAAAACATTTTCTCTAGAAAAATAAATTCCTTAAAAATGAGGGATATGACTTCCTAAAAAACAAGTTCTACAAGTAGCATTCCACATTATTTGTATTATCCCACCCTCCAACACACTTCATCTTCATGCAACCTTCTAGCCCCCATCCCAACCACCCCAGAACAGTGGCGGAGTCAGAATTTTCACTAAGAGGGTTCAAAATTGAAATAAGTAAGCACACGAACTAGCCGAAGGAGGTTCAACATCAACTATATATCCATAAAATATAATTTTAACAATGTATAAATAGTATAATTTTCCACCGAACCCCCTAGCCATAAGGTGGCTCCGCCACTGCCCCAGAACCACACCACTCAATCCCCACCTCTCATAATATTTATTTAGTTTATATACAAATATTTTTAGGATAATAATTTTTGCTTACATATAGCGCACAAGAAAATAAGCAAAAAACCAGCTTATTTTCTATGAAAACATAATCCTTTATACCAAACACACGATATATAGCTTCTTTTACCCTTCAACTATCAGAATCAAATTTTGTTCGCACACTATCCAAATAATGATTGTGTCACATAAAGTGAAACTAAGGAGACATAATACATTAGTTTAGAAAACGATTTTGGAAACATATTCTAAATTAAATGCACGTGAATCCATAGTTTCTCCATCAAACAAAGTATTCTTATGTACATATCTATATATAATAATAAAGAAGAAACAAGACAAGGTGATGTGGCATCTCTCTATGGTCTCTATTTCTATTTATCTTTTTTCTCCTTTTTTTGGCCATTTGTTGAGTTTTCTACTCATTTTTAATATTTATGTATTAAAAAAAAAACTCAAAAGTCACTCTCCTTAACTCTATATATTGATTGTGTAAAAATTAATATGTCAATTACTACTCCTCTATTCATTCTTATTCTTCAATGCCTATTCTTAATTAATTAATACTCCACTCTTATTTTCTAATCCGAAAAAGAGATTTCAAGAATATAAAATGTGATTTTCTTACAAAAAGAGGAAAAGATTTGCCTAGAGGATATAATTATTAGAAAATGCTCTTCAATAGTTACTTTTTATCTTTTTTATTTGTTTTCTAATTTTCACCTCCATAACTCATTAACTATTAAATTTCTACTCTTAATAATATCATTAACTTCATGACTTTTAAGTTTTCATATTCATAACCTCCAATTATTTAATTATAAAATTTAAGATACCTTATGATATTCCTCCATTTTCATCTATATAAAGTCACAATTTTTTGTTTCATGAGACCCATACTCAAGAGTATCCTTTTTGTTTTATATTTGAAATGATGTTTTTTATAGTATTATTTATATTATCAAATTCAAGCTTTATCTTGACTCGATGAAGAAGATTTTTGGACGCTGATTGTTTGTCAGAGGGGCTATCGAACAAGAGCTTAAAAAATTATACGCTGATTCTATATTTCTTTTTTCGTCTATTTTCTTATGGTTAATGTCCAAATAAAGGTGTATGCATGAGTGTGCATGCGTATGTTTTCTCTATGTAACTTCTATAATTTGAACGTTCATGAGTTTTTGATTGTTGTAAGTTTTATTTTCGTTTAAGCAAATTAGCTATTGTAATTTTGTTGGTGCTAATTACTAACCAAGCTTCAAACAATACTATTAATGGCTTAAAAGGAATCTATATTAAATAATAAAATACATTATTCTTTATGTGTTTTTTACGGTACGAAAAACAATTTACGTTTTCTTTAACGATTTGCTTATTTCTTTTAATTTTAGAAAAATAGCAAAAACAAAATTGATAATAATAAGTATAAATACTTGGGTTAATAATATTCATTTTAATAAATTAAACTAGAATACGTTTATAAGAATATCAACAATATATTCACGCCATTCTTGATTGCAGTTGAGATCGTGAAGGAATTATAATCTACCATTTTCATGTCATGAGGTCTAAACGTACAATTAAAAAATACTATTAAATATTTTTGCTCAAAAAAATCAATATAAATTGAGTAAAAATGTAAGATACTTTCTTTTGCTTTTTCTACTTATTTGCTTCTCTCTCTCTGGAGATGCATATTTTTATTTTTAAAATGATACAAATATTGAAACAACAATAATTTTTGGAGATGTTAGAAAATTGAAATAAAAAATAAAGATTCGTAAGCTTACATTTTTTTGAGTAAAGGTAGGATATATAGAGGAAGGAAAAGAAAAAAATAATAAAGAAATATAAACAAATACTATAATAGAGGATAGAGATAAAATTAGGAATAGAAAATTATTTAGATGATATTGAGAACTAGGATAAAATGTCAAAGAAGATATAGAATTGAAGAAAGATTATCTGAATAAAAAGTTTACCGTTTAATGAAAGCAAGAAAAAATTGAATCCTTAAATACATATATTTGAATTGTATTAAATTAAAACAATTGTGTATTAACCTCTTGATATATGAAACTTTTTCTTAAGAATTCTTATTTTCTTAAAAATATAAAAATCATAAAATTTAAGGACTAATAATAAATTAGATCAAGAGTTTTTTAGAATATAGAGGGCTCAATATTTTAAAAAATTATTTTGTTAATTTAAAGAGGTATTATATGATTGCGCGAAGCGCGATCAAGTTCTCTAGTTTCTTAATATTACTAGATAATGAAGGGCCCGTCTCCAGCCCAATATTATAATTTTAAATATATTATAGGTATTTAATTAGTTTTTTAGTAGAAGGAAGAGATAAGAGGGCCCTATTGAGAATGTGGTTAGAAATCCATAATAGAGTCTGACCACAACGACCGAATTGATTATCTTCATGCTTAATAGCTCAGTTGGTTGGCTACCTGAACTCCCAACTTATTGGTAAGAGTTTGATTCCCACATTGTAATCTCCTCCCCATTTTTCCTTCCCTACCCCCAATTTTGAAAAAAAAAAAGAAAAAAAAGAAAGGTTTAGAGGGGGTGTGGACATCATAAATTCATAATCATTTCATTTGCATCATTTGTACCCCCAATTTCTGAAACTAATAATATACTCTTTTAGGGCATGCCAAGTTGAATAAATAAAGTGGTGATATACTGATAATTCATAATAGCAACATTTAATTGTGTAATCTAACTTTCCTCCAAGCCTACTTATTTCTTTATCATTCTAAATCAAATAGAGAAAGGACTAATAATTAACAAACATGCCCTGACTTTTCTTCTTGACTAGATACGGTGAGCCCATGCTAGCACGGCTCATCATATGTTGTTTTCTTGATCTCAATTTATGCAATACAAATGAAATTTGGATGGTCAATCAATTTTTTGTATGATTTTAAATATTTAAGTTGTTAATTACTATTATAATTTATTGTAAGACACAAATCTCACAAAGTAGGCGTAACTAATAATGAAGAGAAAAACTATCGATTTCTTTAGTCAAATTACATGAATTGGATCACTAATATTTACTACTTTATATATAGCCACAAAATAAAAATAGAAGGGAGAATCAGTCAATTTATTTTTCGACCCAAAGCTGCTTTATATTCTCACGTATTAAATATTTTATGTTGTTAATTATTGTGATTTATAGTACTTTTTACGTAATTTTCAAAAAATATATTTTACTTCTTATGTCCCAATTTATGTAACTATAATAGAATTTTGAGAGCCAACCGAACATTTTATGTCTTTTAAATATTTTAAATTGTAAATTACTGTAATTTATAACACTTTTTATACCACTATCAAATAATTGTCCAAATTTATGCGGCACCGATAAAATTTTGGGAATCAGTCAATTTTTTTATTATGCATTTTAAATATTTTTAAAATTTATTATTGTGATTCATAGTTTTTTTTTTTAAAAACATAAATTTCAAATAAAGTAATTCTGAGGAAGTAGATGGGCAAAATGGTCATTTTGTAGATTGATCCTAAGCTCCTCGAATAATAATAAGTGGGACTTTGAGGAGCTTATTTGTAATTTTTGAAAGTTGACCCTAAGCTCCTCTCATTTCCATTTTTTAATAATTGTCCCAATTTATGCGACACCGATAGAATTTCGAGAATCAATCATTTTTTTATTATGCCCTTTAAATATTTTAAAATTAATTATTGTAATTTGTAGCATTTTTTTACGTAAATTTTAAATAAATATAAGTAATTCTGGAGACGTCCTCAAATAATAGTAAGAAGAACTTTGAGGAGCTTAGTTGTTATTTTTGAAACTCATCAAATAGTAATAAGTGAGACTTTGAGGAGCTTAATTGTCACTTTTGAAACTTGACCCTAAGCCCAATATATGTTACTTGTTTAAAAATATTTTAAGTTAATTATTGTGATTTATATTATTATTTTTTTGTAATTTTTAGATAAACGGAAAGAGTATTAAATACAAATAGAGGAAATTGAGCTCAATTTCCAACAATAAAGAGATAAATATGATATATACAAATAATTATATGCAATAATACATATGTGAAATTAAATAAAAATAGAAGGGCGAATCAGTCAATTTGCTTTTCCACTCCAAGCTATTTTATGTTCTCATGTATTAAATCTTTTATATTGTTAATTATTGTGATTTATAGTACTTTTTAAATAATATATGTTACTTCTTATATCCCAATTTATGTAACTATGGTAGAATTTCGAGAGCCAACAGAATATTTTATGTCTTTTAAATATTTTAACTTGTTAATTATTGTAATTTATAACACTTTTTATATCACTTTAAAATAATTATCCCAATTTATGTGACACCGATATAATTTCGAGAATCGGTCGATTTTTTTATTATGTCTTTTAAATATTTTAAAATTAATTATTATGATTCATAGTATTTTTTTTACATAAATTTTAAATAAATATAAGTAATTCTAGAGAAGTCCTCAAATAGTAATAAATGAAACTTTGAGGAGCTTAGTTGTCATTTTGGAATGTTGACCCTAAGCTCCTCAATCTTTCGCTCTTCTATATATTATCACTTTAAAATAATTATCCCAATTTATGTGAAACCGATATAATTTCGAGAATCGGTCGATTTTTTTATTATGTCTTTTAAATATTTTAAAATTAATTATTATGATTCATAGTATTTTTTTTACATAAATTTTAAATAAATATAAGTAATTCTAGAGAAGTCCTCAAATAGTAATAAATGAAACTTTGAGGAGCTTAGTTGTCATTTTGGAATGTTGACCCTAAGCTCCTCAATCTTTCGCTCTTCTATATATTATTACTAGATACGGGGAGCCCGTGCCAGTACGGGTCCAACATATGTTATTTTTTTTTTCCCAATTTATGCAACACAAATGAAATTTGGACGGTTAATTAATTTTTTGTATGATTTTAAATATTTTAAGTTGTTAATTAGTAGTATGATTTATTGTAAGACACAAATCTCAAAAATTAGGCGTAACTAATAATGAAGAGAAAAATTATCGATTTCTTTGGTCAAATTACATGAATTGGATCACTAATATTTATTACTTCATATATAGCCACAAAATAAAAATAGAAGGGCGAATCAGTCAAAAAAATTTTCAACCGAAAGCTACTTTATATTCTCACATATTAAATATTTTATGTTGTTAATTATTGTGATTTATAGTACTTTTTATGTAATTTTCAAATAATATATGTTACTTGTTATGTCCCAATTTATGTAACTATGATAAAATTTCAAGAGTCAACCGAACATTTTATGTTTTAAATTGTAAACTATTGTAATTTATAGCACTTTTTATACCACTTTCAAATAATTATCCGAATTTATGCGGTTCGATAGAATTTCGGGAATCAGTCAATTTTTTTTATTGTGCATTTTTAATATTTTTAAAATTTATTATCGTGATTCATAGTTTTTTTTTACGTAAATTTCAAATAAATATAAGTAATTCTAAGGAAGTAGATGGGCAAAATGGTCATTTCGCAGATTGACCCTAAGCTCCTCAAATAATAATAAGTGGGACTTTGAGGAGTTTATTTGCAATTTTTTAAAGTTGACCCTAAGCTCCTCTCATTCCCATCTTTTATATATTAGAATATTTTAAGTTGTTAATTATTATGATTTATAGTACTTTTTATATCATTTTCAAATAATTGTCCCAATTAATGCGACACCAATAGAATTTCGAGAATCAATTATTTTTTTACTATGCATTAGTGTAATTTGTAGCATTTTTTTACGTAAATTTTAAATAAATATAAGTAATTCTGGAGACGTTCTCAAATAGTAGTAAGAGGGACTTTGAGGAGCTTAGTTGTTATTGTTGAAACTCATCAAATAGTAATAAGTGAGACTTTGATGAACTTAATTGTCATTTTTAAAACTTGACCCTAAGCCCAATACATGTTATTTGCTTAAAAATATTTTAAGTTAATTATTGTAATTTATGTTATTATTATTAGTTTTTGGTAATTTTTGATAAACGGAAAGAGTATTAAATACAAATAGAGGAAATTAAGCTCAATTTCCAACAATAAAGAGATAAATATGATATATACAGATAATTATATGCAATAATACATATATGAAATTATATCAAAATAGAAGGGCGATTAAGTCAATTTGCTTTTCGACCCCAAACTACTTTATGTTCTCACATATTAAATCTTTTATATTGTTAATTATTATGATTTATAGTATTTTTTACATATTTTTCAAATAATAAATGTTACTTCTTATGTCCCAATTTATATAACTATGATAGAATTTCGACAGTCAATTGAATATTTTATGTCTTTTAAATATTTTAACTTGTTAATTATTGTAATTTATAGCACTTTTATATCACTTTAAAATAATTGTACCAATATATAAGTAATTCTGAAAAAGCCTTCAAATAATAATAAGTAAGACTTTCAGGAGCTTAGTTGTCATTTTGGAATATTGACTCTAAGCTCCTCAAACATTCACTCTTATATATATTAGAACTAGCTACATAGGCCTGTGCAAGCACGGACCCAATATATGTTACTTTTTTGTCTCAATTTATGTAATACAGATGGAATTTAAAGAGTTAGAAATTTTTTTTATATGGTTTTTAATTAAATATTTTAAGTTGTTAAATATTGTGATTTATAGTACCTTTTACGTAATTTTTAAATAATATATATTACTTCCTCTGTCTCATTTTATAGGGCAATGATAGAATTTCAAGAGTCAACCAAATTTTTTTTGTGAAACCTAAATATACCATAGTTAGAAAATAATTGCCATTTATAGCTATATAATTTTAATACATGCATAATTCACTTTTAATACATAGTATAGATTTTTTACCAAAACAAGCATATACATTTAAAACACTTACAATACATCTATATTGCAAGCATAATTTACTTTTATTACATAGTGTAATACATCTATATTGCATGCATAATTTGTTTTTAATATATAATGCTTTTTTAAAACCAAAATAAGTATAATACATTTTAATACACTTCTAATACATCTATATTGCATACATAATTCACTTTTAATACATAGTATAGTTGCTATAAATGGTAAATATTTTCTAAATATGGTATATATAGGTAAAAAATAAAAAGTATATCTAAAATCAATAAATATTTTATAAAAAGTACTCAAATAGGTAATTTTATCATTATTTTTGTATGTCTTTTAATTATTTAAAGTTGTTAATTATTATGATTTATAACCATTTTTATGTAATTTTGAGATAATATATGTTACTTCCTCTATCTTAATTTATGTGGCTGATAAAATTTCAAGAGTAAACCAAATTTTTGTATATGAGGTGTGTCATGCCTTTTTTCAAATTTCGATCTTGCCCATACTTCATTTACTTAAATTGTCTCATATAATTTGCTAAATATATCGAAGTTTGAGATTCTTTAAAATAATTAAATAAGTCTGATGGGTGATGATACCAACTAATAAAAACACATCATCATTCTCTACATATGTTGACTTGATTTGCTCCTTAATTTTATCTACTATTTTCAATTCATATTACTTGGCTCGTGTTGACCTGACATACCCTTTAAGAAAATTTTAATTAGAGATGTATTTACTAAATTAATCATACTAATAATTTTTAAATAATATAGATTATTTCGTCTGGCTCAATTTATGTGGCATCGATGATCGAGAACTAACTAAGTTTTTTATGTCTTTCAAATATTTTGAAATTATTATTTATAGTATTATTTACGTTATTTAGAAATATATAATAGATTAAAGGAATAAAACAAACGAATCAAAAGATAGGCCCAAAAAATAAGATAAAGTAATAACCAAGGTAAATTTCCGGAAATAACCTTCGCCAACCCTAAGCTCCTCTCGAATTCTCTCTTACAAATTTCATAATTTTTACATCTAAACCCCCACTAAATCGGTCCAATCGTATAATTATGTTGTTCCTTATTCTTTTGTAAATACTCTCTATTTTATATTACTTTGTCTCTGTTGACCTAACATATCCCTTAAATAGTTTTAACTAAAGAAGTATTTACTAAACTAACCTATTAATGATGATTTAAAACTCGAAATTTGATAACCGTTATTTTATGTACTAAAAATAGTATGAAAAAATAATAAAACTCGCTTAATTTACTAAAATAGATAAATAAAATAAAATATTACTTCATCCGTTCCATATTAGTTGGTCATCTTACTAAAAATAGTTGTCTCATATTAGTTGGTCACCTTACTAAATTAAGAAATATTAATTAAATTTTTCTCATATTACCTTTGCAATTAATTCTTTTTGAAAGTGTTCACACTTATTTGTAAAACTCTCGAGAAGTTTTTTCAAGGATGAATCAATAAAATTATCTTCTTATTTATAATTTTTTTAATATGTATATAAAAAATAAAATGAGTAAATAATATAAAACGGAGAAAATATTTATTATTAGGCGAATTAATGAAGCTAATGAAATTGAGGAAGTAAAGATCTGCAGCTAAAGCAAAATGTAAATCAACCAAAACCACTGAGATTTTTTTTTATAGGCCCACGTGGCCATCAAAAGGAGAAGAAACAAAAGAAAACATAAAGCTGTAGATAAAAGGCGTGGAATTAGGCCATGGATTTCACATTAAATTTCAAAAATGCCATCCGATCAAGCAGCTGACCCACGCTCACATTCTCGCTTATTGTATTGAGTAAAAAAAAATATTATAGAAAAGAAATGTTATTTCACAGGTGTTATTCTATTCTAAAGTATTGATGACATACTTTCTTTGAAATAAATTATTTTTGACATAGAAATAGCGATTAGCGTGTATTTGAACAGGGTAGAGTTGAATGGATATAATTAAGTTATATGGCGTGTCCGGCTAGATTGAAGTTAAGGATTAATTATTAGTTGAATTTTTCTCACCTATATTTGTAAACAAAAAATTGATTCTTTGCCTTTTCATTTCATTTCTTTTTCTTTTTGATATATTGTAAACAAGAGGTTGTAGAAATTAAATCTATAAAATCTACAAATATTCACTAACTAGTTTTGTTAATAACAGGGGTGTCCCAACCATATCGAGAGCCTAAAGCAAAACTCAAACGAGGGTCCTTAACTTAATTTAAAATATATTTTTTTAGCTTTTTGAGACGTAAAATTACATATAAAACTCCACTTAGTAATGAGTTGTTTTCTTTTTTATGCTAAGAAAGATTCGTCATGTAAAACCCTACTTATTTTTATTTTATTCGAAAACTATGAGTTGTTTTCCTTTTTTTATGCTAACAAAACATTTCCGTAATTCTTTTTAGGAAAACTACCTTAATAACCAAAAATTCTTACCGTATCTACTTGTTCTCTCACTACTTTAAATTAATTATATAATATATCCACTTCTTAACAATTTATCCCCTCTAACCCCTGAGCCTCCAGATACATGTGGATATATGCGACTTAGTCGTAACCCTCAGGATGCATGTACATGTATCTGAGATACATGGATCTATTGCGACTGAACCATGTATCCGGACACCTTAACTATGTATCCGTCTTCTTTTTTAGTGCTATAATATGTAATATTGAAAACTAGTTGCTATAATATGTAATATTGAAAACTAGTGGTTGAGGGAGTAATTAGCTTCTATACTAGTTGGTTTTTTGTTCTTTATCCTGTTTTTAATAGTATATATAACTAGTTATATACTAAAATATGAGGCCTCTATAATTATGAGGTCCTAAATAATTGCTTAGTTGCTAATGAACGAGACACCCTGATTAATTACATGGGAAAATTATGCAAAATTGTCACGTGAAGATTGTGGTAATCTTATATATTTAAGTACACCATCGACCTGATTTGAGACCCTTGAAAATAAATGTAAGACATCAATCAAGAATCACTAAACAATAAACAATCATTAAATGGACTGAATATAAATTTATTGGTAGAACTATCACGTCCCATGCCATCCTCCAGAAAAAAAAAAGAAAATAACTTTGATTCAAATTATTGAACTTTGGATAATATCAATACTGCCCTTCATAGAATGTAAAAGGGAACGAAAATCGGATTAGTAACTTATGTTAAACCAAAACTTTGACTTTAATTCACGTCGCAGTGCTCCATTGCTATTGCCTCGTCAATCCAATTCTGTCTTCCCTATTTTCTTTGTTAATAACTATACGGAAAAAAAAAAACAATAAAGGGAAAGCTACTCCCATCATCTTATTTTATTTGTACTTTTTTAATTCGTCACAAAAAAAAAATATTAGCTTATTATCATTAAAAATTATTTAACTTAAAAATATATTTTATATTTAATGAAATAATTATAGCCATATAAATATTTAATAATTGTTCAATACAATAAATTTTAAAATTATTTTTTTTCTTTTAAGCATCTGTCAAGTTAAAGAATGACATATAAAATGAAATGGAGGAAATAATTAATTAACTCGACTTGTTGTTCATTAAGTAGTAGGTAAATTAAAAAGATACCAATTCAAGCCGCGGAAGGCAATCTTTGTTTCCGCAAATGTAATATACCTTTCTTCTTTCCCGTCAAACCCAACTTAGTTCTAGATATCTTTGAAATATATATTGCTAATTACTTTTCTACAAGTTCTCCCCTCCCCTTCTTTGAAAGTATAATTAACTCCAAACAAAGTCCATTTTCTTGATCCATTCAAACTACAACGGCGCCGTTCTCTTCATATATTTCTAGACAGAAAAAAGGTCCCTTAAACACAAAGCAAAAAAGATTATTAATAACCATATTTGCTAAAAAGGATTATAACAACCGAGAACTAATAAAAGCTCCAATTAACCAAAAAAAAAATAAAAGCTCCGGCCAACTTCCCGGTAAACCTCCTCCGTTGTTCTCCGCCGTGCATCTGCTTTAATCTCGACCGTTAATTCACTTGATTTCAACTGAATGGGTCAAGAATCATTCATATACAGTTTTGTAGCTCGTGGTACTATGGTACTAGCTGAGTACACAGAGTTCACCGGAAACTTTCCTGCGATTGCTGCTCAGTGCTTGCAGAAATTGCCTTCTTCAAACAACAAATTCACTTATAATTGTGATCACCATACTTTTAATTTCCTTGTTCAAGATGGTTATGGTAACATTCTCCTTTAATTTTCAGCTTTAGACTCTCTCTTTTAGTTGAATTTGAAATGGGTATTGATGGATCTTGAGTTGTACAGTAAAAGGTGGGTTTTTTATTGGATTTAGAGGCTAGAGGGAACACGTTAATTTTTTATTTATTTTTTTAAATGTTGAAAGGTTGCTTGGAAGAAAGGGTGAGTATTCTGCTTAGGATGATTGGATCTTTGTTTGAGGGATAAAACAGATAATTAGCTCTCGTTTGGCCATAGATTTTTGAAGTTGAAACTTGAAACATGAAAATTTGAGTTTTTGAAGTTGTGATTTTTGGAATTTGAAGTTGTGTTTGGACATGCATTTTACTTGAAAAAAGTTTGAAGTTTTGTGAGTGGAAGTCCCAAAAACCCATTTTTGAGAACTTGAAAATATTTGAAGTTTCAAAATCTGATCAAATATTTCATGGCCAAACAGATATTTGAATGATAAATTTTCAAAATCTACACCCGAAATCTATGGCCAAACACTAGCTAAATTGACAAGTTCAACAATGATATCCTAGCGAGATTTTGAAATGTTTAATACTTGCACTCACAAGCACATATAAGTAAGAGGGTATGTTGACGGTAGTGTAAAAATAGCCAAATTATAAGAGGGGACTTGCTAGCTGACTCCAAATTATAATTGCTAGCCAAATTATAAGTTGTGCTGATTGCTAGATATTCCTCTCACATCCTTACTAAGATACCACCTTGACCTGTTGTGTTCCAAGTTTGAATTTTCAGTCCCTTATCTGCATTTGTTTTTGTTATGAGAGATGTTTCCGTAAATATAAAACTGAGAATTTGGTTTAATTCTTGAAAGTTAATAGTGTAAGCCGAACACAATAGAAATAGTCATATGGGACGTGATGTGTCTGTGTGGGATCACTGAGATTCGTTTTTCAGCTGAGGGAATCATCAGAGAATTAGCTGATGGGAAGTAGAGGAAGAACTTTTCTGGATGATCTATTTCTGTTTGTTGAATAGTCAATATTCTCTATATGTAACAAAGAATAAAATCCAGATTCTAGTGGTTTATTGAACAGTCAAAATTCTCTATGTAGCAAAAGATATCCAGATTCTAACGAAATACTAGAAAAGAAAATCTGTTTACAAATTGATGATGACTCACACTCCATCCTATATGAAGTGTAGTTTCTACTTTTCATTTACACATAAATTATGACTGGAGGTAGAATTATGAACCTATTCTATAATTGTACCGGTAACATGATAAAGGCCAGACCTTGGCTTTCTGATCTCAGTGGAAGTTCTACACAGCGCTACCAGTCAATATTTTGTATGTTGTAGGTTGAAGTGTCTGAGTGAGATGGAAAGGAGCTAATGGACCGTGAAATAGAGGGAAGCAAATTGTATTTGGAGGATAATTTCTGCTTACTTGGGTCATATTGTAGTTTAGTTTGAGTGGATGATTGACAGTCTTACTAGTTCACAGCTCTATATATTTCTCTGTTATAGACTGCAGTTCCTTGCTGCTCTTCTATCTAAAATTAAAAAGGTTGCAGAAGCCAAGTCCAATCTCAAAGTTTCTTTAGGCTGCCAAAGTGTCTATGCTAATAATGTTTTTTATTGGGTGTCTCCAGTGATAACTTCAAAGAGCCTTTACCACTTAAATTGTAAAATGATGTTATTATCTATATGGTCTAGTGATCCTATCCGAACAAAAGCTATATGCTCTAGTGTCGAGAGTCAAAAAACTATTGTCTAGTATTTCCTAGTAAATCTGCTTGAGCTTGCTATCATTTGATACTTGCAAGGAAATGATGCTGATCACATTTTTGCTGCTTCATTGACCTCCTTTCACTTAAGTTCCTCCAACTAATGCCTGTTAAGTTTTGCAGCTTATTGTGTTGTTTCCAAAGAATCTGTGGGGAAGCAAATTTCTATTGCATTTTTGGAACGTGTGAGAGCCGATTTTAAGAAAAGATATGGTGGTGGTAAAGCAGATACCGCTGTGGCTAAAAGTCTCAATAAAGAGTTCGGGTATGTTGCTTTAAAAATATATATTCTCATATTCTACTGCAGGTGTATTCTATTACGCAGAAGTATAACGGGTAAAATATGTCAAACTTTTCAGACCTATCATGAAAGAGCATATGCAGTATATTATTGACCACGCCGACGAGATTGAGAAACTATTAAAAGTTAAAGCCCAAGTGTCTGAAGTCAAAAGTATTATGTTGGAGAATATAGACAAGGTATGCCAAGTAAACTGGAAAAAGATGCTTTGCATTTGATATTATCTGCTGCAATATGGTTCACTTGTATCATCATGACGTGTGTATTTTCCTCTCACGTCCTCTTTTTTTTTTTTTTTTTTTTTTTTTTCTAGGGTGAATTTTCCCTAGTATATCCTGACAAAAGTAATTTATTTCTCCTCTTCGCGCAGCTACATGAACGTCTTATTGTGTGACGGATCTGTAGTTAAAATGAACCTTCTTTAATTCCGCCCACAAATGTGGGATGAATATATTTAGACCTGATAGCTTATTAGAAAACATATTCTTGACCGGTGAACCTTACTGGTACTTAATTAAATTTTTTTTGTTTTTCCGACACTACCCTGCCCCTTCTGAAAATCATTGATGGATACCATAGACCAGTTCCAAGTTTCACAGGTAAAAGAAAAATTGGCTTTATAAAGAAGAAAAAATGTAACATTTTACTTTCAGGGAATTGAGTTTGCATCTCAATTTTAGCTTAAGATTCATGAACTTCACCTAATTAGGTGCCTCTTCCTGGTCAACCATACATCTTTTATCTATATTATGGAATTTATCTTATCCCCTATTTTATTTGATTTAACAGATGAGCTTCCTTTTTGACTAACAAATCTTTGTTCAGATAAAATTACATCTTAAGTCATGTAGTTGGTATGGACCATTCATTTCAGACTAGATACTTGTCATCAAATTAGATCTTTGTTCTTTTTTTTTTTGGTAGGTTAATAATACGTTTAATCTTTTTGGATTTAGTATCAGTAATCATAGTATCCCTTGTTCCTTAGAGAATCCCAAAACCCTGTCAAAATTATGAAACTGTACCTTTTCAGCTGAGAAGCATCTAATGTTTGGTGAATCCTGTTTGCCGGTGTCTTTAAGTTTTGGTGTACCATTAAGGAGAAGTGTCTTGAAATATGATTTGAGTTGTGGTTGTTTTATGAGGCAATAACCGTGTGGTTCTTTCTGATTTTAGTTGCACGATGAATCAAATGAGACAGACAATTTAAAAAAAGAGAAGTATCTGCAGGGCGCTGATCTATTATGTGATGCATCAATAGTTTTGTCTTATTAAGTCGGTTCTCTCATGGATTTGCTCTGTCTCTGACCTCACTCTGTGTTCATTGAGATAAAACTATTCAACCCATGAAGTGCATTCACAGTAACTTACCAATAACTGTAACAATAACATTGATATTTCTGGAAGAGAGTTCCAAATTTCTTCAGTATATGCATGAAAAATATACTTTCCACCTTGTTTGGAGGTCATCTTCTTGGACAATTTTTATTTATTAAGCTGAAGCTCCAGATTTACAAAAATAGACCTACAGAAACTAGGTTCTTCAAGTTCCAGCTAGCAGGGACAGTGACTTCCTTTAATAGCTTAGCATTATTGTACCATGGTAGGTTGACTAGTTACATAATTGTTAATGCTTCTTGAATCCAGAATCGATTTATGAGGGTTGTTGACATGTCTGATTCTGGTATTCAGGCATACTTAATGTATCTAATGCTACGATGCACAATCTGCAACTCAGATGTTAACTTTGTCATGTGTGTCAACATAATTTGATTGTAAGCTTCAGCGATTACTTTAGGCTTTTATAAGCATTTATGTGGTTCAAATAAGCAACAACTCAAGCTATTTAAACTTCTATTCATTTGACTTGATTTAAACCTTCCAGGCCATTGAAAGAGGGGAAAACTTGACTACACTATCTGACAAGGCCGATGATCTGCGTGATTCGGTAGGTTTGGTTGATGATTTCTAATAATAGCACATTTTAACAGCAACTGTAAGTTGTTTCAAACCTTGTATGTTTGCTTTTAGGCCCAAGAATTCAAGAAAAAGGGAACTCAAATACGGCGGAAGATGTGGTATCAGAATATGAAAATAAAGTTGGTTGTGCTAGGCATCATCCTGTGTTTGGTTCTTATAATCTGGCTTTCAATTTGCCATGGCTTTAGTTGCACGAACTAGCATATCAATGCGCACAGATGGGACCAAATTCTTACAAATGTAGACTAACAGGATCAAACAGGCACATCTGTGGAGGAATTTGCCAATGCAGAAAGTAAAGCATCTATAAGCCTTTGTTTCAGATTGTTTCTGAAACCTTTTAGGAAAAAAAAAAGAACATTCTTTTTCCCTGTGTTTATTTCTTATAGATTTTTAGAGCAGTGTGAATGTCTTTTTGTTCGTGTCTTTTTATTTTTCCGTTGAGGGGTCGGGCGGGGAGGGGTGGGAGGAGGGCTGCAGTCACTGGCTATAAGCTTGAACTTGTGTATTCTGTGCTTGTGTAAATTGTAGACATCTTAGATATCTATAACTGGTTAAAGAATTTTGATTTAGTGAAATTATCTGTGATTGATAGCTTTGATGGAATGTCACTGGCTTTCCCTTTCTTCTTATTTGTTGCATTCTTTTGAGTGAAGTTCTGGAAATGCAGAGCTGATATTAGTTTTAGATCAAAGCGAAATTTAGCAAAATTGAATATTGAAACAAGTTTTGCTTCCTGAAATGACAGCTAAAAGAAATCAAGAAAAAGAGTACCAATTTTGGATTTGAGCTGGTTGCTGATGATAGTTTTATTGGAATGTCATTGACACCCTCGATATTCAAACTAGTGTTCCACGTTTGAGAATTGTCATCTAATGAGCTAGCTTTTGAGGTTGAGTTAGGCTCAATGTCCATTTTCTTAACATTGTATCCGAATTAGATTCATTTTAGTTTTTGGTTTATTCATTTTAGTTTTTGGTTTATTCAATATTGGATCCTCATGTTATATAGTTCACTTCCCAAATGTCCAATCTTGGAGTGTGTGTGTTTTGGGTGGGTGGATGGGGTTGGGGGTTTCTAATTAGTTCCTACATTGGTTGAGGGAGGGTTGTTTGTTACTCCCTCCGTCTCAAATTACTCGGCATGTTTGCTAAAATTTTTTATCTCAAAATAGTACATGTTTAAGAATTCAAAGAATAATTAATCACTTTTTTTTCAACTATATTCATATCAATTAAAGAAGATTCATTTAATCAAAGATTAAATAAGGTCATATTAGTCAATTTGCACACCTTATTAATTTCTCCTTAAGAGTTGTGTAAAAAAACAAACATGCCTCCTAATTTGAGATGGAGGGAGTACCTTATAAGTATGATTTCAGGCACAATTTTCACCTCGAACTATTTTTCCAATTTTCATGGTCCATTATAACACCTTAATCTTAATTTGTTGCTGTTATATCTTGAGTCAAAGTATTGATAATGTAAATACTTGATTATTTAGACTCAGTAGAATCATGATTTGTTTAATGATTCATTCTAATTTTTCATTTCAGGGAAGAACGACGTACTATGATACTTTCCATTTTGTCGAGCCCTGCTTGGACCTATGGTTTGATGGTTGTACGTGCTAAAAGGCTGGTACATTCCGTTTTATTTCTCATCTCACTCTTCACGCAAAATTCATAGAGATATATGTAGATGGATAAACTACAATAGCCCTTATAGTGGGTGACTTTGCTTTTTTATCCCCATAACAAAAGTCTTACAAAACTAGTCTTTCTTTTTTTTAATGTTGGAACAAATACATATTTGCCCCTCTATATATCAAATATTTTCAAACAACTCTCCATGCTCATTTATCTTTCAACTTTAATTTTTTTTCTTTTTTCTTTTACTTTTATTTTTTATTTTTATTTTCTCTTTTTTTTAAATTTTTTTTTTCTCAACCTTTACCTTTTTTCTTTTTTCCTTTTTTCCTTTTCTCATTTCAACTTCTATTTTTTTTTCTCTTTTTAATTTTTCTTTGATTTTTATTTTTTCTTTTCTTCTTTTTTCTTATTTTTTTTCTCAACCTTTCTTTTTTTTTTTCTTTAAATTTTTTTTCTTTTTCTTCTCTCAACTTCTATTTTTTTTTTCTTTTTCTCTTTTTCATTTTCTTTGATTTTTTTAAATTTTATCAACCTTTATTTTTATTTTCTTTTTTCTTTTTTGCTTTATTTTTTTATTTTTTCGTAACCTATATTTTTTTTCTTTTCTTCAATTCGTTCCAAACAACAAGTCATGCCCCATAAGAAAGAGTTGACATTACCAAATTGTTTCTTGATTTATAAGATGTTCTATTACTCTTGCCTTAGCGGCAAGACTTAACCTAAGGACATTCAAACAACAAGTTACGTCCCATGGACAAGAGTTGACACTACCACATTATGTTAACCTAAGGACATTCAAACAACAAGTTACGTCCTATGGACAAGAGTTGACACTACCACATTATGTTTTGACTTATGAAATGCTTTATAACTCTTGTCTTAGAGGCAAGACTTAGCCCAATGACTTTCAAACAACAAGTTATGCCCCATGGACAAGAGTTGACACTACCACATTGTGTTTTGATTTATGAGATGCTCTATAACTCTTGCCTTAGAGGCAAGACTTAGACCAAGGGCTTTCAAACAAGTTACACCCCATGGGCAAAAGTTGACACTACCATATTGTGTTTTTATTTATGAGATGTTCTATAACTCTTGCCTTAGAGGCAAGACTTAGCCCAAGGATATTCAAACAACAAGTTACGCCCCATGGGCAAGAGTTGACACTACCACGTTGTGTCTTGATTTATGAAATGCTCTATAACTCTTTCCTTAGAGGCAAGACATAGCCCAAGGACTTTCAAACAACAAGTTACGCCCCATGGGAAAGAGTTGTCACTACCACATTATGTTTTGATTTATGAAATGATCTATAACTCTTGCCTTAGAGGCAAGACTTAACCCAATGACTTTCAAACAACAAGTTATTCCCCATGAGCAAGAGTTGACACTACCACATTGTGTATTGATTTATTTTGATTTATGAGATGCTCTATAACTCTTGCCTTAGAGGCAAGACTTAGACCAAGGGATTTCAAACAACAAGTTACGCCCCAAGGGCAAGAGTTGACACTACTATATTGTGTTTTCATTTATGAAATGTTCTATAACTCTTGCCTTAGAGGCAAGACTCAACCCAAGTACTTTCAAACAGCAAGTTATGCCCCATGGGCAAGAGTTGACACTACCACATTGAGTCTTGATTTAGGAGATGCTCTATAACTTTGCCTTAGTGGCAAGACTTAGCCCAAGGACTTTCAAACAACAAGTTATGCCCCATGGGCAAGATTTGACACTACCACGTTATGTCTTGATTTATGAGATGCTCTATAACTCTTGCCTTAGAGGTAAGACTTAGCCCAAGAACTTTCAAAAGGCAAGTTACGCCCCATGGGCAAGAGTTGACACTACCACATTATGTTTTGACTTATGAAATGCATTATAACTCTTGCCTCTAATTTTAAGTGTTTGAAAATCTTGACTATTGTTGTAAGTCTATACATTTGTCTTTTGTTTTTTCATCTGGTGTTCAGACCCACAGAACCCACATGAAAGCTTAATTATTTCGAATTTACATGTAGAGTCCATTCGAGGACAATGCTCCCTATCAATAATTTTTCCATATTCAGCCTACACAATTATACAGAAATTAAATTTATACCTTGGGAAAAAAAATAGACCAGCCAAAACAAAATTTTAAGAATTGAAAACCTTAAACCCATTTTCATGCCTTGCAAACTCTTTTCAAGATTAGTTCTAATTGTCCCTTTAACATGTGATTACTAAACAAATGAAAATGTGCAAACAAATATAAAATAGTAAAATATGTGAAAGTTGATAATATTGACAATAAATAATTAATAAAGCTACGTACTTTGAAAAATATATAAGTGAGTTACACAATAACTAATATATGATTTTAAATAATATTAATGTATAAAATTCCACGCCCAACAAAAGAAAAGGAACAATTCCATAAATGAGAAGAAAATTTCTATTTTAAACATACCTCTACATATTAAACAATAAATTAATAATGTAAAGTGAACTTAGTTAGAGAGTTACACAATGATCTTCAACCCCTCTTCTATTTTTAGTATATGACTGATATAAATAAATTATTGGGGTTATATGTTATTAAAAAGAAGGATATATTCTCAATTAATAAAAGTTGAAAACCTTACCTTTACCTAAATATGATAAAATATTTTTCTTCCATAAACTATTTACCAAATTAAATAAACTAAACCCATAGTTTTAACTTCTTTTTTTTTTTTCCAGACTTTTATAGTTACCTTTTTCTTAGTTCTGCTTTGTATATTTTGCTTTTCTTATACTGAAATTAATGAAATATCTTTAGTGGCTCCCTTTTTTTTTAAAAAAACAAACCCTATCAACTTAAGAATATATTAAAAAAATACATATATACTGATGAGAGAAAATTTTAAAATTTTTATCATATATTTTTTTTACCATATATTTTAAGACTTCGTAATTTTTAAAATATATTTTTCTCTTATCATATATCGTAGGGCTCATTAATTATTAGTTCTCTTAATACCCCTTACTATATTTTTTAAGACTCCTTAATTAGTAATGCACAATACCTTTTATCAAATATTGTTCTCTTACCATATATCTTAGAACTCTTTAATTTTTAAAATATATTTTTCTGTTAATATATTTCTTTGAGAATTATGGGAAGACTTGGTAGGTCAAACTATAGGACGTGTAGCCTTTTGTGGACTCTTTGTTTATAGGAAGAAGGAAAATAACTTTTGGTCCCCGAATATGTCAAGTATTTTTTGAATCGGCAAAGATAAAGAATTTAGGTAAATTAGTTATATGATATTTTTTCCATGTTAATTAATATAAAAATTGTATTAACAATTATAAAATTTTAAGTGAACCGTTTTCTAAAATTCTTTTATTCTCTTGAGTTTAGCCCCCACAATTCTTGTTATCCAAATTACATTTTTGAACCAACTAAAATAAAAGGTTATATCTCAAAGTATTTTCAATTTAATAGTAGCATAATATGGACCAACTGTTCAATTTTTCTGTCCAGTTTTTCTTCTTAAAAAATGTTAACTGAAGCTAGTAGCTTTTAATTGTGTTTTGCATAGGCAACTCCACAATCTATATTAAGTGCCTTGAAAATACCTGCATAACCTATTACTAAGGATAAAAATGCTTAATCATCTATAAATCATAGGGTGTTAGCACGAATTTATTATTTTTTTTACCTATTGTTAATTTTTCAATACTATCCTATACGTTTTTTTTTCATTCATCTGCTTACCTAAGTAAATTGGTATAATGCGGTTAATATCTAGTCTAGGTGATGATTTTATAAAATAATTATTGTAATTTTAGTTTGTACTTTGAAAATATCGTATCCAAATATAATTAATATAAAAATGTAAATGATTATGACAAAAAATAGTGACAAACTTTAGACAAATATCTCTAACGATTATGAAAATAAAAAAAGTTTAAACCTTTTTTTGCATTCAACTCTAGTCAAGGCCTTGAATGTAGCAAGGTAGAAGAAATGTGCAAGAAAAGTTACTCCACGAATCACTCAAATCTCGAAAAAATAAGAAACAACCAAATCATCAATTGCACATCAAGCTACTATGTCGGGTTGATTTCTCCGCTATTATATCATTAATTAACTTATATAGATTTTTTGAAAATCATAGCTATCAAGCCAAAGAAAAAGACCTATTGCCTACTATACTCATATGTTTTATCACACGATCTACTACTCTACTTATATGTTTATCACACAATCTACTATTTCACACATACCAAAAAAAGAAAAGAAAAGTAAGGAATCAATCAACTTGCGGCATATCATCTTGTCTTGATCGTATTTTGTAGCCAAAGCTAATAACAGTGGTTCAATAATTCCATCACAAAGCTTCAGCACCAAATATCATGTTATCCTGATTGTATTTTTCAATTGTCTAATGAATGTATATAAAAAGAATAAATTACTGTGTGCATGTCATATTATAAGATAAAAAGTGTACTTAAAGAGGACCATGATAACTCAACATCACACTAATAATTAAGGAGCAAAATTAAATGTAGTGAAATTTTTTTTGCCATTCATAGCAAAGTAAAAATTTAGTTGGTATAGATACACGAAAATACACACTAAACAACAAAAACTTTATTCTCAAATTCATACTCAACCCGATAAATAATTTGATTCCGGCTTCATTACATCTTTAAAACCTACTCCATAACTAATTGTCACTAAAACCTAAATATCCAATTATTCAAACACTAAATTACAAAAAAAATAAAATAAAATCTATTCACCTTACACAATAACTATTCAAAAAAAAAAAGCAACCCAGTTTGAATTTAAACCTTGCTACAACTGCCAATCATCACTGGCTGTGCCTCATGAATATCTTTATGAACTATGCACATTCACCAAATCTCATGGCAAATGCCTTTATGATACATCATATAGTCAAAAACTGAACAAAACCTGGCGAGCAGTAGCATGAGGTAATTAGCAGCATGCACACCCTTTTTTCCAATGCGATATTTCCCACATAGACCAACATCATCATACCCATTCCGAGTTCGTCTCTTTAGGCACCACCAGACTAAGTAGACAAAGAGAAGGATTAAGCGCAACTGAGAACATAAAGTAGGTATCAGATAACTGTGGAAGGATGAAGAGCAGTCTTGTCCATATTGAATTTACGGCTGGGATTTTACTTACACTTGCACATTCCATCTGCTTCAAATATGATACAAAATCTTGAAACTGCAAACCAAAATATGACATTTTATTCCTCTAAACCAACTCCAGTTATAATGTGTGCGAAATTATTGTAAAAAAAAAATAGAACGCTGAAAATCTCCTTAAGGTCCATATCTGAACACATATTGCAAGACATGGATAGACCAAAACTGTACTTCATTCCAAATAATACATAGGTAATGATCCTATATCATTGGGGCAACAAAACACACACAAACAAAAATTATATACCCAGAAACAATCTAAACATAATATTCTTGCCAATAACAACATACCCAATGTATTCCCATGAAGTATGGTCTGGGGAGGGTAGAGTGTAGGCGAACCTCTACCTCAAGGGTGAGGTAGAGTGATTGATTCAGATAGACTATCGATGGATGCTTTCCTACCTACTAACCTTCTACCCAAATCCGCATCCTAAACATAACATTCTTGCCGACTCATTAAAATAAGGCCTCAGTCAATATTTGCTCAATCAGTTAAAATGATCAGACAATGTAGGCATATTTAGCAATATAACTTCTGACCTTCAATGACTAATGAGCTATAAAAACCTATCAAAGGCGAAAATAGAAGGCCAAGCATCAGGTACTGCATCAGAATCCTTATGGCCCTTAGGAAGAAAACTTTGGTAACTCTAAATGTACAAAAATAAAATCAAATCAGACATGTTGAATCGAAGTGGAGAATAACGTCCATGGTGGTGTTTAATTGTACTATTTGAACTCTTCTTTCCCCATCTCAAAACATTCATTGCACTTAGTGTGACCTCATTTAAGATTCTTATTACTCGATAAGCACTCGCAGGACCTGCAACGGTAATTGCTCCACTTAACAATTTCCATCCTAGATCCTTCATACGGACTCGTTAGTTGGATAGAGCTTAGAGGTCCTTGTCAAATACCTACTTCTTGGTAAAGTATCACAACCATTAAATAAGCTTCTGAGCTAAGTTACAATATGAAAGTATCACAACTATTAAATAAGCTTCTGCGCTAAGTTAAAAAATTATGCCAACATCTTGAAGAAAAACAACACTGTTCTGTTAAGAAATAAGAATTGGAAACATTTGTAAACCCGTAGTAATTGGAGAGATTTGTATATGATGGACAGGAACAATTAGGTGAAATATGTTGAGGCTCTAAAAGCATGCCTTATGTGTTATAAATCCTCCGCGTTCCAAAAATATTAACCTTCTTATGTCTATTCACCTTCGGGGTAACATACTTTCGGATTTCTTCAATCATAAAGTTATTAATCAAGGATCTTTCTTAATTGTCATATTTTTAAATTAGGAGAACGATATCTCGCTAAAACGTTTTACTGTCTAATTCTCCTATTTTAGGAGCCTATTCCGAATTGAGCACATACACAAGAAAATATTTCTTTCAAAACTTACATCTTCATGAACAAAAATAAGCTTTAATTTTTTCATATTGATTTGTCCGCATGTTATCTTTCAACCAATAATCTTCTCTTCTAAAATTCTGCACGTAAAAGATTGCAATCATATATATATATATATATATATAGCGTCTATACTACTCATATTGCCTTGTTCTTTATATTTTCCACTCTGATAAGCACATATTCTTTCATCTTTCTTATTGCTATATTTATTGGTTCTAGCTTTAAGGACGGCTCCCCATCCTTCAAAACTACCGTCTGTCTCTATTATTAAATAGTCTGTTTCTAAAGGTAGGGCTAAGTCTGGTATGTCCTTAATCATTTATTTTAGTCTTTGAACTAATTTTATATCTTCCGTATTGAATGTCTTTTGTCCTTTAGAGCCAGTTTTCGCATATAAAGGTCCTGCTACCTTTCCTAAATTCTTAATAAATTGTCTAGCATAATTTAATATTCCTAAGAATTTTTGTAGGTCTTTTGTTTTTTCTAACCTGTCTGGCATTTCTAGGGCCTTTTTTGCTATATGTGGTTGTAATTTTATTTTTCCTTCTCCTATAGTGATTCCTAGAAAATTAATATATTGTTTACATAATTTCATCTTTTTCTTACTTATAATTATTCCATTGTCTACAAATAATTTAAAAACTGTTTGGAGATGTCCTCAATGTTCTTTCATGTTATAGCTAAAAACTAAGATGTCATCTACATATACTAGTACAAATATGTAAGAGCACTTAGATAAAATATGTTTCAAAATTCTGAGTTTAGTATGGAGTTATTGGAGTGGATAGTTTTAATAGAGTTGTGGTTCTTATGGTTGTAAAATCCTACTCGGTACTTCCTCTTCCTGTTTCTACTATGTTAATAGGTCAAGGTAATTACTAGAATGCTAAGTATATTCCCCAAATTAAAAAATAATTTAATTATTATTATTATTATTTTTTTATTTTTAATGATCAAACGTGTTGATAATTTTTTTTTTTTTTCTTCTTTTAAGAGTGTCTATTTCTACTTGTTATTTAGTTTATCGGTATATCTACCTCTTTCATCTCTTTCTCTTAAACTTATTTTCTAAGTACTTGCTTCTTTAACCTCACCCTGAATGACACATGTCCTGCGGCTCTCTTGGCCATTAACAGATTCAAATCCTAGGAATTTATGGGTTAATCCATCGGAGTTGCTTAGACATTTAAGAGACTAACCATATACTAAAGGTAGATTTGGAAAACTAAACATAACTTTTAAAATAGACATGATGAAATATCAACATATAATAAAATATCAACATATATTAAAATATCAACATATATTAAAATATCAACATATATTCATGATATTAACATAAAACATAAACATAAACAAACAAACATGGGGAATAATACCTACTTCTAGTAAAGCTTATAACCTACTTACATTGAGTAGAGCGGATAGAGGGTTCCCTTTCGGGAGTCCCCGAAGTTGCTCCTAGTGAACTCGAAAATTAAACACTCACAAGCACTCTTTGTACAAACACACTCTTTTATTTTTCAAACACTCTTTTCTTATAATATTTATTTGTAAACTCTAAGCTAATTGCTTCTTACTTTGATTGCTTGATGCTTGCTTCTCTCTTGATCTCTGTTTTATGGATATGAAAGGTATTTATAGAGGAGCGGCTGCGGACTTCAAATGAAATTGAACGGAACCATATTACTGCAGCTCGCTTTCAAGTCTGCTTTATGTCGCTTTCGCTATTAATTTCCTTTGAAATCTTGTAACATTTTTGAATGTTACGACTTTTCTTTTCGTTTCGTCTTTCTGTCTTATCCATATATATGTCATTGCTTACGAATATTAAGTCTGCTGAAGTCACTGCTTACGTCTTTTGAAAATGTCCAAAATATCTGATGTCATTGCTGATGTCTTTAACAAATAGTGTCTAAATTGTGCAAGGCCTCAGAGTCAAAACTCATACCGGAATCATCATCTGCGTTAGGGTCTTGAGCAAATTGATCTAGAGCCGGGTCATATTCTCTGTCCGAACTGGGTAGATCTGAGTCTGAATTTGAAATATCTGATCGTTCTTTTGCTGGTTTAATCATGTCTTTCGTCTCTTCTTTAGGAGTGTTAGAGGTAGAGTCTACCAATAATCTCATCAGTGTATTGCCAATAATATTTTCTATTGTTTTTGTAGTCACTTTATTTTTACTTTGTCTTTTGATTTTTACAGTCTTTGAGCTTGAGGCTCCTTCTAAATTAAAACTAGCTGGAAGTCTTCTTACACTTTTTGGCAAAGTGTCAGCCATTAACGGACTTGATGAGTCTTTACCGGTTGCCGTTTGAACCGGACTAGCTACATCCTTACCTGATGCAGTAGGTCTGTCTACATTCAGTGGGGAATGCACACCCATCTCATCCATTTTTAGTAAAGATGGAGAACTTTTTTGTGGTATCTGAAAATCAGTCTGAGTAAAAGAATTCTTCAAAATTTGAACTGGTCTTTGTGTCTGAAAGGGTGCTGAATTTGGGCTTTGGTTTAATTCAAGATGCTTTATATAATCTTGTAGTAATAAATTTTGTCTTACTAATTCATCTCGTTCTTTTTCTAACAGTTCATTTTTTTGATTTAGTCTTTTAAAACCTTTGGTCATTGAACTGCAGTGATCACAAAAAATAATTTTGTTTGTGTCTTTTTGAATATTGTACTGAGGGTAATTTATAGGGTTTCTTAGCTCGGGGGTAATAAAAAAGTTTGGTCCTAATTTTCCTCTTGCGTAGTCTAAAACCTCATTAAAATTATTAAACCCTTTGTATAAGGGGTCTTTAAAGTTCTTAATCACGTCTATTACCTGAATCCATGTCTGGTAAATTCCTGGAGTCCTTCCCTGTATGATCACATAAAAATTAAACTTGTTAGTTAAATTTTTGTCTGTAAAATATTGTGCCAGGGCATTCATAACAGCTAAAAAATAGCTGACATCCCTTGGAGTCTTGTTGTATGAAATCCATAAGTTGTCTAATAAACATTTTTGATTTCTGTCGACCCTTGCTTCAGGCCTCCTTGTCTTAAAACTGAAATTTGAGTCTGGATAATAAATTAAATTTTGTCTCCCAAAATGTATTCTTTCGATCGTCTGATCGCTAGATGTCTGAGCTGTACTTAACATTGTCTGTGGCCGAAAATGAGTATTGCTTAATAAAGTCTTTAAATAATTGTCTGTGCTGGAGTCTGAAGCTTTTGCTTTGCCTTTGTCTGTCATGCTGCAAAAAAGATTAGTTAGTAGTTTTTCATATTAATCTACTAAGTTTATCGGCTAAGGTATTTTCTTTACCTTTAATATGTTCGAATTTAATAGTATATATTGAAGTAGCGTCAATAAAATTTAACCATTGTCTCTTACTACTATTTTTCTCACTAATTTTCTCATGAAATTTGACTATGGCTTCACAGTCAGTTCTTACTAATACTTCTAGCTTATTTAAAATATATATTTTAAAACTATTAAGACCATATATGACTGCTAGTATTTCAGCGTCTATACTACTCATATTGCCTTGTTCTTTATATTTTCCACTCTGATAAGCACATATTCTTTCATCTTTCTTATTGCTATATTTATTGGTTCTAGCTTTAAGGACGGCTCCCCATCCTTCAAAACTACCGTCTGTCTCTATTATTAAATAGTCTGTTTCTAAAGGTAGGGCTAAGTCTGGTATGTCCTTAACCATTTATTTTAGTCTTTGAACTAATTTTATATCTTCTGTATTGAATGTCTTTTGTCCTTTAGAGCCAGTTTTCGCATATAAAGGTCCTGCTACCTTTCCTAAATTCTTAATAAATTATCTAGCATAATTTAATATTCCTAAGAATTTTTGTAGGTCTTTTGTTTTTTCTAACCTGTCTGGCATTTCTAGGGCCTTTTTTGCTATATGTGGTTGTAATTTTATTTTTCCTTCTCCTATAGTGATTCCTAGAAAATTAATATATTGTTTACATAATTCCATCTTTTTCTTACTTATAATTATTTCATTGTCTACAAATAATTTAAAAACTGTTTGGAGATGTCCTCAATGTTCTTTCATGTTATAGCTAAAAACTAAGATGTCATCTACATATACTAGTACAAAAGTCTTATATTTACCAAATATATTATCCACCTTTCTTTGAAAAATTGGTGGGGTAGTTTTTAATCCAAATGGCATTACTAACCATTCGAAATGTCCTTCGGGACAAGTAAATGCTGTCCACTCTATACTATCTTGGTGCATTTTTATCTGCCAATATTCTGACTTACAGTCGAATTTACTAAACATTATTCTTCCTTGAATTCTATTTATAACTCTGTTTTGTCTGGTAGTTTATAAACATCCATTACTGTATTGTCATTAAGTCTTTTATAATTTATTACCATTCTAGCTTTTCCTCTAACTATCTCGATATGATTTCTAACCATAAAAGCTGCTGACCTATGTCTTGATTTAGATCTTCTAATTACTCCTAGGTCAAGTAATTCTTTAATTTGTACTTCAAAGTCTTTTAAATCCTCATTAGTAGCTTGTATTGCTGCTGTTCTTATCGTATATTCTGGATTTATGATTTCTAGTTTACACTCTATTTTATCATTCTTCCAGTGTTCTAAAGGTTTTTCACCTATTATGTCTATGTCATCTTAATTTCTGAATTATCTTTTGCAAGTCTTCTTGATTCTTTATTATTCCTATTTGTTGCATTCCTTTCCTAAAATTGTAGTTGTCTATGTTTATCTCCATTAAATCATAATTTTTGTCTATGATTTGATTTAATAATTCTATTTCATTAATTTCTTCATTCTTTTGAGTTTCTAAGTTATAGTCTATAAACCTAATTGATGTTTCTCCTTTCCTATTAGTATACATTAAATGATCTGTTGGTTTGAGGATCGCTTGAGTCTTGGGTGGTTCTAAGTTCCATTCTAATCCTGCATAAGTCTCTGGGTCTATTTTTAAAGGCTTCATTACTTTAATTCCTTGATTTCCCATTAATTCTACTACATCATCTACTTTTAATTTAAACCTAGTATTGCTATTACTAGATAATTTACCAATAAATCCTAAACGTACTAATAAATTATTTCCTCCATTCATGTCTTCATATCCTTTTGTCTGAAATCCTACCTTAATATATTTTTCAAATTCTGCTGAATTAATCATATAGTTTGGACTACAATAAAATATTCCGTCATTATTAGTCATATCTACTTCTGTTAAACCTAGTATAGATCTTTTAGGGTCTGACCATCTATCATCATAAATTGTAATTAATACTTTAGTTCCTAAATTCTTTCGGGTTAATCCTTTTATTCCTATTACAATTAAACCCATGTGCATTAAATTCATATTAGTTCTTAATATTTCTTTGGTGGAATCTGAACTTATTAAGCTTACACGATGTCTATTTTTTATTACACACATCTGTTCTTCTCTATAATGTCTGTAAAGCTGAGCTTTTTGAGAAAATATTCCAGCACTATATAAAACTTTAGGATTTAAAAGTCTTAAACTATTCTGTTGAAAAATTTGTATATCTTTATCTATGTCTATCACTTCGTCTAACTGTTGTCCTATATTTTGGCTTGAATTATTATTCATTAATCTACTTAGCATATTGTTTCCGAGTCTGTTTTGGATGAGGGGTCTGGTTTCTTCTGTTCTCCGACTTGATAAAAGGTCCATGTTTTAGTCTTTCTTACTACCTATGTTCTTTCTTTACTTGGGGTAACCTCAACTTTCTTTAATTGTTCTGTTAATTCACTAATGGTCTTTTCATGTAACGACCCATTTTGTCGTTACTAAATTATCCATTCCTCAATATTAACTTGAGTCCACAATAGCCATCATTTTGTTCATTGTGTCACCTCAAGCTTTTCGGCGAAGATTTTAGCCTTTCGATGTGTCTAGATAGATTCAAGCCTGATGAATTTAATTATTCATGAATACTACTATCAATCCTTTAATTTGGAATTTCTTTAGATATGAATTAAGGTCGTACAATATCCCTAGCACAAAGTTAAGTTGAAAATATTTTTAACCAATAGAGTTTCGATATGGGTTTCTATTAGGGCCAAATTCAAACGATCATATCTCCTAGAATATAAGGAGTTAGGGGTCCCCATACCCACCAAATCAAAGATCTATGAGTCTTCTTTCCAACTTAATAAAACGTTCGTCAATCCGAGTTTAGAATAAAAAGTTATGACCGTTTTACTGAACACTGTCCGGGCTGAAACGGGAATTCGCTGTAGCGAAAATTCTGGTGGTATTTAAATCATATTTAGCCGATTTTCAGGTCCAAAACTCCAAAACTTCATTCCCCAACCCTAAAGAGGTGATTTCCCAAGGTTTAGAGTGAAATTTCTTCATTGAGGTAAGTTTTTCCATCATCTTCTTCATCTTTTAATCCATTAACATCTTAGAATCCTTAGAAAGACCTTCAATGGCGAAATTTTGGGTTAGAGCCTTTAATGGTGGATTTTTGGGAAAAACTTATGGGTGTTCTTAATATCACCTAGAACTAATTCTAGATTATAAATTAATGATTTCTAGTATGAACTTGGTAAACTAGATTATGTATTTTGTTGGTTGGAAATCTTGAATTCCATAAAGATGAGACCTTTAGCGTAAAAACTCCATTAATGGAGATGGGTTAAGCTTGAAAGAACTAGTTAATGGTTAATTGACCTTGGAGAATAATATAGACCTTGAATTAGGGTAGAATTAGTGGGTTTGAATTTCCACAGATATTTGTTTGAAGAGTAATTGATTAATTACTCTTATGATTGCTTGATTTTTAGATGATTGATCATTCCGAAGCATGAAGAAAGGGAATGAGCATCTTTGACATGACTTATTGATTCAAAAAGCTTGGCGTCCAGGTAGGCTAGGTTAATGAGTAGAAGACTGTATTATTTCATAATTTATAATTGATGGGAGAAAGCATGTCTAGGCCTGCAGACATGGAGTTGAGGTGGATAAAGACATAAGAACTTTACTTTAATCACGAAAACTATGTTAGTGATTGATTATGTGATATTTATAATATTATGTGTTATGTGCCTGAAAGGGGATTGTTGTGAATGAAGTATGTGGACATGATGTTTTTTAGTTGTTCTAGTGATGAACCTAATTGAGTTATAAAGGTATAAGTTGCATATTGTGCCATGATAATGGTGAGGCCTAAGGGATAGATGACTTGAATCATTGTGTGCATTATATTATGCGGAGAGAGGTAGAGAATAATGATAAGGTTGAATGTGCTAGTTGTGGGTGGTGATGTTAGAACCCAAGTTGTGGTATTTGAGTAGGTTATGGTTTAACTGGAGTTTAGACTCAATTTAATTGTGTGTATGCTCCTAAATTGGATGCTTGTTGATTGGTCTTAGGACATATTTAAATTGATGATATTTGGATTGTTGATACTTGCATGAATAATTATGAAAAATCGAACTTGATCGAATTGCCTTATGATTATAAGTGTACTTGTAAATTTAGTTCGCCGTGTTGTATCCTGAGAGATAGTATGAAGTTGATAAAATATACATAATATGTTTATGGAGGATCGGGTACCACGCCGGTACAGATATGGATGTTGATATTACTTATTTATGGAGGATCGGGTACCACGCCGGTGCGGTACATGGACTTAGATTGTCCCCTGCAGGTCATGACTAGTTGGGCAGAAATAAGTCCCTTAGCATGTGTGTACAGACTATTGTTGATAAATGAAAAATCTTGATTCATAATGATAATGTGATTGAAAAGAATGCCTTGAGTAAAGAAGGCTTGTGATATACCTTCATACAGGTTGAAAAGTGAATGATGAATATTTATTAAGAACAGAAAAGTGGAAAGATTGTTAGTAGCAATGTGGCCGACGTTAAATTTTGGTATTGCTGTAAGACGTGATTGGATCGGGTGCCACGAGCCAGCATGGTAATATTAATAATAAAGGAATTTATAATGAAGTGATCTAAAGTGATGAATCCATTGATTAATCTCAAAGAAACGATCCTAAAGTTTCAATAATTGAATTAATCCTTCTCCAAGAGTATCTATAAGGTTTGCTAATGAAACTTGAGTTCTCTTGTGTGTTTTACTGAGATGTGAGTTGATTTGTATTCCCTATTTGACTGTATCCTTGAGATTGATTGTGTGACATGTACTTGGAAAAGTGAAACTCTGTGCTTACTTGCTATATATTGGCCGACTTACTTTATTTATACTTGGTGTAATCGTGGCTTACCCGATTTGCTAGTTATTATTCTTTAATGTTATAAAAGAGTGTTTGGTTGTTAGCCCGAGAGTTTAGTGTGAGTTGTCTGATTACTAGGTTGATCCTATAGATGTGGGTAATGGAAGAGGTAACGCAAATAAAGGGGTGATAGTGATGGTTACGTGTTGGATTGTGATGGATGGTGTGAATTAATGAAGCTAGACTATGCTAGTGGTGAATATAATCTCGTTAATAGAGTTAAGAAATTGTAAATTATATAGGCAAAGTGTTATAATGATATTACAATCTTAGTTGAATTCTATTATATTTAAGATGTCATGATTTCTTTTCTTTGATTCTATTTTATGATTATGTGGACTAACACTGGTCGGCCGATGATGCCTACCAGTACGTGTGTTTGTACTGACCCTACTCTTCTACATTCCTTCTTGGGGTGTAGACTGGATGCAGGTTACTTTGCAGTTACTAGATGGATGGCGATATTCAGCACTAACTTTTGCACTGATTGGGATGGTTGATTGATGGAATCCCATCAACCATGTTCTTATCTCCCATTGATTTGAGTACTTCAAAATTCAAATGCCCAAATCGCATGTGCCAACACCATGATTCTTGTTGTACATTAGCCTTCAAACACTTTGCATTAATGGTCTTAAGATTCAAGGGAAACAATATATTCTTTGCCATATGCACTTTAGCAATTAAATTGTTACTTGAATCTCTAAGCCAAAGATGCATATTTTTCATATGAATATCATATCCTTTTTCAATAAATTGTCCCAAACTCAAAATATTACTTTTCAGTTTTGGCACATAATAAACCTCGTTAATCAATTTGTGACCACCATCTTTATAGGAGATTAGAATCGTACCTATGCCTTCAATTTTAATCTTTGAAGTATCTCCAAAAGACACATTACCTTTCACCGTCTTCTTGATCTCCACAAACTTGTCCTTGTATCCACACATATGGTTGGTTGCTCCATTATCAAGATACCATGAACTACAATCATCTGTTTCAACGACTTTGAGTGCCATTAACAACGTTGAGTCATCTTCTTATTTGTTGTTGTCAACAAGGTTAACTTTCTCTTCAACATTACTATGATACTCCCAGGAGTAATGTCCAAATTTATGGCAATTGTAGCACTCAATTTTAGATTTGTCATACCTCATTTCATTGGTACCTTGATAAGCTCCACATCCTCTTCCTCTTCGTTGTCCACGACCATGACCTCTGAATATTTGATGGTTTTTATCTTCATTATTGAAACCTTCACGACCGCCACGGCCTCGCCATTGTCCATTTCCTCTATAACTCTTTTCACTTCCAAAGTCTTTGAAGGATGCCTGAGTTTTAAGAAGTTGCTCCAGTGGCTCTTCTTTTCTCCTTTTCATCTTTTCTTCATGGGCTTGTTAAGAACCTTCCAATTGCTCTACCGTCATAGAGTCTAAATCTTTAGACTCCTCAATAACACACACTACATAATCAAATTTAGGTGTTCAAGAGCAAACGATCTTTTCTACCACACGCACATTATTTACATCCTCCCCGTACCTTCTTAATTGATTCACAACAACCATCACTCTTGAACAGAAATTCACAATGGATTCAGATTCTTTTATTTTTAAAACTTCAAAATCTGCCCTTAGAGTTTGAAGTTTTACCTTATTCACCTTATCAACTCCTTGGAGAGAATTTTGTAAAATCTCCCAAGCTTCTTTTGAGGTGGTTGCGTCAACCACCTTTTCAAACATGCCATCATCCAGATATTGATGGATGAGAGTGAGGGCCTACTGATCTTTCTTCTTTGTCTTTACCAAGACTTCTTTCTCATTTTGAGACATAGTCTCCTCATTGGCGGGTTTTGTATACCCTTTGTCTACAATATCCCAAACATCTTGAGAGTCGAGAATGGCTTTCATTCGTGGACACCATTTTTCATAATTTTCTTTTGTGAGATGGTGTACTGAAAAGACAGTGGACTATTATTTGTCATGGCTCTGATACCACATTGTTGGAAAAATTAATAATTTCGCCCAGGATAATATCCCCACTAAATAGCAACAATAAGAGAGTGACACCACCACCAAATATTATAATAACGGGGTAAATATAATACCCAAAAGGAGTAATACAATAGCACTGATTACAACTTGATAGTATCAAAAGACTTCTAGTCTTATAAAAATAACAATACTCTTTTATTTCACACAACTCACTATAATATTATTCTCACAGACTAAAAATAGCCTGTGGATTATTCTCATTGCTCTCTATTGTTTTCTCTCATTTGGTGTACTTAAAATGAGGAGTGAGTGCTTCCATTTATAGTAGAAATCACCTCCTCTCCAACCAATCAGAAAACAAATAGTTCTGACACATTGCAACTTGTAGAAAGCAAATTGCTATTGCAAATTGCTCAATTTGCTTTGCTATGAAAAAAGTAGGCGCCCACAATATTTCTCTCTCTTCCCTCATTTATTTTTCTTTCTTTTCTTTTTCATTTTTTTTCTTTATTTTATTATAATATCAAATCCCACAAATCTCTCCCTTGATTTTGATTTTTCTTCTTCATTCCAAGGCATGATTTTAATCTATAAAAATCTTCAAACTTGAGAGGCTTGGTAAAGATATCTACAACTTGATCATGAGATTTCACATACTTGAGCACTACCTCCTTTTTGACAATGCATTCTCTGATGAAGTGGTACTTGGTGTCTATGTGCTTACTTCGATCATGATATACTGGATTCTTGGCAAGATCATGTGCTGATTTGTTATCAACACAAATCATCGTGGCCTCAATCTGTGGTAAATTAACTCCTTCAACAATCTTCTCATCCAAATAGCATGACACATACAGGACGTTGCTGCCACATATTCAACTTTACAAGTCGAGAGAGTAACAATGGATTGTTTCTTTGAGCTCCAAGAAGCAGCACAATCACCCAAGAAAAACACAAAACCTGTTGTGCTTTTTCTATCATCCACATTTCCCGCATAATCGCTATCACAAAATCTCACAAGGTTAAAATCATCAGAAGAAGAATAAAATAGCCCAAGGTCGATTGCACCTTTTAGGTAACGAAGAATTCTTCTAGCGACGTTCAAGTGAGTGGAGGTAGGAACTTCCATGAAGTGACTTAATACTCCAACTGCAAAGAGTATATCTGGTCTCGTACAGGTCAAGTACCTTAGACTTCCCACAAGACTTTTTAAAAGAGTGCAGTCCACCTTTTCGCCATCATCAATCTTTGAAAACTTTGTTCCACTTTCTATTGGGGTGTTCACGGGGTTGCAATCGAATATGTTAAACTTTTTCAAAATCTCCTTTGTATAGCTTTCTTGAGATATGAAGATGCCTTCCTCCATTTGCTTCACTTCTAGGCCCAGGTAATATGACATGAGCCCTATGTCCGTCATCTCGAACTCAAGGGACATAGCTTTCTTGAAAGCTTCAAACAAACTTGAGTTATTACCCGTTAGAATAAGATCATCAACATAAAGACAAACAAGCAAAACATCTCCATTAGTATGAACTTTAATGTAAAAAGCATATTCATAGAGACAACGAGTAAATCCATTGTCTTGAAAGTACTTGTCGATGCGACTATTCCACGTTCGTGGAGCTTGCTTCAATCAATATAAAGCTTTCTTTAACCTCAACACCTTATCTTCGTGATTCTTGATCAAAAAGGCCAATGGTTGTTCAATATAGACTTCGTCTTCAAGATATCCATTCAAGAATATCAATTTGACATCTAATTGATGGATTTTCCACTTCATTTGCACCGCCAAAGAAATCAGCAGACGGGTCGGCTCCATGCTTGCAACAGGTGCATAAACTTACTCATAGTCAATGCCATGCCTTTGCTTGTAGCCTTTAGCCACAAGTCTTGCCTTGTATCTCTCCACCTCTCCATGAGCATTCTTTTTTGCCTTATATACCCATTTGACTCCAATCGCTCGATGATTTTTGCGAAGAATTGTTAACTCCCAAGTGTTTTTCTTCTCTATTGACTGAATTTCCTCCTCCATGACTTGTCTCCACCTTTTGTCTGTAGCAACTTCATCAAAATTCATTGATTCACTATCAGCAAAGAGACAACAAAAAAAATTAAAATTAGTAACTTCTTCTGTGTCGTCATAGAGTTCTTAGATGCTCCTCATCCTCTGCGGCCTTTCACTTGAACTCTCTTGAGTAGAAGGAGATGCAATATTTGCTGGTGAAGGAGGTGGGGTTGCATCCTGTGCAGGTGCCCTGGTCTTCTGCTCTTCTTCATCTCCAAAGTATGGAAGAAAACCATATGTTCTTTCTTCTTGAGCCTCCTGGCCCTCCCAATTCCATGTTGCTTTTTCATCAAATTCAATATCACGACTCACCACCAACTTGTTATTGCTTGGGTTGTATAACTTGCAGCCTTTTGAACTTGTATCATAGCCAATACACATATACTTGACACTTCAATCATTAAGTTTAGCTCTCCCTTGATGTGGCACATGAGCATAGGCTATGCTTCCAAAGTTTCTCATGTGCTTAACACTTGGATTTCTCCCGCTCCATGCTTTTTGAGGTGTTTGATCTCTCACATTTTTTGTTGGAGATCTGTTGCTCAAATAAAATGCACAAGAAACAACCTTCGCCCAAAATCCTTTTGGCAGATTTTTAGCTTTCAAAATACATCTAGCCGTAATAAGAATTGTTCTATTCTTTCTTTCTGCAACTCCATTTTATTGGGGTGAGTAAGGTACCGCTAGAGGGCGACTAATTCCATGAGATTGACAAAAGTCATTAAATTTGCGTCCTCTATCGGACCTTAAGGCTTTTATTTCATAGCCTCTCTATTTTTCTACAAGTGCATTGAAATTTTTAAAAGCAACAAAAGCTTCTGATTTTTCTTCAAGAAATATACTCAAGTCTTTCTAGTGAAATCATCAATAAAGTGCAAGAAGTATTTACTTTTACCAAAAGAAGGTGGATCGATTGGACCACACACATCGGTGTGTACAAGCTGAAGTGTACAAGCTGAAGTGGATTGATTGCTCTTGACGTGGTCTCCTTCAGAAAACTCCTTCTCGCATGTTTTCCAAGAAGACAAGCTTCACACAACTGATTGGGATGGTTGATTGATGGAATCCCATCAAACATGTTCTTATCTCCCATTGATTTGAGTGCTTCAAAATTCAAATGCCCCAATCGCATGTGCCAACACCATGATTCTTGTTGTACATTAGCCTTCAAACACTTTGCATTAATGGTCTTAAGATTCAAGGGAAACAATCTATTCTTTGCCATATGCACTTTAGCAATTAAATTGTTACTTGAATCTCTAAGCCAAATTTATGGCAATTGTAGCACTCAATTTTAGATTTGTCATACCTCATTTCATTGGTACCTTGATAAGCTCCACATCCTCTTCCTTTTTGTTGTCCACGACCATGACCTCTGAATATTTGATGGCTTTTATCTTCATTATTGAAACCTTCACGACCGCCACGGCCTCGCCATTGTCCATTTCCTCTATAACTCTTTTCACTCCCAAAGTCTTTGAAGGATGCCTGAGTTTTAAGAAGTTGCTCTAGTGGCTCTTCTTTTCTCCTTTTCATCTTTTCTTCATAGGCTTGTAAAGAATCTTCCAATTGCTCTACCGTCATAGAGTCTAAATCTTTAGACTCCTCAATAACACACACTACATAATCAAATTTAGGTGTTCAAGAGCTAACGATCTTTTCTACCACACACACATTATTTACTTCCTCCCCGTACCTTCTTAATTGATTCACAACAGCCATCACTCTTGAACAGAAATTCAAAATGGATTCAGATTCTTTTATTTTTAAAACTTCAAAATCTGCCCTTAGAGTTTGAAGTTTTACCTTATTCACCTTATCAACTCCTTGGAGAGAATTTTGTAAAATCTCCCAAGCTTCTTTTTAGGTGGTTGCGTCAACCACCTTTTCAAACATGCCATCATCCAGATATTGGTGGATGAGAGTGAGGGCCTACTGATCTTTCTTCTTTGTCTTTACCAAGACTTCTTTCTCATTTTGAGACATAGTATCCTCATTGGCGAGTTTTGTCTACCCTTTGTCTATAATATCCCAAACATCTTGAGAGCCGAGAATGGCTTTCATTCGTAGACACCATTTTTCATAATTTTCTTTTGTGAGATGGTGTACTGAAAAGACAGTGGACTATTATTTGTCATGGCTCTGATACCATATTGTTGGAAAAATTAATAATTTCGCCCAGGATAATATCCCCACTAAATAGCAACAATAAGAGAGTGACACCACCACCAAATATTATAATAACGGGGTAAATATAGTACCCAAAGGAGTAATACAATAACACTGATTACAACTTGATAGTGTCAAAAGTCTACTACTCTTATAAAAATAACAACACTCTTTTATTTCACACAACTCACCATAATATTATTCTCATAGACTAAAAATAGCCTGTGGATTACTCTCATTTGGTGTACTTAAAATGAGGAGCAAGTGCTTCTATTTATAGTAGAAATCACCTCCTCTCCAACCAATCAGAAAACAAATAGTTCTGACACATTGCAACTTGAAGAAAACAACTTGCAATTACAAATTGCTCAATTTGCCAATTTGCTTTGCTATGGAAATAGTAGGCGCCCACAATATTTCTCTCTCTTCCCTTATTTATTTTTCATTCTTTTCTTTTTCATTTTTTTTTATTGTAATATCAATTCCCACACTTATTGTTATCAGGTCTAATACATGCACAAATAAAAATAGCTAAAACAAATTTGAGCTGATTATTTTACCTGTAGCTGAAATAAAATGAAAAGAAGAAGAAAGGCTTCAAAATTAATTAAAATAAACCGCGACTATAAAAATTGAACTAAAATTTTGAGGTAAATTTTTTGCGAGGCATTCTACCTTGATACCACAATTTAATAAGTATCCATTTTTGATTTTTTTCGTATATATACTCACATCAGACACTGTATGTTTGAAGTTAGTTTGACAATAAACTTTAGAAACAATGTCTAATGTTACATATGAGTGAAGTACGCTCATGCTTTTTTGTCCGAAGTTCAGGCAAAATGTAGGACTTTGGTCATTTTTTCTTGAACTTAGTTGTATGTGCATGACCTTTGGATAAAAATGACTGAAATCAGGCAAAAATGACTGAACTTTAACCACATATAAATGAAATTTGAGTAAAAACTGAATGAATTCGGGTAAAAATGGATGTACTTCAGTCATATATGGCTATGACTAAAGTTCGGTCAAAAATGTCTGAAGTCCAACTAATTTTGTCCGAACTTCAACCATATATGACTGAAGTTCAAGAAAAAATGACCAAACCCAGCCTTATATAAATGAAATTCAAGAAAAAATTAACATTTTTTCTATTACGCTATAATCACTTCGAGCTAACTATATTGACTTGAAGGTGGTGAGGGTTTTGACTTTGGCCCTTGCCTTTTATATTGAAGAGTGTAATTACATAAATAAGGGAGGATATGAGCCTAACTTCCACAAGCTCACCTATACCAAATCAGAGAAAGCTTAAAGTGCTAAAATTGCGTCTCTTAAATAGAAAGACAGAACAAGGTCACTTAAGTATGACACTGGGCTTATATAGTAGTACCGTAAGAAAGATGGGAGACTTTTTAGAGCATAGTGATCATCTACAATTTTCACAACAAAACACCATCTCTCATGAGAAGTGATGAAAGGCTAAATTTAGCTAACAAAAAAATTGGATTTGTCATATCAAACCCTGAAACTTGGCAACTGCCATTTGTTAAGCTGATATGGTTCTTTGGAGCCCTGAGGCAAGTTTTGAAACTAGATAATAAACTTAGGTTATTTAAGCATAATTGACAACTTTTTTAGTCCATCCGCAACCTGATTAACTTTTTGTAGTAGTGGACTACCTCAATGTTAGCATTCTTCATAATTGGTTTCAAAAGGATGTTATTTGAGTGGTTGTGATTGATGAGATTGGTCATGGATATAAGGGAATATAGTTTCAGAATAACCTTATTGATATCCTGTTGAATGCACCAAGATGAACTATTAAAGCTAACTGCATGCATACCATTATGCATCATCATCCTCAAGTTGATCTGATTAACTTTTTATTGGGTTCAGGTCCCTCTTATATTTCAATGTTTTGATGATTGAAAAACCTAGAGGGAGGACCAGTTATGTTATGCATTAATTATGTTCGTACAAGTTATTTTTTCTAGTGTGCCAGCTGTCCTCGTACTGCTCTGGCAATGGCAGCAAAGTAGTGGAATGCACACAACATTGGTCCTTTCCTTGTCCACCAATGAGATTTTTTCTCTTATATTGCATATTATATATATATATATATACATACATACATCATCTTGTAGAAAGAAGATAAGTCTTTGGAATATATCAAAGGAGTGATAAGTTGTAAAACATCAAAGGAGAATTTTCTTTGACAAAAGCTGCATTGTTCTTCAGTGAAAAGCAAAGCTTCAACAACTTAGAAACCCTCTGCTCATAGTGTAATATGTTTTCGTTTCTAAGTTTATCGAGTCTTTATTTTAGTTCTTACAATTGTAAACTCACTTTTCGATTAGATATCTTGTGGGTATTTTTCTCTTTGTTTTATGTTGAGCTATGGTGTTTAGCTAGAGTTAGCTATTGGAGTCTTTCAAGTGGAGTTACTGTGAAAGAGGTGTAGCAATAAAGTTATTAATAGTGAGTAGAGATTAAGAGGTTAGTTCCTATATTGCATAGAGTTGTAATCTGAATCTTGCTTGGTGATATTGAAGAGGTTGGGAAATTCTACTAGGGTAGGTCATGGTTTTACTCGCTTGAGAAAGAAGGTTTCCATGTAAACATTTCATGTCCTTACTTTTCTGCTATTTACGTTCTATTTTTGTCGATATTCGTTGTTACTGCTTAGAGCCCTGGTAACATATCATGTTCCTAACTCTGTGGTGGACTCTTAAAAATCTTCAATTGGCATTAGAGCAGTTCTTTCTAAAAGGTTAACACCTAGGAAACATCCTTTTCTCGATAGCTGCTCCACCAAATCTCGAGGAAGGAAAATCAACAACCAGACCACCAAGGTTCAATGGCCAATATTATGGCTGGTGGAAGACTTGGATGCATCATTTCAACATGACTGAAGATATTGAGTTGTGGGATGTCATCTGTGGTGGTCCTACAGAGGGACATATATCCATATTTGTGCCCAATACGAGGAAGGAATACGATGAAAACGATATGAAGCTTATAGTGAAGAACTTCAAATCCAAGAAGATCTTAGTATATGGGATTGATCTTGACGTATACAATCGAATTTGAACGTTTGAAATAGCCAAGAAAATTTGGGACTTTTTGAGAACAACTTATGAAGGGACTACTCAAATCAAACAATCCAAGATTGATATACTTACAACTCAATACAAACTTTTTGCCATGAAAGAAGGTGAATCCATTTAGGATATGCACACTTGATTCACTTCTATCACCAACGAGCTTTACTGTCTTGAAGAAGTGACAAGGCCTAGCAAATTTATTCAAAAAGTTTTAATGGGTTGCCAAAGTCTTGGGAAGGCAAGGTCGATGCTATATCTAAAGCAAGCGATCTTCAAACTCTCACCATGGATGAGCTAATTAGAAATTTAAAGACTCATGAGCTCAAAAAGCAACAGGAACAACAAAAAAATAAACCAAAGAAGGAGAAAAGCCTAGTTCTCAAGAAAAGTAAAAGTGATTCAAGTGATGATGAACAAGACATGCCCTACCTCACTCAAAGATTTCAAAAGATGGTGAGGAATAGAGGCTTTTAAAATAGAGAAAACTCTGGTAAGGGTTTTAGGGGGAATGATTATTGTCTTAAATGTGGAAATCCTGGTCACTATATCTAGGATTATACTCTTCTTAAGCGATACTACAAAGATTTCACCAAGAACAACCTATATAAAGCCCAGAAAAGGAACCAGGTCCCTGACAAGTTCAAAAGAAGGGAAGCAGCTGACAAAATTATCAAGCAGGCTTTGGGAAATTGTGGTGACTCTTCAAGAAAATCTGAAGAAGAAGTGGATGGTGAAGACACATCTATGTTCGTGATTGAAGATGAGCTATCGAGTTTGATTCCTTGTTCAATCTTATGGCCAAATCCAGTGATGAAGGAGAAAATGAGGTAACCTTTTTTGACGTTCAAAACAATCTAAAAAACTACTATAAGAATAAGTTGCGGTCTTTTGCAAATGTTTTAATTGATGCCTATCACAATTATGTAGTTGACAGGGAGTCACTAGCTAATGATCTGAATGATTTTGAAATAGGGAGAGTTTCATTATCCTCAAGAATTTTTGAACTTGAAGAAGAAGTTATTAAGGTTAAGAGTGCAAAATAAAATGTTGAATGACAAACTCAAAATGGTTTCTGGTAAGGTGGAGCCAGTGAGGCTCACATTGAACTTGAGGAAAAGCTCAAGAAGATCAACCTAGATCTCACAGCCTCACTTAAACATAACAAGGAGCTAGAGGAGAGTTTGAGTAGAACTAAGAATAAGCTTGAAAAATCTCTTCATTGCACTGCATCATCAGAAATTCTTACTAAGTTAAGAAACGTGAAATCCAACTTTAGAGAAGGTCTTGGTTTTTCAGAAAACAAGGCTCCCTACAATTCTCATAGCAAGTATGTACATGTACCGGATAACTGGTATGCACACACTGTGGAAAGAATGATCACTATAAGAAAAACTATCAAGCCCTCTTTAAATCTAAAAGGGGAAATTTGAGTTTTGCTCAAAACACCAGAAGCTCCCAGGGACCTTTTCCCAAAGAGAAAAGATTCACTTTGCCTGCATGGGCAAAAAGAAATCTTATCCAGTATTTTTTACATTTCAAGGGACCCAAGCTGACGTGGGTTCGTAAATCTAACAAATGACTATGTTTATAGGTAGGGGTGAGAGGAAGTAGTCAACATAATAAAAAATAGTTCATGGACAGTGGCTGCTCAAGGCATATGACTGGTAAAATGGAAGATTTCCTCTCCTGCAAAGCATTTCAAGGAGATAGTCTGGCTTTTGGCGATGGAAAGAAAGGGTACATTCTTGACGTTGGACAAATTGAGAAATCTCTTGAGCATGCTGTTGAAAATTCTTAGTATGTGAATGGGTTGAAGTATAGTCTGCTGAGTGTTTCTCAAATTTGTGATAAAGGAAATGAGGTAAAATTCATTTCTGCTTCTTTTATTGTCACCAGTATTGAGACTTGTGAAGTGATTTTGGTGGCCAAATGATACAAGAATATGTATATAGTAGATCTTGACTCCATCTATGGTGAAGATTTGAAGTGTCTTAGTGCATTTAATGATGATACTGAGCTATGGCATAAGAGACTGGGACATGTCAGTTTCTCTCTGGTGAATAAGTTGATATCAAAGGACCTGGTCTATAGTTTGCCCAAAGGAAAATTTGTAAATTGTAAGGTGTGCGATACATGTGCTAAAGGAAAACAAGTTTGCTCCTCATTCAAGTCAAAAAAGGAGGTTAGCTCTTCTAGACCACTCAATCTTCTTTATATGGATCTATGTGGACTTATGAGGACTCCTAGCTATGGAGGAAATAAGTATATGTTTGTGATTATGGATAAATACTCAAGATTCACTTGGGTGTTATTCTTGAAAAGCAAGGATGAAATGTCCTCAGTCTTTACTATTTTTGCCAAGCAAGTTCAAATCAATCTTGGAAACAAGATACTAAGTATTAGATCTGATCAAGGGTCAGAGTTTGAAAATGTAAGTTTTGATATCTTTTATACTGAGCATAGAATCAATCACAATTTCTCTGCTCCTAGGACGCCTCAATAAAATGGTGTAGTAGAAAGCAAAACAAAGGACTTTGGAAGATACTGCTCAAACTATGCTAATTGTAAGTGGATGTGTAAGAGTTTTTAGGCTGAAGCATTTAACACTGCATGCTATGTGACAAACAGGTGCTTGATTAGATCCGTACTAATAAAATTCCTTATGAGTTGTTGAACTGGAGAAAACCCAAGTTAACTTATCTTCATGTATTCGGGTGCAAATGCTTTATTTTGAACAATGACAAGGATAGCTTAAGAAATTTTGATCCTAGAAGTAATGAAATTGTGTTTCTTTTGTATTCAAATCAAAGCAAAGCTTATAGAGTTTTCAAGAAGAGAACTTTATGTGTGGAAGAGAGTGTGCACGTAATTTTTGATGAAATCAATGAGATAGGTGCAAAAGGGAGTCCAAATAAAGTTGAAATTGAAAAACTCTTACAAAGCCACAAGGATGCTGTTGAAAATTCTAGCTCTAATGCTAAAAGTTTCAAACTCGATCATGAGGATGGTGATGAATCTCAGGCTAAGTCCACTTCTTAAGTTCCTGTTCAGAATCCTTCGAAAACTATGCCTGATGAAAATAAAAATGAAGACATATCTGCAGATCATGTTCATGTAGGGGAACTATCCAGCCAACCTAGTTTAAGTCAGCTCCAATCAGAAGTGCAACATTCAAACTGAAAGCATAGAAGCTCTCATCCTCTAGACAAAATGATTTCTCCTATGGGATCAAGGATACAGACCCATTTCAAGATAAGAAACATGGTTGCTTTCTCAGCCTTCTTGTCTCAGATTGAGCTGAAAAATATCGAGGAAGCACTGAAACATACATACTGGATCACTTCCATGCAGGAGGAACTTTATCAGTTTGAAAGAAATAAGATATGACATCTAGTTCCTATGCTCTTTGACAGAATTGTTATAGGGACTAGGTGTGTGTATCAAAATAAGTTGGATGAATTTGGTACCACAACTAGAAATAAGGCAAGGCTAGTTCTTCAAGGATACAATCAAGAGGAAGTCATAGATTATGATAAAACTTTCACTCTGTTGCTAGGATGAAGCCTATCTGAATACTTATTGTATTTGCCTCATACATGGAGTTTAAGCTCTTTCAAATGGATTTGAAGAGTGACTTTTTGAATGAGTTCCTGAAGAAAGAAGTTTATGTGAAGCAACCTCTAGGGTTCGAGAATCATGAGTTTCCAGATCACTTCTTCAAGATTGATAAGTCTCCCTATGGGTTGAAGCAAGCACCAAGAGCTTGATGTGAAAGATTATTCTGGTTCTTGCTAGATAATGGTTTCAAGAGAGGAAAGATTGATAACACTCTCTTCTTGAAATGTCGAGGTAAAAATCTACTTATTATGAAAGTGTATATGAATGATATCATCTTTGGATCAACTCTGTATTCTTTGTGTAATGATTTTGCACATCTTGTAGGAAGTGAATTTGAAATGAGCATAATGAGTGAGCTCAATTTCTTTCTTGGGTTGCAAGTGAAGCAACTTGTAAATGGTATACTAATTAGTCAACAGAAGTACATCAGTAAATTACTGAAGAGATTCAAAATGGAAGATGCAAAAGCTATAGACACTCCAATTGGAACTGCTACCAAAGTGGACAAGGATGAACCTGGTCCCTCTGTGAATAAAACTATGTATCGAGTCATTAGAGGTTCTTTCTTGTATCTAACTGCTAGTAGACCAGATAATATGTTTAGTGTTGGCATGTGTGCAAGATTTTAGGCTTGTCCAAAGGAGTCTCATTTGAAGGCAACTAAGAATTCTAAGGTACTTGAAGGGAACAACTAATCTTGCTCTCTTCTATCCCTGTGGGGATATTTTTGATTTGATTGGTTATGCTGATGCTGATTATGCTAGATTATTTGTTGATAGAAAAAGCATATTTGGAATGCTTCATTTCCTTGGTTCATCTTTCATTTCTTGGGGCACTAGGAAATAGAACTCAGTTTCTCTCTTTATAATTGAAGCTGAATATGTGGAAGCTACATCATGTTGTGCTCAAATTCTATGGATTAAGCAATAACTTGAGGATTTTGGATTGTTATGGATTGTGTGCCACTATCGTGTGACAACACTAGTGCCCTTAACATGGCAAAAAATCCTGTTCAACACAAAAAGACTAAGCATATTGATATTCGTTATCACTTTCTAAGGGGTAATTTTGAGAATGGGTTGATTTGCATTTAGTTCTATCATACATAGGACCAGGTTGTTGATATCTTCACTAAAGCTCTTGTAAGGGAAAATTTGAAAGGATCAAGGCAAGGCTTGGGCTGATCAAATTACACTAAATCTCTCCCACACTTTGGCTATATAAGAAGACATGTATATGAGGTAAGGTCATGTGTATTGTTTATCTCAATTTTTTTTACCTATGTAGGTATACACATTTAGAGAACACAATCATGATCAAAGGCGGGAAATACATTTAGCTTTTATAAGGAATAACTAGACAGAACAATGAGAGACCTGGTCTCTCACACATGTTAGTACCCTTGTCTTACTTTTACAAAATAAAATGTGCAAGCCTGCCATATTATTTCTTTTCTCCCGCCTTTCCCAAAAAATTCTATCATATTCTTCTTTCTCTTGAAATGTCATCTCTCTTTTCTAAGGAGACACATCACTCTGTCATTGTGTTCAAATAGATCTCATATGCTCATATGCCTTTTCAATCTTACACACTTTTTTTTTTTGATAAGCATTCCTTGAAGTTTCAAAACCCTCTTCTCTTGTTTGTTCCTTGCTTTTGCTCTCTGCTAATACCTTGCATTTTTTTCTCTCTTTTGTTTGTGGTTTCTTGATTCTTACCAAAATAGCGTTAGAAAAAAATTCTAACCTTCCATCATCTGCTAAAACTCATGCTTAAATTGGAGCTGGTTTTTAAAACATGATTTTAGCTTAACCATTTTCCTTGATCTTGAACAATAACCATTGCTTGTTATTGGTAGATTTAGTGGTGAAGAAGCTGACAAACATCTGGAGGAAGTAGAGATAAAGAAGCATATCAAAGAGATGAAGAAGACGAAGCTTGGAGCTTCTTGTTTTTTCCAGATGATTGTCAACTTTCCATTTTCTCTTGTTTGCTTTGTTTTTTCTTTTTGGATTCTAGAGACATCTTTATTTTCTTTTTGTTTTATTTCTCTTGGACTTTGATCGAGTTACTTGGGCTCTATCCGAATTTGATTTTGTAAATATTTATTGGGTAATAAATGGGCCTCTTAGGCCACTCTTTGGTTAAAAAAACCCTTCCATCATCTAACCCCATTGCCACACCATCTCCTTCTGATCTTCATACTCATGAAATTCCAACTCCACCTCCTGTTGAAATTGTCTCCTTACCTTTTGTTTCTCTCACCACTTCCTCATTAGGTCCTAAATCTGCAAATACTTCACAACAAGAGGAAGATGCTTCCATCTCTAATTCTCTATGTGGTGATAAAACCACTTCTCATTCCTTGAAAGAAGCTTGTGAGAAAATGTTTGGAGACACAATTGAGTTAAATGATGAAGATCAGGGTTTTGAATTTTTGAATCAAATCTAAAAATATTGATTCAATTTCTCCTGCTGTCTCAGAGAAACCTGGTGAGTCGTCTGGTCCCTCTGATATTGTCACTATGAAAGTAGAAAAAGCCTTTGAGGAAGGGGTTATTGAGGATAATATGGTTTCAAAAAAAGTTTCATGTGATGCTGCTGAGATTCTTGTACAAGATACTTAATTGGTAGAGGATTTTGCCATTGTGATAGGCATGATCAGAGAAAAAGAGAATGTTTCTAGTGTACTTGTCACTAAAGAACCATCCAAATCTGGGTCCTCTTCTCACCTGTCTCCTCCAAGATGGAATGGTACCCCGATGTCTCAGATTCCATCTGAGACCATGGATGATGTCTCTACTCCTGCTTCTCTTAATGTTATAAGTGATGATGAAGAGTTGTCTCTGACTACTGTTTTTAAAAGGAAGGCTGTGCCAATATCACGACCCATCCTATCATGAGTGACACCCACACTAACCCTCCGGTGGGAGAACCATTCAACCCAAAAACTCAATACCAATAATTCAAAATTGTTCTAACAATAAAACTCAAATGTGAAAGACTAAAAAAGACTCAAATACCCCCAAGAACTGAAAGTCATTGTATCAAAATACTACAATTGTCAATAAACGGGTTCAACCCAAAACAAAGAGCAAATATCTATGTCCGAAACAAATGAACAAGAACTAAGTAGAGGACTCATAGCTACCCAGAAGATGTAGCTCACCCTTGAGTCGGAATGCAGTTTGCTCTAAAGCTAAGGTCTCGATGCAGTCATCAAAAAATGCTCTACACTCAAAAAAAAAAAGAGCACGTGTATTATCAGTACACAAAAACCACAGTGTACTAGTAGGGTCATTGGCCAATCTGAAATAAGAAATGTGAACAAGTAACCATAAATTTGTAAACAAGAACAACCATGAACACCTACCATATAACCTTCAATTATGTGACACTTAGCCTTTTCAAACAACACCACAGAATTCAGTCAAGTGAAAGTCAATATAGACAAAATCCCAAGTCAAGACTATGAGTACCAACATTAATTCAAGTCAACAAACCATGACTCATAAATAATAGGATATACCTTTCCTCAAATACATAAGTAGACAAGAAAAAAGAAATATACCAATCACTTGTAAATTCAGCCCAGACCACTCAAGGATCCAATTCAGCAATAATAGTAACAATAATTAAAAACTCTAGTTCACTTAAGGAACCAAATATAACAAGTCAAAAAATAAACCCAGTCCACTCAAATAACCGTCACACTCACCAATACCTTGTACACACTAGCCATGACCTGCAGGGAACAAGCTCTTATCCATGTACCAAAAATCCCAAACATCTAGTGCCTGCCAACCTTATATTAACTTATACCATGATGATGTCCAAATACCGATACATCCCACAATAATAAATGTAAATTCCATAAAGATTTCCAAATATCAATACATCCCATAATAATCAACAGATATCACAATAATAACAGCCACAATGAAAATAAACAACCACACTTGTATAATCAACAAGCTTTTAATATAACCTCATTTCATGTGATTAACAGTTAGGATATTATTCAAGGAATTACTTCTTTAACATGCATTGTAACAAGTATACGAAGAAACAGTTAGCATGCACACATAAATCAATTTGGGTTTTAACTACATTAAACCATTACCTATCTCAATTCAAGCTTGCATCACTCTATTAAAATTGAGCCTTGCCTTTCTGTGTGATTTCAACCTGGTTGTGGTCTAAAAGTAACAATGCAAACATAATTCAGACAATGACCTAAATGATTCAAGGACTACAACCCAATCCCTTAACCTGAGGTCAAAATCTTGATCATTCCTCCTATTCTAGGGTTTTCTATCATCATTCCACCTTAATCCTACCAATTTCATAAATATAATGGTAAATTCTAAGCATGCAATTGTAAATCAACAACTTTTAACTAAAACCCAAGGTTTTTTCACTCAATTCACCTAATTACACCAAAAAATTTACCTAGGTCAAGTTAAATACTTTTGAAAATCCAAAAACTAGTGATTCTAAGGATTAATAATCAAAAAACTATTAATGGAATGGATTAACTTACCTTAACAAAGGAAATTGATGAAAATTGGGTTGAAATCGCCCAAAATCACCTCTCCCAGTCCTTAAATGAATGTGGAATAAAAATAATATTTTTGAGATATTTTATGCCTTAATCAACACATATCCTGCTATAGCGGCCCTATCCACTATAGTGGCATCGCTATAGCGGGATTTGTCCTCTATGGTAGGATTGACCAAATCTAACTCCCGTTATAGCGGGAATATTCTCACTATAACGGGGTAGGCGAGACAAAACTTGAGATTTTTCCTACTTTTGCCATTTTTTCAACACACCCTTAGATTTTGACATCCCGAACTAAATCCTTTATGTCAAATTTGATATTGAGAGTTTTACTCACCCAAATTCATTTTTGAAAGTTTTTATAGATTCTTTATCATCTTAGCTATTATAAGATCACATCAAATCACTTAACCTTTAACTAATCCATTCCCAGATTATCATAGACCATACCATGCTTGGATTTCATCCAAGACTAGCCTAAAATTTCTAACTCTTAATTTGGGAAAAATCTTAACCCAAATATTGACCCGCTAGACTTATTTATAATGATGAAAAGGGTTGTTACATCCAACCTCCACACTTACTATTATAAATCCCAAGAAGGGACCTGTTCATACTACAAGGTCCATGGTGAAGAAGGACATGTAGAAGGCCTTCTTAAAGAACCAAAAGACAACTATCAAGAGGAGACATTTGAAAAAGAGTATTAAGGAGAAATAGATTTTTTCTTCTAAGGTTGTTAAAGTATAAGAAAGAGATAGATCTCAAACTGATGACGAAGTGTTGGTTCTTGGAAAGGAATCAAGGAGAGGCCCTACTGATTCCAAGAAAGTTTCAAAGAAAGGTTAGGACCCTATTCAATCATCAGCACAAACATTACCAACCAAGTCCACTAAGAGAAAAAGGACTGAGATTCTTGAGAAAAACTTGAATCTAAGAAAAGTAAAAGGGTAAAGCATCCTCTTGCAGATCCTCAGTTTAAGGAGAAACTTGCTAATCTTCAGTGTCATAAGATATTGAATGGTTGTGTGTTTGATCCAGAAATTGCTATAAGGTTCAGCATTGTAACGATCGGTTCCGTCGTTACTGAAAATATTTGCGGTCAAGACATGTGTTTCTCATTCATAATAAATATAAGTATTAGTTATTTAGTATGAGAGTGCATTTGATATGTATTAAGGTCATGCAATACTCCTAGTACAAAGTTAAGTTGAAAGGGTCCTTAATAATTTAGTTTCGGGCTAAGTTTAAACTAGGTTCAACTTCAAACGAGCTTTTCTCCTAAAATATATAGAGTTAGGGGGACTAATACCCACCAAATTAAATATCTTTGAGTATTCTTTCTAATGCAATCGACCATTTGTTAATTCGATTCCTGAGTAAAAAGTTATGACCATTTTTCTGAAGTCTGTCCGTATTGAAAAGTTGAGACCACCGTAGAGGGATCAGGGCGCTATAGCGGTACCGCTATAGCGGTAATTATTCCTCTATAGCAGTATAGAGGTAGTATATAAGCCTATTTTTGATGATTTTTAGTTTCAGAACTCAAAATTATCATTCTCCAACCCTATAAAGGCGATTTCTTTAATTTTCCATCAATTTCCTCCCTCAAGGTATGTTTTTCCATCAATATAGCATTCTTTTGATTCTAAAATCCATAGAATAACATTAGATTGATCATGGTGGTGGTAGAAAGTTAACCTAGATGAAATTTTCTGGTGTAAAGTGAATTAATAGGTTGAAATCTCTTGAAATTGAATTAGTATTAATAGATTATGTCCTTGGGACTAGAAGTTGATCTAACCATTCCAAAATATAGAGATTTTGAGTTGAATGTGGGTAGAATTAGTGGGTTTGAATTCCCAAGGTATTTGTTTGAAGAGTAGTTTATTAATTACTCTTATAACTATTGTTGTTAGATGATTTAACCTTCGGAAACGTGAAGAAGAAGGAAGATCATCGATGGCATAGCTACTTGTTTGAGCATCTTGGCGTCCAGGTAGGTTATGGTTTATGAGTAGTAGACTGTGATTAGTAAGCATATTCATAATGTAGATTTGAAGGGATAAATCATGTTTAGGCCTACGGGTATGGAGTTTGTATGGATAAAATATAGATTTAATGTAATAAAGGCCTAATTATGTGTTACTATGTTAATGCATGAATCCTTGATGGGTGTTTTGTGTTTGTATGACTCCATAGGGGGATTGTAGTATGAATTATGTGAATATAGATGACAATGAGATTGTGTACGCTCATAATCTAGTTATTTATCCTAATTACCATAAAAGGGTGAACTTGGTATTATGTGTGGTTGGAATATGAAATAATCTTTCTTAAGGTTAGTGATGAATATGGGTTATGGTATAAAGAGGTGGTGACTTAACTTAAGAGCCTAAGGTCAAGTTAGGCTAAGGGTTAGGAAGTAAAAGGTATAAAGGTGTACGACTAGAACTAGATTGTAAGTTGAATAGAGCTGAATGATTGGTTAATAGAGTAGGATCTTGAACCTAGTAATGACTTGAATTTAGGGGTTCCTGGATAATAGAGGAATCCCTAATTTTAGTATAAATAAAGGAGGATGAGATTAGTAAATGAACTTATGAATGTTGAACTAGAGTTTAGACTCCTTTGGGTTGAATGTGCACTCCTGAAATGAATACTTAAATTTGACAAATAGGGCTTGATAATACTTACTTGAATAAGCCGTGAATTGGTCTTCGGACATGCTGTAATTTATGAAACAAATGAATCATATTTACTTGTGATTTGGTGTTAAAGAATGATTATTATTTACATGGAATGATTAGTTTGAGTTGACCAAGTGTTTGGGTGGTTTGCATATTGTTGCAACGAATACTTAATAAGGTAATTGCTAAATGATATTCTAAGTGTAATCACATTCAATGAATTTATATGTAAAGCTTGTGGTTGTTACAAGTGTTGGTTCTTATCATTGTTTTATGTGATTACTGTAATATTCTATTGGTTAATTGTGGGATGTACATGTATTTGGACATCTTCATGGGATTGGTTATTATGATTCAATAGTTGGCTCGAGTACCACGCCGGTACTGTCACACCCCGTACTTTATAACCTCACTTGATACCTTGGGATCATATCTACATAGGTGTTGAGATGCCATGCATATGTGTTTTATAGTGTCATTGGGGAAACATTTGATATCGGACGTAACATGTGCGATTAGATCGTCGTAGGAGGTGTGTTGTGATTTCAAAGCACCTTAATTCAACTCATAACACATATCGGCCAAAATCCCAAAATTCCCACTTTTAGAAAAGAACAAGTTTTATACCAAAAATAACACCATACATGTTCATATTTTGTCCATACCATGCTTTTTCATCAAAGGCACAAGGCCTAATTCACACTTGAATTCCATATACCACAAATCTCATACAAACTCACCAAGTACCATGACCAACTTTTCCAAGCACAACCAACATGATATACATATTCTTTTATGCATATAATATGTTAATCCATGAAAATAAACACTTACCAAAGCTTGGAATAGGATGATCTTGTCCAAATATGCCTTAGGGTTTATTTGCTTTAGGGTTTGGAAATAAAGGAAATATTTGTGATATTCTCCAAAAGTGATGAGAGACTTTGGGAAATAAAAATTCTCGGACGCTCAAATTTCCTTGACGGAGATTTAGGAATTGATCCGCACGTGCCTCACGGATCTCATAGGGCAAGTAATTATCAAGGAAAGCCACTTTAAACTCTTCCCAAGTAGGTGGATCTGCACCAATATCTTCTTTTCATTACTTTCTTTATCTCAAAGCTCACATGTCATTACATAACACAATGTACCCGGGCCCCGACTGATCAGTGGGTCTTTCATATCATCATATAGGGATCGAGTCGAGCTAGGCTTATGCCCCTAGACTTGCCACCCTTGGGATCGAGTCGAGCTAGGCTTACGCCCCTAGACTTGCCACCCATAAATCCATATCTCGGGATCGAGTCTAGCTAGGCTTACGCCCCTAGACTTGCCACCCGTACTTGATCATTGACCACATTTGCATTACTTTGATCATTACTTTGAGATTGATACTTTGATAATCATAACATCACTTTGGAACTTTGGAACACAACATTGTTGGAAACTTTGAATCATTGACCAATAAGTGAAGAACATGTGAACAAATATCAATGAGAAATATAACATCACTAGCACCATGATACTATTGGAACCATTGGACAAGAAGCCATGAACAAGAGACACAAGTATAAGCACTATTGGAATATTGGAACATAGCCTTCTTTGAACTTTCGGAACATTAATCATGAATATGAGATTCACAATCTTATTTCGTACTGACCCCCCTCGGGGAATTTACTTTACTTGCTGCAGGCGCAGGTCCCAGTAGGCCTCCTCAATAGACTGCCAGTGTTAGCGGTTCTTTGGTGAGCTCCAGCTCATTCGGGGCTTCTCCGAGTCAAAGTGTATATATGTTTTGGTATTGTACATGTTGTATAATGCGGGGACTTGTCCCGACTTATGGTTCATTTTGGTCAATGCTCTTGTTAGAGGCTTTTGTAGACCGATGTGGGTGTAATAGTGTAAAAGACACATGTTGTTTTGACTGGATGGCCTCAACGGCCAAGTTTCATATGTATGCCTAAATATGTCCCTTGTTCTCCTTTATTCGTATGTCATAATATTATGCAATGGTGGTTATGAATATGATTGAGCATAGGCAAAGGTTGGTTCTCTCGGGCCTTATCGGCTACGGGTGCCAATCATGTCTCGATGGGATTCGGGGCGTGACAGGTACAGTACATAGATAAGAGCTTATACCCTGCAGGTCATGACTAGTGGGCAACCATAAGACCCTTAGCATGTATGTACAAGGTATGTATAAGTGTGACGGTTCCTTGAGTGGACCGAGTATATGATTATTGTAATTGTTGTTATTTATTTATATTGGTTCCATGAGTGGACTGAGTATTATCATGTTTGCTGTTGTAGGTTCCTTGTGCGAACGGATTATGATTTGCTTGATATATTTAAGATTCTTGTGATTAGAGTCATGGTTGGTGGACTTGGATATTATTAGAGTCATGGGTTGTTGACTTGGATATTGTTAAATTCATGGTTTGTTGACTTGGATATAGTTAGAGTCATTATTTATTGACTTAGATATTTTTAGAGTCAAGGTTGTTGTTTAGTCATGGTTTGACTTGACTTGTTGTCTCTTGACTTGTGCTTGACTGAAGTTGTAGAGTTAATTGAAAAGGCTAAGTGTCATAAACTTGAGGTATTTTTTCATAATGTGTGCTCATAGCTGTACTTGTTACAAGGTGATGGTTATTGGCTCCCATTTATTATCGAGGTTAGTCGAGGCGTAAGCAAAATAGATTGACTTATAATAACTATTGAGGTTAACCTCTGAGAGTTAGGATGGATGAAAGTTAATGTGAAGGTGATGAATGATCAACGAGATTAAGAATGAGAAATACTCTTAGGTAACACAAGTGGATAATAGTGTTGTGGATTAAACTATTATATAAGTTACCACGTTTCCTTTTGTGATTTCTATATTGTGTTTATGTGATCTAACCCTAATGAGACTAGAAAGAACATGGGAATTAGCACCATTCATATGAGTGCTTTTGTTTTGTCTCTTCGAGACAACAAAACAAAAGAGAAATGAACTAATTATAGAAATATCTCTCTATCTCTAAGGTTCACTAATTATTTGACTGTCGTATTGTTTGTACTGATACTACTCTTGCTATACCCTTTTTGGGGTTTATTATTTTGCAGGAATCAGTGTTTGTTTCATGATTGTTGCGGCTAACGATTCTCCAACAGCTTCTACTTACCTCACTCATGGTGGAAGTTGTGACCAGTTATATTCTCTTACTTAGAAGCTCTTGTACCTGTTTAAACTAAGTCCTAGGGGTAGTTTCTTTTTTCGCATTTAATACTTGTAAAATCAGTTGTAATACAGTTTGGTTAATGTTATTCAATAAAAACTTCCGCATATCTTCTTAAAGGGTGAAAGGAGTTCTCCTAGCTAGGTGAATTAGAATATGTGCCCTCATGATCTGGTGATTTGGGTCGTGACAAGCATGGAGTCCCTTATAGCCATGGTAGAGGTGGAAGAGGGGAAAAACTAGGGGTGGGCATACATACTGAAAACCGAAATGCCGAACCGAACCGAATTAATTCGGTTTTTCGGTATTTCGGTTTTGTTTTGATTTATTTATTTTATTTTTTTATAATTTTGGTATTTCAGTTCGATTTTCGGTTATTGAGTTTACGTAATTTGGTTTTTTGGTTTTTTCGGCTAAACCAAAACTTATAATATATTTCTACATTTTTTAAAATTATTATACATATATATTATAGGATTATATATACACAATAAAAGTACTGAACTTTGAAAGCGGACATCCCACTTATTTATCTAAGCCCAATAGCCCATTAAAGGTAAACCTAACTACATAACTCATAAGTCCTAAGGCTACCCTTCTTCACTCCTTCAGCCCCTCTTCTTCACTCTCATAAGTCATAAGATGCTCTGTATTCTTAAAGTTGGTGTATATACATTCTGTGCTAGAGGCCTAGAGCCGTTTGTATCCAGGTGGCCTATGTTGCATATTTGCACAACTTATTCTAACTTATTAAAAGAGCCAAAGAGGAGAGTAACCTACAACATATATGAATTATTTATAGGTTATGCTGGACTGTTTCTTGTAAAGTTAAACATTTTAGTGTAAATTAAATTTCTTATTTCTTAGACTTTTGGATTCAGATTTGGGCTTTGTGAGGGCTTGAAGTAGGTTAGCCTTTTCTTTGCCATTCTCATCTTATAGTCTGGTATTGTGGGCCTATTAAACAGGCCCAAAATCGAAACCCGAAATTATTAAACTGAAATCGAACCGAATTAAAATAAACCGAACCGAACCGAATTAGTTCGGTTCGGTATTTGGTACACATAATTCCATAACCGAAAAAACCAAAATAAAAAAATCAAAACCGAACAGAATTACCAAATGCCCACTCCTAGGGAAAACCTATTCGACCCACCTGGTGTCCTATAGTGACAGAGGTCCAGGACTTCTATGATAATTTGGTGATCTCTAAAAAGGAAGATGCTCTTGCTGCAACTGTAAATGGAGTTCAATTTGTCTTGACTAAATCTACTCTTCAATTTGTCTTGACTAAATCTACTCTTGGATAAATTCTTGACGTACCAATGGTAGGAATTGACACGGTTGTGAATTAGTATGCGTCTGAAGAATTTCTTGACAAAATTGCTAAGACAAAGAGAACCTTGGGTTATGAAAAGATGATGAAAAAAGAGATGAAACCTAAGTATCAACTGCTTTTTGAATTGGTTAATAAAGTTCTACTTCCTAGGACTGAAAGGAGATCTGTAGCCTCGATTGCAGACCTGTTTCTTTTGGAGGCCCTCAATTCTCGTTCTCTAATAAAACTTCCAAAGATAATGATTGAGCACATTGTGAAAATCTGTGATTTGAAGGAAAATAATCATGGTCTTGGGTATGGATTTCTTCTCTCAAAGGTGTTTGATCACTTTAGAGTGAAACCCAATTCTTGCACCTACTTAACCAAGAAGCAGACTTTCATACTCACCACTCTAGAAGAATGTAGAAGAAAAGAGGAGGAGTAGGACCAACCTCTGTGATTTCCAGTCTGATTACTACTCAGGAGAATAGTAACATGGAATTGGAGAAGATGTCTGCTCTAGTAGTTGAGAGGGATTCAGAAATTACTGTGTTGAAGGCTCAGCTTCTTCAGACCTCATAGGGAACTGGTGAGGGATCAGGTACTTCAGCAGATCTTAAGGTGTAGAATGATCAACTTGAAGCTGAGAATGCAGAGCTTAAGAAGAAGCTTGTTGATCTAACCCAACAAATCATTGATGACAATAGTACTGTTCTGAAGTGTCTTGATTAGATCATGTTTAAACAATCCTCTTCCTCCTCCTAAGTTTCCCAAATGCTATCCTCCATCTCTGTCCTTTTGTTGTTACTTATCAAGTCTTGGCATTGTAATTTACTTTTTAATTTTCTTTTTGTAAGACTTGGATATTAACTGTGTTGTTATCTTTTCTAGTTATTCCTATATTAGTTGTTTTAACAATTGTCCCTGCTCTTATTTAAACTGTGCTTTTCTTCTAAGTGTGATGGCCTTGAGTTTTTCATTGCTATTAACTTTTCTTTGTGTTACTGCCTTTATTTTTAATGATGCCAAAAGGGGAAAGATAGAGTGTGATTTGTATAAGGGGGAACTGGATGAAGGGAACTGGTCTAGCAGGAGAAAGTCTAGAGTAAGGAAGAACTGTTCAAGTAGGAGAAAGTTTTGATTACGTGGGAACTGGTCTAGAAGAATGCATTGGTGTCAGGGGGAACTTATGCTTAACTTTGTCATCATCAAAAAGAGGGAAATGTAGGGGTCAAGTCCCTAATATTTTTCAATGTTTTGATGATTGACAAACCTAGTGGGAGGACCAGTTATGTAAACTGGTATGCATTGATTATGTTCATACAAGTTATTATGTCTGGTGTGCCAGCTGTCCTCGTACTGCTTTGGCAGTGATAGCAGAGTAAAGAGACGCACACAACAGTGGTTTTTTCTTTGTCCATCAATGAGATTGTTTCTCTCCTATTACATATCATATATATACATCATCTTGTAGAGAGAATATATATTTTTTTAAAATATCAAATGAGCATTATCTTTGGCAAAAGTTGCATTATTCTTCAGTGAAAAACAAAGCTTCAACAACTTAGAAACCCTCTACTCATAGTGAAATATATTTTTTTTCTAGATTGATCGAGTCTTTGTTTTAGTTCTTACAATTACAAACTCACATCTCGATTAGAGATTCTTATGGGTATTTTTCTCTTTGTGTTATGTTGAGCTGTGGTTTTTAGCTAGAGTTAGCTAATGGAGTCTTTCAAGTAGAGTTACTCTGAAAAAGGTATAACAATAGAGTTATTACTAGTGAGTAGGGATTAAGAGGTTAATTCCTAGATTGCACAAGGTTGTAATCTGAATCTTGCTTGGTGATAGTGAAGAGGTTGATAAATTCTATTAGGGTAGGTCGTGGTTTTACTCCCTCGAGTAAGGAGGTTTCCATGTAAACATTCCATGTCTATACTTTTCTGCTATTTATGTTCTGTTCTTGTTGATATTCGTCATTACTTCTTAGAGAGCTGGTAACATATCAGGTCCCTAACTCTGTGGTGGACTCTTACAAACCTTCACTTTTGGAAATAGGAGTACTGGCTGGGGAATTTGACAATGTGAGCACATTGGAGGGTTTTGAGTAGTGGCAAATCCAAGATATAATGATTGCCAAGGCACCATTATTTTAATGTAGGCACTAGTAAAACTTTCAATGTCGATTAAGGAATAATGTCGTGCTTGATAATTGGTCACTAGTGGCTTCAACAGTATCGAAAATACAAATATATATATAGGTCAAATATAAGTTCTCAGCTAAAAATTAAACTTAACTTTATTGTAATATGAGTTTAAGCTAATACTTAGACTTTAACTTTGTTGCAACAGCTGAACGTGATAACAAAGTGGTCAAGGTGGGAGCATACAAAATGATCACAGGTTCGAATCACCTATCCATCACTTTTGCTGTTATAATAAGCCTTTTAAATCAAAACTTTAAATAATAATGAAATTGTGTTAGTTAAGGATCGATCCATGATCGCATGGGCGAAAGCATTAGCTTCAACCAACACCTCAAGGTGCATTTCCGTTTATATATGGGTGCACAATTAAATATAAATCAGTTCCTCAAGGTATATACACATATATGCATGATTTTTTTCTGAAGTGTGCTTACTGCAAAACAATATGGATCCGCCTTTGATTTTGAGGATTGTGGGTGGGCTTACTACAAAACAATATATAGATTTACTTACGTTCAAACTTTGTCGCTAATCCGTCGCTATATTAATCGTAGCTAACAAAGTTTTATGATTATCCTCCACTAAATAGGATTAACGACAAATTTTGTTGTTTATCTGCATAATTTATCCATAGCTTCTATAGAGGTTACAATTATAGGGGGGAAATTCACGAAGAGTGCCACCTTCCGATCTGATCCCGTCCATGGTGCCCATTGGGTTTGCAAAGGTAAAAATTATCGTTAGAAGTTAAAGGACTCTATTATACGGAGAGTAAACTAAAGAGAGAGTTACATACAAATGCTCAACTTCAGCGTCTAAAGTTAGACTTTGCTAAGACTAATTTCAGACACCTTACATCTAAAGTTGTCTCGAAGTGGGTACGGGTACAAATTTTTTTTAATAAGCGGATAATGACGACACTGAAATTGGGCATCCATGCACTTTGCCCTAATGTTATAATCCTCTCTTATTCTTTCAGTAAATGAATCGCCTTGTCCTTAAACTGTTAAATTAAATTTCAAACAGTATATAAAGTGATACGTTTATTCCATGCACGAAAGCATCAGAAGTCGTGGCTTGCCAAACTTATCGAACTTTGTAAAATCATCTTTTTACATTATTAATAGTTTATTTTTTAATAACAAAGGGTAATGACACTTTTAGGTAAGGAAAGACTTTTAATCCCATGAAATAATGGTGGGCGCCAAGAAATAGAATACCACTTACTCACAGCATCACATCCCCTTAGTAATATAAGAAAAAACCAAATCAATTATTTTAGACAGATGGAACCCAAGAAAATTCAATAAATGTCTTTCCAAGAATATCAGCTATCTAATCATCATGTAGAATTTCACTTTATTTTTCGCTATGGATTTCATAGCATTCATTCTTGTTCCTTTTTCTTTTCAAACTTTGATCTCTTTTTCATTTTATATAGTTGCTTCGAAATTAGCAAGTATATAATGGTTAATACAGAGGTAAATTCAGAATTTAAACTTATAATTATTTTTAGTTCTTTGAAAATTTGGATTTAAACTTAAAATTCATAGTGCTTTGTAAGGGTTTTCACACGCGCGTTGGTACACTATATTAGATGCTAAAAATGATGAGTTCAAATGAATTTTGAGTTAGGGGAAAGTTAGAGTGATAAATTTGCATCTACTGATGCAGAGCGGAATGAATCATAGGTATTCATGCCCTTTTACACCAAGATTTTATTCAATTTTTTCCTTTATTCTCTTCTTTTACCTTGTACGAGGTATGCACAAATTATTCACTATCGAAAATGACTGAACTTCTAATGACAAAATCAAATTAAGGCTCGATTAGACCCTGCTAGTCAAACATAGGAAAAGGTGTAGTGTGAATCTTGATCTTGCTTTCTTAGACTTCAAGCTATAACAAAAATAAATATATATACAGCCCCAGATGAATACATATCTAGGTCTGTTTAGATTTTTTTGAAATATCATGTTAATTAATTAATAAAGCCTCATCAGTAGAATATATGAGGTGAGTATTCCAAATAAAAGTTGGCACTAGCTTTGGTATCTCTATTGAAGCATCTCTTGCAAAAAAAAAGAAAAAGAAAGAAGATCAGGTTTACATAGTGCTGTCTTTCAAAGAATCCTGCCTGCCTCAGCTTAAATGGCTAATGATACAAAACGACAAGCAAGCTAACCATGGATTATCTTTTTCCTTTTTTGGGCATTTGGTATTCAAAATTGATCACTAGCACGGTTAATTCATATTCGCAGGAATAGGGCCAACTAATTAAGGAGTAAAACGCTACTTGAACTCGAGACATCTGGTTAAGAATAAATATTTATGAAAAAAGAGATACTATATGTAGTAGATGCCATGCTGCATCTTATACAGTAAAGATATCTGGAAAAAGCCTGGAGAATTTTGTACTCTACAAGGCATCTGTTAGACAGAATTCAAAATAACTCTAAATACAGATTATTCGAGTTATTTTTTACATAAATTTGGTCGCTTAATTTTAGTTTTTTCAAACGCATAGATAGGAATTTGAGTAGTAAAATGACATATATAGACTAAAATATATAGTGGATGATTCCTCATGAAATATAACAATTTATCCCAACTTTTGCAAATCGTTACAGCTGCATATGGGCGTGAATTATCAAATATTTGATCAACATATTAACCATTGCAAGATGAAGGTTTGAGGAGAAATGTTAGCCTAAAATGTGCCTCACAAGCTATTATTTTCCTGTATCTTTTAACCAGATTTAATAAAGCAAATCTGTAATTAAAAAGTGACCTTAAATTTATTTTGAACCTACAGGTTTTACTGTGTGTCCTTAAGGAATGAGGAATCTAATCCTTCCGTATTGTCCAAAGTTTTGAATTAATTTCTCCCAAGATAGAAATGAATAAACGATTCTGCAATAACATCACTTCAAGTTACAGAACTTCAGCGAACTCAAAAAGATAAGCAAATCACACTTGACACTTACTTTCATTTTCAAAAATAATATAATGCAAAAGAAAAATATGGTTTTCAGTGTTTGACATATATCAAATCTGAAGCAAAACCTCTAAATTTATAGCCAAAGGTGCGGGAAGATAAACGGGAAAAGAATGTTGCCTTTATTAAAATATAAGGCGCAAAAATATTAAAAGAAAAAAAAATTCAGCCAAAAGAATATATCAAATATTCAGATCATTTGCCCAAAGTCGAAGTCGAGACGAGTGGCGATGACAACACGAGGACTTGCCATGTTTCCCCAACTCTTTAAGCTAAAGTAGAAGTGTTTTCCTATTTATACCCAACAAATTTATTTGCTTCTTCCTAAGTAGGATACCCTTCATTTCCCATTCATTAGCTAACTACTTTGAATAAATTAAATGAATAATATATAGTTGAATATTATGCTCGATCAACTTTAACATATGAAATTCATGAAGTTAATGGCTAGGAGGAATTTAAGTAAAAGTTTTCTAAGAGTGAAAGAAATACATACTTACAAACCAAACCAAGTTTTTCATTGTCATAAAACTTCACTCATACACACGATTCTGACATTAAAATAACAACAAGGAACCCAACTTAACAAATTAGCTTCCTAATCACCCTAAAGAAATTAAACACTCCTTTGACCTAAAATACACAAAGCAAAGCTTAAGTTAAAACAAGAAACGACCTAATTCAATCAACCAACATTAATTTGAGGAAATCTCAAATTAATTATTACTAGATGTCTCTAACTTCAAATTCATTTCGATTCTTGACAACAATATCATACATGTGCATGGACTTGAACCTGTTGAAATCCTTTGGGAGAGAAATGAGATGAACAGTGGATCTTTTGTGGTATTGAAGAAGGTCAGGATCATCATAGTACCGTTCCCATCCAAGAGAGTACAACTTCCTCTCAAGGGATGCATATGATGTAATTACTTCATTACTAGAAAGATGCACAAGCACTTTACGGCGGCCGGTCGCACCGTGGCAGTCACCGGGGTTCTCCACTAGCCGGACAACTCCATTTTTGAATACCCAAACACCGGACATGTTTGAAAATATTAAGGAAAAAAGATGAAAATTTGAAAATAGTACTCAGTATAGTGTGTGAGTTTGAAGATGGACTTGAGGAGAAAGGTGAGTGGGTTTTTATAGGGGTTTCTGTGTAATAAAAAATACTTAAAGTGGCGCAATGTAATTTTTTATAAATTGATAATAGGTAGGATTTAGGAATGTGGCTGCTTATAGGTTTCAACTTATATTTTAAACAAATTAACCTATTTGCTAATTTTTTAAATATTTGGAGTAATTGCAACAGTTTAATATCCACGAGCTTGTAAATAAATTAGAATTATACTAACTTATCGTACGTTAAGATTAAAGAAAAAGAAAGGGAGAATATTTAAATGGCCCCAGATGCCCTAATTTGCCCTACTGAAATTAGAATATCTTCTCCTAAACAATGACTAATTAACGATTTTATACTCCTTAAATGAACCTAATTCTTTTGGTTAATGGGTTCCAAGCATAATTCTTTAATTTGTTTAGTGCAAAGAACAATATCCTCTATTCTTATTTCCATCGCTTGCATGAAGCCCCGCACAAAAAGGAAGGAAAAAAAAAGGAACGATCATTTCAGAGAAGTTTAATTGTCCCAGCTCGTGTTGATGATGTTTCTTTTAATCCTTAATGTATACTGTAATAAAGATTAAAATTTTCATTATTGACATTGTTTTCCACTGCTCCCTTTGTACTCCCTCCGTCCATTTATGTACACGGGAAATTTCGATAATCAGCCAAGTTTTTTTTTGTCGATTTTTTTTATATCCATTTAAAATATTCTTAGATGTTAATTATTGTGGTTCATAGTAACTTTTATCGTAGTTTTCAAATATACAAATTTTATTTCAAAAAACTTAAAGTTTCTTAATTCACGGTCCAAAGTATATAAAAGTTTGAATCTCGAAAATACCAATTATACCACATAAGTTGGGATAAAGAGAGTATCATTTAGCGTGAATAACTTCATTAGGGTTTCAATTATAATCACTTAAAATCGAGATGCTTGCAATTGATCTCACTGGGTTTTCTTTAATTAAGTAACGAAAATTGAAGGAACAAAAATTAATTAATGTTTAGTTCTAATTAAGATCATAACATGACAAAAGGGTTCAGTAATGGAATTAAAGAATGTTTCCAAATATATAATATCTTTCTAAAAATGGAAGACAACGTGAAGCAAGTGCAAGAAAGGAAAAGGAACAGATAAAGATCAAGGAAATAATTAAAAGTGAGAGAAATGGAGATCGATCTCTCATGCCCCATACTGTGGATATTGGATTGGATAGGAATAGGATTTAATGAGAGAAGTAAACCAATCTTCCTTCTCTTCTGTCTCTTTCACTTTCCCTTCCCATATTACCATTTCAGTGTACAAAGGAGAAGTCTCACATATGCCCATTCATTTGAGGAATGGCCTTTGCTGACAAGAATATCAAATAACTTTTTGCATGATCACTTTGAGTTCATAGATCCCTTTGTCAACCCACACCCCAAGCTGCATAGTTACATGATCCAAAAGGAGTTCAATCGCATCTCCTCTGTCGAAAAATTATACGGTGTGGATTTAGGGGTAGAGCTAGAGAGAAAGCTATGAGTTCGGCTGAGCTCAATATCCTTAGTTAAAATTTTGTATTTGTGTTATGAAATTCACTTCATATATATAAATAATTTATCAAAATCCAATAAATTAATATTTTTGAATTTCAAAATCTATAAACTTAAAATTCTGGCGGACTCTATATGGATTGAATTCAGAATCCATACTCATATCCATAAATTATTGAATTATAGCGTAACGACAAATGTTGCTTAAGAGGTGCATGTCCTATTTTGCACGTTTTGAAGTAAGGTGTAATCTAACAATTTTATATATTATTTTAAATGTCTGATTCCATGTCACTGTACTTTCATCTTTACAAATGCCCTAATATCAAATTATGCATGATGTCCATTTCATGAACGGAACAAAGGAGATTAGCCAAGTGGCTCTCGCTTTTGTGCACGTGTTGATAAGGCTCTTCTTATCTGTACATGTAAATGGCTCCCAATTAAGCAATTGCACTTTTGTCAGAGAAATTAGGGTTCGATTGAAGTTGACAGAGATAGTTTCTGGATTCTTCTAAGTTGATGAGAGTTTAGACCCTCCCACAACTTTTGAAGCACATGCATGTTTGTTTTGGATTCTTTAACTGTACCTAATGATCGAGTGACATGCATTTACATTTACAATTTTTTCTTCTCTTATAAAAGTAATTAATTTTTTTTTATTTTCTTAAAAATATATTTGGGGGTGTTGTGTTTCATATCAAAGGTTTAAAAATTACAACACTAGGATAGAAACTATCCATCAAAAAAACGAATGAGCTATTAGCAAAACACCTACTTATTGGTCATTCAACTTCTATACATGAAGTTACCTTAACTAACAAAAAAATTAGCCTTCAAATTTTGATCTGATAGACGGCACTTGTCTCTTATCCAAGAGGAAGGGTCCCTTTGCACCATTGGGTAGTTCTTGTACAGATAGATAGATGTTGCTATCTTGTGAATTAGATGCCATTTTTGCCAACCAATCCACAAGTTGCTTCCCTATAGCAATGGTTGAACTTGACATTTATATTATTGAGAGAATCTGATTTCTTCTCAATAATCCTGTTGAGTCTGAAGCTATCTACTTTCTTGTTCATAAGCATCTCAATAATAAGCTTGGAGTCCAATTCAATAATGAGGTTGGTGTACCCATTTTGTATGCACCAGTTAACTCCATACCAAGCTGTCTTAGCTTTTGCTATATTGTGGCTTGTGCACTGAGAGTCTGAGATGATATGGAAAATGTCATAATAAGTTGTCCGTCCTCATCTCTGAGTGCCCCTCCAAGGCCTGCTGTGTCATTCTAATTGTTGAAGCTTCCATTTGTATTAAATTTGAGGTATCCTGGTTCTGGCTTGCTCTAACATACTATCGATATTCTGGTCGTTGTAGTTTCTCCAATTTGTGGCAAAAATCATTCCATGGGAGGGTGAGCTTGCTTCCCGAGAAGAACTTGTTGACCGCTGCTTGTATTATCCATCCCACATGTTGTTCCATTTTGTATACTAAACTTTTTTTAACCTCCATACCTGCAAGCACAAGTTTCCTTCCAAACAACCCAACAGATAATAATAGGAGCGATATGTAAAATTACTTTATCTACATCATTTTTTGCTCTTTTGTCCATTCTGATATTAGTTTTGTTAATATCTATTTGGTCCAAACTAAATACCCTAATAATACCCACATTAATTCTGAAGCCCTTTGTCTTAGTCGACTCTTTGCATAGGTGGCCGGCCATTCAGTAATTTACTCATGCGAAAGCTTCTTCATGTTAGTTTTTGCACGTTGCCTTCATCCTCTGTTTACGTCATTTGAAATTGAAAGAAATCCCAGTTTGCTACTTCTTCTTCATTAATCAAATAACTTTTATTAACGAGTATATGCATCTTTGTTCTTCTTTTATGTATTTTTAATAGTTTTTCCATATAAGTTTCCAACTTTACAAAATTTTTGTATTCTGTAGTTTATAGAACATTGAAGACTCTGTTTATTGTTGTATTTTTGTGTATGATTTTATTGGAATTTTTTGCTATGTGTCATAAGCATGTGTAGAATATCGTTGATGCATGAAGTCATCGTCCTCTAACATTTATTAATTTATACCATTCTTTAGATGATAGTGTAGGTGAACAATATGGAAAAATTCCAGTTAAGGTGACAGCAACAAACAACTTCTTTAATAATAGTATTGTCAAGCTGTATGCAAAGTTTGTGTTTGGGGGAGAACGGATAACCTGATTAATAAGTCAACCAAAGTTATGGAGTATATATAGGTTTTGGATGTTTTGTGACACTCCATTGATTGAGGTTGATCATGTGTTGTTCCCTATTCACTTCGGAAGGAAATGACATTCGATACTTGGATGCTTATCTTTTTAGGATAGCCATTTCTATGTATATAATTCTCTGTAATGTCCTCAATATGTTGTACGTATTCATGAGACAATAATGCCATATCGAGTGTTGTTATCCTTGTTCTTGACCACAATTGACTTTTATAATCAAAGAAATAACATTATATTGTATTGAAAATAGTCTTCACCAGGATCATCAATTAAACAATGAATTTGATGTTAATAATGATTGAGAATCTGTCAAGATAAAAAAACCCATACGATTATTTTCATTTTATTTTGTTTATCTTTTTCATGGTTTCTACTCTTATGCAGATATTGTGGAGTTTTGACTGCTTGCTTGGCTTAGTTTCATTTAAAACCTTTAAATTTCTGTTGAAAATTTTGAGGTGGATTCTATTATTTGATCCAGATATTGTATGCTGTTGTCGCATAGGAGAAACAAACAATTGATTGGTGAAGTGCAAGATGTAGCATTATTTTTGTATTACTCTATTGGATTGTAGTAATGCAAAAATTTCTAGTTAAAAGGCTTTTTGGATGATAGTAGTGGGAGGAAAATGATCAAATGATAATTTGAAGTTTTTGTATTTAGGATACCAAGTAGGTTATATATTTTCAACTTTTATAAGATATTAAAGTGATATAATTTTCAATGTCTTTTTTGATTTTCTTATCAGTTGTTGCCTATTAACATTCAATGGTTGTGGAGAGTACCTCAATCCTCTATGATATATATATATATATATATATATTGAGGTGGTATCATAAGACTGAGGAGTTTCTCATTAAGGATTGAAGTAGACCTCCGTGATGCGACTTATCTAACAATCCTCATCATTGTTTTTCGATTTTTGTGCGTTTTGATCATTTTATCCTTTATCGTAGTTGCTTTATGATATTTATGGTCTGTAGGAGTGGGTGACATGACTTCAAAGTGGTTGATTGAGAATTATGTAAGTTTTTTTTTTATTTTGGAAGGTTAAAATGTTGATATGGTTGACTAAAGTCAACATTCGTTGAAGATGAGCTCAAAATGAAATTCTAACAGTTCCATCAGCTTTGGAATGTGCTTTTGAGTTAGTTGGACTATTGATTTGAATCATGCGACATTCTAATAAGTTTTGAAAGAGTTTTGGAAGTTTGAAACTTAAGAGAATTGATCAAAGTTAACATTTGAGGTTAGAAAGGTTGTTTCCAAGTTTTGATGATTCCACTAGATCCGTAGGATAATTTTTAGAGTTTTAATATGAGACCTGATGTTAATACTTCTATCACATACTTACCTTATTTTGTATTGTGTGTTGTTGGGTTGGCTTACCTATCACGAGGTGAGATAGATGCCATCACTTCCTCGAATTTCAGATCGTGACAAGTTGGCAGTAGGGCACTAGGTAAGCTGGGTCTAGTAGAGTCTTAGGATTTGTGTGTGGACGTCCGTTATCTATCTTAAAGAGGCTATATGACTTTAGAAAATTTAATTCTTTGATTCATTATCATGCAGTGTTAGTCCGACCTAACTCTTAAAATCTCCCCATTCCATTCTCTCACTTATGGTGAGGACACATTCTCAAATTCGACTGCTAAGAGTTGGGGCTGATAGTGCGTGGTATGGAGCAACATGGTAGAAGGAGGAAGAGGTAGACCAATATAAAGTATATGTAACAAGATTTAGACTATATCTATTATTTGAAGACATATTGAGTAAGGTTGTGGTTCAAATCATATGTAACTTGGTGATATTTTTCGGCACATGTGAATTGGTTTGAAAAACTTGATGATCACCTTATCTTCTATGGTTGGTTGTTTAACAGTGGGAAGAGTACATACATGGAAAATATGATATAGAAAATAGTGTTGATGATTGGAAATTGTACGATTAAATAAATAACCAGGTAACAAGTATGGCGACTTTGCAGATTACAGTTAAGGAAATTATTCATAATAAGGATGAGTTGCTTGGTGTATGATAAGAAGAAAAATGCTTTAGTAGAAATCATAATTTCTACTGCAGTCTTATGGAAAGAGTGTATCAACAAGGATTCAACAGTTTGGTGATAGGATAGCTACATATACCATTATTTTAAGGAATACTTAAGGTTATGAAGAATCAGTGGATTACATAAGAGGACAGTGGTTATGGTGAAGTATGGACAAATGTTTCTTATGATGAGGTTTGAGATAGTTGGCTACTTTTGGGATTCATATGAAGAGCATTCTTTCTATCTTACTAAGTAGAGGTGCAACGAAGAGAATTTGAATGGTTTTTGAGTTTTGCAAAATGATAGTCAAAGTGGAACAATACGTATTTGATTCGAGTTATGAGGTGTGCAAATATTTGCTATCATCTGAGAGTTTATGAAATGATGAGCTGAATATGAATGGGGTGATATGACGACTGAATAAAGAATTTTGATTGAGAGCCCTTGGAGTAAGGTGGTTGTTAGATTCGGGCCAACTAGGGGAAGTTTCCATTGATGATTGGATTTTATCGGAATATGCAGTGATAATTCTTTAGCAAATGGCATGTTCACATCTACAACATGCTAGACATATAGCTCTAAGGCTATAAGAAAACATACTGAAAGAAGGGAATAGACTTAACATACCTTATTCTAGCCTTCACAAAGCCTCCACGAATTCTGCTTGCACCCTTGAACCTCTTTATCGAGGGTGAGAACTCAATCAACTATTAAAAACAAAGAATACTATAGCAAATCGATAGATATATAGATCTTCACTAGAAATTACTATTCATTACTTAGAGTATCTAAAAATCAAAAAAGGAAAGACCTTATCCTACTATATAAGCCTAAAAAAACTGCTAACCACCTTGAATTATACCGAATTCTCATTGTTCGTGTCACGCCCCGAATTCCAACGAGGCGGATTGGCACCCGTAGCTGATAAGGCCCGAGAGAACCAAGCTTTGCTTACATTCATTCATATGCATGCCATAAGAAACACCACTATCACGTAAGAACATAAAAGGCGAATATCGGAAATCATGGAACATGTGCTATATACGTATATGTGAAACTTGGCCTTCAGGGCCATCAAGTCAACCAGACGTACATATTTTTTCTTCACATTCATTTACATACCCACATACGTCTACAAAAGCCTCTATCAGAAATACATACACGACCAACCTAAATCGGGACAAGTCCCCGCTTTATATAACATTTACCATACCAAAACTAATGTACAACTTGAACACAGAAAGCCCCGAACTAATTGGAGCTCACCAACGATCAGTAGATGTCCTACAGCTTACTGGGGAGGTCTACTAGTACCTGCGCCTGCAGCAAGTAAGGTAAATCCCCTAAGAGGGGTCAGTACGAAAAAGGTACTGAGTATGTAAGGCTATAGGAAACTACATCAATACATAAGAACTTCAAAGGAAACAACCATGATATAATGCCCAAACTGGATAAGTCATCAACCTATATATTTGGAACTACACATATCACTTTCGTTACTTTCTTCGCTTCTCCATATTACCTTACTTACTGTAACACCCCGTACGTTTCGGAGTCTAGCTGACTACCGTAACATTTATGGAAATAATGAAACATGAGAGATTTTATGAAGTATACATTAATTTGTGGGAATTAATAAGTCTTGTATCATTGGGCCCAAAATGAAGCCCAAAAATTAACAAGAAGACATGGCCCAACATGGAAATTTGACCCATTCTTCCAATATTTGTCCATTTGACCAATCAACCATGCATTTAATGCTAAGAAGGGATAAGAGTTACTTGATGGGCTATATAAAGAAATAAAATCAGATTTTTATTCATTTTGGACTCTCATGCTTTTTCTAGAATATTCACAACATTTCCTTGCTCAAGAACCCTAAGCCCTCATTCCTTTGGCCAAGATCGTCTTTGTACAAGACTTGGTAAGTGTTTATTATGATGGTTTAATATATTTTATGCATGATATATGTTGTATATTATGCTGATTGTGTTGGTGGAGTATTGAAAAGTTCACTATGTGTGAAGTGTTACATGTTTGCTAAATCGGAGGATGATTTTGTCTTGTAAACTTGAATATGTACTTGTGATCTTGAAGGAAGTGAACTTGATGGATTCAATATTTTCATGTGATATGTGATTATAGTCTTCCTTTGTTTTTTCATGGTGTATAATGTTTGGAATTTCTTTTGTGAAATTGGTTATGGTTTTGGTGACGTATAGACCATAAAGGGTAGTTTTGGGTGTTGTTATGTGTGTTGTGAGACCATGGATGATTGTTGGTATTCAAGAGGATCAAAAATATGTCAAAATGAGTTTGGTTATGATCATGGACCATTCATTGCATTAAAAGACCCAAAAGAGGCCATTTCGGACCAAAACGGGCATCCGCCCCTGCAGACGAGGGCACCTGCGGGCGCAGATGCCAACGCAGATGACCCTGGAATCTGACAGAGGCAATCTGCGGGCGCACCTCATCCACCTTCAGGCGCAGGTGGCAACGCAGGTCAGTCCCCGGGTCCGGTTTTGTATGTTTTCGTATCTAGTCGATCCCCAAAGGCCCATATACACTTTTTGGATATAATTCTCAACTTGTGATGTCTTTTTAATGACCTTAAGGTGTCGTATGGAGGCATGTTGGACTATATTAAATATGCATTGTTGTTCATATGCTGTTATAAAGGAGTAATTGTGACGGAATGATAATGTGAAAGCGTAAAGAGTAAGTGTGTTGTGAAATACTATTGATGAATGATATCTTGGTCAATGTGCGGAATGTTATGGTGTTGTTGGTATGAGAGTGCAGTGGATTGTATTGTAAGGGGTGACATGATGTTATATGGAAGTTATATAGCTCATTGTCGTCTTGTACGCCTGTATAGTAACTAGTTACCAATGTAAGATCCAATATGTACTTGTATTGTAGAGTAAGACATAAGGAAGAAGCTGGGCTATTGTATTCACGTGTAGGATTGAGTGTACTCCTACTTGGAAGTGAAGGTATGTAAGGTTACTTTGTCCGTATCTTTCTACAGCACATAATATTCACATTGATGTTACACTTGTCCTATTCCGAGATATGCTAAGGTATCCTATTTTCGACTATCAATGGTTACTATCATATGTTTCCTACTCATTGATCAATTGTGAATCACATGTCTCATATTCATTGATAATGTTCCAAAAGCCCAATAAGGTTGTGTTCCAAAGTTCCAATAGTGGTTATACTCATGTATCTTGTTCATTGATTATTGTCCAATGGTTCCCATAGTGTTATATTTCCACGAAGGCTATGTTTTCAATAATGTTTATGTCACGCCCCGAATCCCATCGGTACGGATTGGCACTCGTAGCCGACAAGGCCCGAGAGAACCAAGCTTTGTCTCTATCCAATCATATGCATGCCATAAGAAACCTATAATCACATAATAGCTATAGATACCAACAATGGAATTCATGGAACATGATATATATATATACATATGCGAAACTTGGCAGTTGAGGCCACCAAGTCAAGAACGACATATCCCTTTTACATTTATACACCCATATCCGTCTACAAAAGCCTCTAACAAATGCATTGACCAAAATGAACTAAAAGTCGGGACAAGTCCCCGCTTTATACAACATGTACAACACCAAAACATATGTATAACTGTGACTCGGAGAAGCCCCGAACTAACTGGAGCTCACCAAAGATCTGCAACACTGGCAACCTACTGTGGAGGCCTACTAGTACCTGCGCCTGCAACAAGTAAGGTAAATTCCCCAAGAGGGGTCAGTACGAAGAATGTACTGAGTATGTAAGGCCATATGAAACTTGTAAGATATGAAAATATGTCAAGAACTCAAGTTCAAATGCATAACCAATATAGATAAGTCACAATGTAGAAGAGTCACTATTCTGTACTTTGGAAACCATGTATGTTGCTTTCATTACATTCTTTGTATCTTTACTTCCATGATTATTTATCTTTGCCTTTGACCTGTGATACCCGGGCCCCGACTGAACAGTGGGTTTTTAAACATAACATAGCGTTATGTTGGGATCGGCTCGAGCTAGGTTAGTACCTCTAGAGCTGCCACCCATACAACATTTCAGGTTCGGCTCGAGCTAGGTTATTACCCCTAGAGCTGCCCCCTGTCAGGATCTGTCCGAGCTAGGCTTATGCCCCTAGGACTGCCCCCTGATCCAACAACCTCGGGATCTACTTGATATAGGCATTTTGCCCCCAAAGCTTCCACCCATACTTGATCCTTGACCACATATGCATTACTTTGTTTATTACTTTAAGATTGATACCATGATAGTCACAACTTTACTTGAAGCTTTGGATCATTAACCAATGAGTGAGGGACATGTGAATAAACATTGTTGGAAACATAGCCTTATTGGAAACATATCACCATTGGAACCATTAGACAATAATCAATGAACAAGATACATGAGTATAACCACTATTGGAACTTTGGAACACAACCTTATTGGACTTTTGGAATACCATCAATGAATATGAGATAGGTGGTTCACAATTGCTCAATGAATAAGAGACATATGAGTAACACTAGTCAACTACCGGATACGGAATACCTTAGAGAATTTCGGAATCAAATGAGTACTATGACAATGTGAACACCATATGCTGTAGAAGGATATAGAAGAGTAACCTTACATACCTTTACTTCCACGTATAAGTACACAAGTCTATATATGAACACAACAGTCCAGCTTCTTTCTTATGTTTCACTCTACAACACAAGTACATAACGGAACCAACATTAACCACCAACTACTTTACAATGGCATATAACGACAATAAGTTACATGTTTGCCTTTAAACATGCCATTTCCCCTTGACAATACCATTTATGAAATTATCATACCAATAATACCACAATATTTCCAACATTGACCACAATATCATTTATGACTTAGTATACCAATAATCCCATAATAGTCCATACATTGACCCATACATAATAACCAATAGCATGTCACACCTAGTTCATACTTTCCACTTTCCATCATCATAACATCACAATTATTCCATCAATTCACTTCAATACACCTCACAACAACAAATCGGCCAAAATCCCATAATTTACACTTATGAAAAAATAACAAGTTTAATAACAAAATAACACCATACATGTTCATATTTTATCCATACCATGCTCTTTCATCAAAGTTACAAATCCTAATTCAAGCTTGAATCTCATGGATCTTATATAAAAACACAAAGTACCATGTCCACCATTTCCAAGCATAACCAACATGATATACATAATATCCCATGCATATAATATGTTAAACCATAATAATAAACACTTACCCAAGCTTGAAAATGATGATCTTGCTCCAAGAGAAAGCTTAGGGTTTGGAGTTGAGAGAAATGATTTTGGGAATTTCTAGACTTGGCATGAGACTTTTGTGTGTTAAAAATCTGATTTTTGTCCCTTTATATAAGCCCTCAATTCATCCTTAGCCATTATTTATTGCATTAATTGCTATTTCTAGAAGGTCTTTGAAAGAATGGGTCATTTGGTCCATTTTGGGCCAAGTCTTTTGCCTCATTTGGGCCTTTATTTGTATTGAGCCCAACTCCTACAACCCATGTATATCCACCAACTTTCTCATGCATAATCCATCATATATCTCATGTTTAAATTATTCCATAACGTCACAACAATATTCTCTTACAAAATCCTCATTCGTCATCTCAATCCAAAAATAGGAATTCTAGTCGCCCATGGCTTCCTTAAACATTTTTGGATAACTACTTGTGTTTCATGGTTTGATAATGTAGAAGTATGTAGGAGTGTATTTAGGTATTTGAAGCTTTAACAATGCTCAAAGAACTTCAAGGAACCAAAACAAACCATATAAGAAGCGACGTAGCATTGCGTTGCAAAACGGGCGCGGAATAGACATACTATTTGTGCCTTGCGCCACTGCTGCAAAGCAAGGCAGTGGCGCAAGAATGGGAAGCCCTATGAATCAGGGGCTTGGGCCACACCCCCTGAAATAGGGAGTGGCGCAAGTTTCCATGCTTTGCTGAATTTTTTGGCCATTTTCCCAACACTTGCATATCGTCCAATACCCTATCAAAACACTACAAAATACTTACTTAGTGATCTTAATCATCAAGTAAACATGACTCCAAGTCACCAAATGAGGTTGGAATGTGTACGGGCTATTACACAAATGCTCCTCGAAATCCAAAACACCTCCTACGAAGGTCTAATCGCACACATTAGGTCCAATATCAAATGTTTCACCAATGACACTATAAAACACATACTCATGGAATCTCAACACCTAGGTAGATATGACCCCAAGGTATCAAGTGAGGTTAGAAAAGTACGGGGTTTTACATTCTTCCCCCCTTAGAAATATTCGTCCTCGAATGTTAATAACATCGTCTTATGTACAACAAAGGCATCTCTATTTAACATACACATACATATACACACAATGCTTTTAGATACTTACTTAGTCTTTCTCCACTTTCGCATTTTGCATTGGTGACACTTTCAAGAGTATTTACTCAGCTATGACCACAACATCTTCTATACCATTACGATGTGTTCTCTTCACTGTACTAATCTCACCGACAAGTGGAAATATTTCCATTAACATAACTCATAGCCCCAATGTACTATTAAATTCACGGTAGTCGATGGAATAATATACGATAGGGTAAAGCTCGAATCAACCAATATATAAAAATATGGTAATATACCTGTATCCTCATCAGGAGTCGCCTCTTCATTCTGTCGGTCTACTAGAGCATAGGTGCGATTTTGGGCTCCACTGGAACTAGCTATACCTCTAAAATCTCTACCACGACCAATAGACTGACCACCTCTGCCTGGGGAAAGAACCGATGCTGATGATGCAACAGTTGACCCCGTAGGTCGTGCTATACCACTCGCACCCCTTTGTGGGCATTCTCTCATCCTATGCCCCGCTGCGCCACACCAGAAATAAGCATTTGTCCCTACTCGGCATATACCTGCATGAACATGCCCGCAGTGCTGACACTGCTGACAAGGAAATCCTACTGCCTGTGAGCCTTGCTCTCCACTATCCTGTCCAGATGGACTACCTCTAGACCCTCGGAATTGAGAGTGAGCACCTACTGTGGAATGAGAGAATGAGGGTCTAGGCGGTAACATTCGAGATCTATATTCTCCTGGGGACACCATAGATTGCCCCATAGATCTTGCCCTTTTTGATGGCCCTTCATCAGATTCCTGTGTCCTTTTCCTCTGTCTTTGATCTTCTATTTTCTGGGCGAAGGCTTGTATTCTAGCTATGTCCATGTCCTTGTTCAAGGCAGCAATGGTGCAATCCCTTACCAAATATGGCTCTAACCTGTTCACATATCGATGGACTCTATCTGTTATTGTAGCCACCACATTTGGCGCATATCGAGCCAAGGAATTAAACTAAAAACTGTATTCCCAAACACTCATGTTCCCTTGGCGTAAATTCAAAAACTGATCTGCACGTGCCTCCCGAATTTCATAGGGGAGGTAATGATCAAGGAATGCTGTTTTAAATTCTTCCCAACCAGCTGGCAGTGCGTCAATACCCCTTGATCTTTTCCAGTCCTCATACCACAATATTGCTTCGCCTTTCAGTCTATAGGCCGCAAGTTCCACCGTTTCAACCCCAGTCACGTGCATAACTTCTAGAGCCCTCTGGATTTGATCCACGAAGTCCTGTGGATCTGCTTCCAAGTCTGACCCAGTGAATAGATGAGGGTCCAGTTTTAGAAAATCCTGTGTTCTGCGACTTACCACCCTAGCCGCATCATCATCATGTGTCAGTGGACCAGTTCGTCCTTGACTTTGTGCTGCCACTAACTGTGTCAACATATGAACTGCATTTCTAAGATCCTGATCCGTGGCATTCATTGGTGGCCCTGCAGGTACTTCTCTACCTCTTGGCTCTTCTGGAGCTGGAAAAGTAGAGGAGGACTGCGATGTAATTTCAGCATTTGCTCCACCTTGACTAGCTTGGTCAGGTGGTAGTCTACTCATTCCTTCTTCAGAAGGCATATCCACCTGCTTTTCTTTACCTCTGCCTCTTCTCGTGTTTGGCATTTTACTATACCAAAGAAAAATAATTCCCATGGTCAGATATAATTCAACTTACAACACTGGCTCTATTGCACGATCTAGAATGAAGAAAAGAAACAACATCCTAAATGTCCCGTAGCCTCCTACTTATAAATGTGGTGCACAACACATCGATAAGTAAGACTCTACTTAGACACAACTTTGTAGACACCTTTAGAACGACCTTCTCTGATACCACTTTTGTCACGCCCCGAATCCCATCGGGACGGTTGGCACTCGTAGCCGACAAGGCCCGAGAGAACCAAGCTTTCCAATCATATGCATGCCATAAGAAACCCATAATCACATAATAGCTATAGATACCAACAATGGAATTCATGGAACATGATATATATATACATATGCGAAACTTGGCAGTTGAGGCCACCAAGTCAAGAACGACATATCCCTTTTACATTTATACACCCACATCCGTCTACAAAAGCCTCTGACAAATGCATTGACCAAAATGAACTAAAAGTCGGGACAAGTCCCCGCTTTATACAACATGTACAACACCAAAACATATGTATAACTGTGACTCGGAGAAGCCCCAAACTAACTGGAGCTCACCAAAGATCTGTACACTGGCAACCTACTGTGGAGGCCTACTAGTACCTGCGCCTGCAACAAGTAAGGTAAATTCCCCAAGAGGGGTCAGTACGAAGAATGTACTGAGTATGTAAGGCCATATGAAACTTGTAAGATATGAAACTATGTCAAGAACTCAAGTTCAAATGCATAACCAATATAGATAAGTCACAATGTAGATGAGTCACTATTCTGTACTTTGGAAACCATGTATGTTGCTTTCATTATATTCTTTGTATCTTTACTTCCATGATTATTCATCTTTGCCTTTGACCTGTGACACCCGAACCCCGACTGAACAGTGGGTTTTTAAACATAACATAGCATTATGTTGGGATCGTCTCGAGCTAGGCTTATGCCCCTAGAGCTGCCACCCTATGAATCAATGTATATATCGGGATCGGCTCGAGCTAGGTTAGTACCTCTAGAGCTGCCACCCATACAACATTTCAGGTTCGGCTCAAGCTAGGTTATTACCTCTAGAGCTGCCCCCTGTCAAGATCGGTCCGAGCTAGGCTTATGCCCCTTGGACTGCCCCCTGATCCAACAACCTCGGGATCAGCTTAAGCTAGGCATTTTACCCCAAAAGCTGCCACCCATACTTGATCCTTGACCACATATGCATTACTTTGATTATTACTTTGAGATTGATACCATGATATTCACAACTTTACTTGAAGCTTTGGATTATTAACCAATAAGTGAGGGACATGTGAATAAACATTGTTGGAAACATAGCCTTATTGGAAACATATCACCATTGGAACCATTAGACAATAATCAATGAACAAGATACATGAGTATAACCACTATTGGAACTTTGGAACACAACCTTATTGGACTTTTGGAATACCATCAATGAATATGAGATAGGTGGTTCACAATTGCTCAATGAATAGGAGACATATGAGTAACACTAGTCAACTACCGGATACGGAATACCTTAGAGCATTTCAGAATCAAATGAGTACTATGACAATGTGAACACCATATGCTGTAGAAGGATGTAGAAGAGTAACCTTACATACCTTTACTTCTACGTATAAGTACACAAGTCTATATATGAACACAACAGTCCAGCTTCTTTCTTATGTTTCACTCTACAACACAAGTACATAACGGAACCAACATTAACAACCAACTACTTTACAATGGCATATAACAACAATAAGTTACATGTTTGCCTTTAAACATGCCATTTCCCCTTGACAATACCATTTATGAAATTATCATACCAATAATACCACAATATTTCCAACATTGACCATAATATCATTTATGACTTAGTATACCAATAATCCCATAATAGTCCATACATTGACCCATACATAATAACCAATAGCATGTCACACCTAGTTCATACTTTCCACTTTCCATCATCAAAACATCACAATTATTCCATCAATTCACTTCAATACACCTCACAATAACAAATCGGCCAAAATCCCATAATTTACACTTATGGAAAAATAACAAGTTTAATAACAAAAGCACACCATACATTTTCATATTTTATCCATACCATGCTCTTTCATCAAAGTTACAAGTCCTAATTCAAGCTTGAATCTCATGGATCATAAATCTTATATAAAAACACAAAGTACCATGTCCACCATTTCCAAGCATAACCAACATGATATACATAATATCCCATGCATATAATATGTTAAAACATAATAATAAATGCTTACCCAAGCTTGAAAAATGATGATCTTGCTCCAAAAGAAAGCTTAGGGTTTGGAGTTGAGAGAAATGATTTTGGGAATTTCTAGACTTGGCATGAGACTTTTGTGTGTTAAAAATCTGATTTTTGTCCCTTTATATAAGCCCTGAATTCATCCTTTGCCATTATTTATAGCATTAATTGCTATTTCTAGAAGGTCTTTGAAAGAATGGGTCATTTGGTCTATTTGGGCCAAGTCTTTTGCCTCATTTGGGCCTTTATTTGTATTGAGCCCAACTCCTACAACCCATGTATATCCACCAACATTCTCATGCATAATCCATCATATATCTCATGTTTAAATTATTCCATAACATCATGACAATATTCTCTTACAAAATCCTCATTCGTAATCTCAATCGCAAAAATAGGAATTCTAGTCGCCCATGGCTTCCTTAAACATTTTTGGATAACTACTTGTGTTTCATGGTTTGATCATGTAGAAGTATGTAGGAGTGTATTTAGGTATTTGAAGCTTTAACAATGCTCAAAAAACTTCAAGGAACCAAAACAAACCATATAAGAAGCGACGTAGCATTGCGTTACAAAACGGGCGCGGAATAGACATACTATTTGTGCCTTGTGCCACTGCTGCAAAGCAAGGTAGTGGCGCAAGAATGGGAATCCCTATGAATCAGGGGCTTGCGCCACATACCCTGAAACTGGGAGTGGCGCAAGTTTCCATGCTTTGTTGAATTTATCGGCCATTTTTCCAACACTTGCATATCGTCCAATACCCTATCAAAATATTACAAAATACTTACTTAGTGATCTTAATCATCAAGTAAACATGACTCCAAGTCACCAAATGAGGTTGGAATGTGTACGGGGTATTACACAAATGCTCCACGAAATCCCAAAACACCTCTTACGAAGGTCTAATCGCACACATTAGGTCCGATATCAAATGTTTCACCAATGACACTATAAAACACATACTCATGGAATCTCAACACCTAGGTAGATATGACCCCAAGGTATCAAGTGAGGTTAGAAAAGTATCGGGTGTTACAGTTTATTCACATGTCTCTCACTCATTGATTGTTGATCCAAAGCTTCAAGTAAAGTCATGACCATCATTGTATAAATCTCAAAGTAATGAATAAAGTAATGCATATGTGTTTAATGATCAAGCATGGGTGGTTGCTTTGGGGGCGAAATGCCTAGCTCAAGCCAATCCCGATATTGTTGGATCAGGGGGCAGTCCTAGAGGCATAAGCCTAGCTCAGACCGATCCTGACAGGGGGAAGCTCTAGAGGTAATAACCTAGCTCGAGCCGAACCTGATATGTTGGAATGGGTGGCAGCTCTAGAGGTAATAACCTAGCTCGAGCCGATCCCGATATATTGATTTATGGGTGGCAGCTCTAGAGGCATAAGCCTAGCTCGAGCCGATCCCAACATAGCGTTATGTTATGTAAAGACCTACTGATCAATCAGGGCCCGGGTACATTGTGACACAAGTAATGATGAATAAGCATTGAGTAAAGAAACAAAGAAAGTAATGAATGCAATACACATGGTTCCCAAAGTGCAGAATGGTGACTTATTCATATTGATTATTCATTTGTGTTAAAGTTCATTAAAATCTTCATGTATTCTGCAGTTTCATTTGAGCCTTACATACTCAGTACATTCTTTGTACTGACCCCCTTGGGGGACTTACCTTACATGTTGTAGGGGCAGGCACTAGTAGACCTCCACAGTAGGTTGACAGTTAATTGCGGATCTTTGGTGAGCCCCAGTTGCTTCGGGACTTTCCCAATCACAGTTGTACAGTTGTTTTGATGTTGTATAAAGCGGGGACTTGTCTCGACTTTTAGATGGTCTTGTAAATGCATATGCTAGAGGCTTTTGTAGACATATATGGGTATGTGATTGTAAGAGACGTATGATCATTTTGACTTGATGGCTCTAACGGCCAAGTTTCATATATCTATAGATATGGCATATGTTTCCATGTCCATGACTTCCGCATAGTTGCATGAGGAATAATTAGATTTATACGAGGATATGTATACGAGTGTACATGAGCAAAGATTGGTTCTCTCGGGCCATATTGGCTTCGGGTGCTAGTCCGCCTTAATGGGATTTGGGTTGTGAAAAAAGTGGTATCAGAGCAGTTCGTCTTCAGGGTGTCTACAAAGCCGTGTCTAAGTAGAGTGTTGCTTATGGATGTGTTGTGCACCACATTTATAAGTAGGAGGCTACGGGACATTTAGGATGCGGTTTCTCTTCTTCACTTCTAGATCGTGCAATAAGAGCCAGTGTTCTAAGTTGAATTGTACCTGACCATGGTAATTGTTTCTCTTTGATATAGCAACAATGCCGATCACTAGAACAGTAAGAGGTAAAGGTAAGCAGGTAGATATGCCTGCTGGAGAAGGAATGAGTAGATTACCACCTGACCAAGCTAGTCAAGGTGGAGCAAATGCTGAAATTTCATCGCGGTCTTTGTCTACCTTTCCAGCTCTGGAAGAGCCAATCGATAGAGAAGTACCCGTAGAACCACCAATGAATGCCACGGATCAAGATCTTAGAAATGCAGTACATATGTTGACACAGTTAGTGGCAGCATAAAGTCAAGGACGAGTTGGTTCGACGACAAATGAGGATGATGTGGCTAGAGTGGCGAGTCGCAGAACACAGGACTTTCTAAAATTGGACCCTCCTATATTCACTGGGTCAGACTTGGAAGTAGATACACAGGACTTTGTGGATCAAATCCAGAGGGCTCTAGAAGTTATGCACGTAACTGGGGTTGAAACGGTGGAACTTGCGGCCTATAGACTGAAAGGCGAAGCAATATTGTGGTATGAGGACTGGAAAAGATCAAGGGGTATTGATGCACTCCCAGCTGGTTGGGAAGAATTTAAAACATCATTCCTTGATCATTATCTCCCTTATGAAATTTGGGAGGCACTTGCAGATCAGTTTCTAAATCTCCACCAAGGAAATCTGAGCGTTAGAGAATACAGTTTGCAATTTAATTTCTTAGCTCGATATGCTCCAAATGTGGTGGCTACGATGACCGATAGATTCCATCGATACGTTGAAATATTAGAGCTATATTTGGTAAGAGATTGCACTATTGCTGCCTTGAACAAAGATATGGATATAGCGAGAATTCAGGCCTTCGCCCAGAAAATGGAAGATCAAAGATAGAGAAGAAGGACACAGAAATCTGAGGAAAGGACATCAAAAAGGGCAAGATCTATGGGGCAGTCTATGGTGTCCCCACGAGAATCTAAATCTCGAATGTTACCGCCTCGACCCTCATTCTCTCATTCCACAGCGGGTGCTCACTCTTAATTTCGAGGGTCTAGAGGTAGTCCATCTGGACAGAGTAGTGGAGAGCAAGGCTCGTAGACAGTAGGATTTCCTCGTTAGCAGTGTCAACACTGCGGGCATATTCATGCAGGTACATGCCGAGTGGGGACAAATACTTGTTTTTGGTGTGGCACAGCGGGGCATATGATGAGAGAAGGCCCACAAAGGGGTGCGAGTGGTATAGTACGACCTACGGGATCAACCATTGCATCATCAACATCAGTTCCTTCCCCAGGCAGAGGCGGTCAGTCTACTGGTCGTGGTAGAGATTTTAGAGGGGAAGCTAGTTCCAGTGGAGCCCAAAATTGCACTTATGCTCTAGTGGACCGGCAGAATGAGGAGATATCTCCTGATGAAGGTACAGGTATTTAGGTATATTATCATTTTTTTTAAAGATGTATATGTATTGACTGATCCGAGCTCTACTCTATCGTATGTTATTCCATCAACTACTATGACTCGAATCTAATTAGGCACTGGAGTTATTAGTTAAATCAATGGAAATATCTCCGCCTGTCGGTGAATGTAGTATATTTAAAAGAACCTATCATAATGGTATGGTAGATGTTGTGATCGTAGATGATCAAATTCTCTTAAAAGCGTCAACAATGAAAGGGGTAATGGGGTTGAAAAGAAAGAAAAAAAAGATTGGCCCTATATAACGTGCCATGAGCAATTTGCCGTAAGTGCATAAGAGTTTCATTTCATATTGCTCCCATTGGGACTATACAAGTTATGGAGGATCCCACTAGGAAGAGATGCCTATGGCTATTCTAGACCGCAAGTGTAAGGGTTAGTAAATAAATGATGAGAAGCTGGAAACAAAGTGATGAGACCAAGGTACCCATATTTTTTCTAGACGGAAGGAAAAAGTTCAAAAGTGGAGAAAGACTAAGTAAGTATCTATATGAGTATATATATAGAGATGCATTTGTTGCACATGAGACGACGTTGTTAACATTCGAGGACGAATGTTTCTAAGGGGGGAAGAATGTAACACCCCGTACGTTTCGGAGTCTAGCTGACTACCGTAACATTTATGGAAATAATGAAACATGAGAGATTTTATGAATTATACATTAATTTGTGGGTATTAATAAGTCTTGTATCATTGGGCCCAAAATGAAACCCAAAAATTAACAAGAAGACATGGCTCAACATGGAAATTTGACCCATTCTTCCAATATTTATCCATTTGACCAATCAACCATGCATTTAATGCTAAGAAGGGATAAGAGTGACTTGAGGGGATATATAAAGAAATAAAATCAGATTTTTATTCATTTTGGACTCTCATGCTTGTTCTAGAATATTCACAACATTTCCTTGCTCAAGAACCCTAAGCCCTCATTCCTTTGGCCAAGATCATCTTTTTACAAGACCTGGTAAGTGTTTATTATTATGGTTTAATATATTTTATTCATGATATATGGTGTATATTATGCTGATTGTGTTTGTGGAGTATTGAAAAATTCACTATGTGTGAAGTGTTACATGTTTGCTAAATCGGAGGATGGTTTTGTCTTGTAAACTTGAATATGTACTTGTGATCTTGAAGGAAGTGAACTTTATGGATTCAATATTGTCATGTGATATGTGATTATAGTCTTCCTTTATTTTGTCATGGTGTATAATGTTTGGAATTTCTATTGTGAAATTGGTTATGGTTTTGGTGACGTATAGACCGTAAAGGGTAGTTTTGGGTGTTGTTATGTGTGTTGTGAGACCATGGATGATTGTTGGTATTAAAGAGGATAAAAAATATGTCAAAATGAGTTTGGTTATTATCATGGACCATTCATTGCATTAAAAGACCCCAAAGAGACCATTTCGGACCAAAACGGGCATCCGCCCCCGCAGACGAGGGTACCTACGGGCGCAGATGCCAACGTAGATGCCCATGGAATCTGCCAGAGGCCATATGCGGTCTCACCTCATCCACCTGCGGGCGCATGTGGCAATGCAGGTCTGTCCCCGGGTCTGGTTTTGTATGTTTTCGTATCTAGTCGATCCCCGAAGCCCCTATACCCTTTTTTGGATGTAATTCCCAACTTGTGATGTATTTTTAATGACCTTAAGGTGTCGTATGGAGGCATGTTGGACTATATTAAATATGTATTGTTGTTCATATGTTGTTATAAAGGAGTAATTGTGACGGAATAATAATGTGAAAGCGTAAAGAGTAAGTGTGGTGTGAAATGCTATTGATGAATGATATCTTGGTCAATGTGCGGAATGTTATGGTGTTGTTGGTATGAGAGTGCAGTGGATTGTATTGTAAGGGGTTACATGAAGTTATATGGAAGTTATATAGCTCATTGTCGTCTTGTACTCCTGTATAGTAACTAGTTTCCAATGTAAGATCCGATATGTACTTGTATTGTAGAGTAAGACATAAGGAAGAAGCTGGGCTATTGTATTCACGTGTAGGATTGAGTGTACTCATACTTGGAAGTGAAGGTATGTAAGGTTACTTTGTCCGTATCTTTCTGTAGCACATAATATTCACGTTGATGTTACACTTGTCCTATTCCGAGATATGCTAAGGTATCCTATTTCCGACTACCAATGGTTACTATCATATGTTTCCTACTCATTGATCAATTGTGAATCACATGCCTCATATTCATTGATAATGTTCCAAAATCCCAATAAGGTTGTGTTCCAAAGTTCCAGTAATGGTTATACTCATGTATCATGTTTATTGATTATTGTCCAATGGTTCCCATAGTGTTATGTTTCCAATAATGTTTATTCACATGTCTCTCACTCATTGATTGTTGATCCAAAGCTTCAAGTAAAGTTATGACCATCATTGTATCAATCTCAAAGTTATGAATAAAGTAATGCATATGTGTTTAATGATCAAGCATGGGTGGTAGCTTTGGGGGCGAAATGCCTAGCTCAAGCCGATCTCGAGATTGTTGGATCAGAGGGTAGTCCTAGAGGCATAAGCCTAGCTCGGACCGATCTTGACAGGGGGAAGCTCTAGAGGTAATAACCTAGCTCGAGACGAACATGATATGTTGGAATGGGTGGCAGCTCTAGAGGTAATAACCTAGCTCGAGCCGATCCCGATATATTGATTTATGGGTGGCAGCTCTAGAGGCATAAGCCTAGCTCTAGCCGATCCCAACATAACTTTATGTTATGTAAAGACCCACTGATCAGTCGGGGCCCGGGTACATTGTGACACAAGTAATGATGAATAAGCATTGAGTAAAGAAACAAAGAAAGTAATGAATGCAATACACATGGTTCCCAAAGTGCAGAATGGTGACTTATTCATATTGATTATTCATTTGTGTTAAAGTTCATTGAAATCTTCATGTATTCTGCAGTTTCATTTGAGCCTTACATACTCAGTACATTCTTCGTACTGACCCCCTCGGGGGACTTACCTTACATGTTGTAGGGGCAGGCACTAGTAGACCTCTACAGTAGGTTGACAGTTAATTGCGGATCTTTGGTGAGCCCCAGTTGCTTCGGGACTTTCCCAGTCACAGTTTTATAGTTGTTTTGATGTTGTATAAAGCGGGGACTTGTCCCAACTTTTAGATGGTCTTGTAAATGCATATGCTAGAGGCTTTTGTAGACATATGTGGGTATGTGATTGTAAGAGACGAATGATCATTTTGAGTTGATGGCTCTAATGGCCAAGTTTCATATATCTATAGATATGGCATATGTTTCCATGTCCATGACTTCCGCATAGTTGCATGAGGAATAATTAGATTTATACGAGGATATGTATACGAGTGTACATGAGCAAAGATTGGTTCTCTCGGGCCATATCGACTTCGGGTGACAGTCCGCCTCAATGGGATTTGGGGTGTGACACTTACTTCATCATTTATTAGTCGTATCCGGGCCCAACTGATCAGTGGGAAAATAGTATCGTCATGCAGGTGTTCTTTTCACCCCATGGATATACCCATAATGTTGGGATAGTCATCATGCAGGTGTTCCTTCACCCCATGGATATCATCATGCAGGTGTTTATATCACCCCATGGATACACTCAGAATATTGGGATCGTCATCATGCAGGTTTTACTTCTACCCCATGGATACAACTAATTATACCTTACTTCATTCTTTCACGTTTACGAGATTGGTATCTTTACTTGTGAGTGATTGATACGCTCACTTTTGGGAGATTAGTATATTTGTAATCATGATCTTATTGGAAGCTTTGGAACATAGCATTATTGGGAATTTGGAACCATGTCCCTAATTATGTAACACATGAGCAACAATGACTAAAGAATAAGGAACAAGTGACTTAACAATAGATATCAATCTGAATGAGATACCTTTGGACATTTCGGAATGGAATAAGTACATAGTCCATATGAACAATATGCTGTAGAAGGATATAGATAGAATAACCTTACATACCTTAGCCTCTCAATATGAACACTCAACCCTATATGTGAATACAATAGCCCAGCTTCTTTTTACGTCTTACTCTACAATACAAGCACATACCGAAGCTTACATTATCAACTAGTTACTATACAAGCGTACAAACGACAATGAGCTATATGACTGCCGTATAATGTCATGTCACACCCTTACACTATAATTCACTGCATTCTCATATCAACAACACCATAACATTCCACACATTGACCAAGATATCATACATCAATAGCATTTCACACCACACTTACCCTTTATGCTTTCTCATTATCATTCCGTCACATTTACGCCTATCAACTTGCCTCATAACAACATATGAACAAAAATCCATACTTAATACAGTCCAACATGCCTCCATACAACACTTTAAAGTCATTAAAACGGCATTACAAGTTGATAATTACATCCAAAAAGGATATTTAGGCCTTCGGGGATCAAAGAGAGACGAAAACATACAAAATGGAAACCTGGGATGACCTGCGCAGCCACCTGAACCCACAGGTGGATGTCCTGCGTCCGCAGGTGACCTGTGGCAGATGCCAGAGGCACCTGCGTTGGCATCTGCGCTCGCAGGTGCCCTCGTCTGCGGGGGCGGATGCCCGTTTTGGTCCAAATTGGTCTTTTTTGGGTCTTTTAATGCAACGAATGGTCCATGATCATAACCAAACTTATTTTGCCATATTTTTGATCATGTTGAATGCCAACAATCAGCCATGGTCTCTCAACACACATAAACAATACCCAAAACTACACTTCTTGGTCAATACGTCACCAAATCTATAACAGATTTCACAACAACAATTCCCAACATTATACACAATGATAAAGCAAGGTAAGACTATAATCACATCTCACATGACAATATTGAATCCATCAAGTTCACTTCCTTTAATACCACAAGTACATATTCAAGTTTACAAGACAAAACCATTCTCCGATTGTAAAAATAGACAGTTTTACACATAGCACACTGTCCAACACCTTGCCAACACAACCAACATGATTTATATACCATCTTAAACATATCATATACTAAACTATGAGAAGAATACTTACCAAAGAGTGATCTTGTTCCAAAAGAGATGAGAGCTTAGGGTTTGTACCTAGAGAGAAAAGTTTTGGATAAGTCTAGAAAAAGGTATGAGAATTTATTGGAATAAAAATATGATTTTTAGCCCCTTTTATAGTCCCATAAAGTCTCATTCTTAGCCACATATTTCATGTTTACTTGGTCAATGGAAGAGCTATGCAAGAATGGGTCAAAATCTCTTTTGGGCCATGTCTTTCTCATGATTTTGGGCCTCATTTGGCCCAATGACCCAAGACTCATTTATGCCCCACAACTTTAATGTATAATTCATCTACTCTCTCATGTTTTAATATTTTCATAAATGTTACGGTAGTCAACTAGACTTGGAAAATTATGGGGTGTTACAGTTCGCAACACATACGGAGCTATACCGTGAAACTATGTACACCTACTGAGCTTAACATAGATTATGATCCCTTCCAAGCTTAAGGCTATAGAGAGAACTAGATAGCATTCTATAAATTTTACAAGTTAAAATGTGGGAAAATGAACTTCAAAATGCACAAAATAGAGTATATAGGTAACTGTTGCCTCAACAAGGATCGCGGTGTGAGGTCCAAGGCAAGGTTCTGTCTCTCACTACCTCAAGCATGATGGGTCAACCTTCTGTTGGCCCAGCTTCATGCACTTGATCAACCCTCGACACTACCTTCTTGAGCAACCTGAAACTCTTAACTTAGGCTCGTAACCCTTTGATACAGACGATAAAACCAAACATATGATGTGTTACATATTTCTCTTCTTAAGAATTTTCATCCTCGAATGGAAGTTAGACTACAATGCTAAATGCTAAGGAGTTGCTGAAATTTTGGTAGAGCCTTCTCTGTAAAATAGACTACAGGGAACTTGAAATGTAGAATAGTTCAACTAAAATGCCTCACACAATAATACAACCAAAATATAACTCGACATAACAACCATGCAAACAAGGTATATCAAACCGTTAAATCTAAAACTCAAGAGGCCACTTACCCTATTTCCATTATAATTTGAAAGTAAGCTAAAATTCAACCTACGTCGCACATGGAGATATGAACTATACCCATACAACTATGCTAAATAGGACTAGCTCAATTATCATAAACCCATGTTCACAACTTAAAAGGGCAACTCATTCTCTTCTATCTATTTATGCAGGCATACATAGAAGGGTTTAGCATACTAGCAACCAGGTCATATAAAATTCATAGTGTTCTAGTATGTAGGCATATAACCACCTATTAAGGCTCTTAATAACGAAGCTCATTTATCTTGTAATTTTGTAAGCCCCTAGGTATATGTTGTACGTATAATTAGATAGTAAGGACATATAATCCTATATGTGATCAAGCAATAAGCTGTAAGGTAGAACACATACTCATGGCCTCTAAAATAGGTAGCAAGTAGGAAAATAGGTTATAATCTAAATTTTTGTATGCCATCTGGAACATAACTCTATTGGCGATTGTATTATTCAATAAACACACTAGGTGTGGCTTTGAATGCCTCAATATAGTCCTTTTAAGCAATAAATATATCCTATGGGATTTATTACATACCTGTAGACCCTCAACGTATAAAAACTCATAGCATACATGTATTCAATTATGACACATTAGCCCTAGAAAGCCTGAACCAGTGGTTTACACATTTTTAGTCTCTACACAATAGAATACTCAACTTTTGAATGCTAATTCTTTCTTCTCTCTGTATATAATCCGCGAGACATGTAACATTTAGCCTATAAGCATGTGACTTGTAGTACTCATGAATAGAGAGAAAATATATTTTTTATTCAATTAGTCTTTGATACATACACATATATGAGCAAAATATCCTTATGGAACAAATAGCAGGGAGACATACAATTCACGAGACACATAACATATGGACAACATTCATTTTTTTTTTTTGAACATATAGTCTTCAAATTGCATCCTCTGAACCGTCACATTCTAATTTACAACACTAGTCATGCAACAAATAAGCAATAAGAGTCCGATGCTCTAATTACATAAACTTGCAAGGGGAATGGTACTTAACCCAATAACCTTTGGGCCCCTATCGTGTAAATAAATGAGCTGTAAAACTATCGGCTTGTAACTGTATGATTTATGACATACATATTTATGGTTAAGTGTTCTATAAAATAGGTAATCTGTGAGTCATATGGCATGCAAATTCTTTTCTTATAAAACACACAATATATAAACAAGTCTTTTGTAGGGCGTATATCCTATCAACAAGGATTCATTTAACACATAATTGATAAGTAAGTGATTCAAAACACAGATACCATACTACAACACAAAACACTTTTGGTGACACTTATTTAGTGGCAATAATTTAATTGCCACTAATTTATTTGATAAATCTAATTATTACCGACAATAAATCAATTGCCATTAATAAATATACTCTTCTGTAGGCAATAAACAGAAATCTACACAAAAATTCATTCCACTAATCTCAAATCAAATCCTTTTTCTTTCCTTTTTGATTTCACCGCCAGTTACCATTCAACTATCACCGATTCCTTTACCACCATCACCATTCAACCATCACTATTTCCTTCACCTCTAGTAATTATTCAACCATCTCCTATTCCTTCTCCATCGCTCACCATCACCGGATAAGTCGATCTCTCTCTAATAATCGCTTTTTCTCTATAGCTCTCTCTACTCTATATTTGAAAATTGATAATCTCTGTAGATTTTATAAGTTCAGCTCAAAATATGTAATTTTCATTTAGAAATTCTCCATCGCAAAATCATGCAAAAGTTTTCCTACGCTATTCACTGTTAATAGCCGAGGTTTGTCAACATTTTGAGGTAAATAGTGAAAAGAAAAGCCCTTTGCTATTCATGATTTCTCGTCTATGTGATATTATTTTTTCAGTTGAATATCATGTAAATTTTTATACTCCTGATATTGATTCTATTAAAGAGAAACTTATGTATCCGAATTGAAAAAATGAATTGTATCTTATGTTGTCTAGCATTTTCGCAGATAACCTATTTGTGAAAATGTCACTTGAACTACTTTTTACATTAGAGAATACTATTACACAAATGGAGTAGTATGATATTTAAATATGAAAATACCTTTATATTTTAATGTCCGTGCTTTTGGTAATTTGAGATTTAAGATAGAAGAATGAGTATATGACTATGTTCTTATAACGATGCTCTATTCATTTGCATTTCACCAACTACAAGGCATAAATGTAACACCTCAGGGTTTAAGCCTACACACATTTATCACTTAGCCTAGACATTTAGACTAAAATTTAAAAGTTTCAGGTTCTCACAGAAGGGTTCACGACCCATGGAAACCCACCGTTTCTCAATGAACCACGAAAGGTCCACAACCCATGAAATTAAATCACGAGTAATGAAACAACTAATGAAACCATTCTCTAGATTAGTCAAACTCTCGGGTTTCCATGACACACAATATGACTCGTGGATTAGAATCACAATCTATACTATGACACGTGAAGCCTGGACAAAGAGTTAACAAATTCCCTTCCAAACCATGAGTCTCAATATGAATCCTAGAACCAAACCACGAGTCATGAAAAGGACTCATGGAAGTGAATTCAGAAAATATGTAAAAATCCTCCAGGAAATCACAAGTCAAACCATGATTCGTGGAATCAGTTCATGAGTTGTAGAGTGACTCGTGGGTCACTATTTTTAGAAATTTTAAAATATTTTTATCTACTCCTTACTTTTTACACCTAAACTATGATGTTTTATCTTCTGTAAGGTGAATATATTAGATTAATCATTGGTTTTTCTCCCAATATACACTCAAACTCCCATGAAATCAGAAGAAGTCTCTTTCAAGCAAGACTTATGGTTCTTAACACAGACCTTTAATCCAAGTTTCTACTTTAGAATCCTCATCTCCACCAGGTATGTAAGGCTTGAATGAGGGTATCATTACACCCTCATACCAATATTCTTAGAAAGTATTATAATATTTGATATCTAAGTTGGGGTTTTACCTCAATTATACAACTTGTCCATTATTTCAGTTTTAGTAATGGCTTATGAATGTTAATCTCTTGTTAAAGATTTGTTTAGCATAATTTTGCAATCTCCTCTTATTTTAAATATTTAAAACATTAATTCAATAGACCCCTATTTGATATAGCTTTACAGTTGTAGTATAGAGTATTTTACATAAATGATTTTAGTACATATTAATACTTTATTTTTCAGACAGATTAAAATTTAAATTTATTTATTAGCATATTAGTATTCAAAATTGTTTTTGGATGATTATTTAGCATTGAGAGGATGCGGGTTCAGAAAATTCAAGCCCTATAACTACATGTCACTGTAGGATTTGAGCGCATCACAAACCGATTAGCTTCTTTTAGCCCAAATGGCTTAGTAGTAGATCCACATTAGATAGAAGGTTCTATGCCCTGAAAAGGTATATGACATCCCCACTTAGGATTATAAACTGTACACCATGAGCTCATATGGTGGAAGTCGGTTGTAAGAAAATCCCTACTAAAAGGCTTTACATTACTTCATATTATGGTTTCTCAAACTTGCAGTTTTTGACTTTGTTTTAGTTTAAGCATTAGAAGAAAATTTGAGTTACATATTTTGAAGTTGATTATCAAAAGTTCCTTATCTACTGATTTGGCATGTTACCTTGTTCATTTACTTCACTCGCTCTTGATTATCAAATTCCTAAAGTCTTTTTCAGTATATTCTTATCAATATGGTTTTTATTTAGTTTTATCCTTCTATAGTCAGTACATTCACACATATTGATCGCATACTTTCTCTGTGCTATATATTTTCATTAATGTAGATTCAAACTTTCGCTCCCAGACTTATGGCTAGATAGGTTGGAGTACTTCCAGTCAATAGTGGTGAGTCCTCCTCATTCGGAGACTTCATGTAGTAGTTAGTAGTCAGATTTTTATTTCACATAGCTATTGTTTCATTTTATAGGTAGCTTGGGGCCATGTACAGAAAAATTCATCTCATTTCAGTCAATAGAGTCTTTTATTTAGACATTAGTTATTTTTATTTTTCCATGGATTTCAGTTGATTCTTCTAGGTTAAGTTAAAAGTACTATTTCTCAGCTTGCCATAATTCAGCTTCCGCTTATATTGTTTATTTTATTAGTTATTTCACTAGAAGCATGTCAGTACCAAGGATTTACTTGGGATTATTTGTGGTCCTAAGTGTCAGTCACTGTCGACTCAGGTCTTGATAAACTTGGTATTAGAGCAATAGATTAAAGTGTCTTAGTACTTCTGAAAAAGCAACACTCAGTAGAGTCTTGTTTATGGTTGTGAAGTGTGCCACACTTATAATGGAGGGGATATGGTATATTTAGGAAATATTTCTTTCTTTCATGTTCTACTTTCATGTGATAGAATTTAACTCGATATACCTAATCTAACTCGTGCTTTACGCATTTTAGATTATGCCTCCAAAAAGAACCGTCAGTTACAGAGCTACTAAAAGTGCTGAGGATAATACCGCACCAATGCCTCAACCTCATAGTGTTGTGTAGACTAGGGACAGAGCACGTTCCAATGGTCAGAATGCCAGTCCTTCGGCAACTCCCATGCCAGTAAATCAACCCCTTCGTGCTGCTGTTACAAAAGCTGAGTTCCAAAATGCATTATTAAATGCTTGCTCAGGTGATTATAACTAAGGTAATCGATAGGGACCATCCCTTGCAGGTCCTCAGGGTGTCCCAAATACTTCCAGGATCCATAAATTTCTCTGAATGAATCTTTCTGAGTTCATTGCATCAAACCTTGATGAAGATCTATAAAAAATTATTGATGAGCTTCAGAAGATTTTTGGACTGATGAATGTTAATGACACTGAGAGTATTGGGTTTTACACCTACCAACTTAAGGATGTTTAAAGTCTGTGGTTTGATTAGTGGAAGAAGATTTGAGGGAAGATATTGCACTTCCTGAGTGGAGTGTTTTTGAGGATTGCATTCCTGGGGCATTTTTTTAATCGAGAATTGAGGAAGGCTAAGAATCAGGAGTTTCTTAATCTAGAGCAAGGTTCTATGAGTGTGAAGGGGTATAGCCTCAAGTTCACTCAGTTGTCTTGCTATGTTCCATAAATGGTGGTGGATATGAGAAATAGGATGAGCTTATTTGTGTAAGGACTTTCCCATTTTTCAAATAAGGATGGAAGGGGATCAATGTTGATTGGAGACATGGATATATCCAGGCTTATGATACCTGTGTAACATGTTGAGAAAGATAACCTAAAAGAGAGGGAGGAGTTTTGAAATAAGAGGGCCAAGTTAGCCAATCACAAGTTCAATCAACAGAGGACCAGAAATAGGATCCATTTTTCTTTAAAGAAGATACCATCTAGACCAGTTCCATCTTCAACTAGCACACCAACCCCTAGACCTAGGAATGATCAGAAGGGAAGAGAATCTGGTTCTATGTCTCATAGCAGTGTTGCAAGAGGGTACCCATCTTACCCTGATTGTAACAAGTGTGGTAAGAATCATTCGAGTGGGTGTCTTTATGGTAGAGAGGGTTACTATAGGTGTGGTCAGACAGGTCATATGCTCAAGGATTGCCCCTATGCTAGGAATGGCAATGGGTGTAATAAAGCTCATTCCACTACTTCATCAGCCCAGTAGGAAGAAATGTTCAAAAAGGTCCCACTTCAAGTGTAGCGATAGTTAGAACCACTTCTGTGCTTTCCATCCCATCAGGATTAGGAGAGTTCCCCTGATTTTATCACTAGTATGTTAAAAGTCTTCTCTGCTGATGTTTATGATTTCCTAGACCCTGGGGCTATTTTGTTATTCGTAACCCCTTATGTTGTTGTAAAATTCAGAATCAACCCCGAACAACTCCTAGAGCCCTTTTTTGTTTTCACTCCAGTTGGAGAGTTAATTGTAGCTAGAAGGTTCTATAGGAGTTGCATTATTTTAATCCATCACGAAGATATCACAATTGATCTAGTTGAGTTAGATATGGTAGACTTTGTTATTATTCTAGGCATGGACTAGTTATATTCTTGTTATGCCTCAGTTGATTGTAAAACCAGAGTTGTAAAGTTTCAGTTTCCTAATGAGCCTATCTTAGAGTGGAAAGGTAGTCTGTCCGTGCCTATGGGTCATTTTATCGCTTACCTTAAGGCTATGTAAATAATCTCAAAGGTGTGTATCTACCATTGGTGAGGGTTAAGGATTCTAAAACTGAGACCCCATTTCTTCAATCAGTTTTTATAGTTAATGAGTTTCCAGAAGTCTTTCCTAAAGATCTTCTCAAAGTCCCTCCTGATAGGGAGATATACTTTGGAATATACCTTCTTTTTGATATGCAACCCATTTATATTCTGCCATACATAATGTCTCCATCAAAGTTAAAAGAACAACTAAAAGACTTGTTAGATAATGGGTTTATCCAACCTAATGAGCCTGTTTTAGAGTTGAAAGGTAGTCCGGTCGTGCCTATGGGTCATTTTATCACATACCTTAAGGCTAGGAAAATATTTTCAAAGGGGTGTATCTACCATCTAGTGAGGGTTAAGGATTCTAAAACAGAGACCTTATTTCTTCAATCAGTTTTTATTGTTAATGAGTTTCCAGAAGTCTTTCCTGAAGATCTTCTCAAAGTCCTCTTGATAGGGAGATAGACTTTGGAATATACCTTCTCCCTAATATGCAACCCATTTCTATTCTGCCATATATAATGTCTTCATCAGAGTTAAAAGAACAACTGAAATACTTGTTAGATAATGCATTCATTCGACCTAGTTTTTCTCTGTGAGGTGCCCCAGTTCACTTTTTGTGAAAGAAAGATGGTTCTCTCAGGATGTATATTGATTACCATCAGTTGAACAAAATTATTGTTTAGAATAAGTATCCCATTCCCAAAATCAATGATATCATGACCCACCCCACCGGATCGTGTCGGGCACCTACCTACACCTACCCCAGATAGGAGAACCCTGAATAACTCATTCTTCACTCAATGGGGAAAATTTCTATAAGGCTCACTTAATCAATGTATGTCATCCATATGAACAATTAACTAACAGTTGAGGTATAACTACTAAATCAATTTGTCCCAAACTTGTTTTAATACATCAAATGTGAAAAGTAAATACGGAAAATAACTACAAGTGATTCCCCAGAACCTAGCCTAAACCAGTACAAGAGAACTAGACAAGAAGTAGAAGCATCTATGACACAACATCCATGCAAAATAGAAAGGGCAGGAGCTGCTGCTGAGTGATCGGCATCACTGTTATAGAAACTCCAACTAACTTGCACCATGGCTATACCCCCAATTGAAGATATAATAAGTGTAACATCAGTACAACTATACATATTGGTAAGCGTCATCGACCGACCAGGGTTAGAAACATATAACATCAATAATAAATAGGGAGAAATCACAACATCAAGTAAAGTTCTGGTTTTTAATCCCATATCAAACAACTCCTATTACCCATATTTCTCATCTCTGTGACCTATACGTAGCATCTCTGTGACCTATATTTAGCATCTTTGTGACCTACACTTAGCATCTCTATGACCTACACTTAGCATCTCTGTGACCTACCTGTCATTTAATATCTTCGTATATCTTTATCCTTTGACCACCCATTCCAGCCTATACCTATCACTCCAATACTGACTCATTCTTATAATACCTACAATCCCTTAATACATATCCACCCGAGTCCCTTGGTACTCACTATCACAGACATCACAACACCACGTCCCATGAAATTCCTAATCCTACCAATCATATTCTATTGTAACCGGTCCTCTCAGGGGGACCGTAGGATCTCATCTCCAACCTATCCCACACTAGGGACCTAACATACCTTCGTACCCTCTTTCACTACTCACCATAACAAGAAAACATATGAAAGCATAATAGAATAGAAATACATTCAAAATATATGCATGAATGCATGTATGTAAGATGTGCGCATCATCTTTCCTTATTCCTTCTTATCTCATCACCAACAACATCATAACATATCGACGTGGTACCCGATCCATATCACAACATATCATATTTATACTGGCATGGTACCTAACCCATATCACAACATATCACATTCATATCGGCGTGGTATCTAACCCATATCATAATGTATTATAATTTTACTAGCGTGGTACCCGACCCAATAACAACCTGTCATCCTAATGTGTATAAATGTGTGTATGAAATTAATAAATTATAATTCATGCAAAAATAATCACAAATGTTCAGCCTACAACTCAACATAGGTCAATCCAGTCTAAGGTTATATCAACCATCTAATTCATTTAATTTGGTGACCTTAGTTTTCACATATATATATACATCATCATGACTTACCATACACCCCTACAGGGGTGCCGTCACCCAATTTCACATTCTTATGCCGTTTCTCTCTAACCGTACCCCAACCTTAAGTTTTACAAATTACCTTCTAAACTCTAGAAACCATTGATCATGATAATATGAAAAGCAATGCCAACACTGTAAACCGGCTAACCTCAATATCATTTTACTCACTATCTCATCTTCTAAACTCTGGAAAGCGTTGATCGCTACCACATACATTCTAATCTTCCCTAACTACTTCTAACAAGAATTCTATTTAGTACTTTATAGTATTGTTCTCTTACGTTGACACGTTAAACAAGGGATTTAATTATGCAATTCACAAATCTTGGCTTACAATACCTCTGTCACACCCCGAGTTCCAACGAGGCGGACTGGCACCCGAAGCCGTTAAGGCCCGAGAGAACCAATCTTTATCCATGTACACTCATATGCATGTTTTCGTATGAATATCATTCTATCCTATGTACTAATAAATACTAATGGCGGAAGTCATGGAAAACTTATACAATATATGAAACTTGGCTGTTAGGGCCATCAAGTCAAAATGAACATACATCTTTTACATTCATCTTCCCACATACGTCTACAAAGCCTCTAACTGATACATGTACATACCCAACCTACATTCGGGAGAATTCCCCGCTTTATACAATAATTACAATACCAAAATAATGTACACATGTGACTCGGAAAGCCCCGAACCAACTGGAGCTCACCAATGATCCACGGATGACTCGTAGACTACTGTGGAGGTCTACTAGCCCCTGCGCCTGCAGCAAGTAAGGTAAGTCCCCCAAGGGGGTCAGTACGAAGAATGTACTGAGTATGTAAGGCTATGAACAACTGAATAAAAGATACGAACTTCAATGAGATCAAGATAAGAGAATAGTCAATGTGGAAACTTCGTCGTTCTGTATGTGTGGAACCATGTACCTTACATTCATTACTTCCCTTGCCTTTATGTACATTACCGTTAATATTTATAACCATCAATATTTATAATTGTCAATAATATATATATCCGTCAATAATATATAACCATCAATAATATATAACCGTCAATAATATATATAACCCAGGCCCAACTAATTAGTGGGAGAATAATATAATATACCATAAATAAATAAATCAGGTTCGGCCCTTTGGGCTACCCCCTGTCAGGTTCGGCATCAAGCTAGGCTTTTGGCCCACTGAGCTTCCCCCCTGCTATCACCCAGAAATCAATGAAGTAGGTTCGGCATCAAGTTTGTATTTTGCTCCACTGAGCTTTCCCCCTGATCCAATAATATTGGGATCGGCTTGAGTTAGGCTTGCGCCCCCACAAAGCTACCACCCGTACTCAAAGAACCAAAAAGAAAGTATAAAGTAGCCATATAGAAAGTATAGAGTAACCATAAGGAAATTATCAAGTAACCATACGGGAATTACTTCTTTCATTACTTCATTGCATTAATTCTTCCCTTCTTTACTCTTATGAGATTGATACATTGGGGATCATAACATTATTGGAAACACATATATGCATTACTTCATTCTTTTACGTTCATGAGATTGAAACGTTAGTAATTATAACATTATGGAAGCTTTAGAATTTTGGTCAATGATTAAGAGGCATATGAGTCATGATTGATACAAGATTAAGAAACATGCGAATAACAACATACGACAACCTGAAGTGAGATACCATTGAACATCTCGGAATGTAACAAGGACAATAACAATGTGAACAATATGTGCTGCAGAAGGATACAAAAAGAGTAACCTTACATACCTTATTTTCCCAATATGAATACACAGTCCTATATGTGATTACAATAATCCAACTCCTTCCTTACGTCTTACTCTACAACACAAGTACATAACGGAACCAACATTAACCACAAGCTACTTTCCAAGTGCATAGGACGACCATGAGTTACATGAACATCACTTCACCCTTTACAATGCCATTCATGGCATTATCATACCAACAATACCATAACATTCCATACATTTACCAAGACATCATAAACCAATAGCATCTCCCACCAAATTCATCCTTTACACTTCCTCATTAACACCATGTCACAATTATTCTATCAAGTCATCTCAATATGTTTCATAACAACAATCCCACAAGTTATACATATAGAAAAGAAAACAAGTTAAGGAACATAACCACACCATACATTTTGATATTTCATCCACACCATCCACTTTCATCAAAACCTTAAGTATCCTTTCAAGTTCAAATCATAAAGATGACACATCTTTTAGCAAAAACCAAAAGTGCACTACTCCACCCCCTTTCAAGCATAACCAACATGATATACATAATCTCTCATGCATATAATATATTAAATCATAAGTATAAACACTTACCCAAGCTTGCTAAAGGATGATCTTGTCCTAACAAGTGACGGTTGCCTTAGGGTTTGAGAGTAGAGAGAAAAGATATTTGTTGTGGAAAAGTCTAGAAATGTCATGTGCCCCTTTGTGAATAAAATCTGATTTTCTTTCCCTTTTATATCCCCTTTGGTCATCCTTAGCGAAACTTTGATCAATAATTGGTTAGTCAAAGGAAGAATGGGTTATTTTCCCATTTGGGCCATGCATTTTGACTTCATTTTGGGCCTCAATTTGAGCCCATTAACACATGTTAACTTAGCCCACCAAATTCCATGCATAATCCACCATCTATCTCATGTTAAATAATTCCATAAATGTCAAGACAATATTCAACTCACGCGATTCATGCTCGTAGCTTTAATACCAAGAATAAGCGATTATTGTCACTCATGGCTTAATTCAACATAATTTGATAAAATAATTACGACGACGAATTAACCCCAACTTGGATGCCAAACTCACTCAAGAGTAGTCCTACTATGATTGAATAATGATACTATAACCCAAGAGTCCTATTTATAGACAAATAGTCAAAGAAATGTTTTTGTAAAAACCAGCCTGGCACGCCGCCTGGCATGCCCCTTTGCTGCCTGGGTCAGAAAAATTTCGGTCAGGAGCGGCCTGGCATGCCCCTGGGCGCGCCCCACTGTAAATTTTGGATTCCAACTTTTCTTTGCGGATTTGGTTGGATCCTTCAAGTCCAAACCTTTACCTTGCCTCTTATCTTTAATATCCTTTGCTTGGAAGTCCTCCAAACCTCACTTTTTACGCCACAAATTCTCCAAAAAAGTCGCAAACTCCTCCTACAAGGGTCTAATCACATTTACTAGTACAATATCAAATATTCCATCTAGGGTCGGAAATGTACGGGGTGTTACATCCTTCCCCCCTTAGAAACATTCGTCCTCGAATGTTAGTAACATTAGCCAATTGAGACAAATGCAAATTTCATTCCTCATGTTATCACATATACACATAATGCTTATAAATACTTGTTATTGTGCTAAATCCACATTTTGAACTTTTTCTTCCATGTGAAACAAATACGGGTACTTAGACTTGGCCTTCTCTTGGTTCCCCATGTGATTCCTCCTACTTGTGAATTTCTCCAAAGTACTTTTACAGAAGCTACTTTTTTATTCCTTTATCTCTTTACTTGTCGATACGAAATAACAATAGGGATCTCTTCATGGGTGAGATCCTCCATAATTTTGACATCGTCAATGGGAGCAATACAAGATGGATCTCCTATGCACTTTCAAAGCATCGAAACATGAAATACTGAATGAACTGTGGAGAGTTCTTGGGGTAGTGATAGTTTATATGCAACTTACCCAACCCTTTGGGTAATCTCATATGGTACATTATATAGGGCCAACTTTCCTTCCTTCCATACAAAGCTTCATAATGTGTCATTTTGATACTTGAATGATGACTATTATTGTAGGCAAATTCAATAAGCAATAGATGTTCATCCTAACTACCTTTAAAATACAATGTCCAACTCGTAGCATATCTTCAAATGTTTATATAGTACGTTCTGCCTAAAGATATATTGCAAACTTTTGTGATCAGTATATATATCAACGTGAACCCCATACAAATAGTGGTGCCATATATATATATATATTTCAAGCAACTCTCATATCTGCTAACTCAATATCATGTGTTGGATAATTCCTCTCGGGTGGTCACAACTATCTTGAGGCATAAGCTATTACGTTACCATGCTGCATCAATACATATCCAAGAATGGCTTGAACACCTTATTTTCTTTTGTTCCCTAACTCTTACCTGATGATATCCCGATCTCAGGTTAACCTTTGAGAAACATTTGACACCCTTCAATTTTTGAAATAAATCATCAATTCTGGGGAGGGAATATTTATCCTCGATTGTCACAGTATTCAGTTGCCAATAATCCATGCACACTCTCAACGTGCCATCTTTCTTCCATACACTTAATTCTGGTGCACCCCAAGAGGACATACTAGGCCTTATGAATCCCCATGGATATCATTTTCCTTGCTTTAAGATATGGAATAAATTTACCCCTAGATACGCTAATACTACTCCTCCATTCAAGGACGATCTTTTGTGGAAAATGGAAATGGGCCTTCTTAGCTCGACAATCCATCGTGGCATAACAAGAAGTCAACCAATCCATACCCATTATAACATCAAAATCTACCATTTTTAGCTCAATAAAATCAACCAACGTAGCATGCTCATAAACAGGTACTATACAGTTATGATATACTCCCTTAACTGTAGTAGATTCACCCACCAGTGTAGATACTTCAAATGGTCTAACTAGTAATTCTAGTGTTCTTTTAAATTTTATAGCAGCCAATGGAGTAACATATGATACTGTAGAACCCGGATCAATCCATGCATATGTATATACATTATGTGAAAAAAACAACAACAGATAATGTACCTGTAGCTACATCAGGATAGGCCTCCAAATTCTACCGACCCGCTAGAGCATAGGTACGGTCCTGTATTCCACTAATACTGGCTACTCCTCTAGTACTGTTACCACGACCAACCGGCTGCACACCTTGGCCTAAGAAAGGAACCGATGATGATAGTGCAATGGTTGTTCCCGTAGGTTGCGTAATAATACCCGTGCCCCTTCTTGGGCAATCTCTCACCATGTGCCCGGACATACCACACCAAAAGAAAATATTGATACCAAAACGGCATTCCTTTAAATGAAACTTTCCACAGTGTTGACACGGCTAGCGAGAAAACCCCAATTTGTCCATACTTCCTTGCTCTCGATACCCCATTATTTGTGGACCTTGAATTCCACTACTTTGCCCAACGTTACTGCCTCTAAACCCTTGGAACTGGGGTTGAGTTCCTATTATAGGGTAAGAAAGTGATGGTCTCGGCGGTTTATTAAAAATTCGAGGCCCAAATTCTCCTTGGGACGCCATGTACTGTCCCATAGGTCTAACCTTCTTTGATGGCCTCCCTTCAACTTTGTGTACCTTTCTTCTTTGCCTCTGATCCTCTATCTTCAGCGCAAAAGCCTGTATTCTGGCTATATCCATATCTCTATTCAGAGCAGCAATGGTACAATCCCTAACCAAATATGGCTCTAATCTGTCCATATATCGATGGACTCTGTCGGCCATGGTGGCTACCATATGGGGAGCATATCTAGCCAAAGAATTAAATCGAAGACTGTACTCCCGGAAGGTCATATTCCCTTGATGAAGATTTAGAAACTGGTCTGCGCGTGCCTCCCGAATCTCATATGGAAGGTAGTGATCCAGGAATGCCATTTTAAATTCTTCCCAACTAGCTGGAAGTGCACCAACACCCCTAGCTCGTTTCCAATCTTCGTACCATAATATCGCCTCTCCTTTCAATCTATATGCCGCGAGTTCAACTGTTTCTACACCAAATATATGCATGACATCCAAAGCCCTTTTGATTTGATCGATAAAATCTTGCAGGTCCTCATTAAGATCCGATCCAGTGAATATAGGAGGGTCTAATTTCAGGAAATCCTGTGTCCTTCGACTAGCTGCCCTAGCCTCACTGTCATTACTTGTCATTGGACCAGCTTGTCCTTGATTCTGTGCCGCAACTATCTGAATCAACATGTGTACTGCATTTCTTAAATCTTGGTCAGTGACATTAACAGGTGGCTCAACAGGTTCTGCTCTCCTTCTTGGCTCCTCTGGAGCTGGAAAAGTAGAAGAAGCCCGCGATGCAAACTCATTTTCATCTTCATCTTGCTCAACCCATTCAAGTGGTAAGTTACTAGTTCCTTCTCCGCCAATCCTGTCTAGCTTCTTACTTTTACCCTTGCCTCTTCTTGTAATCGGCATTCTTACTAAAACAAAATAGAACAAAGTCAATGGTCAGGTACAATTCTATAACCTTGTCTCTATTGCACGATCTAAAAATGAAGAAATGAAACAACTCCTAAATGCCCCATAGCCTCCTGCTTATAAATGTGGTGCACAACACATCTATAAGCAAGACTCTACTCGGACACGGCTTTGTAGACACCCTAGGATGACCTGCTCTGATGATGTAACACCCCGTACATTTTCGACCCTAGATGGAATATTTGATATTGTGCTAGTAAATGTGATTAGACCCTTGTAGGAGGAGTTTGCGACTTTTTTGGAGCATTTGTGGCATGAAAAGTGAGGTTTGGAGGACTTCCAAGCAAAGGATATTAAAGATAAGAGGCAAGGTAAAGGTTTGGACTTGAAGGATCCAACCAAATCCGCAGAGAAAAGTCAGAATCCAAAATTTATAGTGGGACGTGCCCAGGGGCATGCCAGGCCGCTCTTGGCCAAAATTTTTCTGATCCAGGCAGCAAAGGGATGCACCAGGAGGCGTGCCAGGCTGGTTTTTGCAAAAAAATTTCTTCGACTATTAGTCTATAAATAGGACTCTTGGGTTATGGTATCATTATTCCATCATAGTAAGACTACTCTTAAGTGAGTTTGGCATCCAAGTTGGGGTTAATTCATCGTCATAATTATTTTATCAAATTATGTTGAATTAAGCCATGAGTGACAATAATCGCTTATTCTTGGGATTAAAGCTATGAGCATGAATCGCGTGAGTTGAATATTGTCTTGACATTTATGGAATTATTTAACATGATCTAGATGGTGGATTATGCATGGAATTTGGTGGGCTAAGTTAACATGTGTTAATGGGCTCAAATTGAGGCCCAAAATAAAGCCAAAATGCATGGCCCAAATGGGAAAATGACCCATTCTTCCTTTGACTAACCAATTATTGATCAAAGTTTCGCTAAGGATGACCAAAGGGGCTATAAAAGGGCAAGAAAATCAGATTTTATTCACAAAAGGGCACATGACATTTCTAGACTTTTCCACAACAAATATCTTTTCTCTCTACTCTCAAACCCTAAGGAAACCATCACTTGTTAGGACAAAATCATCCTTTAGCAAGCTTGGATAAGTGTTTATACTTATGATTTAATATATTATATGCATGAGAGATTATGTATATCATGTTGGTTATGCTTGAAAGGGGGTGGAGTAGTGCACTTTTGGTTTTTGCTAAAAGATGTGTCATCTTTGTGATTTGAACTGAAAGGAGACTTGAGGTTTTAATGAAAGTGGATGGTGTGGATAAAATATCAACATGTATGGTGTGGTTATTTTCCTTAACTTGTTTTCTTTTCTATAGGTATAACTTGTGGGATTGTTGTTATGAAACATATTGAGATGACTTGATGGAATAATTGTGACATGGTGTTAATGAGGAAGTGTAAAGGATGAATTTGGTGGGAGATGCTGTTGGTTTATGATGTCTTGGTCAATGTATGGAATTTTATGGTATTGTTGGTATGATAATGCCATGAATGGCATTGTAAAGGGTGAAGTGATGTTCATGTAACTCATGGTCGTCTTATGCACTTAGAAAGTAGCTTGTGGTTAATGTTGGTTCCGTTATGTACTTGTGTTGTAGAGTAAGACGTAAGGAAGGAGCTGGATTATTGTAATCACATATAAGACTGTGTATTCATATTGGGAAAATAAGCTATGTAAGGTTACTCTTTTCGTTTCCTTCTGCATCACATATTGTTCACATTGTTATTGTCCTTGTTACATTCTGAGATGTTCAATGGTATCTCACTTCAGGTTGTCATATGTTCTTATTCGCATGTTTCTTAATCATGTATCAATCATGACTCATATGTTTCTTAATCATTGACCGAAATTCCAAAGCTTCCATAATGTTATAATTACTAACGTTTCAATCTCATGAACGTAAAAGAATGAAGTAATGCATAAATTTGTTTCCAATAATGTTATGATCCCCAATGTATCAATCTCATAAGAGTAAAGGGAAGAAGTAATGCAATGAAGTAATGAAAGAAGTAATTCCCGTATGGTTACTTGATAATTTCCTTATGGTTACTCTATACTTTCTATATGGTTACTTTATACTTTCTTTTTGGTTCTTTGAGTACGGGTGGTAGCTTTGTGGGGGGAGCAAGCCTAACTCAAGCCGATCCCGATATTATTGGATCAGGGGGAAAGCTCAGTGGAGCAAAAGACAAACTTGATGCTGAACCTGCTTCATTGATTTTCGGGTTATAGCAGGGGGGAAGCTCAGTGGGGCAAAAGCCTAGCTTGATGCCGAACCTGATTCACTGATTTCGGGGGATAGCAGGGGGGAAGCTCAATGGGGTAAAAGCCTAGCTTGATGCCGAACCTTACAGGGGGTAGCCCAAAGGGACGAACCTAATTTATTTATTTATGGTATATTATATTATTCTCCCACTGATTAGTTGGGCCCAGGTTATATATATTATTGACGGTTATATATTATTGACGGATATATATATTATTGACGATTATAAATATTGATGGTTATAAATATTGACGGTAATGTACATAAAGGCAAGGGAAGTAATGAATGTAAGGTACATGATTCCACACATACATAACGACGAAGTTTCCACATTGATTATTCTCTTTTCTTGATCTCATTGAAGTTCGTATCTTTTATTCAGTTGCTCATAGCCTTACATACTCAGTACATTCTTCGTACTGACCCCCTTGGGGGAATTACCTTACTTGATGCAGGCACAGGTGCTAGTAGACCTCCACAGTAGTCTACGAGTCATCCGCGGATCATTGGTGAGCTCCAGTTGGTTCGGGGCTTTTCGAGTCACATGTGTACATTGTTTTGGTATTGTAATTATTGTATAAAGCGGGGACTTGTACCGAATGTAGGTTGGTTATGTACATGTATCAGTTAGAGGCTTTGTAGACGTATGTGGGAAGGTGAATGTAAGAGATGTATGTTCATTTTGACTTGATGGCCCTAACAGCCAAGTTTCATATATTGTATAAGTTTTCCATGACTTCCGCCATTAGTATTTATTAGTACATGGGATAGAATGATATTCATACGAAAACATGCATATGAGTGTACATGGATACAGATTGGTTCTCTCGGGCCTTAACGGCTTCGGGTGCCAGTCCGCCTCGTTAGAACTCGGGGTGTGACAACCTCACCCTTTAGTCATTTCTCTTAACATAATTCGAGCAATTATAACATTTATAATTTAGTCGAATCACCTTAATTTCCCTTTTTATCTCATTCCACTTTCCACTATACTCAAGCCCTGAAAAATAATAAACTATGCACATTCTCTCCATATTTCTATCCACCCCTTATCCCAATCAAACATTAATATAATATATAAAAATTCAACATATTTAAGCCTATCTAAATTTTAAACATGTCCATCCATCCAACTCCATGCCCAAAGGCCTAATACATGATACTCTCGACATCACTATTAATGTTAAATGCATCTAGCCCAAGTCTAGTTGCTATAAAATAAACCTTAGCTTACCTCTTAGGTGAAACATACTGCTACAGAGAGTAGTGAGATTTCCTACGCATTCTAAACTTATTCCCATGTCATATTCCCTCCGAGTGTGCCTCAAAAATGCCCTCATGAATCTTTGCCTTTGAAATCTCATTGCTGGAGAGATAAGGTTTTTCAAAGTATTTTTGGAGGAAGGGGGTGACCTAGGAAAATAATAAAAAAGAGAATTTTTAAAAATCCCTCGACTGGGCTACTACCTATTACTACTGTAATGAAACTTTTACAGCTACCGTTGTAGCGGTTATCTGTAGTCTAGCCCAGTCCATTATTGGGCCTCTTGGTCTAATTCCCTTAGGCCCTGATTTTCCTCCTCGACTTAATTTTTCCCAATTCTATTTTGAGCCCATTATTCATCGTAAATTATTCTTGGGGTGTTTTTACATATAATGACGATTTGGGTCATTACATTAGTTACCAATTTACCCGCCGTTCATCCCTAAATAGCCCTAAGGGTGAGGTCTGAACTTTTGTGTGAGTGCGCGATGGATCTTTAACTATAATAAGCCACTAGGAGAATTACTTAGCATATGCCAGATCATTATACATCCTACCCCAAAATGAGCGACTACCCATGTATTGCCTAATCTCTATCTGATAGTTGTTCCCTGTTTTCCCCGAGATGGACCACATAATTAATTATTATACCAACTACTCCAACATAATATGACATCTTAAAGCACGAAAAGTCGAGATGAAATTGGTTTTGGAAAATTTTTACCGCTATAGTGGTACCGCTACTTTAGTAACCAACTACAGTAGCAGTTCACAATAGTTAAATAGGGGAGAAACTTCCTTTTCCTTCTTTTTCACTCCCAACTCTCAAACTCTCTTAACTCTCTCTACAAAACCCCTCTCCGATGACGAACTCAAGGTATTTTCTTTATTTCTTCTACTTACTTTATACATTTCTCATTATAGCATGATAGGATTATGTTAGAATAGAGGGAATTCGGGTGGTTTTGGGTGCAAATTTTTGAATTTGAAATTGATGGTGTTCTTGAGTATATTGGTTGGCATGCTAAGTTTTCTTCTATTTTCAACGCTCCTATAGCATTCGGAACGTAAGATTAACATAGTTCATGATGGATTTCAGCTATGGGAGGGGTGGAAGATGAAGAGTCATCTTCTCCAATGTTTTTCTTTGATTTGGGTTTGATTTCGGGTGTTTCACACTCCCATTTTAGTGTAAAAATGGTTCACCTATACTTTCCCAAGCATGATCTATGCTTAATTTTCAAAATTACAGAGAAAAGTCAAAAATTCACCATGGTAAGGGAGGTTGGCAGGTTGAAGATGATGAACTGCTGCAGAGGTAACTTTTTCGCTATAGCGGTCTCAGTACAGTGGTGCTGGGCAGTAAGTTTTAGCTTTTGTATTTTCTAAATTTTTTTACTTCTCCTTCCCTTCCTTGGTGTTTTGATATGGTTCTAACTATTTTCAAGGTATTTATAAGATCATAATGGCCCAACAACCCACGTACCGCCAATTTCCTAACAATGAATGCCATGACCGCTACATGGAAGGGTTGCATAATAGGGATTTCCTTCTTGAACAGGGCATGGTGATGACCCACGTGAAAGAAGAGTTGTCGAGCTTCTACACCCAACTAAAGGCCTTTGGGTGGGAGATGTTGGACGAGCCCATCCCTCAACACAATATGGAGGTTGTTCGGGAGTTTTATGCTAACCTTCCAACCATAGACTGGTTGGTGCCTCTTTCTACTGTCCGTGTTTGAGGCAAGATGGTCCCGGTGCATACGACCACCATCAATGATACTTTGGGTATCTCGAACCCTTCCAATGCCTTCTGTGAGGCAAAAATTCATGCATCAGACTTAGAATGGGCGGCTGGGGTCTTGGTGAGATGGTTCAGCACCAAAGGAACACAGAGTAGAGGCCAGGGTATGGTTATAGTTTGTGTCCTGAAGGATACTACCCTCGGGGAACATCACAGATATGGATTTCCACCTGGCCATGGTGGTAGCTTGTGCTCTTGCATGGATCCGGGTGAATGTGGGGGCTCAGATTATGAATGAGTGGTGATACTTTTATGCTTGGTAGAAGTCGGCATGAGATCTTTTCCTGCCTTTCTTGTTTACTGCACTTTATGATAGGATGGATGTTCCTCGGGAGATCTAAGACACTATAGATTATTGTGAGGTAGCATATAACCCTTTGCGGGGTAGGGGCATACAAGGAGAAAGTAAAAAGAAGAGGAAGGTGGAGGAGGAGGGTGAGTGCAGTTGGGCTGGGAGGTTGAGTGCCCCTTCTACTTAGGATCCTGCATCTCTCAGTGATTGGGAGGCTGATCTTGCCATATTCCAAGGCATCCTAGTGAGGTCTTACCAACCTTCTCCTGGAGTTGCTTCTTCAAGCTCGACTACTCCATTGGACCTGGCCCGCCCGAGCTTATACGGAGCTTCGAGAAGAGCTGAATGAAGAAAAGAAGAAGTGTTGCTCCCATGACCGTATGCTTGTGACAATATGGAAGGTAGTCCAGGTGATGTTTGGGTGTACCTCTCCCCGAAAGAAGTTACCAAAGCTGACCAGGAAGGATGCTGAGGAATTTTCCTTCCTCAGTAGCATGGAGGAGGAGGGTTTAAGACATGTAACAAATAATTACTTTTCTTTATTTCTCATACTTTTTAAGACATTTTTCCTCCTCACCCCCTTAATAATAAACACTTTAGCTTATGATGTGTGTTGGATGGATTTCTGTCATTTTATTATTTCAAAAATTGGTTTGCTTAGAATAATTGCAAAAGCTCAATAATAGGAAAATAGCTGGAAGAGCACTTTGTAGAGCCACTACAACAGTTAATTTTACCGCTGCAGCAGTAGCCTCTGGTAGCTCCGTTTTCATTTCCTTTACCTAGTTTTAGGTTCTTTTCTGTACCATACTCTTTTTATGCCATTTCTAGCAACATAATCACCTTTTTTTTATATGTAATATACATTAAATTCATATTTTCCATTGCTTCTGAACTAAAACCAATACCATTTTCGTTTGTCAAACCAACAGTGCTACACTCTCATCAATCTTTTTATATTACTCAATTCATTACCCTTAAAAGTGTTCCATAATATCAGGCATCCAGGTGGTTCATACGAGATTGGATAGAAGACAAGTAGTACTCTAAATCATGGAGAGATAAGTTGTAGCTCAAGTCGTGGAAATGAAGACACTCTCGCGATCACACCCAGTCGTCACATCCACCAGTCTACTTGGCTACACGCCATTCAACTGCACACACACACTCAAAAATCATATTGGAGAGTTTAAACATCACAAAGCAAGTTACCATACACTAACATTAACAACAATACACATGGAATATTTTTAACACATGATTGCCTCATCACAAATTCTTAACACCACATCAAACAAAACATAACAATCCACTTCCTATGTTTCTTATTGACCTTTATTGGTTGAGCATCTTGTCCCAACCTTTCCACTTTAATAGATACCAATTGGGAGAAACTAGTCCCAATTGTGATGATTGAGATACCAATTGGAATCGACTAGATACCAATTGGACTCAATCCGGGGATACGATATTGAGTGGGCAAGATAGGAAAGAAGAAAGTGAAATAGATTCCTAGATGCCGTTTAGCTTCCTACAGCTTTGATGTGGAAATAAATACACTAATTTGGATTAAACACACGAATCTGGAGGACTCTACTCAACATTTGCTCTTGTACTGGGAGATTGGTAACCTAGGCTCTGATACCATTCTTGTCACGATCCAACCCACTGGATCATGCCGAGCACCTACTACACCTACCCCAAATTGGAGAACCCTAAATAACTCATTCTTCACTCAATGCAAAAAATTTCTACAAGGCTCACTTAATCAATGTATGTCTGTCATATGAACAATAAACTAACAGTTGAGGTATAACTACTAAATCATTTCTTCCCAAACTAGTTTTAATACATCAAATATGAAAAGTAAATGCAAAAAATAACTACAAGTGATTTCCCAGAACCTAGCCTAAATTGGTACAAGAGCACTAGACAAGAAGTAGGGACATCCATGACAAAAATATCCATGCAAAATAGAGAGGACAAGAGATACTACTGAGTGATCGGCATCGCTGCTATAAAAACTCAAACTAACCTGCACCATGGCTATACCCCCGATTAGAGATATAGTAAGTGTAGCATCAATACATCCACGCGTAATGGTAAGTGTTATCAGCCGACCAGGGTTACAAATATATAACATAAATAATAAATAAGGAGAAATCACAACATCACGTAAAGTTCCAACTTCAAATCCCAAATTAAATAACTCACATACATTTAGCATCTTTGTAACCTACACTTAGCATCTCCATGTCCTACACTTAGCATCTCTGTGACCTACCTATCATTTAATATTTTTTTATATCTTTGTCTTCTGACCACCCATTCCAACCTATACCTCTCCCTCCAATACTGACTCATTCTTATAATACCTACAGTATTTTAATCCAAATCCACCCAAGTCCCTTGGTACTCATTATAACAGACACCACAAGACCACATCTTATGAAATTTTGGATCCTACCAATCATATTCTAGCATAACCGGTCCTCTCAGGGGGACCGTGGGATCTCATCTCCAACCCATCCCACACTAGGGACCTAACATACCTTCGTACTCTTTTTCACCACTCACCACAACAAGAACACGTATGAAAGTATAATAAAATAGAAATACATTTAAAACAAATGCATGAATGCATGTATGAAAGAAGTGCGCATCATGTCTCCTTATTCCTTCTCATCTCATCACCAACAACATCATAACTTACTGGCGTGGTACCCGACCTATATCATAATATATCATATCTATACCGGTGTGTTACCCAACCCATATCACAATATATCATATTCATACCGACATGGTACCTGACCCATATCACAATATATCATATTTATACCGACATGGTACCTGACCCATATCACAATATATCATATTTTTACCGATGTGGTAGCCGACCCATATCACAACCTGTCATCCCAATACATATGAATGTGTGCATGAAATCAATAAATCATAATTCACGCAAAAGATAATCATAAATGTTCAGCCCATAACTCAACATGGGTCAATCCAGTCTAAGGTTACGTCAACCATCTAATTCATTTAATTTGGTAACCTTAGTTTTCACATATATATACACAATTATGACTTATCATACACCCCTATGGGGCTGCCGTCACCCAAGTTCATATTAATACACCCTTTCTCTCTAACCGTGTCCTAATCTCAAGTTTTCCACATTACCTTCTAAACTCTGGAAAACATTGATCACGACAATATGATAAGCAATGCCAATACTGCAAACCTGCTAACCTCATTACCTTTTTACTCACTATCTCTTCTTCTAAACTCTGGAAAACACCGATTGCTACCACATCCTTTATAATCTTCCCTAACTACTTCTAATGAGAATTCTATTCTTTACTTCATAGAATTGTTCTCTTACGTCCACATGTTAAACACGAGATTAAATTATGAAATTCACAAATCTCAACTTACCACACCTCACCTTTAGTCATTTCCCTTAATGCGATTCAAATAATTATAACATTTATGATTTAGTTGAGTCACTTTAATTTCTATTTTTACTATTTCACACTATCTCATTCAACTTTCCACTATACTCAAACCCTGGAAAATAATAAACTATTTACATTTGCTTCATATTTCTATCAATCCCTTATCCCAATAAAACATTGATATAATATGCAATAATTCAACATATTTAAGCCTATTCGAATTTTAAACATGTCCATCTATCCAACTCCATGCCCAAAGGCCTAATTCATGATACTCCCAACATCACTGTTTATGTTAAATGCATCTAGCCCAAGTCTAGTTGCTATAAAATAAACTTTAGCTTACCTCTTAGGCGAAACATACTACTACGGAGAGGAGTGAGCTATCCCACACGTGCTAAATGTATTCCCATGTCGGGTTCCCTCCGAGGGTGCCTCAAAATCACCCTCATAAACCTTGGCCTTTGAAATCTTATGGCTGGGAAGATAGGGTTTTTCAAAGTATTTTTAGAGAAAAAGGGCAACCTAGGGAAATAATAAAAGAGGGATTTTTTAAAAATCTCTCGGCTAGGCTACTGCCTATTACCGCTATAGCGGAACTTTTACTACTGCAGTGGTTACCAGCAGTCTGGCCCAGTCTATTATTGGGCCTCTTCGTACAATTTCCTTAGGCCCTGATTTTCCTCCCCAATTTAATTTTTTCCAAGTTTATTTTGAGCCCATTATTCATCGTAAATTATTCTTGGGGTGTTTTTACATGTAACGATAGTTTGGGTCATTATATTAGATACCTTTACCCACCGTTCGTCCTTGCATAACCCTAAGGGTGAGGTATGAACATTTGCGCTCTCGCTCGATATATCTTTAACTATAATAAGCCACTAGGAGAATTACTTAACATATGCCAGATCATTATACAGCTTACCCCAAAATGAGAGACTACCCATGTATTGCTTAATCTCAGCCTGACGGTTTTTCCCACATTTTCCCCAAGATGAACCATATAATTAATTATTGGAACAATTACTCGAACATAATATGACATCTCAATGCATGAAAAGTTGAGACAAAATTGGTTTCAAATTTTTTTTACCATTGCTGTGGTAACTAACCACATCAGCAGTTTGCGACAGTTAAGTAGGGGAAAACTTCTTTTTCCCCATTTTTCACTCCCAACTCTCAAACTCTTTCAACTCTCTCTATGAAAATCCCTCTCCAATGACGAACTTAAGGTATTTTATTCATTTTTTCTACTTACTTTATGCATTTCTCGTTATAGGATCATAGGATTATGTTAGAATAGAGAAAATTCGGGTGGTTTTGGGTGCAATTTTTTGAACTTAAAATTAGTGGTGTTCTTGAGTATGTTTCTAAATTTTCTTACATTTTCAACTCTCCTATAGCATTAGGGATGTAAGATTAACGTAGTTTATAGTGGTTTTCGGCTATGGGAATGGTGGAAGATGAAGAGTCATCTTCTCCAATGATTTTCTTTGATTTGGGTTTGATTTTGGGTGTTTAACAACCCCATTTTAGTGTAAGAAGTTTCACCCACACTTTTCCAAGCTCGGTCTATGCTTAATTTTTAAAATTATGGAGAAAAGTCAAAAATCCATCATGGGAGAGGAGATTGGAGGGTTGAAGATAACAAACCGCTGCATTGGTAACTTTTCCACTACAGTGGTAAGTACTGCCACTGCGTTACCACTATAGTGGTTAATTAACCATTGCTATGGTACTAGGCAGTAAGTCCCTAATTTTTACATTTACTGAAAATTTTGAATTCTCCTTCCCTCCTTTGGTTTTTTGATATGGTTATAACTATTTTTGTGGTATTTACAGGATCATAATGGCCCAACAATCCACCTACTGCTGATTTCCCAATGACAAATGTCGTGAGCGCTATGAGAAAGGGTTGCATAATAGAGGTTTTCTTCTTGAGTGGGGCATGGTGATGACCGACGTGGAGGAAGAGCTACCGAGCTTCTATACCCAACTGAAGACCTTTGGGTGGGAAATATTGACCGAGCCCATCCCTCAACACAATATGGTGGTTGTTTCAGATTTTTATGCCAACCTTTTGACCTTAGATTGGTCGGTGCCTCTCCCTATTGTTCATGTTCGAGGAAAGAGGGTTCCGGTGGATGCGTCCACTATCACTAATACTTTAGGTGTGCCAAATCCTTCTAATTCTGCCTGTGAGGCAAATATTTGGGCTTTAAACTTAGTGTGGGTGGCCGGGGTCTTGGAGCCAAAAGGACGAGCTGTCGAGGTAAGATGGTCTAGTGCCAAAGGTACGAAGAGCACCCATTTCTCGATTGAGTCCAGGGTGTGGTTATAATTGGTTTCCCGGAGGATACAACCCTCAAGGAATGTCACAGATGTGGCTTTCTACTAGGCCTTAGTGGCGGCTTGTGCTCTTGCAGGAATTCGGGTGAATGTGGGAGCTCAAATTGTGGATGAGTGGTGGTACTTTTATGCTAGGGAGAGGTCAGTATGAGATATTTTCCTACCTTTATTGGTTACTATACTCTGTGATAGATTTGACGTGCTTCGAGAGATCCAAGACACTATGGACGACTGTGAGGTGGCGTATAACCCCTTGGGGGTAGAGACATACTGGGACTATGAATTTGTAGTCATGTCTTTTGGACTAACAAATGCTCCTGCAGCTTTTATTGGCCTCATGAATAGGGTGTTCAAGCAATATCTAGACAAGTTCGTGATTGTTTTTATAGATGACATTTTGGTTTAGTCCCAGAATGAGGAGGAACATGCAGATCACCTAAGTTTTGTGTTTTAGACTCTTAAGGAGCATAAGTTGTTTGCTAAGTTTTCCAAATATGAATTTTTCTTGAAATCAGTTGCATTCTTTGGGCATATCATTTCTAGTGAGGGTATTCAAGTTGACTCTTAAAAGATTGAGCTGTGAAAAACTGGGCCAGACCCACTAATCTGATAAATATTAGGAGCATCTTCGATTTACCTGGTTACAACATGAGGTTTGTTGAGGGTTTCTTATCTATTGCTCCCCTATTAACCAAGTTGACATAGAAAAGGCCAAGTTTTAGTTGCCTGAAGATTGTAAGAAGAGCTTATAGGGGTTGAAGGCTCAATTGACTTCTACTCTAATATTAGCTTTGCCAAAAGGGTTAGATGGTTTTGTGGTGTATTTTGATGATTCAAGGGTTAGCCTTGATTGGGTGTTGATGTAGAATGGAAAGATTATTGCCTACACCTCCAACCAGCTTAAGACCATGAGAAGAACTACCCGAATCAGGATCTTGAGCTTGCAGCAGTGGTGTTTACGTTTAAAATTTGGTGGCATTACCTTTATGGAGTTCATGTGGATGTCTTCACAGATCATAAAAGCCTTCAGTATGCTTTCAGTCGAAAAGAATTAAATCATCGACAAAGGAGATGGCTTGTGCTTCTCAACCACACAGGTAAGGCCAGTGTGTTTGCAGATGCACTTAACAGATTGTCTATAAGGAGTACCACCCATGTTGACGATGGTAAAAAGGACCTTGCTAAGGATGTTAAAGACTCGCTCATTTGGGTGTCCATCTTTGTAATGACCCTCAAGGTCATTTTCTCCTTTTCCATGTATTTTCAATATTTTGTGTCTTCCCATAGCGGCTACAGGTCATTTATGACTTGTCGGGACCATCGGTTTGGTTCTCAGGCAGTTCGTTTGGGTTTTAAGCCTATTTCCCTATTTTGGAGCTTTTAAAGTTGAGAAATTGGTCTTGGACATAAACCTCTAGTAAACGGCCTCAGATGAAAATTCCAACAGTACTGTTAGCTCCAGAATATGCTAGGGGAATCCTTGGTTTGGGTCCCAAGGCTTTTGGGCTCATTTTGGGCTATAGGGTGGATTTGATAAAAAAATAAAACTATGGGTGTGGGGACCATATTTAATTGAAAAGACCTCGAATAAAAATTTTGATGGTTCCGTCGAGTCTGGAATATCAAATTTGATAGGGTAGCATAATTTGTTTGCATGCACGAGTTTTGAATGAATTCCGAGCATTCCATCGGAGTTCGTTGAAACTTGGTATTTTCCTGATTTTTCCAGCATCTGGTGCAGGCCAATTTGGTCTTCGCGTTCATGTGTCCTTGGCTGCATTTACGAGGGACAGGATTGATTTCAAACCCATTTCTAGGGTATTTTTCCACTATTAAAGGTCCTAGGAGCTTAAGAAGTTTTGAGTAATCATAAATTAGAGTTGGAAAGGAGTATAGGACATTGAAATGATCATTTCACATTAATTTGTTTGTAAGTTTCTGCCCTAATTCTCAGTAAATTTCTGCCCTAATTCTCAGTAAATTTCTCAATTTCTTTCTTGTTTTTTGTTTTCCTCCTAGGGCTGATTTGAGCCCCAATTAAAATTCTGTTTGTGCTCAAATTTTGAGCACATATTCTTTCTCCTTTGAACGGTCTAATGATGGATTCAATTTTAGAATCTCATTTGTGGGCCCCACGGGCCTTTTTTAACCTAATTTTGGCCTGAAGATTTATATTATAATTTGAATCTTATTTTACTCGTATTAATGTGTAGATTATTATTTTTATAGCGCGACATCATTCAGAGATCCTGGAGTGGAGACGAGCAATTTGTGGATGGTTTGAGACTGCGGTTCGACTTTGAGGTAGGCTATGGTTTACTCTTCTCTATGATATTGTGTATTGTATAGATTGCATGCTAGGTAGGGATTATAAGATAGGTTTGTAACTAGTTTTATCATGACTTGGACTGTTCAGGGGATTTAGAATAGAAAAGTAACTCGATCCCTAGCCTAGAATACCTGTTATGGTTGTTAGATTCTATTGCACCCGATTATAGACTTGTTTAACCATAGATTCACATGAAGGCTCCTTTAGTATAAGACTTATCATATTACTTAGTGAATTGGGTGATATCTTCCGAGTAGATCCTTCTAGTAGCTATATGCCCTTATTTACCTTAGTTTCCTAAATTATGGTGCTGATATCTTGTTAATTTATATATTACTGGGATCGAGGCCGTGGTTATGATGCCAGTTGGACACTAGGTTAGTATTCTATTCTTTGGAAGGGCGTGGTTTAATTCTTAGATGCTTGGATGCTTACATTTGGATTATTTGGATACTAGTGATGGCATGCATACATTTAGACGTATTTATGCCTATTTAGTGGTACGATTCCTGTTAGAACCTTGGTTTTACTACTATTTTCTACAAAGAGATTTATTCTTACTTTTTCACTTTTTAAAAATTGTTTCTCTTAAAACGGAAGTCGTACCACCCTTATTATTGGATTATGATATTTTAAAACTAAACTCACTACTTTGGAAACTTAAATCGAGGAAGGTTTCGGTCCACTATTGATCCATTTTTTTTACCACTATGTACTCACTTCGGTCGAGGGAGATTTCGACCCTTTCAACATTACTGTACCATTTTAGTCCCGGACTTGATCTCGAGCACCAAATTTATGGATATCTACTCATTTAGCACCGATTCGAGTCCAAACACCCTTTTTATACTCTTATTTCTCTCCGATACGTGATGGAGTAGATATGTTATGATATTTATTGGAAGTCCTGGTTCGGTACCAAGAAGTATATACGAATATCCCGAGTTCCCTATGGATTTCTCTATCTGGGGACCACATACCAAAAGAGGTGATATTCATAGGTCCTACATTTCGAGCCGGTGAGCTGAAGAAGGTGTGTATATGTGGTATTATGTGGCACTCAGTCGATATGGTAGTATTGGTTTATGTTGCATTCATTCATTCATATGCATTACCTATCACCAGTATAATTGTTTGACACTTGTATCTATCAATCTTATGGGGGGGGGGGGGAATTGTATAGATACAAGTTATGGTTGTTGTTTGCTGAGTGTTTGTTTGTGCCTTTCGGACTTATGCCGATTACTTTATTGTTTGGTTATTATTGTATAGTTTGTGGAAGGCTAGTTATAGATTTGTACCCGAGGTTGTCGGTACATTTCTGTTCCCTTTTCTTGTATTATGGTAAGATTTATTATTGCTAGATTATCTTATGATTATGTATATTTCGGCTAAAGACCTTGATTATGATAGAGTTAGTTCCCTTATTGTTTATGATCTTTGTGATGTTAGTCTAGATCCCTCAGGGTAGTACCTTCATGTTGGGTCATCTGTATAGCGCGGTTGTATATCCATTCTTCTCTAGCTATTATTTGTATATCATTTCCTTCTTTCCTACTACTATTGTATATTATATATCTTTTTCTTCACCCTACTATCGTATATTGACTAGCTACTTACGATATGGTACCTTCGTTCTTATTACTTGTTGGGTATGATAATTTATCTTTACTTTTCCATTATTATCATTATGTCTCATTTCCTAGATAGTTGTCTGTAATGTATATTCCTATTTTACATGTTATATGCGCTTGCATTATCTTTTGGAGCTCAATCGGTCGATGCCTACTGAGCACCTTGTGTTTGGTACTCATACTACACTTCTGCACCCTGCAGATCATAGTATGAGTTCTCGATGTAGATGTGTGCATCGTATGTAGATGCCATGGATCAGAGATTTAGTGTGAGCTCCTGACGTCTGGAGTTGTTCCTGCTCTTCCTCAGTTGTTGGACTGATCTTTATTTTGCATTTTGGAGACAGTTCTGTATATATGTATTATGCTTACCTTTTACTCTTATTTTTTTAGAAGCTCTTGTACTGAGTTCACCAGGTTTTGGGGTTACTTCCTTATATTAGTCCCTTTATTGGATTCTTTTTTCGATTCTTTCTTCTTTTCTCTTGATAGTCCATTACTCGTTGTTCTGGATTATGGGTTGGCTTACCTACTGGTGGATTATGGTAGGGGCCATCATGACCTGAGAAATTAGGTTGTGACAATCTTGTAGATGTACAAATGGTGGAATGGTAGTTCAGAATGGTTCAGAGTCTTCATTAGTGATTGAGGTTAAGGTCTGCATATACACCACCCTCTTCAGAACCACTCGTGTGTTTACACTGACTGTGTTTAATTGGTTTGATATGAAAACTTCTAATTGATAGGGTAGTTTTTTCTAAACCACCAATTAAATTGAACCAATAGTATAAATACTATGTATTTTTTAAGTGCACAGAACTTAAATTCATCTTGTTACAAAAATAAAGTCCAATAACTATGACCAGTAAATTAGACACAAAATTCTCATTATTATTATCTAAGTGAAGGGTAAAAAAATATACTTAAATAGCTTAATTTTTTAAGTTCCCTATCTGAATTAGTAGGCATATGAGTTTTCTATCTATACTACATTTAATTGTTTATCAAAACACACCTAAATTGTTAAAAAAACTTCTAAAAATATCAATAGTGTTCCAGTTGGAAAAATAAGCAATTGATAGCTGAAATGTTTTTTTTGATAAATTTCTAGAGGTCCTTTCAGTAAGGGTTAAGTACCCGAGTAGTCCTCAGTACAACTTTTTATCTGCAGACTTAGATAGGTAGAGCACACTATTCAGACTCTTGAAAATATGTTAAGGACTTGCACGATTGACTTTAGAGGTAATTGGGATGATCACCTACCTCTTATTGAATTTGCTTATAACAATAGTTGTTATTCCAACATATAAATAGCCCCATTTGAGGCACTTAATGGGTGGAGATGTAGATCTCCTATTGGTTGGTTCGTGGTGGGTGAAGTTGCATTAATAAGGCCATACTCAGTCCATCAAGCCATGGACTAGGTTCAACTGATTTGTTAGCAACTGAAGACTGCACAAAGCCATTAGAAATCATATTCAGATGTGAGGCAAAGGGACTTCGATTTTCAGGTTGATGATAGGGTATTTCTAAAGGTTTCACCAATGAAGGGGTTGATACATTTTGGTAAAAATAGAAAGCTTTGTACCTGATACATTAGTCCTTACCAATTTTATAGCAGGATTGTAAAGGTAGCTTATGAGTATGAACTACCCATGGTGTTGGTAGTAGTGCATCCCATGTTCCACATCTCCATATTGAAGAAGTTTGTTGGAGATCTATTGCTTATTGTTCCTTTAGAGACTGTTGGGGTGAAAGACAAGTTATCATATGAAGAGGTACAACTTCAGATACTAGATCAACAAATTTGCAAGTTGAGGACAAAGAAGGTAGCATCCATCAAAGTTTTGCAGAGAAATCAGTCTATCGAAGAAGATAAATGGGAAGTCGAGGAGGCTATGAAGGCCAAGTATCCACACCTATTCACTTCTACTGATGAGAGCATTTGAGGTAACCATTTTTCCTTTCTTAGTCTCTAAGAAATTTCATGCCATTATCAGTCACTTCATAGTTTATGTGTACGTTCGTGCCATACATACTTCAGTTGAGTTCTAAACATTTAGTATAAATTAGTCCCGTATAGCCCAATAAGTCTGTTTCAAGGATCAAATAGACAGTTCCAGCCCTTCTGTTTTCTTTTCAGTCCAGCCTTAGCCTTTATTCAAGGGTGAATGATCCTAAGGCAGAGATAATGTAACACCTCGGGTTTCAAGCCTACATGAATTCAACACTTAGCCTAGAAATTTTGAGTAAAACTTAGAAGTTTTAGGTTCTCATAGAAGGGTTCACGAGTCATGAACCAGGTTCACGACCCATAGAACCTCTCGTGGAAATCTACATCAATTTCCCAGTGAACCACGAATAGGTATACGACCCATGAATTTAAATTACGAGTCATGAACCTACTCGTGAAACCATTCTCCAGATGATTCCAACTCCAAGGTTCCCACGACACAGTACGACTCATAGATTAGAATCACGATCTATACTGTGACACGTGGAGCCTGGACAGAGAGTTGACAAATTCCCTTCCAAACCATGCGTCTCAGTATGACTCGTAGAACTAATTCATGAGTCATAAAAAGGACTCATGGAAGTGAATTTAGACAAGATGCAAAAATCCTGTAGGAAATCACGAGCCAAACCACGATCAATGGAATCAGTCCATGAGTCATGGAGTGACTCGTGGGTCACTATTTTTTAGAAATTTTAAAATATTTTTTATGGGTAGTTTCATCTATTTCTTAATTTTTTCACCTAAACTGTGATGTTTTAGCTTCTGTAAGGTGAATATATCAAATTAATCATTGATTTCTCTCTTAATATGCGCTCAAACTCCTAAGAAATCAGAAGAAGTTTCCTTCAAGCAAGACCTAGGGTTCTTAACACAAACTTTCAATCCAAGATTCTAGTTTAGAATCCTCATCTCACCTAGGTATGTAAGGTTTTAATGAGGGTATCATTACACCCTCATGCCAATATTTTCAGAAAGTATTACAGTATTTGACATCCAATTTAGGGTTTTACCTATATTATGCAGATTGTCCTTAATTCCAAGTCTAGTAATTGTTTATGAATGTTGATATCTTGTTAAACATTTGTTTAGCATGATTTTTCCATCTCCTCTTATTTCAAATATTTGAAACATGAATTCAACAGACCCCAATTTGTTATAGCTTTACAGTTGTAGTATAGTTCATTTTACAAAGATGACTTTAGCAGATATTAATACTCTATTTATCAGACATACAGAAATGTAATTTTTTTTATGAGCATATCAATATTCAAACTTGTTTTGGGATGATTATTTAGCATCGAGATGATGCGGGTTCGAAAAACCCAAGTCCCATAGCTATATGCCACCGTAGGATTTGAGCACACCACAAGTCAGTTAGCTCTCTTTAGCCCAAGAGGCTCAATGGTGGATCCACATTAAACAGATAGGTTCTACACCATGGCAAGGTATAGAGATACCTTGACAACTGGGATCATACATTGGATACAATGAGCTCACATAGTGGATGCCGGTTATAAGAAACTCTCCACTAAAAAGTCTTTACACTACTTCATACTTGAATTTATATTATGGCTTCTCAGACTTGCAGTTTTTGACATCGTTTCAGTTCAAGCATTAGAAACAGATTCGATTTATATATTTTGAAGTTGATTATCAAAGATATTTATCTACTGATTTGCCATGTTACATTATTTATTTACTCTCTTGATTATTGAATTTCAAATGTCTTTTTCAGTATTTTCTCATCAATATGGTTTAGTTTAGTTTTATCCTTCTATACTTAGTACATTCCCATGTATTGATCACATACTTTTTCTACGCTGCGTCTTTTCATTGATGTAGATTTAGGCGCTCGCTCCCAGACTCGTGACTAGATAGGTTGGGGTACTTCCTGTCAGTAGTGGTGAGTCCTCCTCATTCGAATACTTCATGGAGTAGTTAGTAGCCAGATTTTTATTCCAGACAACTATTGTTTTATTTTATGAGTAGTTGGGGGCCATGTCCCGACAAATTTATCTCATTTAAGTTAGTAGAGTATTTTATTTAGACATTAGTTATTTTTGTTTTTCCACGGATTTTAGTTGATTCTTTTGGTTTAAGTTAAAAGTACTATTCCTCAACTAGCTGCAATTCAGCTTCTGCTGATATTGTTTATTTTATCAGTTGTTTTACTAGATGTATGCCAGTACTAAGGGTCCGCTTTGGGTCACTTGTGGTCCTAAGTGCTGCTTGCACCTAGGGTATAAACCTAACTCATGAAGATAAATCTGGATAAAATGGAAAAACTTTACCACACTCATGAACTCTCAACAAAGAAATGTTCTTCATTGCTAGTCCAAACAATTGATGCACCACTTCCTTTAGTATGGTCTCTGGTAAGAAAATTTGAGAAGCGACAATGTTACAAGAATTTCATCAACAGTTGCACACTAATCTCTGGTGAAGGTGGTGTTGGTAGTATAAGGGAACTAAACTTAGTTTCTGGATTTCTCATAAAAATGCATAGAAAGGTTGGATTTTCTTGATGATGATATGCATGATTTTGTGTTCAGTGTTGTTGATGTAGACCATAGTTTCTTGAATTTCAAATCTACTATCACTTTGTATAAGGCTAAAGAGAAGAAGAAGGAGGAGAAGGAAGAGGATATGGGGTATTATAAAATTATCACTTTTTTGATTGCATACCTTGACTGTAAATTATACAATTATCATCTTCCAAACAGCTGCATTCTAAATTGTACTATTAACTTTCATTTTTATGAATCATTGATAATGTCAAAACTAAACATATATATATATATTTGTTACACGGAAAAGTATAAAGAGTGCACAACGAGGGAGGTGAAGGGGGAATCAAGATTAAAAATTGATAAAACCGAGTATCTAACAGAGATTAAAAGATCTTACAGCTGTTGCATGATTACCTGACTAGATCAAAACCCTTTCTCTAAATGGTGATTAAATTAAGCTTCAGCATGTTCTGTCAGATTTCTTGCTTATTGAAGTGCATCATGCACCTTATCTGGATGTTTAGGTGGAAATCAAGGTGTTACCTGGTTAGAAACTTATACAAGAGGAAATGAATTAATTCATCTCCAGTTCAAGTAACTTGAGTGCTATTTATCTATTGCTGGTTAGTTATTTAAGGACACAAGATTACTCATTTTATCTGGTGTCTGTCCTTTCATGCATTGTATAATGCCTAACTCATTGAAGCACTTCCTAGGATTTAATCTAATCAGTTGAAATATTATGGTGCTTTATTCACTTATTTGAATTTGTTTTCTATTATCAAACATTCATTTTGAATCTTTTAAGTAAGAAGAGTAGAAAACCAGGAAGAACATTGTCACTTATCTTCCATTGTAACTATAAAATCTTTGTTATAACCCACGAAACCACCTTGCATGACCTTACAATAACTATATGTATGTATTGTAATGACTTCTATTGATAAATGTTTATGTAAAACTAAACACTTTTTATTTTCTAGAATGGCTCACCCTGGACAAGGAATACATTCTGCCCTAATTGATATCATGTCTGGAGGAAGAAATAGATGGACAACAGAAGAAGGAATCACATTGAATGCTTCCCATAAACTTCTCAATATTATAAATGGACAAGTCCATTATGTTAGATAGGAAAACACATGTTATTTCCTAATTTTCGTGGAACTCAACACATCGAAATCTATACAACACAGTCCGAATTTGGAAGGAACTCAAGAAATGGAAATTCAGACAACATGATCCAATGCAGGCAGAGTGTAATATATCAAAGTACCTTTATCTCTCCTCTGCACTTCAATTAAATCTCTCTATTCCTCATTTTTTTGGTAATAAGGATATATCTGGTATTCCAAAAGACAATGGAGCCATGGAGTTGATTCTGGCTGTCCTACCTTGTACATAACTAGTATTATTAGCAGGGCAACATAGGATATATCTTTATGTGGCTATTTATGTATGTTGTTGCATATTGCTTGTATCTAAACACTCTAAAACTATCTTTTCAAATAAAATGTCCCAAAATTATGATGTTTTGCTGGATAAAAGAGTTCTATTTTTAATGATAATACAATGTGAAAGTTTCCTATTTGCTAACTGTAGTTCTCTAAATTAGGTTGGATAATGGAGAAGAAAAGAAATGAATATTATCAATAAATGCCCTCACCAAAAACTTCAGCAATAGTACATTAAGTACCTTGGTCTGATAGGTCTTTAATAAGTTTGTTAGCTTGTTGCCATTAGTGTCTTTGCTAGTTACTCTTGTAGCAATTTAGAAGATGTAATTATCAACAACTTTTTTTTTACTAGAGATAGAAAGAAAGGCATATGAAGTTGAGGTTGAAGATAGGAAGATATTATACAAGGAAATTGGTAAGCTCCTAGATACGGATGATAAACCAAAAGGCACTGAATGGATTTTCGTCGTCAGCACCTCAAAAAACTTATACGTTGGCAAGAAAACTAACGACACATTTCAACACTCTAGTTTCTTGGCTAGAGGGGCTACTTTAGCTTTTGGGAGAATAGTTGAAAAATGAGGAGTATTGAAGGTATGTTAATATATCTTCGAGTCACTTGCACACTTCTAATTAGACTCATATTGACAGCTTATTTGTGATTTTGATCTAACTCTTTTTGCATTTGTTATCTGAACTCTACATGCTCTGGCCTTATAGTGGATATTACCGACCTGACCTAGAAAACTTCCAGGGCTTCATTTCATTCATGATAGAGAACAATGTAAACCTCAATGATTTTAAGCTTGTTTTTGATGAAGAAGTGGAAGAATTGGTTCATAAGAAGAGTGGTGTTTTCCTCAGAGGAGACTCTTCTGAGGATGACTTACAAAAAGATTGTCTGGAGATAGAATAGAATGATCTATTGAGCAAACTAATAGTGGACAACATCAACAACTCTAAAAGTATTCACTAAAAAGTTTTAAAATCCGAAAGAGCTTATCCATCAGAACAACTTCAACCTTAAGCACCTTTAGGAAATAAACCAAGTGGCGGACAAACTAGCATATCTGAGTTAGAGTTACGATGTCCCTGATTTTAGATTATATTTCAACTATGCAGAACTCGATAATAAAGTGAAAGGCTTAATGGGCATGGATACATGGGGCTACCAATTATAAAAATATCTCTCTTTAAAAAGTCTTTGATCCACTTTATTTCGTTGTATCTCTCTTTTGTATTGGGTAGATACTTCAATGTTTTGGATATAGATTCTCATAGATATTCGTAGCCTGGGAAGGATCTGTTGCACTTAGTCCCCTTAAACCAAATATAACAACCTTTTGGAGATGAATCAAATACTTAGTTAATATTAGAAAATTACTTGGCTTCTATTCTAAGTGATTTAATTGTCATTCAAGAATAGGTTTCAATATTTTCCAGTATATGTAAGTAAATATAGTTTTATCGGTAATAACAAGAGCTGAAAAATATGTTTAGTGTCATATTTCTTAGGTATTTTTTAATGGCAATAGTAAGTGCCACTAAATAAATACAGCTAAAAGTAATTACTTTTAGCGGTAATAATATGGGTATTTACCAACATTAAGAATAAATGTCATTAGAAGCTTTAGCAACACGGGATTGTATGGCATTTAATTAATTGGCGCTATATATTTTTATACCAATAAATATTGTCGCTAAAAGGTAAATATATTGCCGGTAAAATCTTCTTTCGGTGTAGTGCCATATAACCCGTTAGTTGATGATGCACATGAGTAAGTCCTGCTCAATGATTAAGTAGACCTTTATGATGAGAAACTTAGTCTCAATTGCTAATAAATAGATACTCAATCAAATTAACAAATAAGCGCCAACGGCTAATAAGTCAGCCTTGACAGGTCAGTAATAAAAGTTACCCCAAAATAAGTTCAACTAGGGCCCACACTAAATCTTATTATTCTTATATAGGCACACTTACTTAGCTTAAAGATTTTTTATTTGATAGTCTTGTTAATTTAGAAGGGTATACTCTAATCTTATTACGAGCTTATGACTCTACCTCTAAGGAGTCTAGATATCCACGGGAATATGATCAATAAGGACTCAATAGTCATGGTTAAATTAATTAAATGAGTTAAGAATCAAATAGTGGGTCCAAAACATAAGGAAAGTACTTTTCTATAAGATGGTATGTGTCTAAAACTTATGATACGAGCTCTTATAAAGAAACAATACGATATTTAGAAGACTTAGGACACTTCATATAAATTTAGGAAACTATATTACCTTTATGATCCTTTAACACCACGGATTTTGAACCTATGAATACTCAGTACTCAGCACAAAAAATCAAAGTTTGAGACTTTAAGTCCTAGACCAGTACGGTTGTGTACGAGTCGTACTATGGACCACGAGTCCTACTATGACTCGTGGTATGCTACCCCAAATTTTTTCCAGTATTCCTAGTCACCACGACTCATACCACGAGTTGTGGGAGGGTGTATGATCCATACTGAGAGTAGTGAGTCCCTACCAGAGAGTTTTTGAATTTCCATACGAACCACGAATCATGGTACCAGCCGTGGAACCGACCCACAACCGCAACTGAGACTCGTGGGAGAAGAACAAGAAAAGGTTCAAAAATGGTTCTTGAGACCACGAGTCAAATCACGACTCATGTTCACATTTTTGTTTACTGGAACAGCTCATGTTCATATTTTGATAAATGTTCATGGATATCTTCTTGCTTTTACTTATTAATTAATTGAAGAACATTGATCGATTTCACAATTAAAAAATATTAAGTTTTTATTGAATTGAAAATGTTAAGTAGTGAATTGCAAATGTGAATTAGCTAGTGACTTGAAAATGTGAAGTAGTAGTGACTAAAATTGTGAAGTAGTGACTTGAAATAGTTAAGTAGTGACTAAAAATTATAAAGTAGTCACTAAAAATTGTGAATTAGAGACTTGAAATAATTAAATAGTGACTCGTTTGTATTTTTAGAAAATATCTTACTTTTGGTTTAGTGGAACAACTCATGTTCACATTTTGATAAATATTTATGGATATCTTCCTGCTTTTACTTATTAATTTATATAAGAAAGTGACAATTTGACAAACTACTTTTTGTATTTAATTATTGTAGATGACAGGTAAGGACAACAAGGGAAAGAAAAAAGTTGTTGCTACCAAGACAAAAAAGAAAAATGCCCCTCCACCTTATAGGCAACCGACCAGGATCCATATGTCACGACCTAAACGGTCATGATTAGCACCCATCCTAACCTACGGTGGGAGAACCACACTAATATCAACCTTACCAACTCAAGTGTTACTTTCACATTCATCTTATATTAATCCTCAGTTTAAAACAAGTGCAAAGGAGTGTTTATTCAATAACTTAAATCAACCGTCAAACCAACATCAATATCCAAAACTAATAGAGTGCAAAAATCTCTATTTATTACATTCCCAGGACCTGAAGTCACCGTAAATGAACAATTAAGAATATCTAGATAGATAACTAAGAGAATATCCAACAATGAAATAACAAGAAAATGTCTTAGTCCCAAAACAAGGAACAGGAACAATGAAAAGAATATTTAAAGGCTTTCCGATCATGGTGCTCACCCTTGAAACTGAATCTGAATGGCTAGCTAAAGGCGAGGTCTTGTCTCAAATGCTGGAACATGCTCTGCACTTAATAAAAAGAAGAGCATAGGTAGCATCCACAACAACATCTACTGGTAGGCATCATAGGTTGACTCAACCCGACAACATACGAATAAGTAAATCAAATAGATGTAAAGTGATCATCACAAAACTTATAATAAAAGACAGTCAATCAATTATGTAACTTACTTTAGACAGAATACATGCTCACAATCATGTATATTTACACTTAGTCAAATTCGGCAACAAGTTCATCAAAATATTATATCATAACTGAACATTTAAAGCATGTGAATGAATGTATGAATGCAAGATGTGAACATCTCCTCTTTCTCTTATCAATCTCATCAAAATCATCAAAAATCATCATGAACATCATGATTTACCTCATCATCTTCATCAATATCATCACCATTATCATTATCGTTTCATCACATTCTCAACACCAATGTATATGAACAAGCAATGTAGTCAACAATCACAAGTAGTGCTCGAAAGTCATCACAAATACTTAATTCACAAATAAGAATAGAGCCAAGCAAGTCTAATTGCTACAATAAACTGTAACCTACCTCAAATCCTTGCTCAAAGTCACCTTTAAGTCACGCTTTGTCTTTTTCTTCTCATTCTATTTGTTCTTGATCTATAAAAAGAACACACACCCATTTCAATAACTCATCCCTTTTTAACTACTAGGAATTAATATCCACTGATTTTAACCATAAAATCACCCTGTTTCATCATCTTAGGGTTTTCTATCCTTTAAACCTCATGAACCCGATTTGAATTTGTACGAACAATCATAATTCTACCCATATTAGTGTTTTCTAATACCTTAGGCTAATTATTTACTAATTTTATACCCATTTACACCAATTTTAATTAATTTCATGAACTAGAGCTACACCTCAAATTCCACCATAAATCATTTTCTAATGATTTCCAGAGATTATAAGAAGTAATTTCAAGTTTAGAACATAGTAACTTACCTCCAAAGATGAAAAACTCCTAAATTCTACAGAAAATTGTCTTCTTCAGAGCTCTCTCATGTTTTTTAGAAACTTGGGAATGAAAAACATTTTTAAATTTTTAAAACTGTCAAATTTTGTGTATTACCGCTGCAACGGTTCGCACCTTAAAAAAGAGGTCCGCTGCGGTAGTACTATTTCTACTACAGCGGTCCAAGGTAGAAACTCAGGACCTCTCTTCAGTCCTGTCCATTTCACATCACGCTTCACAAAATATGACATCGCGAGCCAACTCCACCATGGTAAACTTTTCAACCGGAGTTCTATAACTTGGTTTTAGGTGCCTAAAGTTGCCATGTCTTCCTAAACATGTTATATATCTAATTAACACATCAATCATATCTACCACAATTATATTATTACCAGATTTTATTTAATTAACACACCCTAAAAAATCATCCAACCTTAGACTAGCCCTGAATTTCTCAAAAATCGGCTAAGGGAAGACTAAGTGCAAATTTTCCCCTCCTCTTTCAGCGTAATGATAATTTGGGTCAATACCACATATCCGAGCCTTTACCATAAGACATCCTACCACGACCCTCACATTCGTATACTAGGTCTTCACAGTAGTCACATACTGCTCCTACAAATATGGGTCCACTTCACGGCCATACCTCCCCCATCATGCCACCTTCATAGGGCTACCACACACTTGATGGTGGTTATACTCGGCTAGCTCCCTCATTTTTCATACCATCAGCTAGAGGTAGCCGGACATCTACTCATAGTGGTACTAGTGAATCGGTTGGGCTTATTGGTCTTCGTCTTAGAGACAATCCCTCCGATCCTAATACTTCTACGACAGGGCACTCAGGTGTAGGTACATATGCTCCATATCCAAGAGATAGAGATGCTACTCAGAGGTCCTACAGTATCCTTTCTGGATATGGGTAAGTATCAAATAGATAATAACTTATCTATTTTTCATTTACTAATTTATCTATTATAATGTTTAATCTTGTATTGCAGGTTTAGTCCATATAATCAAATTGTGAAGATTATTTACAAATGCCTATCACGCAGCGATAAAGGTTTCTGGTAAAGTTGGAGCATCATACCGGACCAGTACAAACTACTAATATTCAATTAATTTAAGGTAAAGATTGGTCTTATTAATTACTTAACACACTTTCCGTTTAAAGATTAAACACTAAACTATTTTTTTTTGTAGAAATATTTGTGGTGGGATCCCGAGGACGAAGAGAAAATATTTCCAAATTTTAGAGAAAGAGCCAGGCAAAGACTTAAGGGCCTATTTTACAATGCTAGAAAAAATCATAAAAAGCCTAGATTTGTACTGCCCGAGGTATGTCAAGATCTACTTTTCTACTACAGTAGTGATGAATTTAAAAGAAGAAGAGTGATCTTGGGAAGAAGGCCGGAGCATCTGTCAAGGGTGTCTCTCTTCATACTCCAGGAGCTAGGAGTCAGATTATTGTGCGGGATAATATGGTATGTAACTTTTATTAATTCAACCATTTTTTCTTTCCTTGTTTTAGAAGTATTTGTTATTGTAGCTTAATTGATTTTATTATATGGAGGAAGCTGACTTGGGTAGGAAGATAAGTTAGGAGGAGTTATTCATGGCTACTCACATAAAGAAGAAAAAGATGCCAATAGATGAGGATATCTGGATTGAGCCACGGGCACAAGATACACACATAAGAACTACATTCTAACTTATAATATTTTTTACTAAAGTTAATATTATTTAAGTTTGAATAGCTCAGTATCTTTTTATTATTAATTATTTGCATTAATTTTAAAATAGAGCAAATTCAGACAAAGGGTTGCCAATTTTCATAGTAGTCAACCTCCTAAAACTCAGGACACCCACTATCGGAAGAACAAGAGGAGAAGTTTTGCCAAGAGAGTGTGGGGTGCCCAGTTAGAGGTTCAGTCTATGGTCTCCCAGGAAAATTCTTTATGGAAACAAGGCCTTGTTTGCATTATGGATCCTGCTCTAGCACAGATGATTATATTGATACAGCATCCTCGAGTTTGTGGTAGAGTAGGGTTGCTGAGCTTACTAGCGAGCTTGCTGCAGTAACTGAGAGCGGGAGGAGGATGAGGGAGGAAAATGACAAGCAATTTGATATGCTTCAGACGCAGCCCGATAATCTTCTGTAGTCTGGCTTGATTATTCCTCGTTGTACTGGGATGCACGTTGGTCTGCGACAGGTCTTAGACCACTCGATAACTACTCTACAATGGAAAAAGAGGAGTTGGGGGATGAGGATGAGGAGGTTCCCCGCTAGGTTGTGACTTTAATTTCTTACTTATATACTTTTTCTGTGTTTGTAAACTTATGTACCTTTTTGTTAGGATGTATGATTTTATTGATGATATTGTTGGTTTGGTTTGGTTTGAGGATATTGTATATCATTTTATTGGTTTGATTATATTGTTGGTTTGGATGTATGATTTTATGGATAATATTGGTATTGACAGCTCTTTAAGCTTGGTTTTGTTGAATTATAACAGGTGCATTCATTTTCATGAAATTGGATTGGTTTTAATGTATTGGTTTCATCATTTATTTTGTAGATTTTCCGGTGTGGGTGGTTTCTTGGTAAAATTACCAGAAAACCAACCACATGTGGTTGGTATTTCTGGAAATTTATCAGTAAACTAACCACAGCTGGTTGGTTCTGTGATAATTTTACCAAGAAATCAACCACTTGTGGTCGATATTTCTAGAAATATTTTAAATAATTTTTTAATGTAATTAATAAAATAGACCACCAGTGGTCAATTTCTTTAATAAAACTAAATAAAAAATTTATATAACCAACCACGAGTGGTCAAATAAATTAAATTAAATTAATTAATAACTGACCATACTTGGTCGGTTTCATAATAATAAATTAAAAAATAATTTATAATGAACCGACCACGGGTGGTCTGTTTATTTTAAAAAATAAAAAATAATTTATTCAAAAAAAAGTTATTTCTTAAAATAATAATATCGAATATATATGATAACTTGTTTTTTGAAATACCGACCACGCATGGTCGATTTTTAAAAACCTAGCAGGGATTTACCGACCAAGCCGCGTGGTCGATTTTCTTATTTATTTTAGTAGTTTAGGTTTAAAGTGTCCTAGGATTTCTGAAAAGCCATGTATTGTAGAGTATCTTTCACGGGTGTGAAGTGAGCCACACTTATGAGGGAGAGTCTACGTCCCATGAAAGCGAGCCACACTTATGAGGGAAAGGCTACGAGACGTTTAGGAAACATTCCCTTCTTTTATTTTCTATATCGTGCAATATAGTTCAACTTTACATACTCCTCTAACTCCTACTTTGTAGATTTTAAATCATTCCTCCTAAAAGAAATGCCGAATAAAGAAATGAAACTCGCGCCAATATCCAAAATGCAAATCCTCTTATGCTAGTGAATCAACCTTGTTAGGGTTAGGTCACAAATGCTGAATTCAGATGCTTGCACAAACTATGACTACTTAGGTTAATTAGCAGATGGAAGCTCCCATCAACCCAAATGGTAGTTCAGCTGCTATTAAAGAGGCATTTTATCTGCATGAACCCGTCTGAGTTTACCTGGTCTACGGTAGAGAAAGATACACAAAACTTTATTGATGAAGTGTAGAAGGTTCTCCAGATTATGCATATGACAGAGGTAGAGAAGGTTGAGCTTGATTCCTATAATCTCAAGGATGTGGCTCACTTCTGGTTTGTTTAGTGAAAGGAGGGAATGGAAGAAATACAGCTCCTACAGAATAGGATGACTTCGTTGAGGTTTTTACTGACCACTTCCTTTTTAGGGAGTCTAGGGAAGCCAAGGTGGAGGAGTTCATGAACTTGAGGCATGGATCTATGTTAGTTAAGGAGTATGGGTTGAAACTTACCTAGTTGTCCCATTATGCCTCGGAGATAGTAGCTGAGCGAGGGCAAGGATGAGTAAGTTTGTGCTTGGGGTTTTAGACTTGCTGAAGAAGATGTGTAAAACCGCCATGTTGATTGGGGACATGGATTTTTCTAGATTGGTGACTCATGCTCAACAGATAGAGGGGGAGAAGTAAAGAGAGAGGGAAAGAGAGAATAAGAGGGCTAAAATAAGTAACTTTGAATTCAAACAATAGAGAATCGGTGGTGGTAACCAGTCATTGTTTTAGCAGAAATCATTCAGACCAGCTCTATCATCAGCCACTACTCTAGTACCTAGATCCAGGTAGGATCAAAAGGGTAGAGTGCCAGACTCTCATTCTTAAGGGAGCATTACAAGGGGATACTCATATCCTACTTGTATCAAAGCTGGTAAGAATCATCTTGGGGAGTGACTTTTTGGTAAAGAGGGTTGTTTTAGATATAGTCAAGTTGGCCATAGGTTGAAAGATTGTCTCTCTGCTAGGTAGGGCAGTGGGGGTAATTGAGTTTAGTTCACTTCTTTAGAAGCTCCATCATGTAAGAATGTTCAGAAGGGTACTACTACTAGTGCAGGTGGTAATCAGAGTCAGAATGGATTTTATGCACCATCTTCTCACCAAGATAAAAAGAGTTCACCTGATGTGATTATCGGTATGTTACATGTATTCTCTCATGATATTTATGCATTGGGAGACCTAGGGGCTAAATTTTCCTTGGTAACCCCTTATACCACAATAAAGTGTAAAGCAGTCTTGAACACCTCTTAGAACCTTTTTCCATTTTCACTCCAATTGGAGAATCAATTATAGATAAAAGAGTGCATAGAAATTGCATTATCTTAGTCCTTCATAGAGATACCACAATGATCTAGTTGAACTAGATATGACATAATTTTACATCATTCTAGGCATGGATTGGTTACATTCCTGTTATGCCTTCCGTTACTATATAACCAGAGTCACAAAGTTTCAATTTCCAAATGAGCCTGTCTTGGAATGGAAGAAAGGTAGTCTTGCAGTACCTAAAAGTCATTTCATTTCTTACCTTAAGTCTAGGAAGATAGTTTTTAAGGTTCACATCTACCATCTAATTTGGGTGAAGGACTCTAAGTTTGAGACCCCATCTCTTTAGTTAGTTCCAGTAGTCAGTAAGTTTCCTAAAGTATTTCTTGAGGATCTTCCCTAAGTCTCTCCTAAATAGGAGATTGACTTTAGGATAGACCTTCTTCCAGATACACAACCTATTTCTATTCTACCTTACAAAATGGCTCCACTCGGGCTTAAATTATTAAAAGAGCAGTTAAAAGATTTTTTAGATAAGGGTTTCATTCAACCTAGTGTTTTACTGTAGGGTGCTCCAGTCCTTTTGTGGAAAATAAAGATGGTTCTCTCAGAATATGTATTGACTACCATCAGTTGAATAAGGTCACAATTAAGAACAAGTATCCCATTCCCAGAATTGATGACCTATTCGACTAGCTCTAGGGTGTCTCGTGTTTCTTCAAGATTGATCTCAGATCTGGGTTTTATCATTTGAGAGTTAGAGAGCGTGCCTTTTTAAAGACAACCTTCAAAACTCGATATATTCACTATTAATTTGTTTTTATGTCTTTTGAACTAATGATTCTCCTTTAGCTTTTATGAATTTGATGAATATGGTGTTTAATTATTACCTAGATATGTTTGTCATTGTATTTATAAATGACATCTTGGTTTAATTCCAAAGTGAGAAAAAGCATGCAGATCATTTGAGAATCATTTTGCAGACTCTTAAGGATTGTCAATTGTTTGCAAAGTTCTCCAAGTGTGAATTTTGGTTGAGGTCAGTTGCATTTATCAGGCATGTTGTTTCCAGTGAGGGTATTTAGGTAGAATCTTAGAAGATTGAGGCAATGAATAATTGGCCTTGTCCCACTACTCCATGGATATTTGGAGCTTTTTAGGTTTAGCTGGTTATTATAGGAGGTTTGTTGAGGGGTTCTCATTTATTGCTGCCTTATTGACCATGTTGACACAGAAGAATACCAAATTCTAGTAGTCTGAGGTTTGTGAGAAGAGCTTTCAGTAGTTGAAGGCTCAATTGACTTCGGCTCCAGTTTTGACTTTGCTAGAGGGTACAAATAGTTTCGTGGTCTATTGTGATACTTCCAGAGTCGTAATTGGTTGATTTTTATTGCAGAATGATAAGGTCATTGATTATGCTTCTAGATAGCTTAAGGTCCATAAGAGGAACTACCCATCTAATAACCTTGAGTTGGCATTTGTAGTATTTTCCTTGAAGATTTGGAGACAATACTTGTATGGTGTTCATATACATGTGTTCACGAATCATAAGAGCTTGTAGTATTTGTTCAGTCAAAAGGAGTTGAACCTTTGATAAAGGAGTTGGATTGAGTTTTTTAAGTATTATGTGATAAGTATGCTTTACCATCTAGGTATGGACGATGTGATAGTTGAAGCTTTTAGCAGTTTGTCCATGGGTAGTGTGGCTTATAGTGAGGAAGAGAAAAAGGAATTGGCTAGAGATATCCATAGGTTTACTCGTCTAGGGGTTCAGCTTACAGATTCAGAGGATGGTGGTATTATAGTTTAGAATAGTTTAGAGTCTTCTCTACTGATGGAAGTTAAGGAAATGCAAGATAGTGATCCTATTTTATGACAATTGAAGGTTGATGTCCACAATCAGAAAGTGAATGTTTTCTCCCAAGAGTGGGATGGTGTGCTTCTCTACCAGGGAAGATTATGTCTTCCATATGTAGATGGTCTAAGAGAGAGGATTTTTTCAGAAGCACACAATTCATGGTATTTTATTCACCTAGGATCCACTAAGATATACCATGATTTATGGTACGTTTATTGGTGGAATGACATGAAGAGAGCTATTACAGACTTCGTGACTAGGTGTCCAAACTACTAGCAAGTGAAGATTGAACATTAGAGACCTGGAGGTCTAGCTCAGGATATCAATATTCCTACTTGGAAGTGGGAAATGACCAACATGGATTTCATTACAGGTTTACCCCGTACTCGACATCAACATGATTATATATGGGTGATAGTAGATAGAATGACTAAGTCAGCTAACTTTTTGCCTGTCAAGACTATAGATTCAATAGAGGACTATGCCAGACTATATATCCATGAGTTGGTCAGGTTTCATGGAGTTCCCTTATCCATTATTTTATACAGAGGTACTCAGTTTACATCTCAGGTCTGGAAGTCTTTCCAGAAAGGTCTTAGCACTCGAGTAGATCTCAACACAGCTTTTCATCCACAGACAGATGGGTAGGCAAAGCATACTATGTAGATGTTAGAGGACATGTTAAGATCTTGCATGATCAATTTAAAAGGTAATTGGTGATCATTAACCTCTTATAGAAGTTTCTTACAATAAAAATTTCCATTCTAGCATCTAAATGGCTCATTTTGAGGTACTTTATGGGTGGAGATGTAGGTCCCCCATTAGTTGGTTCAAAACAGGTGAAGCTATGTTGATAGGTCCCAACTTAGTTCATTAGGATATGAAGCAGGTTCACCTAATTCGAGAAAGGTCAAAGACTACTCAGAGTCGACAGAAATTGTATTTAGATGTTAGGAGAAGAGATCTTGAGTTTGACATAGATGATTAGATATTTTTGAAGTTTTCACCCATCATAGGAGAGATGAGATTTGGTTAGAAAGTAAAACTTAGTCCCTAGTATAATTGTCTGTATCAAAGTTTGAGAAGGATGGAGAAAGTGGCTTATTAGTTGGAGTTGCCCATGGAATTGGCAGTAGTGCATCTAGTATTCCATGTGTCATTGTTGAAAAATTGTTTTGTTGATCCATCAATTGTTATTTCTTTGGAGAGTGTGGGAGTGAAGGATAGTGTTTTATATGAAGAAGTATCAATTAAGATTTTGGATAGACAGGTTGACATGTTGAGAAATAAGGAAGTAGCATCAGTAAATGTCTTATGTAGAAATCGGTTGGTTGAAGGAGCTACTTATGAAGTCGAAGCAGACATGATAGCCAAGTACCCTCATCTTTTTCCTCCTAGCACCGAGATAGATCAAGGTAATAGTTCTTACTCCTATAGTTATACTCTCCAGTTTCATGTCCTCATTAGTTACTTACGATTTTGAAGTATGGATTCGTAATTTATGTGTTTCAGCTGAGTTTTATCCTTATTCTAAATCAGTCATCATGATAGTCATTCAGTTTCAGTAATCAGACAGATAGTAGTAGAAATTCCTTCCTTTTAGTCTAGCTTTAGTCTTCATTCAAGGATGTATTATCCAAAAGGGTAGCTATTATAACACCACAGATTTTGAACCTACGAATACTCAGTGTTCAACACAAAAACTCAAATTTTGAGACTTGAAGTCCCAGACCAATACGACTCAGTATATAAGTCATACTATGGACCACGAATCATGGTATAACTCATGGTATGCTTCTCCAAATTTGTTCCAGTGTTCCCAGTCACCACGACTCATATCACAAGATGTGGGAGGGTGTACAATCCGTACTGAGAGTAGTAAGTCCTACCAGAGAGTTTTTGAATTCCCCTCAAAACCACGAATCATGGTACCAACCATGGAACAAACCCACGACCCCTACTAATACTCGTGGGAAGTGATCTAAGGCGTATTTATATGCCTTATTGCCAACTTTAACCCATGTTTACCGTAGTTTTAAGAGCAATACGTATGTATTTTGTATGGTTTTGATGGAATATGTGATATTATGCTAACAAATGTGATTAGACCCTTGTAGGTGGAATTTGCAACTATTTGGAGCGTGTTTGGCGTGGAAAACGAGGCTTGGAGGAGCTACGAGTGAAGGATATTGAAGATAAGAGGCAAGCCAAAGATTTGAACTTGAATAATCCAACCAAATCCGCAAAGAAAAGTCGACGAAAGGAAGAAAATCAGAGATTAAGGGTCTGGAGCGCCAAGGGGCATGCCAGGCCACTTTTGGCAAAAATTCCACCCAATTGGGTAGTAGGGGGGCGCGCCCAGGGGCATGCCAGGCCGCCTGGGAGCACCTTTTCAGAGGAAAAATTTGCCTAAGTGCCAGGCACGCCCAAGGGCGTGCCGGGCCGCTTTTTGGCAAATTTTTGTCTCAAGATTTTGTCTATAAATAGGGCTTTTGGGTCATTGTATCATAATTCCACCTTGACTAGACTACTTTGTATCATAATTAGGTTTCATTCTTCGTATTTTCAGTTTTTATTTCTTTTTATGGTAATTTATTACTTTTGGATGTTAATTTAAGTTATGAGTGGCTAAAATCCCTCATTCTTGGGGTTGAGGCTATGGACATGAATCTCTTGAGTTGATTTTATTGGTTTTTGCTGAAGTTTATCATAAATTGGTTATTCTTATATTCTTAATTTTACTATTTGAATGCTTGATCACCATTGAAATAAATCCCTTGTCTTGAGGTGAGCTCGAGAGAGAAACTAAGAGATGGAACGTGGAATATAAGGAGCGTGATCTTTACTCACGGAAGGGATTCCAAGAGATTGATAGGCGGTTAGGATCGAGAGGTACCTAATCCGCCGCTCTTGTTCAATTACGAGAAGATAACTTTAATGCATTAGAATTGGTCAAACTTATCACCTCTCAATGATGTAGTTAGGTTTCTAATTTCTAGTAGAAGGTTATAGTTTGGAGACGAATATAATTGTAACATTAACCTTGTGATCAATAACCAAGATAAACGACTCAAATTGCTTAAATCAGTAATAATTACGCTCAAGAGATGACATTTGGAGTGCCTTAGCGATGGGAATTTACTTTTTATTGACTTTTAAAGCATATTTGCAAAAACTGAAGTTATGGTAGCGAATATAGTAGTTTATAGTCCGCAATCATCTAATTTTTAGTAACAAATCCCTTTTCCTTTTCGTAACACTAGTTTTTAATGATTGTTTGACGTCTAAAATTGATTTCTGTTGATGAAAGTCCCTTGGGTTTGATATCCGGCTCTTTTAAAGGGCCACTGTATTACTTGAACGATCACGTACACTTGCGTGTATATCTGGGTCGCAACAAGTTTTTGGCGCCGTTGTCGGGGACTTTCAAATAGATAGATTTCAATTATTGACATTTTTACTTTAATTTTCAGCTAAGTGTTGACAACTTGATCTTAGTTGTTCTATTTTGCAGGCTTACTTCATCTGAATGCTGGAAAGGAATAAAGATTTGGTAACCCCGCAGTATGAACCTAAAAGATACTTTCGTAAATTAAGGAGACAGGCTACAGATTACGCAATCCCGCAAGTCGAACTGGCTGACGAAGGCCTACGGGGTGATCCCGTAAGAATTGAAGAACCAGTTGCGGATAGACGTGAGCTGGTAGTGATGGTAGCTAGGATAGTTCGCGATGTGGCAATCCCACTTGCTTCTAATGTGACCTCCAGTATTCTAAAACCGGCAGCTGGAGGTATATTTGAGCTTAAACAGAACATGGTGCAACTCTTGCACTCAAGTGGACAGTTTACAGGTCTTGCTCATGAGGACCCGCAAAGGTACATCCAAAATTTTCTGGAGATCAGTGATACATATATTTCTACAGGTGTGTCTTAGGATTATGTAAGACTTACTTTGTTCCCCTTTTCTCTATTGGGGAAAGCACGGAGGTGGTTAGATGCAGAACCGGCTAATTCTATCACTACTTGAGATGATCTTGCTCGGAAATTCTTGATAAGGTTCTTTCCGTCTGGAAAGACAGCAAAGCTAAGGAGTGAGATATTGAGTTTCAGACAGAGAGATGATGAAAATTTGTATTAAGCTTGGAACCGATTCAAATCCATGTTGAGGGATTGTCCCCATTACCACCAAGCTAATGAAGTGTTGGTGCATACTTTTATTGAGGCTCTCGACCCCAACACCAAAATTCTACTTGATTCAGCTGCAGGTGGACAGGCTTTTAGAGAAAACTTATGTTGAATTATACGCTTTGTTGAATCATATTTCACAGGGAAATCCAGATTGGCATGGTGATAACTCTAGAAATTCTACAAAGAAGGTTGCTGGGAAACTAGATGTGGATGCAGTGACTGCATTATCTGCTCAAATTTCAGCTATACAAAACATGATGAACAACCACTTCAATAGTTTGAATTTGGGGCAGCAACAAGCTCCCGTAAATACAGTACAACAACAGGTTTCTGTGATGTGTGCGAAAAAGGGGACCATACCAGCGAGTTGTGCAGTGCAAATCTGGATTTCGTGAATTTTATTGGTAATGCCCAGAGAGGAGTTAGAGCACAGAATTATGGAAATACTTACAATGTTGGGTGGAAAAATCACCCGGACTTCTCTTGGGGAGGTAATCAGAATCAATATAGGCCTTAAGGATATGCACCACAATACAACCAACAGCAGAGTCAAGGTAATTAAGTGGGTGCTACGCCTGGAAATATGAGTGTAGAAGATATGTTGAAGTAGATTATGGAAGAGCAATCAAAGCTGGCAACAGATGTGAGAAACAATCAGTTGGCTACTCAAAATTTGAAGAAGCAAATTGGTCAGTTAGCAAATACACAAAATACAAGGCCCCAAGGAGGTCTTCCAGGTGATACCGAGCCTAATCCGAAGCAGATGAATGCTATTGTTACTCGTAGTGGTAAGCAGGTAGAGGATATAGTTCCACCAGCAAAAGAATTGGAGCCGAAAGTAGTTATGATTGAAGGCAAACAAGTTGAGTCTGCCAAAAGCTCCAAATATGATAAAGTGATCCATAGTGTAAAGTTGCCTCCTCCTTTTTCTCAGAAGTTCAAGAAGAAGAAGGAAGATGAATTCTTTGGTAAGTTCATTTAACTACTTAAACAAGTGCACATTAATCTGCCTCTTGTGGATATCTTGCAGGGTATTCCAAAGTATGATAAGTTTGTGAAGGATATTGTTGCAAACAAGAGTAGATTGACAGATTATGCCACAGTTGCATTGACTGAAGAGTGTAGCTCTCGCATTCGAAATCGGTTACCCATCAAGCTGAAGGATCTTGGAAGCTTCACTGTAAAAATTACTCTAGAAGATCATGTATGTGCTCGTGGATTGTGTGATTTGGGGGCTAGTATAAATCTGATGCCCACTTTGGTTTTTATGGAGTTGGGTTTTGGTCGTCCTAAACCCACTACTATTATTTTGTATCTTGCAGACCGATCCGTGATAAGACTGAATGGTATTGTTGAGGATGTTCTGGTTCAAGTGGGTTCGTTGATCTTTCCAGTTGATTTTGTAGTGCTGAATTTTAAGCCTGACCCGAAAGTCCCATTTATTTTGGGGCATCCATTTCTGTCCACAGGAGGTGCGATCATTGATGTAGCAGCAGGGAAATTGACTATGCGAGCTCATGATAAGGTTGAGGTCTTTGATGTATATAGGGCTTTGAAGCTGCCAGAAATTTATGAGAACTTGTCAGCTATTATAGCTATAGATTTGGCAGCTGAAAACATCCACACTTTGTCTACATATCCTTTGGAAAAAGTTTTGATGGGGCAAGATATTTTTGGTGATGCGGAAGCTAGTGAAATGGTGCAGGTTCTTGATATGATGGGTATCTATGCTAAAGAGGGTGGATGTGAACCTTTAAATCGTTCACTCGGTCCTCCAACCAAGCCATCAATTGAGAAGGTACCGAAGCTTGAATTGAAAGAGCTTCAGTATCTTCTTCAATATGCTTTTTTAGGTGATAATGAGACCCTTCATATTATTCTTGCAGCAAATTTATCAAAGGAACAAGTTGATGCAGCATTGGTGATACTCAACAGAAGAAAGAAGGTTATTGGTTGGCAAATGTCTGACATCCATGGTATTAATCTGGGTTTATGCATGCATAAAATTTACATGGAGAAAGGGCATAAGCCGTGTGCAACACCAACGACGCTTGAATCAGGTAATGAAAGAAGTGGTAAGGAAAGAGGTAATTAAGTGGTTAGATTCGGGCATTGTTTACCCTATTTCTGATAGTACGAGGGTTAGTCCAGTACAGTATGTTCCAAAAAAGGGTGGTATGACGGTGATCTCGAATGATAATAATGAGTTGATTCCTACAAGAACTGTGACTGGGTGGCGTATTTGCATGGATTATCGGAAACTATATGATGCTACGAGAAAAGACCATTATCCAATCCCTTTTATTGATCAGATGTATTATTGCTTTCTTGATGGGTATTTCGGATACAATCAAATTGCTATAGATCCTCAAGATCAGGAGAAGACTACATTCACATGCCCTTATGATACTTACGCTTTCAAGCGTATGCCCTTTGGATTGTGCAACGCACCGGCTACTTTTCAGCGTTGCATGATGACTATTTTCTATGACATGGTGGAGGAGTTCGTAGAGATTTTTATGGATGATTTTTCAGTCTTTGGTAACTCTTTCGAGTTCTGTTTGCAAAATCTTGATAGAGTCCTTGCTCAGTGTGAAGAAACTAATATTGTTCTCAATTGGGAAAAGTGTTATTTCCTTGTGACAGAAGGTATAGTTCTGGGAAATAAAGTGTCAAAGCAGGGGCTCAAAGTTGATAGAGCAACGATTGAAGTTATCGAGAAATTACCTCCACCTATGTCGGTGAAAGGGGTGCATAGTTTCTTGGGATATGCTGGGTTTTACAGACGGTTGATTAAAGATTTTTCCAAGATTGCATGCCCCATGTGCACGCTCTTGGATAAGGATGTTAAATTTGTATTTTGTGAAGCATGCGTGAAGGCATTTGAGGTATTGAAGAAGAAGTTGGTGGAGGCACCTATCCTTATTTCTCCTGATTGGGCTTTACCATTTGAGCTCATGTGTGTCGCAAGTGATGTTGCAGTGGGTGAAGTTCTTGGGCAGCGGAAGAATAAGGTATTTCACTCTATTTATTATGCGAGCAATACCCTTGATGCAGCCCAAGTGAATTATACGGTGACTGAAAAGGAGATGCTAGCTTTGGTGTACGTATTTGACAAATTTAGATCATATTTGGTGGGCACTAGCATCATTGTATAGACGAATCATGCTGCAATACAGTATTCATTCAATAAAAAAGATGTTAATCCGCGGTTGATTAGATGGATCTTATTGTTACAAGAGTTTGATTTGGAGATTAAAGATAGGAAGGGGTCAGAAAATCAGATTGCTGACCATCTTTCTAGACTTGAAAGCTCGACACATGTAGTTGATGATGGGCGTATTTGTGAGGAATTTCCAGATAAGCAATTGTTAGTTTTGGGAGTTGATGAGTTGCCATGGTATGCAGACATTATGAATCTATTGGTAAGTGGGCTATTTCCTCCTGATTCGAGTCCTCAACAATAGAAGAAGCTGTCATATGAGGCACGTTCCTATATTTGGGAAGAGCCTTATTTATTCAAGCAAGGGAATGATCAAGTAGTAAGAAGATGTATTCCGAATGCAGAGATGAAACAGGTGTTGGAGATATGCCACACATCACCTTATGGTGTTCATCATGGTGGTGAACGCACAGCCCAAAAAATTCTGCAATCGGGTTTCTTCTGGCCTTCTATATTTAAAGATGCTCATGCATTTGTGAAGAGTTGTGACCAATGCCAATTTATGGGGAATATTGCAAAGCGACATGAGATGCCTCTAAACAATAACCTAGAAGTTGAAATCTTTGATGTATGGGGGATAGATTTTATAGGCCCTTTCCCGAAGTTGAATGGAAATCAATACATACTTGTAGATGTGGATTATGTGTCTAAGTGTGTAGAGGCTGCTGCTCTTCCTACGAATGATTCCAAGGTTGTGGTAAAGTCCCTTCAAAAACACATCTTCACAAGATTTGGAACTCCAAGAGCTATTATTAGCGATGGAGGTTCACACTTTATAAATTATTGGGTGAAGAGTGTGTTGGCGAAATATGGTGTTAGACACAAGGTCTTAACAGCGTATCATCCTCAAACAAGTGGCCAAGTAGAAGTGTCTAATCGCGAGATAAAACAAATCTTACAAAAGACGGTCAATACTCAGAGGAAAGATTGGTCACTCAAGCTAGATGATGCTCTTTGGGCTTATCGAACTGCGTATAAGACTCCTATAGGGACTTCTCCCTATCATATTGTCTTTGGGAAAGCATGTCACCTCCCGGTTGAGCTTGAGCACCGAGCATATTGGGCGGTGAAGAAGTTGAATCTAGATCCGGAGTTGGCTGGTAACAGGAGGTTGTTGGAACTCCATGAGTTGGAAGAGTTTCATTTCCATGCATATGAAAATGCGAAGATCTACAAGGAGAAAATGAAGCGATCGAACGACAAGCACATCCTACACCGCACTTTTGAGCCAGGCCAGTTGGTACTATTGTTTAACTCAAGACTTAGGTTGTTTTCGGGCAAGCTAAGAGCTAAGTGGAGTGGGCCTTTTGAGGTAAGTCGCACAACTCCTCATGGTGCGGTAGAAATCTTGAATAAAGAGGATGGTACAAGTTTTATGGTAAATGGACAGAGATTGAAGCACTATTTTGGTGAAGAAGAGAAGCAGAAGGAGGACATGCTTCACCTTGATATCAATTGAGCTAAGTGTGGTCGGGCCACGACATTAAACAAGGCGGTACATGGGAGGCAACCCATGAATAGTTAGGATTTATAGAGTAAAAATACAAAAAAAAAGAGTCGTGCCACGACCAAAACTAAGGCGCTTGATGGGAGGCAACCTATCTCTTTTAAAATTTTTCTTTTCAACTTAGTTCTAGAATTTTGTATTTATACAGAGACACACGGAGCATTTTGCCATGAAAATTCACGAGAAAAAGGTAAAATTGGTGGATAGATGATCATTTGAAGGTGACGGGAAGGTAGGAAATGCTTTGGAGAGATGTTTTGCATCATGGGACCCTGAAATTATGTGAAAAATGGGAAAAACGCCCAGGTATGATTTTGAGCACAGAGGCGCGCCCAAGGGCGTGCCAGGCCACTGAGGCCCAAATTTTTTTTCACCTGGGCAGTGGGCAGGCACGCCCAAGGGCATGCCAGGCCGCTCCTGCCCCATATTTTTGTATGATCGGCAATAGGGTAGTGCGGCAAAGGGCGTGCAGGGCCGCTACCCCCTTAAGTTCTTGGTCAATTTTTTTTAACAAGAAGATCCTACCCCACCCCCTATCCTTTAAATCCCCAAATCTTCTCTTTATTTCTCACAAACCTTCTCCAAGTCAACACCAAAGGTACGATTTTTCTCCCACAAACAAAAAAAAAATTCTCTTCCTTTTCTCTTCTCTTGCCCACACATAGCACAATTTCTCACCTTCTCCTCTTTGGGTTTTGATTACAAGACTCCATTCAATCTATCAAGGCATGTTTCTTTAAGCTTTCTCTCTCTAGATTGCTATGAGCATGTTGAAATTGTGGGGATTCTTGAAATTCGAATTTTTGATGCCATGTATGCTCTTTGTTGTTTGCCTTGAGTATTATGCTATATTTGGAGCTTATGTGGTGCCCTGAATGAAACTTGAAGTACAAGTGTAATTGTTCCTATTAATCTGGTTTTTAGTTGAAATAATTGAAAGTGGGTTTAGCTTTGTTGGTGATAATTGAGAGAATTGGTGGTTGAAATCACTTGATACAACTCATATGTTGTTGAATATGTATGAATCTTGTTTGAATTCTTGAGTAAGACAAGTAAGTCATTCTAAATGATAATTATGGGATAATTGAACTTGTCTTGGGAATGTTAAATTTGTCTATGGTTTGGACTTGGTAATTGGCATTAAGTGATGAGGGGAAGTCTGAGTACCTTACACCCATATATTTTGACTTGGTGCTAAGAAACTAAGTGTGGGGTGGCCCTTAAAGCCAACGAACATTGAGTTGGTTAGCTATCTTTACGTGGGAAATTGACATGCTTGTGGAACTTTATTACAGGTACAATGTCAGAATCTAATATGTCTGCTTCCAGTTCTCACAAGCGACGACAGTCAAGAAATAAGGTCCCATCAGCCCCCCAGTCCCGAAAGGCCAGAAACAAAAGTATGGGCTTAATGCTGTATCTAGTGCCTGCAAAAATTGGTATAAAAGTCAACCCAAAGCCAATACTTTATAGATGAGAGTATTGATAGGGCCAGTCTAGCTCGGACTTACCCTAAGATATTGGCTTGAATTGTGCAAGTGGGTATGGATTTCATCTTCGACAAACCTACGAATTGTAACCTCCATCTAGTGAGGGAATTATATGCTAATTGGAACCCAGATGCACCTACCAGCTTGGTGGTTGTACGAGGTTCGGATGTTATACTTGATTCCTTGGGCCTTAATGGATTATTGGGAGTAAACACTTTGAGCTAGTCCCCACGACCTACTCAGGCTGAATGTTAGGCCTCCCTATGTAGAAATTCGACACACTCTTTGCGGCGAACGTTCGACAGTGAGATGGCTGCGCCATCACAAAAAAGGGTACCACATGAGTCTACCCTATGCTCATTTCAATAAAGAGGTGCGAATTTGGTTGAAGATTGTGTGTTGTTGCTTGATTTTGGGTAGCCACATGACGGAGGTCACGCGGATCGTGTCTGTCTGGTGTATGCTCTCATGACTGATGTGGAAATTGATGTAGGTTCTGTGTTGCTGTCGGCTATGAGCCGAGCTCTTCTACAAGGAGGTCTTCAATATGCTTTTGGCGGTTTATTGACTAAATTAATGAGAGCATTTGAAGTGCCCGAAGAAGCTTTTGAATATGATCCTTCTTTGGTGACGACGCCTGTGGATGTCACCCAAACCAAGGCACCTGATGCACTCGGCCCCTCTCTCACATTAGCCGAGCGTCACGCTTATGATGACGGGATCTTAGCCCGTATGTATGGGTTGGAGATGCTACGACACAAGACTGGGGGTAGGCCCTCTACGGCGGAAGAGCTGAGCCAGGTTGAGAGGGATTATCCTCTTAACTAGCATACCATGGCATTGTTGTGTATTAGGCCTGATTTTATTGAGCCTATGGATGATGATGTCCCCACAGATAAAAATGACCGCCAAACCGATTTCGATGATGTCGAGGTGAAGGCGGATGATACACTACTAGCAATTCCCGGGCCGGAGGATGACGATTTCCTTGACTGACCAGGGAGCTCCTTACACCCTACTCTTGCATTTTTTAATTTTTGTAGCATTGGGGATAGTGCTAATATTTTAAGTATGGGGTGGGGTGTTATGGGATTCCTTTGTATGTATGTATATATGTGTTTCTGTATGTTTCTAGTTGTTTTAGTTTGGGTTCCTTAGCCTTTGTTTTCGGTTCTTTTACTAAGGATAGTCCGTTTGAATCGTAGAAAACCACAAAAAGATTTTAATTTTTTGTTTTTGTTGATTTTGGTTTTTATTACTTTTGAGTCTCCTTTAGTCATAGTATTAAGGGCTTTGCTCTATGATGGATGGATGACGACCATCTTAAGAGCAAATTAGTCATGTATTGTTGGGTGTTCTGGCTTGCTATACAATTGTGCATACACGTGTTAAACATGCTAGGATATACAATAGCAAGTGTTGAGACATCTAATGCTCACTCAGTCGACTTGATAAGTTGCTTAATGTTGAACTTGTGCATGACTTCGGATAAATTGTATGGGGAGCCTGCTTTAGTTAAACATGTACCATGTGTGAGTGAGATTTTTGTGATATTCCATGTGCATAGTCATGTATAGAACTTGCCCGGTGTGTTTGCAAAGCGAAATAAAAAGTGTTGAGTTTAGGAGATGATATAGGCATTTCGTTGATAGCCATGTTTTATACTGACTTTATCTACCCTTTTTGCATGATCTTAGTAGCCCTGTTGAGCCTTTAGCCTATTCTTTGGTAGCCTTGTATGTAGCTTAATCCTTTTCTTTCAATTAACCATAATTTGATCCAAAACTCCTAAGCGCTTTAATTGAGAAATTAAGATGTTAAGGAGTGTAAAAAATTGAAGAAGGAAAAAGTGAAGTTGAAGCCCTAAGTAAATAGCCTTTGGGTGTGTGAAAAATTTTATGTGTTGTTGGTAGGGAGTATGGTAATGAAAAAAAAAAAGAAGTGAATCATTTGTTGATAGCAGTTACTCCTTGCCTAATATGCTTAAGCTAGCTTAAAGAGATGGGGCAAAACAAAAGAGAGTTGGGAAGATAAAAGTGGTGGAAAACAGGTTGGTAGAAGGTGGCCTTAAATATAATTTGTAGTGTATTAAAGCGCTTAGGGAAGATAGTTGGTAGAAGGTGGCCTTGATGTAATTTGTAGTGTATTAAAGCGCTTAGGGAAGATAGTCACTATTCTTGAACAAATAGTTCCTACCCGTCCCTTAGCCTACATTACAACCCTTAAAGTCCTACTTGATCTTGAGCTTTAACATTTTGACATTAGTGGAGTACTACACTAAGGGCAAGCTTATGGTTCATCTTGTGTTACATATGAATTCTTTTCGAGAGTGAGTGAACTTTTACTCATGCACCCATTTAATAATTACTTTGTGTGAAATATTAGGTGATTCTCTTGTGGTGAGGGCGCATGTTTAGCAAAGTGTGGTGATCTTTTGGTAACGTGTCATGCATGAATTCGCAACTAGTAAAGTTTTTTTGTGAGGATAGTTTGCTTTAATTTGCTATTCACTCTTTGGTGATACTAGCATGTTAGTGCATCATTTGATGAATAAGGTTGTGTATCTATGTAGGAATACCTATTGTGTGTCGGTTGTCTTAAGTTGCCCGAGTTGGAGTATAGTTATTGTTCGAGGACAAACAAAGGTTCAAGTGTGGGGTGGCGATCTAAGGCGTATTTATATGCCTTATTGCCAACTTTAACCAATGTTTACCTTAGTTTTGAGAGCAATACGTATGTATTTTGTATGGTTTTGATGGAATATGTGATATTATGCTAACAAATATGATTAGACCCTTGTAGGTGGAATTTGCGACTATTTGGAGCGTGTTTGGCATGGAAAACGAGGCTTGGAGGAGCTATGAGTGAAGGATATTGAAGATAAGAGGCAAGCCAAAGATTTGAACTTGAAGAATCAAACCAAATCCACAAAAAAAAGTCGACGAAAGGAAGAAAATCAGAGATTAAGGGCCTGACGCGCCAAGGGGCGTGCCAGGCCGCTTTTGGCAAAAATTCCACCCAATTGGGCAGCAGGGGGGCGTGCCCAGGAGCATACCAGGCCGACTGGGAGCACCTTTTTAGAGGCAAAATTTTCCTAAGTGCCAGGCGTGCCCAAGGGCGTGCTGGGCCGCTTTTTGGCAAATTTTTGCCTCGACATTTTGTCTATAAATAGGGATTTAGGGTCATTGTATCATAATTCCATCTTGACTAGACTACTTTGGGCGTTTTTAGGCATTGAAATTAGGTTTCATTCTTCGTCTTTTCAGTTTTTATTTCTTTTTATGGTATTTTATTACTTTTGGATGTTAATTTAAGTTATGAGTGGCTAAAATCCCTCATTCTTGGGGTTGAGGCTATGAACATGAATCTCTTGAGTTGATTTTATTGGTTTTTGCTGAAGTTTATCATAAATTGGTTATTCTTATATTCTTAATTTTTGTAATATCCCGTACATTTCTAACCTTATTTGGTGACTTGGAGTCATGTTTACTTGATGATTAAGATCACTAAGTAAGTATTTTGTAGTGTTTTGATAAGGTATTGGATGATATACTAGTATCAGACGGAGTAGGAAAAATTTCAGCAAAGTGGCCAAACTTGCGCCACTCCCTGTTTCAGGGTGTGTGGCGCAAGCCACCTGATTCAGAGGGGCTGCAAAACTCGCGCCACTGCCCTGCTTTGCAGCAGTGGCGCAAGGCACAAGGATTATGGTCTTTCCGAGCTTGTTTCGCGACGCAATGCAATGTTGATTTTTTTTCCATGGTTTCTTTTGGTTCTTTGGTGTTTATTTAATCCTTGTGAAGGTTTCAAATACCTCGATACACTTCCACATGATCAAATCATGAAACACAAGAAGTTACCAAAAATGTTCAATTAAGCCATGGACGGCTAGAATGTCTAGTTTTGCGATTAAGGCTACGAAAGGGAATCTCATAAGTGAATATTGTCGTGACGTTATGGAATTATTTAAACATGAGATATACGATGGATTATACGTTAATTTTAGTGGGCTAAGCTAATATGTGTTATTGGGCCCCAAATGGAGGCCCAAAACAATGCCAAAATGGAAAGGCCCAAAAGGAAAAATGACCCATTCTTGTTGACTATAGAGACATGGCATTTAATGTCAAAGAAGTGGCTAAGGATGACCTAAAAGGCTCTATAAAACAAGAGAAAAATCAGATTTTTAAGTCATTACAAGTCTCATGCCTTTTTGATATTTTCTCAAACATTTCTCTCTTTCCAAAACCCTAAGGCAACTATTCCCTTTGGACACTTTGGACAAGATCATCCCTTTGCAAGATTGGGTAAGTATTTATTCTTGTGGTTTAGCATATTATATGCATGAAGTATTGTGTATATCATGATGGTTGTGTTGGAAAGGTTGAATAGGACACTTTTGCCCTTTGGTAAAAGATGTGCCATTTTGTGAATTAAACTTGAAATATGACTTGTGGGTTTGATGAAAGAGCATGATATGGATGAAATATCAACATGTATGGTGTGATTATGTTACTAAAATTGTTATTTTCCATAAGTGTAAATTATGGGATTTTGGCCGATATGTGCTATGAGGTGTATTACGGTGACTTGATGGATTATTTGTGATATGGTGTGAATGAGAAAGTGTAAAGAAGAAGCTTTGTTGCGAAATGCTATTGGTTATGATGTTTGGTCAATGTATGGCATGTTGTGGTATTTTTGGAATGGTCATGCCGAAATTTCATTGTAAAGGGGGAAATGGCGTTATAGGCAATTATGTACCTTTTGTCGTCTTTTGCACTTGTAAGGTGGTTAGATGTTGACGTAAACTCCGTTATGTGCTTGTGTTGTAGAGTAAGGGGGCTGGATCATTATATTCGTTAGGATTGTGGATTCTTATTGAGAGGCTAAGGTATGTAAGGTTATTCTTGTCCGTATCCTTCTGCCGCACATATTGCTCCCTTTGCCATTGTACTTGTACTTATGTCGAAAAGTTCCAAGGTATCTCATGTCAAGTTGGTTACCTATATATATTTATTCATATGTCTCTTGTACATTGAACATTGTCCCAAAGTTCCAATAACGTGATAACCAACAATGTTTCAAGTTCATAACTAAAGAATGAAAGTAATGCATACTTGTTTGAGTACGGGTGGTAGCTCAAAGGGGCGAAAGCCTAGCTAGAGACGATCCCGAGGTATCACGGGTGGTAGCTCAAAGGGGTGAAAGCCTAGCTAGAGACGATCCCGATTGATTATTGGACACAGGGGGTAGCCCAAAGGGGTGAAAACCTAGCTAGGGCCGAACCTGCTTTATTGATTTATGGGTGGTAGCTCAAAGGGGCATAAGCCTAGCTAGAGACGATCCCAATATTGTTATTTACCACTGATCAGTTGGTCCCAGGCATGATGTGATTATTGTTGATATTGAGATGAATGATAAAGGAAATAAAGAATGTAAAGTACATGGTTCCACACATATGGAAATGTTGGTTTATCTATATTGCCTATTCTCTTATCTTTGATATACATTGGTGTTCTCACTTATTGATACAGTTTTCTTATTGCCTTGCATACTCAGTACATTCTTCGTACTGACCCCCTCGGGGGAATCTACCTTACTTGCTGCAGGCACAGGTACTAGTAGACCTCCATTGTAGGTTGCGGATCTTTTGCGGACATTTGGTGAGCTCCAGTTGGTTCGGGGCTTTCCGAGTCTTCTATTTACATTTGTTTTGGTATTGTGTATATGTATAGAGCGGGGTGTGTCCCGACTCTAGGTTGGTGTTGGTTATGCATCTGTAGAGGCTTTGTAGATGTTGTGGGTCAGACGAAAGGAATGTAATGAACTGATGTTTTGTCTTGATGGCCCTAACGGCCAAGTTTCATAATTCTCATATATGTGTCATAACTTCCGCTTTTGGCATTTTATATTTGTTTGTGGTGGTGATGACTATTTATGAATGAAGATTGGTTCTCTCGGGCCTTGTCGGCTTCGGGTGCCATGTCCGTCCCGTTGGAATTCGGGGCGTGACAATTTTACTATTTGAATGCTTGATCACCATTGAAATAAATCCCTTGTCTTGAGGTGAGCTCGAGAGAGAAACTAAGAGATAGAACGTGGAATATAAGGAGCGTGATCTTTACTCACGGAAGGGATTCCAAGAGATTGATAGGCGGTTAGGATCGAGAGGTACCTAATCCGCCGCGCTTGTTCAATTACGAGAAGATAGATTTAATGCATTAGAATTGGTTAAACTTATCACCGCTCAATGATGTAGTTAGGTTTCCAATTTCTAGTAGAAGGTTATAGTTTGGAGATGAATATAATTGTAACATTAACCTCGTGATCAATAACCAAGATAAACGACTCAAATTGCTTAAACTAGTAACAATTACGCTCAAGAGATGACGTTCGGAGTGCCTTAGCCCTAGGAATTTACTTTTTATTGACTTTTAAAGCATATTTGCAAAAACTAAAGTTACGGTAGCGAAGATAGTAGTTTATAGTCCTCAATCATCTAATTTTTAGTAACAAATCCCTTTCCCTTTTCGCAACACTAGTTTTTAATTATTGTTTGACGTCTAAAATTGATTTTTGTTGACGAAAGTCCCTTGGGTTCGATATCCGGCTCTTTTAAAGGGTCACTGTATTACTTGAATGATCACGTACACTTGCGTCTATAGCTGGGTTGCAACAGGAAGAGAACTAGAAAAGGATCAAAATGGTCCCAAATTGTCACACCCCGAATCCCAACGAGGCGTGATTGGCACCCGTAGCCGACATGGCCCGAGAGAACCAATCTTTACTTACTCAATCATATGCATGCCATAAGAAACCCATAAACACATATCAACTATCAAGACCAACAATGGAAGTCATGGAACATGATATATGTACATATATGCGAAACTTGGCCGTTGAGGCCACCAAGTCAAGGACGACATATCCCTTCTACATTCATACACCCACATCCGTCTACAAAAGACTCTAACAAGAGCATTGACCAAAATGAACCATAAGTCGGGACAAGTCCCCGCATTACACAATATATACAATACCAAAACATATATACACTCTGACTCGGAGAAGCCCCGAATGAGCTGGAGCTCACCAAAGAGCCGCTAACACTGGCAATCTACTGAGGAGGCCTACTGGGACCTGCGCCTGCAGCAAGTAAGGTAAATTCCCCGAGAGGGGTCAGTACGAAATAAGTACTGAGTATGCAAGGCTCAGATGAAACTGTACAAACATATGAATAATCAATGTGAATAAGTCACCATGTTACGCTTTGGAAACCATGTGGATTGCTTTCATTATTTTCATTACTTTCTTTATCTCAATGCTCACATGTCATGACATATCACAATGTGCCCGGGCCCCGACTGATCAGTGGGTCTTTCATATCATATCATTGTGTAGGGATCGAGTCGAGCTAGGCTTATGCCCCTAGACTTGCCACCCATACATCAATGCCTCGGGATCGAGTCGAGCTAGGCTTACGCCCCTAGACTTGCCACCCATAAATCCAAACCTCGGGATCGAGTCGAGCTAGGCTTACGCCCCTAGACTTGCCACCCGTACTTGATCATTGACCACATTTTCATTACTTTGTTCATTACTTTGAGATTGATACTTTGATAGTCATAACATCACTTTGGAACTTTGGAACACAACATTGTTGGAAACTTTGAATCATTGACCAATAAGTGAAGGACATATGAATAAATATCAATGACAAATATAACATTACTAGCACCATGATACCATTGGAACCATTGGACAATAATCCATGAACAAGAGACACAAGTATAGGCACTATTGGAATATTGGAACATTAACCATGAATATGCGAAATGAGATTCACAATTGATCAATGATTAGGAAATATATGACAATGACCATAGATAATTGCATATGGAATACCTTAGTATATTTCGGAATAGAACTAGAGAAATGTCAATGTGAACACTATTGGCCGTAGAAAGATACGGACAAAGTAACCTTGCATACCTTGGATGCACAATACGAATAGACAACCTTCGATGCGTATACAATGATCCCTCTCCTTCACTCTACAACATACATACATAACGAATTCACGTTAACCACGAATTACTTTACAAATGCATACAATGTCAATGAATTACATGTTTGCCTTTAAACATGTCATTTTCCTTCGACAAAACTATTGATATACCATTCTTCCAAAAATTCCAAAAAATTCCCAACATTGATCAATACATGAAAATCAATACATTTCACCACAATACTTCTCCTTTACACTTTCTTATCCATAACACATCACAAATAATCCTTCAAAGCACCTTAATTCAACTCATAACACATATCGGCCAAAAATCCCATAATTTCCACTTTTAGCCAAGAACAAATTTAATGCCAAAAATAACACCATACATGTTCATATTTTGTCCATACCATGCTTTTTCATCAAAGGCACAAGGCCTAATTCAAGTTCAATTCACCAAGATAGTATATCTTACACCAAAAGCAAAATACACTATTCATCACTTTGCCAACACCACTAGCATAATATACATAATCTCCCATGCATATAATATGTTAATCCATGAGGATAAATACTTACCAAGTCTTGGAATATGTTGATCTTGTCCAAGGAGTCCAAAGGGATTATTTGCCTTAGGGTTTGGAAAAGAGAGAAATGTTTTAAGAAAATATCCAAAAGTTATGAGAGCTTTTGATAATAAAATCTGATGTTGGGGAATTTATATAGACCCAAGGTCATTCTTAGTTCCATGTGGCATTAAAGGATATGTTCAATTGGTCAATTATTGCAAGAATGGGTCATTTCCTCTTTGGGCCAAGTCTTTTAATCCCATTTGGGCCTAATTTTGGGCCCAATAATACATATCCATGCAACCCAACAAATTTCATGTATTATTCACCATATATCTCATGTTTACATATTTCTATAATGTCACTACAACATCCTCTTAAAAGATTCTCATTCGTCGCCTCGATCGCAAAAATTGGAATTCTAGTCACCCTTGGCTTCATTGAACATTTTGGATCACTATTCACATTTTATGATTTGATCATGTAGGAGTATGTAGGAGTGTATTGAAGTGTTTGACTCTTATGCTCCATGAAATCACAACACACCTCCTACGACGATCTAATCGCACATGTTACGTCCGATATCAAATGTTTCCCCAATGACACTATAAAACACATATGCATGGCATCTCAACACCTATGTAGATATGATCCCAAGGTATCAAGTGAGGTTATAAAGTACGGGGTGTTACACAAATACCACGAGTCAAGTCACGATTCATGGACTCTCTCACAAGTCGTACACTAACTCATGGTATGCAGTTTCAGCAAAATTCTAAATGTTTTAAAAAGGAGTAATTCAGTCTTTCCCCTACTTTTAAGTCCTATACTACATTTTTTTGAGTCCTATAGAGGAGTATTATCATAATAAAACGACCAGTTACTCCTCATTCCGCTCAACTCCCAAGAAAGTCAGAAAGGTTCTCTCTCAAGTCTAAGCCTAGGGTTCATAATCAAGATTAAATCTCAAGCTTTTAGTAAAGATTTCTCAAACTATTAGGTATGTGGAATTTCAGTGAGGATTTTCTTTCACCCTCATGACCAAAATTTAAGATATTTGGTTATGATTTTTATGATTTAAAATTTAGGGTTTGTACCTATTTATTTAAATTACTTTAATTTCAGTTTCAACATGTTAGTTCTATGAATATTATTCTTATTTAAAGAATTATGCATGAATTTCTATAGTGTTATTTTAATCCAAAAAGTCAAACAAGGATTTATCATGAATTGATCTCATGATCTTAGAATTATAGTAAATTTAGCATGACTAGTTCCATGATCTCAGAATTCAGTAAAAGCAGTTAATTTGAACAAGTGTCCTGATTTATTTTCATATATATTGATAGTTTAAGCTATATATGAGTAAATAGTAAATACATTTTATTTTGGAAGTAGTATTTAGCACAAGGGTTCAAAGAACCTAATTCCAAGAACTACATTGTCACCGTAGGATTAGAGTCACTCACAGTTAGGTCGGATCTTTAGCTCACAACGCCTAGTAGTGGATCCATATCAGACAGGTTCTACACCTTTTGCAATGTGTAGGGCACCGTCCCAACTGGGATTATAGGTTGGATTTCATGAGCACACGTGATGTATGTCCATTATAAGAAACTTCCAGTATCAGCTTTACTTTATATATATTATTTATGATCTCACAGATTTACAGTTTAGACATGTTTCAGCTCTCATAAAAGAAATTGATTTATGTTTTACAACATGTACTCATGCATTCTAAAATGTTTACATTCTCTAGATTTTAGACATGTTCTTTATAATATTGTTTATTTCATAATTTTAAGTTATCAGCATAATCTCACATACTCAGTACATTCAATATTACTGAATGCATACATTTCTTTTAGGCTAAATCCTATCATAATATAGATTCAGGTGCCAGTTCCTAGACTCGTGGCTAGATCAGACTTGAAGATACTACATTCCAGTGTTGGTGAGTCCTCTTCTTTTAAGGAAGGTAGGGGATTAGTATTTCCTTCTTTATAGACATTATTAGTCTTCAGTTTTCAGTTTTTACAGTTAGCTGGGGGTCTTGTCCCAGCAACTCATCTTTGTCAGTAAAGGCTTATTCAGACATAGTCGGTTTAGTTAAATGTTGGTTTTTTTGATTGTTATTTTTGTTGATCAGTTTGATTAAAATTTTGCCCATTTCATACATAGTTAAGCTTTCGCTCAGATATTTAGATTTGTTGGTTTTATAATAGAATGCAAACACCAAGGGTTCTCTTAGGGTAACTTGTGGTTCTAAGTGCCTTGTCGCTTCTAAGGTGTAGACTCGGTCCATGACATCACCAAAAAAATTTGAAGTAATTAAAAGACCTATCACTTAACAAGATATGAATTGGGGAAACAGGGACCCTATCACTTCCACATACGACTCTTATAGAGTAAGATTTTATAATGTTCCTTCTAGTGAGGACTCAGAGTTGAGGGAATATCATAAACTTTGTCCCTATAACAACACAAAAGAATTAATACTTTAGAAACTTAGAGTCTAACTCCTCACGTAACCCGTTTAACAATATTATAAGATATAAAAACTTTATTGATTTTAAATAAACATGTACTATATGACCTAACTAGTTTTTAGTACCTCCAGAGGGAAACTTACAAATAATTAAGAGTACTGATCATGCTTATCAACTTCAATACAGAGAGCCATGTAAATCAACAAGTCAAAACTATGTTTCAATCGTATGAATAAATTAAGTATGACAACAATTTTATTAAACTTTTGTGAGGAAAATCATCATAGAATTCTTGTCAGAAGGAGTGCATACATATCAATAATATAGGTAACAAGTAGTATGTAATCAAACCTTGTATAAACCAAGTATCGTGTACTCCATGTTTGATATATCGTGTACTCCATGTTTGATATAGCATGTAAACTGCATATGAGGGACCTATAGTTTAAATAATTTATAAATTGTTAACCGTTAAAGGAAACTTGCCAATCATGGTAGTGAAGCTATCAAAATAGTATTATGTATATCCTTACGTTATGAAACATGCAATGCATATATAGTCTTATCAACGATGCACTATGAGAAAAAAAATATAGATTCCTAGTGATTTATTCTCATAGGTATCTAATGCCCTTGCTATCTACAAAATTCTTAATGGGCACATTTTAATCATGGTTTGTAATCTATATTCATGCCTCGCGTAGATCGGTATGCAGTATATAAATATTTTCCCTACAAAAAACTTGTGAATGAATGGATATGACATTCCTATTAACAAACTTAGAACTTATGAAAAGCATAGTAATGGAAGGCTTTGTCAATAGTGGTGCATCTTCTTCACAAAATATTGGCACATAATCACTGAATCACAAACACGTATCCTCTAGATAAAGGATCTATAATGCAACAAAATGTAACTAATTGACCCCCTAAGGACGCATAGCAGGTATGCTAATACACTAAAGGAAATGAGGGGCATGTTTACACTTACGCTATTAAACATGCAACACAAATATTCTTATAAATACATAAACTATAACACTTACCTTCAGATTCATCAATGACTTAATATTATGGGCCTCTAATGCCCCTGTAATAATAAGTTATCTCATGAATCCACCTAGACATGATTCGTAATCTACAATGTATCCAACATGTAGGTTATCATGTAGCATATAAGCATTTCTAGTATAAATAACCTAGTATGTACTCAATTAACTTGATATAGCCCACTTCTACGGCCAATTCACTCGTAATGTCCACACTGTGTAACAACCGACCTTTATAAAGAGTAAATAATATTCTACTAAAAACCTATAAAAGAAATAATATATATTGGCTAAACTGTAAGGCAACAAACATGTAAACAAATAAACTCTAAGGCATGTATCACCCCATAGATAAACTATCAACCACATAGTATGCATAAACTTTAAATAACTTAATTCAGTAAATATTGATGCCCGTACAACTTATGTAAGTACCTCTATAAACCTTAGAAAAATTATTCCCTTACTAAAAGCTTCATTTTTATGTAAATACTCAACTCAAATTATTCAAATATCATTTTATTAGATATAAACATAGCCATTGCTTTCTCGAAACAATTATCTGCTATCATATCTCCTGTTACTCTGAGCATCTTCATAAACATTAAATATGTCTAACTCCTCAATTTCCTTCAATTCTAATTTTGGGTCAACTAACAATTCCCTTAAACTTTAGCACACAACATCCTAGGGACAATCATTACATAAGAATTATCATAAAGTAATTGTAAATTACTTATTCTCAATTTAGATACCAAAGGGACCCACATAAGTCACACATCTAGCTAGGGATATTTGAGGCATGCAGTCTGTAGAAGACACCATATGACTATCGGTTATAAGCTAAAACTGACATTGTGGCGATTCTGGCACTTGGCCTCTTGGATGAATCTAAGGTCTCCTTCAATAGGCAAAACCTGGATAACTCTTAAGCTGAGGGTGAACTAAAAGTAACTTATCATAGCTTAACTTTATTGCACAATCTAGTAGAGAAAAGAAGAGTTACCACTATTAAATGGCCGATAGCCTCCTTATTATGAGTGTGGTTCACAACACATTTATAATTAAGACTCTACTAGACAAAGCTTGCGGACTCTCTAGGATATGATATTGTTGTAATACCTAGTTTGTCACACCTCAGCCTTGGGAGGCTCAGTTGGCACCCTGTTTTTTACTTGACTATGAGGGAACCTACGGTATTGGACATACACTAGAAAAGTATATCAATCATAGAAGCTAAGGCCATGCTCAGAGAGTTTTGTAGTCCTAGGTAAACATAGAATACATAACATCCTATAATAGCAGCATATCAATCGCTATGCAAACCGGCAAGACCACCATAATGTCTAAAAAGTACAAAAATACAAGAAATATAAACAAGGGTTGACAAGGCTACATGATGATAAATGATATAGTAAGGCCGATACAGCTGACTAGAATATACTACAACACCACTCAAGTCTGCAAACCTCTAAGGGTATAACATTTGTACGAGATGGGGTGAAAACCTACCCATCGGTTACATATAGTAATAGACTCCCAAAACTTTGAACATGGTAACTCTGAATAAAGTGAAACTTACCAACCAACTGGAACTTGGTAATGCTACTATAGAGGCTTGTCTATCTGTTAATCCATCCTGCAGGCATAAATACAACACCTCTAAACAATAGAGACATTTATACAAAATAATGTAAAGAGTATGTATGGTGATTGAATAACTAAAATTGAAATTGACATCATGAATGTTGTAAGAAATCAGATAGTGAGTCAAAGGGTAGTCAGAACATACTTATCTTCTTGTGACTTAGATCTTGCAACCCATAGTTAAATTCATAATTAATTATGTAATCAATTCAACTTAATCGGGCCAAATGATATCATAAACTACTTAATGTACCCTGAGAAGGGAGTTAAGAGTATTCTCCACCCCTGTCAAATAAAGTAAGGGGGAACTAGAAGAGAAAAGGAAAAAGAGCAAAGGTTTGACAAGTCTAATGAGGAAAGAATGACTGGCACGTTGACTACCTTCGATAGATGAAAGAAAACTCAAGTGGTCAGAAAAAAGAGAAAAATGTCTATTACCCTTTCTTAATAAGTAAGAAATTAGTAGCAGATAAACTATCCATATTAAAATATTTATTATAAATCTTACTACTCAAGATAGTAAAAAATAAAGTTTCATCCAAAAAACATTTGACCTAAAGTAAAAGTGTTATATCTTACAAAACTGCCCTTCCATATAGAGGTCATTCAATATCTCTCCCATATCTGAGGCTACTTTTTGATCTTATTCCAATTTGCATGCAAAAAGACCAGGTTTTGACAATAAATCCAATGACTACTTGCACTGGGTTCCAGAACTCTTTGCGACCTCATCACTTTAATCTGCAGAAGATACTTTGAGTCTCCTAAATCTTTCATATCAAACTAGTTCTTAAACTTCTCTTAAGCTCATTAAACAAACAAAACTACTACAGATAGACTAGGATATTTCTTATGTCAAACCATTAGATTGAATGAAATCTCTGATGTCAATGATACAAAAAAAGGATATATATATATAATGAATGGAATATACTGCTAGAGTATTTGAAATCATCTACAAAGCCAACAACAGGCACAGTCGATCATAAATTCCACATGATGTCGTATACCCTTAACCAACCTTGTCTCTCGCTTGTCGATATCTCAATGAGAATAGATAAGAGGCTCGTGGAATTGACTTGAGGGGGACAGGGATGGCTATATTTTTGGGAGTGAACTCTGGGTGAATATGAAGTGCATGGATACAAGTTATGCCTTGGAATGAAAGGCAATTTTTAATTTGCTTTTTCTATGAACAAAGAAGACATAAGTAATGCAACTATAAATCTCATGGAGAGTTCTATTTTTTGGGAAATCACTTCTTCGAGATCAATTCTAAAAATATCAAGATTAGAATGAAATTCTAGTTAGACCCTAACCGCTTTGTTGGAACTAATTGATAGACTCTTAGTTTTCAATAGAACAACCAGGCGCTATGCTACACTAAACAAGATAAAAAGATATTAACGACCTTGTGCTATAATGGTCAAAATCCCTCCACCCCACCAAAAATTAAATAACATGTGGTGCCTAAGTGTGACACATAAGGCTTGGTTTTCATGATTACTATGAAATAGATTATGGACTCAATTCATCATGAACTGGAAGGATGACATCTATCAAGACATAACCTACCTGTTTTTGATATAATAATACAAATAATATTCAAATAATAGCCCAACCAGCCACCATAAGCTTGTCAGGTACAAAAAACAATCAATATGACCTACCAGACCCCCATAATCTCTGTAGGTATAAATTAATCAATATACCCTTATTGGAAATGCTATGGCCTGTAGGAAATTCACACTACTTGTATGTTATGATATAGTCCCTTAAGTACTCTATGTAGCTCGTAGGTCACAACATAGCCCTCTTAGGCAAGCTGTATGGCCCTCAGGCCTCAATAAGGCCAAATTTAGGGAATCATGATAGTCCGTAGGAGAATAAGCTATGTGCAACTGAGAATCCCATCAACTCCATAAAACTGAGGAGCCTGTTGGCTTTAAACTGCACTTGTGGAACTGTGTAATGATCTTAGGTGTATTTATACTTCTAAGTGTCATTATCTATGTGTGTTTAGCTTAGTTTAGAGGATAACTTGATATGCTTATTGAGTTTTTAAGTGTGTATATGTGTATTTATGTGATAAAGTAAATGTTCATAGTGTTTAATGTGCATTCAAAACAAGTGTAGAGTCAAAAAGATCAAATAAAACTTAGATGAGGAAACTAGTGTCGTTAGCTTGAGCTATGCTTGTTCTAGTGTACTTGGATTTGTCTCTATTATGTTTTATGGACCTATGGTTGTTGTGAGATGTTTTATATGTTTTAGGAGACCAATGTAGGATTTATTAAAGCTAAATAAAGCCTACATACAATCCATAAGATGTGCGGGATCAAGGGACGAAAGCACGAGAAAGATGGACGCATCCCCTCACACAATAGAGGGGGCATGCGCCGCACCCTCCATGGCGTGTGGGAAAGAATGTGACTCACAATAAATATCACATGATAGGGTGTTAAACACATCATTTAGCGCACCATGCTACTTTTTTTCATGTATGATGAGCCACGCGGTGCACTACCCCCAAATCCGACCCAAAGTTGGTTTTTTAACTTATTTTTAAGTGGGAGCAAAGTTGTAAATGCATGGGATTCGTTTGGGACACCTCATGAACTACCTAAAGCACTATAAAAGAAGTAATTATCCATATTTATTCATATCTTTTGAAATCTCTTGGAAGACACACAAATTGGAGAGGAGGAGAAGGCAAGGAAGGCTCTACGCTAGGGTTTTTCTTCTTTAATTTTTCATCCTCGTAGTTTAAAGTCATGAACTCTTTTATGGAGATTGTTTGTATGAATATGAGTGGATAAAAACCCTCATTATAGGTTGAGCCTATGAACATGATTGCTTAATTATGGTTTTATAGTTGGTTTATTTGTTTATCAAGTCATGTAATTGTTCTTGCGTTCTTGTTTTACTATTCTAAAGCGTCATGAACTTTAGGATAAATCTTAGTCTCAAAAAAAATTGACCAGAGGAGTGGACAGATAGAATGAAGAACGTAAGGAGTGTGGATCATGTCTTTAATGGTTATATACCTAAACGCCCCACTTGGTTAATGAAACGGAAAGATAGTTTAATTCATCGGAATTGAAGACTCATATCACCACTCAAAGATGTAGTTACGAGATTAATTTGGGTAGAATACTTAGAGGATGACCATTCCCAAGTTAAATATCAACCCCGTAGATCAACAATCACGATAGACACTAACACCGGCTAGAAACCATAGTTAGGCATGAATATGAAGTAAAAGCCTTAACCCTGGAACTCTCCATATATTGTTTATAATCCAATTTATTTATCATTGTTATATCTATTCTGTAGTTATAAAAACAAAGCTCAAACTTTTCTTGGTTACGACTTGCACTTGTTTAAGTTGACTAGTAACGCTTGAAGTAGATCACTTGTTAATCACCAAGTCCCTGTGGTATCGATATTTGGCTCACGAAGAGCCACTGTATTACTTTCACGACCACATACACTTGTGTGTGTTCTTGGGAGTGACAAGTTTTTAGCGCCGTTGCCGGGGAATTGAAAATTAAAAACCTTCTAATTTTTAGTTTTACTATTTTGTTTAATAAGTGCAAATAACTTGGTCTTAGCTACTGAATTTGTAAGTACAGGTTTGAATATTTAGTAAGTTGTAAAGGAAGACGAAATTGGTTGAACCATATCCCGAACTTGAGCGATGTTTATACCAATTGGGGAAACAAACGACACTTCTCTATCAAATCTTGCAAGTTCAAGAGGACGAGACTATTCCTGCAGTAATGGGTGACGAACAACCTCCTCATAGGACTGTGCATGATATGGCAATCCCACTCACAACTAATGTGACCTCTTGTATTCAAAAGCTAGCAGCAGAAGGCAGATTTGAGCTAAAGCAAAACATGGTGCAATTATTGTATACAAGTGGGCAGTTTACAGGCTTATCACATGAGGATCCATAGGTTTATCTACAAAAATTTTTAGAGATCAGTGATACTTTCATCCTCGCTGGAGTCTCCACAGACTATGTGAGGCTCACACTTTTCCCATTCCCACTTTTAGGAGAAGCGAAGAAATGGTTGAAGGCAGAATCTTCAAACTCAATTACAACTTGGGACGATTTGGCAAAGAAGTTCCTCATTCGATTCTTTCCTTTGGGAAAAAAATTCAAGGTTAAGGAGTGAGATTCTGAGTTTCAAGCAAAAGCCAGATGAGAATTTCTATCATGCATGGGAGAGATTCAAGTCACTTCTCAGAGATTGTCCACATCACCAACAGATCAATGAGGTATTAGCTCACACTTTTGTTGAAGGTCTTGACCACAATATAAAAATTTTGTTAGATTCAACAGCAGGTGGTCAGGCTTTGGAGAAAACCTATGATGAGTTGTACACTCTCCTCAATAGAATTGCACAAGGTAATCTAGACTGGAAAGCTGATATGTCTAGAAGTATGGTGAAAAAGCTTGCAGGTTTGATTGAGGTAGATGGTGTCACAGCATTGCCCGCATAATTGGCCAGCTTTCAGAATCAAATAATAGTCCAGTTCAACAAGTTAAGTATGGCTCAACCTCAGGCACAAGTTACTGCGGTTCAGCAAGTTCAGGCTTGGTGTAAAATTTATGGTAATAGTGGTTATTCTTCAAACTTATATGCATAAAATCTAGAGTCTGTGAATTTTGTAGGCAATGCGTAGAGAGGTAGTCAAAGTTATGGTAATGCTTACAACCACAACTGTCAGAGTCAGCCCAATTACTCATGTGGCAATAATCAGGCTCAACCCCAACAATTTCAGCAGCAGTAGGTTGCCCAGAATAACACTCAGTCCAGCAATATTGAAGAGACTTTAAAAAAAATACTGGCCAACCAAGAACAAATGGTTGTGGAAATTAAAAATCATCAACTTGCCCAAAATAATTTATAGATACAAATAGGTTAGTTATCTCTGGCACAGAACTCAAAACCTCAAGTGGGTTTACCTAGTGATATAGAGCAAGCTCCAAAGAAAGTCATGGCAATCACATTGAGGAGTGGTAGAGATTTAGGTGATACACCCTCAAAGAAAAATCATGAGGTGCAAGCTGAATTGATCTCACCTGAGCAAGCAGAAAAGCAAGTTGAATATAAAAAAGCTGACAAAAAAGGGAAGTCTGAGTACCCTAGTGAAAAGCCAGTTGAGCAACCTCGAAAAAGACTACCATTAAATTTCCCTCAAAGGCTCAATAAAGCAAAAGAAGATGCTTGTTTTAGGAAGTTCTTTGACACATTCAGAGAACTTCACATTAACCTTTCTCTTATAGATGTTTTACAGGGAATGCCATAGTATACTAAGTACTTGAAGGATGTGGTGACCAATAAAAGGAGGCTTGGTGATATTGAGAGGGTAGCACTTACTGAAGAGTGCAGTTCTGTGGTCATGAGCAAGATGCGCACAAAGCTCAAGGACCCTGGGAGTTTCACCCTCCCTATACAAATTAGTGAAAGTGACATTGTCCATGCCTTGAGTGATTTGGGGGAAAGCATCAACTTGATACCCCTTTTAGTTTTTAATACTCTTGATTTAGGAAAGTCGAGTCCCTCCTCAATCGTGTTACAAATGGCGGACAGAACGGGACTGGTCCCTGAAGGAATCATAGAGGATGTTCTCATTAAGGTTGGTAAGTTCATTATTCCTGTTGAATTTATTGATCTTGATTATGATAAAGATGACAGGGTACCAATCATATTAGGGCATCCATTCTTGGCTACTGGTGGAGTATTGATAGATGTGAGAGAGGGCACACTCAAGATGAGATTGAATGATGAAGAAGTGATCTTCAGGGTGTACAAAGCACTCAACCCACCCTCACACTATAGATATCTATGTGGAAGTGTACAAACCACTAATGACCTCTTTAGAAACTCTTTTGAAGTTGCCTGAATAGACCAATAACCCTAAACCCGCGTTACCTGAATGGCATGATGAAAAGGTAGGTGTAACAAATATGGATGATCTCAATCATGAGCATTCGAGAGGTCAGAAAAGAAGGAGAAGATGGGCTCCAGGTAGAGAATATGGATAATGAAGTTGTGATGTGAGTCGTACTGCGATAATAAAATAGGTGCTGCTTGGGAGGCAACCCAAGTTAAGGTAGTTATTTATTTTTTTTAGTTTTCTTTATTATCACCTTTTTTTTATTTTTTGTTTTGAGTGACAGGTTGAAGGAAAGTCTGAGTACCCGAGATCTTAGCTGAGGAGCATAGAAAAAACTGAGTGTGGGGTTTCCCCGGACCTCCTTGATAAATATGATGCTACTAGCTAGGCCTAGAGGCCTCACAAAGTATTTCTATCCTTACTTTTAATTTATACTTTGGGGACAAAGTATAATTTTATGTGTGGGGTGGGGAATCTTTCGATTTAGTTAGGGTGGAGTGTGATATAGGAGTCTTTTGGTTATTTTCTTTTTTGCTTATGTTGCTGAATATTTAAAAAATACAAAAAGATTTTCTTTTAGTAATTTTTAATTTTATTTAGGAACACAATTCATCCACCCCTCGATTTTTCTTTTTGGTTCTTTTTCGAGGGGGAGCCCTTTTGAACCCAGTATCCTTTTTGATTTTTAGGAATAATTTTAAAATTTTTGAGATGCTCTAGTTAGATGTTGACCATGATTACTTGATGCAAGTTGGTGTCAAATTTTGTGGCATGGTGTGAAAACATGAATGACTTCTTTGAAACACTTAGGCTCATTTGTTTGACTCTTGTATGATGTTGGCTTAATATTGAATTCTTGCTAGTGCTTGGTTGAGAGTCTATAGGGATCCTTCTTGACTTAAACATGTGCCATGTGTAAGTGAGATTTTGTGATATTCCATGTTGCATATTGATGTCTAGAACGTGCCTGGTGTGTTTGCAAAGCGAAATACAAAAATGTTAAGTTTAGGAAATGATATAGGCATTTCTTTGATAGCCATGTTTTATACCCTCTTTATCTACCCTTTTTGCATGATCTTAGTTATTCCCGTTGAGCCTTTAACCTGTTCTTTGGTATCCTTATATGTAGCTTATTCCTTTTCTTTCAATTGACCATAATTTGATCCGAAACTTCTAAGAACTTTAGTTGAAAAATTAAGATGTTAAGGAGTGTGAAATTGAAGAAGGAAAAAAAGTGAAAGTGATGCTCCAAGTAAATAGCTTTTGGTGTGTTGAAAAGTTTTATGTGTTGTTAGTAGGGAGTAATGTAATGAAAAGAAAAATTGATCAAAACTGAATCATGTGTTGATAGCAAATGCTCCTTACTTAATATGTGTAAGCTAGCTTACAGAGATGGGGCAAAACTAAAAAGAGTTGGGAAGATGATGGTGGTGTAAAATAGGTTGGTTGGAGATGAGCTTAGAGGAAATAGTGATGTATTAAAGTTCTTAGGGAAGATAGTCACTATTCTTGACCAAATAATTGCTACCCATCCCTTAGCCTACATTACAACCCTTAAAGTCCTACTTAATCTTCATCTTTGACATTCTTATATAGTGGAGTACTACACTAAGGAAATGATTGTGGTTCATCTTATGTCACATGTGAATTCTATGTGAGAGCGAGCGGAATTTGATTCGTACAACTATTCTTGTGTTAAATTGCATATTTGTGAGTGAATGTGGATGACTATATTTTGGTGAGGACGCATGTTTGATGTTAGATAGGTGAATTATATGATCTCTTTGTTGAGTAATATGCATGAGTTTTCCAACTTCGTAGAGTCAAGTCGTGAGGCTAGGAGGTTTTGAAGTAGTATTCATGTGTTTCAAAGTTGTAATATGACATGTCGAATGAAGAACTTGCTATTCATGTGGTCTGTGTAGTTCTAGATTGAGTGTCTTAGTTGTAGTAATAATGTTAGAGTCTTTCTTTGATGGTGATTAATGTAAAGATTTGTTCGAGGACGAACAAGGCTTTAAGTGTGGGGTGGAGATCTTAGGCGTATTTATACTCCTAAGTGTCATTATCTATGCGCGTTTAGCTTAGTTTTGAGGATAACTTGATGTGATTATTGAGTTGTAAGTGTGTATATGTGTGTTTGTGTATTAAAGTATATGTTCATAGTGTTTAAGGTGCATTCAAAACAAGTCTAGAGTTAAAAAGATCAAATAGAACTTAGATGAGGAAACTAGTGTCGCTAGCTTGAGCTATGCTTGTTCTAATGTACTTGAATTTGTTCTATTGTGTTGTATAGACTAATGGTTGTTGTGAGATGTTGTAGGATACCAATGGATGAGCTATGGAATCTAAATCAAGCCTACAAATAATCCATAAGACGTGTGGGATCAAGGGACGAAAGCACGAGAAGGATGGACGCAACCCCTCACACAATGGAGAAGGGCATGCGCTGCACCCTCCATGGCGTGTGGGAAGGAATGCACCGCACCATCAATCGTGCATGAAAGTTTGTGATTTTCACTATGTAGCGCACCATGCTACTGGTTTGCACGTGCGATGAGCCATGTGGCGCACCACCCGCAAATCTGACCTAAAGTTGATTTTTAACTTATTTTAAGTAGGGGCAAAGTTGTAAATCTATGGAATTCATTTGGGGCACCTTATGGACAACCTAAATCACTATAAAAGGAGTACTTATACACATTTATTCACATCTTTTGAAGTCTCTTAGAAGACACACAAATTGGAGAGGAGGAGAAGGCAAGGAAGGCTCTACGCTAGGGTTTTTCTTCTTTTATTTTTCATCCTTGTAGTTTAAAGTTATGAACTCTTTTATGGAGATTGTTTGTATGAATATGGGTGGCTAAACACCCTCATTCTATGGTTGAGGATACGAACATGATTGCTTAATTATGGTTTTATAGTTGGCTTATTTGTTTATCAAGTTATGTGATTTTTCTTGCGTTCTTGTTTTACAATTCTAAAGCGTCATGAACTTTAGGATAAATCTTAGTCTCGAAATGAATTGACCAGAGGAGTGGAGAGATAGAATGAAGAATGTAACCAGTGTGGATCATGTCTTTAATGGTTAGATATTGATTGTTGAAAAATGATTTGCGGTTAGGATAGCAATATACCTAAACGCCCCACTTGGTTAATGAAACGGGAAGATAGTTTAATGCATCCGAATTGAAGACTCGTATCACCACTCAACGATTTAGTTACGAGATTAATTTGGGTAGAATACTTAGAGGATGACCATTCCCAAGTTGAATATCAACCTCGTAGATCAACAATCACGATAGACACTAACACCGGCTAGAAACCATAGTTAGGCATGAATGTGAAGTAAAAGCCTCAACCCTGGAACCCTCCATATATTGTTTACAATCCAATTTACTTATCGTTGTTATTTCTATTCTGTAGTTATAAAAACAAAGCTCAAACTTTTCTTGGTTACGACTCGCACTTGTTTAACTGAGTAGTAATGCTTGAAGTAGATCGCTTGTTAATCACCAAGTCCCTGTGAGATCGATATTTGGCAAACGAAGAGCCACTGTATTACTTGCACGACCACGTACACTTGTGTGTGCGCTTGGGAGCGACATATAGCTATATTCAAATCGATATAATGACCTCATAAGGAAATTTGATGTGTGAATCAAATGGCCTCACAAGACTCAACCGACATGTAGATAGCCCGAAGGCAACACGACCTTATAAGTCTCATCAGCCGACATGTAAATATGTCCCCGAAGGCAAAAACAACCACAGTCCCAAGGGCGCAGCAATCAACCTATGGCCTGAATGTGTCAACAAGCAATCAAGTAGCCTGAAGGCAAGCAAACTAGCTATAACTGACATATATAAATACTTTCTAAGTTGTATCTAAGCACGGGGTCGCTATCAGCAGAATACGAGTCCCATCAAGGGATGAATGTGTCAAATCAAGGAAGCCAACATAATCTTATAAGGCTATGAATAGTTCGTCTATAACATGCTAGACATGTAGCTCTTAGTCTTTAAGGAAGCATACCGAAAGAAGGGAGTAGCCTTAATATACGTTATTCTAGCCTTCATGAAGCAACTATGTATTTCCCTCGCACCCTTGAACCACTACATCAAGGGCGAGAACTCAATCAACAATCAAGAACAAAGAGTACTACGACATCGACAGAGATACAGATCTTCATCGTAAATTACTACCCGTGACTTAGAGTAGCTAGAAATCGAAGAAGGAAAGATCTTACCTTGCTACATAAAACCAGAAACACTGCCACGCCTTGAATTATTCCAAACCTCTTAGTACCCATTTTAAATTGATATATTAAAACCAAAACCAAGTCTAACTTACCCCACTAATTTCAGTACTTAAGAAAGAAATTGCACTAAGTAACTTGAATCTTTCCCAGCCTTTTCCTTTTTGTTTTCATAAGTTAATATGACAAGTACAACAACAACATATCCAGTGACATCCCACAATATGACAAGTATATAATCTAATTTTTAACAATGTTCCAGGCTAACAGAACAAAATTGCGTATATAATCCTATTTCTAATAATGTTCCGAGCTAAAGCTCAAAAGAATTGTGTAATATTATTTCCGTGCATGAAGATTGATAAGGAAGTGTATGTTGCGGTTTAAGACTTAACAGTTTATATAATAAGTTGCAGTATTAAAAGGAGATGCAAGCAAATAAATTTGGGAAAAAAAGAGGCAGATGAACAAGTCTTGGGATGCGTGCACTTTAGAAGTCAATTAAAGGCGAAGAGGAACAAAGAAATATCTTAGTCATTTTACATCATCTTAATTAAAAGAAGTTGCTAAGTAAAAGGATTTAACTCATAGGTAATTAACTTTTATTGTATTAATTAATTAGAGTAATTCAGCATGTTATAAAATGTTTCTTATGATTTATTATAGGTTATAATGAATACTCTTTTCATATGTGTATTTACCTTTTAATTCATGTTAATTATATAAATATCGTTTACACAGTAAGTGCATAGCTTTTAAGATCAAAAGGAAAATACTTTCAGGAATAAACTCTCTTAGCATAGAACATCGTCATTTGTGATATGGCAAAAGCTCCAACCGAGAGTGACTTCAAATCAACCTTTTAATATACAACATTTTTTCCATACAAATTTCCATCCTTTGCAGCATTGTGAAATAAGTCACAAATCAAACATAAAAACTTAATTACAACACACTGGACAATCACCCCCAAAGATAGAATTAAAAAAAACCCCAAGGAAACACATACACTAGAAAAGTGACTTCAAATCAACCCCTCCCCCTCCCAAATCACTTTTTTCCTTTTACATGTCTCTAACCTCAAACTCATTGCGATTCTTGACGACAATATCAAACATGTGCATGGACTTGAACCTGTTGAAATCCTTTGGGAGAGAAATGAGATGGACAGTGGATCTTTTGTGGTACTGAAGGAGCTCAGGTTCATCATAGTACCTCTCCCATCCAAGAGAGTACAACTTCCTTTCAAGTACTGCATATGATGTAATGACGTCATCACTAGCAAGGTGTACAAGCACTTTCCGGCGACCGTTTATCCCTTGGCAATCACCGTTCTCCACTAGACGGACCACGCCATTCTTGAATACCCAAACTCCAGACATGTTAGTAACTTGATGGAGGTAACTAGATACAAGAAATTATATTTAATTTGTTGAGGAAAGGTGAATGAGAATATTTCTATATGTGTGCAGGTTGTGAGATGGCTTGAAGGAAGAGGGTGTGAGGGGGTTTATATAGAGGGGTTTGTCTGCTTATAATTTTATTTGAGATGCCGCTCGTGTGTGTTTGATGGGGGATGTTGGAGGGCGTAGTGGGGTAGCCCTTGATGAGTTCATAATATATTCGCACAAGGTAAAGAATTCATATACTATCAAATTAAGAATCTATAATTTTTTATATCAAGTTTAATATGATAAGTGAAAAATAAAGAAATTAGTAGTCTCTCTATCTCAATTTATGTAGCATCTTTCGAATTTTGAAATTCAAATAAGTTTTTCTCTTTTAATTATTGTGACTTATATTACTTTTTACGTAGTTTCTAAATATGTAAATTTTATCTCAAAAAATTAAAGATCCCAAGTCTAAATACACAGTCAAAATCAAAAAGTTCGACTCATAAAAAACGAATTATGCCACATGAATTTAGACATATAGAATAACTGAATGTTACCAATTAAATTTGTTGATAGTGAAAAAGTTCTTACATTTTTGAAGTATGTATCAAATTGTGTTTCAAGGTGAAAAGGTTTGAGGAACATTACAACTAATGTACGAGAAGATTGTAGGTAATCTTGTACCGTTCAAGAATATAACATATCATTCTTCTTATTAAAGTGATCGAATAGGACATTTGTTTGCATATATAAGTGAAAAATTCTCAACTTTATATGTACATGGTTCATGAAATTAAATATAATTTACAATCAAAAGAAAGAAGATGATTGGAGTAAAAGTGTTCATAATTCTACCACAATGATGCAAGTAGCTAGAGAAATGGACAAGTGTTGGAGAACATTTTGAGTTCTTCGAATTGTGTCTATACTTCTAATATTACATGAACCAAAGAGAGAAAAAGGAGGTTGTAGTGGAATAATCGGATTGAGAAGAATCCATTTTTACCTTATCCATCCAAATCCTTAACCCCACAAAGGGAATCTTTTGCTTAGATCAATAATACTCCAATTTTTTTCAGTGTTCTCTAGAAAAAAGGCTACCGATATATACGCAATGCACGGGTTTAAAGGCTATATTCGTATCAAAGGCCATACTAATTACCCATTTGAATTTGAGTTTAAGTTTTTGCACTGTTAATATAAATATGTATTATCAATTAGGTTTCCAAACGATATTTACAGATAGGACTTCTTAAAATGTCGAATTTAAAATCTCAAAAAGAAGATACATACATGTTACAACAGCAAATATAATTTGATGATGTAAAAATTATTTAAGTTGAAAGATTAACCCCCCCCCCCCCCCCCCAAAAAAAAAAAAAAGCTAATAAATTATGTATACTTTCACTCTCACTGATAATTTTAATTAAGAAGTAAAATAATATATACTAGTACTTAAAATACATAAGGTTAATTATATACAAACATGGAATCTTCAATATACTTTCTTGGTTATGTGTAAACGAGACAAGAGTTTCTAGATTTTGTAGTGGTGGTAGACCAGAAAAGGAGAGGGCAAAGGAAACTGAAACTAAAAATAAATAAATAAAAGAAGAAATAATTTTTAAAAAAGCTAGAGTATTTAAATTTCATCCAACTGATGTTTGCCTAACTTTAAACTCTGTTGACTATTACTCTATTGTTGTCCAAAAAGAAAAAAAAAAGACTATTACTCTATTCAAAAAAATATTCTTTGTACTTCGGAAAAAGTATAATTTTTCCTTAAGTTAGAAGCTTGGCTTATGCAGGTCCTTGCCATTAAAATTTTGACTTAAAATTGCTCTTAGTCATTAACATATCGTATTATACAAGGAGAAGATCGATAATTGCTCTTGTAATTTGCAAAAGCCCTAATTTTACTCTTATGGTATACAAAAGATAATATCTGAAATGGTCGTTCAATTAACGACTTTTCTCCCATAAAGTCACTCAACTTTGATTTTTACTTCAAAAGTCACTCAATTAACGGCTCTTCTCTCTTAAAGTCACTCAACATTGATTTCACTATAAACATGCTATCATTAACCACGATTTCTATTTCATTGTTACCCAACTATCATACTTCTAACGAAGGACCAAGCTAGATCTTTTTGCAAAGTACAAAGACAATATAGATGTTTCCCCTTCTTAAAATATTGTAATTCTTTACGACTATATAGTCGCCGATGAATACCCAGTGGGTTCCTCATGTTTATATAATCACAAGGAAACAATAACCGAAAGAGATCAAAAAGATGTACCACGATGATCAAACCAATTTTGACTAAGAAGTATGTTTAATTACCATTAAAATGATCTGTTAGCTTCTTTTTAAAAAAAAAAAAAAAAAAAAAGAATCATCAGTACTACATATGTCGTAATTCTTATCAAATACAGATTGGTTTTAGTTTCATGTATTGTGCCAATAAAGGTTAACAAAATCAATATATGATTTGGCTGAACCCTCTTTTTGTATTATCATATTAAAGAATCTCATATTGTCTTTTTTTTTTAAACATCCAAGAGAATATTTCATGTTAAGGTGAACAAAATCAGCCGCGGATTCTTCTTTATGGTCGGTAAGATTTATTAGTAGTTATAATTATATTTTAGAGTCGACAAATTAAATTAGAAGAATGAAGAGGAATATAACTAAAACATGCATATGAATAGATTGTGCTATTAAGTGCACCATCTTTCTTTCCTTTTCTCTTTCCATTCTTCTAGCCTAAGTATCAAGGAATCACTACACCTTAGGTCTTCCCTACTTTTGTTCCCCCCCCCCCCCCCCCCATTCTTTTCTAACCATCAATATTTCGATCTTAAAGAAACTAGTTTCATTTTCCATATAAATATAACAAAAAACTTTTCTTTTTGATTTAGCCATCCGATATTTGAAGTTTACTAACTCGATTAATTTGGATTTGCATTGGGTAGACCCACTTTGAAAACAATGGATCCCTACTTGCAAGGAGTCTTTCATTCTTTAAGTCTTGAATCCAAACCCCTAATCAGAGATAAGAGGACACCATCCAGCATCCCACCATACTTCTTGAAATAAGATGAGCAATTTCTACATTAATGATAATAGCCACACTACATGTAATTAGTATATCAAAAGAAAGAAAAAAAAGTGAAATCTAGTATGCAATGTATGTGAACCAAGTAAGAAGGGGAGAAAAAAAGGTATTGCAAGATTCGTGGCTTTTAAAACCAGAAATTTGTTTTTTTGGTTTGTTGTAGTGCTTTTGGACATACAGATCTCTTTTGCTCAGCAAGATGGTCTCAACGTTGAAAGGAAAAAAATATAACATCCTCAATTCCTTCTCGTGAAATGTGGTCCTGTGACCTGAACTAACCCGACCAGTTCACACACACCCTCACCCCAAAATCCTCCCATTTCTTTTATCCTTTACTCCATAGACCATAATTTATCCGAATCTCCTCAATAGGGGGTCTGGACCACTTTCTAACTTCTTTCTTCAGAATATAATCATACTCCATCAATAAGTGTCTTTCACTAAATCTAGACTTCATACTAATGTTCATCAATTTGGAAGTTTTTACTCCATCTCATCATCAAAATCTTGATTCATTCATTGAGTGATTAGTGAAAACTTTGTATTGAAGGAGGTGTTTTACTGTAAGGATCACGTGTACCCATTTTCATACAACTCTTAGGTGTCATTTGGTAGAGTGTATTAAAAAAGATAATGCATGCATTAGTCTTGTGTACTACTAGTATTTTATTTGGTACACTTTTTTACCCTATGTATAACTAATGCTTGCATTAGTTATACACTCTATTGTGTATTGAGGTGTGTATTACTAATACCTCAAAATGCATGGTATAAATAATGTAATGGATTCTAATGCATGCCTTAGCATGATTAAAGACACAATTGTCCCTTAAAACCTTTTCCACATCCTTTCCACCATATTTGTGGAGGGTATTTTTATAAACAAATATTTTTTAAAAAAAAAGTATGCAATGCATGTTAGTTTTAATACACCAAACCAAACACTGCATAAAAAAATCTCAGCACAACTAATGCAAGATTAACTAATGCTAGCATTACTAATGCAAGCATTATTACTATGCCATATTTTGTACTATTCTTATACACCCTACCAAACAACCCCTTACGGACTTCGTTATCCTACAACTCTACCGGGATTGTAATGACCCAATTAGTTGTTCTGTCCTTAAGACTTATTTCTCCAATTTGACTCTCCCCATAGCTCTCTTTTGCTATTTATGACTTGCGGAGACGGATAACCCGATTTTCAAGGTGATTAAATGTGTCTAGGAGAAGAAATTCTGATTTTAGTTTGGAATTTGAGAAGTTTGACCAAAGTAGATATTTAAGATTAACGAGGTTGGATTTGAGTTTTGACAATTTCATTCGGTCCAGAGAATAATTTATTTCTTGGTTGAATGTTTTGCACGGATTATGCGGTGCTTGGGAGTGATTTGGACCATTTGTTGAGATTCTAGTTTATTTGGAAATTTTAAGTTGACCATGGTCAACATTTGGTCAAGACGACCTTAGATCAATGATTTAATAATTTTAATAGATCCAAAAACGAATTTTAGGAGTGGTTTGCACTGTTGGTTTGTGACTCTGGGGTCTCAGATGAATTTCGAGGGTTGATTCCATGTTCAGAATGTTTTGGTTGGTGTTGTTTTTGGATGTTCTGTTGCAACTGTACCTACGTGGATTTTCTCTCTTTTTCAGTATTACTTCTATAAAAATATCTACTTTTGTGTGCTTTGGTGAGGATGAGGGATTCTGCTTCTACAAAGTGATCTTCGGCTCCACGATTTTGCACCTTCAATCAGGCATCGCACCTGCAAAGGTAGCTGAAAATAAAGTGGGCTTCGCTTGTGCAACTGGGTTCCTACTTCAGCAATGTTGCAGGTGTGATATGTTTCTGCTTCTGCAAGTATACTTGGATAGAGTCCATTTATTTTCCTATATCTACTTCATTGCTCATTACATGATTTTAGAAGCTTAGGACCTCAATTTTGGGTGATTTTAAGGGTAAACTCCACGTTTTGGCTTGAGGGTAGGATTCTAACTTTGATTTTGGTATTTTTTCAATTATTTCATCATTTATTTATCTTTATAATCCATGCTTGGATGTTGAAAATTAGGGATTTTGGTCCTAGATTTAGAAATCATATTTCTTCAATATGTAGATCAATTCGGACTCGATTTTTTTATGAATTTTGAGATTTGAGACTTTTGTGTTATGGATAAACTAATTTTGAAGAAAAATTATAGTTTTGACCTATAGGGATGGGGTAGAAGTAAGGCAATATGGGTGTTTACAGACTCATATACTTATGTAGGTTACGTATTTAAACAGACTGGAATCTTTCAAAGGCTTTGAGGAAGGGATAAAGGCCCTAATTTGTTCATTTGTATTTCAGACTTAAGGCGAGTTAAAACTTTCTTGGCTCTTTGAATTATTTGTATTGGTAATTATTTGATTGAGATAAATAGGTAAAGAATATCCCATATAAGTGACATAACGAGTACTATGCGGGTATTAGTGTCATGATATGGATAAAAGCTAGATTCTTGATTAACTTCGACTGATTTATGATATCAAGATGTAATGGAAATTGATTAATTAGGTTTTTAGCAGATATATGACTTGCTGAATTGATTGATACTCATCACTCATTTTTATTTCTAATCAAAGTAATGAACTTGTTGAAAGGCATTTTACCTATATTGTTCATGCATTCCATATTTATAGCATTCTATCATATTTTCATATAATATCTCATGCATAATATACTTGATGAATTATATGATTATTACCTGATAGGTCTAGAAGATTGGATTCAGGATGGAGAGATGATACGGTGATTATCTAATGCATCTGAATGACCAGATTTTGAATGGAGTGATGATATTTTTTTACTCTATGGATTTATGGACCAGATTCTAGAGGTAGTACATGGACCTTGTGAGTCCTTCATAGGTCATTCCGACATATAATAGGAGTATGTGTACTAGTGCACTTTTCATTTCATCTCATCTCATATCACTTGCATTACAGCCAATGGAATGGTTACTTTACATTATATTGATTCTTACCCATTTGGTTGACAATATATGGAGTTTATTTGTCTAACTTGTTGAAGTCTGGTTGATTCTGATAATTATAATTACCATTTCAATTACATGTTTAGATTTTTTATACCTATTATTGATTTTGTTATTGAGAAGTATGAAGATAAGCATAGTAAGATCAACTCTCGTCATCACTTTATTTAAGATCGATCAATAATATTGCTGAGTACATGTATTTCTCATACTCATCCTTTTTTCTGCACCACTTTGTGTGCAGGTTCTTTCTCAAGTAGCAGTATAGGTGATCTTGAACCCATTTGGTGATAGCCTAGAGCATTTATGGTGAGTTGCTTGGCTGTTCTGTAATACTAGACTCCATTCCTTTCTAGTTTATTTTTGTATTCCATTCCTTAAAAGCTCTTATACTGGTGACATCAGATTTTGGATAGTGTTTGCTATATTTTTTTACCGCTCTTTCTATATTATAATGTTCTATGTTACTCTACTATCAGCTTTCATCTTACTTCAATTTTCAAAACTTACTAACAGTGGATTTAGTAGTGTAGTTGGTTTACCTATGAAGTTTGATAGGCGAAGTGTAAAAATGTAAAAAAAATTAAGCCAATAATGAGTGAAAGAGGAAAAACAAAAGGATAAAGATGGTGGAGTGTTTATAAAGGATACAACCATCCATAAATGAACTAGTACAAGATAGTGCATAGGGCGAAAGGGGTGCAAACAAGGCCAACACCAACCAAAAGGTTTAGGAAACCAAAGCTAGTAAGCAAACTACATTATACAGTAAAGAATTGTCATCTTGATCCACTGGAGCACAAGATGGGAGTGGTAAATGAATGTGGCGAGAAAGGAGAAAAGAAGAAAGAGGAAGAACACATTAAATTTGAGAATGCTAGTTTCCTTAATATTGTGAGGATTATAGGATCAATCATAAATTCTCAGCATCCAGAACTCCTTAGAAAAATTGTGTTGTTGAGAGGAAGAACATGACCTTTAGAGACACGGCAAGAACTATGTTCATTGCAACTAATCTTCCAAAATAATTTTGATTAGACCCTTGATTGATAAGACTCCCTATGAACTTCTAAAGGGAAGAAATTTGAAAATCTGTAATGACCCAAATCGACGTTATGTTAAAATAAGGAGTAAAACCTCAGCCTAGTTTTTCTTAGATCAAATTGGGAAATTCAGGGCTAGCTTAGTTTTAGGCGTATTTTGAGTGTGTGGTGGTATAGGAGAATATGACAGATATTAAAGTATTTATTGGTGATTTTGAATGAATTTTGTGTTAGAGAATGAGTTTAAGGAGTCGTAGAAACTTTCGGTGCGTAGAACGGGTTAGTAGAACTTCGGTTATAGATATTACTGCAAAAGAGTCAGTTCGTAATATCAAAAATCAAGAAATATGTTGTAAAATGTCTAGAGGTGGGAACAGATCATGAGCTACCGATTTGGTGTAGCTGCAGCGACAGAAGTGTCATTACAGCGGCGTCACTGCAGCGGGTAAAAGTGTCGCCATAGCGACAAACCATTTTGGCCTAGGTGTCACTGCAGGGATAGATCCTTTGCTGCAGCCGCAACGAAAACATAGGAAACTCACTTTAAGTTAAAAAAAATATTATTTTTCATTTGCACTTTTCAAACACTCGGCCCAGGGCTAGGAGAAGGTGATTTTGCACCAGTTTGGGTTTTTTTTCATCTTTGAGGTAAGATTCTTACTCTTCAATCTTGAATTCACTCCCGTAGATTCTCAGGGTTGTAAGAATCAATGCCTTAGTTGAGATTGATAATTAGCCCTAAGTTCATGAATTCATAGAAATTGATTGGAAATGATTGTTTTCAGTTGTTATTGATCCTAGGCTGTTAGAAAACACTTCTTATGGTAGAATTCGTCCTTGAAAACTTAAAATATGGAGAATTTAAAGAGATTTAAGGGTATAAAACCCTAGAATAATGGACTAGGTCAAGTTCATAGATGAAATTGATGGATATGGGTTTATCATGCTTAGAAGTGTAGACTTGATTTGACTCTGTGCTTATATGTAAATTTAATGTATATGATTAGCTTTCGGGCATTACTTATGATTGTTGACTTTATCATGCATTGAGCATTGTATTTGAGATGATTTTGAGATATTATTGGATCCGGTGTCACGCTGAGATTGTTATTTGGATTGGGCATCACGCTGATACTATTATTTGTATTAGGCATCGCGCTGACACTGTTATTGGATTGGGTACCATGCCGGTATTGGTACATGGATTGAGATCATCCCTTGCCGGTCATATCTAAGGGTGTCTGCTAACTTTAGTATGTGTGTACATCTTACATCCATGCAATCATTATTTCATTTTGCACATATATAATGATTACTCTTGTTAAAAGGATCTATCTAAGAGTAATTGATATACTTGTATACATGTATTCCTGATGAGATGAAGTGTTATGAGTGTACATTTGTTTGTCAACTAATTGTGAGTTGTGTCTTGATTTCTCTTTACCTGCATTTCACTTGCTTATTCTTATGGTGTTGAGTTGAGTTGGTCGATTATGCCTATCAGTACTTAGTTGTTGTACTGATACTACTTGTATTCTTCTTTTTATTAAGTGCAGAGCGTGTTTCAGTGTTTGAGATGAGACCTCGACTCTATTTTGTACTCCAGCATCAATTCAAGGGTGAGCACCATGTCCGGGCAGCCATTGGATCATGTTTACTTTGTTCATGTCCTTTGTTCTGGACAATGACATCTATTTTTACTTTGTATTCTGGATAATTTTTAGATCTTGTTTTGGATACCTTTAGCGTTCTTGTACGGTGACTTTCGAGTCACGGGGGTGTAATAATTAGAGATACTTCCACTCTTTTTTTTTTTTGGTATTAACTAAGTTAGTAATGAAATTATTTGCTAATATTGTGTTTAGTGAATTAGATAGTAGAGATTGATGAAGCTGATTTGTGAAAGTCCTTTGGAAATTCATTAAGGGTTGGGGTAGATGGTCCTCCCACTGTATAGTGGGGTGGGTGTGATGTGAAACTAGAAAATAGAAACAAAATAGAATTTAAAGATAGAAATTCAAGAAATATAGACATAATTAGATTCAAACAAATAACAGATGAAATAGTAAAACTAACCAAAACACCACTTAATTGGGAACTAAAAGCACCTAATCTATTAGAATCCTCAAGAAGGTAGTAACCTTACTTGCAATTCCTAGGACAAGTGTTGAAAATCAACAAAGGGTTTTCTAGCTCTCAAAGGAGGTACAATTCTTGAATATGCAAGCTAAAGAAAGTAATGAAGTATTTATACTAAGGGGGAAAAAAAGGTAAAGAAAGATTCAATTGTGCTCCATTAAATTACAAGCTAATTATAATGGTAGAACACTTAGAATATTAATTATCTTCGAGACTTCTATGTTGAAACCTTCCAAAGATTCCATCTTCATCCATAAAGCTTGCAGTGCTTGAAGGTCCTTAGCTTGACTTCATGTGAAAGGCCTCCTTGAAGTAGTGTCACTTTGATCTACATCACCCTTCCTTCTTCAAAAGAATTCATACTCTAATTCTCCAAACCAACATCAAAAAGAGATAAACCACTAACATTGAAAACATTATGTACCAAATACTCACTTGGAAGTCCACTTTGTAAGCATTATCACCAATCTTCTCAAGCACTTGAAAAGGTCCATCTCCTCTTGGCATAAGCTTGTTCTTCTTTTTGCATGTAAATCTTTCCTTCCTAAAGTGAACCCATATCCAATCACTGGGTGCAAAGGTGACTCTTTTTCATTCCTTGTCGGCTCTTTTAGTTGCATTTTTATTGTCCTTCTTAATTTAAAATCTTACTTTCTCATGGATTCCCTTCATAGCTTTTGCCTTACCTTTTGCATCTTTACTCGCAACAACATCTTTGGATAAAGGAGTTAAATCTAATGGAGTCAAGGGATTAAAGCAATAAACACACTCAAATAGGGTTATACCAATAGATCTATGAATAGTTTTATTATATGCAAAATCAATTAATGGCATTTGATCCTCCCAAGAAGTTAAACTTCCCTTTAACCATAGTTCCAAGCATGTTACCTAAAGTTCTATTAACCATGAGGATGACAAGAAGTAGAAACTAGCAATTTGGTTCCCAAATTTCCTCACAAACACCTCCAAAAATGGCTAAGAAATTTGGAATCTCTATCACTGACAATTGTTTGGGGAACACCATGCAATTTCATCATATTACGAACAAATAAAGTAGCAACATGAGATGTATCATCACTTTTGTGACAAGCAATAAAGTGAACCATTTTATAAAATCCATCCACAACAATAAAGATGCTATCCTTACCATTCCTAGTCCTAGGGAGGCCAATAACAAAGTCCATGGAAATATCTAGCCAACGACTGGTAGGAAAAGACAAAGGGGTATACAAGCCATGCGGTTGGGTACAAGATTTAACATGCTTACAATCTAAACACCTAGCATAAATTCTTTCCATATCTTTTATCATCTTAGGCCAAAAATAAATATTTACTAAGAATAGCTAAGGTTTTTGACACTCCAAAATGACCCATTAAACCTCCATTGTGTGCCTATTTCACCAGAAACTCTCTCCATGAAGACATAGGCACACAAAGTTTTCAATTTCTAAACAAAGAACCCTCCTTCAATTCAAATCTAAAAGTTCTAACTTCATTAACCTCCTTAACAACTTGCACACACTTTTTCAAGCTCACTTGACACTCTTCAAAGATTTTTCCAAAATCATCATCATTAGAATATAACTCCTTCAAACTCTCAAATTACATCAACCTAGAAGTTAAGGTATTCATCAATGCATATCTTATAGATAAAACATCTGCCCTAATATTCTCTTTGCCTTGCTTATAATTAATCACATATGGCAAAGACTCAATGAACACTATCCACTTGGAATGCCTCTTGTTAATCTTATTTTGTACCTTAATATGATTCAAAGCCTCATGATCAGTTCTAATCACAAACTCCTTATGCCACAAATAATATTTTCAATTTGCTAAAGCTCTCACTAGGGCATAGAGTTTCTTATCATAGGTAGAATATTGCAATGAAGCTCCTCTTAATTTCTCACTAAAGTAATCTATGGGTTTCCCTTCTTGCATCAATACCACACCAATGCCTACTCCACTAGCATCTCACTCAATTTCAAACAACTTCTCAAAGTTGGGAAGTTGAAGTAACAGAGTGGAACTAAGTTTCTCTTTCAAGAGTCTGAAGGCTTTCTGTTGTTTTCTACCCTAAATAAAAGGTTTATCCTTCTTAATGACCTTGGTTAAAGGAGCGGCTAGATAACAAAAACCTTTTACAAATCTCCTACAAAAATTTTCCAACCCATGGAAGCTTCTAACATCACTAATGGACTTAATAGCCTCTATCTTTTCATCATCCACCTCAACTCCTCTTAAACTTACAACAAAGCCAAGGAAAACAACACGATCCATACAAAAAGAACACTTTTTAAAATTCATATACAACTTTTTATTTCTCAACACATCAAATATCATCCTTAAATATTGCACATGATCTTCTAAACACTTGTTTTAAACAAAAATATCATCAAAATAAACCACAACAAATTATTGATAAATGATTTAAGTACATGGTTCATTAATCACATAAAAGTTCTTGGTGCATTGGTTAGCCTAAGAGGCATCAACATCCACTCATAAAGTCCAAACTTAGTTTTGAAAATGATTTTCCATTCATCTCCGAATTTCATTCATATTTGATGGTATCTACTTCTCAAACCAATTTTGAGAGAACAAGGTCTAACCACACAATTTATTTAATATATCATCAAGTATAAGAATAGGATGTTGATATTTTACCATAATTTTATTAGTGGAATGGAAATCTAAACACATCCTCCACGTCCTATCCTTTGTAGGTACTAGAATCACGGGCACTGCACATAGACTTAAACTTTCATTCACCAATCTTTTATTCAAAAGTTCCTCCACTTATCTTTACAATTCTTTGGTCTCTTAAGTATTACTCCAAATTTGGTTCATAATGAAGAGGTGGTAGTTGAGGAGGAGGAAGTAGTGATTCCAGAGAATGTGGTACCAATGCAGAATGGTGCAACTCAGGTGCCTATGTCTGCAAAGTTGATTGAACAGGTGTTGGATTTTTTGAGTAGTTTAGCTGGAATCGAAACTACTCTAGTAATTCCTCCATTTTTTTCCCTAGCCTTATAGCATGCCACTGTAGTAGTGCCTCGAATGGATGAGGTCTCTGAGATAGGTGTTTTTCCCTGATAGGTATTAGAACTGGTTATGACTAATGTTAAGCATAGACTATTTTGTAGTTCATAAAGATGAAACCTTCAGCGTTTCAGGGTATTAAGTCAGAGGACACATTTGAGTTCCTTATTGACTATCATAAATATCTGCATAAGATGGGCATCGTGTAGAGGTATGGTGTGGAGTTTATGGCATTTCAGTTATAGGGAGAGGCCAAGCAATAGTGGAGATCTTTTGTTGAGTGTAGATCTACCTTACCTCTACTTACTTGGGCTTAGTTTTAGAATGTTTTCCTTGAAAAGTATGTTCGTTGTCCTATCGGGATATGAAAAAGGATGAGTTCCTGAGACTTGAGCAGGGTGATATGTCTGTGGTGGCCTATAAGGCCAAATTTCATACCTTGTCTCACTATGTACTGCAATTGATTACTTTAGAGGATGAGAGCATTAGGTATTTTATGAAGGGTTTGAGCACGAGTCTTCAGGTGGCTGGACTACAAGTGGCTACACTTGGAAAGACTTCAGAAAATAGTGGAGTTTGTGAAGAAGGTGGAAGGGTTTAAAAATCAAGAAGAGGTAAAGGCAGTGGAAAAAAGTGTTATTCTTGATTGCTACGTTAAGACTATCACTGTAGCTATGATCGGGATGGAAAGGTTAGAGTGGGAAGGTACTCTTAAGCCTACTCCTTTGAGAATTGTGTCAGCAATTCGTGTACAAAAGTTAGTTAAATAGGGGTGTAGGGCATTCTTAGATCATCTTTGGGATGATAGTTTGGCAATTCCTCATATTGCTTCAATTTCAATAGTATGTGAATTCTTAAAGGTGTTCCCTGATGATCTCGATGGTATGCCACCGAACCGTGAGTTTGATTTTTGTATATACCTAGAGATAGGTACCTTCCTATACCTATCCCTCCTTATAGAATAGCATCAGTAGGGTTAAGAGAATTGAAATACCAGTTGTAATAATTGTTAGGGAAGGGTTTTATTTGTCTGAGCATTTTGCCTTAGGGTGCTCCTGTGTTTTTGTGAAAAAGAAAGATAGTAGTATGCGGATGTGCATAGACTATCGACAGTTGAATGAGGTGACTATTCATAACAAGTATCCTTTACCTAGGATTAATGACTTATTTGACCAGTTACAAGGAGTCACGGTGTTCTTAAAGATTAATTTGAGGTTAGGTTACCATCATCTTAAGATTTGGCCTGAGGGCATCCCAAAGAGTGCCTTCTAGACTCGTGTGGACATTATGAGTCTTAGTTATGTCTTTTGGTTTGACCAATTCCCCAACTGCTTTTATGAGCTTGATGAATTGAGTATTCAAGCCTTGTTTGGATTCATTTTTTATTATTTTTATTGATGATATTCTAGTTTAATCTAAGAGTAAGGAGGAGCATGAATCTCACTTACGTACATTGTTGGGATTGCTTAAGGAGAAGCAACTTTATGCTAAGTATTTGAAGTGCGAATTTTGGTTATCTTTGGTGTCCTTTTTGGGGCATATGGTATCTAAGGAGATCGTTATAGTAGACCCACAAAAGGTTAAAGCTGTTAAGAACTAGGCCAGACTATTCAATGTTACAGAGGTTCAAAGTTTCATGGGGTTGGCCAGTTACTATCATCAGTTTATTAAGGGATTCACTTCCATTGCTTTGAGTATGACTTGTCTGACTCAGAATGAGGTACCTTTTGTATGGGATGATAAATGTGAGGAGAACTTCCAAAAGCTCAATACTTTGCTAACTTCAACTGTTATTCTTACCTTACCTATTGAAGGTAAGGATTTCATTGTGTTTTGTGATGCTTCACGATTTGGTTTAGGTGTTGTTTTGATGAAGAATCAGAATATAATTGCTTATGCTTTGAGGTAGTTGAAGTCGTAAGAGAAGAACTATCCCACTCACGATTTGGAATTGGCAGCAGTGGTCTTTGCCTTGAAAATTTAGAGACATTACCTCTGTGGGGTGAAGTGTGAGGTGTTCATGGACCACCGCAGCTTACAACATGTGTTTACTCAGCGAGATTTGAATTTGAGGCAGAGAAAGTGGATGGAGTTGATCAAAGATTATTACATATCAATATTATATCATTTGGGCAAGGCTAATGTGGTGGAAGACACATTGAGTCTAAATCCGACAAGCATGGGAACTTTGGAATGGTTGGAAATGTCGAGACTCCCATTGGCTAGAGATATACAAACTCTGACTAATGGTTTTATGAGGTTGCAGGTGACTACTAAGGGAGGAGTTTTAGCCCATGTTGAGGCTAAATCTACCTTCTTTGAGAAGATTAAAGATAGGCAGTTTGAAGGCAAGAAGTTGAACAACCTTAGGGAAAAGGTTTTACAAAGTAAGGCTAAGGAGGCCATTTTTTATGAAGAAGAAGTGTTGAAGATTCAGGGGCGTGTGTGTGTGCCTCATGTGGGCAACTTTATTTCCACCATTATTGTAGAGGCTCACAATTTTAAGTACTTTGTATATCCGGGTGCGACCAAAATGTATAAAGACTTAAGATAGCACTATTGGTGGGGCAGGATGAAGCGTTACATTGTGGATTTTGTGACCAAGTATCAAAATTGTCAGCAGGTTAAGTATGAGCATGAAAAACCTGGTGGCACTTTTAAGAGGATGCCCATCTTGGAGTGGAAGTGGGAGAAAATAACCATGGACTTTGTCGTGAGTCTCCCTAAGACCCTACCAAAATGTGACTCCATTTGGGTGATCGTTGATCGATTGAACAAGTCTGCCCACTTTAATTCCATAAGGTGGACTATAATGCAACCAAGTTGGCTAAGATCTATATGAAAGAGATTGTAAGACTTCATAGTGTGCCTGTTTCCATAGTGTTGGATAGAGGTACGCAGTTTACATCCAACTTTTGGGAGAAGTTTTGTAGACACATGATTTTTGACCCTCCTCGAGCTTTAACCAATTTTTGTATTAAATATTTATTTTACGTCTAATTATTATTTTAGCTTTTATCTCATTTTTTATAGGTTTTATTTGTAAAAAGTTTCAATAAATGAGTCACATTTTAGGATAAGTTTTGCTTTTACTTGTCAAAAGAAAAGAAAATTTTCAAAAATATATTTTTCTTTTAATTTTTAATAAATAATCTAGTGGTTTAAATATTTTCTTCATCACTATTTTAGGACTAACTATTTCGCGAGTTAGAGTTTGGATTTTGGTCCCCGTTTCGGGTTTCCGGTGACGGTGTCTTGCTTCTATACTCGGTTTAGTTTGTCGTACAGGTTCTTATTCAACTCTGTATTACTATTTTTATAAATTTTATTGTGAATCAAAGTAGGAACAAAGTTCTTTAATGATTTCGTGTATTATATAGAATGCATAGTTGATTATTTCCATGATATTTCTTTATGAGTTTGTACATTTAGTTGTTCAACAATTTATATGTAGTGAAATAGATTGCGGGAATAGAACAAGTCTAGTTTACATTTCATTTGTGAGTTGTATCAATTACCTTGCGGCTTTCCGTTATTTACTCTTATAAAGGTTGATTCTTTGGAAAGTTATAGCAAGTATTGGCTAACTGTACAAGTTGGTAACCTGACCATTTTGGTTTAATTTCAAAAATCGCTAGAGAGAAACATTCTTGAATGATGGAAAATCGGTTCTGGAAGATAAGAAAAAAAAAAGTTTTCTTGTATTGATCGGAACAAAAGGTGTTCATAAGTAGAATGTGGGAAAATCAATTGTTATTCTCTAAAAAGTATATGGATAGATCATTTCCTATTTGTACCACGTAGAATCTTTATTAAGTAGAGTTGTCTTAAGTTGTCAAGGCTGCGTAATTGTAAATTTGGTCGAGTAAAAAGGGGCTCATTGGTTCTCATCTTTACTACAGTTTAAACATTGAATTTGACAAATACCAGGAATCTATTCTTTTTGGTTTCGTTTCCTTGAGTTCCTGCCTCCATATTACTCTTATAACTTATTAAATTTTAAGTTGGTTACCAATAAGTGGATGGAACCTTCATGTAAATAGACTAGAATTAGCCCTTAGCAAATCTTAAATGTTAGTTTGCATGCATGGGGTTTGTTAAGATATTTTGTTCAAGTCCTAAAATATGCGTAGACAGGCACTAATATCTATTGATGTTGAATCTGAAAATATATCCATTTAAGGATTGGGATTAGCTTTAAGCGAATTTGGAATTTGTTTTATGTGAATTAAGCGAATTGTAATTAAAGAGAAATTTATGTTTTTATAGTCCTTTTGGTTATGTATGCTTAATTGTATCTATTGTTAATGTTTGATGTGTTTTAGATGTTTCAATCACTCTTTAAGTCATCCATTATTGGGTTCTTTTTTTTATAAATCCTAGGACAACGGACATAGACATTTTCTAAGGCCTATTTCAGTAAGTTAGTGTGAAGTAAAATAAGATGGGTTACGGATTTATCTAATACCCATCACAAATGATAAAAGAAAAGAGTGGAAAAACTTATTTGTAAGGGAGCAAGGCGAGTTGCGGTTTAACCCCAAATTCGTCGCCAAATTAAAAGAAAAGAGAGTTAAATTTGAGTAGGATAATTGTCTCGAATTTACAAAAGACGAGTAAATGCCTTTAACGCTAACGTGAGAAATGAGCGAATGTAAATCACAACATAGTAAGAATGAACAAACAAAAATCAATTGACATATCGAGGTTGATCATGTGTGTGGTTACGCTCCTTGATCAACTTCTATAATTACAAGGCTCTGTGTGTGGTTACGCTCCTCAGTCGAAAACCTAAGTCAAAATTTTCTCATAATCCTTAGGTAAATTAAACAAGTAACCAAAACCAGTTTATCTAAGAAATTACTTAAGTCGAATATAAGTTGATAAAGTGACTGTGCTATAACCACGGGACTCGAGGGATTCCTAACACCTTCCCCTCGGTCAACAGAATTTCTTATCCGTGTTTCTAGTTTGCGGACCGATAATAAGAAGAATCATTTCCTTTTGAATGGGGATTCAAAAAGGTGACTTGGAACACCATAACTCAATTCCAAGTGGCGACTCTGAAAATAATAAAGACCAATCCCTATTCAAAACCGTCACTTTAATTGAAAAAACCCTTCGACCCAAATTTGAGCCAAAAAGGGGTGTGACATCTCTGGGGACCATTAACTAGAATTCGAGCTTTGTATATTGACTTATTTTTTACTTTCTTTAATTCTTGGATATATTGTGTTTGTTGGCCTAATGTGCTCTTTGCTTGTTTGTTTACCTCTTTAATATTATCTGAATTGCAATATAAACTGTCTTATTTTGCGCACCCATCTAAGTCTCTGAATATACCTATCACTATTTACTGTGTGTGCGGCTACGCTCCACAAAAACCTTCTATCTGAGATGAACTAGTGTTCGGTTACGCTCCTGGTTTAAGGAATATTAGTCACACTTGTTAGGCGGGGTCGAATCACCAGTAGAACCGGAATAGCTCTTCTACCGGTAAACTGACCCTCCCCGATCCGAGTTGTCCACTTGGATAAGCCAGTCTAGACACCATTTCCATTAGGTTAAACCTAGTAGAACTGAAACTCAGACGTGGTCATCCCTATTAGGCTCCGCTTTATCTGCATCATGAGCATTTGACTTAGCGGGACTCGGCACAGGGGTCGGGTCCGTCTAGGACAGGTGTCCCTCTTTATATGACCAACATGTGCATCCTATGTACTCTTTGACATTTATTTGGAAGGCCTGTTTGATTGTTGACCGGCTTTAGGCAGCTTAATGAAATAGAAGAGAGTAACTTTCCCTCCAACTGTTATAACAGTTTTCTTAATGAAAAAGAAAAAAGATTTTTTTGGGGGGATATATAGATGTTGTTTTAAAAAATAATAATAATAATAGTTTGATTTTTTAGGGTCTTTACGAACTACGCGGGCCTGATGCTCACCATTTGGTGTGATACGTAGGAAACCCTCCTTCGGTTCGGCCCTACTCTTCTATATATTTATATATGTTTCCATTAGAAACAGTCATTTGAGATTTATTCATTACCAAAATTCTTTTTCTTTCTTTTTTTTAAAAAAAAAAAAAAAAAAAAAAACCTTTGCTTTTATGCATCTTTTCTTACTATTAAACAAATTTGTATCTAGGTAGATGTTAACATTTTATTTTATTTTATTTTTCTCAAAAGGTATAACATGAATCCACGAACTAGAGGAAAGTGTGAGAAAAGGCCTAGGGATGAAGGAATACCCAAATTTATGATCGTCGATCAGACTCCTCTACTTTTGTGGCAATGGTGGAATGGAATGGAGGAGCAGGACAAGAGGATAGTAAAAGACTATTTGGGACATCTTGTGCATATGATGGAAACTAATCCTAGAAGAGACGTGTTTGAAGCATTGATTGAATCTTGGGACCCTAACAACAATGTGTTTCGTTTCTCAAACTTCGAGATGACCCCAACTCTAGAGGAATTAGCAACCTTCATGGGGGTAGGCACCATTCGTCGAGGTTCAGATCTTCGAAACAAGAGACCTATAGTTCCTAAGAATGTGGATGGGATCAAGTTCTTGAATTTACTGAATATCAATCAGATGAATATAGCAAGTTTGAAGGAAGGTTGGATTTCTTTGGAATTTTTATTCCAGAGATTTGGTCCAGAGGAAGGATTCGAGGAGTATCAGGGTCAATTATACAACAAATGGAACTTGCAAGAATGGAAGAAACATAGTCGCTTTGCTTTTATGGTTGCATTCTTGGAGAGGATAGTTTTTCGGAGCGTGATGGAAATATTGATATCCGTCTAGCTGGAGTAGTGCAAGCACTAACCACGATGAATAACCCCACTCTTGTACCGATGATTCTTGGGGATGTCTTTCGCGCACTAACCAAGTGCAAAAAGGGTGCCACATACTTTGAAGGGTGCAATATTTTCCTGCAGATATGGTTTTTGGAACATTTCTATTATTACCCTTATACACCGGGAGCCAGCGACTGGTTAAATCATATAAATAGTCATGAAGAGAGGGCCAATAAAAGTAAAATCCCAATCGGGATCAAGGCATGGAAGGAGAAGGTTTCTAAGCTGACTGACGATCAGATTATCTGGAACTACTATTGGTTCCCAGCCCAAGATGTCATTTGTATGTCCTCATACCATCCTTTTTTGGTGTTGATTGGGTTTAGAGGGGTCCAACCTTATGTGCCGCTTCGAGTAATGCGCCAATTGGGTCGACTTCAAGAGATTCCTCACAGAAAGAACATGGGTGAATTCATGTACAACACTCCTCCAGGTTTTTTGTTTGATAGTGATGAGATACTAAAGTTTTGGTGGAGTATAATATCTGAGAAGAGTGAAATGGTGGAAGATTGTGATAAGGGGGAAGTAGTCCCTGGGTACCTTTCATGGTTGTATAGCCCTTCCCTACTTGAAGAGGGACCTAAAGATTTTGGGAAAAGAAAATGGGATAAAGAATCAGAGGTTCGAGCGAGAGTCAGACAAGCCCGTCTTGAGGTGGAACATGAGTTTCAAAAGAAATTGAACGAACAGCAAGCTGAATATGAAGCAAGAATCACACAGACACGGGAAGAAATGGAAAGAGATCAACAGTTAGCTCTCCAAGTTGTGAAAGAGAACCTAAGGTGCGTTAAACGAAAATACAATCAATTGGAGAAAGAGTTGGGGAACAAAGTTGAGTCGGCACAGAGAAAACCCGAGGTAGACAAACACTTGATTCAGGTTTTGCAAGAAGATTTGGGTATCATTGAGGTGGCAATGGGGAAACAACAGGATGAGTTCAAGAATAAAAAGGCCAAATTGATGTACACCCAAGATAGGCTTCAGGCTTAAGTGAAAGCCTCCATGGAACGAGAGAGGGAAATTGGCAAGCGCTTCACGGCTTATCAGGAAAAATTTGAAAGTGAGAAAAAACAGTGGGAGACTGAGCGTGGTGCACTTCACCACCAAGTGGAGGAGCTTCAGGAACGAGAGGATGGTTTGAGGCAGGCAGTCTACACTTTTCAAGATTGGTTGCAGAACTACCACGGAAATATGAATAAAGCTAAAGAGCGAGTGCTTCAGCTTAAGGTCATTCTCGTTGATGTGTATGCTGGTTATCTCCACCGTGATGATGAAAGTTTGGGAGAACAGGCATGTGTTCTCGCCCCACATCTGTCAAAGGCATTATCCAGAATATACTCAAATCTAGGAGGGCAGTAGAGGCCACAAAGAACGCCTTGAAGAAGACATCCTTTATTATGGTCCTTTTGGAGTCTGTCTCTTTTTAGTTATTTGATCTTATCTCAATTTTTTTTATTTTTAGTTATTTCGAGTCCATAGGAGTTTTTAGTACTTCTATTGTTTCCTTCATTTGAGTATTGTAGAGTGCATATTTGAAAATGAATGGAAAAGATTTGCTTTTATTTAAAATTCTTTATTTATTTTATTCTATGAATATAAAAAAAAAAACTCTGATTTGTTCTTTTTTTGAACTACGCAGCGATTTGATTCATGTACCGACATGATACGTAGGCAACCCTCCAACAGGTTCGATCAAAAAATAAATTCAAAAAAAAAAATTGAAAAGAAAATGCGCCTAGATAAGTCGGGATGAAACATAAGGCCTTCCATGTTGAAATGCATACGACGTGTAATTATAATATGTTAAATATGCAAAACTCATCCATTTGCCACTTGTTACAGAGAAAAGGTTAAAATTTTGTAAGGTGGTTGGTTTGTGGTTACACTGGCATTTCATCCGTACAATACCAGATCCAAAGGAAAGGGCAAAATAACACACAAAGAGGGGATAGAGTCTGACAGTGAAGAAGACCAAAATCAGTTGATTCAACAAGAATTTGCATTGATAGAAGAGAATAAGTTATTGAAACAACAGATGGCAGAAATGTATCAAGCTTAGATAAATGGGCAAGAGCCACCTTCCTCAATTCCTGGACTTTAGAACACAACTGTCCCAATTTCCACTTAGGCCCAAACTGACAATCCATTTTACCCACCGGGATTCGGCCCATATACTAATATGCCTAGCATAGTTGGGACCTCCACAGTGCGCCCCCCAAATCCATCTCTCATAAATAACCCGCTCTTCATTCCCGCAGTGCCAACTACTATAGATCCTCAACCAAAGCTGATACCAAAGTCTATGGGTGAGCTACCTCGTGATCAATTCTATTCCACTGGAGTAAATTTTAAGGTCCCAGAATCCTCCAATCCTACTTATCTTCACAACTCCCTTATTGTGATCGAAAAGACGACGAAGAATGAGGAACAAGAGGAGATAGCCAAAAAAATGAGAAGTTTGGAGCAAAGCATGAGGAACATGCAAGGACTAGTAGGGAACAAGAGTGTTTCTTACAAAGATTTGTGCATGTTCCCCGATGTCCACTTGCCTCTAAGTTTCAAAACCCCAAAATTTGAAAAGTACGACGGCCATGGTGATCCTTTAGCTCATTTGAAAAGGTTTTGTAATCAAGTAAGAGGAGCAGGGGGAAAAGAAGAGATACTTATGGCTTATTTTGGAGAGAGTTTGACAGGGATAGCTTCAGAATGGTTTATCGATCAGGATCTCTCTCGTTGGCATATTTGGGATGACTTGGCTTGGGATTTTGTCCAGCAATTTCAATACACTATTGACATAATTTCAAATCGCACCACACTTGCCAACCTGACGAAAAAGACTACTGAAAGTTTCCGTGAATATGTTGTTAGGTGGAGAGAGCAAGCTGCTAGAGTCAAGCCCTCAATCAAGGAGTCGGAGATGATTGATATTTTTCTCCAGGCACAGGAACCTGATTACTTCCATCATTTGCTTTCTATTGTTGGAAAAACATTTGTTGAGGTTATTAAGGTTGGAGAAATGGTGGAAAATGGAATTAAGTCCGAAAAGATTATAAGCCAAGCTGCTTTAAAGGCTACGACACAGGCAATTCAAAATGGTTCGGGAGATATTGGGGGAAAGAAAAGGAAGGAGGATGTGGCTACCATTATGCGAGGTCCACGACAAACTCCAAGAGGTCCGCCTCACTAATACGCACAATCTCAACCCCAGATATATACCCAAGATCCATATAACCACCCAAAACACTACCCACTATATTCCATACCATCTCCTCAGTATCCCATTTATAATGCACAGCCATATGCCTAACCCTGTTCTTACCCACAATGGCGTGCACCAGCCCCTCAAAATCATCCTCCACTCCCACAAGTTTACCAAGGCCTTCCTAAACCTAATTTTCGACCTAGAGCAGAGTATAAAAGGGGTAACATAGCCAAAGATAATTTCACTCCTATTGGAGAATCATATGCTAGCTTATTTCAGAGGCTGAGGGCCTTGAATGTTTTGAGCCCAATTGAGAGGAAAGTATCAAACCCTCCCCCAAAAAATATAGATTATTCTCAAAGATGTGTATATTGTTCTGATGCCCCAGGGGACGATACAGAGAAATATTGGTTCTTGAAAAAAGCCATCCAAGAGCTGATTAATACATAACAAATTGTGGTGCAAAACTCAAATGCTCCAAACATTAATCAAAACCCTCTGCCAACTCATACTGAAACAAACTTGCTTGAATTGATACACGGTGATGAAGAATCCACAATTTCCTACAAGCCTATCATTAAAATCAAAAGTGATGAGAAAAAGACAAAAAATGTGGTGGATTTGACAAAAATAGTATCTCCAGGAGTGAACGAGACACCCATAATGCCCAAACCATCGAATACTCCTGTGGTTATAGTAAAAGGAGCCTCAGAAGGCACGGGGTCAAGGAAGATGATCCCAAAGTTGATTGCTCCAAGAATGCCCGCCAAGCCCCTCTTAATGGTGAAAGGAGCTCTCACAAATCCTATTATTATCAAGCCAGTGTCGTAACTTCCCGTGGTTAACACCAAGACAGTCCATTGGAACTATAATTGCACGACAATGACATATAAGGGAAAGGTCATTGAAGAAGTGGATGGAGTAGGGGGTTAACCCGTTCAGGGAGATGCTTTACCCCCAGAAGAGTTAAGAAAAGACAGAGATCGCTAGAGGCCAGTCAAGAAGCCGGTTACTGAGGAGGAGGCTAAGGAGTTCTTGAAAAAGATGAAGTTGCCAGAATATTTTATCGTGGAACAGTTGAGGAAAATGCCAGCCCAAATCTCCTTGTTGTATTTACTGATCCACTCAGAAGAGCATCGCAAAGCTATAATAAAGATTTTGAATGAGGCACATGTACCCAGCAAGATTCAATTGGAGAAAATTATTGGCAGAATCTTTGAGGTAAATAGGGTCACCTTCTCGGATGATGAACTACCCGTGGAAGGTACTGGACATAATCGTGGCCTCTACATTACTGTAAAATGTGAACATTCCTATGTCACTCGAGTCTTGATCGATGGAGGATCTGGTGCTAATATTTGTCCTCTATCAACTTTGCAAAAATTAAATGTGGGTGTGGAAAGGATTCGACCCAATAATGTTTGTGTCAGAGCTTTTGATGGAGCAAAAACGAATGTCATTGGTGAGATAGAGCTTGTATTTACAATAGGGCCTATTTATTTTACCATAGATTTCCAAGTCTTGAACATCGATGCTTCCTACAATCTGTTATTAGGGAGGCCATGGGTTCATAGGGATGGGGCAGTCCCATCCACATTGCATCAAATGATCAAGTTCGAGCATGACAGAAAAGAAATAGTCGTTCACGGAGAAGGGGACTTGTCCATGTACAAAGAATCATCCATCTCCTTTATTGAGGCAGGAAATGTACATAGAGCGCTGATCTATCAGAATTTTCAGGTAGTGGTTGTTGAGCATATCCTGGAGGGGAATCTCATTCCAAGACCACAATTGCCCTTTGCATGTGTCATGGTGGTGAATGAAATGTTAAAACATGGTTTTGAACCAGGAAAAGGTTTAGGGATGTCTTTACAGGGTTGAGCTCATCCAATATGCCTCCGTGAGAACTCGGGTACCTTTGGTTTAGGGTATGAACCCGCTGTTGAAGATAGGAAGAAAGCTAAGAACCAAAAAAAGAGTTATGGTCACTTGCCAAGCCGATATCGCCACTCAACCAGTCTTTCACCAAAACCAGTGTTATTGGGTCCCTCATGTTACTAGTCTCAGAGCAAATGTTTGATGATGATACAGAGTTGAATGGACTTTTCCAAAACATGTTTTTCGAGGCTGATATGGTGGAAATTGGGGAAGACACCAGCAATGCAGATGTGCAATTTATTGGGCCACTCCTCTCCCCACTAAGAAGGAGTCTTGGTAGTATTTTTTGTTTTCCATTCTGTAATTTGAATTATTCCAGGGTTGTAATTCAGATCTGTATCTTGTTTGTTTTTATGTTCAAACCCTCCTATCTTTATTTTCAATGAAATGCAGTTTTCCTCTTTCCTATTTTGAGTCTAATATTTACTTATTTATTTCCTATTGTACAGCTTTTTTGTATGCTAATTCTAGTGATATGACATGCATGAGAAATTTTCAGCCAAATCTTAAAACTCAAACTAATCATGAAATAATGAATGAAGAAGTTGAATATGATCAAGATGATGTATTGGAAGAAATAAGCAAGGATTTCAAACAGTTTGAGAATAAGTCCAACCCCAATATGAATGAAACGGAGTCAATCAATCTAGGAGACCATGAAAATATTAGGGAGACTAAGATAAGTGTACATGCGCAACCATAACAAAATGAAGAAATAATCGAGGCCTTGCTCGACTATAAAGACATATTCTCTTGGCCTTATGATGATATGCCTAGTTTGAGCACTGATCTAGTAGTTCATAAGTTGCCAACTGATCCCGCCTTTCCTCTGGTCAAACAAAAGTTGAGGAAACTTAAAACTGACATGAGTGTAATAGTTAAAGAGGAAATCACAAAGCAACTTGAGGCTAAAGTCATTCGAATCACTCAATATCCTACTTGGTTAGCCAATATCGTCCCCGTCCCAAAGAAAGATGGCAAAGTTCGAATGTGTGTCGATTATCCTGATCTAAATAAAGCAAGTCCAAAAGATGACTTTCCGTTGCCCAACATCCATATTTTGCTGGACAATTGTGCCAAGCATGAACTTGCATTTTTTGTGTATTGTTACGCGGGTTACCATCATATCATCATGGACCATGAAGATGCAGAAAAGACATCCTTTATCATATCATGGGGGACATACTGTTATCGAGTCATGCCATTTGGGCTAAAGAATGCAGGAGCAACTTACATGATGGCGATGACCACTATGTTTCACGACATGATGCATAAAGAGATCGAAGTTTATGTGGATGATGTGATAATTAAGTCAAGAAAGCAGTCAGATCATGTCAAAGATCTGAGAAAACTTTTCGACAGGCTTCGCAGGTATAATCTCAAACTTAACCCAACAAAATACGTATTTGGGGTCCCGTCTGGAAAGCTTTTGGGGTTTATAGTTAGTCGACGTGGTATCGAATTAGATCCTTCAAAAATAAAAGCCATTCAGGAATTGCCTCCGCCAAAGAACAAAACAGAGGTAATGAGCTTACTAGAAAGGTTGAATTATATCAGTAGATTCATTGCCTAACTCACAACAACATGTGAGCCCATTTTTAAATTATTGAAGAAGAACGCTGCAGTTGAATGGACTGAAGAATGTCAAGAGGCTTTCGATAGAATCAAAAGGTACTTATCGAATCCACCTGTGTTGGTCCCACCTGAGCCGGGCAGGCCCTTGATATTGTATATGTCTGTTCTGGACAACTCTTTTGGATGTGTATTGGGTCAACATGATATCACATGAAAAAGGGAGCAAGCCATCTACTACCTCAGCAAGAAGTTTACCACTTATGAGGCTCAGTACACACTTCTCGAAATGACGTGTTGTGCCCTGACTTGGGTGGCACACAAGTTGAAGCATTATCTTTCATCCTATACCACTTACCTCATCTCTCGCATGGATCCCTTAAAGTATATTTTTCAGAAGCCTATGCCCACGGGCAGACTCACAAAATGGCAAATATTGCTCACAGAATTGTATATTGTCTATGTGATGCGGACTGCAATGAAAACCCAAGCACTAGCGGACCATTTGGCCGAAAACCCCATTGATGAAGGATATGAGCCATTAAAGACCTATTTTCCTGACAAAGAGGTATCATGTGTCGACAAAGCTATTTTTGATAATAGCCATCTAGGTTGGAGGTTGTTCTTTGATGGAGCTGCAAATGTGAAAGGAGTTGGAATAGGAGCAGTTCTTATTTCAGAATCAGAACAATATTATCCCATAACAGCCCAAATTCGATTCTATTGTACTAATAATATGGCAAAATATGAAGCTTGCATCTTGGGTTTGTGACTGGCTATCGATATGGGAATTCAAGAACTGTTGGTGCTAGGTGACTCAGACTTGTTAGTCCACCAGATCTAAGGAGATTGGGAAACTCGCGACTCAAAGCTTATACCATACCGTGATTGTTTGCCAGACCTTTGTCGATAATTTGTATAGATAAAGTTTCGACACATTCCCAGAGTTCATAACGAGATTACCGATGCTTTGGCAACCTTATCTTCGATGCTCCAACATCCCGACAAGACTCATATTGACCCCTTGCATCTGCAATTTCATGATCAGCATGCTTATTGCAATGTGGTCGAAGAAGAACTCGATGGTGAACCTTGGTTCCATGATATCAAAAAATACATTCAATCTGGAGAATATCCAATACGTACCGAAGGTAACCAAAAGAGAACTATTCGACGACTGGCTAGCGAATTTTTTTAAGCGGGGGGATCTTGTACAAAAGGACTCCGAATTTGGGACTTTTAAGATGTGTAGATACCAGAGAAGCTTCCACTATCATAACGGAAATACATTCTGGAGTTTGTGGGCCGCATATGAATGGGTATGTGTTGGCAAAGAAAATACTTCGGGCAGGTTATTATTGGCTCACCATGGAGCGAGATTCCATTTGATTCGTCCGTAAATGTCATGAATGCCAAATGCACGAGAACTTGATACATTCCCCTCCTTCTGAGTTACATACAATGTCTGATCCATGGCCCTTCGTGGCTTGGGGAATGGATGTGATTGGACCTATTGAACCAAAAGCATCAAATGGGCACAGGTTCATCTTGGTAGCAATTGATTATTTTACAAAGTGGGTGGAAGCACTGACTTTCAAGTCGGTGACCAAAAAGTTGTGGTGAATTTTGTTCACTTCAACATTATTTGCCGATTTGGTATCCTAAAGGTAATTATTACAAACAATGCTGCGAATCTCAATAGTCATCTGATGCAAGAGGTATGCCAACAATTTAAGATTATGCATCGAAATTCAACTCCATATCGTCCCAAGGCGAATGGGGCTGTAGAAGCTTCCAATAAGAACCTAAAGAAGATACTCCGCAAGATGGTGCAAGGTTCTCGACAATGGCATGAAAAGTTACCTTTTTCTTTATTGGGTTACCGTACCACAGTTCGTACTTCAATAGGTCGACTCCCTACTCATTGGCATATGGGACCGAAGTAGTTATACCCACAGAAATTGAGATCCCATCTCTTTGAGTCATTGTGGAAGCTAAGATTGACAATGATCAGTGGGTCAAGACCCGATTGGAGCAATTGAGTTTGATTGATGAAAAAAGATTAATGTCAGTATGTCATGGCCAACTATACCAGAAGAGAATGACACGAGCATATAATAGAAAGGTGTGTCCCAGACATTTTGAAGTCGGTCAGTTAGTACTAAGCATCCTCCCCCATAAGGTTGAAGCTAAAGGCAAGTTTTCCCCGAATTGGCAAGGTCCATTCATGGTGAAGAAAGTATTGCCCAATGGTGCATTATATTTGACCAATGTGGAAGGTAAAATGGTAGAAGTGGCTATCAATGCCGATGCAGTTAAGAGATATTATGTATGATCTTTATCTATCATTATTGTTATTTACATGTTTGGTACTGACTATTTAAAAGATTGATATGACGAAGGCATTTTAATCTGCTATCCAAATATTGTGTCATCCTTTGCTATCCCTTTTGAGCCTTAATTTTAATTTCTTTCATGTCCCTCTTTTGGAATTTCAATAGACTCAAAAGTTCAAATCAAAAAAAAAAAAAAAAAAAAAAAAAAAAACAAATCATAAATAGTTTCCTGAACTACGTTTGACTTGATTCTTGCTACGGCAAGATACGTAGGCAGCCTTACTCTGGGGTTCGGTCCAACCAAGTAAAAAATTCAAGTTACCCAGTTTAAAAGAAACTGGGGAAAAAGTTATTTTCTTTGTGAGTCAATTTCGAAAGTTGTGAGTCTTACCCTATTTTAAGTGTATTTTGAGCTTCATGCCACCCTTTCTTTCTAACCCTATCCAAAAGCCACGTTACAACCAAAGAAAGACCTTTAGATCAATCTTTGAAAATGTCGAGGCTAAGCATGGTATGATGACATGACGTTCTATATTCGGGGCCGCACTTGTATTTATCGGCATAAAGGAAATATGATAAAAATGCAAAATGAGAGAGTCTTATTGGTGAAAACCCTCACGGGCACCATAAGATGATGGTGAGATGAGATAAATAAAAATGAGAGAGTCTTATTGGTAAAAACCCTCACGGGCACCATAAGGCAATGGTGAGTTGAGAGAAAATAAAAATAAAAATAAGAGAGGTTTGCTGGTGAAAAGTCTTTGGGGCTTCGCTAGCCGGATGAGGTTTGTGATCTAGAGGCGACAGGCTCAAAAGCAAAACTCAGTTTTAAATTCAATAGGTTGGCAAAAGTTGATAAATGGTTGAGATTAGAAGATCAGGTTGCTTGATCCCAGGTGCATGTCATAATCACTAGAGCCGGCTATAACATTCAGATAAGTTTCCTTTCCTTCATTCTTTTGGAAATAGGGACGCGTGTTGCCTTTCTTTTCTTTCAGTATTTCTATTTTTATTTTCTTGTCTTTGTTATTAAAATAGAAAATCGCCGTTCTCATTTTTCTGTTGTCTTTGAGTCAAGTCCATGGCAAAACAAGTGAGAAAGGACTTCAAAACTTTCTACCAACTCCTTCAATGGTGCAAAGCAGGGAAAAGGCCAGCACATAAAAGTAACATGATTCAAAGTGAAATAAAAAACCTAAGAATAGTCGTCATCTGACAGTTTCTGGATTCATAGGAATACGAAGGTGCGACGAAAGTTAAATTCAGAGGCATTATAAAATGAAAATACGGTTTGAATTTTAGCTATTGGGTAATTAGAATTTTGGGGTCGATAGTACTACGAGTTAATGATACTCATCAATGGCTCAAAACAGAGTTAAACATGACAAGTGCATGAGCAATTGCCTCAAAAGTCAAATGCCACAAACCAACCACCATGTTGTTAAACTCACAATTTTCCTTTATCTGAAATAGAGATAGGTGTTGCCTGCAAATCAAAGGCTTTAAAGCCTGGATATCAGAAAGGGGCGATTCTTCACTTCTGTGAATGCAAGAAGCAATGTTGCGACATAAGCTTGCTAGATTATGGTCATAATTTATTATCTTTTACCTTTACGAGATGCACTTTCTGGAATGGGTCGGGGTTTGGATCCACCCTCTTCATTTTTAAATAGTTATGATTTTTGTAACACTCATAAAAAAATTTGGTACAAACTGGGGCAAAATTTTTGTTCGTGTTATTTGAGAGTTTACTTCCTACTCAGGACCCTTCTGGATAATGGGACATTATTTTCTGTTCAGGACCCTCCTAGAAAATGGGATCAGTAGGACCCTCCTGGATAATGGGACTTTACCTTTCTGCTCAAGACTCTCCTGGAAAATAGGACTTTATTTTCTGTTCAGGACCCTCCTGGAAAATGGGATTATCAGGACCCTCCTGAAAAATGGGATCAGCAGGACCCTCCTGGAAAATGGGACTTTACCTTTTTTCTCAGGACCCTCCTGGAAAATGGGACTTTATTTTCTACTCAGGACCCTCCTAGAAAATGGGACTTTACCTTTCTGCTCAGGAACCTCCTGGAAAATGGGACTTTACTTTCTACTCAAGACCCTCCTGGAAAATGGGACTTTACTTTTCTGCTCAGAACCCTCCTGGATAATGGGACTTTACCTTTCTACTCAGGACCCTCCTGGAAAATGGGATCAACAGGAACTTCCTGGATAATGGGACTTTATTTCCTGCTCAGGACCCTCCTGAAAAATGGGATCAATAGGACGCTCCTGGAAAATGGGATTAGCAGGACCTTCCTGGAAAATGGGATCAGCAGGACCCTCCTGGATAATGGGACTTTACCTTTCTGCTCAGGACCCTCCTGAAAAATGGGACTTTACCTTTCTGCTCAGGACCCTCCTGGAAAATGGGACTTTATTTTCTACTCAGGACCCTCCTGGAAAATGGGACTTTATTTTCTATTCAGGACCCTCCTAGAAAATGGGACTTTATTTTTTGCGCAGGACCTCCTGGATAATGGGACTTTACCTTTTTGTTCAGGACCCTCCTGGAAAATGAGACTTTATATTCTGTTCAGGACCCTCCTAAAAAATGGAATTTAGTTTAGCAGGACCCTCCTGAAAAATGGGATTAGCAGGAGCCTCCTGAAAAATGGGATCTACTTTTCTAGTTCACTATTTATGTTGAGTTTAGGAACACGTTTGGAGAACAAGGACTACTTTCAGCTTTGAAGCTCAGGAGCCCAACTGGAGAATGGGGTCAATTTTCAATTCAAGCTCAGAAGCCCGCCTGGAGAACATGGCAATTTTCAAAATCAAAGTCAGAAGGAGCAAGTGTCCGCTTGAAGAATAGGATCGATTTTCAAGTTCATCTCCAATAACCGAAATCAATATGAAGAAATGTTCACTATAGAGTTCAACTCAAGAGGAGAGTAGGCATATCATCACTTGAGGAAGCGTGAAGATTCAAGTCAAGATTCAACAAAAGTTGAATAGATAGGATCTTGTACTTGAAGGATCATTTTTATTCTTGTCTTTCATTTTGATGTTAAAACAGTAGCCGCGAACCGAAAACTCGATGGGACCTCACTGGACCTCTAACTCATCGTCTCACCCTTCCATCTCATTGAACTACAAGTGACCTGATTCCCTTATAACCCGGGGATATGTAGGCTGTCCCAAACCAGGACTCGGTCGCATCTCTTCCTCCTTTTCTTTTCCATTTCAAATAACAATAGGGTCAAAACTTGTCTCGTTGTCTACTTCTTTGTCTGAAAACTCTTTCGTATTCACAGACAAAGAGGGGCAAATGTAGACACATGATTTTTGACCCTCCCCGAGCTTTAACCTATTTTTGCATTAAATATTTATTTTGCGTCTAATTATTATTTTAGCTTTTATATCATTTTTATAGGTTTTATTTGTAAAAAGTTTCAATAAATGAGTCACATTTTAGGATAAGTTTTGCTTTTACTTGTCAAAAGAAAAGAAAATTTTCAAAAATATATTTTTCTTTTAATTTTTAATAAATAATCTAGTGGTTTAAATATTTTCTTTATCAATATTTTAGGACTAGCTATTTAACTTTTCTATATTTTTTATTAATTAGCTAATACTACTTTAGTTATTTATTTATTTTTATAAATTTATTTGTTTATTTATTTATTTAAAAAAATAAAAATAAAAAATCCTAACCTAAACTACCCCTCCCCACCTGTATGCCCCCACTCCCTCACATCCCCCCCCCCCAAAATCTGCAACACACACACACGTACACAACACACACATGCACACTACTACACACCATGCATGATGCACACACACACAAAACATTCTATATATATTCCTAGGACGGACAGAGATAAAAACAGGAAAACAAAGTAGGAAAAAGATAGAGATTAGGAGGAAAAAAAATGAGAAGAAAGGTAAAAGATTTAACAAAATATATATGAAAATATAGAGGTAGAGAGCACAACACTTAGAAAAAAAAAATACTCGGCAATCCAATACAAAGAGTGTTTCTTAAAGGTTCACGAGTTAGAGTTTGGATTTTTGTCCCCGTTTCGGGTTTTCGGTGACGGCGTCTTGCTTCTATACTCGATTTAGTTTGTAATACAGGTTCTTATCCAACTCTGTATTACTATTTTTATAAATTTTATTGTGAATCAAAGTAGGAACAAAGTTCTTTAATGATTTCGTATATTATAAAGAATGCATAGTTGATTAATTCCGTGAGATTTCTTTATGAGTTTGTACATTTAGTTGTTCAAGAATTTATATGTAGTGAAATAGATTGCGGGAATAGAACAAGTCTAGTTGATATTTCATTTGTGAGTTGTATCAATTACCTTGCGGCTTTCCATTATTTACTCTTACAAAGGTTGATTCTTTGGAAAGTTATAGCAAGTATTGGCTAACTGTACAAGTTGGTAACCTGACCATTTTGGTTTAATTTCAAAAATCGCTAGAGAGAAACATTCCTGAATGATGGAAAATCGATTCTGGAAGATAAGAAAAAAAAAAGTTTTCTTGTATTGATCGGAACAAAAGGTGTTCATAAGTAGAATGTGGGAAAACCAATTTTTATTCTCTAAAAAGTATATGTATGGATCATTTCCTATTTGTACCACATAGAATCTTTATTAAGTAGAGTTGTCTTAAGTTGTCAAGGCTGCGTAATTGTAAATTTGGTCGAGTAAAAAGGGGCTCATTGGTTCTCATCTTTACTATAGTTTAAACATTGAATTTGACAAATACCAGGAATCTATTCTTCTTGGTTTCGTTTCCTTGAGTTCCTGCCTCCATATTACTCTCATAACTTATTAAATTTTGAGTTGGTTACCAATAAGTGGCTGGAACCTTCATGTAAATGGACTAGAATTAGCCCTTAGCAAATCTTAAATGTTAGTTTGCATGCATGGGGTTTGTTAAGAAATTTTGTTCGAGTCCTAAAATATGCGTAGACAGGCACTAATATCTATTGATGTTGAATCTGAAAATATATCCATTTAAGGATTGGGATTAGCTTTAAGCGAATTTGGAATTTGTTTTATGTGAATTAAGAGAATTGTAATTAAAGAGAAATTTATGTTTTTATAGTCCTTTTGGTTATGTATGCTTAATTGTATCTATTGTTAATGTTTGATGTGTTTTAGATGTTTCAATCACTCTTTAAGTCATCCATTATTGGGTTCTTTTTTTTATAAATCCTAGGACATCGGACATAGACATTTTCTGTGGCCTATTTCAGTAAGTTAGTGTGAAGTAAAATAAGATGGGTTGCGGATTTATCTAATACCCATCACAAATGATAAAAGAAAAGAGTGGAAAAAACTATTTGTAAGGGAGCGAGGCGAGTTGCGGTTTAACCCCAAATTCATCGCCAAATTTTAAAAAAAAAAAAAAAAAAAAAAAAGCTAAATTTGAGTAGAATAATTGTCTCGAATTTACAAAAGACGAGTAAATGCCTTTAACGCTAACGTGAGAAATGAGCGAACGTAAATCACTACATTGTAAGAATGAAAAAACAAAAATCAATTGACATATCGAGGTTGATCATGTGTGTGGTCTTGATCAACTTCTATAATTACAAGGCTCTGTGTGTGGTTACGCTCCTTAGTTGAAAACCTAAGTCATAATTTTCTCATAATCCTTAGGTATATTAAACAAGTAACCAAAACCAGTTTATCCAAGAAATTACTTAAGTCGAATATAAGTAGATAAAGTGACCGTTCTAGAAACACGAGACTCGAGGGATGCCTAACACCTTCTATTCGGTGAACAGAATTTCTTATCCGAATTTCTATTTCGCGGACCGATAATAAAAAAGAGTCATTTCCTTTTGAATGGGGATTCAAAAAGGTGACTTGGAACATCTTTGATAGTCAACAAAGATGGAAAAAGAGGTAGAGATAAGAATGAGATAGAAGTTGAAAGAAAAAAAAAAAAAGCTTGACCCAATAGCTACACCATAAAATCAAAGAAGGCAAAAAGCCATAGAGCAGAAACCCTTTCTTTTCTCTGAAAGATATAGTGAAGGAAACTTTTGTTGAAGACAAATGAGAATAATGGGAGGTATTTATAGCAATCCTTGGAGAGGGTCAACTCCCAAAAGATGCCTCGTATGATAGAAAGGTCCCTAAGAAAAAGAAGAATAAAATAGCATATTAAAGATCTATTGACAAGACCTCAAAAAAAGAGTGACATTAAAAGATTTTTATGGTGCTTTAGAAAGCTCAACCAGCCTAAAAGGACAAATCGCATGCATGAAAACACATGGTCCAAAAAAGGCTTGAATGAATGACCTGTGTAAGATATATTAAATAGAAAAGACACTTCATTTCTTTTCACTGAAAGATTCAGTTTAGATCAAAAGACATCTTATAAGGAGGAATCCATATTGACTAAGTACCTGGTGGCAAATAAATGGCGAAGTTAATTATCCTTCTGGGGGAATATCAAGAATCTCTTTTAGAAACACGTTTGGAAACTCATTGACCACTGAAATAGACTGAAGGGTTGGTGATTCTACATTTACATCCCGAACTTGATCAATATGATAAATATAACAATTTATAATCAATTTAATAGCCATTAGATAAGAAATGAACGTACCTTTTAGCATTTCTACATTAACTTTCCACTCCGAGACTTTTTCTTTAGGCAAATGGAACCTGAAAATCTTTGTCCAATAGTCAACATAATCATAACATGATGCTAACCAATCTATGCCCATAATAAGGTCAAAATCAGCAATTTCTAACTCTATAAGATCTATAAAGGTATGATGGCCAACAATCTCTAATGTACAACCTTGATAGATTCTCCTAGCAATAATGGACTCACTAATGGGTGTGCATATAGAAAAGGGTCATCTTAACAACTCTAGTGCTATACAAAATTTCACCATGACAAATAGAGTAACATAGCATAAAGTAGAGTAGGGTTCTATCACAGCATAAACATAATGCAAGAAAACATTTAATGTACATATCACAACATCTAGTGATGACTTTTGAGTCCAGGTGTCCTACTAAAGCATAGGGCTGATTCTGATCCCTGCCAAAACTAGATGTTCTACTCCTAACCCAACCTTTACTTGTTGAGCTCTGGGATCCACACCCCATAGATTATGCTGAGGAAGACGATCATGTTGTTGAACTAGTCAGCTAACCCATACTAGCCCCTTTCTATTCGAGAAATTCCTTGTTAATTGACATCCCCACACAAATAAAAAATAAGTTGTCAAGCACTATCTGCATTACCTAAGTGTACCCTGTTGCAACTGTCGCAAAGTAGTAAAGTCAATCAGGCTTAGTCTAACCCTCTCTACTCTTGAGGTTCTGATGCTTATGGACTCTCACATGGACCTGACTGCCCACTATGATCAGACCTGCTACTCTAAAATTATTGTGGTATAAGCCTAGGCATCCTGCTAAAGTGTTGTTGTCTAGAACCACCTTTGGATTCTTACTAAAAACCAGTGGTCCTAGCCCTCTTATGTTACTATCTATCAATACTCTTAGTCATATCCCGCTGACACATATTCTCCTTTATGTTCTAAGACAGAGCCTGAATCTGATAGATGTCTATATACTTATACATGTAGTCATAATACAAGCAGGGACAAACTCTGAGGAAAGTCTTATGACAAATAGATGTACCCTATACTGCATCGTATTAACAAGAAATAGTGTGTACCTGACCAAAGAATAAAACCTTAAGATATACTCCCTAACACTTATCATGCCCTATTAGTGGCCTAAAAATTGATATACCCGGGCCTCTCAAATCTCCAATGGCGAATAATGATCTAAAGAGCCTCTGTGAAATTTTCCCAGGTAGCTGGAGGTATATTTCTTCCTCTGGACCTATCCCAACTCTTGTACCATAACATAGCTATATAACATAACTAAAGGCTTCCAACTCAACTTACTTGGTTGCAAAAGCATGCATTTCCCTAAAGATTTTATGAAGCTGATCTAAAAGCTGTTGAGGGTCCTCCCTACTATCTATCCCAGTAAGCTTTAGACAACTCAAGGCAAGAAACTCATGAACCTCAAACTTTTGGGCCCTTCAAAAGGACTGACGGTACTTTGTGCCCCTGTCTACTACTAAGTAGCTACTAGTTTGCCAACATATATATTACACTCTTAAAATCTTGAATAGATGGAATAGGAGGAACTGGACATGGCCATGGGGATCCTATATCCCTCGGAGGCTCCTCAGGTGGTGGAGAAGTTGGATGGGACTAAGAAGAACTCTCCCCTTGTTCTTCAGTCTGGACCCTCTCCATAAGTAGTACCTTGCTGGTACCATCACCTGTTGCTGTATCAAGCTCTGTCTAGCTATGTTTTTTCTATTCACATGCATCTCTAGATGAAAATATCAAATTTAAGCTTGAAACCCAATATTACATGCCTTGTAGATTCTAGCTTATAAAATGTGGTGTACAACACACTTATAAACAAGACTATGCAAGACATGACTTACAGACTCCCTAGGGTGTAATGTTGCTTTGATACCAAGTTTGTCATGCCCCAAACTTGGGAGGAGAAACGAACACTTAGGGGCAAATCTAGCTAGCCATTTATGCTACTGGATGTATACAAGCAACTCAACAATCACAAGTAAATACACACAACTAATAAAAGTCAAAATTAGTAAGGCCATAATAAAAGAATCTTGCATAGATAACAATTCCACCTAACTCGGCAGTTCATACCAAAAATATATCAATAACTATAATGAGCTACAAGACCACTTTGATATCTATAATAGTAGAAGATACATACAACAACTGATAAGGTTGACATGTTGATAATAATAAATTAGTAAGGCTGACAAGGGAGATCAAAATGTACTACAACATGCCCTAAGTTTGCAAGACTCTTAAAGTACACTACTTAGCTAGGACAAGGGTCCCGACCTACCTATCAGTTATAAACAACAAAAGACTACTACAACACTGAACCTAGTAACTCTAAAGGAAGTGAAGTTTACCAATCCACAAAACTCGGCAATCACTATTAAGAAGGCATGTGTATATATCAGTATTGACCTGCAGGCATGGATACAATGCCCCAAACAATGGGGGTCACTACCAAAAAATGTACCAATTATGAAAGGCAACTAAATAACAGAGTAGGTATAAAATACTAAATGTAATAGATAAGGGGATCAAACATAATTAGAATGTGCTTACCTACTCCTGAATCTTATCATATAAATACTATCCAAAAAAATAACTTTGCTCGGGCACCTATAAGCTTGACAAGTACAAGAAACAATCAATACAACCTACTTGGCCCTCATAATCAATGTAGGTGCAGATCAGTATCTATGCCCTATATGGACCCCTTTATCCTTGTAGGAAATTTCTTTATCTATCTTAGCATGTAGGCTCTGTATATATGAATAACCTAGAAGTGAACAGGCTTTAATGTGGCTCTTTAGGTCCATCGAGATAGCCTGTAAGTGAATAGGCTTCACCATGACTCTTTAGCACCATCAAGACAGTCTATAAGCAAACAGTCTAGGGAAAAAAATTGACCCTTGATCCTCAAGATACCCTCTTGGTCATGAATCATTTCCTTAGCTTCACCCTTTAAAACTTTATCTTGAATAATGCACAACTTCCCATCCTCAAACTGTCTATACTTAATTTGTTTCATCAATGCCTCAACACAAACAAGAACTTCACCAGGCTCAGAAATGTCAGGTCTCACAAAAATGTTGGCTAGTATGAGCATCCATAACCAAAGGTCGCTCCTCCACCATCAATAGGCAAGGCTACCCATACTCATTGCCTTCCTACTAAAGGCATCTTCCATTATATTGGCCTTACCCAGGTGATAAATAATAGTCATTTCATAGTCTTTAACATCTCCAACCACCTGCGCTGTCTTAAATTCACATCTTTCTAGTAAAACAAGTACTGTAGGTTGCTATGATCGATGAACACCTCATGACTCCATACAAGTAGTGCCTCCACAACTTCAGAGAAAAAACAACCTCCGCTAGTTCTAAGTCATGATTGGGATAGTTCTTCTCATGGATCTTCAACAGCCTAAAAACATAGTCTATAATCTTCCCTTTCAACATCAAAACTCCACCAAGGAAAACTCTCGAAGCATCACAATATCCGGTAAAACCTTTACCTTTTACAGGTAAGGTTAAGATAGGTATTAAGGTCAATAAAGTCATGAGCTTTTAAAAGCTCGTCTCTCACTCATCGAACTACTAAAAACAATATTCTTCTAGGTCAATTTGGTGAAAGGGGATGTAATAGTATAGAAACCCTCCACGGACCGTCTATAGTAGCCAAAGAAACCAAAAAAACACCAAATCTTGGTAGGTGAATTTGGCCTAAACCAATCTTGAACGCCCTTAACCTTGGACAAATTGACCACAAAACCCTACTTAGACATTATATATCTCATGAATGCCACAGAACTAACCCAAAACTCACACTTTGAGAACTTGGGATACAACCATCCATCTCATAATCTCTGAAGCATAGTTATCAAATGTTGCTCATGCTTCCCCTCACTCTTGGAATACACCAAGATATCATCAATGAACAGAATAATAAGGAATCAAGATAATGTCGAACACTCCATTCATTAATTCCATAAATGATGTCAAGTCATTTATCAACTTAAATGACATAATAAGAAACTCATAATGACCATAAGAGTCCTAAAGCTATCTTAGGGATATCTGGAGACCTAATCTTCAACTGATGGCACCCTAACCTCAAGTCAATCATCAAAAATATCAAAGCACCTTAAAACTGCTCAAACAAATCATATATGCATAGAAGAAGGTCATTATTCTTAATGGTCACCTTGTACAACTATCAATAATCAATGCATATCTGTATAGACCCATCCTTCTTCTTCACAAATAACACCAGAACACCCTAAGATGAAACGATGGGTCTAATGTAACAACCCTTATAGTGATTATTAGAATTATACATTTTAATTATTTTAACCCTCCTCATAGTGGTTATTTTGTCCCTCTCTGTAGTTGTTATTTTACCCATCCCTATATTTGTACAAACCCTTATAGTTACTTTATGCAAAATTTTTATTTTAAAAGGGTCTTAAGTTAGTAGGGTTGATTTTGGTCAATATTTGGGGTTTTAGACGTCGTATAAAAATTTTGTCAGCTCCATCATCTCTGAAATGTCATTTTTGTGTTAGTAACACAGTTGGTTTGAGTCCTGAGGCTTTCAGTGTGTTTTTGAGCATTTAGGCAAGATATTATAAAGTCTAGCTATGATTGACTTCGATCAATATTTGATGATAACGACCTCTGTAGGTATTTTTTATGGTTCTATTGAGTCCAGAACATCAAATTTAGTATAGTAAAATAGTCAGTTTATTTATGTGAGGTCCCGAAAGAATCTTGAGCGTCTATTCGAAACATTTTTGGATGTGGAATCACTACTAGTGTATAGCACCTGGTGCAGCTACCTAACCTTCTTCATGTTCGCAAGCCTCTCATCACATTTTTAAAGAAGGATTTTCTCTGACCTATATGATTGTGATAGAGGGCTTGCACTTTCAAAGGGTTACAATTTGGTCGGGGTCTGGGTCGTCTTTTACTCTATGTGATCACAATCGAACCATCACAAATGCAATGGTGTCCAGGTCGGGGACCTTTTCAAATGTGATAGAGATCTCGTATTCATGATGAAGGACATACCTAGCTATATTAGAATATCTTTTTTAAGTTATTAACCTCATAACTCAATTTTAAAGCTTTGAAACACGATTTTGTCAGATTCAAAAAGGGGGCTTCGACGTTTCTTCATTGAGTATTCTTCTATATTATAAATTTAACATTTTTCAATAATTATTTCATGATTACATTCTCAAATTTTAGTTTTTCAACTTAAAATTTAGGGATTTTTCTGGCAAAGATAAAGTTTGATATTTTGATGATTTCGAACTCGATTCCAATCCTATTGTCACGCCCCGTATTCCAACAGGACGGACTGGCACCCAAAGCCGATATGGCCCGAGAGAACCAATCTTTACTCATATACATTCATATGCATATCATCGTATGAACATTACTATGTCTCATGCAACTATGCGGAAATTATGGAAAACATGTTATATATGAAATCTGGCCGTTAGGGCCATCAAGTCAAAATGATCATACACCTCTTACATTCATCTTCCCACATACGTCTACAAAGCCTCTACAGATTCATGTACATAACCATCTTAAGTCGGAACAAGTCCCCACTTTATACAACATTTACAATACCAAAACCAATGTACACTATGACTCGGAAAGCCCCAAACCAACTGGAGCTCACCAATGGTCTGCAAATGATCTACAGTCTACTGAGGAGGTCTACTAGCACCTGCGCCTACAGCAAATAAAGTAAGTCCCCAAAGGGGGTCAGTACAAAGGATGTACTGAATATGTAAGGCTCAGATAAAACTGCATCATACATAATAACAATAATAGAGTCAAAGTAATAGAAATAGCCAATATGGATAAACCACCTTTCTGTATGTGAGAAACCATGTACGTTATGTTTATTACATTCTTTGCCTTTACGTTCACTCATCTACCCATGCTAGGTTTTTCCTCCCCTTGGATGAGATTTATCTACCCATGCTAGGCTTTTCTATCGCCCCTGGGATGAGATTAACCCATGCTAGGTATTTTAACCCCTGGGATGTAAGTAACCCATGCTAGGCTTTTCTTTCGCTCCTGGGATGTACTGTGATAACCTATGCTAGGCTTTTTATATCGCCCCTGGGATGTATCGGGATCGACCCATGCTAGGTATTTTAACCTCTGGGATACCACCCATGATATTGGGATTGACCCATGCTAGGTGCTTCTTTCACCCCTGGGATACCACCCAAAATATTCATCAACCCTTCATTACTTCATTCTTTCATTGTCCATTACTTCATTCTAAGAGTGATATATTGGTGATTGTACATTATTAGAACTTTTGGAACATCACATTATTGGAACTTTGGAGCCATGTCCATAGTTATGTAACATGTGAATAACAAATGATCAATGAATGAGGAACATGTGACTAACAATAGATGACAACCTGAAATGAGATACCTTAGAACCTTTCGTGATGGAACAAGTATAATGTCAATGTGAACACTATGCTGCAGTAGGATACGGAAAGAGTAATCTTACATACCTTATCATCCCAATTTGAATAGAAAATCCTAAATGTGCATACAATGGTCCAGCTCCTTCCTTACGTTTCACTCTACAACACAAGTACATAACGGAGTTTATATTAACCACCAACTACCTTACAAATGCATATGACGACAATGAGTTACATGATTGCCTTAACATGTCATTTCCCCCTTGACAATACCATTTATGAAATTGTCATACCAACAATACCACAACAACCCATACATTGACCAATACACCATAAATCACTAGCATGTCACACCAAGTTCATACTTTACACTTCTCCATCAATACAACATCACAATTACTCCATCAAGTCACCTTAATACACTTCATAGCAACATATCGACAACAATCCCACAATTTACCCTCATAGAAAAATAACAAATAAAGGAACATAACCACACCATACATGTTGATATTTCATCCATACCATGCACTTTCATCAAAACCTCAAGTCTTCTTTCAAGTTTAAATCACAAGGATGGCACATCTTTTACAAAAAAGCAAAAGTGCACCTCTTACACTTTTAGACATAACCATAATGATGTACATACTCTCCCATGCATATAATTTATTAAACCATAAGAATAATCACTTACCCAAACTTGCAAATGAGTGATCTTGTCCAAAGAGATGACTTAGGGTTTGAGAGCTTGAAGAAATATCTTGTGGAATTGTCTAGAATGGCATGTGTACTTTGTGGAAATAAAATCTGATTTTTTCCACCTTATATATCCCCTCAAGGTATACTTAGCCACTTATTGGCATTAAATTCCATGTTCCCTTGGTCAAAGTGGAAGAATGGGTCATTTGCCCTTTTGGGCCATGCATTTTATTCCATTTTGGGCCTCAAATTGAGCCCATTAACACATATTAACGTAGCCCACCAATTGCAATGTGTAATACTCCAATTATCTCATGTTTAAATAATTCCATCAATTTCACAACAATATTCAACTCACGAGATTCATGTTCGTAGCCTCAATCTCAAAAATAAGAAATTCTAGCCACTCATGGCTTAATCGAACATCATTTGATAAAACACTTGTGACGACGAATTAACCCCAACTCGGATGACAAACTTTCTCAAGAGTAGCCCTACTATTATGTAATAATGATACCATAACCCAATATTCCTCTTTATAGACTAATAATCGTAGAAGAAATTGGGCAAAAAGCACCCCGGCACGCTCCCGGGCGCCCTTGGGACTTAGAAAAATTTCAGCACCTGACCAGGTGCACATTAGCGGTCTGGAACGCCCCCAGGCATGCCCCTATACTTCCTGTGCCATAAAAATTTTGGCCAGGAGCGGCCTAGCACGCCCCTGGGCGCGCCCCACCCCAAAAATGTGTTTTCAACTTTTCTTTGTGGATTTGGTTGGATATTTCAAGTCCAAATCTTTTGCTTGCCTCTTAGCTTTAATATCCTTTGTTTTGAAGTCCTTCAAACCTCACTTTTCACCCCACAAATGCTCCAAAAATGCACAAACACCTCCTACAAAGGTCTAATCACATTTCCTAGCCCAATATCAAATGTTCCATCAATAACACTACAAAATACATACTTATGGCTCTCGAAACCTAAGTAAGCATGGTTCAAAGTTTTCAAGTAGGATTGGAAGTGTACGGGGTGTTACATTCTTCCCCCCTTAGAAACATTTGTCCTCGAATGTTAACAACATCTTCCCAATTACAACCAATGCATCTTTATATTAGCGTATACATACATATACACTTAATGCTCATATATACTTACTTGTTATTGTTCCACTTCTGCACTTTGAACTTTTTTCTTCCATTTGAAACAGATGGGGGTGCCTGGACTTCATCATTTCTTTAGCTTCCCATGTGATCTCTTCTACTTATTGATTCATCCAAAGTACCTTTACGGAAGTTACGTCTTTATTTCTTAACCTCTTTACTTATCGATATAAAACAGCAATAGGTATCTCTTCCTAGTGAGATCCTCAGTAATTTGTACACTTTCAATGGGAGCAATATAAAATAGAACTCTTATGCACTTCCGGCAATTTCACATGGCATGTTGTATAGGGCCAATTTTCTTGTCTTTCCAAATCCCATCACCCCTTTCATTAGTAACGCTTTTAAGAGTACTTAATCATCTATGATCACAAACATCTACTATACCATTACGATATGTTCTTTTAACTATAATAAATTCACCGACAGGTGGATATATTTCAATGGACTTAACTAATAACCCTGGTGTCCCATTAAATTTCACAGTAATCGATGGAGTAACATACGATAAGGTAGAGCCCGGATCAATCAATGCATATGCATCATGTGAAAATATGGATAATATACCTGTAACTTCATCAGGAGATACCTCCACATTCTATCGGTCCACTAGAGCATAGGTGCGATTTTGGGATCCATTGGAACTAGCTGCCCCTCTAATATCTCTACCACGACCAATAGGCTGAACACCTCTGCCTAGGGAAGGAACCGATGATGAGGATGCAATGGTTGATCCCGTAGGTCGTGCTATACCACTCGCGCCTCTTTGTGGGCATTCTCTCATTATATGCCCCGCTGTGCCACACCAAAAACAAGTATTTGTCCCCAATCGGCATTCTCCTAAATGATACCTTCCGCAACGCTGACATGGAGGATCAGAAAATTCTACTGTCTGTGAACCTTGGACTCCACTACTCTGTCCAGATTGACTACCCCTAAACCCTCAGAATTGGGGTTGAGTGCCTGTTGTGGAATAAGAGAATGAGGGTCTAGGCGGTAATATTCAATGTCTAGATTCTCCTGGGGAATCATAAACTGCCCTATAGGTCTAGCCCTTTTTGATGGCCCTTCCTCAGATTCCTGCGTCCTTCTTTTTTTCCTTTGGTCCTCTATTTTCTGTGCGAAAGCCTGAATTCTGGAGATGTCCATATCTTTGTTCAAAGCAGAAATAGTGCAGTCCCTCACCAAGTATGGCTCCAGTCTGTCCACATATCGATGGACTCTATCTTCCATTGTGGCCACCACATTCGGAGCATATCGAGCCAAAGAATTAAACTGAAGGTTGTACTCTCTGACACTCATACTTTCTTGACGAAGATTTAGAAATTGGTCGGCACGTGCCTCCCGGATCTCATATGGGAGGTAATGATCAAGGAATGTCATTTTAAATTCCTCCCAACCTGCTGGAGGTGCATCAATACCCCTCGATCTTTTCCAGTCTTCATACCACAATATCGCTTCACTATTCAATCTATAAGCCGCAAGTTCAACTGCTTCAACACCAGTCACGTGCATGACATCTAGAGCCCTTTGAATTTGATCCACGTAGTCTTGTGGATCTGCTTTCGGGTCTGACCCAGTGAATATGGGAGGGTCTAGTTTCAGAAAATCCTGTGTCCTGTGACTCGCTATCCTAGCCACATCATCCTCATGTATCATTGGACCAACTCTTACTTGACTTTGTGCAGCAACTAGCTGAGTCAACATATGTACTGCATTTTTAAATCCTGGTCAGTGGCATTCATAGGAGGTTCTGCAGGTACTTCTCTACCTCTTGGCTCTCCCAGAGCTAGAAAAGTAGAAGAAGACCGCGATGCAATTTCAGCATCCACCCCACCTTGACTAGCTTGGTCAGGTACTGATTTACCTGTGCCTTTACCGACAAGCATATCTATCTGCTTACCCTTTCCTCTACCTCTTCTTGTCATCGGCATTTTTACTATAAACAAGAAAATCAATTCCAATGGTCAAATACGATTTCACTTACAATATTGGCTCTATTGCACAATTGGGAAATGAAGGAAAGAAACAACTCCTAAATGTCCCGTAGCCTCCCACTTATAAATTTGGTGCACAACACATCCATAAGCAAGATTCTACTTAGACACGGCTTTGTAGACACCCTTAGGATGACCTGCTCTGATACCACTTTTGTCACGCCCCAAATTCCAATAGGACAGACAGGCACTCGAAGCCGATATGGGCTGAGAGAACCAATCTTTTCTCAAGTACATTCATATGCATATCCCCGTATGAACATCATTATGTCTCATGCAACTATGCGAAAATCATGGAAAACATGTTATAAATAAAAATTGGCCGTTAGGGCCATCAAGTCAAAATGATCATACACCTCTTACATTCATCTTCCCACATACGTCTACAAAGCCTCTACAGATTCATGTACATAACCATCTTAAGTCAGGACAAGTCCCCGCTTTATACAACATTTACAATACCAAAACCAATGTACACTATGACTTGAAAAGCCCCAAACCAACTGGAGCTCACCAATGGTCTGCAAATGATCCGCAGTCTACTGAGGAGGTCTACTAGCACCTGCGCCTGCAGCAAATAAAGTAAGTCCCCCAAGAGGGTCAGTACAAAGAATGTATTGAATATGTAAGGCTCAGATGAAACTGCATCATACATAATAACAATAATAGAGTCAAAGTAGAAATAGTCAATATGGATAAACCACCTTTCTGTATGTAAGAAACCATACGTTATGTTTATTAAATTCTTTGCCTTTACGTTCACTCATCTACCCATGCCAGGCTTTTCTGCCCCTAGGATGAGATTTATCTACCCATGCTAGGATTTTCTGTCGCTCCTGGGATGAGATTAACCCATGCTAGGTATTTTAACCCCTGGGATATAAGTAACCCATGCTAGGTATTTTAACCCCTGGGATACCACCCATGATATTGGGATTGACCCATGCTAGGTGTTTCTTTCACCCCTGGGATACCACCCAAAATATTCATCAACCCTTCATTACTTCATTCTTTCATTGTCCATTACTTCATTCTAAGAGTGATACATTCGTGATTGTACATTATTAGAACTTTTGGAACATCACATTATTGGAACTTTGGAGCCATGTCCATAGTTATGTAACATGTGAATAACAAATGATCAATGAATGAGGAACATGTGACTAACAATAGATGACAACCTGAAATGAGATACCTTAGAACCTTTCGGGATGAAACAAGTATAATGTCAATGTGAACACTATGCTGCAGAAGGATACGAAAAGAGTAACCTTACATAACTTATCTTCCCAAAATGAATAGACAATCCTAAATGTGCATACAATAGTCCAGCTCCTTCCTTATGTTTCACTCTACAACACAAGTACATAACGGAGTTTATATTAACCATCAACTACCTTACAAATTCATATGACGACAATGAGTTACATGATTGCCTTAACATGTCATTTCCCCCTTGACAATACCATTTATGAAATTGTCATACCAACAATACCACAACAATCCATACATTGACCAATACACAATAAATCACTAGCATGTCACGCCAAGTTCTTACTTTACACTTCTCCATCAATACACATCAATACAACATCACAATTACTCCATCAAGTCACCTCAATATACTTCATAGCAACATATCGACAACAATCCCACAACTTACCCTCATAGAAAAATAACAAGTCAAGGAACATAACCACACCATACATGTTTATATTTCATCCATACCATGCACTTTCATCAAAACCTCAAGTCTTCTTTCAAGTTTAAATTACAAGGATGGCACATCTTTTACAAAAAAGCAAAAGTGCACCTCTTACACTTTTAGACATAACCATCATGATCTACATACTCTACCATGCATATAATTTATTAAACCATAAGAATAATCACTTATCCAAACTTGCAAATGAGTGATCTTGTCCAAAGAGATGACTTAGGGTTTGAGAGCTTGAAGATATATCTTGTGGAATTGTCTAGAATGGCATGTGTACTTTGTGGAAATAAAATCTGATTTTTGACACCTTATATATCCCCTCAAGGCATACTTAGCCACTTCTTAGCATTAAATTCCATGTTCCCTTGGTCAAAGTGGAAGAATGGGTCATTTGCCTTTTTGGGCCATGCATTTTATTCCATTTTGGGCCTCAAATTGAGCCCATTAACACATATTAACGTAGCCCACCAATTGCAATGTGTAATACTCCAATTATCTCATGTTTAAATAATTCCATCAATGTCACAACAGTATTCAACTCACGAGATTCATGTTCGTAGCCTCAATCTCAAAAATAAGAAATTCTAGTCACTCATGGCTTAATCGAACATCATTTGATAAAACACTTGTGACGACGAATTAACCCCAACTCAGATGCCAAAATTTCTCAATATTAGCCCTACTATGATGGAATAATGATACCATAACCCAAGAGTCCTCTTTATAGACTAATAATCATAGAAGAAATTGGGCAAAAAGCACCCCGGCACTCTCCCGGGCGCCCTTGGGACTTAGAAAAATTTCAGCACCTGAGCAGGTGCACATTAGTGGTTTGGCATTCCCCCAGGCATGCCCTTCTGCTTCCTGTTCCACAAAAATTTTGGCCAGGAGTGGCTTGGCACGCCCCTGGGTGCGCCCCACCCCAAAAATGTGTTTTCAACTTTTCTTTGTGGATTTGGTTGGATCTTTCAAGTCCAAATCTTTTGCTTTCATCTTAGCTTTAATATACTTTTCTTGGAAGTCCTTCAAACCTCACTTTTCACCCCACAAATGCTCCAAAAAGTCACAAACACCTCCTACAAAGGTCTAATCACATTTCATAGCCCAATATCAAATGATCCATTAATAACACTACAAAATACATACTTATAGCTCTCGAAACCTAAGTAAGCATGGTTCAAAGTTTTCAAGTAGGATCGGAAGTGTACGGGGTGTTACACCCATTTCTTATGAAATTTAAGATTTGAACTCCTTAAGTAATGTGTAAATTGATTTTCTAATAAAATTCTAATTTTTTCTTTGAATTCTTAGAGTTGACTTTTAGACCTAGATTAGAACCTTAGCAACATGGGTATTGTTGAACTCGTGTTTATGTGTAAAACTTATTTTTGATAGATCGAGAGTACTCTGAGATTGCTTGAAAAGGAAAGGTTAGCTTGTGATTTTTTTTAAGACTTGTGGTTCAGCTTTAAGGTAGCTTATGGCTTAACTTCCTTCAGACTTTGCTTGGGTAGGGGCTTATCTTGTAAAGTTTGTTATGGATTAGTTGAATTTACTGATTTGAGTTCTAAATGAGATTGATTGTCATTGTGATGCCTAATTGGAGGCTTATATTATTTTGGTGATATGGGACTTGGATCCCTGATTTGATATTAAGGCTCATATCCATTATTCATGAAATAATTATGATTCTGAGATTAGGGATATAACTGTTGCACCTGGTTTCACTTTATTTTCATGTTCATGCATATTTATACATATAATGGTTCATGCAAACGATAAATGATTTGATTTTCTAAAATAAATTATATGAATGAATTGATTTAAAAGAGATAAATAATTTTAGTCTCGGTTTGAGTCTGGGTCATTGATATATATTGATACGAGAGGATTTGTATATGGACCTCACAATTCCCCTATGGGTCATATCCTGGAGCGAATGAGCTCGGAGGATGTATACTGGTAGGCATTGGCCATTGCATATCCTTTTCTACTTAAGCTCGATCGGCCTATGATGCCTACTATGTATAAATAGACTACTCACTTCCACTTTTTTGCATCCTTTTGGTATAGATCCTAGTATGAGCACTCCACGTGTTTTTTTATCGTGCATACTTGTGTTATTCCAGAGTCATGGTAAGCTTTCCTAATTAGAGTGGTCTCCAGGCTTCATCTATCTCTCTTATATCTTTATTTACTATCAAAGACAATATTGTAGGCATTAGTTACTTATTTTGGTATTAGAGTCTCTCTGTACTTATGACACAAAGTCTTGAGATATTTTCAAAGATTATTTTTCTAGTCTTTTTTTATTTAATACATTTATGAGTGGTTGTTATACATTAGACTTGATATTTCATTAACTACATTTACCTCAATTACTTTTTTTTTCTGGAGATTTGGCTTACCTACCATGCATGGGTTGGGGTAGGTGTCATCACAACGAATTGCTTTTTGCATAGTGAAAAGTTAGTATCATAGCGGTAGGTTCACTAGTCTCATGAGTACAAGAGCAAGTGTCTAGTAGAGTCTCGTGGATTAGTACATTGACATTCGTACATATCTTTAAGAAGCTATGAGGCATTCTTAGGAAAGACTCTACTTTTTGATCTTATATCATGCGTATTATTCACTTCTGGAATTCTAAACCTTATATTTCACTCTTTTTCGCAGATGGTGAGGATGTGATCTAGTTCTATCAAGGGTGATGAGCCATTACCCACTATTGGGGCCCTAGTTAGAGGTCGAGGTACGGGTTACAACTGAGAAAAGGTAAAGCATGTGGTGTAGCACCGTCTAGGGGATGTGCTAAGGTGTCATCTCCTATTTTAAATATTGAGCTTGATGATGCAGTATATCAACGAGAGGGTATGGGACAAGCCCAAGACCCATAGGTCTTTATAACTACACCAGTGCTTCAGAATGTGTTGATTTAACTCTTGAGTCATTTAGGGTGCGGCTTAGACATGAGCTTTACCTATCACTCTAGATGGGGCTCAGAACAAAGATGGTGTTCATCCACTAGGATAGGTATCAATTTATGGTTTTTAGACTCCTAGGCACAATAGTTACAACTATGGCCCCGCATATTGATGCTTTATTAGTTAGATTTATTGTTCCACTAATTATGCCTAGACCAATTATGACAGTTGATGAGCAAAAGATGTTTGATAGGTTCGTGAGATTGGGTCCTCCCAAGTTTAGTGGTGCACCTGCTTTTCTTGAGAAGTATGTACCTTATAGCTGAGGAGAGGTTAAGATATGAGTTTGATGCTTTGAAGTAGGGTTCGATGACTATTACCAATTATAAAAGTCATTTTCACGCCCTGTTTGGGCATGCCTTACTGAGTGTTACAACAGAAGAAGAGCGATTGAGGAAGTTTGTGAAAGGATTGACTACTACTCTTCAGTTGGCTACAGTTTATTTGGTGACTACGAAGGCACTTTCCAGTGGATAGTGTATTATGCTAGGATGATTGAGGGTATTAATTGTGATGTCCAGGGGGTAGCAATAGGAGGTTTTGCAATCAGGGTGGTTTTAGTGGGTCATCATCCCGAGGTAGTGCATTTTTAGGCAGAGGTTCTCATTTTCAGCATTGTAGTTTTATTTAGGTAGTATTACAAGGTTTTGATAGTGGTTATTCAAGTTCTGGTAATTTAGGTGGTCTGAGTTTGAGTCATAGGGTCTTATTCCAGGTTTTTAGGCTGCAACATTCAATTTAGTTCATCTGGGCCATCCCATCAATCTATCATAGCATTGGGTGTTTTACTTATGGAGAGTTCAATCACTATGTTTTACATTACCCCAGGTATGGGTAGGGTCATCCACAATATGTTTCTCATGCAGACTTATCGAGCACCAGTACCACCTTTTAGAGGAGATTCTTAGAGTGGGAGAGGTGGTTCACAGTGTACTAAGGATGGAGCCCAGGCATCACATTGTGGTGGTCCTAGAGGTACTCAGTTTGGGGGCGGACGTGGTCAGTGAGTGCTATGTATTTTTAGGCAGACCTGAGGCAGAGGCCTCCAATGTTGTTATCACAGGTATCGTCTCAGTTTTCCATTGACCTGCTTTAATATTATTTGATCCTGGATCTATTTTCTCCTATATGTCTTTATATTTTTCTTTGAGTATTGATGTGATATGTGAGTCCCTTATCCTGCCTATTCATGTTTCTACCGGGGTAGGTGATTATTTAGTGGTGGATCAAATGTACCGATCTTGTGTTATGACTCTTTTGAGAAATAATACCTAGGTAGACTTGATTATTCATGACATGGTAGATTTTGACGTGATTTTGGGTATGGATTGGCTCTCTCTGTATCATGTTTTTTTGAATTGTTATGCTAAGACAGTCTCTTTAACTATACCAGGTACGCGAGATTAGAGTGGAATGGTAATCTAAGTTAGTGTCCTAAGGGGGTGATATCATTTCTTTGGGCTCAGTAAATAGTGGAGAAGGTATGTGTTTTTTACTTGGTGTAGTGCATGATACTGTGCTGACATGCCTTTTTTGGAGTTAGTATGGGTGGTTAGGGAGTTCGCGGTTGTGTTTTCTTCTTATTTATTGGGTGTTCCTCCAGATCAAGACAACGATTTTGCTATTGAATTGGGGACGGGCACCAAACCTGTTTTTATTCCTCCTTATAGGATGGATCTGATAGAGTTAAAGGAATTGAAGGATTAGTTTTAGGATTTGTTGAGTAAGGGTTTCATTCGTCCTAGTGTGTCACCTTTGGGTGCTCCAGTGTTGTTCTTTAATAAATCGGATGAATCCATGCGTATGTTATCGACTATCAACAGTTGAATAATGTGACCATCAAGAATAAGTATCCTCTACCACATATTGATGACCTGTTTGATCAACTTCAAGGGGCTTTAGTGTTTTCTAAGATTGATTTGAGATCGATTTATCATCAGTTGAAGATAAGAGCTTCGAATATTCTGAAAATGGTTTTTAGGATTCAATATGGGCACTATGAGTTCTTGGTGATATTATTTGGGTTGACTAACACCCCGGTAGTGTTCATGGAGTTTATGAATAATGAGTTTTGTCCTTACTTGGATTCCTTTATGATTGTATTCATTGATGATATCTTGGTATATTTGAATAAGGTGGATTAAGAAAAGCATTTGAGGATTGTACTTCTTAGGTTGAGGGAGGAAAAGTTGTATGCCATGTTCTCAAAGTATGAGTTTTGGTTGAGTTTGGTGTCTTTCTTAGGGCATGTGGTGACCAAGGATAGTATATAATATGGTTGATCTGACCAAGGTTGAGGCCTACTCCTCCTACCGAGATCCGGAACTTTATTGGTTTGGCTGGCTACTAAAGAAGGTTTGTGCAGAGCTTTTCTACTATTCCAGCTCCTTTGAATAGGTTGACTCAGAAGAATTTTACTTTTCTGTAGTCTGAAGAGTGTAAGGAGAGCTTTCAAAAGCTCAAGACATTGTTGACTTCGATACCTATCTAGAATTTACTATGTAGGGTGAAAGTTTTACTGTGTATTATGATACTTCAGGAATGGGACTTAGTGGTGTGTTGATGCATAAGTGTAAGGTGATAGCTTATACTTCGAGGTAGTTAAATATTCATAAAAAGAACTACCCTACTCATGACCTGGAATTGGTGGCGGTATTATTTGGTTTAAAGTTGTGGCGGCATTATTTGTATGGAGTCTATTGTGAAATTTTCACCGATCGTCATAGTGTATAGTACATCTTCATCCAGAGGGATCTTAATCTGAGATAGCACAGGAGGATGAGTTGCTTAAGGACTATGCCATTTCAATTCTTTATCATCCGGGCAAGACTAATGTGGTAGCAGATACCTTGAGCTAAAAGACTTTAAGTATGGGGAGTTTATTTTTTCTTGCAGCTGAAAAACAACCTATGGATTTAGACATCTAATCATTGGCTAATCAGTTTGTTTGACTCGGTATCTCTAAACTCGGGCGGGTTCTTGTATCTATGTTTTGGAGCATATTCAGGCACATCAGTTTGATGATGAGAAGTTGAGGGTAATTTTGGATAAGGGGTTGAGTGGTGAAGCTAAGAAAGCAAGTCTTGATTTGGAGTGCATTTTGAGGATCAAGGGTCAGGTTTTTATTTCTAGAGTGGGTTATGACTTGACTAGACTTATCGTGGAGGAGGCTCTCTATTCAAGGTATTTTATTCATCGAGGAGCAGCTAAGATGTACCAATACCTAAAGCATCATTTGGTGGTGTAGAATGAAGAGGGATATCGTGAAGTTTATGGCTAAGTGTTTGAAGTGTAAAACATGGGTACTCAGTTTACTTCACACATTTGGAGTTCTATGCAGCAGGAGATGGGATCATTATAGAGTCATCATCCACTTCTATGAATGAGACTTGATCCCTGTCAGAGTCATCTTCCACTTTTATGGGATATTCAGTGACATCCACCTTCCTTTTCCCATTGTCCTTCTGTAATCTAGTCCATTTACTTGACTCAGCAATCGTGTCTACACCATCTTTTAATTTTTGAGTGAGAGAGGAATGAGTAGGGGGATTTAGAGTAATAGGTTTCTTAAGCTGTGAAATGGTTGTGGGCTTATGTATAATGCATTTTTTGTGGCCCACCTTTGGAGCAGAAAAGGCCCTAGAGAATTTAGTAGTAAGAAAAATATCATCGTCAATGTCAGGTAAGTCATAAGATGGTGATGATAGAGGTTTTGATTCTAGAGGGAATTAAAGCCCACAGTCACCCCCTTTTGGAAGGACCGACTAAAATTTAGGGTATCAGAATATTGAGGTACTGGTGATGAGGGCTTAGTTGAGAGGAAAGCTTGGGTGATACAAGAGTAAAATAGGGAGAAGAGGGTTTCTCATAGTAGTAAAAAGGATGGGAGATAAGGGACGAGCTTCGTTAGTGGTAGGAGGAACTTCTAATGGAGTTTCACTATGCACTACTGAGAAAGTACCTCTATTTTAGAGATGGAGTCCTTGTCATCAGAGTAATCTACTATAGATGTAGGGGAAATAGGGTTAGGTTTTAGAAAGAGAGAATGACTTAGAATGGTAGAGGGTATGGTGTCTTATGTAAAGGACATTGAGATAGTTAATGGACATGGTGGGGAGATGGGTGTAAATGTCATTTGAGAGTGAAGAAAGATAGAGAGGATCGGAGATGATGCGATGTAAGATATGAGATTAGGAATTCATTAGTTTTGGAGAGAAAATAAAAGAAGGAGGGGGTGAGTCAGGGACTTGGATGTTTGAAATGATTATTGTTAGCCTAGGAAAAGGGGGAAAAGAGGAAATGATTAGTGAGACATAATAGGGATTAGGGGCATTAGTTTAGATTTTTCCCGCCTATGATTTCTTGAAAAGGAATATTTAGATAGACGCCATAGGAACTATGTTACTAAAATGTAACCATTTATCAATTTTGATATACTCTTTATATAATTATTGCAAAGGATGTGCCTACCTGACTAATATATGACTTGTAAACTAGATCCATGTTGGTCCTCCTGAGTTGCCTGGTTGTTCTTCTTGTTGAGAAATCAAGGGTAATATCATCAGACCTTTGTCCTAATTTCCTAGAGAGTTGTGGGTGTGAACCTACATAGGAATAGTATAAAGTCATTATCGATTAACATTCAACTAGTGTCCACCACCTAGTACACATTTTCTGGCTAGTCATTAGGAAAAGAGTTGATTAATGAGGCCAAGAGCTAGGCGATTTTTCTCAAATGGCACCCTTCCTAGTTCCATGGTAAAGATATTTATGACCTAGTCCTCAGTACAACAAGATGTCATCTTGATTAGCCTTTTTTCTACATTATCTCTAAGGAAATGTTAACACACATCAATATATTTGGTTCTCTTGTCATATACTAGATTTTTGATCATATTTACTACACTTGTATTATCACACATGATAGGAATGCAACCAAAATTGATCCCATAGTTGCTAGGTTATTGCTTTATCCAGAGCAATTGAGCACAACATGAGGTAGCAACCATATATTAAGCTTCTGCTGTAGAGAAACCCACTGAATTTTGTTTCTTGGTTGAACATGACACAAGACATGGACCAAATTAGTGAGTTATACCTAAAGTGTTTTTAAAATCCATGGGGTATCCAGCACAATCAATATCAAAAAAACTTACCAAGTTAAAAGAATCTCTTATAGGGTACGAAAGAACAGGTTCTAGGTTCCTTTGAGATAGCCAGGATTCTCTTTACTGCCTTTAGGTGAGATTCCTTAGGGCAAGATTAAAAATGAGCACACAACCCTAGATTGTAAACAATGTTAGGTCTACTGGCAGTCAAGTATAACAAGGACCTAATAATACCCTTGTACTTAGTTTCAGCCACTAATAGACCAAGTTAAACTTTCTCCAGCTTTATTATGGTTGCAATTAGAGTATCATTTTCCTTGGCATTTCCCATTTCAAACCTCTTTAGAAATTCCTTTATGTACTTTTGTTGGTGAATGGATGTGCTTGATCATGACTGCCTTATTTGTAGCTCCAAGAAAAAATTTAGCTCTATCATCATGCTCATTTTAAATTCACTACTCATTAGCTTGGAAAATTCAGCACAGAGTGTATCATTTATTGCACCAAAGATGATATCATCAATCTATATCTAGCAATGAGAAGACTCTTTCCTTTTATTCTTAGGAGGAGAGAGTGGTCTATCTTGCCTCGTGTATAATCATGGTCTATAAGAAAGGTGGATAGTTTGTCATAACAAGTTTTTGGGGCCTTCTACATTCCATATAGGGCTCTGTCAAGCTTGTACATATAGTCAAGGTGTTCAAATCCTAGGGGTTGATTCACATATACTTCCTTCTGCAAGTATCCATTTAAGAATGCACTCTTGACATTCATCTGGTACAAAGTGAATTCCATATAGGCAGCAAATGCAATTAACACTTTGATTGCTTCTATTCTAGCCACTAGAGCAAAAATCTCATCATAATTAATTCCTTCCTTCTGATTGTAGCCCTAAACCACTAGTCTTGCCTTATTTATGCTGATAACCCCTTAACCATCCAAATTTATTCTTAAAATTCATCTGGTTTTAATGATTTTTCTATTTAATAGTTTGGGAACTAGGTGTCAAACCTTACTCTGCTCAAATTCGTTCAGCTCTTCTTGCATGGAAACACTCCAATCATCATCATCTAACAGTGCCTTCTTGATATTTTTAGGCTCGATCATAGAGAGATAAGCTTAGAAGGCACGCACATTTCTCACTTTAGATCTGGTGAGCATTCCAAAATCTAGTGGGAGAGAATATTTTGGATTGGATGAGAGCCTTTGTGTTTCAAGTTGTTTCTTCGAATCTTCTATGGTCCAGATAACCCAGATGGATCAGGTTCATCCAGTTGACGGCATTGGTTCTCCACTTTCCTGAGAAGTTCCCCCTAACACTGACTTCTTCAATAATGTTTTGTTTATTTCTTTGAACTGCTTCTGGAGTAACGCCTTTTGGTGAATCAAGTTTTTGAGACTTCACTTGTTCATTATCAGAATTAGGTACCAGCTCAGTACCTTCATTATGAACCTGCAAACCTTCCTCACCCAAGTGATTAGTTTCATCAAATATGACATCCATGCTTTATTCTATGCATTTATTTCTTTTATTGAGAACCTTGTAAGCTTTACTCTGAGAGAAATAACCAATAAAAATTCTCTCATCACTCTTGGTATCAAACATACCTAGGGTATTCTCTTCATTATTTTGAATAAAATATTTGCACCTAAAAGCCCTTGAATATGTAAGGTTTGGTTTCCTTCCTTTTAGTAATTCATAGGAATTTTTCTCAAGGAGTGAGTGAATCATACACATATTAATGAGAAAACATGTTGTATTAACTGTCTCTACCCAGAAACTCTTAGGGAGACCACTGACTAGTAGCATAGTTCTAGCCATGTCTTTCAAATATCTATTTTTGTTTTCCACAACACCATTTTGTTGAGGTGTTCGCAGAGTAAAAAAGTTGTGATCTATTCCATTTTCAGCACAATAGTCCAAAAACATACATTTTCAAATTCAGTACCATGATCAGACCTTATGCTAATCAATCACATTATTTATTTATTTTAAACCAATTTCATAAAAATGGTAAAAACATTAAATGTTTTATCTTTAGTGTTGAGAAATAGTCTCTGTGTGAACCTGAAATAACCATCAACAATAACAAAAATAAACCTCTTACCTTCTCTGCAGAGCACTCTCATGGTTCCACATAGATCTATGTGTAGAAGTAAAAGTGGCTTAGAGATACTTTCCATCTTCTTAGGCTTGAAGGATGACTTAACATGCTTACCTCATGCACATGCATCACAAACTATGTCTTTACTGAACTTGGCTTTGGGTAAACCAAGAATCAGGTTCTTAGTCACCTATATTTTTAGCAATGAGATTATTTTATGTATCAATCCCTTATGTCAAAGTAGTGAATTTTTCATTATGACACTGAGACATATTAGCTTTTCTTCCTGAGAATCCATAATGTCGGTCTTGTAAATATTTGTTTGCCTTTTTCTCTAATAAACAGGTTTCCTTTCTTTGAGTTTGACACTCGACACTATGATAATGTGAACAACATGTCATTTTCTTTGTTACACATTTGGGATATACTCATAAGGTTGTTCTTCAATTCCAAAATATAGTACATATGAGAGTTTGACTTTCCAAATTTGCCAATTCCAACAACTTCTCTTGTCTTTCCATTGCCAAAGGTTACACTTTTCCCTTTGGAAATCTATGAGTGAGAGGAAATTTTCATGTGTTCCAATCATTTTTTGGAGCATGTACTATCCAGATACCATAGTTTACATTTTCTCCTCATTTTCACCTGCACAAGCAATCAAAGGCTGATGTTGGGCACGTAGATCAACTCAGGTCTCTTTTTATGACTGAAAGGTTGAATCAAATTTCTCTTGACCCAGTTAGGAAGTCCTTTTGTTTCCAAATACTTGTTTTTCTTTCTCAACAAACACAAATTTTTATATGCTTTAAAGTTTAGATTACATTGGTGACTTTGATGGCCAAATTTTCCACAATGAGTGCATATTTTGAAACTATGAGAGTCACTAGTTCTTGATTATGTTCCTTTTAAAACCTATGCCAGGAGTGACTTTAATGTATTTTGTCCAGCATTTTGGAGGACCTGGTCTACCTGAGATTGCATTCAATATCCAATTTAGCCTTGTTTAGATTTTCTTAAAGAGCTTTGTTTCTATCAGAGGTTTCTTGAAATTTTAAAATTAGATTTTTCAAATCTTCTTCAAGGGCTAATTGACTAGGACTAGCCTTATCTTTTCCCTTGTGAGAGGGATCACTATTCTCAAATTTTTTTTCTTGAAGTTCCTTAGTAGTGTCCCTCAAATGGGCATTACTGTTTTCAAATTTCTTATTTTCAAGTCTCAGGGAGGAATATTCATTCAGAATTTGGTCCCTTTCAGAACATACTAAATGATATGCATCTATGAGGAATAAAGATAGAGATTCCAGTTTTCTTTTAGAGTAAGATTTAAGATTATCCTTAATAGTCAAGAAGTTTACCTCAGACTGCTTCTCATCCTCTTCATCATCAGAGTTAGATCCTGCCATAAGTGCAAAAATCTCCTACCTGGAGTTTATTTCATCACCACCATCATCTTCTATTGAGAGTGCTGCTAGTGCCAGCACATCTTCATCATCAGATTCTTCCTTGGCTAGAAGAGATTGTTTTTAGGCTCCTCCTCATTTGATTCTTCACTTAAAGAATTTCTCAATGCAGTAAAAGTTTTCTTTACAGCTAGGTCAGCTTCTTTTGATGTCATTTTTCTATGAGTGGGGATGATCAGATCTTTTCTGGTTTTCTTTGCTTTCTCAGGATTGTTCTTTTTGTGTTCTACATCCCATAAGGGATAAAACTTGATAAAGTGATCAGGGCTTTCACACAGGTGACATAATTGTTCATGTAATTCTCTTTCCATATTCTGCTAAGAGGTCCTTCTTTGTGAACTTTTCCCTTCTTGAACATACACAGAAACCTTCTAGTCATAAGAGCCAGATTATCATATTTAAAGTTAGTTGTTTCTAAAGCTTTAAGGACTAGGTTTTTGTCCTTCTTCTTTGATCCAATCTCTTTTTCTTTATTTTTCTTGAGCTCATAGGTGGTCATATTTCCAATAATTTCATCCATGGCAATATTATCTAAGTCTCTAGCTTCAGTGATGGCCTCCACTTTTCTTTCCCATGACTTAGGCAGTAGTATAGTTTACGAATACACTTGCCTGTAGGTATGAGTTCTCCTACTGAATAGATATCATTAATATGGTACTGAACCTGGTATGCATGTCTTGAATAGATTCACCATCCTTCATTCTAAACAATTCATATTGCTTGTTCAAATTGTCAATTTTTGACATCTTGACTATGATAGTTCCTTCATGGGCTTTATGTAAAGTGTCCTATATTTGGTTAGCATTTGAGCAGGACGAGATTCTATTATATTCATTATGACCTATCCCATAGATGAGGATTTTCTTAGCCTTTGCATTATTTTGTATGGCTATTTTGTCATCGACATCCCATTTCTTTATGTCCTTTGGAACTTTACTCTTCCCATCTTCAGTATTTTTATGGGGATAGTGGATCCATCAAGAATGACACTCCAGAGAGCAGGACTCTCTCCAATCAAGTGATCTATCATTTTGTTCTTCTACTATCCATAGTACTTATCATTGAAAAGTGGTCTTGTCTGTGATGTGCCTTCCTGAGAAGTTGTGGGGTAGCCATAGGATCCTTTTCAAGGTGTTAGCCTTAATGAAAAGATCTAATCTGATACCAATTGAAAAGAACTAGTACAACAACTAAATATAGGAACTAGGTTCCTGAAACAATAAGTAAAGACTGCAACATAAAGAACACAAGATTTATCATGAAAAACCTCCTTGCTCAAGGGAGTAAAAACTATGACCTACCGTGTGTAGGATTTTTGACCAACTTCCACTAACTTCAAAGAGTGGTTTTATATTACAATTCTATAATCAAAGGGACTAACTCTAGTACCTCAACTCAACGGTTAACTCTAACATTTTTAACTAACTCTCCAAGAAGATAAATTCTCTTCTAACTTACACTAACACAACCATAATAGAATAGATGAAACTCAATAGCTATCCTATTACAATCACAAACTAGAATAAAGAACAATCAATCTCAATTTGTTCTTGGTTCGTCACTTCAGGGGCCACATTCTCTCTGCCTTGAGAGAGCCTTTTCTTTGTGTGCAATAAATTGGTGTTTATGACCTAGGAGCTTACCTTATATCGTGGAGATAATAAGATATATTTCTCCACAACCCTAATTCTATCTCATAAGGTTTTACACTCCTTATTAAATACAACTTCCATAATTAAAACCCTCATGGGATTCTCTTTCCTCAATTAGGACAATTTACCTCGACTACATTCCTTATATGCACCAAGCAATAGATCTTTCCTACCAAGTCACAGCTATTTGCATTGCATTATAGCAGTTAGCATGTGAGAACTTGGTTCTCACACAACTTGTCTATCATCAAAACAAATACATTAGCAAGTCAATTTATCACTAAGCAACTTGTTTGTCCATTATAGATTGCTCGAGCCATTAGTCGTGACTTAATAAGAAACCACAAAGATCAAGTCTTCCCACCACTTAAAAACAGTTTGTTTCACCGGTATCATGGACCATGTAATCCTGTTGTATTAGAGCAATAGTCTCACACCTTAGTAGCAAAATCTCCTATCAAGAAGAGATGCTCCAGTGTTTCTATTTGAGGATTAGAACAACTACATATGGAAACTATTGAATGCTACATCTTGTCAATACTTCATCCACATGCAGTTTCGCCTTTCATAACCCCAAATAAAGAAACAAATTTTGAAAGGTAGGCCCTTTACCCAAATTTGATTGTAGTAATAATCTGATGTACCTCAGCTCTTGCACTGGTCACATTGAAATTTCATGTGCTAGTTATCCACAATGATTTGTCACTTTGATATGAGTAACCAAAGTATCTCATGCTATGCCTCATGTTCCACAATGTTATCAGGAAGAAGGGAAAAAACATCAAAATCACCTTAAACTATACCTAAAAAGTCGAAGACACACCTAAACTATTGAATTGACCTATGACATACCTGTACTACTTAAAAGTGAATTTATTTCCACCTTAACAGACATATAACCAGTCAAATGATAGAAAGTGTATTACACTCGCCCTGCCACATCAGATGTTATGTCAGATTTTGAGTTTTTTTTCTCTCCACATCACCCGATTGTTTCTTCTTCGTTATACATCATCAAAACCACCATAGAACCACCATTATTGCCGCCACACCATCACTAAATTCATATATTTCACCACCCACAATCAAATCCACCATTGGAAACACACCATCACCAATTTCACCTTAAAAAATGTAAAAAGTCACCTCAAAATTCAACACCCATAACCAAATCTATTGTCGAAATCACATCGCCACCATTACCTCTATCAAAGTTATAATGAAATTCTAAATAAATTTGATATCCATCACAAAATCCAGATCAAAATTACACCACATATAGTATGAGAAATTAAATCAACTACTATAAAAACTTAAGCTTTTAGACCATTGAATTGGCTACTCCATCGAATTGGGTTTTTTGAAAAGTAAAATTTTTCAATAAAAAACTGTTGAAAAATCTATAATTTTTCAATAAAATAACGATTCCATCCAAAAAGCTATATTTTCTTAACTAGTGGTTCGTCGATTATTTTAGCTTTCGTTGATTATTTTATCTTTTCTTATTCTTTTAATGAAATGGGTATATGATTTTTCTTTAGGAAAGAAAGAATGAAGATGGAACTATTAATGATGAAATACATATGAAGATTTGAATGATATTGAAGGGAAAGGGAGTGGGTGAAATAAAATTTTCTAATGTTAAAAATGGTGGTTTAGTGGTGTTGGAGAAGAAAGAGGAAAATGATGATGAAGATGCAATAAATAAATAAAGAAAAATATAAAAAGGTGAGAAAATCTTTTAAAAAAAAAAAAAAAAAAAAAAAAAAAGGGGAAAACATAAAAAAAAAAAAAAAAAAAGCGCCTCTTTTTTATTTATTTTTATTTTTGTGACACATCAGCTTTTAGGCTGGAAATAAATTCACTTTTAAATAGTACAGCTGTGTATTAGGTCACTTCAATAGTTTAGGTGTGTCTTTGACTTTTCGGATGTAGTTTAAGGTGATTTTAATGTCTTTTCTCTTAGGAAGAAACTATTGCATCTTTTCATAGTTCCAAACCTTTCCTCCCATAAACTCCTCAATATCAATTACTAGTTGATAAATCTGAATTTTTCCTTGAGACATTTGATGTAAAAGACCTAATTTTGTCCTGTTATCATACCAAATGCTAGATGAACCCTTTTAGGTTCTCACCAAGTTTCTTTTCAAGAGTATTTCTGTTTTCTAGCATCATTTCGACACTTAGATCCTCCTTATCATTGGATTATAGTAGGTATTTGTTTCTTCCAATACTTGTTCCATATGTAGTTTGTCCATAAAGATCTTTATGTTCTAAATCTTCACCATAACATACTGGTGTGGGACCCATCAAACATAGACCTGAACCCAAACCCTCCCTCCTATTTAGGCAAGCACATATTATCTCAGGAACTCAGTGCTTACTTCTTCCTTCTTCTTTGTTATTCTAGAAAACTTTTGCAAAAATCTTCTGCAGTTCCTTGATAACACATTTGAGGGGGACTATAGGTAATAGCACATGAATACCTATGCTCTATGAGACACTTGTGATCAACACAGATTTATCACTATAAGGTAACATTTTACCTTTTTCATGCCTAAAGTTTATCTCATACTCTTTTGATGAGATCGGTATACTACACCTTCCTTTTTCTAGCATGGGTGATTGGACAAGCTTCATGAACTTATGACTATTTTTATGTTAAATTTCGGTTTCTTAATTATGGAAATCAGTTTTTTGTTGAATTGGTTCTCATACTGCATTGGGGTGTAGGTATCATCATGACTTAGATAAATTGGATCGTAATAACTGATAATTCCGAACCTATAAATTTCTTAACATGGCTCTATCTCTAAATTATACTTCGGCTTGGACTTTATCCTAACAGTTAGATCTCAATTTAGTAGACGAAGACGATCAAGATTTTCATGAAATTAATTAGATCATTGTCATTTTCCCTTTAGATGTTTTCTGGTACGATTAGTAATAACACATCATGGGAGATGCCTGAAAGGTCCTCTCTCCATACTACAAGTAATTTTAAAAAACTCCTTGAATAGGGTTAAAGAAACAGTCAATCTCAACTTTAATATTTAGAATAAATCGACTTGGATGAGTCGATATTAGTCCACTGGTATGAATTGAATAAACTTTCTCGTACGGGAATCAAAAGAAGAAGCTAGAAGTTTCTTACTATTCGTCGAATGCACTACATGTTGTCATATGGTATATAGGCAATGTACACGTGAAAGTTCTAAAATTGCATATGGAACCATGCATGAAAATGACGTGGATAATGATTAATGAGCTGGTTTTGCTTTTAAACCCCTCATTGGCCATTGCCAACTTGGAGATCCTTTGATTCTTTATATATATGCGCCTACCATTTATGTGGTGGCACCATTTATATGCCATGTCACTCTCCGCTTCTTTCCTTTATGGTCCTTCATGAAATACAGGATCTATATATGTTCATAGAAAGTTGGCTCAAGAAAACAAAGCTATCCCTACCAATTACCTCCTTTCAAGACATCCTTTGCTTTAATAAATACTCCTTCCGTTTCAATTTATTTTTCTAGTTTTGACTTGACATGGAGTTTATGAAAAACAAATAAAAAATTGAATCTTGTGGTCTTAAATTAAAGATAGGTAGAATGTATCAAAATGTCCTTTAATATTGTGGTCTTACACATGTCATGTAGAAAGTTAGAACTAAAGGATTAGAGCCCAAAAAGGGAAGAGGAAACATTCTTTTAAAACAGAGTAAAAATTAAAGGACAGCTAGACAAATAAATTCAGAGAGTAATAATGCATGAGGTATATATATGAGAATGAGGTAATGTATTTGTCTCCACAAGCAATTAGGTAGTCCCTCTCCTCCACCTATATATTCCGGAAGACCCATGTGAAGAACACCCTCTCCCATCAAAAAGAAAAGCCAAAACCCTAAGCCTACAATGTGAAAAGAGACAATATTCTTGCACTATATATGTCACAATTGTGCGTCCAAGTTTTTTATAAAGTTTATCTTTTGCATGCTTAGAAAAAGGACCAATCCATCTTTATCGAAAAAAAGAAAGATTTTGGTACCCTTAGGAAACTTACATGCATGCAAAGTTGGTGAAACTTTGTCTTTTGAAAAGGCAGTGCAAGTAGTAGAGTATATGACAAATAAAAAAAAAAGAAATGTTCAATAAATTTTCAAGGTTTCTTGCAATGAAGGAACATTTATATATTTTTCATCAGCTAAATGATTCTTGGGTATAAAGATGATGATTACATACTCTAATAACATATTAGAAGGCTTGATTCACAAGCTAATTGCTTTTTGAATTGGTTAGGAGAATTTTATGATCCCCCAATGCTTGCACTTTCTTTTTGTTTTTTTGGCTGATTATGCTATTTTAGTTATCAAATGGAATTTCTCAAATAAAGTGGCATTTTTAAGCATCAGTAGTCTATCTTAGTTGAAGAATGGTATCATTCAGCTTAATTTATCAATTATGGTCCCTCTTACAAGTTTGAATCTATTCTCCACAATATTATTTTAATTTATGCAATATAAATAAAGTGAGGGCTTTCTTCAATTTGGTATTTGTCCAATAAACTGATTGTGATTTTTCCTTCCAAAGTAATGTATGTTTGGCTATAAAAGGGAATAAGGTAGGTTAAAGGCTAAAATATGATTAATTTTTCTTGGGCCTTAGGTTTATTCCCCTAAAATATGTCAAGAAAAATTGATGGAATTAGGCCAACTATATGTATAAAAAATTTGTAGCATAAAGTGGTAAAAATTTTGGAATTAAGGATCTATTCCATTCATTACACACGAGAGCAATAAGAGGCCGGAATTGTCATATCCATTACATTCTCTAATCTTTTGATAATGACCCCTTGATTGTGTCATAAGAAAGTGGAGAAGAGAATTATATTACGTAAAATAAAGGTAACATAGATGTTTCTTGGTTTCTTAGACAACAATCTCTTTACCTATTTTAAAAGGATTATATAGTGATTATAAAAGCTATAATGACACTGTAAGTCCTTTTCATTTATATTCTTCCAGACATAAAGTTATATTTCCTCAGATTTTAGATTACAAGTCTCAAAAGTTTTTCCTTTTTTCTTAAACTTTGTGTCCAGTCATAAACTTTCACATAAATTGAAATGAAGATAGTACTATATAGTATATATTGACAGTATATATAAATGCATGATGTGTATATATAGTTGTAGCTGGATAACGAAATTTCAAGTGGTAAGTTGGGATAAAACTCGAAGGCTAATCCAAAGAATGTTGTTGTAAATAACAATAAAATTTGATAGCACATACAAATTAGAGAGGGAAGCAATTTCCAAATTGAGTAGAAGACAATGACATTTATATATTTCTAATATGTAAAAAATAAAAATGAAGATATCTGGTAAGAAGAATATAAAACTAAACAAATTTGTAGAAAATTACAGCACTAAATCTCTTTAAAATAAACTTGTTTTGTGACTCTTTTGTAGCATATCTCTCCATATAATTTGAAAAAAAGCAATTATGTATTTAACCAACATTCTCTTTCTAGTTTATTGAAATCCAAGAAGAAAGCAGACATTACATAGAATCTCAGCCCATTTGTCTAGTCCGTGGGCTCATTAGATGATTGGATTGCACATATTGCCGAAATGTAATAAGAGCAGAGTTGGGACAAAGAAGTCCGTGGGGCTGAAATGCACATATTGCCGAAAAAATTGGCTGGGCTAGAGAGTTCCCCCATATATGTGGATTCTTATCTTCTTTAGTGATGTATGCGCAGATCGGACCCCAGCCCTTTTTAGGCTTGCTATTAGGTAGGATGTATTTAAAAAAATAATGTATGTATATTATTAAATATTTTATTTAGTTTATTTTTCCAACTTATTATATGAATTTTATTTGGTATTATGCTATATATATAGTTATACATGGCAAATCATGGTATTAGCAATGTAAGAGTTTTTAAGGTTTGCATTAGCAGGGTGAAAGACACAATTACCCCCCAAAACTTTTTTTACATTCTTTTTACTGTATTAGTGGGAATACACTGGGTATGTTGTTGTTGTTTACTGTATTAGAGGAGGATATTTTTGTAAATAAATAATTTTTTAAGAAATTATGCATGTTATTTTCATACAGCAAATTCCAGATAGTGTATGAGAACTCATCTAAGCATATAACTAATGTCAGCATTATAACTAATATTAACACTACTAATGTCAATATTATTAATACACCCAATTCAAAATTATTCTTATATACCCAATGAAAAATTAATGTTTAACTATCGTATCAAATGTATTGGAAGAGTATCCACTGCTATGTTAAAACTAGAGTAAATTAATGTTTTTACCCTTTCAATACTAAACTATATATACACTTGCTGGGTTTTCATTTGAGTCTTCTTCTCGTCTTCATTATTCTTCATCGCGTTGAGTTTCACATCGTCATCGGTTATATACAATGGGTAACACATATTTCATTTTTGTGCTGTTTTTTAGTTATATTTTGTTTCTTGCATTATATTTTGTTTTTTGCATTTTTTTAATCTAATTTGTTATTGGGCAGGGTGCCTAATGGTTTTTTTTAATAATTATAAAATAAAATACGTCCACTACAAAATTTAGTAAATCCATTTAAATCTGCTGGAGTTTAAAATTGTAATGGATGTCAAATTTGATTCTCGTATTTTTTTGAGTATATGAATAAATATAATTAAATATAATCCACAGTCTAGAAATGTAAAAAGTCAAGTTATGCTTGCTGCACTTTGAACTCAAGAAAGTCAAAGTCAATTCAAAGTTCGCATTTGTGATATTCAAATCTAAATTCAATAAAATTTGTTTGAGCTTGAAAAATTGTAATGGAGGTCGAATTTGAGTCATACTTATAGCATATGAATAAATATACATAATATAAAGAAATGAATATTAGATCTAACTCAACTCCAAAAATTAGGTCATGATGGGAGGATTGTTCAAACTCATATAAAAAAAAAAATTCTCATCTCACCGATGTGGGACTTAACACCCTGCCTATACCTAGAAATGGACATCTGGTGTATGGAGAATTTAATATGGGGTGTCTAACATCAGTAAATCATTAATTGGGATGGTCTGACCCTGATATTATGTAAAGAAATGAATTTTGGGTCTAGCTCAATCTTAAAAGTTAGCTCATTAGGGATTGTGCAAGTTCATATAAAGAGTACATCCCGATGTTTACACTACACGAGACTTTAAACTCGAGAAAGTTAAAGTTCTTCAGGCGTGCTTGTTGGACTTCAAAATTTATATAGTGAAAAAAAAGGTGTGTTTAATGCACAAACACACAAAAAAAAAAAGAACTCAACACTCAATCAGATTATACTAGAGTTAATTTATATGAAAACTTATACTTCTAGCATACTGTGACACCCCAATCCTTAATATGAGTATTTAAATTCTGCCTTGATTAGAGACTTCCTGTAGGTCTATTTAGTATTTGGGACTAGCTCGTGGAGTTTGAGTGAGTTTTTCTAAAATAAAAAATAAAAAATCACATAATAGGCTATTGCAGATTTTATTTTTTGGGTGTAGTCACTTGCATTTGTAATGGTATGGGCCTCTTTTGCAAAGGTGGTCATTTGAGGGACACTCGCAATTGAGTGGCAGGACCTCAATTATAACATTGCAATTTCAAGGCTAGCCACTGCAAATATGATCATCTGTATAGTATAAAATTCGATAATTATAGTATTTTCATCAGTCTAACTCAATTTTGGGAGACAAAGCCACCAGTTGGGGAGGATTCGACTTGGGAACTTCATCTTACATCTACGTAACAATTATTTATCATTTCTTGTGATTCACATGAATCTATGCTAGATTTAATTCCTAAATATGAAATCTAAGTAGAAATTCGGGGACTTTAACCTTAGGTTTAAGGAGTATATTTGAGGTTTTTGACCATCAATCTGAGCTCGAATTGAGAATCTAATTATAAATTTAGACTTTGAGGGTTATAGATAACCGTGAAATATAATCAATTTTGAATTTTTACCATGGGGTTTGAGTTTGACTTTTTGATTGTTTTTAACTTTGACTTAGTCACAAATCTTCTTCATTTCAATTTGTTTGTCTTACTTTTTCATTTTAGTCTGTTAAAAAAGAAATGTTTCTTTCCTTTTTTGGCAACTCTTTAATTCTAACTGTCCACGTGGCAATATTTAAAACCGCATGATTTAAAGACATTTTGGTACATTCTACATATCTATAGTTTAAGACCACAAGATTCAAAAATCTTTACTTAAACTCCGTATCAAGTCAAAACCAGAAAAATAAATTGAAACATAGAGAGTATTACAATATGGATATCATTATACTCATTCAATATCGTAGAGTATTCTTTTGGATAGATCAAGCTCGTGTGATTGATTCAAGACGAAGAATTTTTACAAATAATGAAGAAACTAGTAGATTCATATATGAAGCTATGTACTGTGTATATATATTGTAGGAAAAGTGTATATTAAAAGTTTACTGATAAAAATATATATAATGTGTATTTATATTGTATAAAAATGAACATAAAGTGTATATGATGTGTATATATATTATATAAAAAGTGTATATATGAAGTGAATAATAAATATATATATATATATATACACACACACTCCCGATTAGTGCATTTCACATTAAAAATAAATTTAAAAACAAAGATAAAAATACAATTTGGCTTCTAAATGTTAATTAAAATAGAAAAATTACATAATAACACTACTTAACTTACGATATCTACTTGAAATTCCTACACTTTTATTTAATTACATCTCATCTCATATTTTTCTTTCTCTCTCTAAAACTCACGGATACATCACAGAAGAATGTAATGTATTCGTGTAAAATTAAGTGATGTATCCGGAAGAATGTGATGAATCTGTGTAAAATTAATTGATGTATCCAGAAGAATGTGATGTATGCGTGTAAAATTAAGTGATGTATCAGGAAGAATGTGATGTATTTGTATGGACTAAATCAGAGATTTTTAGTAATATTTAAAAGAGTTGGAATATGGAGTAATTAGCTCCAAAAGAGTTGGGATTTATGTAACTTTTACATTAAAATTCTATGGCTTACTCCAGGTTACATATTAGGGAAAAGTACGTAGACTAGCAAACTTAAGTCCATCATTAAGCTAAATGACAACACTTTAAAAAAATTAAGTGGGATGGTAAAATAGCAATATTTTAGTGGCTCTTTATCCTCCCATTTTTTTCTCTCTTTCTCTCTCTTATATCTCTAACCCTTTTTTTCTTTTTCGTTTTTTCATCTTCTATTTTTTTTCTTTTTTCTTTTTTTTCTATTCTAGTTTGCTTTTTCTTTTCACTTTTTTTTCTCTCTTCTATTTCTAGCTTCTATTTTTCTTTCTTTTTTATTTTCATTTTTCATTTTTTTTCTTTATTGGTTTTTTTCTTTTTTGTTTTTTTCTTTCTCTTTTTTTTCCTTTTTCTTTTTTCCTATTTTTGATTTTTTTCTATTTATTTTTTTGTTCCTTTGTTTTCGCTTTTTTTTTTTTTACTTTTCTATCTCTACCTTTTATTTCTCTTTCTTCTTCTTTTTTTTCCTTTTTCATTTTTTTTCTTCTTTCTCGTTTTTTTCTTTTTCGTTTTTTTTCTTTTCCTATTTTCCTTTTTTTTTTCTATTTTTGATTTTTTTGTTTCTTTCTTTTCGCTTTTTTTTACTCTTCTATTTCTCTTTCTTTTTTCTTTTTTTTTCTTTTTGGGTTTTTTTCTTTTTTGTTTATTTTTTTCTTTTTTCTTTCCTATTTTTGTTTTTTTTTTCCTTCTTTTTTATCCTATTTTTGTTTTTTTTTTGGTTTCTTTCTTTTCGATGTTTTTTTACTCTTCTATCTCTAGTTTCTATTTCTCTTTCTTTTCTTTTTTTTCCTTTTTGTTTTTTTTGTATTTTTTTCTTTTTCATTTTTTTGGGTTATATTTTATATTTTTTTGTATGTTTGAAAAATATGGTTACGTTGAGCACAAGTAATGAATGATAATGAAAATACCACAATCGTTTATTGTATTTGTATTCGCACCATCATTTATATTTTTGTATTCCTTGATACAATTGTATTTGTATTTTATAGTTCGCACTTGTATTTGTATGTATTTTATAGTTCGCACTTGTATTTGTATGTATTTTATAGTTCGCACTTGTGTTTGTACGTATTTTATAGTTTGCACTTGTATTTGTATGTATTTTAAGTTCGCACTTGTATTTTAAAGAATTATTGTGTATTTGTATTTTATTGTTGACTGCATATTGTATTTGTATTTTATAATTTTATTTTGTTTGTATTTGTATTTGTATTCTATTTTTGTCGATACACTTGTATTTTTAAAGAACTATTTTGTATTTATATTTTTAAGTTGACCTCATATTGTATTTGTAGTTGTAATTTTATTTATTCGTATTTGAATTTGTAGTTGATTGCATCATTTGTATTTTTAAACAAGTGAAAAAGAATTGTTATGTTTCTTTCTACGAACACTTGTGTTTATAGTTATTGATATGAATTATATTTTATTGATACAAATTGAACAATACAAATACAAATGATAAATTATAAAAATACAAATGTTACATTTGTATCAAATGATACATATTTATACAACTTGAACCATATGTATACAAATGATACATGTTTCTATACAAATGCAAATGATAAATTTGACATAGAAATACTAACGATACATTTGTATTAAATGATACATTGCATATTTGTATATTTTAAGCTCAAGTAAATACATTTGTATCAAATGATACATATTTATACAACTTGAACCATGCGTATACAAATGATACATGTTTCTATACAAATGCAAATGATAAATTTGACATAGAAATACTAATGATACATTGCATATTTGTATATTTTAAGCTCAAGTAAATACAATTAATACATATACTTGTTTGTATACAAATGACATATTGTACATATTCACAGCTAAACTATTCAACTACAAATAATAAATTTATGTAAAATATATAGTTTGATACAAATAAATATAAAATATAAAAACATATAAATATAAAATACAAAAAAAAAAAAAAGAACGAGAAAAAAAATGAAAAAGAAAAAAAATGAAAAAACTAAGGAAAAAAATGACAAAAAAAAAGAAAAAATGAAGCAATAAAGAAAAAAAGAAAATACAAAAAAAAGTGCAAAGAAAAAAAAGAAACAGTAAAAATAGAAAAAAAGAAAATACAAAAAAAGTGTAAAGAAAAAAAGAAACAATAAAAAAACGGAAAAAGAAAAAAAAAGAAAAGAGAGAAAAATAGTAAATAATAATTTTTTTTATCATTCAAACCTATTTTGAGTTTTGAAACTCATTAAAAAAAGTTTCCTATCTTTAGAGATACAATCTTCAATTAATTTTGAATTAATAGGGTGAACGTGATTTAAGGAAGCTGAAATTCTTTTGTCTTTTTAAACTCAAGTTGTTACCTAAAAATAAAGTAATTAACTGTATTTGTATATGTATTTAATGTTGTCTTTTGCATCAAATACATATACATGTTGGTATTTAGGGTAATTAGCAAAAGGTTGTTATGTGTCTTCTAATTAATGGACCTAGTTTGTTATTTTTGAATTTTTTCCTAAATATTTGGACCTAGAGGTCATTTGGTACTTGGCCCGAAAATTAAAGGGAAAAGAATAAAACATAACAAACTTAAGTCTATAATTAAGGTAAATAACAACAAATTAAAAAATTTAAGTGAGATAGCAAAAGTAGCAATATTTTAGTGGGTTTTTATACTCCCTTATTTTTATCTCTCTCTTTTATTTCTAGCTCTTTTTCTCTTTTTTTTGTTCTTTTTTTTCTTTTTCTTTTTTCTATTTTTTCTTTTTTTTCTTTTTCGTTTCTTTCTTTTCACTTTTTTTTGTCTCTTCTATTTCTCTATTTTTTTTTCCTTTTTCGTTTTTTTCTTTCTTTTTTGTTTTTTTCTTTTTTATTTTTTTTTGTATTTTTTTCTTGCTCTTTTTTTTTCTTTTTCTTTTTTTTCTTTTTCTTTTCCTATTTATGTTTTTTCTTTCTTTTTTTTTTTCTATTTTTTTTTTTTTTTCATTTTTTCTCTCTCTTCTATCTCTAGCTCCTATTTCTCTTTCTTTTTTTTTTTTTTGATTTTTTTTTCTTTATTTTTAAAAATATTTTTTTGGTTCTATTTTATATTTTGTTTGTATTTCTGAAAAATATGGTTACGTCGAACACAAGTCATAGATGATAACAAAAATACAACAATCATTTATTGTATTTGTATTTGCACCATCATTTATATTGTTATATTTGGTGATATAATTATATTTGTATTTGTATTTGATAGTTCACACTTGTATTTGTATGTATTTTAAAGTTCGCACCATCATTTATATTTTTGTATTCGTTGATACAATTGTATTTGTATTTGTATTTTATAGTTCGCACTTGTATTTGTATTTTATAGTTCGCACCATAATTTATATTTTATACAATTCGCACTTGTATTTTAAAGAATTATTTTGTATTTGTATTTTATAATTGATTGCATATTATATTTGTATTTTGTGATTTTTATTTTATTTGTATTTGTATTTGTATTCTATTTTCATCGATACATTTGTATTTTTAAAGAACTATTTTGTATTTGTATTTATAAGTTGACCTCATAGTCTATTTGTATTTGTAATTTCATTTGTTTGTATTTGAATTTGTAGTTGACTGAATCATTTGTATTTTTAAACAAGTGAAAAAGAATTGCTATTTTTCTTTCTATGAACACTTGTATTTATATTCATTGATACGAATTGTATTTTATTGATACAAATTGAATAATACAAATGATAAATTATACAAATACAAATGATATAAATAAATATAAAATACAACAACAACAAAAAAAACGAGCAGAAAATAAAAAAAAATGAAAAAAAAAAGAAACGAAAAAAAATGACAAAAAGAAAAAATGAAACAAAAAAGAAAAAAGGAAAATACAAAAAAAAATTCAAAGAAAAAAGAAAAAAAAAGTTGAAAAAAATGAAATAAAAAAGAAGAGAGAGAAAAATAGAAAAAGGTTTTTTTTTATCATTCAAATCTATTTTGAGTTTTGAAACTCATTAAAAAAAGCTTCCTATTTAGAAATAAAATCTTCAAGAACATGATTTAAGGAGGCTGAAATTCTTTTGTCTTTTTAAACTCAAGTTGCTACCTAAATATAAGGTAATTAACTGTATTTGTACATATATTTTTGATGTTGTCTTGCGCTTCAAATACATATACATGTTGTTATTGAGGGTAATTAGCAAAAGGTTGATATGTGTCTTCTAATTAATGAGTCTAGTTTGCTAGTTCTGAACTCATCCCAAAATTAAAAAAGAGGAGGCCCATATATTCTGCCTTCCCAACTCGGCTATCGAAGGCAAAGGACGTAACTTTCCACTATGACTATGCCGGAAGAACTACACAAATGGCCCTCTTTTTGAGTGGCTTTACTTTTTTGTCCCCCATAAGATTATAAAAATAGCCATAACTTATTTTCCTGATTTTTTTTGACATAATTGCCCTTTACCCTAATATAGTATCCCGCTTTTTTCCTGTTTATTCTCTTTCCAAAGCAGCAACCATGCGATTTAAGCTTCAACAACTAGTTCTCCAACTCCCACCCTCGATAATCGTAACTCCCAAATAATCTGCCAACCTTTTCCATAGTCGTGCTTTTTATACCTGCCTGTAGTTTTTTGCTTCCATAATCCCACAACAAAGCTCCTTACCTCATGCGAACTAGATCAATGTCAATTTCTTCTAGAATTTCTCTATCATGAATGAAATATTTAGCAAAGGCAGAAACAAATATTCTACAACCACTGTAAACAAAAGAAAACATATTATACATGAGTTAAATGGAAAGAAGAAAAAAAGGTGAAATGAAGAGAAAAAGATATTCCCTCAACTTATGCCCCATGGGCAACACCTTCTATTGCCTCATTTTGTCTGATTTCTAAATGCTTTATAACTCTTTCCTGTAAGGTAAAACTTAGGTGAGGAACCAAAAAAAAAGACTTATGATCATGGGCAACTTCTGATGCATGAATGACTTGATAATTAAAAAAATGTAAAAAATAAATAAATAACTAGAGCAAGTGTGCTACACTTACGAGTTCCTCATCTTCTCTAGGTTTTTCAACATCATCATATTGTTCATAAACCATTGCATCATGACCTCGTTCAATTGGTACATTATCATGTTATTCAGCTGGTAGAGTATTACCAACATTCGACTCTACACCAACATTTCTAGGAGAAGACATATTATCGAATGGAGGACAAGTAGATGTAGGGAAATAACCATGACTCGCTGAACATATTCCTATAGACAAGAGTTGACACAACCACATTATATCTTGATTTAGCAGATACTCTATAACTCTTGCCTTAGAGGCAAGACTTAGGCCCCAAAGGAACAAGTTATGCCCCATGGGCAAGACTTGGCACTACCTTATTCTGTATTGATTTACCAGATGCTCTATAACTCTTGCCTTAGAGGCAAGACTTAGCCCCCAAAGAAACAAGTTATGCCCCATGGGTAAGAGTTGACACCACCACATTATGTCTTGATTTAGCAGATAATCCATAACTCTTGTCTTAGAGACAAGACTTAGCTCAAGGACTTTCAAATAGCAAGTTACGCCCTATGGGCAAGAGTTGACATTACCACTACCAAATTGTATCTTGATTTAGCAGATGCTCTATAACTTTTGCCTTAGAGGCAAGACTTAACTCCCAAAGGAACAAGTTATGCCCCATGGGCAAGAGTTGTCACTACCTTATTCTGTATTGATTTAGTAGATGCTCTATAACTCTTGTCTTAGAGGCAAAACTTAGCCCCCAAAGAAACAAGTTATGCCCCATGGACAAGAGTTGACACTATCACACTGTGTCTTGATTTAGCATGTGCTCTATAACTCTTTCCTTAGAGGCAAGAATTAGCCCCCAAAAGAATAAGTATGCCCCATGGGCAAGAGTTGATATTGTCACATTGTGTCTTGATTTAACGAATGCTCAGACTTAGTCCCTAAAAAAGTAAGCTATGTCCAATGGGCAAGAGTTGACACTATCACATTATTTCTTGATTTAACAGATACTCTGTAACTCTTGCGTTAGAGGTAAGACTAAGCCGAAGGACTTCCAAACAACAAGTTACACCCCATGGACAAGAGTTGACACTACCACATTGTGTCTTGATTTATGAGATATTATATAACTCTTGCCTTAGAGGCAAGACTTAGCCCAAGGACTTTCAAACAGCAAGTTACGCCCCATGGACTAGAGTTGATACTACCACAATGTGTCTTGATTTATGAGTTGTTCTATAACTCTTGCCTTAGAGGCAAGACTTAGCCCAAGGATTTTCAAACAACAAGTTACGGCCCATGGGAAAGAGTTGACACTACCATATTGTGTCTTGATTTATGAGATGTTCTATAACTCTTGCCTTAGAGGCAAGACTTAGCCCCATTGGCAAGAGTTGACACTACCAAATTGTGTCTTTACTTTTGAGATGTTCTATAAGTCTTGCCTCTAAGGCATGACTTAGCCCAAGGACCTCCCCAAAAAATAAGTTACTCCCCATGGGCTAGAGTTGACACTACCACATTGTGTCTTGATTTAGCAGATGTTCTATAACTCTTACCTTAGAGGCAAGACTTAGCCCAAGGACCTCTAAACAATAAGTTACGCCCCATGGGTAAGAGTTGACACTACCATATTATGTCTTGATTTATGAGATATTCTATAACTCTTGCCTTAGAGGCAAGACTTAGCGCCATTGGCAAGAGTTGATACTATCAAATTGTGTCTTTACTTTTTGGATATTATATAAGTCTTGCCTCTAAGGCAAGACTTAGCCCAAGGACCTCCCCAAAATATAAGTTACTCCCCATGGGCAAGAGTTGACACTACCACATTGTGTCTTGATTTAGCAGATGTTCTATAACTCTTGCCTTAGAGGCAAGACTTAGCCCAAGGACTTTCAAACAATAAGTTACGCCATATGGGCAAGAGTTGACACTACCACATTCTGTCTTGATTTATGATATGCTCAATAACTCTTGCTTTAGAGGCAAGACTTATCCCAAAAGACTTCCAAACAACAAGTCACGCTCTTAAGTTTACTTCGATGTCAAAGAAAGAATATCCTCTTTGCATATTATCCAACTTTCTGTTTATTAGCAAAAAATAATAGAAGTTGAGAAAAAAAAATAAGAGATGAAAAAAAAGTGAAAAGAAAAAAAAATAAAGATTGAGAAAAAAAATAAAGGTTAAGAAAAAGAATAAAAAAAAAGATTGACAAAAACAAAAATGAGAAGAAAAAAATAAAAATAAAGTTTGAGAAAAATGAAAAAAAGAAAAATAAAGGTTGAGACAAATGAATTTAAAAAAGAAAAAAAAGGAGAAATAAAAAATAAATAATGTTTGAGGAAAAAAAAGAAGAAAAAAGAAAAAAAATAAAAGAAAATAAAGGTTGGGAAAAATGAATTAAAACAAGGAAAAAAAGAGAAAAGAAAAAATAAAAATCAAGGAAAAATAAAAAGGAAAAAAAAAAGAATGAAAAATTAATAAAAGTTGAGAGACAAATGAGTATAGAAAGTGTAAAAACATTTGAGGTGTAGAGGGGCAAAAATATACTTGTTCTATATATAAAAAAAAAAAAAAGTTAGTCTTTAAAGACTTTTCTTATAGGGGACAAAAAAGCAAAGTCACCCACTATAGGGGTCATCCCATGTAATTTCCTGGACTATGCCCCATTTGCAAATCAGCCCCAAATCCTTTCACTAAAATTGATACTCCCTCCATTCCTATTTAGTTGTCGTACTTAAAAATAAATGTTTCTTAATACTTGTCATTTCACAAACCCAAGGCATAATTAGTTGCTTGTTTCCATTTTTACCCTTAGTAATAAATATTGAAAGATATTAATATATAGTGTAAAAAAGAGAAACATTAAATAAAGATGAGTAATAAAGTACTATCAAGTATGAATCTTTAATTTCTCACATATGCACATCAAAGTACAAAATTGCCTTATGAATTGGGTGTTGTGAATATTATAGGACTTCGCTCAACATTGATGTAAGAGTCGCATGATCACATGATGTGTTTACCTTTCACAAGTAAGAAGTCGAATTCCATTATATATATATGGCTTAATTAGTAACATATGTATTTACTTGGAGTCTTTGAGAGGTTTTCTGGAAAGATATCCTTAATCAGTTTCCTTGTGAATTAGGGGGCACTAGGGATGTTATTGAGTATCGCATCGTGTAACGTACTAACAAAATTTTGAAAAACGTGAGCATTCAGCTCTCATAAATAGTTTCCTTACGTGGTGGCCACATGGACGACGAATGTTCTATGGCCCATAAATTTGGATTCAAAGAGGCAGTTTCAATTTTTTATTCTCTCTTCTCCAAAGTCCTATTGCTAGTGAGTTGCGACTATTTTTGTTGCTAGCTTGGTTGGTCGAAGGAAATGTTGGATTTTGTTTAAATTAAATTATTAATAATAAGTATTTTTATAAGAGGTGTCTTTACGAAGAGATGTCTTTTAGTAAAAGGTTGTGTCCTTTCATTCTTTAGTTACCTTAGTTTTATTTAAATCTCACCTCTTTTGATTTCAACGTATCTTTTACAGAAAGTTTTTACAGAGAAGCGGCTTTACAACATTCTCTAAAATACTTTTTCTTCTCCAAAAAGATCAGTTTTATAGTTCTTGCTTTCCAGAAGAATTTCGTCACTATTTGCTTAGTGCAGAATTTCATAGGCTTACCATATCCACTAAAACTATTTGCATATAATAGCATAGCAATCTCGTAGAGAAGAGGGAGCAAATATTATTTTTAGGAAAATATTTTGCACGTGTTTCAAGCCTCAAATCGGTGTTCTTTGTTCGAATTATCAAACCTTCACCTTTGTGTTCTTCTTCACATTTTTGTGATCTTGGGATATATTTTCCAACCATCTAAAAACGATATTCATCAAAAGAGTGAATACAAAGACTGCCGAAAAAAATCAAATAGTGGTTGTTGATTTTCTTTATATCCACGATTTTGATTGAAGGACACTTGAATGAATTTCAGTCGGAGACCGGCCTGATCATTGGGTCATTAGAAAGGGATTTTTTGGTTATTGCTTGTTGCAATTATTTTCATGGTTTCCTATTTGTTTCTGAAGTTACAACGTAGGGAGAATATAACATTAATAATGTTGATCAATCCTATGTTAAAGATGACTCTAAGAAAGTAATTAATTGGTTACAATCTATATTGGTGTGGACGTTCTCAATGGAAAGAGAACACTAGTGGTGGTAGTGTTCACTGGTTGTTGATATTGAAAGCCATGTTCTTGATAGTGAAAGTTCACTTGATACAGTCATACAGAAGGGAGCATGGATAAAATAACAAAGATTGGCAAATGGGTTCACTGGTATTTTGAGGCTCGATCTGTCTGGGAAAAATTATTGAAGAAGTCAAATTTGGAGACTCACTCCTTCTGGTTGTCAGATATGTGATCTACCCAGAAAATTAGGAGAATAAAAGTTTTGGATACATAGTACCGATTGGAGAAGTCACATAAGTTAACTGCCGAGATTTGGTTACACGGCATACGTTGCATCGTTACTTGAGGAATCAATTTTGGTTGCATCGTTACTTGAGGAATCAATTTTGGTTAACTTCCGATAAGCATACAATAGGGTATTAAAATTTCTGATTCTGAAGCAGATATCAAGAAAAGAGAATTGGCGAAAATCGGGTTCTACTTTCTTAATCCTACTTATTATTTATTTATAAAATTTTTCTCTTTGTGATTTTGTGAAATCTAGTTTCATAATTATTAGAGTAAATGATATAGTTGTGATGATCTTCAAATGCTTGCTAATTTTAGGAATAACATTTTCTTATGTGATTTATTATCCTTGCATAGAGATCATATGTGAAGTTTATTTTCAAGTTGTGAGATGATGTGAAATATTATATTTATAAGATCATATCGATACTTGGTTTAAAGGTTAAAGACCTTTATGAGTTTGATGTTTTAAAAGAAGTATGATTGTGAATTAGGTTTCCATATATGTGATGGAAATGACTCTTGAAATATTTAAATTGTGGGGGCTTCTTGCTTATGGTTAGAAGTCAATATTGGACTTAGCATTATTTGCAACTTACAATTCTTGATGAATATGTGATATTGTGTAATAGCTTATCGATATGTTGATCGAAAGAAATGATTAAAAAAATCATAATAGAAACGAGGAGAGTTCTATTTTTACATTTGTAATGAAGGATCTTGGAGAAATTGGTACTACATTGGGTATCAAGATTAAACAAAATAGTGGAGGTAATATATGGAGTTAATATCATTAGATTGATAAAGTGCTAAATAATTTAGTCACTTAAACATAAAAGAGCACAATATCCTATGTTGACACCTAATTTTTGCCCTCCATAATCTAGTTTAATTTTGAGCTTCTCCGATTTTAAATAAAACTGAGATATTTGTTTTATCAAGATTAAAGAATTTTCTAAGTGATTTCTGGGTTTATTTTGTCATTTTAAAATAACAAATATGCATTCCTGTATTCGAATATAGGGATCAAATGATTTTGTTATTAAATAAATGCATTTTACCAAAATTAATTTTTGATCTGAGTCGATTTAATCAAGGATAATTTGGTTTAAATCCACTTTTGTCTTGAAATAAATCATTTTTAGAAAAGCAATTATTTGAATTTTATTAAATCTTGAAGCTCATAATTAAATTAGAAGTCAATTCGTTTCAACTTTTGTTCAAATTAAGTCAATTGCCAAAGGTGATAGTGTTTGAAAATTAATTTGACCACAGTTGCAATGCAATTGACCATCTTTGAATTTAAATCCGGTTAATTCTTAAACGAATTTGGCTATTTTTGAAATAGCCTAAATCTATCTTCTACCCTTTAAACAGCCGACCCAGACCCAAGGACCTACTGACCCACGACCCGACCCATTACCCCTTATAACCTCTCTTCCCCTTAACCCGATATCGACAACAACAACACCCACAACGACAACAATAGAAAACCAACGACCCTTCCCCCAACGCCAAACGACAACGCCTCTTCACTCTCTCATCCCTCTCATCTGTTTTGTACTATTACGCATGCCTCGCGCATGCCATAGTACGATCTGGAAGCTTCCCAGAAGCATTTTCTTTTCAATTCTTCTTTTTATTTTCTTTGATTTTTCATACAAATCATCTACCTCAGCGTTATCCGTTGAGAAATTGGAATTCCTATTAGTACCACACTGCCAATTTCATCTTAGAAATCCCCAAATTAGTACCTATATATGCTCCCTCATTTTCACTGATAGAAAGGTTTTCACACCCCAAAAGGGAGAGGCGTTGTTAACTAGCAGAAACCCCAAAGTAAGGGATTTTGCTAAAGCGTCCTCACAAGTGAAGAACCCCAAATGAAGGAATTTTTGCTCTCGAGAAGTGATGTCATTGCTTAGAACTCTCTAATTGAGTTCTTTGGTTAAGAAATCAACGGTTCCTCTCCGGTGGTGGAGCGAATTTCGATGAAGTTCGAGTCCCGACGAGCTGCTCGGCAAAAGATAATCTCCTTTCCTTTTTGTTATTTTTACACTTTGTTTCTGTGCTTATTGCTGTTTAGTTTCCATATTCCATCATAATGATCAGGTTTTTTTATGTTTACCTTTAATTTCAATTTCTGAAAATTTGGTTTTATTGTTTTGGTTTAGTTGTTGGAAAGAGTATAAAGAAAAAGAGGGTGTTCTTATTAACATTAAGAGGTAAAGGATGAACATATCATGTTTTTCATCACTTTATGCTTACCCTTTCCCATGAAATACTCAAGATTTTTCAGTTCTTTTTTTTGGGGGGGAGGGGGGGTCGTTTCATATTATCCAGTAGGGATTATTTGCTCTACAGTTGGTTTTGTCTTTTATAAATTCGTTTCCAGTTAGTTAGTCAAGTCACTTTGCTTGGTTGTTTAATATTAACAAGTAAAGGAATGACCACTCTTGGAATTACTCCATAGTCCTCTCCAAGGAGTGAAGTATTAGGTGAAATAGAGCTAAATGATAGAATCTCATCCTTTCAAAGCTCTTAATGAGCACAGTTATTTGGTTGCTTCAGAATGCTTTTTTCCTTTTCCCTACCCCTTAGTTTCTTATTTGAAACAGTTGAATGACGGGATAAATTTCAAGAGTTCTTTTGGTTCGCGATACTAATAAGGGCTCTTGAAAGAAATCTTGAGGTGTAGAAAGCTTTAGTCGTAGCTTTGTTTGCATCTTAAAACTTGATATAAAAAGGGTAAAAATTTCTCTTAGGATCATCCATTGTTGATCTGAAGAAGATTTGAGAATAGACGGTCTCACCTCTATAGCCTTAAGTGTAACGACCCTTTCTATCATTACGTATAAGTCTCTCTTTTAAAAATTTGGGCTAAGATTCTTTCTGGATTTGAAGTTATAAATTTCAGGCTAGGCTAGTTTCAGATGAAATCTAAGCGAGGTGTGGTCTAGGACAGTCTGAGAAGGAATTGGGAAAGTATGGTAGTGTTTGACTTAATTTCTAGTTAGCTAAGACGATAAGAAACCCGTAGGATTATGGAATTAAATTCTGGTAAGTAGAACTTCCGAAATTGATCTTAGCATAAAGGATATTATTTGGGATGTCTTGGATTTAAGGTGTATTGTGAAAAAAGGGATTTTTAGAGGAAATTGGACATTTTATCCCATCGACGTCGCTATAGAGATGTGCATGTCGCTACCCAAAAGCGGAGAAAGTCCCGCTATAGCGACCAGTTAACATGGTCAAAGGCCGCTATAGCGGCATGTGTCTCTATAGCGACATAAATCGTTGTTTTTTCTCAACAACCCCCCCCCCCCCCCAAAAAAAAGGTTTATTTTTCTAAAACACATTTTTGGGCGGAAATCATTAGTTTTGCATCATTCTCCTTCGTTAATGTAAGGAATTCATTCATGTTAACTAGTAAATTGATAATCTAGCCTTTGAATTGTTAATTTACATAATTTGGGGAGGGTTAAGGGCTGGGTTTAGGTGATTTTCTGGTAAAAGAGAGTAATTTAGGTAGAAAACCATTGGGTTTTGGTTAATGATTGTTAAACTACTCTTGCATGCTATTAGTTCACTAAATTATCCATGAAATTGGTAGTTTTAGATGGATTATGGTAGAAAAGCCCTAGAATGGGGAGGGAATAATTATGAATTTGGCCTTAGGGGTTGTAAATGAGTTATAATCCCCAACGGGGTAGGTCATTTCATTGATTGTGTGTTTTGTATTTACCTTTAGACCGAAAGCACGTGGAGATTGAACGGAAGGGAAAACCCTAGGCTTAGTCGAGTTGTGCAAGCTTGGATTGAGGTAGGTGATGGTTACGTAGTTTAATCCAATTTGGATTATATGTGCATGTTAACTATTTCTTAGTATTGCTTGTTAGTGCATGTTGATTAGTGTGGTCTCTTTCAAATGAACTCTTATGTTAAGCTTGTGCATATTACAAGTGTTGGTTGATATCTTGTTGGTATGATTTTGTTATATTCGATTGTTGATTGTGGAATGTTTCGGTAATTGGACATTCTCACGGTTTAATGGTGGAATAAGTTTGGCAGGCACTTGTGTCTGGGATTAGGTACATAGACGAAATTTGTCCCCTATATGTCATGACTAAAGGGTGATTATGATACCCTTAGCGTGTATGTACAAGGTAAAAGTGAGTTTGACGGTTCCATGAATGAATCAGGTATTGTATTTATGTGTTGTGGTATTTGCTTGACTTGCCTTGACTGGTTTGCGTGCTTGTAGATGCCTTTAACTTGTTGCTAGGAATCCTAAATTGCTTTAAATATTTCTTGTTGTATTAAGGCGTAGTTAGGGCAAGCATGTATTAACTTATTGTACTATGTTGTGGTTGAGTGTTCATATTCTCATCTTTGGTTGGCCAAATGTCCATACCAGTAAACTATTATTTTCTTGTGTGCTGATACTATATCTGCTCTTACTTTTGTTGAGTAAAGTGCATATTTCAGCGGCTCCTACGAGACCTCACTTGTGATTCTAGCGTTGGACTCCGAATTCAAGGGTGAGCAGCATGTTTCGAGCTACCATGAATCCTTCTTCGATGATATAGTCCTTTGTTCTAGACTCATGTTTTTCTTTTTATTTTTTGGGGTTGCATTCCCTTCTTGACATTCTTTAGTAGTTTCGGTGCACCGACTTTTGGCTCCTAGGATTGGTTATTTTATTTAGGAGTATGTTCCGCGATTCTCCTAGTTGTTTAGACCTTGAATTTCTTTTTGGATTATCAATGGATTAGTTGCTTTTATTTTCCTTAAGTGTTGGTTAATATTTCCAGGGTAATTAATTCTCCCACCGGAGAATGGGGTTGGTTCCACTCACATCCATTTGGGTAGTGACAAAGTTGGTATCAGAGCCTAGGTTCGTCGATCTTGTTGTACCAAAATGGGTCCAGTAGAGTCTCGCAGAACAGTATAGAGATGTCTGTACTTTTCTTCGGAAGGCTATAGGACTTTAGGAAAACTGTCATTCTTGTTTCTTTCGTGCTATAACTTGATCCCAATTGATATCTGGCGATCCAAATTGGTATCTAATCTTCTTCATTCTTTTGTCCACAGATGGAGACTACTAGGTTGAATGGAACTCGAACAGCAGTCCCCGCACCGGCAGCTCCATCTGTGGAGCTAGCTGTGAGGGAAAGGGGACAAGGAAGGGGTAGGAGAGGGAGAGCGACACCTGCCAGGGGTAGAGCTCAAGTAGCTGTTGGCTAGGCTCATGAAATATCAGTATCACCTCTCCCACCCTAGGCTCATTTAGAGGAAATAGAAGCAGTAGAGGAGCAGGTAATGAGGGGAGGTGGTGGCTCCAGTTAGAGGTGCAGTTTTACCCCGTATGTCTACCGAGGTTGTTCAACAGGTGTTAGCTTTTCTGAGAGGTTTGGTTGGAACTGGAGCCACTCCTATTGTACCGGCTGTTCAGGCTCTAGCTGCTTATCCCACTATTGTTGTGGCTCTTAGAATGGAAGAGGCTTCAGGGACGGATGCTTTTCCTCATCCGATTTTGGGTTCTATGATGACTGGTACTAAACATGAGTAGCTGACCAAATTTCTGAAGATAAAGTCTCCAACATTCCAGGGTACTGAGTCTGAAGATGCTTTTGAGTTCATTATCGACTGATATGAGCGATTACATAAGATGGGCATTGTGCAGCAACATGGGGTTAAGTTTGTGACTTTTTCGTTGGAGAAGGATGCTAAACAATGGTGGAGGAAGTATGTTGAATATCGGTCGCCGACTTTACCTCCGTTGACTTGCGAATAATTTCATGCTTTGTTCTTAGAGAAGTATGTGCCTCGGGCCCTCTGTGATCATAAAAAGGATGACTTTTTGACATTAGAGCAGGGTGATATGTCAGTTGCAGCCTATGAGGCTAAGTTCTATGACTTGTCTCACTATGCTACTGAGTTGTGGGCTACTGAGGAGGAAAGGATTCAACGTTACATCAAAGGTTTGAATTATGATCTTCAGGTTTTGTCTTTTCATATGACTTCTGCAGGAAAAGGGTTCAATGAGGTTTTCGATTATGTGAAGAAGTTAGAAAGAGTCACTCAAGGGGGTCAGGCTAAGATGTTAGCTAAGAAGTCTCGCAATGTTAGAAATTTGAGTGGGTCTTACTCGAAGGGCCACAGTCAGTAGGCCTACCCATCTCGCCCTATTCATTCAGCATTGCTAGCTTCTACTGTGGGTCCAGCTAATACCTCTTCTCAGTCATAGATTATTAGGAGCCAAGGGGCTTCTTACTCTTCTACCAGTTGACCTTCTCTTAAATGGGGATGTTATTATTGTGGTGTTGTTGGTCAATCTAAGAGGGAGTGTCCTTTGAGACAGGCAAATGACCAGGCACAATAGTAGACTCGGACCATAGTTACAGTAGGTGGAGGGGGGGAGGTAACAGCAGGGGTCGTCCACAGGGTGGATGGGTGTTAGGGGCCTGACTCTTAAACTCGGTGGATGGCACGGTGTCGACAAAGGGTTGGCATGAATGAATTTGTCAAGGGCCTATGTGTAGGTTGAATCAATCATGTGGGCAATGAGGTGGCATTGCCAAGCTAGTGACAAGCAATATTAACAAGGCAGCGTGCTGTGGCATGGCACAGGCCCTGGGCAAGGTAGCATATGGCATGTGTCAAGGTCAAGTTCAAGTGCAGGAAAATTTAGTGTAGCTAAAGGTAAGAATAGGCTGAAACAAAGCTAAGCAAGCAAAAAGATGAAAAATGACACGAGGCAAAATAAAGCTAGCATGACCAAGGCAGACACAGGCATGGTGTCGGTAGTGGCATCGACAGTGGCATCGGTAGCTGGGTTAAAGGCAGTAGTGGCTAGGTAGGGCTTAGACAATGCCTTAGCAGCATGGGCATGGTACAAAAATTATCCCTTAGTGCAAAAATGAGTCAGCACATGTCACATGCTATGCACATGCGGCGGTTACTTTTTATAACTATTTTTGTTTGCTGATTTCTTATCTTTGTTTAAGCTTTGAATTTTGAAATTTGAATTGCCTATACAGTTGGGGATGTCAACTGCATTTTATTTGATTTTTCCTAATCTTGAAAAGCGTCGGCAGACTATTGGTTGTAAGCCAAAGGTTGTCACATGTGCTATAAATATGCAGCCTTGGCCTTGGACAAAAATCAAAAGATAGAGAGTGAATGAGAGAGATTATAAGTCAGAAATTCACTAAGAAAACATTAGAAGAAATATGAGGGTTTCAATAGAGTGTTAAAGCAGCAATCAACATGTGATTGTGCCTAAGTCGAAGTCGAAGTTGTGACAGACTTGTTGTCATAATGAGTGAGGGTCCTTTGTATTATTTTGACATTAATATAAAGGTTGGGATTTTACCGTACATGTTTGTGTTCATTTTAGTTTAGCCTCAAAAAATTATTCTAAATCCAAAACAACAACATTGGGGAAGACGGTCACACTTGACTGTACGCAGGCTGAGTCAAGCAGGCTGACTTAACTGTCGTATAATGGGCTAACCTCTGTCAGGTTTGATTGACATAAACTGGACCCATTACAACTGGTATCAGAGCATAGGTTGGACTTAGATAATGGCTGGAGGAAATGCTGAATTACGGGAAAGGATAGTACTATTGAAGGCACTGGTTGGTGTCACCGATGATGGTGAAAATTTGGTGGACTTAATCACCCGAATTCAAGGGGTGAGTGCTGAATTGACGCTGGTGCAGGAGTCCTTTGATGAACAAGTTAGTAATTTGGAGGCAGACTATGCTACCAAGTATGAGCAAGCATAGGTAGAAATGGAACTTGTTCGACAAGAGAAGGAAAAACTGTATGATGAAGTTCTTCTTCTTCGACGAGCCTTGCAAGGGACTGTCAACCACACAAAAGTGAAGGTACCAGAACCAAAGCCTTACAATGGTTTGAAAAGCACTAAAGAGTTGGAAATTTTTTTGTGCGACATGGAAAATTATTTCCAAGCTGCCAAGGTTCTAGAAAATGAGAAAGTGTCGGTCACAACTATGTATTTAGGTGATAATGCCAAAGTTTGGTGGAGAACAAGGGTTGCAAAAGTTGAGAGTGTGGGGCTGCCACGAATTGAAATGTGGGAAGTCTTAAAGAAGGAGTTAAAAACCCAATTCCTTCCAAGTAAATCGTCTTGGGTTGCAAGAGATGGGATGCGGTGATTGAAACAAAGCGGCACAGTGAGGATGTATATCAAGGAGTTTTCTTCCTTGATGCTCAACATAGGCAACATGGTTGAGGAAGACAAGTTGCATATTTTATGAGTGGGTTAAAGGTATGATGGGCACAAAGAGAGTTAAAAAGACAGAATGTTCAAACTCTCACAACGGCTATAGAGGTGGCTGATAATTTGGCTGACTTTGATTAGGGTGATGACCCAAAGGAAACTTTGCATTCCAACTCTAAGGACAAAGGGAAGGAGTGGAAGAAAAATGGGAAGGGTCATGCTGCCGGTGACGAAGATGAAGTGGGGAAAGCAAGACAAGTAGAGTCTTCTTTTAAAAAAAAAGAAGAATGAAAAGTTTGGTGGATGCTTTACTTATGGAGGACCACATTTGAAGAGGGACTGTCCGGTACAATTAAAGGTGAATGCTTTGATTGCTACTGAATTAGACAAAGGAAAGGATGATGAAGCAACAACTGTTAATGCCTTAAAATTGATGGCTGAAGAAGGGGTAAGACGTGGGATATGTATTCTCAATCCTAACCTGCATATTCATTAAAGAGATATCCTCGACGAGGACATCGAGTTTCAAAGGTTGGGGGTGGTTTGTTAGGGGCCTGACTCTTAAACTAGGTGGATTACACGGTGGCGACAAAGGGTTGGCATGAATGACTTTGTCAAGGGCCTAGGTGTAGGTTGAATCAATCATGTGGGTAATGAGGTGGCATTGCGAAGCTGGTGACAAACAAATTTGACAAGACAGTGTGTTGTGGTATGGCATAGGTGCTGGCCGATATCGGTGGTGGGCAAGGTAGCATATGGCATGTGTCAAGGTCAAGTTCAAGTGTAGGCAAATCTAGTGGAGCTAAAGGCAAGAATAGGCTGAAACAAAGCTAAAAAACAAAAAGATGAAGAATGGAACGAGGTAAAATGAAGCTAGCATGACCAAGGCAAACACAGGCAAGGTGTCAGCAATGACGTTGGCAGTAACATCGGCAGGGGCATGGGCGGCTGGGCTAATGGCAGTAGTGGTAAGGTAGTGTCTAGGAAAGGCTTAGACAATACCTTAGCAGCATGGGCATGACACAAAAATTAGCCCTTAGTGTGAAAATGAGTCAGCACATGTCACTTGTCATGTACATGCGGTGGTTACTTTTTGTAACTATTTTTGTTTGCTGATTTCTTATCTTTGTTTAAGCTTTGAATTTTGAAATTTGAATTGCCTATACAGTTGGGGATATTAACTGTATTTTATTTGATTGCCTCTTATCTTGACAAGTGTCGGCAGACTATTGGTTTTAAGCCAAAGTCTGTCATATGTGCTATAAATATGCAACCTTTGCTTTGGACTAAAACCAAAAGATAGAGAGTGAATAAGGGAGATTCTAAGTCAAAAATTCACTACTAAAACATTAGAAGAAACGTGAGGGTTTCAATAGAGTTAAAGAAGCAATTGACATGTGATTATACCTAAGTCAAAGTCAAAGTCAAAGTTGTGACAGACTTGTTGTCATAACAAGTGAGGGTCCTTTGTATTGATTTGATATTAATATAAAGGTTGGGATTTTCCCATACATATTTGTGCTCATTTTAGTTTAGCCTCAAAAAATTATTCTAAGTCCAAAACAACAACATTGGGTAAGACAGTCACACTTGACTGCATGCAGGCTGAGTCAAGCAGGTAGACTTGACTGTCGTACGATGGGCTTACCTCTGTCAGGTTTGATTGGCATAAACTGGCCCTATGACAATGGGGAAATCAGGCAAGTGGTCTGGGTGGTTGAAAAAATAGCAGTGCAGTAAGAAGAGCACACCCAAGTAGGGAGTTAGCTTAGATTAATGATCGGACTCACTATTATGCCTTTCCAGAAAAGATTGATGCTGAGGCTTCTGATGCGGTTATCATAGGTTCCATTTTCGTTTGTGACCAGATGGCTTCTGTTTTATTTGGTTCGGGGTCTACCTATTCTTATATATCTATCCAATTTGCTATGGGTTTGAAATCGGTTTGTGATGTACTTGACTATCCCGTATTTGTGTCTACTCCGGTTGGTGAGTCTGTGGTAGTAACCCATGTTTATTGTTCTTGTTCCATGTTGTTTGTGGGTTTTCAGACTTGGGTAGAATTGATTAGTTTGGATATGTTGGACTTTGATGTAATTTTGGGTATGACCTGGTTATCTCCATATCATGTTTTCCTAAACTATAATACTAAGACTGTGACTTTAGCGGTGCTTGGGATGGATGAGCTAGAGTAGGAGGGAGTGTATAAGGCCAAATCGGTGAAAAATATATCATTTCTCATGGCTAGGAAGTTAGTGGGGAAGGGATGTTCAGTATTTTTAGCTCATCTCTGAGATGTGAGTGTGGGGTCCCCTTCCATATAGTCAGTTCTAGTGGTTTCTAAATTTCAAGAAGTGTTTCCTTTAGATTTACCGGGTATGCCTCCAGATAGAGATATTGATTTCTGCATCGAGTTAGAGTTGGGCACTCATCCTATTTCTATTCCTCCCAATCGAATAGCTCCAGTAGAGTTGAGGGAACTTAAAACTCAATTGCAGGAAATACTCGACAAGGGGTTTATTCGTCCAAGTGTTTTACTTTGGGATGCTCCGATTATATTTGTTAAGAAGAAAGATGGTAGCATGAGAATGTGTATTGATTATAGACAGTTGAATAAGGTTACCATCAGGAATAAATATCCTTTGTCTCACATAGAAGATCTGTTTGACAAGTTACAGGGTGCGGTGGTATTTTCCAAAATTGACGTGCGGTCAGCCTATCATCAGCTAAAAATTAGATCGGAGGACATACTAAAGACAACTTTTAGAACCCGATATGGCTATTATGAGTTTCTGGTGATGTCCTTCGGGATAACTAATGCGCCTGCAGCCTTTATGAGCTTGATGAATGGTATCTTTAAGTCATTCTTGGATTCCTTTGTTATTGTGTTTATTGATGACATTCTAGTTTAGTCCAAGAGTAAGGAGGAGCATGCATGTCATCTTTACTTAGTGTTGGGGATTATAAAGGAGAATCAGTTATATGCCAAATTTTGGAAATGTGAGTTCTGGTTGTCTTTGGTTACCTTTTTGGGGCACATTATTTTAGAAAAGAGGGTGATGGTGGATCCTTAGAAGATTGAGGCAGTTAAGAGTTGGGTCCGACCTAGTTCAGTAACTGAAGTAAGGAGCTTTGTGGGTCTTGCTAGTAATTACCGCAGGTTTGTCAAGAACTTTGCATCCATTGCAATGCACTTGACAAGATTAACACAGAAAGAAGTGCCTTTTGTTTGGTCAGACCAATGTGAGGAGAGCTTCCAAAAGCTCAAGACACTTTTGACTACAGTTTCTATCCTTTCTCTGCTAGTTGAAGGTAAGGATTTTATAGTATTTTGTGATGCTCTACTTTTGGGCTTGGGTATTGTGTTAATGCAGGTTAAGAATGTCATTACCTATGCTTCAAAACAGTTAAAGCCTCATGAGAAGAACTACTCAACCCATGATTTGGAGCTGGCAGTGGTAGTGTTTGCGCTAAAGATTTGGAGGTACTATCTTTATGGTGTCAAGTGTGAGATCTTCACCGACCATTGTAGCCCGCAATATGTGTTTACTCAAAGAGATTTGAATCTAAGGTAGAGGAGATGGGTGGAATTGTTAAAGGATTATGCTATGACTATTTTGTATCAATCAGGAAAGACCAATGTGATGGCATACACATTGAGCCAAAAGGCTGTAACTATGGGTAGTTTGTCCTTCTTAAGGGTGTCCAAGTGACCTTTATCTAGAGAGTTTCAAACTCTAGCATCTCAGTGTATGCAGTTTGGTATTTCATGCAAGAGTGAAGTGTTGGTTATTGTTGAGGTGAAGTCAACATTTATAAACCAGATTAAGGCCAAATAGTTTGAGGACAAGAAGCTGAATGCACTCCAGAATAAGGTAGTACGTGGAGAGGTTGAGAACGCCACTCTTGACGTGGATGGGGTGTTGTGGTTTAAGGGAAGGATATATGTTTCTCAAGTTGGTGATATGATTCGTGATGCACTTTCTGAAGCCCATGGTTCACGTTATTCTACTCATCCTAGTGCAACCAAAATGTATCATGACTTGAGGCAGCTTTATTGGTGGCCAAGAATAAGGAGATACATATTGGAGTATGTGTCTAAGTGTCTCAACTGTCAGCAAGTGAAGTATGAACGTCAAAAGCCTCTGGGATTGCTTCAGAGAATGCCTATACCGGTATGGAAATGGGAGAATATTGCTATGGATTTCATGGTGGGTCTTCCTAAGACCTTGGGAAAGTATGATTCCATTTGGGTTATAGTAGATTAGTTGACGAAATTAGTTCACTTCTTGCCAGTTCGGGTAGACTACAGCTCCAAGCAACTAGCTAAAATCTACATCAAGAAGATAGTGAGGCTTCATAGGGTGCCCCTTACCATCATTTCTGATAGGGATGTAAAATATACATCTAAATTTTGGGACAGGTTGCACGAAGAGTTGGGTACTAAGCTCACCTTTAGCACAACCTTCTATCCTCAAACTGATGGATAGTCAGAGAGGACAATTCAGGTGCTAGAGGACATGTTGAGAGCTTGTGTTACTGAATTTGGTGGTCATTGGGACCAGTTTCTTTCATTGTGTGAGTTTTCATGAAACAATAGTTATCACTCCAGTATCGATATGACACCATTTGAGGCACACTATGGGAGAAGGTGTAGGTCACCTATTGGGTAGTTTGAGACTAGAGATGTTGAACCATTGGGCACTGACTTGATAAGAGAGGCTTAATAAAAGGTAAGGGTTATTCAAACCAAGTTGTTGGCTGCTCAAAGTAGAAAGAAGGAGTATGTAGATCGTAAGGTAAGAGACCTGGCTTTTAAGGTTGGTGAACAAGTATTGCTCAAGGTGTTTCTTATGAAGGGAGTCATGAGGTTTGGTAAGAAGTTCAAGCTTAACCCTTGGTATATTGACACCTTTGAGATTCTTGAGGATGTGGGTCTGGTAGCGTACAAACTAGCATTGTCGCCAAAGTTTTCAGGAGTTTATCCCGTGTTTCAATGTGTCTATGATCAAACAGTACCATGGGGATAGAGATTATATTATTAAATGGGACGCAGTTCTATTATATAAGGATTTGTCTTACGAAGAGGAACTGGTGATAATTCTACATAGGAATGTTTAGAAATTGAGGATGAAGGAAATTTGTTCGGTCAAGGTTTAATGGAAACACCGTCTGGTTGAAGAAGCCACTTAGGAAACTGAGAAGGACATGCGAGACAAGTACCTTCACTTGTTTGAGGATATGGGTACTCTCTTCTTTCCTTATTTCAGCCTATTTTCTAGTTTGATCATTCGGGGACAAACAATGGGTAAATTGGTATCTATTGTATTGACCCTTTCCATTGTTACATATAAGTCTCTCATTTAAAAAATTGGGCAAAGATTCTTTCGAAATTTGAAGTTATAAATTTTAGGCTAGGCTAGTTTTGGACAAAATCTGAGCGAGGTGTGGTATAGGGAAATCTGGAAGGAATTGGGAAAGTATGGTAGCGTTTGACTTAATTTCTAGTTAGCTAAGACTATAAAAAATGCATAGAATTTTACAAAATTGAATTCGGGTAAGTAGAACTCCTGAAATTGATCTTAGCGTAAAGGGTATTATTTGAGATGTCTTAAATTTAAGGAGTGTTGTGAAGAAGCAGATTTTTGGAGGAAACTGGACATTCTGTCCCATCGATGTCTCTTTAGCGACGTGCATGTCACTCTAGCGATATGCCCAAAAGCGGAGAAAGTCCCGCTATAGCGATCGGTCAACGTGGTCAAAGGCCGCTATAGCGATATGTGTCACTATAGCGACATAAATGGATGTTTTATCCCTAAAACCCCCCCAAAATGGTTTATTTTTTTAAAACATATTTTTGGGCAAAATAGAGGCAATTTTGGGCGGAAATCATCATTTTTTCATCGTTCTCCTTCGTTATGGTAAGGAATTCATCTCCGTTAACTAATAAATTGATAATCTAGCCTTTGAATTGTTAGTTAACATAGTTTGGGGAGGGTTAAAGGCTGGGTTTAGTTGATTTTCTGGTGCAAGGGAGTAATTTAGGTAGAAAACCATTGGGTTTTGGTAAATGATTATTAAATTACTCTTGCATTCTATTAATTCGCTAAATTATCCATGAAATTGGTAGTTTTAGATGGATTATGGAAAAAAGCCCTAGAATAGGGAGGGAATGATCATGAATTTGGCCTTAGGGGTTGGAAATGAGTTATAATCCCTAATGGGGGTAGGTCATTTCATTGATTATGTCTTTTGTATTTACCTCTAGACCAAAAGCAAGCAGAGATTGCACGAAAGGTCAAGGCTCAGGCTTAGTCGTGTTGTGCAAGCTTGGATTGAGGTAGATGATGGTTAAGTAGTAAAATATAATTTGGGTTATATGTGCATGTTAATTATTTCTTAATATTGCTTGTTAGTGCATGTTGATTAGTGTGGTCTCTTTCAAATGAACTTTTATGTAAAGCTTGTGCATATTACAAGTGTTGGTTGATATCTTGTTGGTATGATTTTGTTATATTCTATTGTTGATTGTGGAATGTTTTGGTAATTGGACATTCTCACAGTTTAATGGTGGAATAAGGTTGACAGACACTTGTGTCTAGGATTAGGTACATGGACGGAACTTGTCTCCTGCAGGTCATGATTAGAGGGTGGTTATGATACCCTTAGCATGTATGTATAAGTTACAGGTGAGTTTGATGGTTCCATGAATGAATCGGGTATTGTATTTATATATTGTGGTATTTGCTTGACTTGTTTGCGTGCTTGTAGATGCCTTTGACTTGTTGCTCTAAATTGCTTTTAATGTTCCGTGTTGTATTAAGGTGTCGTTAGGACAAACATGTATTAACTTGTTGTACTATGTTGTGGTTAAGTGTTCATATTCTCATCTTGGGTTGGCCAAATGACCCAACCAGTACACTGTTGTTCTCTTGTGTGCTGATACTACACCTGCTCTTACTTTTGTTGAGTACAACTCATATTCCAATGGCTCTTGCGATGCCTCACTTGTGATTCTAGCGTTGGACTCATGATTCAAGGGTGAACATATTTTGGGCTACCATGAATCCTTCTTGGATGATATAGTCTTTTGTTCTGGACTCATATTTTTCTTTTAAGTTTTTGGGTTTGCATCCCCTTCTTGACATTATTTATTAGTTTTGGTACACCAACTTTTGGGTCCTAGGGATGGTTATTTTATTTAGGAGTATGTTCAGCAATTCTCTTAGTTGTTTAGACCTTGAATTTCTTTTCAGATTATCAATGGATTAGTTGCTTTTATTTTCCTTAAGTGTTGGTTAATGTTTCCAGGGTAATTGGTTCTCCCACCGGAGGATGGGGTTGGGTCCACTCACGTCCATTTGGGTCGTGACATTAGGTCATTATCAAAACACCCTATCTTACCTGCTACGAATGTTAACCCTTAGCTAGCGTCTTATTTGGGATTGTGCTTTCAGTTTAAAATAATGGAAATTCTTGTTATTATTATTTTGGACGGCTTGCTTATGTTATGTTTTATACCAGTCTAATATGGTTAAAGCCATTATTTTGTCGTGGGGTTTGATTCTACAATTTGACAGTTAAAGCAAAGGCGAATGTGATTTTCAAATTTGTTGCCATTTTGAGCTCTCTGTAACCAAGATTGCTAGAACATTTTTATCTAAATTGTGCTTTGTGGTTAAATCATGATAATAAGCTTATGTTTACCCTCTAAGATTCGGGATAGAAAGTTTTGATTTAGGTCTTGTTTTTTCTTTGAATGTGCGGAAATTTTTTTGGTTTTGGTCTATCTTCTCTCCCAAAGCTAGACTAGATTTTGTTTTTAATGATAACTGTGTCTAAACATTCATTGTGCAGAATACTTTTTTGCTGCCCCATTTCTCTTTATGCCATCTCCAAATGGTCGAGATAATGTGATGCAATCATTTTTCATGTGAGAGCTTGATTATGTGTCCTTGTGTGTTGAGATGAAGCTTTTAAATCCTTGTGATTTTAAAACTTGTCTAAAGTTGTGTATTTGCACATGTTAATTTTGGTTTTGTTTCCTTTGTATTGTGATGCCACTGTTTGGGATAAGGATTTGTAGTGCAACTTGGCAGTTGGTTCCTCTCTATTTTACTTGAAAATCAATTGGTTCTCATGTCTTTATTTTTCTGTTTCCTATACTCTTCACTATCTATAATGTTCTAGTAGGAAGAGTGAGTTTTGACAGTTATTGGTTTCTTAATGTGCATTTTCTTGGGCTCATTAATTTTCATATGAAATATTAATTGCCTGAACAACATTGATGGGTGTGATTTTGTGATAATAAACTTGTATGAATTTATCATTAATTCCTTTCTTTTGTTCTTTGTGTGACATGTCCCGATGAGTCCAAATGGACTCCTCCATTTCATCCTTGCATTTCTTCGTTGGATCGAGTCCAACAGACCTACAAGTCAGCTTCTTCCCAAGCCTTAGGAGAACTGAATTTTGGTCCCACATGCAGCAGCAGTAGCGGAAAATAATTGAGCTTGAAATAGCCAAGTGGGTGCTAAACGGACAATTCTATTAGAAATAAGCAAGAGCCCAATAATATTTTTGGCAGCTGGGGGCTGAAGGCCCAAATTTTAGAATCAGGACTGGTTTGGGATTCAAAAGCCCAAAATTAATGATTAGAACAGGTTATTTTGAACCAAGTCATATTTGGGCCGAGAGTCCAAAGTCCGCAGATTAAGCTATAGCTTGATCAAATTCTCCTTTCGTTACTCTCATTTAATTGTATTTGTTTCGCCTTGTTTCTAACACTTCTTGCAACTAATCTAGCTTAGTTGAATTCCTTTAGGAGTTGCCATATTTTGTGTATAATTTTTCTCTTAAATTGGCTTGGCTTATCTAAACAATTTTTTCTTTTAGATATTGTTTTAAATGGCTTCTTTCTGTTTACGTTAAGTTCATCACTTAATTAAAATAAATAGCTTTAGGTTACTGTTACTTTGTTTGAAGAAATGAAAATCTTTCTCGAGTTATTAATCTTTCTTTAATTAAATAATCAATTGCCCACTTTTTAAAAAAAGTTAGCAAAAAGTTAGTTTCAAACAGATCGGTCAATCGCGAGTTATTACTTTTGGTGCCTTAACACCCTTCCAAGAGTATTAATAGGAACCACTTACTCGGATTTCTAAATTTTTAAAGTTTTTTCTGTTTTAAGTCTTTAGAAATTTTTAAAGGTTTTCTTAATTTTTTCTAAATAAATTATGCGGCGACTCTATTTTTGATAGAATTTGGAAATTTCTTCAAGTTTTCAAGTTTGATCAAGTCAAACCATTTTCCCGCAAAACAGAAATGACGACCCTGCTGGAGATTCAACTACGTTCTAACCAAATGTTTTGAAACTTTTTTTTTGTTTTAATGGACCCAGGGTTGGTCATGGGTTGAGCAACACCCCCAAGCTTTTTATTTCATCAGAACAAGTATGTACTGGGAGGGGGACTAGACCAAAACCTCCAAAGAAGTAAACACTATACATGATGATGAAGATTAAGCTAACTAACACGCAACCTATTAGCTTAACTCCAATGTAAAGATGAAACCTAGAAACAAGGCTATAAAGAACAATGATAAACTCAACCAAGAAGAGCTCTTCTCCTAAGCTATAAGCAGTTAGGACTACAATATGAGCCTGTTCATCACATATATCATTAATCACTAAGGAGGCACCTTGATTCTTCTGAAGTTGGGAACACCCAACTTTTCAAGTTTGAAATAGCCTTTGCACTTCATGAGGGAGCTGCTGAACAGTGAAAAAATATTGAGGATAAACAAATTTGTGACTGATTTTGGACAAAGAATCAACCACAAAATTAACTTCTTTATATGTGAGTCTACAATTGAAATGTTGGAAATGAGTAGTGAGTCTGATGAGAGTGTCTAAGGAATGTTGTAGATGCCAAGGGGGTGCAACATGTAGACTGATCCATTTAACCACCAATTCTAAATCAACTTCCAAGATCACATGCGGAACTCCATTATTCAAACACTAAGAAAGACCCCATATGGCAGCCTCTATTTCAGCTAGATTATTTGTACCATGACCCAAGGGAGTAGCATAAGAATAAATGAGGTCCCCTTGATGATCTCTAACAACCTCACCAACCCCTATCCTTCTAGGTTTAGATAAAGCACTCCCATCTAAGTTTAATTTGACCACATCCACAGGTGGTTTCATCTAATAAATTGTATCCACCTTAGTGTCATGTATGCACTTTTCTACTAAGATAATCAAATCATTCCAACTGCAGGCCAACTGATATAAGGGAAAACAATACAGAGATAATGAGATTATCTTTGTATATCAAGAATTTTACCCTGTTAAGAGTAGATGTTTGTCCACCATACTTAACAACATATCTATTTTTCCATAGGTTCTAACAAATATAAATGGGAAGAACATGCAAGATCAGCTTTTGAGCATCATTTTCATGTTTCAATAACCACCACTTCAGCACCAGATTTCTCAAGGGTATTGTAATGTGTACAATACCCAAAGAATGAGAGAAATATTCCCAGATATTTCTGGCAAAATGACCAGCTACAAAAATATTCTTAATTTTATCAGCACCATGTCTATAGCAGCAATAACACTCTGCAGGCTCATGTCCAAAGGTGGTAAGAGTGTCATTAGTAGGCAGCTTCATTCTTAAGGCTCTCCACAAACCAAATGAGCATTTGAAAGCAATATACTTGTTCCAAGTAAAAGAATTCAACATAGTTACAGGCTTATGACACCTTATCATATCCCATGCAGATGAGCAAGTAAAGGAACCAGTAGAGTTGAGCATCCAAATAGGTTGATCAGGCATTCCATGATGAAAATAAATTTGATGTTGGACAATAAACTGTACCAGGTGATAAGGAACTACTATAGTCAATCTATGAATATTCCACTCACCATCAGTCAAGAATAAAGCCACTTTGACATTGCTAGACCTGACATTATTAGTTCTAAAATTGTGAAGAGGTCCTACACCTAGCCAATTGTCCCACCAAAAGAAACAAGTACCAGATTTGAGCCTCCATGAAATGTGATGTTCAGCTTGATGTTTTTTCTCATCAGGTTTTTCCATACTAGAGAATCATGTGTAGCCCACTTCTTTGACAAAAGGTTAGCCTTTTGACAATATTTAGCTCTTAAAAATGCACCCCATAAGGTATCTTTAGTTCTGAAGATTCACCACTGCTTGTACTGAAGGGAAACACATACATCAGATAGCTTCCTAACCCCAATACCACCATCTGCAGAAGGAAAACTGAGGTTCTTCTATGAGGACCAATGATATTTCTTCTTATTTTCTTTCCACCCCCAAAAGAAATCAATAAAGAGGCTCAAAATCTATTTAAGAGTAGTCTTGGGGGGAGTACAAGCTGACAGGATATGAATATGAAGAGATTGTAAGTCATGTTTTATCAAGGTCACTCTACCCCTATAGCTGAGTATCTTGGATTGCCAACGTATAATTTTTGACACCAATTTACACACCATCTCTGAATAATAACTGATCCTTTGTCTGCCAATATAAATTGGGCAACCAAGGTAGGTAATGGGGCTTTGTTTTTGTCTAAACACAATTTCAAGCTTGATTCTATTAATAGTGGATGGAAAGGCATTGTTAGACAACATAAAATGTCTTTTATCCTTATTGATAAGCTGACCATACACCTCCTCATACATAGCTAAATGTTGCATGATCAACCTCAAGGTGTGTCTTCTCCCAGAAGTAAATATAACCATATTATCAGCAAAACTAAGATGGTTGATCTGTGGACCATTTAGTTCCATGTGGAATCCATAATACTGAAGATGATGATGAAGATTGTTCAATAATCTTGATAAAACTTCAGCTCCAAGAATGAATAAGGCAGGTGAAAGGGGGTCACCCTGCTTAAGCCCCTTAGTTGAGTGGAAAAAACCATGTCTTGTACCATTTATTATCATAGACTACCAATTATTTGACATTGTTCTCCAAATCATATCAATAATAATCTCACAAAATCCAAATCTTCTAAGAACCAAACAAATAAATGACCAAGAGACCCTGTCATAAGCCTTGGCCATATCTAATTTTATAACCACATTACCACCAATGACAGGCTTCTTAATCTCATGAATTATCTCCCGAGCAAGCATTATGTTTTCAGTAATATTTTTTCCCTTAACAAAGTCTGACTGATTAGGTGATATGAGAGTGGGAAGAATGGGGGAAAATCTGAGACAAATTAGCTTTGAGATAACTTTATTAGTGAAGTTACTTAAGCTAATTAGTCTGAATTCAGAGAGTTTATTAGGATGGTTTACTTTTGGGAGTAAAACCAAACAGGCATAGGAAAAGTATTTAGGCATAACATGCCCACAGAAGAAAGAAATAACTACTTGAACTCTTGTTTTACTAACTATTTGATTCTTGTAATAATTAGAATTTAATTGTTTTGTTGCCTACTTGTTTAATTTTTGCAATTATTAAACTGTTGCATTTTCATGGCATTTTTTGCCACTTCTGGGAAAGCATTAGGTATTAGTAAAAGGATGGTTATGTGAGTATTTGCAACCGCCCTTCTATATAACACCTTGATCTTCTTTGAACCTCCAAGTGAAGTAGTTGATTTGATTCGATCAATAGTTACTTGGTGTGTTACCCCCAAAAAGTCCATTTCGGATTTTCAGTCAATTCAAATAAACCACTCTAGTTAATTAGGATTGAGCGAAGCCAAATCCTATTAAATAGGAATTTTAAACTAAGTGACCCAATACCCAAGGCGTATCGTCCCATTAATGAGACCACCTTGTGTTGAAAAGGTCCTCCGGTCCGAAAAGACAATCATCCCTTACGTGTTTAATTGAAGGATATAATGCCAATATGTATAGACCATTATCTGTCGGGGTTATAAAATATTTAGTTAGTTGCTTGGTCTTCATCCAAAAGGCATTTGGAGTTTCAAGAAGTGAAAAACAAAAAACCTTCCACGACGGCTTAGTTTAGGGTTGTACTCTTACGTGGGACTGATATTTATTTGTACATTCCCTTTCCTCATTTTGTATACCCATTTAATTTATTCATAAATTTGTATAAATATATTTTTGGGGCAATGGAACGTTTCACAAATGACATACGCATCCTTCAATCGTTAGGCCTACCTTTGGCTCAAAAGGTCACATGTATGCTAGGACGCGTTATATATTATTCACATGCCACATAGTTGATTCATCCATGCTTATGTGATTACATATTTAATGCACATGTTTTTCCTTAAACGCGACTTGTTAAAGTATTAGAATATCGTCGGGCAAATAAACTCAAAATGAGAGTCTTCCTAAAGCACTTTTCAAAAGTTCATCCTAAAATTTGTTCAAAACCGATCAATTTCTACTTCATAACATTTAAAAAGAGGGGTCATCGTCCAATTCACATTGACCACATCAATATTTTTAAATATTAAGTCATGGTTAGTCAACCAAATATTCGATTGATAGATTTTAGGACTCCATCATTTTAGAGGATTTTTCACAAAAAACAAAACTAAGAAGAAGAAGAAGAAGATTCCAATTGTCAGATAATGGTTAGTTAACCAAATGTACAAACAATTTATACGCCATCACTTTCAAATGATTTTTCAATAAATACAAATCAGAAAGTTAGTTTGTGTTGAAATCTTCGAGTCTTCGTGGTTCATTTTGCTTTTTTAACAAAGTCTTAAAACTCGTCAAATGGCTAAAATCATCCACTCAACTTTTTAAGGTGCCTCGTTCTTTGAATTTTGTACAAGTCTATTGTTTAAAACAAAACAAGTGTTGTCTGCTTTATACATTATCATGATTAATTATTGTGATCAACAAACTAACAATTTTGCCTTTTTAGTTATTCTTCTTTCTTAGAGAGGTTGGTTTGCGTTGGTAACTAATGATCGAGGTGAAGAAGTTTCAAAGACTCATTGCAACATGGAAGATGGTTTGATCAACACCATCACTTCATCTGATTCAATCTCTAATATGCCTGTTGCAACCAAGTCTAGCACTTCAACAAAATTAGAACTATACTAGGAAGCCATCACCCGTATTAAAAAGCAAGTGGTTGAACTAAGGTCCATGATAATGCAAAACAATGCACCTTCTCAGCTCTCACCAAGAATGAACACGGTTCTTGATGTTCATCAAGAAGAGCCCATGCCACTTTCAAATAAAGTTGATAAGGGAGATTATTTCACCACTCCTCCACAAATTCAAGATACTCCGCTCATTCATGCTCCCCTTGTGAAAACATTTACTTCCCCAAATGCCTAGAATGTATCATTGACACACCATGTTCCACTTGTGCACACTTACATCACTGGAAGAATTCAAAAAGAGACACCAGGACAATTAATAATGAGGTGGTGGGTAAGAAGCTCAAAAAATTAGAAAATGTGGTCATTGTGGGTTCAATAGCAACCAGAGTATGAAAGAAAAAAAGCGGTGTGAGCTTTTCAAATCAAAGTTACCGCCAGGTTACAAGATTCTAGAGTTTGAAAGATTTGATGGATCGGGAAACCCTTACTCTCATTTAGAAGATTACTGTGGAAAATTGATTAGTGTAAGAGATAATGAAAGGATAACAATCAAATTGTTCAGTTAAAGCTTGAGTGGCAAAGCTTTAGAGTGGTATTCTAAGCAAGATGCGACCAAATGGCGTGAATGGGATGATTTGGAAAAAGCTTTTATAGATCAATATAGATTTCGTGCTGAGATTACTCATGACAGAATCTCAATCAGAAAACTCAAAAAAATGCCTTTGAACTCTTCTGAGAATATGCTATACAGTGGAGGAAAGAAACATATAATGTACACCCACCTATGGATGAACAAGAGATGATCACTCACTTCATTCAAGTACAAGACTCAAAATACTACGAACAATTGATTGTAATGGGTGAAAAACTTTTAATACAGTTATCAAGGTGGGGTAAAGAATAGAAGATTGCCTCAAGACTAGAAAAATAACAAGTTTGGCAACATTACAATCTCCTAAAAAAGCCTTTCAAGTTGGCTCTATCAAGAATAAAAAATAAAAAGCGAAAGAGATTATGGGATCGGTGACATGAGGAAGTACATCATATCACCGACAATCGTAACAGTACCAGCCCAATGTTCAGTATGGACAATATTCTCCATACCCTTATTATCCTACTTCACCACTGTATCAACCTCAATCTTCCTAAATGATGTGCCCTGTCTATGGCCCATATCCAACATATCATTCTCTGGATTCACCATAAAATCCTTAAAATAATGCTCCTCATCCCTGCTTTGAAAGAAAGCCTCTCAAATCCTTCACGCCACTAGCAAAACCATTAGCTCACTTTTATGAAAAGATGAAAGTAGCAAGGATCCTGCATTCAGTAAAAGCAAAGTTCGTGAATACTCCAACCAAGTGGCATGATATCGAGAAGTGTGTCACCTTCAGAAACAAAGTACGAGATCTAATTGACAATAAGGTAATACCTCTTATGGCAATTCCACCAAGTTTAAACAGCAGTCCACAGCCCGACCACAGAAGTAGGCCTTTGGTATAACTAGTTTCGAAGAAGAATGAAGCTTTCTGAAAGTCGCTTTTGGCGTTCTTCATTCTTAAGATTATTGCTTTTCTTACCCTGTAATTGCACTTTATTGCTTTCTTTCCCTGTAATCGCACTTCATTCTTTTCATTTCTCTGTAATTGCTAATTATGGTTTAATTTCCTTGAAGTTACAATTTTACTTAACCTGAACTATGTTTGACCTGAATTTTTAAGAATGCGATACGTAGGAGGCGTATGGCGGCTTCGGTCATATTACCCGTAAGATTTCCATTTTCCTTCACAAATGGAAACTAGGGTAGAATTTTTGATAAGATCTCAAAAATTCCACAATAAATGATATTTTCTATAAGGTTAATACAAGAGTCTATTGAATATTGGATAGAGGAAGAATTTATGAGAGGATCTCAAAAGTTTCATGCAAAGCAGCATGGCGAAATGCAAAAATGTTCAAAGGTTCCTTTGTGTTCAAAACTGGGGGAAGAGTTCTTGAGGAAGATCCACAAAAATTTCACCAAGGTTACAATTCAAGACCAGATAAATTTCAAACCAAGCACTGGAAGGAGCAACAGGATGACAAGGCAAAGCCAACACAATCAGTCTCTCAAACTAAGAATTTTTCTTTGAATGCAGGGTTCAATAAAAACCGATCTGTTTTCCTTTTACAGAGGCATTGTGTAGACGAAGAGATTTGAATTCTCAAAATATGTAAAAGTCAAAAACCCCTACCTAGACTAAGAAATTTTCTCTAGATACGGGAGAAACAACATCATCCTCGAAACTACCAGGAGTACCACGAGGATCTCCCATTTGACGAATCTCTTGGTCAATAGCCTACTTTAATCCTTTTTAATATTATGAATCTAAGAAGGATTCTAATATCTTTCCTTTTAATTTTATTGCAGGATGTGATTCCTGAATTTCGTGAGAGATGACATTTTCTCTTGAACTTGGCAAGACACCAATATTCTGTCGGGAAGACAAATCAAGGGAATCTTTGACTACACTCTTCCATTATGTTATTTTTGTGACTTCCCTACTTTCACCTGTTTCTTATCTCTTAATAGGAGGCCTTCCTCTCCAATGGTCGAGGATGGTCACAACAATATATGGGTCCCACAGATGTTTGAGAAATCCCATAATCTCCAAAAAACATTCTTGAAGAAAACACAAATAACAAGCAGTTTTAGTAAGCAATATAAAACCACACTTACACAAAGCAACAACAAATGTCTTCACGGATGTCATCAATCAAAAGTAATGTGTCATGATCACAAGAACAAATGGTCCCCTACAAGACAACTAGGGAGACTGCAACAATCCTTGTAAATGATCAGTAGATCCCTCCGGCTGAAAGCATCAAGCTTAGGATGCACCACTTTGAGTTTGTCTAAACTTTTGAATTATTTTTATACATATATTGTATCACATTTGTACGAACTACGCACACTTGATTCTCATCCTTTGAAGCTAGATACGTAGGTAGCCTTCTTCGAGTTCGGTATATTTTATTCAAAAAAAAAATTGAATTTTTTTTATCAAACTTTTTAGGATCATGTATTTGACTTGGTTGGTGCTAATATGGTTAGGAATATGCATGTGGAAAAATGAAAAAAAAAAAAACATAATTGATTTGATAGAGAGGACTGACTTCGTAGTGAACCATAGATTTGTTTGGTACCTCTCATCATACTTTTTGTGACACTCAAAAATGTTCCATGCATGCATCCAAGATAAGAATGAAACTGACCTTATTGTTTCATGTGCATTGTGTGGTGAGTTCTTAGATTTAATTCAATTTCATTGCATTTTTGATCTAGAACTTGGCCTAAATATTTGTTGAGGTAAAATCTTGGGTAATGCTTGATTTGGGAAAGGATAGTAGGCCTTCATTGACCCGATTGTGCCTTTCATTGCCTACCAAATGACATTAATCCCTAGCATGTATCACTTTAAGCCTAAAGCCTCTTTTTTGGATAACCACATCTTAGCCTATACCCTTTTGAGTGCATACATGCACTACCCCTCTCTTGGCCCGACCTACTTGAGAGCACTGAAAATGTGTAAATTGGAGACGAAGATCAAGTTTGAAGCTGCCAAAGGTAAAAGATTCAAAATCCCTGAAGTCAAGAATGCAAACACGACTTCAAAAGTAAAGGAAAAAGAGACAAAAGCAAACACAAAACATGGAGAAGTCTCAATGAAAAACAAAGAAAGAAAATACTCCAACAAAAAGGGAGAAACTTCAAAAGAAAAAGGAAAAATTCCTCAAAATGAAAGGAGAAAAGGCTCAAGTAAGCGAAATTCGAAAGAAATCGGAACAAAATACAAAAAGAAAGGGACAACAAAGAAGATCGAGCGTCAATGGCATAGACAAATGTCAAAAACACAAAATCAGTGCAATGTTCAAGGAGGGATTACGTCACTTTTACTCTAAATGAATATCCTACCCATCCCTAAACCGACATTACAAGCTGATTACAAGCCCTACATGATCTCATTCCAAGTGTTCTCACATTAGTGGAGACTTAAATGAAGGCCAAGCATATGGTAGCACAATCGCATGCTTTAAACATCCTTCTGAGCATGAGAGCACTTTGCAAAAGCCCTCAAATCAAACACTTCAAATGAGTGTGGAGTAGGACATTCTTTATGGTGAGGACACTTAAAGCATGAGGGTAGGTGTAGTTTAAAACCTTTGTTTGAAGCAAAAAAAAAATCTTATTGATACTTAGATGTGTTTGAGGTACCACTTGAAGCTATTGGAAACATATTTAAGTAGTATCAATTAAAAGAGAAGTAAATGAGAAGAATTCCCATGCAATACTAATAGTTGGTACCAATTGCAGGTGAGATTTGGTTCTCTTTCCTTAATTTTTGAAAATGGGCAGATGCCCACCTTTGATACGTGTCAAAGTAACTTATTTTTCCAAAAAAGTTGCCTTTTTTTTATTTGGGTTGTACGCCCTAAAAACCTTACTAATAGGCTAATCTTGCAAGGGTAAAATGCCTATTTTGCTAAATTGGGTCGTCCACCCTAAAAATATGGCCAATAGATAAATCTTGTTACTCTTCTTTTGGATTCATGTTTATACCGCATTTTCTACTAATAGTTTTATTTCAGGTTTTTACATCAGAAATTTTGAACTACGTTTGACCTGATTCCTACCTCAACAGAATACGTAGGAATCGTAATAGCTCGGTCATATTTCTCATAAGATTTTTGTTTCTCTTGGTCACAGGATCTGGGGTATAATTTTTTACGAGATCTCAAAAATTCACAAAATGATGCTTTTCTTTACCAAGCCAAGGCTTGAGATCATAACAAAATATTTTTAACAAAGCGCCAAATTTGAAGAGAGCTTAGAAATTGCACAAAATGTCAATTTTCCCTATCAACAACATAGGATTTACGTTGAATCATGTAACTGGGGCATAATTATTAATCAAGACCTCAAAAAATTCCACCAAAGCATCATCAAAAGGCCATTCAAAAAAGTAACATTTGTCCTTCTGACCAACCAACAGATCCTACAGATGGATCAACCTTTGGTTCCTCCAACGAACCTACACAACTGTCCCTCCGACAGACATGGTTATATTTTATGGGTTCCTCCAATGAACCAATGCAAATTTCCCTCCGACGGACATGCTTATATTTTATTGGTTCCTCCGACGAACCAACGCAACTGTTCCTCCAATGGGCATACTTATATTTTTATTAATTCCTATGATGAACCAACGCAATTGTCCCTCCGAAGGACATGCTTATATATTTATTGGTTCTCCAACAAACCAACGCAACTGTCTCTCCGATGGACAAACTTATATTTTTATGGGTTTCTCTGATAAACCAGTGCAACTATCCCTCTAATGGACAAATTTATATTTTTATGGGTTCCTTCGACGAATCAACGCAACTGTCTCTTTGACGAACATGCTTAGATTTCTATTGGTTCGTCCAATGAACCAACACAACTGTTTCTCTGATGACATGCTTATATTTTTACTGGTTCCTCCGATGAACCAAAGCAATTATCTCTCCGATGAACCAATATATCTATTCCTGATGAATCAATCAGTGTCCCTCCGACAGACTAACACACCCACAATGATCCTCTCAAAGGGAAGGTATTCATTCCTTAATTGATCTTTTAAAAGTTGTCTTTAATTTTGACTAAAGTCGCTAGTTAAAGAGACAATGTGTCTACTAACTATGTGCTCAAAGTGCAGGTACACACAGGTCATCGGATATTTACTTTCGCTAATAGGGCCATGATATCTGTATTACATCAAAACCAGAGGAGGCTGATGTCAAAAAAGATATTTAAAAGTAGCATAAAAATTGAATGAGGCTGATGTGCAACTATCGACAGGGCATGATATCTAATATAGAGCAGAGGTGGAGGATCCTGGCATCGAGGGTATCCAAAGTTGCATCAAAACCGAAGAAGGCTAATGTGAAACTGCTGATAGGGCATGATATCCAATATAGCACAGAGGCGGAGGAGTCTAGCGTCAATAGTATCCAAAGTTGCATTAAAACCAGAGAAGGCTGATGTGTAATTGCCGATAGGGCATGATATCCAATATTGCACAGAGGAGGAGGATTATGACATCAAGGGTATCCAAAATTGCATCAAAATCAAAGGAGGCTGATGTACTACTGTCAATAGGTCATGATATCCAATATAGCACAGAGGTGGAGAAGTATGGCGTCGAGGGTATCCAAAGTCACATCAAAACTAAAGGAGGCTGATGTGCAACTGCCAACAGGGCATGATATCCAATATAGCATAGAGGCGGAGGAGTCTGGCGTAGAGGGTATTTGTACATAATATCTGATATAGTGCAGAGGTGGAGGAGTCTAGCATCGAGAATATTTCTAAGTGGCATCAAAACCAAAGAAGGTTGATGTTCAACCGCCGAGAGAGCCATTGCATATTCATATTACATACTCATTACATTTTATATCATTATCGAGAGGTCCATTGCTTATTCATATGGGATACTAATTTCAGAATCATATTCATTTCGCCGAGTGGGCCATTGCATATTCATATTGCATACATTTTATATTATCGCTAAGAGAGCCATGCCGAGAGGGCCATTGCACATTTATATTGCATACTTATTTCATAATCATATTTATTTTGCCGAGAGGGCCATCGCATATTCATATTACATATATTTCATATCATCGCCGAAAGGGCCATGCCGAAAGACACTAACTTTCCACATGAATTAGTTTTACTACTAACAATCTTTTTTCAAGATATTGTTGAGAGCATCCGAGAGAACAAAAATCTAAAACTAAAAACACAGGTGCGGATAACTCCCAAAAGAATGTAGCATAATATGGAACTTTTTCTTAGCAACAAATCAGGACGTAGTTCATAGAGGAATATCTCACTCTTTGGACGTGATCTAAAGAACGATTGCCACTACCATCAAACCATACCCCTATTAGAAGGCATGTGGGTATTTTGGGATATTTTGGTTTCAGTTTCACTTTTGGGGTATTTCTAAAATCACATCGGAGGTAACCTTCTCTTTCCTTCAAATTCGGGTGACAATACACCTCGAGTCTTGGAAACTATGTCCAGGTAAAATCTTACCTATGAATATATGGTCCCCATATTTTGTAATTAAGATAATTACAAGCCTTTTCTCCCTATCTCAACTGTTCGTTACTCATCATAAGTCAAAGGTCATCTTAGTATAAAAAACTACCTTTTCTAATGATTGAGTCTAACTATAGGCAGTCCGATTCCCTAAATATTGGGATATGTAGGCTAGGCTCTATGTTGAAAACTTGACTACATTCCAGAACCCCAATCCTCTTATTCCCCAACTTTTCGATTTCTTTAAAAATTTGAAATTGGGATAGCTTGTGAATTCTTTGAAAATCATGCTTACAAATCAAGCATTATGAACTACAAGTGGCCTGAATTCTCATGCAACCTGAGATATATAGGAAACCCGATACCAGGGTCCTGCCATAATCCCTTGAAATTCATGCAAAAAAAAAACCAATCACTTTCAAAGAGATGGATCTGTGGTCGGACAAAATTAGGAATGTCAAATCCCTTTGCCTAGGGTTACTTACATCCACCCTACCCAAAGTGATTTCTGAGTTTATTTTGTCATTTTTAAATAAAAATTATACATTCCCATATTCAAATATAGGGATCATATAATTTTGTTATTAAGTAAATGTATTTTACCAAAATCGATTTTCGATGGGAGTTCGCCTTTTAAGAATTGATTTAATCAAGGATAATTTGGTTTAAATCCACTTCTATCTTGAAATAAATCATTTTGAAAAAAACAATTATTTCAATTTTATTAAATTGAGAAGCTCATAATCAAATTAGAAGTCAATTCATTTCAACTTGTGTTCAAATTAAGTCAATTGCCAAAGGCAGTCGTGTTTGAAAAAAAATTTGACCACAATTGCAATGCAATTGACCATCTTTGAATTTAAATTTAGGTAATTCTTAAATTAATTTGGCTATTTTTGAAATAGCCTAAATTTATCTTCTACCCTTTAAACAGCTGGCCCAGGCCCAAGGACCTGCTGACTCGCGACCCAACCCACTACCCCTTATAACCTTTCTTCCCCTTAACCCAATATCAATAACAGCAACACCCACAATGACAACAATATCAAACCAGTGACCCTTCCCCCAACACCAAACGATGATGCCTCTTTGCTCTCTCAGCCCTCTTATCTATTTTGTACTATTACGCGCGACTCGTACATGCCATAGGACGATATGGAAGCTTCCCTAAAGCCTCATATTTTAAATTTTGCTTATTATTCTCTTTAATTTTTCATACAAATCATTCACCTCAACATTATCCGTTGAGGAATTGGAATTCCTATCTATCCCACATCGCCAATTTCATCTCTGAAACCACCAAATTGGCACCTATATATACTCCCTCATTTTCACTAATAAGAAAGGTTTTCACACCCCAAAAGGTAAAGGCGTTGTTAACTAGTAGAAACCCCAAAGTATGTGATTCTGCTAAAGTGTCCTCACAAGCGAAGAACCCCAAAGTAGGGGATTTTTGCTCTCGAGAAGTGATTTAATTACTTAGAACTCTCTAAGACTCCTTGCTCTTGAGTTATTTGGCTAAAAAATCAAGGGTTCCACTCCGGTGGTGGAGCGAATTCCAACGAAGTTTGAGTCCTGGCGAGCTGCTCAGCAAAAGGTAATCTCCTTTCTTTTTTGTTATTCTTAAGCTTTGTTTCTTTGATTATTGCTATTTTTTTCCATATTGTGTCATAATGATCAGTTTTTCTAATGTTTACCTTTTGTTTTAATTTTTTAAAATTTGGTTTTATTGTTTTAGTTTAGCTATTGGAAAGAGTATAGAGAAAAAGAGGGTGTTCTTATTAACATTAAGAGGTAAAGTATGAATATATCATGTTGTTCATCACTTTATGCTTACCTTTACCCATGAAATACTCAAAAATTTTCTTTTTTTGGGGCTCGTTTCATGTTATCCAGTGGGGATTATTTGCTCTACAATTGTTTTTGTCTTTTGTAAATTTGTTTCCAGTTATTCAATCAAGTATCTTTGCCTCTCATTTGGTTTTGGCTATTTAAGATTAACAAGTAAAGGAATGGCCACTCTTTGGAATTACTCCATAGTCCTCTCCAAGGAGTGAAGTATTGGGTGAAATAAAGCTAAATGATAGCCTATCTTCACCTCTAAATCTTATCCTTTCAAAGCTCTTAATGAGCATAGTTATTTGGTTGCTTCAGACTAATTTTTTCATTTTTCCTACCCCTTGTATTCTTGTTTGAAATGGTTGAATGACAGGATAAATTTCAAGAGTTCTTTTGGTTCGCAATACCAACAAGGGCTCTTGAAAGAAATCTTGAAGTGTAGAGAGCTTTAGTCTTAGCTTTGTTTGCATCTTAAAACTTGATATTAAAAAGATGGAAATTTCTTTTAGGATCATCCATTGTTGTTCTAAAGAAGATTTAGAATAGACGGACTCACCTCTATAGCCTTAAGTCATTCTCAAAATGCCCTAGCTTACCTTTTACGAAGGTCAAGCCTTAGCCAGCTTCTTCTTTGAGATTGTTCTTTCAGTTCAAAATAATGTACATTCTTGTTATTATTGTTTTGGATGACTTGCTTATATTCTATTTTAGACCAGTCTAATGTGGTTAAAACTTTTATTTTGTCTTGGGTTTTGATTCTGCAATTTGAAAGCTAAAGCAAATGCGAATGTGATTTTCAAATTTATTGCCATTTTGAGCTCCCTGTAACCAAGATTGCTAGAATATTTTTATCTAAATTTTGTGGTTAAGTCATGATAACAAGCTCATGTTTGCCCTATAAAATTCAGGATAGAAAGTTTTGATTTAGGTCTCATTTTTTCTTTGAATGTGCATAAAAAATTTAGTTTTGGTCCATCTTCTTTCCCAAAGCAAGACTAGATTTTGTTGTTATTGATAATTGTGTCTAAACATCCATTGTGTAAAACAATTATCTGCTGTCACATTTCTCTTTGTGGCATCTCCAAATGGTCGAGATAATGTGGTGCAATTGTTTTTCATATGAGAGGGTGGAATTGTTTTTCATGTGAGAGCTTGATTATGTGTCCTTGTGTGTTGAGATGAAGATTTTAAATCCTTGTGATTTTAAAACTTGTCTAAAGTTGTGTATCTGCACATGTGAATTCTGATTTTGTTTCCTTTGTATTGTGATACCACTGTTTGGGATAAGGATTTGTAGTGCAACTTGGCAATTGGTTCCTCTCTATTTTACTTGAAAATCAATTGGTTCTCATTTCTTTATTTTTTCATTTCCTATACTCTTCACTATCTATAATGGTCTAGTGGGTAGAGTGAGTACTGACAGTTATTGGTTTGTTAATGTGTATTTTCTTGGGCTTATTAATTTTCATGTGAAATATTAATTGCCCAAACAACACTGATGGGTGTGATTTTGTGATAATAAACTTGTATGAATTCATCATTAATTCCTTTCTTTTGTTTTCTGTGTGACATTTCCCGACAAGTCCAAATGGACTCCTCCATTTCATTCTTGAATTTCTTCAGTGGATTGTGTCCAATAAACCTACAAGTCAGCTTCTTCCCAAGCCTCAACAGAACTGAATTTTAGTCCTAAATGTAGCAGCAATAGCAAAAAATAATTGAGCTTGAAATAGCCAAGTGGGAGCTAAACGGACAGGTCTATTAGAAATGAGCAAGAGCCCAATAATATATTTGGCAGCAGCTGGAGGTTCAAGGACTAAATTTTAGAATCAGGACAGGTTTGGGCTTCAATAGCCCAAAATTAGAGATTAGGACAAGTTATTTTGGACCAAGTCATATTTAGGCCGAGAGTCCAAAGTCCGCGGATTAAGTTATAGCTTGATCAGATTCTCCTCTCCTTACTTTATTTAATTGTATTTGTTTCACCTTGTTTCTAATAGTTCTTGCATATAGCTTAGTTGAGTTCCCTTAGGAGTTGCCATATTTTGTATATAATTTTCTCTTGAATTGGCTTGACTTAGCTAAATAATTATTTCTTTTAGATTTTGTTAATAAATGGCTTCTTTCTGTTTGACGTTAAGTTCGTCACTTAGTTAAAATAAATACCTTTAGGTTACTATTACTATCTTTGAAGAAATGAAAATCTTTCTCTAGTTATTAATCTTTCTTAAATTAAATACTCAATTGCCCACTTTTCTTTAAAAGTTAGCAAAACGTAAGTTTCAAACAGATCAGATAACCGCGAGTTAGCAGATACTCTTGGTGCCTTAACACCCTTCCAAGAGTATTAATAGGAACCACTTACTAGGATTTCTTAATTTTTAATGATTTTTTTGGTTTTAAGTCCTTAGAAATATTTAAAGGTTTTCTTCTTTTTTTTAAATAGATTAAGTGGAGATTCTTTTTTTGGTAGAATTTGAAAATTTCTTCAAGTTTTCAAGTTTAATCAAGTCAAATCATTTTTCTGCAAAACAGAAATCCCAGAAGCCTCATCTTTTTTATTTTCTTTGATTTTTCGTACAAATCATCCACCTCAGTGTTATCCGTTAAGGAATTGGGATTCCTATTAGTCCTACATCACCAATTTCATCTCTGAAACCACCAAATTGGCACCTATATATACTCCCTCATTTTCACTGATAAGAAAGGTTTTCACACCCCAAAAGGGAGAGGCAATGTTAACTAGCAGAAACCCCAAAGTATGGGATTCTGCTAAAATATCCTCACAAGCGAAGAACCCCAAAGTAAGGGATTTTTGCTCTCGAGAAGTGATTTCATTGCATAGAACTCTCTAAGACTCCTTGATCTTGAGTTCTTTGACTAAGAAATCAAGGGTTCCTCTTCGGTGGTGCAACGAATTCCAACGAAGTTCAAGTCTCGACGAGCTGCTCGGCAAAAGATAATCTCCTTTCCTTTTTGTTATTCTTATGCTTTGTTTCTCTGCTTATTGCTATTTGTTTACCATATTGTGCCATAATGATCAGTTTTTTTAATGTTTACCTTTTGTTTTAATTTTTTAAAATTTGATTTTATTATTTTGGTTTAGCTATTGGAAAGACTATAGAGAAAAAGAGGGTTTTCTTATTAACATTAAGAGGTAAAGGATGAACATATCATGTTGTTCATCACTTTATGCTTACCTTTTCCCATGAAATACTCAAGATTTTTCTTTTTTTTTTGGGGGGGGGCGGGGGGGGGGGGGTCGTTTCATGTTATCCAGTGGGGATTATTTGCTCTACAGTTGGTTTTGTCTTTTATAAATTTTTTCCAGCTAGTCAATCAAGTATCTTTGCCTCTCATTTGGTTTTGGCTATTTAAGATAAACAAGTAAAGGAATGGCCACTCTTTGGAATTATTCCATAGTCCTCTCCAAGAAGTGAAGTAATGGGTGAAATAGAGCTAAATGATAGCCTATCTTCACCTCTAAATCTCATCCTTTCAAAGTTCTTAATGAGCATAGTTATTTGGCTGCTTCAGATGAATTTTTTCCTTTTCCCTATCTCTTGTTTTCTTGTTTGAAATAGTTTAATGATGGGATAAATTTCAAGAGTTCTTTTGGTTCGCGATACCAACAAGGGCTCTTGAAAGAAATCTTGAGGTGTAGAGAGCTTTAGTCTTAGCTTTGTTTGAAAACTTGATATAAAACGGGTGGAAATTTCTCTTAGGATCATCCATTGTCGATCTGAAAAAGATTTAGAATAGACAGACTCACCTCTATAGCCTTAAGTCATTCTCAAAATGCCCTATCTTACCTTTTACGAAGGTCAAGCCTTAGCCAGCTTCTTGTTTGGGATTATGCTTTCACTTCAAAATAATGTACATTCTTGTTATTATTGTTTTGGATGACTTGCTTATGTTCTATTTTAGACCAGTCTAATATGGTTAAAACTTTTATTTTGTCTTGGGTTTTGATTCTGCAATTTGAAAGTTAAAGCAAAGGTGAATGTGATTTTTAAATTTATTGCCATTTTGAGCTCCCTGTAACCAAGATTGCCAGCACACTTTTATCTAAATTGTGCTTTGTGATTAAGTCATGATAACAAGCTCATGTTTTCCCTATAAGATTCAGGATAGAAAGTTTTGATTTAGGTCTCATTTTTTCTTTGAATGTGCAGAAAAAATTTAGTTTCGGTCCATCTTCTTTCCCAAAGCTAGACTGGATTTTGTTTTCATTGATAATTGTGTCTAAACATTCATTGTGTAGAACAATTATCTTCTACCACATTTATCTTTGTGGCATCTCCAAATGGTCGAGATAATGTGGTGCAATTGTTTTTCATGTGAGGGTTTGATTTTGTGTCCTTGTGTGTTGAGATGAAGATTTTAAATCCTTGTGATTTTAAAACTTGGCCAAAGTTGTGTATCTGCACATATGAATTATGGTTTTGTTTCCTTTGTATTGTGATGCAACTACTTGGGATAAGGATTTGTAGTGCAACTTGATAGTTTGTTCCTCTCTATTTTACTTGAAAATCAATTGGTTCTCATGTCTTTATTTTTCCGTTTCCTATACTCTTCACTATCTATAATGGTCTAGTGGGTAGAGTGAGTATTGACAATTATTGTTTTCTTAATGTGCATTTTCTTGGGCTCATTAATTTTCATGTGAAATATTAATTGCCTGAATAACACTGATGGGTGTGATTTTGTGATAATAAACTTGTATGAATTGATCATTAATTCCTTTCTTTTGCTCTCTGTTTGACATGTCCCGATGAGTCCAAATGGACTCCTCCATTCCATTCTTGCATTTCTTCGTTATATCATGTCCAACAAACCTACAAGTCATCTTCTTCCCAAGCCTCAAGAGAACTGAATTTTAGTCCTAAATTCAGCAGTAGTAGCAAAAAATAATTGAGCTTGAAATAGCCAAGTAGGTGCTAAATGGACAAGTTTATTAGAAATGAGCAAGAGCCCTATAATATATTTGGCTACAACTGGAGGTTCAAGGCCCAAATTTTAGAATCAGGACAAGTTTGGGCTTCAATAGCCCAAAATTAGTGATTAGGACAAGTTATTTTTGACCAAGTCATATTTGGGTTGAGAGTCCAAAGTCTGCGGATTAAGCTATAGCTTGATCAGATTCTCCTCTTCTTACTCTCATTTAATTGTATTTGTTTCACCTTGTTTCTAATAGTTCTTGTAACTAATCTAAATTAGTTGAGTTCCCTTAGGAGTTGCCATATTTTGTATACAATATTTCTCTTGAATGGGCTTGACTTAGCTAAATAATTGTTTCTTTTAGATTTTGTTAAAAATGGCTTCTTTCTGTTTGACGTTAAGTTCGTCACGTAGTTAAAATAAATACCTTTAGGTTACTGTTACTATCTTTGAAGAAATGAAAATCTTTCTCTAGTTATTAATCTTTTTTTAATTAAATAATCAATTGCCCACTTTTCTTTAAAAGTAATCAAAAGTTAGTTTTAAACAGATCAGACAACCGTGAGTTAGCAGATACTCTTGGTGTCTTAACACTCTTCCAAGAGTATTAATAGAAACCACGTACTCGGATTTCTTAATTTTTAAAGATTTTTTCTGTTTTAAGTCCTTAGAAATTTTAAAAGGTTTTCTTAATTTTTTTTTAAATGAATTAAGTGGTGACTCTGTTTTTGATAGACTTTGAAAATTTCTTCAAGTTTTCAAGTTTAATCAAGTCAAATCAGTTTCCCGTAAAATACCCTATTTAATCCTAGATCGAGTTAAGTAATGACGATGAAAATTGTGGCTTAACTTGTATAAATAAATCTTATTGGAAGAGCCAGTAGTTGAGTTTTTGGTTTTCTTTAGAGAACCAAAGGTTTGAGAAACTCTAAGTTTCATACTAATTTATAAGGATAGACACAAATTGGCTATCGAGTATGTGAAAAAATAAATTTACCACATAATGGGTGTTTACCTTGGGAGGAGGTATAATTTTTCGAAACCAAGAAATAGACTTACATTAGTAGAAGCAAGTTAAGAGTTGAGTGGTTGAGAGATTATTAAGAGAATCTATTGATTTTGCAAATTATGAGCTCAATTTTGTGATAGTCAATCCACTCTAGTTCGAGCATATAAAGATTATATAATGGGAAGTCAAAATACATATGTTCTTGACATGGTTATGTGATAAATTTAATTCAAGATGGAATAACTTCTATCACACACGTGGAGTCAAAAGAATTTGACTAATCTATTTACTTAACCTCTTTAAGTTGATAAATACAACTTTAAGTTTGATTATGTTAAAACTCCTTAATTAGGTCCACCAATAATCACAACCTTACCCAACACTGTGAAATAAATAGTTGTGGGTTCAAAGGGTAACAACAAGTGATTGATACGTGGATGTTTCAGTACTTAAGTAAGAGATATACTAGTACTGCTTGTCATAGATTGAAGGGTTGAATTCTAATACTCTTAATGAAGTTCATTTCAATGAACAAGTGTCTCAAATATGACAAAGACACTGAAAGAACTTCACCTATATGAACATAGAAATGGAGCCGCTTCGATTGGGAGTTGGAGTTTCTCTCATAAGTGTTCATGAACTTTGGATATCACATGGCCATAAAAGTGCTAAGCATGTTGAGTGGAAAGCAGGAATGAAATGTTTATATGTGTAGTGTCACCGATGTTATCACAAATAATAACACGTTCAAGGCTATTATACTATGTGGAATTTTGATTTTGTCTTGTGACATTGTACTACGGTGATGTTCAAATCGAAAGATACATTACTCTATGTGTGAACATAACTTGATCTTTGTGTCCTAATTTATATTTACACATGTAGGGGATTGTCGAATTTTGTTTAAATTAAATTATAATTAATAAGTACTTTATAAGAGATGGTCTTTATGAAGAGGTGCTGTCATGACCTAACTACCGGATCGCGCGGGCACTAACTCTAATCCACTTAGATAGGAGAACTCTTACCACCCCTTTCAAATGAAATACGAAAGTCAATCAGAAGATAAAGAAATGCCTTTAATATTACATTAATAGTTTAATAAAACTTTGATTACAACTGAAAACCTTTTAACATAACTGTAACTGTTCCCTAAGAACTAGTCCAAATAGGTACAAGAGCGGCTAGTACGGGGTATAACAAAAGACACAGCTTCTACCATGGAACTAAATACAGAAGCTGTTGAAGATCATTACCGTGTCAAGACTGAAACACCTGATGAACCTGCAACCAGACTATACCTCAAAAAGAAAAAAGCAAGAGTAGTATCAGTACAAAATCACACGTACTGATAAGCATCATCTGTCAACCCGAATTAAATCACATAAACATTACGCAGATATTTGTAAGAAAGCATACAACTTGTAGGATATTATCAATTTCATAACATTTAATCGATTATTGCCTCAAGGATATTAACAACCCTTATACACCACGAATCCATCCCACCCTAAATCAAGCCACTCCATAAATTATCTACGAGACCTACCATTCCAACCCTCAAGGTTTCTTACCCTTAGCCCATCACAATTAACACCCTTAGCCTTGTTCCACCGACCCGGTCAAACTTGACACTCTAGGATCCCTCGGCTCATTTAAGTCACCTAGCACAATTTGGAAAATGGTAACACCCGCCTTCCTAGCCCAAAGCACAACAACCGCTAGACCACCTAGCATAATCACCACATACAATCATGGACTAATCCAGCCAGGGTCAACATAGACAACAGTTCAAGTAACATATTACTGGCCATCTCGAACTCTCTGACAAGCATAGTTAATATAGACACATAACGGTATAACACTCCTGAATCCCTATCATGCCACTATCTTTCAAGATCATAATACTTAATCTTGTAACAAGCACAACATGAAGTCTAGTCATATAGAGTCAGCAAGGATAATTAGCCAAGTCGATCTTAACCAACAACAAAACCCCAAGTCAACAACCTTGACACAACTATCAAAAAGATCATTTCCCATTCATGCAAGTAATAAACAACATAGAGCCATGTCACAACTTGTAAGCAACCCAGATCACTCACGAATTCTTAATAACAACAACAATAACAACAATATCATGTATCCCGATTACATAAGAACCCACCTTAGCAATTAAACATACAAACCCGGTTCACTCAGGGAACCAACATATAATGACAATAAGTAAGTCTGGTTCACTCAAGGAACCAATAAAATCAAGAAACACATAATTCTCGGTCCAATCAAGGAACCATCACACTCACTTGTACCTTGTACACACATGCTAAGGGTCTTATGTGTGCGCCTACTAGTCATGACCTGTAGGGGACAAGTCCTTGCCCATGTACCCAATCCCAGACATCAAGTGCCTGCCAACCTTATATCACCCATCCCGTAGAGATTTCCAAATATCGGTACAGCCCACAATAATGACAGATATCACAATAATCACAACCACAATGATAAAGAACAACACATGTAAAATCCAACAAGCTTCATATAGGTTCATTGTATGTGATTAATGTTTAAGCTATCAAAAATTCATTCACTTTATTTGAATATGCATTATACAAGCAATACTACAATTTAGTTATCATACACATATAACACACATTGGGTTTCAACTACATTAAAACTCTCACCTACATTTGCACATGTACCTAACCGGTGGTATACCCCATCCCCAACTGTCCATTCTTCTATTTTACATATTACCAATTTCCTATTCCTCTGGTTACCACCATAGATTCATCTAAATCCACCAACACTAATGACCTCTAATGCATTAAGCATATAATTTAGTTTTCTAATTTTTGAGTACTACACCATTATCAACCAAACAAGGATGAACAATAATAACAGAACACATAATTTCATGCAACAACTCAATAATATAATCGTAACATCCATTTTCCCTACCTAATTGTTCGGGTTTAATCTATTTTACCATCCAAACACCATACTCGAAGGCCTAAGCATGCAATCTCCCATCAATATACATCATGCTTATGCTCTCTAACCCAGTTCAAAACTACTCAGTTAAACCTAGCCTATCTAGACGCTAAGCGGTTGCAACGGAGGAATGAATGCGAGATTTTGGCTCCATAAAAATGATTTTTGACATGGAAATTAGCAGAAAACCATGGGTCTTACACCATTTATGAGGAAATCCCTCCTCTGCATTACTCCCAGGCCATGAGGTAACCCTAGGAGGGTTTTTAATGAGCCTCGTCTTTTTACAACTGAAGAAGAGAAAAGATAATATAAAAATTTACAACTGGGGTTTCTAGTCTCGTTGTCCCGATTTAGCGTCCTACTAGACGCTATGATGATGTTGTTATAGCATGAAAATTCTTGCTATAGTGGAATGACGTCAACCTGATCAAAATTTTAAATTTTGAAATTTTTAGTCGTGTCACCCTATACTAATTCTAGATCGTATTTTTGAAATTTTCTGTAACCCGTTCCCAAAATTAGGTCTTTTTATAACCAAAAAATAGGCCGTTACAACAGATACCTATTTATCCATCATTCTTCCCTAAACAATCACGATTAAGAAAATCAACACGAGTTTTAGTTGAACTTTAACGCCCATATTACAACGACGTATTTACGGATATTACACGAAATATCAAAATTTTATTTCCTTGAACCTATAGAATTCCAAGTCGTGACCTTAATACCACTCTGCTCCATCTAGAATTCATTATTCCTTACATATTTTACTTACTAGACAAATAGAGAAAACATTTCCTGAGAACCCAAGGTATCCAGGGTCTCGTCAATACACTGGAACGAAAGAATTTCAAATACCACGGATGAATTTTTTTTTTTGTAGTTTGAGGGTCGAGATCTCGCTATAGTGGGTTAGGGCTGCTATAGTGGGGAGTAACAGTTTAATGGGGGAGAGAATGGGTTTCTCACCCATGTCTCCTTCTTTCACTCGAAAATCCCGCTTCCCTCCCCGATTACTTTGCTTCTGTCGCTAGAATCAAGGTAATTATTAATAACCTTAATCTTTTTACTTTCTTAAATGTATTCCTACTAGTTTTACGCTTGATTTCATAGGAATAGAATGTGTTTTGGGTTAGTTTTCAAAATTTTCGAAATTGGGTTTGATTTTGACATGTTTTAGGAGTTATCATGCCCAAATTTTTTCATAAACTAGTGTTAGGATACTTTAGAAACACTGATTTGAAGTCGGAATGTTGAAAATGGGACTTTTCGTCAAGAGGCGCCATTATTGAACCTCTTGACTGCTAGGAATGATGAAGGCCGCTATAAAGGCCTTGTCCCGTTATAGCAAAGAAATTCCTACTATAGCAACGTTGCCATAGCGAGATGTAGCCTGCTATAGCAGAAGGCTGCAGGCAGTAGCCTCCCAGATTAAGCCAAGGCATTGGCCTTTTTTGAATTTTGATTTCTTAATACTTTATGAGTTCTAAGATGTTTTTTCCTCATGATATTTGCAAATCAACACAACCCAATGGCTGGAAACTAAGAAAATACTCCCACCTATTAGAGATTCCCCAATGAAGCCTATCGAGAGAGATATCATGAGTACTGGAGGATGGGTTTTTATTATGAGAGGGCCTTCGCTACGAAAAGGGTAGAGGAGAAGGCGCCTGCATTCTACAATCGACTCTAGGAGTTCAGCTGGTGCCTAATGGTGGTGGCTCCCCCATCCAAGGTCTCAGGCTGGGTACGAGAGTTCTATACCATACTCCCTACCGTGCTTTGGGATGAACCTAACCCCATCATCCATATCAGAGGATTGGATGTCCCTATGGAAATTCAAACTATAAATGAGGTGTTGGGGGTACCGCATGTCTCAATTATGGGGTACTTAGACAAGGCCCGGGTGGCTGCGGGATACTCTGGTAGAGAAGAGTTCAGAGACCAGACATACTAGCCTACTACTGAGGGTATCACGAGCACCTACTTCTCAGCCGACGCTAGGAGGTGGCTGAACCTGGTGTCCAGGAGGATTCGTCCATCGAGCAACCTCTCCGACATGACCTACCATCAAGCTCTAGTGGTGGCCAGCACTATACAGGGGATCACACTGAATATGAGGGCACATATTGTAATGGAATTGAAAGACTTCTACCAGGGCAACAAGAAAGGCCCCTACCTTTTCGATCTAGTTTATGTGTTGTACCGGTGCAACGGGGTGCCTGAGGAGGAGGCTGACCATGAGCTGGAGATGGACACCCCTTTTTACACCCTCAGTGTGAAAGTGATTACGTCCATGGGGAAGAAGAAGAGGAAGGTCGGTGAGGCCGAGAGCAGTCGAGCTGCAGAAGAGGTCGATGCTGGCGATGATGATGCTGCCCCTCCCTCCCAGTCCCAGATCTCTAGTAGCCACCTTAAGGAGGACCTGACTGCGGTTAGGAGACGTATGGAGCATGCCCCTCCCAACTCCGCAGCCCCACCTTCATTTGCCCAGGATTATGTAGCGCTCCGTAGAGAGTTCGATGAGGAGAAGCGGAAGAGGCGCTCCAGGGACCGCATGCTCGCACAAATGTGGAAGATCGTAAAGGTTATGTTCAGGTGTGCAGTCTCTGATAGGATCTTTCCCAGTTAGAGCCAGAGGATATGCAGGATTTTTCCTTCCTTAGTAATATAGAGGGAGAGGACCCCGACCCGGCAGCCCGTATTAGTGACAGTGCATCCAGCTAGAGCCCTCCATGCAGATCAGTCCTGCTCCCCCCTTTTTATACATTTATCATGATTGAGTTGCACCCGTTTGGGCCATGTACTAGGCATTATTCCTCCCTTCCCTTTATTTCACTGCACATGAATGCTAGTTTTTAATAATTTTATATATTGAATGCATGCTTTACCTTTATATATGGATTTCTATAATCATGCGATAGCTCGTAGCTCAAACTAACGATTAAAACAAGCTCGAAATAAAAATTAAAAATAGGGAAGAACAGGGCAGGGTTCTGCCCCGTCCATTCCTCTATAGCAGTTATCATGTCGCTATGGCGATGCCGCTATAGAGGAAAAATTCTCGCTATAGCGAAATCGCCATAGCAGGGTAGTACCACTATGTCGGCCCAAATAGTAGCAACCCAAATTTTTACAAGTTCCTGCAATTTCCCTCATTTCTTTCTTGTTTTCAGCATTTAAACATGAAATCACATATTGGACTTTAACATAATCTCAAGACCAAACACAGCCATGCATAAACAAGACTTAGCATCACATTGCCAAAAACCAGTTATACTTTATAACAAGAAAATTTTTAGTACAACAATTCCTGCTATTTTGCACAATAGCCCTTTTTCTCATAGTCCATGCAAACATGTAATGAAATACAATTTCCAGGCAAATCACATAGCAATTAATTTCCTTAAACCATCAACACATAAGCAAGTTATGAACTTTCACCGACCACGAATTCCATAGTAATTCAAACAATCACATTTCACATATTCGCAATCACTCAAGCAATACTAATACACATAAGCAACAATTTCAAGTTTTATCACAAAACAAGACTTTTCTAGTATCCTTTATTTTCCTCAGGGATAATCGTTAGCCGATTGCCCATGTATTATGTAGCCTTTATGGCCAGATACTAATTGGAACCTTCCCAGTTCCAACTTCCCTTGCTTATATCATTTTAACCAGAGTCAAATGACATTCATTGCCTTACTGAGATACCAATTAGAATCCAAAGATACCAATTGGACTCAACCCATACAAGCAAGCATATAGACCTCACAAAAAGGAAGAAAGAAGTAGAACAAGTTCCTAAAATGCCTCATACACCAAAAATTAGATGTGGATGTCAACACACTAATCCTCAAGACTTGACTCGACATTTTTTCTTGTACTGGGAGACCGGTAACCTAGGCTCTGATACCAAATTATCACGACCCAACTACCGAATAGCACGGGCACCTACTCTAATCCACCTAGATAGGAGAACCCTTACGACCCATTTCAAATGATATGCGGAAGTCAATAATAAGATAAAGAAATGACTTTAATATTACAATAACAGTTTACTAAAACTTTGATTACAACTGAAAACCTTTCAATATAACTGTAACCCTTCCCTAGGAACTAGTCTAAATAGGTACAAGAGCGGCTAGCAGGAGGTATAACAAAAGACACAGCTTCTACCATGGAAGTAAATACACAAGTTGCTGGAGATCTTTACCGTGTCAAGCCTAAAACACGTGCTGAACCTGCAACCAGACTATACCTCATAAAGGATATATCAAGAGTAGTATCAGTATAAAACCACACGTACTGATAAGCATCATCGGTCAACCCGAATTAAATCACATAAACATTACGTAAATATTTGGAAGAAAACATACAACTTGTAAGATATTATCAAATTCATAACATTTAATCGATTATTCCCTCAAGGATATTAACAACCCTTATACACCAAGAATCCATCCCTCGCTAAATCAAGCCATTCCATAAATTATCTACGATACCTACCATTCCAACCCTCAAGGTTCCTTACCCTTAGCCCATCACAATTAATACCCTTTGCCTTGTTCCACCGACCCGGTCACACTTGACACTCTAGCATCCCTCGGCTCACTTAAGTCAGCCAGTACAATTTGGAAAATGGTAACACCAGCCTTCCCGCTCGAAATACAACTACTGCTAGACTGCCTAGTATAATCACAACATACAATCACGGAATAATATGGTGTGGGTAAATATAGACAGTAGCTCAAGTAACATATTACTACTAACCTTAGACTCTCCGATAAGCATAGTCAATACAGACACATAATGGTACAACACTCCTGAATCCCTATCATGCTACTATCTTTCAAGCTCATAATACTTAACCTTGTCACAAGCACAACATGAAGTCTAGTCATATAGAGTTAGCAAGGAAAACTAGTCAAGTCAATCAAGACCAAAAACAAAATCACAAGTCAACAACCTTGACACAAGTATCAAAAAGATCATTTCTGATTTATGCAAGTAATAAACAACATAGAGCCATGTCACAACTTGCAAGAAACCCGGACCACTCAAGGATCCTTAATAAAAACAACAACATCATGCATCCCGGTTACACAAGAACCCACCTTACCAATTAAGCATACAAACCCAGTTCACTCAGGGAACCCACATAAAATGACAATAAGTAAGCCTGGTTCACTCAAGAAACTAATAAAATCAAGAAACATATAATTCCCGGTCCACTCAAGGAACCATCAAACTCGCATGTACCTTGTACACATATGTTAAGGGTCTTATATGTGCGCCCACTAGTCATGACCTACAGGGGACAAGTCCTTGCCCATGTACCTAATCCCAGACATTAAGTGCCTGCCAAGCTTATATCACTCATCCCATGGAGATGTCCAAATATCGGTACATCCCACAATAATGATAGATATCATAATAATCACAACCACAATGATAAATAACAACACTTGTAAGATCCAACAAGCTTCATATAGGTTCATTGCGTGCGATTAACATTTAGGATATCAGGCAGTCACTCACTTTCCTTGAACATGCATTGTACAAGCAATACTACAACTTAGTTACTATATACATATAACATACATTGGGTTTCAACTACATTAAAACCACTACCTATATTTGCACATATACCTAACCAGTGGTATACCCCACCCCAATTGTCTATCCTTCTATTTTACACATTACCAATTTTTCATTTCTCTGGTTACCACTATAGATTCTTCTAAATCCACCAACACTAATCACCTCTAATGCAATAAGCATATAATTTAGTTTTCCCCAATTTTTGGGTACTACACCATTATCAACCAAACAAGGATAAACAATAACAATGTAACACATAATTCCATACATCAACTCAATAATATAATCGTAACATCCATTTTTTCAACCCAATTATTCGGGTTTAATCCATTTTACCATCCAAACACCATACTCGAATGCCTAAGCATGCAATCTCCCATCAATCTACATTATGCTTATGCTCTCTAACCCAGGTCAAAGTTGTTCATTAAAGCCTAGCCTACTTGGATGTCAAACAACTGTAACGGAGGAATGAACGCGAGATTTTGGCTCCGTGAAGATGATTTTTGACGTGGAAATTAGCAGAAAACCATGGGTTTTCCCCATTAATATGGAAATCCCTCTTCTCCATTGCTTCCAGGCCATAAGGTAACCCTAGGAGATTTCTTGAATAAACCTCCTCCTTTTGCAACTGAAGAGGAGAAAAAAGAATATAAAAATTAGCAACTTGGGTTTCTGGTCCCGTAATCCCGCTATAGAGGCTTGCCGACCGCTATGGTGATGCTGCTATAGCGGCAAAATTTCCTCCATAGCGGGATGATATCAGCCCAACTAAAATTTTAAATTTCAAAATTTTTAGCCGTGTCACCCCAAACTAATTCGAGATCATATTTTCAAAATTTTCCATAACTCGTAACCAAAATGAGGTGACTTTTTATAATGACGGAACAGGTCGTTATAGGTGCCTTTTAGTAAAAGGTTCTATCCTTTCATTCTTTGATTACCTTAGTTCTATTTAAAGCCCACCTTTTTTAATTTTAACGTATCTTTTACAGGAAGTTTTTATAGATAAGCGTCTTTACAACATTCTCCAAAATACCTTTTCTTCTCCAAAAAGATTAAGTTTTATAGTTCTTGCTTTCCAGAATATTTCTTCACTATTTGCTTATTACAGAATTCCATAGTCTTGTCATATCCACTAAAACTATTTGCATATAATCTCATAGCAATCTCACAGAGGAGGGGGGGCAAATATTATTATTAGGAAAGCATTCCGAACGTGTTTCAAGCCTCAAATCCTGTGTTCGTTGTTCAAACTATTAAACCTTAATCTTTGTATTCTTCTTCATATAATTCTTGTGTTCTTGAAATTTTCCAACAGGAAACACTACAAACAATAAATTTAATGTAATTTTTGTTTTTCACTCTTACCTAAATTGTACAAAACTAAAAAGACACGTCGATACATCATTTATCCAATAAATATTACTCACTTAGATTCAAAATAATTGATATTTTCGCCTTTAAAAGTTGTTCCTAAATGTTTTAGGAGACCAATAAGGTAATTTTGTCTTAAAACTAAGCTAAAAGATTAATAATATGAACAATAAAGTAGACAAGAAATATAGAAAGAAGACAAGAGATGAGAGTTTTTCATTCTTCCAAATATCAAGTATACAAGTGTATACAATATGAATAATTATGTTTCTATTTATAGTGTCATATAGAGGCATACAAAAGGTTGTCATAAATATTACATTAACCATGAAGATAATGGAAGAGGTTAGGGAGGTGTAAGATTACAACAGTAATGGTCATGAATGGTAGAGGTTATCTTCATAATAGATGGAAATAATGGAATGTGAGTAAATTCTTGGAGTAGTGGATATCCACACTATAATATTTTATAACACTCTCCCTTAGATATCCATAGATAATATACTCGTCAAAACCTTACTAGGAAAAACCCTATGGAAAAAAATTCTAGTGAAGAAAAAAGAGTGCACATATCTTTAATACACATTATTTGTTGCCTCACTAAAAATCTTGCCAGGAAAATCCAGTGGGACAAAACCTCGGTCAAGGTAAAAAGAGTACAATGCGTATTATACTCCCCCTAATCAAAACATCACATAATTCTTGTAATGATGTCATCCAATCTTGTATGACAGCTTTTCAAATGTCGATATTGACAGTGTCTTTGTGATTAAATCACATTCTTGAACTCATCCTGCTATATCATTTTCTTGTTTCTTGGATATGTTGAGTCTTTGAGCTCATCCAAATACATTCTTGATAATTACTTTATCCGTGACCTTTCGTCACAAACAAATTGTTCATTCAACTGGTGCGCAGCAATTTCCAAGTTGCGGACACTTTCATTTCCATGATAATAGAATTGACTGTCTTATAGAATAACATGATATAACAATGTTTTCATGTGAAAATGGATTACTTTCTTGAGATCAAACTTCATATAAATCAAATAATTTTCCTGAACTTTCATAAGCAATAATGTCTTGACAATATTGGGTAGAAATAATAAATTCAATCAATATTTGATTTCATTCAAATCCACATAAAAGTGAAATTATGTCTTTCTTGCATATTAACAAAAAAATATTTTCTCATGAATAAAAATTGCAGGATACATAAGTGCACCAACTGCACTAACCATTTTCCTGAGATCAAAATTGATCTTTCTTTATGTTAAGCGATATTACAACCATTGGGGTACTATTCAATGGAATCGCTTTAAAATATTTTTAAATCCTTCAAGGATTCTAAATAAAATTTACCATCTAGCTAGTTTTCATATAACCTTTACCGTCTAGCTACACATGACAACCATTCATTATACATATTTAAATTTTTCAGTATTGCCAGACTGAAAGAAACCTCATTGCATCCACAACAGAAAAAAACATCTCCTAACAATAATGTAAGAAATTTTGCGAAAAAATCTTTATGCCCCAAGGCACAAACCGTATTATATATCTTCCAATTTTACTTTTCGTACAATAACCCATTTGTACCCCCACTGACATTATACCTTGATCTTTGGACTATAATTCCAACTATTCACTTTCTCAAGTGAAACAAAATACTTAAATTACGTATTTTATTTGGCCAGTCATTTTTCTGTCCACACTTTTGACATATTTGAATTCAAGATCTTCATCATCGTTTATAATGTTGAGCTAATAAATTATATCAAAAATACCATTGACGGTTATGTCACGACCCAAACCCCAGATCGTGCTGTCACCTGCCTAACACCATCCCAGATAAGAGAACCCTTACTAATCAATCATTCATTTAATGCGGAATTTTAAACCATTCATTTTCAATGGAATAAATCAGTCAACTAATAACAATAATCCTTCATTCAACCTATTAATCCAGTTAACATCATAAGTATGAATTTAGTTTAATATATTTGATACGTAAAAGTGATGTAGAAAATAATCAACAATGAATTCCCAGAAACTAACCTAAACCGGTAGAAGAGCACTAGACAATGAGCAGAAAAATCCATGACACAACATGCATGCAGAACAGAGAGGGAAAGAGCTGCTGCTGAGTGATCGCCTTCGCTACTATAGAAATCCCAATTGACCTGCACAATGGCTATATCCCCGATTGGAGAAATAGTAAGTGTATCAGTACAACCACACATACTGGTAGGTATCATCGGTCGATCAGGGTTAGAAACAGATAACATTAATAACAAATAGGGAGAAATCATCGCATCAAGTAAGGTTCTAGTTTCTAAATCCTAGATTATGAATTCATTAAAACCACACTTATAACATCTCTATGACGTACCTGCCATTTAACATTTTCGTATATCGTTGTCCTTTGACCACCCACTCTGACTTACACCCTTTTACCATTAACTAACTTATTAACCTGGTTTCCGCAACTCGTAACTCATACTAGAGTGGATCTTCTTGGTAATTCACTACTATAATGTACTATGGTTTTACCATCACCAAGACTTAGAGTTATAACGACCCTGTGGGGGGAGACAATACCATACAATGCATCCCCATAACCATACACTTTGAATAATTAACATTAAGGTTGAATTAGGATGTACCTCGGATTCACGGTGCACCACTATACTCCATCAATACTACCAACAGACCGATCTGCTCAAGAATTAACAATAATATATATATAATAGAATAGAATATAAAGGCATATGAATGAATACATGTATGAAAGATGCGTGCACTGTCACTTTCTCTCCTCAACCACATCTGATCTATATCAAGAACATCATGAGCAATAACAATATCACCGTCATCATTATCAACTCAACAATAACCACATTATGAACATCATGATCACAGTAATAATATCACCACCATCATCATCAACATCCTCATCATTACCAATCTCACTCCCAACATCAATGAACATGAAAACATGTAATCCAATCAATAATTACAAGCATTGTCCGCAAGCAATCACAAATATTGTTCACATATAATCACAATGACTTAAATCTTAATTCCATACATGTCCTTAGGTGCATGCATTATTGTAACATTCACACTACACTCCCTACCAGATAATAGTATTTCTACCTAGGTGTCATTACTAATCTTGGCTATCCACAACTCTCATTCATGTTTCCAACACAACTCTCATATCCTTTCCTAAATACTTGTGTCGGGATACTCATACTCGACCTTACTAACCTTTCTCTTATTATCATATGACTTTTATCAACTATCTATCATGCCACGTACTGTCTCTATATTGTCTCTTAAACAATCCTACTGATCATAGGCATATTTATACACCTAAGTGTCATTATTTATGCACATTTAGCTTAGTTTTGAGGATAACTTGTTGTGCTTAATGAAGTATAAAGTGTGTATTTGTGTTATAAGTTACATGTTTAGAGTGTTAAAGGTGTATTTGAAACAATTCAAGAGTCAAAATGATCAAATAGAGGTTAGACGAGAAAACTAGTGATGTTAGCTTAAGTTATGCTTGTTCTAGTGTACTTTGATGAGCTCTATTGTGTTGTATGGACTTATGTTTGTTATAAGATGTTGTAGGATACCAATGGAGAATATATGGAAGCTAAATGAATCCTACAAACAAGCCACAAGGAGTGGGGAAACAAGAAGCAAGTAGACACGAAGAAGAGAACAAAGATTGGGTGAAAACTCCCCTTGTAAGGGCAGCCTTGCTCCGCACCCCCCATAGCATGTGAGGGATCCTTGAACCGCACCTCCTAGGTCAAGGGAATACTTTTTGGTAAATTCTATAGCCCTACATTGCACACCCTTGGCCATACGATGCACCCCCCCTCCCCCCAAAACCATCTAAAAGTTGGTTTTTCTCTTATTTTAAGTTGAGGGCAAGTTGGTCAATGCATATAATTCGTATGGGGCAGCCTATGGAAGAACTAAAGGACTATATAAGGAGTACTTAGACACATTTATAAGACATCTTTGGAGAAACATACATTTTGGAGAGAGGAGAAGGCATCAAGGGCTCTACGTTAGGGTTTTTCTTCCTTTAACTTTTAGTTTTCTTGTAGTTTTACTTATGAATTCAATTATGGTGATTATTTGTATGACTATCAGTGGATAAACACCCTATTTATAGGATTGAGTCTACGAACATGATTGCTTAGCTTTTATTTGAGTTGGTTAATGTTGATTATCACATTTGGTTGTTCTTGTATTCTTGAATTTACTATTCTATTGACTCGCGACCTTTAGAATACATCTATATTTATTTTGTGAGCCTGGAAGGAGTGGCATTAGATTAGAATGTGGAACATAAGGAATGGGTTATTGTCTTTTAAATGATTAAAGATAAGATTCACAGTTAGAATAGGAATAGACTTAATTTGCCCTATTTGGCTCAAATACGGGATGAAATATAATACATTTGAATTAGTTCCCGCATCCCCACACAACGATGTAGTTGTGAGGCTAATTTAAATAGACAAATAGAGGCTCGAAAGACCATAATCATGATATTAACCCCGTGAATCAACAACCAATATAGATAATTTAACCAACGAGATTGTAAAGCTTTGCATGATTGTTCAAGACGCCTTGACCCTAGAATCCTGCTAATTATTGCTTCCAATATGTTTAATTTCCGTTATTGTTCAGTGTTACTTTTAGTATAATAAAACTCAAACTCTCTTTGGTTACAAATCACACTTATTTAACTCTAATAGTAATACTTGAATTGGATTGTTTGCTAAACATCAAGTCCCTGTGGGATCGATATTCAGCTTGCAAGAGCCACTTTATTACTTGCACGGCCACGTACACTTGCGTGTATGGTTGGACATGATAAGTTTTTGGCACCTTTGTCGGGGACTTGAAAATTAGCAACCTTCTAATTTCTAGTTTTACTATTTTGTTTCGATTAGTGCTGACGATTTGGTCTTAGCTACTGAATTTGTAGGCACAGGTTTAAATCTTAAACAAGCTAGCAAGGGAGAGGGAATTAGTTGAACCACACCCTGAACTTGAGCGACGCTTGCACCAATTGAGAAAAGAAGTAGTACTTCTCTATCCAATCCCGCAAGTTCAACAAGCTGAGACTATTCCTGCAGCAATGGGTGATGAACAACCACCCCGCAGGACAGTGCGCGAAGTGGCAATCCCACTCACAACCAAGATGACCTCCAGTATCCAAAAACCAGATGCAGGAGGCAGATTTGAGCTTAAACAAAATATGGTGCAATTGTTGCACACAAGCGGGTAGTTAACAGGCTTGTCACATGAGGTTCAGTGACACATTCATTCCCGCAAGAATCTCCACAAATTACGTGAGGCTCACTCTTTTCCCTTTTTCACTCTTGGGAGAAGCAAAGAAATGGTTGAAGGCAGAACCTTCAAATTCAATCACAACTTGGGAAAACTTGGCAAAGAAGTTCCTCATTCAATTATTCCATTGGGCAAAACTACAAAGTTGAGGAGTGAGATCTTAAGTTTCAAGCGAAAGCCATATGAAAATCTCTATCATTCATAGGAGAGATTCAAGTCTCTTCTCAGAGATTACCCTTGTTACCAATAGACAAATGAGGTATTAGCTTATACTTTTGTTAAAAGTCTTGACTATAACACAAAAATTTTGCTAGATTCAGCGATAGGTGGTCAGGCTTTGGAGAAAACCTATGATAAGATGTATACCCTCCTCAACCGTATTGCACAAGGTAATCCTGAGTGGCAGGGTGATGTATCCAGAAGTATGGTGAAGAAGCCTGCAAGTATGATCAAGGTAGATAGTGTCACAGCATTGGCTGCACAGTTGGCCACTTTTCGTAACCAGATGATGACTCAGTTCAACAAGTTTAGTATGGCTCAACCTTAGGCATAGGTTAATGTAGTTCAGCAGGTTCAGACTTGGTGTGAAATTTATGGTAGTAGTGGTCAATCTGCAGACTTATGTGGAGCAAACCCGGAGTCGATAAATTTTGTGGGCAATGCATAAAAAGGTAATCAAAATTATGGAAATGTCTACAATCGCAACTAGCAGAGTCAGGCTAAATACTCTTGGGGAAATAATCACGGTTGACTCAACAATTTCAGCAGTAGCAAGGTATTCAAAACAACACTTAGGCCAGCAATATAGAAGAGACTTTGAAAAAGCTTCTGACCAACCAAGAACAAATGGCTGCAGAGATCAAAAATCAGCAATTGGCTTAAAAGAATTTAGAGACGCAGATGGGCCAGTTCACTCAAGCAAAAAATGCAAGACCCTCAAGGGGGTCTACCTAGTGATACGGAGCAAGCTCCAAAGCAAGTTATGGAAATCATCTTGAGGAGTGGTAGAGATTTGATTGATGCATCTCCAATGAAAAATCATGAGGTGCAAGTAGAGTTGATCACACTTAACCAGACGGAAAAGCAAGTTGAATCCAAGGAAGATGACAAAAAGGGGAAGTCTGAGTACCCAAATAAGAAGCCAGTTGAACAATCTTCAAATAGAACACTACCACCATTCCCTCAAAAGCTTTAAAAAGCCAAAGAAGATACTTATTTTAAGAAGTTCTTTGACACATTTAGAGAACTTCATATTAACCTTCCTTTGTTATATATTTTGCAGAGAAGGCCCAAGTATGCTAAGTACTTGAAGGATGTGGTGGCCAACAAAATAAGGATTGGTGATATTGAGACTGTAGCACTTACTGAAGAGTGTAGTTCTGTGGTTATGAGCAAGATACCCAAAAAGCTCAAGGACCCTGGTAGTTTCACCCTCCCCATATAAATTATTAAAAGTGATGTTGTTCAAGATCTGAGTGATTTGGGGCAAGCATAAACTTGATGCCCCTTTCTGTGTTTAAAACATTGGGATTAGAAAAGCCAAGACTCGTAATAGTTGTGCTACAAATAGCGGACAGAACTAGAGTAGTCCCTGAAGAAATTATTGAGGATATTCTCATTAAGGTTGGTAAGCTCATTATTCATGTTGACTTTATTGTTCATGACAATGAGGCAGATGATAGGGTACTAATCATATTGGGACGGCTATTTTTAGCTACCGGTGGAACTTTGATAGATGTTAGAGAGGGAACGCTCAAGATGAGACTGAATGATGAAGAGGTGGTTTTCAGAGTGTACAAAGCACTTAACACATCCTCATATTACAGAGATCCTATCCCTTTATTTACCCTCATCGGTCACCTAAAAACTCTTTTAGACAAATATTAACCCCTACTCCACCTTTTTTGTTAACCCTCCTTGTTACAGGATGAAACCATCCAATTTACCAAGAGCACCCTCTACCATACCCTAGATTAATACTCCTCTCCCTTTGTACTGTACTTAACGCATACCATGCTTACAAATCACAGTATTCACTTAGTCAATTAAGATTCTCGCAAGGTTCAACCCATCCCCCATCTCGAATATCACATCAACGGGGTACAACAATAATAACCACATTATTTATGCCTAATCAAATTTTAATCATTTCTGTCCTTCCAAACACTGTGCCCGAAGGCATAATGCATGAGGACTTTCGACCTTACTATCAATATTATATGAATCTAGCCCAAGTCTAATTGCTACAATAAATAAACCATAGCCTACCTCATAGATGAACCCTGATGCTATTGATAGAAGAGAATTGTCCCGAGAGTGCTAAGCATCTTCCCATGTTAGGTTTCCCCCGGGTGTGCCTCAAAACCGCCTTCATAAAGCTTAGCCTTTGGAATCTCATAACTATGAAAGTGGGGTTTATTCTGGTTGCTTTTTAAGGGAAAGGGCGATTGGGGAGGGTTAAAACAAAAGAGGGTTTTTAAAATATCTTGGGTTAGTTACTGTCGGGTTTCGCTACGGTGGTAGGCCACAGACCAACCCAATCCCATTTAGGGACCTCATTTTTCTTCACGAAATAGTTTTTCTCAGTCCATTTAAAGCAGTTTATTAGTCGTAAAATATCTCCAGAGTGTTTTCACACGTAACAATATTTGGGTCGTTACATTAGATACTAATTTACCCATCGTTTGTCCCTTAATGTCCACGGGTAAGGATCAAGAGATTTTGGCACCACTATACAAGGAATATTCTCCCTACATTATGTCAAATGAGAGGTGAATTAATTTTTCTGCTAGTTGGGTTAGACCACCCCCATTCCAATTACCATGGGACTAACCTGTTGTCTATTTCTTCATTTTAATAGTTGTTCGCACGGGATCACTTTTTACTTACCCAACCTACAAGGACCATGGAAGGAATCGCAAAAATATTCACGTGCCAATTATTTCAAATGTCTGGATGTTGCACAATATCGAAACATATGAAAATTCAAGATAAAAACTAACCCCCGATAAAGTTACCACTACTGTGGTTGGTTATCGCTACAGCGGTAACTTTACCTAGAAGCGGTTCGCGGCAGTTCAAAATAGGTTCATTTTCCCCATTTTTACTCCCACTCTCAAACTCTCTCAATTTCCTTGGTGAAATTTCCTCCAGGCTTCAATTTTAAGGTAATTTTTTCCTCCCTACTACTTTATTAATGTGTTTGTCATTGTAAAATCATATAAACTCCATTAGAATAGAGGATTTTCTGTTGGTTCTTGGTGCAACTTTTGAACTTAAATTTGGTGGTGTTCTTGAATGAAATGATGAATATGCTAGGTTCTCTTACGTTTTCAACGCTCATAAAATGTTTGGGGCGTAAGATTTACATAGTTCATAGAGGATTTTAGTCATGGAACGGGAGGAAGATGGAGGGTCATCTTTCCCAATGATTTTCCTTTGATTTGGGGTTAATTTTGGGTGTTTTACACCCCCATTTTAGTTTAAAATAGTTCATATACACTTTACCAAGCTTGATCTACCCTTGATTCTTGAAATTACGAAGAAAGTCAAAAAATTTCCATGGGAGGGGAGATTGGCGAGTTGGAGACGATGAACCACTACATGGTAACTTTTTTGTTGCAGCGGTTAAATATCCCCAGGTGTTTTTTTTGCAGTTTCAACTTCCTCCCCCCCTCCCGTAGCACCCTGATATGGTCTCTAACCTGGATTTTATGGTGTTTACAGGATTATCATAGCCTAATAGTAACACTATCGAAGATTCCCCGACACTGCTAACCGCGACCGTTATGAGGAGGGCTTGAGCAGGAGGGGTTTCCTCCATGAGCAGGATTTTATGATAAAGGACGTGGAGGACAAGGCGCTCGAGTTCTACGGCCAGCTAAGGGTGTCTATTTGGGGCATGCTAACTGAGCCCATCCCACAGTGCAACCTGGAATTGGTTCGGGAGTTTTATGACATCCTTCCAACTATAGATTGGTTCGTGCTCCACCCCACCATCCACATTTGGGGTAAGAAGGTTCCGGTAGATGCTTCCACCATTAATGATGCCTTAGGGGTCCCAAATCCCACCAATGCTGCTTTTGAGGACAAAATACGGGAATCAGACTTGAAGTGGGTGGCTAGGATCTTAGCGCCAGAGGGTCAGGAAGGGAAGGTGAAATAGTCCACCCTTAAAGGGACCAAGAGTACCTACTTCTTGGCGGAGGATAGAGTGTGGTTGCAGTTGGTATCCCGGAGGATTTGTCTTTTGGGGAATGTGACTGACGTGGTCTTTCACCGGGCTATGGTGGTGGCTTGTGCTTTTGCGGGTATTGAAATAAATGTGGGGGTGCAGATTATGGATGAGTGGCGGTATTTTTATGCCCGAGAGAGGTCGACAAGGGATCTTTTCTTACCTTCTTTGATCACTAAGTTGTGCAAGAGGGTGGACGTTCCCACGGAGGATTATGATACCTATGAGAAGTGCGATATGCCATTCAAACCTCTGAGGACCAGGGGCACACGGAGAGGCAACAAGAAAAAGAGGAAGGTGGGAGAGGAAGGTGGAAGCAGCAGGGCTGGCAGGACCGAGGAGTCTAACACTGCTCCTACTACTAAGGCTCCCACATCTCTGGGTGGTTGGGAGGCTGACCTTACTGCTGTGGGGTTATTAGAAGAGGACTCAGCTGCCCCCTCCTGGGTTGGCTCCTTCAAGCTCGACTGCTCCTGTGGATTAGGCCCAAGCCTATGCTGAGCTCCAAAAGGAGCTAGATGAGGAGAAGAAGAAGCGTCGCTCCCAGGATCATATGCTAGTGAGGATGTGGAAGGCGGTCCAGGTGATGTTCAAGTGTGTCTGCCCCAACAAGAAGCTCCCAAAGTTGACAAGGAAGGATGTCGAGGAGTTCTCCTTCCTTAGTGGAATGGATAAGAAGAGTTTGGACGCCTCAATCCTTGGATATGACGCCACCAGCTAGATACCCCCCCCCCTCCATTTATTTTTATATTATTGATGAATTTGGGTTGCCCCCGTTTGTGGCTTGTAACAAACAATACTCTTTTTATTTTATTTTCCCACACTTTTATGACATCCTTTGCTACCGTACTTCTAATAATAATAATTGCTTAGCCTACCATGTTTGTCGGGACTAATTTTTAGCTTAATGATTGCGAAAACAGGGTCATTTTTTCACGATTGCAAAATTACAAAAACACGGGAATTCATTGGCAGCTCGCTGCCTGGAACCGCTGCAGCGGTTAATTTACCGCTGTAGCGATAAAAGTTTCTGTTGCATCGGTACCCTCCAGTGATTTTGCTTTTTTTCTTTTTACTACTTGTTTCCAGGTCTTTCCTCACACTACGCCATCCCCTAAACACTATTGCAGTTTTTAAATCTCACGTCCCATAGTTTTTAAGGTCTAGCGTGATAATACCGCGACCCAAACTATCATAAATGCAACTAATTCTTCAACCTGATTAATTCTAGCACATTTTTACCTTTGTTTCCTCTCAAGTACCATATCCCACATGATATTCCTCCTAAAACAGTAAGGCAGTTAGGTAGTTCATCAGGATTCAAATAGAAACTAAGAAATACTCCAAATCACGGAGAGATGAGGCGTACCTCAGTCACTAAAATGAAGATACACCCTGAGATCACACTGATCCTCGCAATCCCTGAGTCCCTTCGCCACACATCATACAAATCAAATTACACGATTAACATACATAATAGACTTTTGTACTTAAGGAGTTTGACAATCCAACAACCCAGTAATAGTATGATCAAACAATGAACATCCACATAAGTAATACACAACTCATTCTATCATACCACCATAAAACATTTAAAGCACCAGTATTTTAATACAATATCAAGCGAATTTTCACAACATAATAATTCAACACCTACGTTTCTTATTGTCCTCTACAAGTTGGAATACCTTGTTCCAACCTTTCACCCGTTAGAGAGATACCAATTGGGACCAACTAGTCCCAATTGCAATGGTTGAGATACCAATTAGAATTTGCTAGATACCAATTGGACTCAACTAGGGAAGACAACACTGAAATAGCACTATAGGAAAGAAGAAAGTGAAACAGGCTCCTAGATGCCTTGTAGCCTCCCACAGATTTGATCTGGACGTCAACACATCAATCTGCAGGACTCTACTCTACATTTGCTCTTATACTGGGAGACCGGTAACCTGGGATCTGATACCATCTTGTCACGATCCAAACCCTGAATCGTGCGGGCACCTACCTAACACCATCCCAGATAGGAGAACCCTTACCAATCAATCATTCGTTTAATGCAGAAGTTTAAACCGTTCATTTTCAGCGGAATAAATCAATCAACTAATTATAATAATCTTTCTTTCAACCTATTAATACAGTTAACATCATAAGTATGAATCCAGTTTAATACATTTGATATGTAAAAGTGATGTGGAAAATAATCAATAATAAATCCCCAGAAACTAGCCTAAACCAGTACAAGAGCAATAGACAAGGAGTAGGAAAATCCATGACACAACATCCATGCAGAACAGAGAGGGCAAGAGTTACTGCTGAGTGATCGCCTTCGATGCTATAGAAACCCTAACTGACCTGCACCATGGTTATATCCTTGATTGGAGATATAGTAAGTGTAGCATCAGTATAACTACACATACTGGTAGGCATTATCGGCCGATCAGAGTTAGAAACAGATAAAATTAATAACAAATAGGGAGAAATCACCGCATCAAATAAGGTTTCAGTTTCTAAATCCCAGATTATGAATTCATTAACACCACACTTATAACATCTCTGTGACTTACCTGCCATTTAACATTTTTATATATCTTTGTCCTTTGACCATCCACTCTGACTTGCACCCTTTTTACCCTTAACTAACTTATTAGTCTGGTTTTCGCAACTCCTAACTCATATTAGACCGGATCTTCTCGATAATTCACTATTACAATGTAATACGATTTTACCATCACGAAGACTTAGAGTTCTAACGACCATGGGGGAGGTAAAATACCATAAAATGCATCCCCATAACCATACACTTTGAATAATTAACATTAAGGTTGAATTAGGACGTACCTCAGATTCACGGTGCACCACTATACTCCATCAATACTACCAACAGACCAATTCGCTCAAAAATCAACAATAATACATAAAAACATAATAGAATATCAAGGCATATGAATGAATGCATGTATGCAAGATGCGTGCACCATCACTTTCTCTCCTCAACCTCATCACCTCATTATCCACATCATGAATATTATGATCGCAACAACAATATCATCATCATCATCAACATCCTCATCATTACCAACCTCACTCCCAACATCAATGTACATGAAAACATGCAATGCAATTAATAATTACAAGCATTGTACGAAAGCAATCACAAACACTGTTCACATATAATCACAACAACGTCAATCTTAATTTCATAACTGTCCTTAGGTGCATGCATTATTATAATGTTCACACTACACCCCCTACCAGACAACAGTAATTCCACATAGGTGTCGTTACTAATCTTGGCTATCCATAACTCTCATTCATGTTTCCAACATAGCTCTCACATGCCTTCCTAAATACTTGTGCCGGAATACTCATACTCGATCTTACAACATAGCTCTCACATGCCTTCCTAAATACTTGTGCCGGAATACTCATACTCGATCTTACTAACCTTGCCCTTGTTATCCTATAAATTTTACCAACTACCTATCATGTCACGTACTGTCGCTATATTGTCTCTTAAACAGTCCTACCCTTTTATTTACACTCATGTCACCTAAAAACTCTCTTAGACTACTATTAACCCCTACTCCACCTTTATGTTTCGTTAACCCTCCTTGTTACAGGACGTAACCATCCAATTTACCAAGAGCACCCTCTACCACACCCTAGCTTAATACTCCTCCCCCTTTTTGACCGTACTTAACTCGCACCATGCTTATGAATCACAGTATTCACTCAGTTAGTTAATATTCTCGCAAGGTTCAACCCATACCCCACCTCGAATATCACATCAATGGGGTACAACAATAATTAACCATATTATTTAAGCCTAACCAAATTTTTATTATTTTCGACCTTTCAAACACCGTGTCTGAAGGCCTAATGCATGAGGACTCTCGACCTTAATATCAATGTTATATGAATCTAGCCCAAGTCTAATTGCTACAATAAATAAATCATAACCTATCTCATAGACGAATCCTGATGTTATTGATAGGAGAGAGTTGTCCCGCGAGTGCTAAGCGTCTTCCCATGTTGATTTCCCATCGGGTGTGCCTCGAAAGCGATAAGCCGTAGACCAGCCCAGTCCCCTTTTTGGGCCTTTTGGCCCAATGACCTTGGGCCTCATTTTTCTTCACGGAATAGTTTTTTCGGTCTATTTAAAGCATTTTATTAGTCGTAAAATATCTCTGGGATATTTTCACACGTAACAACATTTGGATCGTTATAGGTTATTTGATATCGATTTCAATACGACATAACTTATCGAAATCTCTTCATTTTTCATCATTTCAGGTACCTAAACGTTTGCCAAGGTTTTATAAAGTGTTATGTCATGGTGCTCTCTTAAAGCACTTGCTTCATTATCATGACCATCTTAGTCATTTGCTCCTATCCTTCTTCAAGGAGTAACATTTGGAACCGATTAGTCTATCATGCTTCACGCATGCCATAGACTCTGTCCTTCAAGAACTTTACATTGGATCATTTCAGTTGAATTATAACATAGGGTTAGGCTGGCAATGAACTTGCAACATTTCGTAAATCATGAATTATCTCTTGAATTTCAAGTTCACTTTTTTTATGAGGATCTAGATAATTCATTCTATACATTTCAGCTATTAATCATATTTTCCCCTAATGTTAGAAATTCTAACATTCACCCCAATCTTATTTGGGGATCCATCTTTGTGCATGGTGGAGTAATTAAATCAGATGTTGCACATTCAAAATTTTAGATGGATTTATTTGCTTCCTGACCCTGAACCAACAATATAGGAAAACCTTATTGGCTTGATGCATATAAGTCCTGCTACATTTAAATATCACATCTCATATCATATTTCTTTTGGGAGATTTATTCTCATAACCAATGGTTTAGCTATAATTGGAGGCATACAATTTCTGCTAAACCAACCAACATTATCGGCATATTTCATAATTTGGAACCATGCCCTTAATTTAACAATTTGAGCAAACAACCTTGTAAAAATCAAATTGCAAGTTGATAACAAAGTGCATGTGACCAATCATAAATGCATCTATTAAATCATTTCATATTAAACCAGAAAATTACATGGGATGTTTTGTTCCCCATAAAAAAAGTCTTAAAGAATAGTCTTTCTTTCTTTTTATGTATACAACAAGTATATTTTTGCCCCTCTACACATCAAATATTTGTACTCTTTCCATGTTCATTTGCCTCTCAACTTTTTTTTCTTCTTTTTTTTTTTCTCTTTTTTACTGTTACTTGATTTTGCTTCTCTTTTTTTTTTTCTTGTTTTAATTCATTTGTCTCAACCTTTATTTTTTTTTCTTTTTTTCTTCTTCTTATTTTTTTCTTTTATTTCTCAAACATTATTTATTTTTCATTTCTTTTTTTTTTTAATTCATTGTCTCAACCTTTATTTTTTTTATTTTTTATTTTTTTCTTTTTTCATTTTTCTCAAACTTTATTTTTATTTTATTTTATTTTATTTTTTCTTCTCATTTTTTTCTCAACTTTTATTTTTTTATTTTTTTTCTCTTTTTTCTATTTTCTTAACCTTTATTTTTTTTCTTTTTTTTTTTTTTTCTTTTTTCTCAATCTTTATTTTTTTCCTTCTCTTTTTTCTTTTTTCTCAGCTTCTATTATATTTTGTTAATAAACAGAAAGTTGGATAATCTGCAAAAATGATTTTTTTCAATTGACATCAAAGTAAACTTAAGGGCGTGACTTGCCGTTTGGAAGTCCTTTGGGATAACTCTTGCCTCTAAGGAAAGAGTTATAGAACATCTCATAAATTAAGACACAATGTGGTAGTGTCAAGTCTTGCTCGTGGGGCATAACTTGTTGTTTAGAAATCCTTGAACTAAGTATTGCATCTAGGGCAAGAGTTAAAGAGTATCTCATAAATTAAGACATAATGAAGTAGTCTTAACTCTTGCCCATGGAGAGCAACTAGTTTTTTTGGAAAATTCATGGGCTAAGTCTAGTTTTAGAGGCAAGACTTATAGAGCATCTCATAAATCAAAGACATAATGTGGTAGTGCCAACTTTTGCCCATGGGGGCGTATAACTTGTTTTTTGAAAGTCCTTGGGCTAAGTTTTGCCTCTAAGGGAAGAGTTATAGAACATTTCATAAATCAAGACACAATGTGGTAGTTTCAACTCTTATCCATGGGGAGTAACTTGTTGTTTGAAAGTCCTTGGGCTAAGTCTTGCCTCTTAGGCAAGAGTTATAGAACATCTCATAAATCAAGACACAATGTGATAGTGTCAACTCTTGCCCATGGGCATAACTTGTTGTTTGAAAGTCCTTGGGTTACGTCTTGCCTCTAAGGCAAGAGTCATAGAGCATCTCATAAATCAAGACAAAATGTAGTAGTGTCAACTCTTACCCATAGGGCGTAACTTGTTGTTTGAAAGTCCGTGGGCTAAGTCTTGCCTCTAAGGCACGAGTTATAGAGCATCTCATAAATCAAAACTCAAATGTGGTAGTGTCGACACTTGCCCATGCGGCATAACTTATTGTTTCAAAGTCCTTGGGCTAGGTCTTGCCCCTAAGGCAAGAGTTATAGAACATCTCATAAATAAAAACACAATATGGTAGTGTCAACTCTTGTCCATGGGGCGAACTTGTTGTTTGAAAGCCCTTGGTCTAAGTTTTGCCTCTAAGGCAAGAGTTATAGAGTATCTCATAAATCAAGACACAATGTGGTAGTGTCAACTCTTGCCCATGGGGCGTAACTTGTTGTTTGAAAGTCATTGGGCTAAGTCTTTCCTCTAAGGCAAGGGTTATAGCGCATTTCATAAGTCAAAACATAATGTGGTAGTGTCAACTCTTGCCCATGAGACGTAACTTGTGGTTTGAAAGTCCTTGGGTTAAGTCTTGCCTCTAAGGCAAGAGTAATAGAACATCTCATAAATCAAGACACAATGTGGTAGTGTCAACTCTTGCCTATGGGGCGTGACTTATTGTTTGGAGAGAATCGAAGAAAAGAAAAGAAAAAAAATAAAGGTTACGGAAAAGAGAAAAAATAAAAAATAAAATAAAAATAAAGGTTGATAAAAAAAATTTTAAAAAAAATCAAAGAAAATGAAAAAGAAAAAAAGAAAAAAAAAAGGTTGAGCAAAATTAAAAAATAAAGAAAAAAAGAAAAAAAAGATAAAATAAAAGAAAAATAAAGGTTGAGAAAAAAATGAAAAAAAAAAAAGAGAAAAAAAAAATAGAAGTTGAAAGGAGAAAAGGAAAAAAGGAAAAAAAGTAAAGGTTGAGAAAAAAAAATTTAAAAGAGAAGAGAAAATAAAAAAAAAATCAAAGTAAAACAAAAAAGAGAAAAAAAAATTGAAGTTGAAAGATAAATGAGCATGGAGAGTTGTTTGAAAATATTTGATATATAGAGGGGCAAATATGTATTTGTTCCATACATAAAAAAGAAGAAAGTCTAGTTTTGTAGGACTTTTGTAATGGAGGACAAAAAAACAAAGTCACCCACTATGGGGGCCATTTATGTAGTTTATCCATATTAAACAGTCCACATCATAGGTGAACGGGCCCATATTCACCTTGTTATACGTTCTAAAATTTTAGGGATACAACCCCAACATTAGCCGATATAATATTTTATCGTGAGAACAAGCAACATAAGAGAATTCTTGAAGAATCTTTTATTTCTTCAATGTATAACCACATGAATTCTCAATTTGCATCATTTTTTAACAGGGATGGTCCACCGTCATGCCAACTTATGTACTGTAAACGTTTAGTTTACTATCACATGTGATTGCATCACCATGCTCATATTTGTATCAACAAATAGGAGGAAAACGGGTAGCCTTTCATATAAATATTTATAACCCATTTCGATTGAAATGATATGAAGATATAACAAGTTTTTCATAATTTATAGTCTCAAAATAATAATAATTTTTTTCTTGTCATTTTTTTTTTGAAACTTAAAAGTTTCTTTTGGAGACTTACTACAAGCCCAATATTATGAACAATTTCATTCCTCCGTGTAGTAATACATTAGCTTTTGTAAAACTTACATAAATCCCAACAAGTTTACCCCTAATTACTCCTTATCCCTACTTTTAACAATATTACGTATAATCCCTGATTTTATTTTTTTGGATACATAATTTGACACCCGATACATCCTAAAATGAAGTTAATGTGCGTTTAAAAAGAAAAAAAAACAGAAATCTTCTTAATTGATGAGCAAATCACGCACATCAGTTGTAATGTGATTTCAAAATCCCCAGAAAAACATAATTAGTTAAAATTTTGATATTCAAAAGACAAGGAACGTCATTTTTCTTATAGAAATAAGTTTGTCCTCTCTTATCTTTTTGTTGCAACTCTTTAAAATCTTCTAGAATTTTAGCCTTACAAAAACTATCAAACCTTAACAGATGTGGTGGAACTTCTTTGACAACGTAACGTATACCCTGCATTAAGATGCATAAAAAAAAAGAGCAGTTAGTAATCAACTTAGTTAGTAGTCATATTGACTGAGATTTTGAAGTTATTAGGTGGAGATACATAATTTTGTTCAATATTAAAGAGAGATACATATATAAAATTATGTCTCATGCATGAAAATGATGTTAATTATGTATCTAACATCAAAATTTATCACAGAGATACATCCATTTTTAATCTATTTGGTCGATATACAGAATACAGTAATTAGACTATAGAGAGATACATAATTAAAATTATGTCTCATGAATGAAAATAATGTCATTTATGTATCTCAACAGCAGAAATTATGTATCTCACGAATTTTTTAATCTGATACATATGTAAAATACCTTTTGGAGTGTCTCTTTTGATTTTTTCAACAACTTTGTATTTTGAAGGACCACCTTTCCCTTTCGAAGAATCAAAACACCATTTTTTTTTCTTTGATTTAACAGATGATTATGAATCACGATCCATTAAAAAACATAAATTTGATTTAAGAAAAGAAAAGCTAACAAATATTGGCTCACAATTTCGAACAAATCACTTTTTTACAAATCATGTTCAGAAAAAAGAAAAAAAAAACAAAAGAATTAAGAAGAAACTTAAATGGAGATTTGAGAGAAGTGTCTGAACCTTGAAAGTGACAAATTGAAGATGAAGTTAGGGGGAAAATATATTGTCGAGTTGTTATGTTGATTGTTGTTGTATTGCAGAATTCTCCTTTAATGGAGAAACTAAAGATGAAGAAGAGGAGGGGGAGGGGGGGGGAGGGGGGGAGGCGCAGATCTTCAGCCGAGAAAAAGGGAATTTGGATTTAGGTTTAGTGATGTATCCAATGGTTTAAGAGAGAGAATGTAAATCAGGGATTTAAGTAATTAATTAAAAGGGCAGGGATTTTAAGTAGTTTAAATAAGTTAAGTTGTGGTATTAGGTAATTTTGCTTTTTCTCAAAGTTATCAAATACTTGTGTACTACCTCATATTTCAAAACACCACACCTATGGTGAACATCTCCTTTAACGAGAAAATCATATGTACCCAACCAATGACAAATTTGTGCAGCCACACAATAACATTTATTTTTTGTTATGGCCACAACTTTTATAGGCAAGAATCATTTCTTGCTTTTATCCTTTGGTAGATCATGATAAGACATGCTACAACACCAAAAATCTTTACATATCAATTTATTTATTTTTTTATTTCTCTCAAACCTCCCGTAGAGGTAAGTTTTGGTATTTATCCAGCCACACATGAGCATGTTTTTATACATAACTCTTTTTTTCACGTTTTGACACATTTACTTTCAAGAATGGTCGAGCATTCACGATGCTTACACAAGTCACATTCTCTTCAAAAAATGGACTATAGCCACATGCTTTATAAATTTTCATTATAAGTTGTGCTGTCATATCTTGAGATTTATCATATAAATATGATCCACCTCAACATCACCTTGAAAGGTCAAGTGCACCTTCAATATGTATTTTTTTCTTTTGATGGAGGAATACATTTATCGAATTAGGTCGCTTGACAACTGCATGCCCAATATATATACCTTTTATACCAAATTGATGGTAAACACAACTTTTACTTTTGAAGGACCATTTTAAAAATTGATAATGCTCTTCATTTTTACCATAATGATGACTATTATAATTTTGTTCCTTCACGCCCACATATATAAAACCACTTGTCTTCTTTCAGACTTATTATACACTGCTACCACATTCCCATCAAGGAATGGAGCAAATCAATGTGGCGGATTTCATGACTTTTCATCAAAAACATATCACTTATTTTAATCATTATTATGTCATCAATATAGTGCATTGGGACTTAAATCCAACGTCTTACCAATATAAAGGCGTTTTAGGCCATAATTTGTGGGCACTTGAACCCAACGTTTTATCATTATGGTGCACCGAGACTTCCAACGTCATGAATGGTGGAGATTATCTTCATAATAGAGGAAAGTAATGGAGTGGGAGTAAATTCTTGGAGTAGTGGACATCCACACTATAATATTTTATAACAAATTCATTTTTTTCTCAAATTTTTCCTTGCTACATTCTTAAATACTGTAAAATTTAGTGATAACTGTGTCAATTTGAAGAAAATCATAAATAAGAGTAACAATTAAAACTCCTCTTAATTTTTAGGAGTAAGTACATTTCTTTATCAAGAAATTTCACTGACGTCTAAGTTCTAACTGCTGATGCGATTTTCTTTAATGCCTATGAAATTATATGAGGTTATTTGGTAGGGTGTATAAAAAATAGTGACATTAAATCTAATATAATTAATAAATTTTATTCAATAATACTCATAGTAAACTATGTAATATAGCTAATGGAATACTGTTTCTATTTCAATACATTTTATTCAGTATTATTTTTATTCTAATACACCCTATTCATTTAATATAACAAATCAAACAATCGATTAAAAATAACCTCAACATAACCTATCCCATCATTACTAATCCGATATTACTACATTTCCTATTCAAAACTATTCTTAAACACCCATCAAAACAACACCTGTATGTTTTTAGAACACCTATAAAATAATGTTCTTTAATATCTTCAAAGTAAAGTCTGCAAGATAAACATTACTCCATTTATTTAAAATTTTGTCAACTTGGTTAACCTATCTTGAAATTAAAGTGAAGATCAGCCAATTCATTTCCTTATAAAATATAGATATTTTAAACTTATAAAGTGGTATGATAAATTTTAATTTCCATAGTAATTAGTAAAACGATTCAATTAAAATGTCAATACAAATTATTTTTTATTTACAACAACAAGAAAAATCAGTGTATTTCACGGGTTGGATATGGGAAGGTAGTGTATACGGAACTTTACACCTACCTTATTAAGATAAAGAAGTTGTTTCCAATAAATCCTCATCTCATGTAAAACATAGCAACCTCAAGTATAAAAAGAAATATAGTAATGAAGAAATCATGCCAAATATAAAGGAAAATAATAGTATAGCAAAATGACAAATAAAACGTAACTGAAACAATGTAACAACAAGTAATAAAATCGAAGAATATGAGGGAAAACTAGACAACACTCAAATACCTACTAATATTCTTTCTTAATCCTCACCCTCCATACCCTTTTATCTAGGGTCATGTCCCCGATAAGTTGTATATGTGTCATATACCGTCTAATCATCTCTCCACAATATTTCTTCGGCTTACATCTACCTCTACTGATACCTCTACCAATATTCCCTATAGCCAACCTCGCACACCTTCTCATTGGGACATTTGTGCATCTCTGCTTGACATGCTTGAACCATCTTAGTCTCGTCTCCATTACATTATCCATTGCGGAGATCACTCACCTTATCCTGAATATCTTTGTTCATAATTCTACTTCTCCTAGTATGCGCACACATTCATCTCAACTTCCCTTATTTTCGCTGATGCGAGTACTTGATCGGCCAACATGTAACGTAGTTGGCCTGACAATCACATTAAACTTACGTTTAAGTCTTGACTACACATGCATTCTTATCGTACAAGACTTGATTATACATTCTTATCACACACACACCAAATGAGAGTCTCGACTTCATCCACCTAGATTCAATATAGATATATAACATTATCGTCAAATTCCCTATTTTCTTGAATTATACATTCAAGATACTTGAAACTCTCTTTCTTGGAGATGACTTGAGTATTAATTCTAACTTACCCACTGCCATGTAGGTTACATTAGGGGAGTTGCACTCCAAATACATTGTCACAATAAACTTACGTTTAAGTCTTGATTACACATCCATTCTTATAGCACAAGACTTGATTATACAATCTTATCACACAAACACCAAATGTGAGTCTCGACTTCATCCACCTAGATTCAATATAGATATATAACATTATCGTCAAATTCCCTATTTTCTTGAATTATACATTCAAGATACTTGAAACTCCCTTTCTTGGAGATGAGTTGAGTATTAATCCTAACTTACCCACTGCCATGTAGGTTACATTAGTGGAGTTGCACCCCAAATACATTGTTTTACTCCTGCTCAACCTAAACTCTTTAGTTTCCAAACTTCTGATCTATCATTGACTCATTTGCATGTCTCATCAATCAATACTATGTTATCTGCAAATAGGATACACCATGAAACCTGCACTTGGATGTGTTGCGCCAGTACATTCATCATCAAGGCAAAAAGAGAAAGAGAAAGACATAAAAAAAACTCTAAACTTGTCCGCAAAACTTACTTTAGGATTTTAACTTTACTGACGTTTAAATACCCTCCCCCCTTAAACAACTTTGAAGTGAATAAATACCAACCTAAGAATATAATACCACTCTCACAATGAAAAGTGCATTAGAGTTGCGCCACTTTATTGTCATGTCAGCGCCAAATCATTGCCATATAAAAATTATTTAAAAATAATAATCATATATATAATAAAATGAAAAAGAAAAATATCCTTGCCCCGCCCCCTTTCTTCTTCGTACCCACCCATCTTAGTCCACCTTCTTTAAATCCCCCCACCCCCGCCCTCGCCTCCGCCTTTCTCCTTTTTCATACCTCCGTTAATAGCTCTTAGTTCTTGATTGATTTAATTTCACTACCTACCTTTTTGTTTACAACTTCTACCAAATTCTTTAACTAATTTCTTCCTATGCTTAAAGTGAAAAATTGGATTACACTCATCAAAATAGAAAGAAAAAAAAATACAATTCCCTTTTCAATCTATTAGCGTAAAAAATTCTAAAATATATTAATGTGATTTTTTTTTTCAGACAGAAATCTCAATTCTACTAAATATAAAAGTTTGATGAGTTTATCCAATTTTTATTGATGATTTTGCTCTCTTTAATTTATCTAGAAAAAAAGAAGAAATTAGAAGAAAAAATAAAAATGAAAATGTGCATAAAGATGCAGAAAAAGTGGGATGGGGTGGGGATTAGAAAAAGAAGGGAGAGGGTGGGATGTTTGAAGGAGGAGGAAGGGTGTGAGAAGGAATTTGCAGAAAAAAACAGGGGTGAGTTTGAAGACGAAAGGGAGTGGAGGGAGGTATTTTTCTTTTTTTCTTTTTTTTATTATATGTATATTAGTGGGATTGATTTCTTTTTTAAAAAAAAAAGAATTACGCGTTTTAATTTTTAATTTTTTATTTTTTTTTAATATCATGTCAGTGCGGATAAGTTCAGGGGAATTTTATGTCTTTTTTCAAAAAAAAAAAATGACATAAAATTGTATTTGAAATTCTTATGGTCAAACACTACAATTTTCACTAAAGTAAAATAATTTTTCCAAAAAAAAATAAAAAATTCTTATGGTCAAACGGACACTAAGTCATTATACTTCACCTCCATTCTTCGAGCATTATTAACATCCTTAAAATGATATTAAACAATCCAATTAGTCACTCTATACCCGTCATACTTATACTCTTTCAAATTCATCAAAATCTCTTTGATCCCATGGCCTTTTCCTTTCTCATCTCAAGAATAAGGGAAAAATGCATCAAAACCCCCCTGAACTTGTCCACAAAACTTAGTTAATACTTCAACTTCACGGGTGATTATTTACCCTCCTAAACAACTTTCAAGTGAATTAAGTAGCACCCCAGAAATATAATACCACTCTCACAACGAAAAGTGTATCACACACGCGCCACGTCATTGTCACGTAGTAAAATAACTTTTTTAAAAATTATGCCTCTAATATAAATATTATACAATAAAAATAAAAATAAAAAATTTCATACCCCAATCCTTTCTTCTTTAACCCCCACAACCCTCTTTTCTTCATCTTCATCTGCAAACCCCCTCCCCCCCCCCCCCTCTCCTCCTTCAACCCCCCCCCCCCACACCTTCTTTCTCCTTATACGAACAACCCCCATTTACAATTCAAAATTTTGAAAAAAATTCAGCTAACACAACTTACAATCTAAAAAATCTGGAAAAAAAAAATCAAATCCACAGATTGAATGCAAAGAAAATCTTTGAGCAGAAGCAAAACATAGGTATTAGAAAATTAAGTCTTGGAGAAATTGAATTGGGTATTAAACGAAGAAGAAATAATTTTTAACTTGCAAACGAAAGCTTGGGGATATTACTCTACGGAGGAAGTTCATCTTCCTCTTCCATCTTCTCTTCGTTTTCAGTTTAGCCAATTAAATTTATGTGTTTTTTTCTTCTAGAAACTTGAATTGGGTAATAAAAGAAGAAGAAATACTTATTTCTCTTCCTTTTCTTCTTATCAATAATGGAATTAGTGAAAAAAATGTTAAAATTCGTAACATTTTTATACACTATTTTTTTTTTGTTGTTGGAGAAATTGATAAAATGGGTAGTACACATGAGGGTGGGGGTCAGAAGGAGAAAGGAGATAGAGGAGGAAGTCAGGAGTTTGCAGGGGGGCGGGTAGGGGTGGGGATGGGTGGGTTTGAAGAACAAAGTGTTGGACATGTTTATATATATATATTAGTGGAACCATCTTATTTTTAGAAAATACGTGTCTTTAATTATTTTTTTTTTTTTTTTTATGCCACGTCAGCATTAATGGTGACATTTATTACATTTTAAATAAGTTTAGGAAGGTAAATAATTGGTCCTAAAATTTAAGTGTTAAAGTAAATTTAGCGGACAAATTTAGAGGGTTTTGATGCATTTTCCCTGAGAATAACCTCCTCAAATTTTACATCAAATTGTCCATCACAATATTAGTGACTTTCTCCTCATTCAAAAGTTTATGGAATTTTATCTACCACCTTTGTATGATGTGTATAATGTATACTTCTCCCCCAAATATTTTATCTTCCTCGTCTTTAATGTGCTTGGTAAATTAATCTTACTTGATATTCGAAATATTATCCTAAGGGATCGTTTGGTAGAATATATTAAAAAAATAATGCATGTATTAACTTTGTGTATTACTAATATCTTATTTGGTACACTTTTTCATCTTATGTATTACTTATGCTTTACATTAGTTATACACTCTATTTGGTATGAAGGAGTGTATAACTAATGCATTGAAATCTATAGTATTAGTAATGCAAGGACTCTAATGCATGCACTAGTATGATCCCTCAAAATCTTTTCCATATTCTTTCCACCATATTTATGAAGGATATTTTTTTTTTAGAAATCATGCAATTATTGTTATTTTTAATATACCAAACCAAACAGCATAAAAAAAATACAAATATAACTAACGCAAGCATAATTAACACAAATATTATTAATACATTATATTTTATATTATTCTTATAAACCCTATAAATGACCCCTAAGTGATAATTGAAGCAGTATTCTATCCTTATTCGGTTACTTATTTTCTTCCTGTTGTTGCGCCTAAAACGCTGACTTTACACGACGAAGCAATTCATCCAAAAAAATTCAGAAAACAAAAGTAACTTATAACTCAACATGGATATTACATTCATCGTATATTGAGTTAAAACGTTGTTTGATTTATGCCATCAAAATTCATAATATTACAATTTTCACATGAACTAATTTCTACTCATAAAATAAGAAAAAAAATACTTGAATTAAAACTAATAGAATTAGAAATCAAATCCACCGTCAAATCCACCGTCAAATCCACCATCATAACCTCCGGCATCTGATATTGCATCTCCGATAAGCATTCCACCAAGTGCTCCACCAAGCAGACCCGCCCCTAATCCTAACCCGAAATTATTGTTCTTCTTCGGCGGCCGTTGCACCGGTGGATACCCATACCCGTATCCACCTTGCTGCGGCGGATATCCATATTGCGGTGGTGGAGGATATGCCGTCGCCGGTGGATATCCCGCCGGTTGTGGTGGGTATCCTGCCGTAACTGGTGGATATCCCGCCGGTTGGGGTGGGTATCCCACCGATGATGGTGGATATCCCGCCGGTTGTGGTGGATATTCAACCGATGATGGTGGATATCCCGCCGTGGGTGGTGGTGGAGTAGGTCCACTACCACCACAAGCGTAGACCGGAGGCGGTGGGTATGGCCCACTTGGACCTTGCTGCGGTGGCGGTGGTGGGTACACAGAAGTGGACCCCAACATCGGATTTGGATTTACAGCCGGATAAGCAGTCACTGGGTGATCAATTTTAGAATCGACACTGCTATTACCAGTGATCTTATCACTAAATTGATAAGAAAAAGTGAGTTGACCTTTGGGTTTACCAGAAGGTTTTCTGATTTGATAACTTACAAATTGTTTACTCCCAGTAGTAGTGTTAGGAGATTCAAGAAGCTCTTTGATTGGAACATCAACTTCACCTATATCTTTATCTCCAAGAGCACGTTGACATCGGAGCTTAAACACAAGATGTAAACGGTTTTGAACAGCAGCGTTTTCATCAATAGTGAATTTGATTGGAAAATTCCAGGTGGGATTGTTGTCACCGTCATGATCAACGTGGGTTTTTGTTTTCTGATTGGATCTGTCATCGTCCGCGCCGGAGATCGAAACGACGACGTATACGTCCATCTTGGTGATGAGATTGACCTTGTTTAGATCTTTACCGGACATAACATTAATATCTAACGTGCGATATTCCATGATTGAGGAGGATTTTTTTTAGCAGAGAAAGATGGAAGTGGGAAATTGATATAAAGAATGGGGATATGAAAAGAGATAAAGAGGGAGTCGAGGTCAACGTGTTTGTGAGTAGGTGACGTTACTTAGCGGGCGACTTCTTCGAGGAAGATGATCACAACTAACCATGGTTCTAGGTTCATTCGTCCATTAACCATGCATGGTTAAAGACTCATCCCAACCCCAACCCCACTTTGGGCATGATTTTGCATTTTCGGATTTTATTTGAAGGAAATAAAAATATTCAAAGAGTAATAGAAATACAAGTGTAACAACCAATAATGAATATATAGGACAAATTTATTAAACTAGTTAGACAGAGAAGTAGGAAGTAGTATTACTCAATAACTCAAAAGTTCCTTATCTATAATATTAGAAAATTCAATTAAATTAGAACTTAAAAAATCTATTTCGTATTTATTCGTTAAATTTTGTAATGTAATTGTGTTTTCTTAAAAAAAAAAAAAAAAAGTTTCATCCTTTATTCATCACATTCCAGTCGAAATAAAGTTTTCTAAAGTGAAATAAGACGTTAACTTTAGACTTTTCTGTTTGAACTTATATAGTTCCACAAATTTCCAAATAATTTTATTTAACTTAATCCAATACAGTCAAGTTTCTCTATAGTGTAACGTTTATCCGAAAAATTTATGGCTAGTATAGAGAAGTGTTCTTATTTATATAAATGTATTATGACATTTGATGTTTAAGTCTTATTTAGCTGCCATAAATAAAAATATGAAAAATTATTAACCAATTTAACCAAAATAATAGTGGAACAAGGAGGTTTCAAAGATTTTCCTTAAAAAAAAAAAATTCCCTTTTACTTTGTGTGAATCTCTGCCCCAATTGATTTCTCATGAGATTAAGAAACTTTAGGAATTAAAGTTATGTTGTAATAAACTACAACAGTTGAAGAACTTAAAAAACTTATAATTTATTTAGTTTAATGATGATTACCATTAATATTTTATTGTATATAGTATATATTTTTTTATAAAATATTAATATTACACAATATTTGAGTATGTAGTTATAGAGAGGTAATTTTACAAAAAGTGTACCATTATAATAAACGACATTGTTGTTATAGATAGAATGTCATTATAGAGAAGTAAAATTTAACATGAAAAATCGATTCCAAAGAAAATAAGACCGCTATAGTGAAATGTCGTTATAACGAAGGACCGTTATAGAAAAGTCTGGTTGTATAAGAGTTAGATGTGACCTTTTTAATCACAATTTAACCATAATTAAAATAATACCTACTACCATATCTTTACCACTTATAACTAGGAGGAATACCCAATAGTCAAATTTATTTAAAATTGTAATTCATATATAGTTATTAGTTAAATAGAGTCGTGTAAACTAAAATAATTGGGAGTAGGCGGGAAAAAGACGTGCGTGCAGGGAATTTGAAAAATAATCAATTTGGTGCATGGATGAGGGCTGATAATCACCTAAACATCAGTGAGCATTCAAAACGGCAAGCGAGGAATGAGGCTTTGGATGGTAGCAGACAACGTCATATGGTAAAGCCTGCAAGATATAGGGATGAAGGAAATAATTAAGTGATGCAACAATTAATTGAAGGAATTGGATCTTCGGAGACGTAACCTGCAACGAAGTATAATGGGCTACATAATGTGGATGTCCAAGAGTCAAAAGGTAAATCAGCAATAAGAAATGATGAGGCAAATGAAACAAATCAAAAACTTGGCTTTTGTTGTAACTTAAGGGATAGTGGTGAGCCAGTGAAAGAGAGAAACGATAAAGATGCGGAGGTAAATCAAGTTAATGACACAATGGCCATAGTCTTCCCTATCCAAATCAATAAGGAGGCGAGAAAAATACAATATGACATTGAGGAGGAGGAATCGATCTTCGCGGATATAAGTGCCGAAAGGGCAGAAAAAGAGTTATATATACTATCGAAAATGGGTTTCGGTGACACCATAGACGAAGAATCCTTTGAGGAATACTTTCAGAGAGTTGCGGAAGGAAAAATTAAAGAAATCTAGGTAGGTGGGAACAAGGAGAAACAGGTCACAATATCCAAATCCAAGTCGAAAATTGCGAACATGCAGGTATTAGCACTTATACTATTTCTAATATGGTGCCAACACTGATAAATGTTTCAGCTGAGGTAAATAATGAAGAAAAAGATAAAGAACTTGCTGCACAATGGCAAAAAATTACTACTAGTAAGGGAAAAAAAATAATTTGGAAACGGCTAGCTAGAGAAAGAGAAGCTACTGGTTCTAAGAACAACAAGATAACGTCAGGTTTAAAAAATAATTTAGCTGAGGTAATAGTGACTGATTTATGAACTAAAAATTTGGGTAACAAAAGAAAAAGGGAAGACAGTGAAATGTCCGACTTAGAAGTTAAGAAATTAAAAAAAAAGTGGTGGAACGGGAGGCCAACCCTAAATGGCTCCCTTCTTCCAAATGAAGACTATGGTGTGGAATTGTCGAGGCCTGAGGGGTCCTTGACAGTTTTCTTTTTGAAGGAGACACTACGTCTTCACTCTCCGAGTATGGCATTTTTAAGCGAGACTAAGAATCAAGAAAGCATGATGCGGAGAGTTCATAGACAATTGAATATGCCGCATGTAATTATTGTGGACCTGATTGGACTAGCAGGAGGGCTATGCTTGTTTTGAAATGACGAAATTCAGGCATGTCAATATCATTCTACCTCATTTTATATTGAAACGTACGTACATGATATAGTTATGAATAGTACATGTTGGTATGTGTTTTTATACTTAAGTATTGATAAAGCTGTTCGCAGAAATCAATTACAAGAACTTTGTGTCAAATCAAACAGTTGGGGATCAATGTGGGTTATTGCTGGTGATTTTAATGATATTAGGGATAATTTCAAAAAATCAAAAGGTAGAGTTTGAGAGGATCATTCCTTTAGAGATTTTAAAAAAAATTATGGGAGATCGGAGCTATAGACTTAGGGTTTAATGGAAAATCATGGACCTGGTGGTGCTTTAGAGAAAACAATGGTATAATTCAAAAAATACTTGATAGCTCTTTAAGTTCCCCGAACTGGAGACTTGAATTTAAACAAACTAACATCACTCACTTAGAAACAGAGGCCTCTGACCCTCAACTTTGCTTATAAGCTCTGAACCTAGCCCTATAAAAAAGAAAAAGATATTCTTCTTTGATAAAAGGTGGAGCGAAAAGGAAGAAGTGAATATGACTATAGCGCGAACGTGGAATAGAAATTTAGAAGGTACTGAACAATCTATAGTGAGCTTCAAGCTAAAAAAATGTAGAATCGCACTACTAGCTAGGCTTCGAGATGGTAAAGGAAATTTTAGAAAAAAATTTAAGGGATTAAGGATAGAATAACGGAGCTTGAGAATGATACTAGCTTTTTTGATATAAATAAATTGAAGGTTCTTAGGAGAGAATTAGGTCAGGCCTATAAGGATAAAGAAGCCTATTGGAAGCAAAAGTCTAGAGCGTTATGGCTACAGGAGGGCGATAAGAATACATCCTTCTTCTATATGAAGACTGTCCAGATCGAGACGTAAGTGTAATAGAATTAAAGGGTTTCAGTTAGAAGATGGCCAACGGATCTCCGAGCAGAAAGATATTGTAAAAAAAAAAATAGAACGATTTTATAAGAACCTCTTTACTACCTCTAGACCTTCAAACTTCAATTTTTTGAGCTTAATTCATCTTTAGTTGATAACTCTATGAATGATAGGCTTATTAGGGATGTTACGAATGAGGAGATTAAAAATGTAACCTTTGATTTGCACCCCTTAAAAGCTCTTGGAGTGGATGGTATGACTCCGTTTTTCTTCCAAAAGTACTGAAATATTTTGTCAAGTGATATTTGTGAAGCGGTTAAAAGTTTCTTTCATTCAGGCTATTTAACACCCTCGTGAAATCATACTCTTATTACTTTGATACCAAAAATAAAAAATTTAAGTGCTATTAGCCAGTATAGACCCATCAGCTTATGCTCAACGATTTATAAAATTATTGCCAAGATTATAGCTGCCAGACTCAAAAGTTACCTTCCTACTATTATTTCCCCTAATCACTCAATTTTTATTGATAAAAGATAAATTATGGATAATGTTGTTCTAGCACATGAATTTATTCATATGTTGAAGAATAAAAGACAAGGTAAGGATAAGTTTATGGCCTTAAAGTTAGGTATGGCCAAAGCACATGATCGAGTGGAATGGTTTTATATACAAAACTACTGACCAAAATGAAATTTCACGAAACATTTGTTAATTGGATAATGCAATGTGTCACCACCCCTACATATAGATTTAATATTAGCGGAAAGGTAGAAGGAGAAATGACACCTACTAGGGGCTTAAGACAAGGGGATCCTTTATCACCATATTTGTTCCTTATATGTGCTGAAGGTTTCTCTAGAATTTTAAATCAAGCAGAAGTTAATGAAAATATACAATGGTTAAGTTTGGTCAGAGGTGGACCCACAATTAATCATTTATTTTTCACTGTTAATTCTTTCATATTTTGTAATGCTAATATTCAGAATGTCGCTAATATTTATGAAATTCTTAAAAAATATGAAGAATGTTCAGGTTAAAAGGTAAATTTTGCTAAATCAGAAATATTCTTCAGTAAAAATACTTCTGAAAGTGATAAGGATGGAATCATTGCAGCGATAGGTCAACTAAAAAGAAATGAGCTCGAGCTTTATTTAGGTTTATCGGTGGTAGTGGGAAGATCGGAAAAAAGAATGTTGGAATTTATAAAGGATAGGGTAAAAGCTAAGATTAAAGGTTGAAAAAATAATTCTTAAGTCCTGCTGAAAAAGAAGTAATGCTGAAATCTATTTTATCTGCTATACCGTCTTATGATTTATCATGTTTTTAATTTCCTGAAAATTTGTGTAAGGAAATCACTACTATTGTTTCTAACTTTTTGGTGGGGGGCAGGATGATAGTAGGAGGAAAATACATTTTGAAAAATGAGAGAACCTTTGTATTGCTAAATGGGTGTATAGAATTTAGAGAGTTAAAGTCCTTCAACCAGGCTCTGTTGGCAAAACTCGCTTGGCGAATTTTGACTCAAGAAGACTCTCTTCTCTTTAGAATGCTTAAGAATAAATATTTTCATAATACCTCTTTCCTCAAAGCAACTTCTTCTTCAGCTAGTTCTTGAATATGGAAAAGCATTATTTGGGGTAGAAACCTCTTATAAAAAGGCATTAAATGGAGGGTATACACTACAAGAAAAAAGACTTTTAGCGAGGGGAAATTCCGTATTCAATAATGGAGGAAACGAGGTGCAAAATACCTTCAACATGACCATGCAATTTTCACATATAGTTTCACTTGTCTTTGTGACAACAAATAAATCTGAAATAAAGTTTTGCCATCTTGTTGACTGCTCATGCTTCAAAATATGCAAACACAAATATTCAAGAGTAAAACTCAGTAAAAACCTTTTAAAATCATGCATAACTTGTGTGACAGCGGCTCTTTGCATTTACAACTTTAAAAGAGAAAAATCCTTCCTTCTTTGTTTTAGTGATGTCAATAAGATATCCAGCTTTCCATGAAAATAATTTAGAATCCTTCCATTACTTTCCTTTGCCTTAGTCTAATTTTACACTTTTTACATACAAATGAGAGTTAAAAGAGTTAAAAATACATCTAAATTATCCTAATTTTTTTAGCTTCATAAATTATACATGACCCTACTGGAATGTGAGTTTTCTACTTGAACTATCAGCCTATAATTAGTGAAACACATCTAGATGCTAACTGGACCAAATGTTTGTCTACAAACACTTCTAGTCACATTTGGTCATAAAATCTTCATCCATGTGACATATATAATGACTCTATTAGCTGACACATTAATTTTTTTTTATATATATTTTTCCATTGATTTCTTTAAAACCCTAAAATCTCCCCTTCCAAGTCGGAGATATCAACGCCACGGCTAAGACAAGACCCTGACTGAGAGGGTGGAGAAGAAGATATTGATTGTTGTGATGGAGAATACATTAATGTATATGGTGATAATCTTTAACCTTAATTTTTAACCTAATATTAATTTATTTAACTTCACAGGGTGGAATTCTTTTTCCATGTGGAGTGCTATGAGACAACATTTTTAATCAAAAGAGAGAGTGTAGTCTCCACCATCAAATATTAGTCAAGGTGCGTTTCGCTGCCCATTGGGCGATAGTTCAGATAGAAAACTCACACTCCTAATAGTTCAGGTATGAAACTCAAAAGATTGAGATAGTTTAATATTTTTTTTACCTTTTAACTCTTCAAATAATTCACAGTTTGGGTTGTCACAGCCTATCTCTACCTTCACTATCAAAGAATAAATTCCAAACTTTGCTCTGATCTTAATTATGCCAACTTAAACAAGGACATACAACAAAATGTGGAATAAATATCAAACACCAATTAAAAGAACACAACACAATATCATACTTTTGTATCGCTTCTATTATTCTCACTATAAAAAAATATAAAAATAAATTAAATGCTAATTTCATTTGTCTTCTGTTTAAGAGCAACATTACATATCATACCAAGAAAAAGAATATATTCCATCAATGCAAAGTTGAATATTTACATACCTATTCCAAAAAAAGAAATATTGTTGACCATTAATGCTAAATTGATATTTCACATTTTTAGAAGATACCCAATATCCACTTCATTATACTCTGCTTTTCTTCTCTGTTCATAAAAGTTAAAACAATCAAAAGTTAACATTTGGACCTCACAACTTAAATCGAACCTCATAATTATTCCTTTAGCCCATTGTGCTTTTCAATTGTTATTCCCCCTAATAATTGTCATACTCTTTCCATGTTTGAATTTTGAGATTCAAATAAGTCTATCTTTATCATAATTTTTCTTATATCTTTGAAATATTTTGAATTGTCAATCATTATAACTTATAATATTATATAAGTAGTTTCCAAACATATAGATTTTATTTTAAAAAATTGAAGATTTCATGTCCGAATTCATGGTCAAAATTAAACTCTCATAATCTGAACTGTGCCACATAAATTGAGACAGAAGAAGTAATACTAAACGCGATATTTTTGACTGTGTCATCAATTGATGTGCAGAAACAACACAATTGTTAGATATTTAAAACAAAAAGAAATTATCTTAGAACTTAGCAATTGACTTTGGATTGAAATCTAATGATGAACGAGACCTACACTCAGTAACAATTGAAGTATGCCTACATTTATACTTCTACAAGTGAAGGGTTTGAATTAAGATCTAAAAAAATAGCTGTTAAAGATAAATTGAAACCTGCAGCAAAATTGATGTATAAGACAGACAATTTCATCTTTTACATGGGAAAAATTAGTGGTCATTTGGAAAGTTGGAATAATTGCTAGAAAAAAAAAAAAGAAATCAGAAAAAGACTAGAATTATAACCGATCCAGAACATATATCTATCAATTGAGAAACAGATACTAAGGTTTGTGACCCAAACATACCTTGAAGAAGAAGGAACAAAATTGTTGAAGCATGGAGGAATAAAGTGAAACTTGGAATTCTTTCTTCCACGGGCAATTTGGATAACCCTTACTCTCAAGAATAAAATGGGAATATCTCAGTTTGTATTTGTCCATAACTTTACTATTTTTTCACTGTTGGTGGGGGTTTGTGGGGAGAGCTGTGGGTGGGTTAGGAAGGGGAGTGGGGAAAACGAGGGAAAAAGTTTTCGCCTTTTTTTTTTTTTTTTCAATATATAGATCTAACGTCCGGATGTTATGGGTTTTAAAGACTGTTTATTATCCCTTCATTATTGTAAAGCTAAAAATAATTTTTAACCACTGGAAAAAAATTTGGTCATTATAAGTACACTTACAACAACCAGATTCACGTCCCTTCGTTAAGTAGTGGTCGTTAAAAATTAAATTTCTTGTAGTGGTAGGATCGGGAGGAAGTATAAAAGTGTGGACGGACCCTTGAATCCCCAACTCATGGGGTTTCAAACATAGGTATTATCAATCTCTAATGGATATAAAACTACAAGTGAGTGACCTTATAGATCATAGTAACCACACTTAGAAAATTCAAGAGCTTCAAAAGTGGTTTTCTACGAAGGATATTAGTGTCATTTTATCTACCCCTATTTCTAGCACTGGATCTCCAGATAGGATTATTTGGCATCACACTATGTCAGGAGTCTATGAGGTAAAATCAGGATACCATTTGGCTAGGGAAATTGATAGAAGTAGTGCAGCCAATAGTGAGAGACCTCAATCAAGCTACTAATCCTTCCCTAAGAAGTTCTGAGATTTTTTATGGTCTATGAATATTAAAAATAAATATAAATACTTTATTCGCAAATGTATCTTGAATGTGCTACCTGTTAACAATGTTATTTCAAAAAGGTTAAAAAACAGCTGTGATGTATGTAAGATTTGTGGTGTAGAAAGTTAAACTATTGAACATATGCTTTTTAGATGTCCGAAGGCTCAGATGGTATGAAAAATTTACCCCATAAATTGGCCTAACATCGAGAATATTATGGATTTTGCTAGATGGTGGAAAGAGATCTTTGATAACACTAATCAATACCCTGATTCTATTGAGCTTACTAAATTAAGTGTCTCTATAATGTGGCAAATTGGGAAGGCAAGAAAAGCTAGGAACTTTTGGTGATATCTCTGAATCTAGTGATATTGTTAACAAGACACTTTTTGACTTTCAAGAATATGAAAGTAATTCGCTTATTGTGTCTTCTCCTACATTGGTACCTGATCATACTACTAATAATACAATTATTGTAGCGCAAGATGGTGTGATTATGTTTGCAGATGCTAGTTTACAAAAGGAGAAGAATATGGTAAGCATTGGTACGACACCTATGGATAGCCATGAAAATTTGCTTCAAGCCCTTGGTACCCTAATCCAATTTGTTGGGAAGACCATCATAGCAGAAGCGCCAGCAATTCGGATTGCATTGGAAAACGCTCAAGAAATAAAATGGATGGGCAACGATGCAACTCTTATCAGACGCAAAAAATGTAATGGATATGGTTCTAAAGAAGAGTGTAGTTTCATATGAGATAGAAATCATTTGTGAAAATATCTGGAAGCTTATGATTTTGTTTGAAGAAGTTAAAATTATACATATTTCTAGATCTTGGAATATGATAGGGCACAATCTAGCCAAATTTTCTATTACACTGTTGGACAAGTTAGTTTGAATTTTCTATTTTCCTAATTAGATTCTCAAAAATGCTTCTGCATCTTTTAACTTCTTACATTTGTTTTCGCATTAATAAAGTAACAATGTTGATTAAAAAAAACACTAAAATAATTGGGATAATATTTAATGTATCGTACTTGCACGCACAAGCACATAAATGGTTTTTGTTGCAGAAACAAACGAACAGAGCGACTGGAATATTAAGGCATCGGGGTTGCACGCACAAGTACAAATGTCTTTTTGTCGTAGATAAAAAGATACTTTCTCCGTTTCGTTTTAGCTAGCCCTCGTACTAAAAATATTTGTTTCAATTTTGTTATTTCATTTGTGAAATTAAGAGAATTTATTATGTTCTTCCAATAGTACCCCTATCATTAAATGACTACATAAAGTGTATATACTCAAATTTATATTTTTAAAGCATAATTAATAAGACTAATTTGATAAAATATTTTTTTAATAAATATTTTCTTAAGAGAAGTGTCAAATCAATAAGAACCACCTATTTTAAAAAGGAGGGAGTATTAATAATAACCACAGTCCTTAAGTCACTTCTTTTTGAAAACATAAAATAGAAATTAACTAGAAAAAAAAAGTTTTAGTCAACAAAATTCAAGGAACCTAATAAAAGAGCACAGGATACACGGCGGGGATAAAATTTTTACTAAAAAAATTAAAATTAAAATCAAAGAAATTCTATATATAATAATAAAATTTTCCTGATAAAAGGAATTCTGTACCTTAACCCCGCCCATGGAAATGAGCCCACTTGCAGAAGACCAATTTATATGGACAATTTGACATATGACATTAGGAATCTTCTATGGCCCCCAACAATTCATGTTTCATGTTTGAATACTTCTTCTCGATAGTTAACTTTAGGACTCTTTGGTAGAGTATATTAAAAAAAGAATGCATACATTAGTCTTGTATATTGTTAGTCCCTTATTTGATATATTTTTTAGCATATATATAATTAATACTTGCATTAGTTATACACTTTATTGTGTATTGATGTGTGTATTGCTAATACCATAAAATCTATGGTATTAGTAATGCAATGGATTCTAATGCATGCATTAACATAATTAAAAATATAATTATCCTTTAAAACCTTTTCCACATCCTTTGCACCATATTTGTGGAGGGTATTTTTATAAATAAATACTTTTTTAAAAAAAGTATGAAATACATGTTATTTTTAATACACTAAATCAAACACTGCATAAGAAAAATCTCAGTATAACTAATACAACCATAACTAATACTTGCATTAATAATACAAGTATTACTAATACTTACATTAATAATGCAAATATTATTAATAGACCATATTTTACATTGTTCTTTTATATCCCACCAAACGACTCCTTGCAGTGTCCGTGTCTTTGAACGAATGCTGACTAAGAAAAGTCTGGCCGGTATTTGTACAGCCCTTTGAACAAGCAAACATAAAAGGTTAGAAGGTAGCAAGAGAGTCTGGTCTACCCGAGCGACTTATACACATCGATGACCTAAAGCAAAAATCACGAAGGCCTTAAATTCTTTTAAAAATTAATATACTTTTTTAATAAAGTCTATATTTTAGATTTTTTGAGATGTAAGCTGTTAATATCTTTTTATTAGTTGATTTCTTCTAATAATTTTTTTTAAAAATTAATATAACTAATGCATTTAATCTTTGTTGAGATATAGTACTTTAAATACATCAAATTTCTTCTAATAATTCTTTACTTTTATATAAGAAATTTATTTTTTTTACAAATAATATTTAACATTTTTTTATAAAAAACTTATAATCTATTATTATTAAAAAAAAAATGAGGCTCTTCAAATTTAGGGCGTAAGGCGATTGCCTATTCTTTCAATGGATATAGCCGGCACTGAGTCTGGTATATTCTTGAAGTTGATTAGGATATCTTCCATAAGCAGCAGGAGAATTTCCATTTTCTTACAAACTACTGCCTACAATGAAATGGGACCAAAACGAGAGACCCACGTTAGTGGACCAAGAACGCTAAGCAGTTAAAGTTGGTCCAAAAGTGTGGTCAAATATATAGAACTACTAGGAGTTATGTTCCAGCTGCTCTTATTCTGGTTGTAATGCTCTTTATTTATTCCAACTGTACATTTTATATTCATATTCAAAATATCATTATAAAAGCTTTGGGGGAATTGCACTATGTCATCAACTCTCTAACACAAAATATATGAATAGAAATACCTAACACAAAAGGGGACGAGGTAAATGCACTTTAGCATAACACACCCCACATACTAAACATTAAACAACATATTGTATATAAGCTCCATCTGGTGCAAATAGGTGGGAATGATCATATATTGGAGTGCTTAGGAAAGTTAGCTTGTCGGCAGCATGATTTGATTTTCTAAAGCAATATTTCAGTGTAAACTGTACATAATTCTTAGCCTTCTTCAATTTTTCTACCTCATCCATAATTCTTCTTGGGATCAAATTAATTTGTATCATTGACGGAGTCAACAACAATTTTGAATCGCTTTCAGCTATAGCACAAATTGACATTCCTTAGCTATACACCATCTATTACCAGTGAATTTTAATATATTTTTGTATTAAATTAAAACATTTTTAATAATTAATATAAAATAATATATTATTAAAAAAATCCGACTCTGACTGTTGGATTTTCTATTTTTATTTACCGGGATTAAAATAAAATTTACGCTCATTTTCATTAATGGAACGGACGTCCCTCAATTTGAGCCGATATTACATGTCGATTTTCTTAAACCGAGCCACATTATCCCGACATTTTCATGTTCGCCAGTTTTTTTGTTCTAGGTGATAACTGAGGGACGTCCCTTGGTTATGACCATCGATTTATAATCAACCTGTTTTTAGTAGTGTCTGTTGCACCGGATCCAAAATGAATTAGAGTCTTGATTCGAATGTGACCTTGTACCTTGTCCGGTGTCGTTCCTGCTGAGCTGGATTTGGTTAAGCTTTGACTGCCATGTGTCATCTCTTAATACCCCTAGCTATCAAACCCGTATTTTGACCAGTACATAGGATCACTTTGGCCATAAGAATTATCCATTTTTTTTGAAAATAAATCTTCATTTTATTTTAAAATTAGTGTTTGACTGTGAAAGTTTCAAAATCAACTTGAAGCTGTATTTCAAATTTGAAAAACAACTTATAACTTGTTTTTCAACTCAATTAGCACTTTTGAAGTTATATTTAAGTACATTCAACCATGCACATTATTTTGACGGAAAATAGCCTAAATTACCCCTCACCTATTGGAAATGATACTAAAATACCCTCCATCTACCTATTGGCTCCATAATACCCCTAACATCCACCTTTGGACTCCATATTGTCCTTCATTTTAATTAATAGCTCCAAAAGTAAATAAAAAAAAATCCAGTCCACAGATCCACCTTCTACATTCACCTTGCAATAGTTAAACAACCTTTTAAAGAGTTAGATAACAATGGTGGTATTAATCCCAAATGGGGTTCAACCCATTGAAATCTAGATCTAACAAAGTGAGTTGACTCACAGGTGAAGGATGAGGAGGGTGAAATGCTTTCTCCTCAACCAAGTCCCTGCAGATGAACAAAATCAACAGAGATGTGCAGGTCGAAGATATAGAAAATACATAGACATATTCAGATATGCACCTGTTGAGCTTTGTCGTCAATGTAAGCTACAACTCCGTCTAACATCAGTTCTTGAAGAGGAAAAGTGATTTACAACTTGAAGAAGGGAAGTTCGAGCTCATCTTAGCCGTGCAATCGTTGAAGGTTCTAGAGCCGATCCACTTTCCTAATTCTACATCAACGTTTAGTAAATAGGTTTTGTCTTGTCTTTATTTGTTCTTTGTTTTTGTTGGGCTGGGTCAGTGTTGGGCTGACCGGTCATGTAAATATTCAATATTTTCATTTATAAAAGTTGGCCCAAATGGGCCTTTTGATTAAAATAATAATAATAATAAAAAATTAATGACGTGGCTCCCTCCATTTATCCCTATAGAATTAATTAAATTAATTTAAAATGTCCAATCCATAATTCGGATCCCCTAACCCGCCCCATTAATTAGCCTGTACACGCTAAATCCTTTAACCCATTCCTTACACCCTCATCGACATTTCATCCCCAAATTCATTTTCTTCGTCTTGTTTCTAGGATTAATTAGTTTGTTGTGCATCTTCCTCTCTCTTTCCTTTCTCATTCTTTTGAGTTAATTAGTACTATTTCTAATAGGATCAACAACAACATCTCAGTGTAATCCCACAAGGGGGTCTGAGGAGAGTAGAATGTATGCAGACCTAATTGCTACCTCACAGAGGTAGAGAGGTTGTTTCTGATAGATCCCCGGCTTGACTGGTACCTACCAAACAATCTAAAAAAAGGACACAAATATTGGGCAATCACAACACAAAATAGAAAGAACAATAACGAAAATGAATTAATGCAATAATATCTATACACAAAATACTAGTGAAAGCTAGAATTAAAGATCAAGGAACTACAAACATAGTGCTAACGATACTAAAAAAGATCGGACATCCAAGAAAGACTCCAAACCTATCTCAGAAGAAGGCAAAAGAACGCTCAACTACCAACTAACCTTATACCCTGAGACGCGACCTCCAAACTCTCTTATCTAAGACATGTCCTCGATAAGATCAAGATGAACCAATTCCTATATAATCACTTCTTCCCAATGCTTTTTCTGATTGCCTCTACCTCTCCTAACGACCGCCACTACCAACTACTCACACCCCCTTACTGGGGCATCTACACTCCTCCTTCTCATATGCCCAAACCATCATAGTCTCGCTTTTCTCATCTTGTTCATCATGAAAGCCACTCCTACCTTGTCTCGTATCTCCACATTCTTAATCTTATCTCTCCTAGTTTGACCATACATCCACCTCAACATTTTCATTTCAATAATTTTCATCTTCAGAACATGAGAGTTTTTAACAGGCTAACACTCTGCCCCATACAACATAGTCGATCTAACCGCCACTCTGTAGAACTTATATTTTAGCTTATATGGTACATGCTTATCACACAAGACCCCCAAAGCTAGCCTCCACTTTACCCCCATCTCACACTAATACGTTGTGTGACATCCTCGTCGATTTGGCCATTACCTTAAATTAAAGATCCTAGGTACTTAAAACATTCTCTCTTAGGGATGGCTTGAGAGTCAAGCCTTACTTCTATGCCGATATCAGGTGTAACATCACCGAACTTACATTCAACTATTCAGTCTTGGTCCTGCTCAACCTAAATTCTTTAGACTCAGTGTTAGTTGCCAAACCTCTAGCCTAGCGTTAACTCCACCCTTAGTCTCATCAACCAACACTATTTCATCAGCGAATAACATACACTATGGCACCTCACCCTAGATATAACGCATCAGTTCATCCACAACTTATGCAAATAGAAAGGGGCTAAGAGTCTATCCCTAATGTAACCCCATCATAATTGGAAAGTGCTCAAAGTCTCCTTCCACTGTCCTCACCCTAGTCTTGGATCCCTCATATATGTCCTTAATCGCCTTAGTGTAAGCCACAGGTACACCTCTAGCCTCCAAACATCTCTATAGAACCTTCGTAGGGGCTTTGTCGTATGCCTTCTCTAGATCAATGAACACCATATGTAAATCCCTCTTCCCCTCCGTATATTCTCCACCAGTCTCCTCACAAGGTGGATAAATTTTGTAGTAGATCACCTAGGTATGAATCCGAACTGGTTCTTGGTAATGGACACCCTCCTCCTCAACCTCAGCTCCACCAACTTCTCCCACACTTTCATAGTATGACTCAACAACTTGATGCCCCTATAGTTATTACAGTTTTAGATGTCACCTTTTTTCTTGTACAACGAAATCATCTTACTTTACCTTCATGCTTCAAGAACCTTTGTTGTCCTAAAAATGACATTAAATAGTTTGGTTAACCACTTTAAGCCTGGCATACCAATGATCTTCCAAAATTCCACCAGGATCTTATCAGGCCCAGTAGCTCCTCCCCTGCTCATCCAACAGATAACAAACTTAAGCTCTTCAACCTGTATAGATTCACAATTCCCAAAATCTTTCCACCTCTTGGAGTTCTCCCACTCTCCTAGCATAATGTCTGTGTCCCTTTGTCATGACTCAATCCACGGATCGTTCAGGTACCTACCCAACTTAACTCTAGATAGGAGAACCCTTACTACCCAACTAATCGATAAATATGGAAGTTAAATAAAATGATCCTTTAAGAATAAAAATCCTTTAGTAATAAATCAACTTTTGTTTAGTACATTTGATAGATAAAAACAATGCGGAAAATAATCAATAAAGCTTTCTCAGAACCTAATCTAAACTGGTATAAAAGCACTAAACGAAGAACAGAAAAATCTAGAACACAACATCCATATGAGAGTGAAAGGACATGAGCTGTTGAAGAGTATTCACCGTCGCTTCTATAGAAACTTCAAATGACCTGCAGCATGGCTATACCCCCAAAAGGAAGTATATTAAGTGTAGTATCCGTACAACCACACATACTAGTAGGTATCATCGACCGACCAGGGTTAGAAATAAATAACAATAATAACAACTAGGAAGGAAATTATGACATCAAATAAAGTTTCGGATACTAAGCCGTCTTCACCTATTTTTTGGCATGTTGCCATCAATATCTCTGTGAACTACCTATCATTTAACATTTTTGCGTATCTTTGTCCTTTGACAATAGTCCTTACTTATATTTTCCAAGTCTTATCTTATCTCCCTTCAATCAATCTTGTGAGTCTACTTCTTACAAATACCAACAATCCTATGGACCTCCCTATTATAGCAAACTAAAAATACTAGATCGAGTAGCCTCATCACCCTTATAACCCTATGACCTGAAATAACACTAAGCATAGTCAACACTCTTCACTTCCACATAGACTCAATAGTGCAATGAGCCAATTACATTAAGCAGGTTCCCTAATCAGATTCACCACAACATATTTATATAGGCACTCCATAAATATGATGAATGCATACATGTAGTATGTGCGTATCATCTCATCATTATTTCAACATCATCATTAATATCGTCTCACATTTACCTCATTATCATCATATCATTATATCGACATCATCAACATGATAATATACCTTCTCAATGTGATCTCAATATCATCATCAATATCATTACCTCATCACCATCATATCATCAATCGACATCATCAACATCACAGTATCATCTCAATGTCATATGTAGATGCAATATGCAGTAAGCAGTCAGAATATTTCAAGTAGTACCCGAAAACAATCACAAAAACTCAATTCACATATAAGCACAAAGTCAACCAAATCTTTACTACCCTTCTAATCCCCATAATACCAAAGGTTATTCAAACCCCTATCTATACATTCATATGCCTGAAACATCTATAATCATATGTGAGAAAACATAGAGCACTTGTCATGACCCAAGTGGTCATGATTGGCACCCACCCTAACACTATAATGGAAGAACCATCTAACCTAACCTATACCAACTAAGTCTGACACTTCACAAGTTATTTTCATCATATTATTATTTCGTAGTCAGTAAACACAATAATAATCAATCAAAATAAAATCCAAACTTAATCAAATGTCATAACTAAAGAATAGAGTGCGGAATCTCTCTATTTATTAAAATCCCAAGACCTGAAGTCACCGTATAAGAACTTCTAGGAGTGTCCAAAAACTGTATCTAATAGACTATCCAAAATACAAAAAATAAGAGAATATCTTAGTCCCGAAACAAGGGACATGAACATAAATCAGAAGACTCAATGGTTGCCCGGTCATGGTGCTCACCCTTGAATCGAAGTCTGCAAATGCTAGTTAGAGTCGAGGTCTCATCTCAAATGCTGGAACACACTCTACAATTAACAAAAAGAAGAGCACAGGTAGCATCAGTACATAACTAAGTAGTGGTAGACATCATAGACCGACTCAACTCAACACTATACAAATAGGCAAATCAAAGACAATCAGTCACAAATATAACACTTCACTTTAAAAAGAATGCAAGCTCACAATTACACCTTTTACACTTGGTATGATGAATGTATGTGTGCAAGATGCACGTATTATCTTTTTCTCATCTCAATATCATCACCATCTATCATCTCATTATCATCTTCAATATCATTAAATATATCATCATCATCATGATCTCAATATCATCATCAATATCATCCACTCACCTCCACAACATCATAATATTTACCAACAACATCAATGAAAATGTAATACAGTCAATAATCATAAGTAGTGCCTGAGGGCAAATACAAACACTTAATTTACATATAAAAACATAGTCATGCAAGTCTTTTTGCTACAAATAAACCATAACCTACCTCGATTACCTAGTCGAATCACTTTAAAGCCACAAGCTTGCCTTTTCTCTCCTTTTCAATCCATTCTTGATCTATAAACAATATTTATACAACACCCATTTCAATAATTTATGTTTCCCAACTATTAGAAATCTATAGTTATCAATTTAAACTATGAACTTTCCCTAGTTCATCATCTTAGGATTTTCTACCCTTTAAACATTATGAATTCTATCTGTTTTAGTATAAACAATGATAATTTCACTCAATCAAGTATTTTCTAATACCCTAGGATCATTACCAACTGATTTTAATCGAATTCCCATAACTTTCCTTTCAGTTCATAAACTAGGGATAAACCCTAAATGCCACCATTAATAAGTTCCTAGTGATTTATAAGAATTTAATGGAGTATTTCAAGTTTAGAATGTAAATAAACCTTACCTCCAAAGACGAAAACACCCAAAATTGGTAGAAAATTGCTTCCCTCAAAGCCTTGAACGTTTTTCAGAGAAGAAAATAAGAAATAAAATGTTTTTCTAATTTTTAAACTGAAACTGACTTTTACCTCTGTAGGGGTACCTTTACCACTGCATCGTTACACCGGGGCGGTGAATCTACCACTGCAGCAGCCCGCAGGCCAATTGAGATCGCCGCTGCGGTGGTACTTTTACCGCTACAACGGTACTTGTTGCCGCTGCAGCGGTCCCGAGGTAGTAACTCGGGAACTCATCCCAGTTTATGCTATTTTACAATACACCTCTCAAAGTCCGACATCACGAACTCACCCTTTTACGGTAATCTCTACCGCTGGAGTTCTATTAATCCGTTTTAAGCACCAAAAGTTTCTATGGCTTTCTAAACTCGTCCTCTATCACAAAATTACATCAAATAAACCCACCAAAGCTCAATTTACAACTAGATTTATTTAGAACACTATACCTTCAAAATTTTCCTAAGCCTAGGCTAGTCCTAAATTTCCAAAAATTTATATAAGAAAAGACTAATCGAAAGTTCTACTCTCTATTTCAGTATAACGATGATTTGGGTCGTTACAAAACCCCTTATAGATGACACCCAATGACTCATACTCACCGATGTACACTCATACTCTGAGGTCATTTCTCATGCCTTCACCTAACACCCCAGCCCAAAATACTATGCATGACCCTAATCCTTACACTTCCATTACTAAGCAACCTCTATATCAGACACTAAATCTCTCTCTCTCTCTATAGATTTTTTCCTCATATACCGTGACCCTAACCACAATTCTATCATCCAACTGGCCATAACCACGTATGTATGCTCGTATGACTCTTCTAACCGACTAATACATGCTACTACACTCAGGTATTGTTATACCTCACGAGTTCTATAATTTTATTTTGATAGATTTAGATAGGTTTCAAGTAATTTTGAGGTTGACTAATGATTAATAGGGGCTACATGATCATTAGGAATTATTTCAGGATTTTTAGGATGAGTTTCGGGGTCAAACGCAACTCCTAACCAGTAGGGGTCTATGTTAGGGCCGTGCCACGGAGGCAAGGTATGAACCAAATGCCAAAATAATGTCCTGGCATAATATGGCCATGTGATGCTGCCCAGGCAGTGCGATGTCTACGTTCCATGCTACTGGCCTGGCGCGATTTGGCTGTGCCACGCCAATAACCCCGACGATGTAATTCCTCTACTTTTCTTTTGGTTTTTCAAGGGAAATCTAGTATTTTTGACCCCAAATGACATTTTAACTGATGTATAAACATTTTCCCCTCAATACTAAGCAAAATTCCTCTCCACTCTCAAGAAAACCAAATAAAGGTTTTCTTTCCAATTTCAACTTCTAAGCTTCAAAGTTCAAGCTTCCTTTCAAGAAATAAACAAGACCATGTATGTGGGGTTTCAATAAGGATTTCCTTTTGTCCTTATGCCTAAAAAATTTGTCTTCAAGAATGATTTACCGATTTAGTAGCTAGGGTTCAAAACCCAATTTCTCATGAACATGAATTTTATGCCTTCTTGTGAAATTATTCATACAATCTTACTAGGTTCATGACTTTATGGTTTAAATATGACTCAATTCACTTGCTTAAACGTACTCTTCATGACTAGTTGGTTTTGACATAAAATCTCATGATTTATTACTCATTACATGATGATAGAATGATATGAACCAATTGACATGGTTAAATTTCCATGATCTCATACTTGTACATGTGTCAAAAATAGTTGTATACTTTCAAGATGGTGGGTTATGAACACCGGATGACTTACCATTCCATAAATTGATAGTTCAGTATTCAGTCCGTTAGTTCCACATGTGTACAGGATGCTTTAAGATAAAGTGTCAATATTTTAATCTTAGACTTCAACATAAATGGGCTTATCAATTATTTAGAATAATTCAGTTGGGAGTAGTACATAGCATCGAGCGGATGCAGGGATAAAGGCTCACCCATTAGTTAGGCTGAGACCTTTAGTAGAAGTCCCTAAGTCTCAGAACTACGACACCACCATAGGTTCTAAAGGATCACCCATCAGACCAGGCTTAACACCTTAGTCCTTTTGGACACTAGTTAATAGATCCACGTTAGTCAGTGTTCATACCCTTGACAAGGTACAGAAAATCCTTCCTGCTAGGGTTATATTTTGGACTTTGTTTTGCTAAGATGGAGTATGTCGGTTAATAGTAGCTCCCACTATTTAGACTCAGTTATTACATGACCTCGTATTCGATTTATTCGTCATATTATTATTCTGTTACATGTTTATTTACTTGGTCATTGCATTAGTTACATTCCTTAGTTTCATGCTCAGTTTATCCTCTCATGATCAGTATGTTTAGTTCCATACAACATAGTGCATATCTCACATTCTCAATACATTCAAGGTACTGACCGCATACTTTCTTTTGCTCTATATTGTATTATAATATAGGTTTAGACATTCAACATCTAGCTCGCGGTTAGCACAATTTTGAAGTACCTCATTAACAGAGTTTGGTGAGTCCTCATCATTTGAGGACTAGTTTTAGTATCTTTATTTCATTATTATTTCAGTTTCAGACAGTTAGATCTAACTGGGGGCTTATCCCAGCAACTCATCTTAGTAAAGGATTTCAGACAGATATATTAGTGTTTTTAACTTTATGGTTTTGATAGATGTTTTTCGTATTAACTTAGTGTTGGATTTTATTTGACTATTATTATATTATTTAGAATTCTAGTTTTCACTCAGTATTATTCAATTTGTTATAGTATTCTTAGTGTCATGCCAGACCACGGGTTAGCTTAGGGTCACTTGTGACTCTAAGCACCATGTTACGACTAGGGGCTAGTCTTAGGTCATGACTAACTTGGTATAAGAGCATCAGGTTTAAACTGTCTTAAGATGTCTAAAAGCAGCGTTAAGTAGGGTCTTGTTCACAGGTGTAAAGTGTGCCACACTTATGAGTGAAAAGAGGCTATGAAATGTTTTACGAAAAGTTTCACTTCTTTCATGTTTATATCGTATGATAGAGTGTAACTCTATTTAACCTCCTTCTAACTCATGCTCTACACGTTTACAGAAAATGCCTCCCATACAAGCTAACAGAAGGAGAAACGCAAATGGAAACATGAATGGGAACTAGCAGGCACCACCAGCTCCAGTAGACCCTTTGAACGAACAAGTCTCCTATACTGAGTTTAGGGCTACCTTTCAGGTGCTAGCTGAGGACATGACTACTCAATTTAACCAACAAGATGTTGCACAGGTCAACCCAAATTGATGCAAATCGAGATAGCAAGATTGATAGCAAAAGTGACGATGTGAACTATCTTGAATACGAAATCTTTCAATCACCCACAAAGAATTTAAAGTGCATGGAAGGATCATCAAACGAGATCTTAAAGTCCACAACATGTTCAAATGGATCTATAAGGAAAGTGATGACAACCAAGGAGATCATAAAGGGCTCAAGTGACTACCATTTTTATAATTTGGTCATATTTGTAATTTGGCCATTTTTGTAATTTGGCTATATTTATAAGACTAGTATAAATAGTCTTGTTGTCTTTCATATTAGGGTTAGATAGAGATTGAATATTGAGTGCCTCCTTTGTGAGCTTAGGGTTTGCCCTTTTATCTCTTCATGAACCTCTTCTTGGATTTTTGGTAAGAATTCCATGGTATGAGTTCATTCTCTTCTCCCATGGTTTAATCTATTGATTGAATGTATATTTAATTATCGTATTGACCTTTCTTTCTTCTAATTTCTATTCTCCCTAATCTAATTTCATTCTTTACTTGCTAATCCTTTGATTTCATCTCTATTTTATTTGTTGTGTTCATCTTTGGTGTATCGTTTTACATCAATTGGTATCAGAGCTGAGTATAGATTTGTTCTCACGAATCTAATCTTGGGTTTGACCAAAAAAAAATTGCAAAATCAGAAAATTTTTTGAAAAAAATAAAAAAATAAATTCGGATCTGAAAATTGATGAAATTTTCAAATGGGTGTTGTTAGGTTTTGTTGGAAATAGCCTAAAGTGCTTGCATATCAAATTTGGGAGCATTTGAAGGTGGTTTGGAGTTGATTTTGCTTATTTCCCCCCCATTTTCGCACTCAAAAAAATCTGCACTATTTAAAGTGCGAAAATTAAATTTTTGAGCTCTTTTGTGCAAATTTTGGCATCATCTTTTGGATCTAAGTTGTTTTCATCATGGGTAAACTATATTAGGTTGTAATTTTGGGATCTAAGGATGAATTTGGTGTCAATTTTGAGTTACAAAAATGGGCTATTTTCTTGTGCGAATTTCTTGAAAATTTTGGAGTTTGAGTTGATTCCTTGCTTCAAAAACTATTGGGTGGTGCATAGAAATTCTCTATATTGATTAGGTAAAATTGATTGGAGTTGGGCCTTGATAGATTTGATCAATTGTGGTGGCTATAAATGTATTTCTTGTTGATTCTAGATTCTACTATCATTCATAACTAATCTCTGCTAATATTTCAGGATACTTGTTCTTATCCTTTGTATTAGTAATTGTGTGCTTAAATTTATTTCGTGCTGATTATTTCTTGCTTTTCTCTTTATTTTCTTTGTGAATTTCTTGATTCAAGTCCGCTAGTTTTATTGTGCTTCTTTGTTTAACCATAAACTTCACTCTGAACCGATACTTGGATGCTTACTTTGAGTTGATTGAGTTGTTGGTTCTTGAAGAGATTTGAGGAAATTTTCTTGAGAGGAAAAAGGCGAGAGTTGGTGAGATTAATTGAGTGAGGTCTAAAAGCCTTGACCTTAAGTGTATACACGAGTGATGAGTGATACACGTGAGGGAGTGAATTTGTGAGGTACTTTGACTTTATTTCTACTTCCTTTTGATTGAAAGCATGTCTTCCATAGCTTCGGGTGATCTTTGTGATGATGATTTTGAAGATAATAGTTATGAGGATAATGAGAGTTACTATGATGAAGAATGTGAATGTGAAGATTCTTATGCTTTCAAGAATGACTTTGAAAATGATGATGCTTCAAGGTATGACTCTTCCACATACTCTTTTTGTGATGAATCTTATAATGAGGAAAGTGATTATGGTCTTGATGATGATAATGAGGAAACTCCTAAGGAATATTCTTGTTCATCTTCTTGTTATGGTTCTAATTCTAAACATGAGAATGGTAGTAGTTCTTATGTTTGTTTTGTTGGAGGAGGAGGTGGTAGATCTTTCACAAAAAAAGGTGAGACCAAATGTGAATAGGTATACTACCTATGGTAGAAAGGTTGTGCATCGGTCTAATGATGATTTGAATAATTTGATAAATGGAGATCATTTTATTGAACACCATGAGTGTGATGAAGCATGCATTGGCCAATTTGTGGAAGAAAGAAAGAACATGTTTCATAGTTATGGTAAAATTGAAGGACTTTGTGGTGCCATTATTATACATAACAAGAGTTCCATAAATATTGCAAGTTCAAGCATGGTTGAGCACTTAAAGTTGAAGACTAGAAAACATCCTCAACCATATGGATTGTCATGGTCAAATGAAAAAGGAACTTTAGAGATCACAAAAAAAGTTTTAGTGAAGTTCCAACTTGGCAAGTTTTATGATGAAGTACTATGTGATGTTGTCCCCATGAAAGCTTGTCATTTGTTACTTGGAAGATCTTGGATAATTGAAAAAGAAGATACTTTTGATAAAAAGACAAAAAAGTGTTGTGTCAACCTAAGAGGTCAAGAGTATTTCTTTGTATCATCTACACTTTTGAAGGTGAAAAAAAGATATTTGGAGTTGCTAAGATTGACAAGAAGAAAGGCAAAGCTTGAGAAAAAAGATGTCATTGCTAAAGAGAAAAATATAAAGATGAGAGTTGATGATTCTCAAAATGTCAAGTTCAAAGTTTAAGTGAAGAGTCATCCTAATCCTTCAAAAGGAATTCTTGGGTCTTGCCCAATGTTAAATAAGCTTGAGAGAGAAAAGATTTAGAGAAGTAAGGGAGTGACAAATGGCAACTCAAGAGTGGAAAAAGGAGAGCTTGAGTTGAGGATAGTGAGTGTGTTGCCACAAAAAAAGAGAGAGGTATGTGAAAATGAGAAAAATGAAAAGAAAGAGGAAAAGAAAATTAAGAAAAGTGAAGAAAAAGAGAGTTTGAGAGAGCTTGCTTCTTATTTTAACTCTAACGCTAATTCATCTTTTCCTAGTTGTGATGTCTCTTTTGTAGGTGCATTTGAAAATGAAGGCATGAAGAATCCAACAATGAAAAACCTTCCATCATTGAAGACTCAAGAGTTGATCGAGACACCCGCTACTTTTTCAAGTGTTCAAATGAGCTTAAATGATAAATACAAAGGTAAAGAAGGAATTTTAGGAGCATTTCAAGGTAAAATGACTAACTCTAATGCTTTATTTTATTTAAGTGAGCTTGAAGAAAATTTTAGTTTAGGTGAAAGTCATTCTTTTTTTGAGAAAAATGAATCTTTTCTTTGTAATGAAAATCAAGTTGAATGTTGTAGCCAAGCACTAGTTGAAGTTACTAATGCAAATCACTGTGATGATTCTTTTGAGTTTAGTGTGTTTGTAACTAGTGTTCATACTTGTGATGAATTTGAAGGGTTAAAAAGAGATTCTCTGACTACATGTGATGTGGATTATGAGTATTTCTTATGTAAATCGAATGCTCTTGTTGTTGATAATGATGTTGAGGAGTCACTCCAAGATAAGCTTGATCAATTTAAGGAATGTGATTCTTTTGAAATTGATTGTGATAGCCGAGTTGCTTGTGTTGATATGCCACTAGTTGAGGAGACTTGTGAATTATTTAGTAAACCTCAAGTTAGTGTTGAAAATATTGTCGGTTATTTTGGAAAGAATGAGGATTTTGAATATGATACTCCACCTTTGTTTGATGAGGATGCAAATGAAACTTATGATTCTACTTTGATTTTATTTGATGAAATTCATGATGTTGGTGGTGATGTGTGTCTTGTTGAAGGTAGTGATGACTTATTGAATCTTGATTTTACTCCACTAGTTGAGTTAAAGAGTGAAACCCAACTTGTTGATTCTTGTGAGCTTAAATTGTTTCCAACTAATGATGTGCGAATTAATGAGTTTGAGGGTCAAACAAGAGATTCTTGGAGTGTGCATAGTGTTGTTGATCCTATCTCTTATTTCACCCATAGAGATCATATCATGGCTAATCTTGTGAAGGATGACATTTGTCTTTTTGAGAGTGAATTTAGATGCTTTGATTCTTCATTGTATACCGATCTTTCTCTCTTTAAAGATAATGTTTTGTTTGAAGATAACATGGCCACTTTCAATGATGAGCATAGTGATATTTGTGGTGAAGTTGACGATGTAGCAATTTTTAAAGGCTACAAGGTATATAGTAATTCACTATGGAATGCAATGTGGAAAGAAAATGATGATCCTACACATGAAAGTGAATTGATTGATGCTAGTCTTAGTATTAATTTCTTTACTTATTCTACTCATATTTATGAAGATCCATTCTTATTAGATTATGCCAATGCTTCTTTCTTAAAATATGATGACAAGTCATTTAAAGATTGGTGTGGTCTCGTTAAAGAGTTTAATTTGATTCCATTTTGGGGTGATGATTTCTTATTGATGTTTTTGGAGATGCTTATAGTGATTGTTGATGTTCTTAGAGGATTAAAGTTTGTTTTTGATCCCGGAGATACTTCTTGTAGAATTGGCAATGCTTTGAAGGATTATGATAAGAAAAAAAAATTGTAGTTGTTGTTCCCTTATTTTGTAGGGCTTGAATTCGAGGACGAATTATTTTCAAGAAGGGGAAAATGATGCAAATCGAGATAGCAAGATTGATAGCAAAAGTGACGATGTGAACTATCTTGAATACGGAATCTTTCAATAACCCACAAAGAATTTAAAGTGTCATGGAAGGATCATCAAACGAGATCTTAAAGTCCATAACATGTTCAAATGGATCTATAAGGAAAGTGATGACAACCAAGGAGATCATAAAGGGCTCAAGTGACTACCATTTTTATAATTTGGTCATATTTGTAATTTGGCCATTTTTGTAATTTGGCTATATTTATAAGACTAGTATAAATAGTCTTGTTGTCTTTCATATTAGGGTTAGATAGAGATTGAATATTGAGTGCCTCCTTTGTGAGCTTAGGGTTTGCCCTTTTATCTCTTCATGAACCTCTTCTTGGATTCTTGGTAAGAATTCCATGGTTTGGGTTCATTCTCTTCTCCCATGGTTTAATCTATTGATTAAATGTATATTAAATTATCGGATTGACCTTTCTTTCTTCTAATTTCTATTCTCCCTAATCTAATTTCATTCTTTACTTGCTAATCTTTTGATTTCATCTCTATTTTATTTGTTGTGTTCATCTTTGGTGTATCGTTTTACATCACGAATTGTGGTACATCAGCAACTAGAGTCTGGGATTTCAGTCGGATGAATCCTCTAGAGTTCTATGGTTCTAAGGCTGAGGAGGATATAAAGGAGTTCCTTGATGACATTTAGAAGGTCACTTAGATTATGGGCGTCACTCTAGTCGAGAGTGCAGACTTACCCTCCTACCAAATGAAAGGAGTGGCTCATACTTGGTGTAAGCAGTAGAAGGAAGATAGGGGTGTGGATGCAGATCCGGTAGATTAGGATAAGTTTGTAGCTGCATTTCTGGATAGGTTCTTCATACTTGAGTTAAGGAAAACCAAGGTTCAGTAGTTTATTAATCTGAAATAGGGTAACATGATTGTGAAAGAGTATTCTCTTAAGTTTACTCAACTCTCTAAGTATGCTCCGACAATGGTGGCTGACTCAAGGGCTCGTATGAGTAAGTTCATGTCAGGTGTTTTAGAGACTATAGTGAAAGAGTACAGAATTGCTATATTGGTTAAGGAGATGGACATCTCCAGATTGATGACTCATGCCCAGCAAATTAAGGAGGAAAATATCAAAAAAAATGAGAAGGAGAATAAGAGGACCAGGACAGACAATTTTAACTTTTCTCAGCAAAGGTCAAATGGTGGTAATTGTTCTCAATTTTTCCAGAACCCTTTAGCTCCAGCCCCATCCTCTACTAGTGCCCCAGTACCCAAGTTCAGACAGAAGTATCGGGATAGGGCACCAGAATCTAAGTCCCAGGGCAGTGTCACTAGTGGACGTACTCATCTGGTTTGCTAAAAGTATGGTAAGAACCACCAAGGTGAATGTATGGCCGGCAGTGGTAATTGTTTTGGGTGTGGTAAGCCAGGACACAGATTGAGAGAGTGCCCAGTGGCCTCATAGAGGGCAGGAATGCTCATCAGTAAAATCCATCCAACTCTTCAGCAGCTCCAATAGGTCGCCCTACTCAGCAGGGTGCCTCATCTAGTGTAGGTGGCGGACAGCGTCAGGATAGGTTTTATGCACTTCAGACTCGACAAGATCAGTATGGTTCCCCTAATGTAGTAACTGGTACATTGCAAGTCTTTCATATTAATATCTATGCCTTGTTAGATCCCGGAGCCACACTTTCTTTCATGAATCTTTATATAGCAGTAGACTTTGGTGATAGTCCCGAAATCCTCTCAAAACCTTTCTCAGTCTCTACTTCAGTTGGTGATTTAGTCATAGATAGATGGGTATACAGGAATTGCCTTGTCACATTTTCTCAAAAAGTCACCTCAATTGATCTTGTAGAGTTAGCTATGACTGACTTTGATGTCAGTCTTGGCATAGATTGGCTACATTCTTGTTATGCCTCAGTCGATTATTAAAACAGAGTAGTCCAATTTTAGTTTCCAAATGAGCCAGTCTTAGAGTGGAAGGATAGTACTTCAACGCCTATAGGTCCATTTGTCTATTTCCTTAAGGCCAAAAAAATGATTTCCAAAGGGTGAATCTATCATATTATTTGGGTTAAGGATTCAAAGTCTGAGACCTCAACTGTCACGCCCCAAAATGGTAATGACGGACAAGAACCGTATGTACTTACTTTACAAGCACTCTATGACATATACGAGATTATGGGATAATAACGAGCAGGATATCTAATATGAGCTGTATATATGTATGAGGGAGTTTTACTAACAAAAACTGTATAATAAACTATTGCATGTTGTCCATGAAACCTCTAGTCAGTTTAACACACTATACTATGAATAACTAGTTGGCATAGGGACTGACATACCCAACTAGAGATCTGTACATATAATAAAAAATACTAGACATAAACTGGCTCCAGATAGATATGGAGCTCACCAAAAACATCAGCTGAAAATGACAATAGAGCCTAACATGGACGTCTGCTTTCTTGTGAATCTGAGCCTGCATCAATAGTATATGGTAATGTGGAGACTTCATTACATATACAATATGTACTGGTATGAAAGCAGACATAATAACAGCTAGACAAGTACGATAGCTCATATGAATCAAGTACCAAAGTGAAAGAATTATGAGCATACAAGTACAACATATATGATATGAAGTTGTAACCTATGCGCCAATCTTATTAGTTCATCGTATAATTTCCAGGGGGCATTCATTATAATATAGAACCTATAATTTGCCTAGGTGATGTACTTAAACTATTTGTAGTACAAATAATCATAGGATGGCCTACCGAAGGCGATCTGAATCACATATAAGCGTAAGTCGTCCTAAATACATATGACTATGATTTATACATATAACTGTAATTGCAGTCTAATACAAGGTACGCCCCCCAAGGGATCACTATGAGGGTCTGCCCGCAGGCCATATATGCCATATGTTGGCTCGAATCAGGGAAAATAGTACATGACGTTTCAACTGACTCCAAATACAAATGATGCCACAAATGTGGGTACGCCCCAATGTTTGGGCTCACTATAATGGTCTAGTCTCGATTCTGTGCATAGAATCACGTCGAGCACATATGTCAAGTAAAACCTATGTACCCTCCCGTTATTAACATTTATCAAATAATGCCTTAAAGGCCTATGACATATGAGTTACGGTAACGATCATTTAGCTAATATATATATATATATATACAAATGCAACTATGCTATAGCTATTTACTTTCATTCATAACGTGTGACCTATATATATATATCACGTGGCCTAAGGATTTCAAGTAAAGGAACTTACGATAATATTGAATATTATAAAGATTTGACATAAAGGGAGAAAAGTGGATGCTTATAAGCTTGATGGTAGGACGAGGGAACGATATATAAAACAAATGAAACGCCTTTATTCATATTCTATGAGAACTATATTAACGTTTATAAAGGAGCACATGGTGTAGGGTGGTGCCTTAATGGTGAGGGAAGGTTTAGCTTTACATACCTTAGTGCTTTACTAGCTACGATGGTACTCCGAGCTTCCAACAATACAACATGCACAAGTGTAGTCCTTATCCTTCCAACTACTAGTACCCACTATCTGATAGGCAACCTACTAATTAAAAGGATAATGTACATCCATCAATAACCCATGTGTGCATTTAACAATTTATTCCAATAGGTTTCACTTATATTCGAAATTAATCAAATTTCTTACTAAAAATTTAAAATGAATTCTTTAGTTTCCAACTTATAAAATTCAACGTTAAATCCACCCAATTGATAAGAATTCCTAAAAACTCCACCTTTCCCCCCCTTTTCCCAAGAACCCTAATTAACCAAATCCACTTCAAGAACTAGTTCAAGGATTCAAATTAGATATCCCCAAGTACTTATTTAAATTTAAATTCAAGAAAGGGGTAGATAATTTACCTCTTGAAATTCAATCCCAACTTTAGATTATTGAAGTTACTTCTTGAAGATTCTTTAAAATTATCACAAAAATCTTCTAACGTGTACTATCGAAACGAGCTGGGTGAAATTCCTCCTTTAATCTCTTAATATTTCCATGGATGATGCCAAAAAGAAGAAAGTAATGAAGTATTATGGAGTACTAGTACCACTACTACTGCCCGCCCTTGTTTTATCTTTTTTTTTTTTTTTTTTTTTTATATAAAGTTCACTTGCCGTCTTTTTCTTATAAGTACTAGTACTGCTTCTCGTTAATTCCCCCAACCAAAATCCTTTTTCCATGTTCAATTAACTTTAAGAAAACCAAAGTGGACTCACTTCCACATATAGCAAAGTTAAATTAAATTTCCTCAACTCCTCTTTTTTTTCACTAATAGCAGCCATACAAATCATATACTACAATTATATATGTGCACTATAATTTTCTTTACAATATGTGCACCACGTAACTCGTTATAAGTTTAGAGTCATGCTCGCTTAAAGTATTAAACTTTGATTCAATTTTTTTTTTTTGAGGTGTTACACCAACTCTTCAGTCAGTTCCAGTAGTTAAGGAGTTTCCAGAAGATCTGCCCAAAGTTTCTCCAAAATGGAAAATTGACTTCGGAATGGATCTCCTTCCAGATACCTAACATATTTTGATTCCACCCTACAAAATGGCTTCAGCCGAGTTTAAGGAGTTGAAGAAATAGTTGAAAAATCTTCTTGATAAAGGTTTTATCAGGCCCAACATATCTCTATGGGATGCTCCAGTTCTTTTCATGAATAAGAAAGATGATTCTTTCAGAATGTGCATCAATTACCGTCAGTTGAACAAAGTCACAATCAAGAATAAGTATCTCATTCCTAGAATTGATGACTTATTTGACCAGCTTCAAGGTGCCAGTTGCTTTTCTAAGATAGACCTCAGATCCGGCTATCATCATCTCAGAGTCAGAGAGCATGTCATTTCAAAGATAGCCTTCAAAACTTGGTATGGTCACTTAAATTTTATAGTTATGTCTTTTGGACTAACGAATGCTCCTGCAACTTTTATGGACTTAATGAACAGGGTGTTCAAGCAGTACCTGGACATGTTCATCATTATATCTATAGATGACATACTCATTTATTCTTGGAGTAAGGATGAGCATAGAAACCATTTGAGGATTGTCTTGCAAACTCTCAAAGACCGCCAGTTATTTGCTAAGTTTAGCAAATGTAAAAATTCTGGTTGAAATCAATAGCATTCCTTGGTCATATCATTTTTGGTGAGGGCATTCAAGTTGATCCTCAAAAGACCAAAGCAGTTAGGAATTGTCCTAGACCCATCTCGCCACTAGATATTAGGAGTTTCTTAGGTTTAGCCGGTTACTATTGATGGTTTGTTGAAGGATTTTCATCTATTTTCTCTCTCATGACCAGTTTGACTCAAAAGAAAGTCAAATTTTAGTGGTTCAATGCTTGTGAGAATAGTTTTTTGGAGTTGAAGACCCGATTCACCTCTGCTCCAGTTTTGACTCTGCCTGAGGGTTTAGATGGTTTTGTAGTTTATTGTGATGCTTCAAAATTTATCCTCAGTTGTGGTTTGATGCTGTATGGTAAGGTTATAACGTATGTCTCTAGACAACTCAAGGCTCATGAGAAGAATTATCCAACTTATGATTTTGAGTTGGCAGCTATTGTTTTTGCCTTAAAGATTTGGAGGCATTACCTTTACGGGCTTCATGTAGATGTGTTCACGAATTATAAGAGCCTTCAGCATGTGTTCAGTCTAAAAGATCTAAATCTTCATCAGAGGAGATAACTAGAGTTGTTAAAGGATTATGATATGAGTGTCTTGTACTATCCGGGTAAGGATAATTTTGTGGCTGACACTCTTAGTAGGATGTCTATTGGGAGTATGGCTCATGTAGAGGATGAGAAGAAAGAATTGGTTTGCGAGGTTCACAGGCTTGCTAGATTGGGAGTTCAGTTGGTTGATTCAACCGAAGGTAGTATCATGGTTCATAATCCTCTTTAGTAGCTGAGGTGAATGAAAAACAAGATAGCGATCCTATTTTGCTTAAATTTAAAGAAGTTGTCCAAAGTTAGAAAGTTAAGGTTTTCTCCCAAGGAGGAGATGGTGTCCTTCGTTGTTAGGATAGACTATGTGTTCCAGATGTGGATGGTTTGAGATAATGAATTTTGATAGAGGCTCATAGCTCTCAGTATTCTATTCACTTAAAAGCCAATAAGATGTACCGTGACCTACGATAAATCTATTGATTGAATGGCATGAAAAAGGATTTTGTAGCTTTTGTGGCTAAGTGTCCAAATTGCCAGCAAGTTAAGGTTGAGCACCAGGGACTAGGAGGTATGACTCAAATTATTAGTATTCCTACTTGAAAGTGGGAAGTAGTAAATATGGACTTCATTACAGGGTTGCCTCGTACACGCCGACATCATAATTCTATTTGGGTTATTATCGATTGGATGACTAAGTCAGCACATTTCCTGCTAGTCAACACTTTAGATTCAACTGAGGATTATGCTAGATTTTACCATAGAGAGTTGTTAAAATTGCATGGATTCCCTTTGACTATCATTTTAGATAGGGGTTTTCAATTTACTTCTTAGTTTTGGAAGTCATTTCAGAAGGGTCTTGGAACCAAAGTTTATCTCAGCATAACTTTTCATCCACAGACAGATGGTCAGGCAGAGCGGACCATTCAGACCTTAGAGGAAATGTTAAGAGCTTGCGTGATTGATTTTAAGGGTAGTTGGGATGATCACTTGCCTTTGATTGAGTTTGCCTGTAATAACAACTATCACTCCAGTATTCAGATGGCCCTGTTTGAAGCACTTTATAGTAGGAGATATAGATCTCCTATTGATTTGTTTGAGGTTGGTTAAGCTACCTTGATAGGGCCTGATTCAGTTCATGAGTCTATGTAAAAGGTTAAGCTGATTATAGAAAGGTTGAAAACAGCTCAGAGTCGCCAAAAGTCCTATGTAGACGTGAGGAGAAGAGAACTTGAGTTTGTGATTGGTGATTTGGTTTACTTAAAAGTATCACCCATGAAAGGGTAAAGAGATTTGGCAATAAAGGGAAACTCAGTCCCTACCATGTTGGTCCTTATAAAATTTTGAGGTGTATTAGCAATGTGGCCTATGAGTTAGACTTGCCTGCAGACTTAGAATCAGTGCCTCCAATCTATCATGTATTGATGTGCTGTGAACTTACAATACTTTTGACGCTTAAAATTGTGAATATTTGCAAGTACGAGGGTATTTCTATGTGGATATAAATGTGGTTTTGGATGTTTGCAGGTCAAACAGGTGCTGAGAAGGAAAATGCTAAATTTTGGGACTTATAGGCATCAAACGACCCATTCCATGACTGCGAGATCTAACCACGGTTGTACCATGCCATCGTGGATTGAATGAGAGGATGGACTCTTAGGAGATAATTAGATGGAAGCTTTCCACGATCGTGTATTGACGTCACGATCATACAACCTAATAGTAGGAAGGAATTCCTGAAAGCACAGATGCAGGAACTAAATGAAAAGGATTATATGAGTATCTCCCACGACCGTGCCTTAGAGTCATGATCATACCAAAGTGTTGTGGAGGATCATATTTGAAGATTGTAAAGTCCAGTGCAAACCTACGAAGGCCAAGGACAATCGTGGAATCCAACCACGATCGTACCTTCCTCTCATCCGAGTGACTGACTCAACAATCCTGTTATGTTTAGGATAGATTTATTTTGTATATAAATACTCTTATTTAGTCTTTTGCATTAGTTTACATATTATTACATTATTGTAAGGTTCTAAGACATGTTCCTGGTCTTGGAATCATAAACATTGATTCTTAGGGTTTTAATTCAAAGTGAGATCTTGTAGTTTTTCATCTTATTATTGCAAGTTCAAAATTATGCTTTCTTATCAGAATTCAACTTGTTCTTGAAATTATGAGTTACTAAAAACCACAACTAGGGTTGCATAAACCATGATGGATTGACATAGTAGTGTTCGAAGTACTAAGCGATTTTCAACCGGTGTTCATGCATGTATTGTTGTTTCCTTAGGTTTGATTTCTTTTTAATGGTGTGCAACATTAGAACTGGCCTTATCTTTACTCTGGACGAAAGGATGAGTAACAAATGGGAATAAGGGAATGAAAAATAGAGACTTGGAGCTACCAGCCTCCACTTAATAGCTTGAATCGATAATTCGAGATAGCTAATCCAAGATAGGGGTTAGAAGCACAAACTTAGAAGAAGAGAAAACTTACTTGAGGATATTGCTTAGACAAGAGCGTAAAACTGTTCTAAGTATACATAACCTATCGATTCTGCATACCAAACACCAGGAGAGATTGCAAAGTATGAAGACCCTACAGAGTTATGAAGTTATTAGGGAACGCAGTCCTAGTGCCTCTCTCATATTGATTTCAAATTCAACAAATCAACAATTGTTACTACTGAATCTTTTATTTACAAAATTCCCCTCTTTTACTAGAAATTATTATTGATTGCCCTGACATACGTCTTGATTGAGATTTCAGCCTATTCCCTATGGGATTGATCCCAACCTAGTTGGGATCTAGATTTGATCAATGACCACTTTATGCTTTGTTTAGAGATGTAATTTGGGCGACATCAAATTTTGGCACCGTTGTCGGAGAATATGATTATGGAATTGATTGATTGAGTTTGTTGGGCTATTAGTTTCTATTTCTTGATTTACTTTTCTGTTGTTTCTAGGGCGTACACCGATGTATGCCCAATATGTAGAGTCAAGAAAATCCCTTATTCCAATTGATACAAAACTTGAGAGAACTCTAAGAGCTAATAAAAGGATGGTTAACGAAGGAGTTCATTATCAAGGAGCCCTTATTGAGGCCATTCAAGACGATGTAACAATTTTGAATTATCCAATACATCAGCATGATGGTCAGGAAATTGTAGACAAATCACTACTCGGCTGATGGCTGAGGAGAATGCTATATAAGTAACTACCAGGCGGGAAGCTAGAGAAGAAAGGGCTAGACAAGATAAAGCAAACCGTCTAGCTGCACTTGATAAATGGGAGAGGCAGAGAAGGAATAGGGGGCTACAACCTCTTCAATAGTATCTCACTCATTATGAGTATTCGGAGGAAGATTTAGATTATTTGGAGTCGGTTAAAACTGGTGCTATTATTCCACTAGAGTTACCTCTATGAACTAAGTTTGATATCGCTAGTGCCATGATTCACTTGCTGAACTTGAAGGGGGTGTTCTCAGTCCTTCCTACTAATTATATGAACGTACATATAATGAACTTTGTGGGAATTTGCACATCTTATAATCTGCCTGGAGTGACCCAAGAGGTGATTAGACTGCGGTTCTTTCCCTTCTCTCTGATAGGAAAGGCAACATTATGGTTGGCAGAGCTACCACGTGGATCAATCACTACTTGGAATGAATTGAGGACTCAGTTCTTAGATAAATTCTTTCCACCTTCCAGAATGTTACAGTTGAAGGATGAGATTTACAACTTCAGACAATTACATTTGGAGGTATTATATAAGACTTGGTTCAAGAAGAAGCTGCAGAATGTCCTAAACCACAGGATGACCGGTCAAAACTTGCTTGAGATCTTTTACAGAGCATTGAATTTGAATACCAAAGCTGTAGCAGACACTATCACCGGTGGGGAATTCATGAGTCTATGTTAGAAGCACACTTTTAAGATCCTAGATCGGATCACAAAAACCAACTAAGGTTGGCATACTCGAGATGCAGACAGACCCACAGGTACTTATGCAATTAGAGCATCCGAAGAGCAGAAAGCATTAGATAGAATGGTAGCTCAATAGGTAGCGCACATGAGGATCGAGATTGGGTTACTTACTAAGCAATTTGTAGTTGCCGGAGCGAAAAAGGTGAATATGGTTAGTTAGCAAGTTAAGGCATCTGGGTATGAAGATTTGGATTTTGAGAATGAGGCAAAATATCTAGACAGATAGGAGGCGGGTTTTCGTGCTAAGCGCCAAGGGTCTAACTAAGACACTTGGAACTCTAGGCAAGGGAATCAAGGTAGGAAATACTATAGGGATAACAATTAATAAAAGTCTGGGTATAGAGATAAGAGTAGGGACTGAGATGGTGATTAGAGAAGAAAGGATGACTATAAGGATAAGAGTGGCCATTATGTTCCACCTGGGAATCGTGATGTTGGTTCAAGCAATTCAAAGATGGAAGACATGCTTGAAAAGGTTGTGAAAGGGGTAGAGAAAATGGAATACTACCTTAAGGAGATTAAGACAAATATTTTAGGCATGAATTAGAAGGTTGAATCGCATGCTACCTCCATAAATTAGCTTGAGCAATAGTTTTATCAGATTTTGGCTGTATTGAATCAACATCAACAAGGTATACTTCCGAGAAACACCATCCAAAATATGAAGAATGATGATCATTTCTTGGCTATTACTACTAGGAGTGGTAAGATGACCACTGATCCACCTATGCCTATGACTGTTGAAAAAAAGGTAGAATCGGTCATTGGTGATGATGCAAAAGTTGTTGAATCCGAAGACTTGTTGGTGGATGAGAATGCACTTTAAAAGCCTCAAGTTGATGAACAAGAGGCAAGGTAAAGAAAGGGGAAGGACAAGTAGGTCCCAAAAGTGTTGACTCCTATTCCACGACCTCCTCCTCATTTTCCACAAATACTAAAGAAGAAAGCTGAAGAGGGAAAGTACCAAAACTTTATTTCTATGCTGAAGTAGTTATCGATGAATATCTCTCTAGTGAAAGCTCTTGAAAAAATGCCAGGTAATGCAAATTTTATGAAAGATTCGGTGACTAAAAGCTTTGAGCCAGTTGACAGTGTCCACCATTGTAGTGCAATCGCCTCTCAGTTATTGGTTGAGAAGAAGAAAGTTCCTGAAGCATTCACAATCCCATGCACTATTGGGTCTTTCAAGTTTGCTAAAACTTTGTGTGATTTGGGTGCTAGCATTAATTTGATGCCGCTAGCAGTTTATAGACAGTAAGGATTGGGGTTGCCCAAACTGACTTTGATGAGACTTTTTATGGCGGACCGCACTGTGAAGAAGCCTATGGGAATCTTGTGTGATATTTTGGTAAGGGTTTCATCCTTCATATTTTTGGCTAATTTTATCATCCTTAACTGTGAGGTTGACTTTGAGGTTCCCATCATTTTAGGGAGACCATTTCTCGTGACTGGACGTGCATTGGTTGATATAGAGATTGGGTAGATAAAGTTTCGATTGAATAATGAATAGGTCACCTTTAACGTATGTCAATCCATGAAGCAACCAAAGGATATGCATATGATTTCAGTGATTGATATAGTCGATGAGGATGCATTGATAGCTCCTAATGAGGAGAGGCTTAGAGTTGAGGCCCTTGCAGTGGCCATTATAAATTTTGAGGGTGATGATATAGAGAATTATGATGAAATAGTGAGCACACTTGATGGTAGGGGTTCATACAGTTATGCCCCAAAGAAGTTAGATTTTAATTTGAAAAACAGAGTGACCCCACCTGTTAAGCCCTTTATTGAGAAGCCTCTAGTCTTAGAACTCAAAACTCTTCCATCTCATATTCGTTATGCATCTTTGGGAGTCAACAATACCTTGCTGGTTATCATTGCAACTGATTTAGGAGATTGGCAAGTTGAGGCTTTGGATTCTGTGTTGAACTAATTCTAGAGGGCCATTGGATGGTCCATTGCAGATATCATTGGGATTTCACCTAGAGTTTGCACGCACAAAATTGAACTGGATTGTGTGCTGAGTATTGAGCATCAACATAGATTAAATCCGCCTATGCAAGAGGTGGTGAAGAAGGAAATTATCAAGTGGTTGGATGCGAGAGTGGTTTATCCTATTGCAGACAACTAATAGGTGAGCCCGATCTAGTGTGTGCCTAAGAATGGTGGAATCATTGTGGTTCCAAATGAGAAGAACGCGCTTATTCCTATGAGGCCGGTTACTGGTTGATTTGTTTGCATAGAATATAGGAAGCTGAACACATGGACTGAACAAGATCACTTTTTGATACCTTTCGTGGATTAGATGTTAGACCATCTTGCTGGTAGAGGATGGTATTGTTTTCTTAATGATTATTCAGGTTATAATCATATTTTTATAGTCCCCGAGGACCAAGAGAAGACTTCTTTCACTTGTCCATATGGGACTTTCGCGTTCAATAGTATGCCTTTGGTCTATGTAATGCAGTGTTGCATGATGTCTATCTTTTCTGACATGGTTGAGGACACCATTGAGGTGTTTATGGATGACATATTGGTTGTTGGTGATTCATTTGAAGATTGTTTGGCACATCTTTCTAGTGTTTTGAGAAGATGCAAGGATTGTAACTTGGTGCTTAATTGGGAGAAGTGCTATTTTATGGTCAAAGAAGGAATAGTGCTTGGTCACATGATTTTTAAAAAGGTAATTGAAGTTGACAAGACAAAGATTGAGGTGATTGAAAAATTACCTCTACCAATTTTTGTGAAGGGTATTCGTAGCTTTTTGGGGCACACATGATTCTATCAAAGATTCATCAAGGACTTCTCTAAAATTGCAAATTCGTTGTGCAAGTTGTTGGAGAAGGATGTGAAGTTCGTGTTTGATGAATCATGTCTGAAGGCATTTGAATGCCTTAAAGAGAAGTTAATTTTATCCCCTATTATTGTGTCTCCCGATTGGTCCCTGCCGTTTGAGGTTATGTGTGATGCTAATGGCGTGGCGCTAGGTACAGTCCCAGGCCAAAGGCGAGAGAAGATCTTAAATCCCATCTACTATGATAGCAAAGCACTTAGTCCTGCTCAGAAAAATTATACTGTAACTGAACAAGAGTTGCTTGTTGTGGTGTTTGCGTGTAAGAAATTTTAATCCTTTTTGGTTGGCACAAAAGTGATTGTCCAGACTGACCATACAATTCTTAGGTACCTCCTGGCAAAAAAGGATGCAAAATCGAGATTGACTCGTTGAATACTTTTATTGCAGGAATTTGATTTTGAGGTCAAAGATTGAAAGAGGACTGAGAATCAAGTGGCTGACCACTTATCCCACCTTGAAGAAGAGGCCATGTTAAAACTGAAGGATGAGCTTGAGATTGATGATACTTTTCTGAATGAGAAGGTATTAGAAACATCACAAGATTTGATTCCGTGGTTTGCAGACTTATAAATTATTTGGTGAGTAATTGGTTCCTGAAGACATATCATTTCAGCAACGTAAGAAGTTCATACACGAGATGAGGAAGTTCTTTTGGGATTAGCCATACTTGTTCCGAAGTTGTGCAGATGGAATGGTTTGGATATGTGTTCTTGAGGTTGAGATGATGAGTTTCTTAGAGGCATGTCACTCATCACCAGTTAGGGGACATCATAGTGGTGCATGGAATGTACATAAGATCTTACAATGTGGATACTATTAGCCCACTCTTTACAAGGATGCACATGACTACACACGGGCTTGTGACCAATGCCAGCAACAAGGAAATATCTCGTGAAGGCAAGAACTTCCTATAAATACTATACTGGAGCTTGAGCTATTTGATGTATGAAGTATCGACTTCATGGGTCCCTTTATGAATTCATATGGTATGAAGTATATCTTGGTGGCTGTTGACTATGTTTCGAAGTAGGTGGGGGCGGTTGCGCTTCCAAACAATGAAGGTAAGAGTATCATAATATTTTTGAAAAAGAATATATTCTCCAGGTATGGGACACCAAGGGATATTGTTAATGATGGAGGCTCGCACCTCTGCAATCGTCTATTCAAGGCCTTGCTTGAGAAATATGGTGTGAAACATAAGGTGACAATATATTACCATCCTCAGACAAGTGGACAAGTTGAGGTCTCCAATCATGAGATCAAGTCTATTTTTGTAAAGACTGTGAATGCCAATAGGACTGACTGGGCTAAAAAGTTAGATGATGCACTATGGGCCTACCAGAAAACATTTAAGACCCTTATTGGTGCTTTCCCATACCAGCTTATGTATGGTAAAGCGTGCTACTTTCCTGTCAAACTTGAGCATACGGCATTATGGGCATTAAAGAGGTTGAATCTGGAATGGAGTAGTGTGGCTAAATTGAGATGTGAACAGTTGAATGAGATGTATGAATTTTATCTCTGTGCCTATGAATGGTCAGCTTTATACAAAGAGAAGATGAAATTATACCATGATCACAAGATTGAGAAAAGAGAATTCACCGCAGGCGATATTGTATTGCTATTTGATTCTAAGCTGAAGCTGTTTCCTAGCAAGCTAAAGTCATGATGGAGAGGACCGTATAGAGTAATTAGAGTGTTTCCCTTTGGTGAAATTGATATGGAAAATAAAGAGGGCTAGAAGTTTAAGGTTAATGGCCAAAGGGTGAAACACTACCTCAGAGAGATTAATGAGGTGAAAGTAATATGTGAAGTGGATCTAGTGAGTGCTTGAGGAGTCAAGAACACCCGAGTCATGCCACGAACTTAAATTATGCGGTTTATGGGAGGAAACCCATGGCCTAGTTGGTGAAGTCTGAGTAACCAACTTAGCCACGTCATACAATGACGTTAAATCAAGTGCTGCTTTAGAGGCAACCTAAGGATTTTGTACTTTTTATTTTATAGGGTAATGTGTTTTGCTTGTGCATGGACTATGCAGAAAAGAAACCAATGAACTGGAACCAATAATGAACCCACAAAAGGGTTGCATGACCGTGGGAAGCTCCCTCGCTCGTGGGTTCAGTCATCCGCATAAAGTCCCTAGGAATGAGTTTCGAGAGTTATCCTACGATTGGTCACCACGATCGTACCTAGATGTAACAATCGTAGTATTAATTGTTTGATAAAACTCCTGAAAATCATCGGTCAGGTAATCGAACCTACTATTGTAAGGAATGGTCGTGGTTACATATCACGATCATCCTTAAGGTTCATAGGTTCCCAGGTAAGTTTTAGATCGCACACACAAGTCGACTAGGTAAAACCTTACACACACTAGGCTCAAGGCTGTATGTTCAGTCACTACCTATTCGGTTCATGCAAGTTAGACCTTTTTATCAAGCTAATAATTCTAATGCCATTATGAGATCCAACATTGGTCACAATTTGGATAAGCACACAACACAACACAACACAAGACACACAAAAATTTTCTGAGGGGTATCATTTAAATCATTCAAAACTTCTTTTGCATGCTCTTTTTTATTTTAACTGCACCAAGTTCTCTTATTTTTCTCTCGATTACACACATAACACAAAACAACACAAAAACAACAATAAAACACCTAAACATGCCGGTTCTAACTAGATAGTGCAACCAAGGGAAAAGAAATATAACAACAAAACCCTCAACTATGATACATAAGTCCTATACAAATGTGAGGAGAAGAGAACTTGAGTTTGCGATAAGTGATTTGGTTTACTTTAAAGTATCACTCATGAAAGGTGTGAAGAGATTTGGAAAGAAAGGGAAACCCAGTCCCCACTATGTTGGTCCTTATAAAATTTTATGGCGCATTGGCAATGTGGCTTATGAGTTAGAATTAGCTGCAGACTTAGCATCAGCGTATCTAGTCTTTCATGTATCTCTATTGAAGAAATGCATTGGTGATCCAGATTCAGTTATATCCTTAAAGGGTGTGGGCGTGAAAGACAGTCTCTCTTATGAAAAGGTCCCAATAGAAATAAAGAAGTCGCTTCAGTGAAGGTTCTTTAAAGGAGTTAGTTAGTTGAGGGAGCTACTTGGGAATCAAAAGAGGACATGATGACCAAGTAGCTTCACCTTTTCCCTTCAAATTCTATTCCATCTTGAGGTAACCATTCCTCCTTAGTACTTCTCTCATTCTCATATCATTTAGTTGCTCACATGTATTGGTATCTATTCATGAGTTCAGTCAGTTTACGTTTTAGTCAGAGATTTAGCTATCATGTTAGTATTCAGCCCTTAGAACCCAGTGTTGGGATTGCAGCCCTTTTATTATCTTTTCAGCCTGGTTAATCTTCATTCTTGAAAGAATGATCCCAAGAGGGAGATATTGATATACCCCATAAGCTCTATGATTTTATTTTGATAGCTTCAGATAGGTTTCAAGTGATTTTGAGGTTGATTAATGATTAGTAGGGGCTACGGGATCATTAGGAAGTGTTTTGGGATTTTTAGGATGAGCTTCGGGGTCAAACGTAACTTTGAACTAGTAAGGGTCCATATTAGGGCCGTACTATGGAGGCAAGGTACGAACCAAACACCAAAATAGTAGCCTGGCATGATATGTCTGTGCCACGCTGCTTAGGCAGCGCGATGGCTCTGTGCCACACAGCTGGCCTGATACGATTTGACCGCCACGCCAGTGGCCCTGATGACATAATTTTTTTTTTTTTAAGGGAAATCTAGTCTTTTTGACCCTAAATGAAATTTTAACTAATGTATTAAATTTTACCCTCAATACTTAGCAAAATTCATCACTCATTCTCCTCTCTACTCTCAAGTAAACCAAATAAGTGTTTCCTTTCTAATTTCAACTTTCAAGCTTCAAGGTTCAAGCTTCCCTTCAAGAAATCAACAAGACCAGGTATGTGGGGTTTCAATAATGATTTAATTTTGCACTTGTGCCCAAAAACATTATCTTCAAGAATGATTTACAGATTTAGTAGCTAGGGTTTAAAACCTAATTTCTCATGAACGCAAATTTTATGCCTTTCGATGAAATTATTCATACAATCTTACTAGGTTCATGACTTTATGGTTTAAATATTACTCAATTCACTTTCTTAAATGTAATCTTTATGATTAGTTGGATATGACATAAAATCCCATGATTTAATACTCATTACATGAGGATAGTATGATATGAACCAATTGACATGATTAAACCGCATGATCTCATGCTAGTACTTGTGTCAAGAATAGTTGTACACTTTCAAGATGGTTGGTTATGAACACTCAATGACTTAGCATTCCATATATTGATAGTTCAGTATTCAGTCCATCAGTTCCACATGTGTTTAGGATTCTTTGAGATAAAGTGTCAATATTTCAATCTCAGACTTTAGTATAAATGAGCTAATCAGCTATTCAGTATAATTCATTTGGGAGTTGTATTTATAATCGAGAAGACTCATTGATGAAGGCTCACCTGTTAGTTTGTTTGATACCTTTAGTAAAAGTCCCTAAGTCCCAAAATTGCGGTGCCACCATAGGTTCTAAAGGGTCACACGTCAGACCAGGTTTGGCACCTTAGTCTATATGGACATCAGTTAATGGAACCACATCAGTTAGTGTTCATACCCTTGGAAAAAAAGTATAGTAAGTATAGTATCAGTACAACCACATGTATATGTAGGTATCATTGGCCGACCAGTATTAGAAACAAATAAAAATAATAGCAAATAGGAAGGAAATTAGGACATCAAATAAAGTTTCGGATACTAAGCCATCTTCACCTATTCTTTGACATGTTACCCTCAAAGCCTACCTATCATTTAACATCTTTACGTATCTTTGTCCTTTGATAACAGTCCTTACTTATATTTCCTAAGTCTTTTCTTATCTCCCTTCAATCAATCTTGTGAGTCAACTTCTAGCAAATTACCGACAATCCTATGGACCTCCCTTTTCTAGCATACTAAAAGCACTAGATCGAGTAGCCCCATTACCCTCATAAGCCACGACCTGAAATACCACTAAGCATAGTCATCCCTCTTTAATTCCATATATACTCAATAGTGCAATGAGCCAATTACATTAAGTAGGTTCCACAATCAGGTTCACCATAACATATGATGCGCCATGGTTTCATGGCACTTTCGATGCTTAAAACAAGAAAATTACGCAATAACTTGGGTATGTTTGGTAGGTATGATGTGTTTTCAGTTCTATATTGCAGGATAATATGTTTTTGGAGGCAAAATGATCAGTAAGGAAGAATCATGCTTGAAAACGGAGTATCTGAAGATGAAAGAACCACGTCCTGCACCAGAGATGTGGCTCACGACAGGACTCACGTGCCGTGAGTCCACCCACGTGATGTGAGTGGGTGTCGTGAGTCAACTTCAGAGATGTCCAATGTTGCCAGATTTCCACAGAACTGAATTACGTGGTGTGACTTGGTTCCACGACACCAAGTCACGATACCGTGGAAAGTTGCCGACTCTATTTTCCTGTTTTGTTTAGGATAGGATTCATCTTGTATCTATAAATATCCTTGTATTGTCCTATGTTCAGGAGTTAGTCAGTACATTATTTTGAGACATATTTCCAGTATTTTGATGCATTATTGATTTTGTAATCTTGGATTACCAGTTCTAGGATTTTTATTAATATTGAGATTTCAAAGTTTTCTCCATTATCGTGAGTTTACAATTATGTTTTCATCTTCGAATTCTTCTTGTGTTCTTGCAATAATGAGCAGCTAAACCCATTAACTAGGGTTGTGTGAACCATGAGGAATTAATGAAATGGGTTAAGTGCAAAACAATTCTAAACCGTTGTGAATGCATGTATTGTTATTACCTTCGTTATAATTGATCTTCTAACGGTTGCAAACGTTAGATACTCGCCTGTATTCTAGACATGCTCAAGAGAGAGATAAAGATTGGGAAAAGAAAATAACAACAGAGATTTGAAGCTATCAACCTTCATCTAATAACTTGAGCTATAACAGGGATAGTTATTTGAGATCCAGGACAAGGGTTAGTAGTGCGACACTCGAAGACCGCGAGGAGAAGAGTGAAATTCTTCTAACCAAGGTCGAGAAACATTTAGATAAACATATCTTGTTAGATTTTACATGCAACGCAGTGGGACAGTTTTGCAGGCACAAATAATCGGTGAAGTTAAGGAGTCATTGGGGATCATAGTCCTAGTGTATTTCTCATATTGTTTACAAATCCAAAAATCAGCAATTGTTATTGATACCATTTATTCACAAAACCCCCCAGTTTCACGTATTTGCCAATTACTCAGACTAGCATTCTACATAATTTTATCCTAGTCCCTGTGGGATCGAACTAGGTTCTATATTTGATACAGCGACTGCATTATACTTTTCTGAAGGTATATTTTGGGTGACATCAAATTTTGGTGCTGTTGTCGGGGACTACAGTTACGGAGTTGAGTATTTAGCTTGTTGGAGTTGATTGGTTTTCTTTCATTATACTTAAGGGAACACGCCGGTGTATACCCAATACTAGGAGTCAAGGCAATCCCCTGATTCCACTTGATCCTGAAATAGAAAGAACTCTGAGAGCTAATTTAAGAGTGGTGAATACCGACGGAGTTCAGGATCCTGAAGCCGCGGGAGACATTCATAACCAAACAATTCAGCCAGTTGGTCATGAAACAGCGGACCAAACTACTACTCGATTGACATGGGAATAGCAAGCTACGCAAGCTTCTCTTGGACAAGCAGATAGAGCTAATCGAGCTATGCAAGAAGCAACACAATGTCTTGCTGATGCGGAAGAAATACAAAGAAGACTGAGGGAACACCAAACACCTCAAAAACCACATGTTCCAGTTTATGATGATCCTGAAGAAGAAGATGTGGCTTATTTTGAGCCAATTGAGACCGGTGCCATTATTCCACTAGAGTTACCTCAGGGCACAAAGTTTAACATTACAAGTGCCATGATCCACATGCTTAACTTGAAAGGTGTATTCGCGGATCTTTCTACAGATGATCCTAATATGCATGTGATGAACTTTGTGGGGGTTTATACTTCGTATAATTTTCCTGGAGTGGACCAAGAGTCTATTCGGTTAAGATTATTTCCGTTCTCGGTAACAGGAGAAGCTACTTTGTGGTTGGTAGAGTTACCATGGGGCTCCATTACTACTTGGCAAAAGTTGAGAAATTAATTTCTGGAGAGATTTTTTCCACCCTCCAAGATGCTACAGTTGAAGGATGAGATTTAACTCTTCAAACAACTACATTCTGAAGCACTTTACAAAACATGGCTAAGGTTCAAGAAGAAGCTTCAGAATGTGCCAAATCATAGGATGAGTGGTAGGAGTCTACTTGAAATCTTCTATAGGGTTTTGAACACAAATACTAAGGCTGTAGCAGATACTATCACTGGAGGAGCATTTATGAGTCTGAGGTGGGAACGAGCTTCAGAGATCTTGGATCGTATTACTAAGACTAATCGAGGATGGCATACTCGGGGGGCAGAGACACCAGCTGGTACATATACTGTTGGAGCATCAGCAGCACAATGGGCTTTGGATGAATCTGTAGGTCAAGAGGTTGTACAACTGAGAACAAAAATTGGTTTGCTGGCCAAACAGATTGCGGCTAGAGATGCTGAAAAGATGCATGACGTAAGTGCACAGGGAAAAAAATCTAAGCATGGCTATTATAAATCTGATGAGGAAGCTAAGTACTTGGATTGAGAAGTGGTGGGTTTCTGAGCCAAGGGCCAAGGGTCTAATCAAGAATCTTGGAACTCGAGGCAAGGAAATCAAGGTCGAAACTATTATGAAGACAATTACAATAGGTCAGGCTATAGAGACAGAGAGCGAGATCGTGTTGGAGATTGGAGACAAAAAGATGATTACAAGGAGAAGAGAGGTACTTATGTTCCACTAGGAAACCGTGATACTGACTACGGAAATTCACGAATGGAAACCCTTCTTACCATATTGGTTAAAGGATCAGAAAACCAAGAAAATCGCTTAAAAGAAATTAGGGTGGACATTTCGGGAATAAGTCAGAAAGTTGAATCACACTCAACTGCCATAAAACAGTTGGAGAAATAGTTTGGGCAGATATTGGTGGCATTAAACCAACGCCAACCAGGCACTCTTCCAAGTAACACCATCCAAATCCTAAAAATGACGGTCATTATTTAGCCATTACTACAAGAAGCGGAAAAAGCACAACTGACCCTTCTATACAAACAGATAATGGTAAGAGAGATGAGCCAGTAGTGGTCGATGAAGAGGTTGAGATGGAGCAAAAAAATTTAGCAGCGAACAACAGTAATAATTTGAAAGTAGAATCTGAAAAGAGGCAGGAAAAGGAGGTTCCACAAGTTTTAAAAACTATCCCACGACCTCCTCCTCCCTTTCCTCAAAGGTTAAAAAAGAAGGCTAAGAAAGGTAAGTACCAGAAGTTTACTAGGATGTTTAAAAAGCTATCGATAAATATCCCTCTTGTTGAGGCTTTGGAGCAGATACCCGATTACACAAAGTTCATGAAAGACTTAGTGAAGAAGAAGAAGAGAACTGCCAGTTTTGAGCCGGCAGATAACTTGCATCATTGTAGTGCAGTTGCTTCGCATTCCCTAGTTGAAAAGAAGGAGGATTTAGGAGCTTTCATAATTCCTTGTACTATCGGGTCTTACAATTTTGTAAAGGTGCTGTGTGATTTGGGTGCTAGCATTAACTTAATGTCACTAGCCGTGTTCAAGCAGTTGGGGTTGGGAGCACCAAAATCAACTTCTATGAGGCTTCTTATGGCAGATAGAACTATGAAAAAGCTAATGGGCATTCTATATGATGTTTTGGTGAAAGTTGTATATTTTATTTTTCCAGCTGAATTTGTAATTCTAGATTGTGAAGTTGACTTTGATGTTCCTATTATCTTGGGGAGACCATTCCTTTCCACTGGCCGTGGTTTGGTTGACATGGAAACTGGGCAGATGAAATTCAGGTTAAATGATGAACAAGTTACTTTCAATATTTGTCATTCCATGAAGCAACCGAAAGATATGCAGGTGATTTCTGTAGTTGATACACTTGATGAGAGTGCCATAGTCGTTCCAATTGAAGAAAGGTTGGGGGTAGAAGCTCTTGCTACTGTGGTTATGAATTTTGATAGTGATGGTATTGAAAAATACGATGAGATTGTACGAGCGCTTGCTGGTAGGGGATCCTAAACTTATGCTCTGAAAAAAATTAATCTCAATTTAAAGAATAGGCTGACCCTACCGTCTTGCCCTTCTGTTGAGGAGCCTCCAGTCTTAGAGCTTAAGGCTCTTCCTTCTCACCTTTACTATGTATTTTTGGGAACCAATAACACCTTGCCTGTAATCATTTCTGCTGAGTTAGCAGGATGGCAGGTAGAAGCTCTGGTTTCGGTATTGAAGAAATTTAAGAAGGCCATTGGTTGGTCTATTAATGATATTATAAGGATCCGACATTTTTACTCATAAGATCCAGCTTGTTCCTGAGTGTATACCAAGCATTGAGCACCAACGTCGTCTAAACCCACATATACAGAAAGTTATGAAGAAAGAAATCATCAATTAGTTAGATGCAGGTGTGGCTTACCCCATTCCAGATAGCAAGTGGGTAAGCCCAGTTCAGTGTGTTCCAAAGAAGGGAGGAATCACTGTAGTTCCAAATGATAAATATGAATTGATCCCAATGAGTCCAGTAACCAGATGGAGGGTTTGCATGGATTATTGAAAACTAAATTCTTGGACCGAGAAGGACCATTTTCCCATGCCCTTCGTGGACCAGATGTTAGACCGCCTTGCTGGTAGAGGATGGTATTATTTCCTCGACGGTTATTCGGGTTATAATCAGATTTTCATCATGCCCGAAGACCAAGAGAAGACCACTTTTACTTGTCCATATGGGATGTTTGTGTTCAAGAGGATGCCTTTTGGATTATGTAATGTACCGACAACTTTTCAACGTTGCATGATGTCTATTTTTTCTGACATGGTGGAAAACACTATTGAGGTATTTATGGATGATTTTTCGATTGTAGGAGACTCTTTTAATGATTGCTTGGCCCACATTACTAAGGTATTGCAAAGGTGTGAGGAGTGCAATTTGGTGCTAAATTGGGAGAAATATCACTTTATGGTCAAAAAAGGTATTGTGTTGGGTCATCGAATCTTGAAGAAGGGTATCGAAGTAGACAAAGCAAAGATTGAGGTGATTGAAAAATTACCTCCACCCATTTCTGTGAAAGGGATTCAAAGTTTTTAAGGTCATGCTGGCGTTTATAGAAAATTCATTAAGGATTTCTCTAAGATTGCACATCCGTTATGCAAACTTTTGGAGAACGAGGTAAAGTTTGTGTTTGATGAGGCATTACGAAAAGCTTTTGAGTGTCTAAAAGGGAAATTGACTTCAGCCTCCATTATTATCTCACCAGACTGGACGATGCCATTTGAGGTTATGTGTGATGCTAGTGGAGTAGCTTTGGGTGCAGTCCTTGGCCAAAGATATGAAAAGATTTTACATCTAATTTACTATGCTAGCAATGCACTTAATCCAACTCAAAAGAACTACACTGTGACTGAACAATAGTTGTTGGCAGTGGTCTTCGCTTTCGAGAAATTTCATTCTTACTTGATTGGCACAAAGGTAATTATGCATACAGACCATACAACACTTTGGTATCTTATGTCGAAGAAAAATGTTAAGCCAAGATTGATTAGGTGGGTGCTTCTACTGCAAGAATTTGATTTTGAAGTCAAGGACCGAAAGGGAACTGAGAATCAGGTCTCTAACCATCTATCACGCCTTGAGGAGGAGGCCATGCTTAAATTAATGGATGATCTTGGTATTGATGATACTTTTCCATATGAGCAAGTGCTGGAAGCATCACAAGACTTAATCCATTGGTTTGCAGATTTTGCCAAATTTTTGGCAAGTGACCTATTCCCAAAAGAGATGTCGTACCAGCAATGGAGGAGATTCATGCATGAGGTGAGAAAATTCTTCTGGGATGAGCCTTACCTATTTAGAGTATGTGCAGACGGTATAATTCAAAGGTGTATCCCAGAGGCTGAAATGATGAGTATCTTGGAAACATGTCATTCATCTCCAGTTGGGTTCATCATGGTGGTACGCGGACTGTGCACAAGATCTTAAAGTGCGATTATTATTGGCCTGCCATCTATAAAGATGCTCATGACTATGCTCGGGCTTGCGACCAATGTCAAAGACAAGGGAATATCTCACGCAGACATGAACTTCCTATGACAACTATCCTTGAGCTCAAATTGTTTGATGTATGGGGAATTGATTTTATGGGCCCCTTTGTAAGCCCACATGGGATGAAACACATTTTGGTAGCTGTTGACTATGTTTCTAAATGGGTGGAGGCGATTTCGTTTCCCAATAATGAAGGAAGAAGTGTCACGACATTCTTGAAAAATAACATATTTTCACGATTTGGTACACCTCGAGTAATCATTAGTGATAGAGGGTCCCACTTCTGCAATCGGCTGTTCAAGACCTTACTTGAAAAATATGGTGTCAAACATAAGGTTGCAACACCCTACCATCCTCAGACGAGTGGGCAATCTGAAGTGTCAAATCGTGAGATTAAGTCTATTTTGGCAAAGACGGTGAACACCAATAGAACTGATTGGACGAGAAGATTAGATGATGCTTTATGGGCTTATCAAACTGCATTCAAGACACCTATTGGTGCATCTCCATATCAGCTGGTTTTTGGTAAATCGTGCTATCTGCCTGTCGAACTTGAACATAAAGCATTATGGGCATTGAAGAGGTTGAATCTGGAATAGAGTGGCGTGGCTAAATTAAGGCTAGATCAGATGAATGAGATGGATGAATTTCATCTACGGGCTTATGAAAGTTAAGCACTTTATAAAGAAAAGATGAAACTGTATCATGACCAAAAAATTGAACGACGAGAGTTTTATCTGGGAGATTTGGTGCTACTTTATAACTCCAAGCTTTGCCTTTTTCCTGGAAAACTGTGGTCTAAATGGTCTGGACCATTCACTGTTGTTAGGGTATTCCCACATGATGTCCCTTTTAAGGTCAATGGTCAGCGTGTAAAGTACTATGTGGGAATCACGGAAGAAATAAAGACATGTGAGGAGCTTAGTCTTGATGAAGTCTGAGTTGTCAAGCTGGTCATGTCGTTCCACGACGTTAAATCAGGCGCTTCATGGGAGGCAACCCATGGGCTGGTTGGTAAAGTCTGAGTAACCAACCTAGCCAAGTCGTGCCACGACGTTAAATCAGGTGCTGCTTGGGAGGAAACCCAAGGTCTGAGTAGGTTGTGATCTAATCAGTGGAGGATAAGTAGCTAGAATTTGCAATATTGAACTACATATGTTCAATATAACCTACGACACTGATTCACGGGACGTAAGTTCATCAACGTAACGTGGGTTGGTACCGTAGAAGTCAGAGAAAATTTCACTCCTGCAGGAATCGACCTATGCCAAGGACCCACGTGATGTAGGTCAACCCACGTCATGTGGGTGGTTCCATGAAAAGCAGAGAACATTTCACACCTGCAGGAATTAACCTACGTTAGGGACCCACGTGACGTAGGTCAACCCACATCACGTGGGTGGTTCCATGAAAAGCAAAAAATCAAGTTAACCCAAGATCCGACCCGACCCGACCAAACTCCATATATATTTCGATATACCCCTCAAATTCGACCCAAATTTCAAATCCAAATCCTACCATAAACCCTATTTTCAAAAATTCAACAAATTCTCATAAACCAAATCCAAAATTCTTAAATTCCCACATACCAAATTCTAAATTCATCAAATCCTCACCACCTAAACCCCACAATCCCCAAAATCTGACCCACCCAATCCAAAACTGACCCACCCACCCTAAGACCAGACCTACCCAGCCCGATATCTAACCCACCCAACCCAAACCTGATAAAAACCCGACCCAATGCCACCCAAATCAAACCCTAAATATGGAGACATGGATTCTTCCTCACGAATTCGAACTAAAAATCTTGAATTTACAACTAGGTTACGTGATGAACCTTCGGTGTCAGATAAAAATAGATCCAAAGAAGTATACAAGTTGGCTACCGATGATGCTGCACTGGTACCTCTTACCACGAAGTTACAAACTAGGGTACAAACTCCTGCCCGGGCTGCACTTCAGCCTATCCCGCAACCTGCCAAACCAGCTGCTCCTGATCAGTCTTCTGATTCTGCCCCCCAGTCTGAAGAGGGGGAGGATGCTTTTGTAACCGGTGATGAATAGGAGGTTGATGTTTCTGGATCTGAGGATAATGCTGAAGGACCTGATAATTCCGCAGTAGAGGCGACAACATCTATTTCTGGCACTGGGGGGCAAAATTCTATGACTTCCTCCCAGAGAATGAGGGACTTTTATGATAGGGATGCCGAACTTACTGAGCGGGGCATGTGTAGATGCAGTATTACTGAGGAGCCTCGATATCGGTTAGAGGAGTTAAAAGCACTACCCGATATTAAGGTAGTATTTGATCATTATGGATTTGGGTGGATGAGAGAGCCTCCTGTTCACTATAGCCCAGAGTTGGTCCGCGAGTTTTATGCTTCCTATGCTGCGTCTATTAAGTTGATCATACCTATTAAGTAGAGGCTTTGGGACCAACCACCGTTGCCTCACACTTTGGTTCAGGAGACCAGAGTAGATATCTCTGAGCAGACCATCCACAGATTCTTGTTTTGGGCTGAACGTCCATTTCCAGCCATGACTGCTGAGTTTGATCACCGTATAGAGACAGTCAGAAATAGGACTAAAATATGGGATACCGATCAGCGATTGGAGTTGCTATGGTGGATTGCTGGGTATATAGCATAGGATGGTATAGATGCTAGTTGGGTAACTGGGAAGCTGGACATCAAGAAGTCCATGCTCCACTTTGCGGGCCAGTTTTGGTGGTTGGTGGTTAGGCATTGTTTGATTCCAACTAATGCTGATAATTCACTCATTTTGGATTGGTCTGTTTTGGTAGCGAGCATCATCGCCAGATATGACATCAACATCGCTCGTTATATTATTAGGGAGATCCATAAGCGCGCCTTTTGAGATTTTACTAGCATCCCTTTTCCTTGTCTAATTTAGGGTCTATGTGATAGTGTTGGTATGGTTAAGATGCCTGCAGTAGATCATTATATTGAGGTGACCCGCATTGCAGATATTGGGTTGATGCAGCAGCGGGGATCTCACCCAATTTTTTCGTGGAGGTCTCAACCTCTCGTGTCATCAAAAGCTACCCTTTTTGAAGGCCTGGAGATAGAGAGGATCCAGTTAGTACGCTAGCACCGGTGAGTATACCTGAGACTGTACGTGTACCTACTGAGGGCACAGGCTCGGTGATTGAGGATGAGGTCACAGGCACTACAGCACCACCGCCCCCCTCTGGTATGGTTTCAGTTTTGAGGGACTTCCTGCAGCAGTTGGTGGATCGGCAGGCGCAGATGTTTGAGAGGCAGGCTCACACTGAGGCCCAGATATCTAAGTTGGTATCTCAGCTTAAGCCATGGGTTAGGACCATGGTAGAGGCTGCATAGGCTTGAGTGGAAGCCCGGATAACTGCGACTATGGATAGATTTATGACAGAGCTACATGGGCGAATTGATAGCTTTGAGACACGGATGGCCACTCGGATGAGTTCAAAATAGATTCCTGATATGGCAGGATTGACACAGGAGCTGGCTGTATTGAGAGAGGAGGTTAGTGCTTTGGCACCGATCAGTACTCATGTCATTCCACCTATGCCCGTTTCGGCCCCGATGAGGCTGGCTTTTGAGATGGATTTGTTTGCTGAAGAGGAGCCTCCTATTGATAGAGGCAAGAGACCACGTAGTCTGGAGGATCAGGTTGATAGTGGTGATGAGTTTGAGGGTAATTTTCGGAGAGCGGTTAAGGCCTCTAGAGTAGAGTACCATGCCAATCATATTGCTCAAGAGGAGAGGGCACGGGGTGTATCCTCTAGTCAGGCACCCCCTTCACCGAACGCACCTAGAAGAGAGCCCAGAGAGCATGCTGATGATCCCATATTGGATGGGCCTATATCCGATGCCTAGGGAGCCACAGGTATGTCTTCACTCCCTTACACTTATGATATTGCTATCTTGCACTGGGGACAGTGCATCATTATTTTGTTGGGGGTGGGGGTATAACACCAATTGGAGTTTTTTGTTGCCGTGTTTCTTTTCCTCCAAGTGTGCTATCATAGTAGAACCAACATGTTTAGGTATTTATTTAAATTATTAGGTGTATTCGTGTTTAATTAGGAGGAAAATAAGGGAACAACCTTAGTGCAGTCTAGTTTTGAACGTGTTTTGATGTTGTTTATGATTGTCTAAAGGATACCCTCCTGAAAATTTTTGTTTTAAATTATTTATGTAGTATGTTAGTTTTTGACAGCTGTTGGATCTTGTTATGGCGTTAGTATTATCGGCAGAATAACTGTAGCTAGTATTGCATGAACTGGATAGGTAGTAGTTGATAGTGTAACCCTATGCTATGTGTGTGTGAGGTCATTACCTAGTTCACTTTGTGTGTATGATCCAGAACTTGCCCGATTAGTCTTGCTTAGGTTATAGGATAGTGGTTAGAAAAGGATCATAGGCCGTTTTTGAATAAGTCCACTTTTAGCCTAAATGCCTGACCAAATGAATTAAGTATCCCTTGATCCCGAGTTTGAGACTTAATTAACCTATTTCTGTCGTTAGCTTACTCACCTTTCCATTTTGACTTACAATGAACATGTCTTGGCCCTGGTCCCTCCTTGGACATTGTGTACCTCAACTCAAGCAAATCGCTTAAGTTGAAGGTGGCTATCATAGGGGTGCGTAGTTTGACTTGGGTATGAAGAACGAGTTCGTAAAAGAAAAAGAGAACAGATTTGGGTGTGAAAAGAAAAAAATGATGAGTGAAACAAATAGAAATTGCAAAAAAAAAAAAAAGAGTTTTGTTTTGAAAGAATGAAGAAAATCACACCCGAAAATCTGAAAATAAATGAAGGAGAATAAGGGAGAATAAATAAGCATGGTTGAAAAGAGGAGCCAAAAATAGTGTAGTGTCAAGGAGGGTTGAGTCACTATATCCATATGTACCACACCTGTCCTCAAGCCTACATTACAAGCCGATGAAAGTCCTATATTGATCCTAGTCCTACGGTCCGAGAAATTAAGGTATTGAAAATAAGGGCAAGCCTATGACAGTTCACGCATATTGTTTGAACTTCTTTGTGAGAGAGAGTGTTTAGACCCAGTCCCTGCTTTGATATTCATTAGTATACTGTGAGTGTATGAGACTTCTTTGTTGTGAAAGTACATTGGGTTGCATTGATAGCTGCTATTTGTTCGGATGATGTCATTTGCATATATGCTAACTTGTTTGTTCATAATCTGATGCCATCACTTGATCCCTTCTATGTCATGATAATATGCTGCATGTATACACACTGTGGTTTTGATTTGCAAGTAGGAGGGGTCAGAAAAGTTTTTAGGTCAAAAGCAATGAGTCAACTGCCGTAGGTCCCTTAGGTTTCTCTTAGTTAAGCATCATCATTTTTATTTTATTTTGTTTGCCTGAGGACATGCAAACGTTCTAAGTTGAGGGTGTTGATGTGCCATGGTTTCATGACACTTTCGATGCTTAAAACAAGGAAATTATGCAATAACTTGGGTATGTTTTGTAGGTATGATGTTTTTTATGTTCTATATTGCAGGAGAATAGGTTTTTGGAGGCAAAATGATCAATAAGGAAGAATCATAATGGAGTATCTGAAGATGAAAGAACCACGTCCTGCACCAGAGATGTGACTCACGACAGGACTCATGTGCCGTGAGTCCACCCACGTGATGTGAGTGGGTGTCGTGCATCAACTTCAGAGATGTCCAATGTTGCCTAATTTCTACGAAACTGCCTTACGTGGCATGACTTGGTTCCACGACACCAAGTCACGATACCGTGGAAAGTTGCCGACTCTATTTTCCTATTTTGTTTAGGATAGGATTCATCTTGTATCTATAAATACCCTTGTATTGTCCGATGTTCAGGAGTTAGTCAGTATATTATTTTGAGACATATTTCCAGTATTTTGACGCATTATTGATTTTGTAATCTTGGATTACCAGTTCTAGGATTTTTATTAATATTGAGATTTCAGAGTTTTCTCCATTATCGTGAGTTTACAAGTATGTTTTCATCTTCAAATTCTTCTTGTGTTCTTACAATAATGAGCAGCTAAACCCATTAACTAGGGTTGTGTGAACCATGAGGAATTAACGAAACAAGTTAAGTGCAAAGCAATTCTGAACCATTGTGAATGAATGTATTGTTATTACCTTCGTTATAATTGATCTTCTAACAGTTGCAAACGTTAGATACTCTCCTGTATTCTAGACTTGCCCGAGAGAGAGGTAAAGATAGGGAAAAGGGAATAACAATAGAGATTTGAAGCTATCAACCTTCATCTAATCACTTGAGTCATAACAGGGATAATTATCTGAGATCCAGGACAAGTGTTAGTAGTGCGACACTCAGAGACATAGAGGAGAAGAGTAAAATTCGTCTAACCAAGGTCGAGAGACATTTAGATGAACATATCTTGTTAGATTTTGCATGCAACGCAGTGGGACAGTTTTTCCAAGCACGAACAACCGGTAAAGTTAAGGAATCATTGGGGATCACAGTCCTAGTGTATTTCTCATATTGTTTACAAATCCAAAAATCAGCAATTGTTATTGATACCATTTATTCACAAACCCCCCCAGTTTCACGTATTTGCCAATTACTCAGACTAGCATTCTACATAATTTCATCCTAGTCCCTGGGATCGACCCCAACCTAGTTGGGTTCTATATTTGATACAGCGACCGCATTATACTTTTCTGAAGGTATATTTTGGGCGACATCCACATACATATATAGGCACTCCATAAATATGATGAATGTATGCATGCAATATGTTCGTATCATCTCATCATCATTTCAACATCATCATCAATATTGTCTCACATTACCTCATCATCATCATATCATTATCTCGACATCATCAACATAATATTATCATCTCAATATGATCTTAATATCATCACATTATCACCTCATCACTATTATATCATCAAATCAACATCTTCAATATCACAATATCATCTCAATGACATGCTCAATGTCATATGTCGATGCAATATACTGTAAGCAGTCATAATATCTCAAGTAGTGCTTGAAAATAATCACAAACACTAAATTCATATATAAGCACAAAGCCAAATAAATCTTTGCTACCCTCATAATCCCTATAATACCGAAAGTTATTCAATCCCCTATCTATACAGCCTGAGATATCAATAACCATATGCAGAACACATAGAGCACCCCTTCCAGATGACACTTAATGACTCATACTCACCGACACATGCTCATACTCTCAGGTCATATATTATGCCTTCACCTAACACCCTAACCCAAAATACTATGTGTGACCCTAATCCTTACACTTCCATTACTTTGTGACCTCCCTCTGGGACACTAAATCTCCCTCTCTAGCTTTTCTTCTCATTTACCTGACCCTAATAACAACACTATCATTCACCTAACCACAACCACATATGTATGCTCCCATGACTCCTCTTACCGACTAACATATGCCACTACACTCGGGTCTCACATTTCCCCTCTATCTATTCCCAAACAACTCTACTGGGTTCCTATGAACTCACAAACAACCTACACTAATCCCCACTTGCGCTCATCTCATTCGTCAGCCACTCTTACCTTTTTTATAATCTACTAACATGCTTATAACCTTCAACTACCTCTAATTCATACAAAATTATACTTTGGAAACATAAGGAGGAAACCAGTTTGATAACACATTTATTATAATAATTCAGTTAAACTTAATCCAGTTATTATCATTTCGTTCATCTAAACTTCATGCCTGAAGGCCTAAGGCATGAAATCTCCCGACATTAATACCATTATTACATGCATCTAGCCCAAGTCTACTATAATTAACTATAACCTACCTCGTATATGAAATCTACTATTATAGAGGGTGGGGAGTGGTCCCATGCATGTATAGCCTCTTCTAACATTGGAATCCCATCGGTGCCTCCAAAATTACCCTCATAAAGCATGAACTATGAAATCTCATTATTTTAGGTGTTAGGTTTGTTTGGGGTGTTTTTGGAGGAAAGGGACGACCTAAGAAGGCTCAGTTGAAGAGAGGATTTTAATAAATTCTTGGGGTGGCTACTACCCAACTGCCGTTGCAGCTATGGGCAGCAGGCTTGGCCTAATCTCTAATTTTTTTTGGCCCAATTAATGTTGGGCCCTACTTTTTTCCATGAAATAATTTCTATCATGTCCGGAATAAGGATTTTCTTAGTCACATAATTTTTTCGGGATGTTTTTTGACATAATAATGATTTGGTTCATATCACCCTTTTTTTTATTCAATAGTGTATGGAAGTATGTCTGCCACCTTCTTCAAATGAGTGCCTCACTCATCAATACTCTGTCATCTTCATCCTTAATGCACTTTTCTTGTTCCAGGTCTTGAGCCTTCCTCTATCTTGCCTTAGCTAGCCTATACAACTTCTTATCACTGCCTTTGTCTCCTAGCTCCTGGTACAAGCATTCAAAAGTTGTCATTTTTGTCGTTGTAACCACCAACTTGGCCTCCTAGCCTATCCAATGTTTCTCCAAGCTCCCATAGCCACCAACTTCTCCCCATAACCTGGCTTTGTTAGAAGTTAAGTAACCTTATTAGATCCTCGACGATCATACCCTGACCTCTTCTTCTCTTTAACTCAATCTCCAAATCCATAGCTAAAAGCTCATGCTGAGACGTAAGATTCTCGCCCGAATAACCTTGAAATCCTTGCAAAGGTCCATTTTTTTTATTTGGGTAAACACGTACAGATAATTTTTTTAAAGACCTGAAAGAATGAAAGATTTTGAAGATAATAAATATAAGTAATAGGAAATAGTTCCAAAAATTAAATGTCGGAAAAAAGAAATTACAGCCAATTAATAGAACATACAAGCTGATAATGTTTCAAATATTGTAAGCATTTATGGCAAGTTTGCAAGATTAAATTGTGTGATTAACTAATTCATTACTTTTTCATCCCAAATTTATAGTAACTTAAGACAAACTAAATTGTTTCAGTGTAACCGTCGCTTAAAAAATTCAAAATTAAAATTAACCTTGAGAATAAGATGAAGAAGATGAATTTGGTGGTGAAATATCGATGAAGGTGTAAGAAATGAGTTAAAAAGGCTTTAGAGTATACGGGTTATTAATTAATGGGGTGGGTTGGGGGATCCGGGTCGTGGGTTGGACATTTTAAATTAATTTAATTAATTATATAGGGACCAATGAGGTGGGGCATGCCATTAATGAATCTTTTTTATATAATTTTGGGACTGTTAAAGTGAAGGGCAATATGAAGCCCAAAAGTTGAATGTTAGGGGTATTATGGAGTCAATAGGTGGATGAAGAATATTTTTGTACCATTTCTAATTGATGAGGGGTAATTTTGGCTATTTTCTATTATTTTAAATAATTTTAGCAAAAAGTATAATGAAACAATACGCTATCGTCAACTCCAACCCCATAAGTTCAAATAAATGGGAAAATATTAGGAATCTATTGCCAAGAGCCTACATAGTCTCTTATGAAATTAATTACATCCAATAATTTTTTAACACAAGATGTAAAAAAAGTTAAATTAAGATCATAAATTTTAATATCACTAGATGGGCTCAAATTAGACCATTGACAAATGTCATACCAGAATACAACATTTCGTTAAAAGAAATATGTATAGAAAATTATTTGATTCGATTTCATCTCAAGTATGCACGGACTCAAATTGAACCAATGACAAAAATCATATCAGAAATACAACATTCCGTTAGAAGAAATAAGTATAGAAAATTATTTGATTCGATTTTATCTCAAGTATCTTTTGCTGCAGTCTTTACATGTTGTCTTATCTCTCACGACATATTGTGCAATCTTTTAATAATGACATAACTAAAAAAGGCAACACATTCTTTTAAAATAGATCAAAGAATTAAACTTAGCTTAAGTGTAAAAATGGTATAAGGAAAAATGGATCATGTAACAGAAGAGAAATAGAGTTGTTGATAATGTTGTTTTAAGCAGTGACTATCATTAATTTTAGTTCATCTCTAGCACACTGATGATTCATTTCACAAAATGTTGTTGCTTGTTTAGATTTATGTCATGACCCAAAATAGAGTACGTGATGACACCTGTCACACCCTCTGGTACAAGTAAGTCAATCCCAACCCAAACTCAATACTTAAAGTAAATCAGAAGCGAAAGAAGAAGAATAGAATAGATCCCAAATTATAAAGAAATAATAACTTCAAAGATACATCCCAGGTTTGGTTGTCACTAGTACAAGCCTCTAAATACATAATGATATCAACAAGCTAAGTATCTTAAATGAGGATAAAGCATAAGATAAATAAAGAGAGATCCGAGTAAGCTCAGCGAAGCGTCAGCCACTACCCCAATCTCTGCATTATCAACACTGAAGGAATGCAATCTACGATCTACTACTCGAACCAATACCTACACGGGGTGCAAAAACAAGAAAAAGGGAAAATAAGCAAGGGTGAATATGAAATACGTGTACTCAGCAAGCATCGTCGATAACCGACCCTAATCCAAAGTGATAGCGAGAACCACAACACCAACTACCCAAGTTTTCCCCAATCAATCTACAACCAGCAAATACATCACTTCATCCTAACAGGGTATCCCAACACAACAGTTATAGAAATATCAGTATACATGGTAGGCAAAGTAATCCAGGTGATTTAACACTTGTATTTTATGATCAACAAGTAAAGAAAGTCATTTATGAGGGAGACTCACTAACACGGTATATTAGGCTCAATCAATCATATTCAACCAATAATCTAGGATAAAATAGTGAGAATGTATACTTATGTGTATATCATGCTACCAACAGGTACGATACTATAAGTATCACTAACCAAGCCATAGTCATACCCTATGTCTAATAAATATCTCGACTCCCAAATCAATCAAGAGGTAGTATAATATGATGTAATGTAGGAAAATGAATGCTCAATACACAATATCACAAACAAGATTCAATCACGATATTTTAATACGAAAGTAAATAACCAATAATCAAATGCAATATAAAGAAAACTAACAACACGACAACAACCACATAAGGAAAGTACAATGATACAATGCAATGAAATACAATAATGGTGGGATAATGATAATGGAAGCCATCACATTACTTTTTGTATACACTTTCCAAGCTTCAGCACTTCCAGGCCAGGACCCATGGGGGTTCGCAACCCATATACTTTTATAATCTCAAACTCATAGCTCAATCAACCTTACTGGCACATCCTTCGGTATAGGCATTTTATAAAGTGTCTCATTTTTTTATATAATCAATATTTCTCAATCAACCTTACCGGCACATCCCTCGGTATAGACATTTTATAAAGTGTCAAATTTTCTGTCAAAAATACGTGTTTCTCAATGGTACCAATCTCATGAATATGTATAGATTAAATGAGGATTTAGTGCTCACAACCGATCAGAATGAAGATAATAATCAATTCAATACAGGTATAGATGAGGTCTGAATTAACTCAATATGACAATAATTCATGATATAAGCTATCGCAGGGCACCACTGGTATAAATAGTCATGTAAGATATCAATAATATCATTTTCAACCCCTCACTCGGGCACCACTATAATGATAATGCAATTTAATGCTCAAATAAAGACCATAATATCAAGTCAAGACCCCTCTCGGGCGACACAATAGTAAATAAAGAAATTTAATGCACGAACAAGACCAAATAACAATATATTTTGAAATTTATCCAAACTTAGCTTGTTCTTTACAATAGATCCATGTTTCCCAAAGATTACATCGTTAGACTAAAATACTAAAAGGAAAACTACGCTAGTTAATAACATATGCTAATAGGAGATACTAAACCCCGATAATTACATCCACTATTACATGTCCATTTATACTCTAAGTATTTTCTAAGCCTCAATCCTTCCATCAAATACCAGTTAATAACATAATTATCTCTTAAAAGGTTACTAATCCTCGATCATCACAATAAAATCCACAAAACATGATTCAAGCTCTAAAATAGGTATCCACTATCAATTTATTCAAGGTCAATAAGCCATCTATCTACAATCTACTCTAAGCATGTTTGCAAGACTAACTAAGGTAAGCAATTATGTAACTACAATCCATCAAAAGACTCTGGTACCCGCTGAGATGCTCGCCATTTCACCTAAGTCGGAAACCTAAAACCTAAACAATTCACAATACCAAAGTAAACAAGCGTACAACACATAAACACTTCAAAAAAAATTAAGGTACATCTCAACTTGCCTATATAGAAGATTCGCAAGCCAAAACACAGTCTAAAGCATCAATCAGAAGCTCTACTCCCTCAAATCTTATCAAATATAACATGTACTAGTCAAAAGGAGTCCATCGATAGATTTTAATTCCAGATCTAAAATCACTTCGAAAATCAATTTAAAAAATACAAGAGTAAAATCAGGATATTATTTAAGAATCATGTTCCTCATATCAAGATGAGTCTAAATCTGAAAATCTAACAAAAAAAGAGTTGAAATCAAGCTTTAAATCAAAGAAAACTCATTATGCAATTTACTGTGCAACTGCCCCCCCACCCCACCCCAAATATCATATTTAAAAATCAAGGATTTGAAGGTAGATTTGTAAGAAATTCAATGGGAATTAATAAAATAAAGGTTTAGAAATTACCCACATGAGTTTTTGGTGAAAATATCCTTGAATAAATTGAGCTCCCAAAGGTGAAAGATGGTGAAAATAGGGTTTTAGTCGAGAAAGGGATTTAAAATCTGCCCAGGCATAAAATAGCCTTCGCTAATGAGGACCCCCAGGCCACGAACGCGAAGGTCAAACCGACCCGAGTCCCACGATCGCCGTCGGGACATTGAGAAGATGACGAAGGCCGACCCAATCCTGAAACAAAATACCATTTGCGAACGCGGTCTTTACTTTGCGTTTGCGATGAACCACAAGTAAGATCCTTCGCGTATGCGGTGCCACCATCGCGTTTGCGATGAAGAGTATTTTCTTTCTCCGTAATTGCGACTAGAGGCCCACGAACGTGAAGAAGGATTTATCCCTGCACCAGAACATTAGTTTAGCTATTGGGTCTTGGAAAACTAGTCGTGATTGAACCGTCGGGATTTGTTCGGGACCCCATAGAAACAAACCAATAATGCTAATAGGATAAATTTAATAGTTCAGAATCAATGAAACTATCAGATTTTCGAAAAGAGATCATTTACAATGAATTAACCCCTAGATACCCCTTTAGGCCAAATTTAACTAGTTTTCATTTAAGAGGTCAAAATGCAAAATAAAGGCTCAGGTCCCGAACTAACTATGCTACTAACCCAAAATCGATATTCCAGATCTAAAGGAACTATCCAAATCATCATTCGATGCATGGATCACAAAACATTGACTGAATTCAATTTAACCCCTTTTAAAGGATATTCAAAACCACAAACTCATAAAAATTACTCTGGAATGCATCGGGGACCGAGCAAACCATTCTTGCAACTCATAAATGATATAAAGCAACCACTGGGAAGGGAAAAATGGTCAAAACACAAAAAATTCTAAAAATCACTATGAGAGTTATTACATTATCCGCCACTAAAATTCACGTTCGTCCTCAAATGTATAAGTAAGAAAAGTGTCAAACAAACAAAGGATAGAAAATACTCTCGTAAACCTCAACCAAGCACTCCAAAGAGGAGTCACAACTATAGAACTACCGGTCTCGCTATGGAATCCAAAATCTTTCACTCAATGACTCACAAGGCCACAACAAAAGCACCTAAAATCAAACTTTCAATGAAGCTGAGTTTCCTTTATTACCAAACTTTCACTATACTCAGATTGAGTAGAACACAACATAAGTTCCGACATTCCCGACTAAGCTAAATCTAGCAAAGACCACAAAACCAGAAATCATACTCGGACCATTACAACACCAAGGAACCCATGAAACTACATAGCCATTTACTAAGATACTGAATCAACCTACTCAAGGACGATTCCATATCTATCAAAATTGGCAACACCATATCCTCAAACTAAAGCAACTGGGCCTGAAATAAATATCAATGCCACATAAAACCTCAAAAGTCACACTTAGTACACCTAGCTCACTATCTAAATAGTCATGTCCATATGCTCAGCCCTTTGAGGTAATCGAGAATCATCATATAACTCTGTATACCATAGAAATACATATCACAATGGTAGCAAGTACATGTAACTCATCAATATATCCCAAGCAGTCCTCATTACCTAAATGACACAAATCAGCCCAAAGTCCTCACTAATCCAGTAGAACAAACAACCTCTCTGACTATACACGCCTTAGTAACCCATTATATCTGGGATAATCAACCCATAGAAGAAGAGCAACCATCACTATAACTCACTGATGGATGCCAAAATCACAAATTAAAACTCGGGAAAGTCACCACTAGACTCCTTATAAGTCACTGATGAATCACACTATTGGGACTTCAAATTTCTAACTCGAACCCATAGCTAATTTCTGAAAATATCAAAATTCCTTATGTATAAGTTCCTTATCTTTTTCTTAACTCAATTCCTATTCGGTATTCTTTAACATAAGAGTCATGAAATAATAAGGCATACTCTAATCAAAACTCACGAGCAAGAATATTCCAACCAATTAGCTACAAAGTAAGAAATGTTGTAAGCAAGTTTCCTTTCCATTTGAAACTCTCTCCAAATCAAAGCAAGAATTCTTATAAGATGAATTCCTTCAAGTCTAATCGAGGAGTGTTCAATACCTAAAAGTCTTTCACATAATCTATGCTAATCACTAAGGAAGTAACAAATTGCAAGGCAAGAACGCCTAAAAATCTTTCCTTATCCAACCAAAATCTTGTACTTGCAATCCTTTCGAATTAGTCACATGAAAAGCCTAGTCCTTCACAAGGTCTACCACTGACAAGAATCAATAGACATTCTACAATCTGATTACAATAAAAACCTAGAATTGGTCCATCATTATTTCACAACATAACCAATGAGAAGATCGTATCCATATACACAAAAATCCATAATACTCAAATAAATCAAACCTAATATGGTGATATACTTTTAATAAGTCGCAACATAGGATCAACACACTCAATCCACCACTAAAGAATCATCTATGGGGTAGCAATATCAAAAGACCCAATAAAACTCATGAATTATATCAAGGCGCCCAATGTCGAATAAGTAAACACATAAAGTGTGTAGAATCACAGTCAAATACTACCAAGATAGATCAAAGGTGTACCAAAATCATACCTATGGCTACTGCACCAGAAGCTCTTTCCTCGATTTCATCCTGTGGAATATGATACTAAGACCTGTCATCTTTTAGAGCAATTGAGGAGGTATCTCTCTATTTATGCTGTAGGTAATCCCTCCCATAGTGACCAAGATCTCCATATAAGAAGCAACTCGAAGAAGTTGGAGACTGTTGAACTGGGCCTAAAGGACCTTACCAGCCGCCAAGATCTAACCTCCTCTGAGAAAAAGCACAAGGATCCTGACCTCTACCATATATGTCGCTATTGCCATCAAGTCCATGGGACATTTGGCCTGCACGTCTCTCATATCTCCACTTAAACTCCTTTAGAAACTCTTGAGCAAACTGATCCCATGAAAAAGAAGGTGACTGAACTGGTTTACTCTCTACAAAAGTCCTCTACCACTATCTAGCTGGTCCAAAGAATTGAAAAGCCGTGAAATCTACTCCATTAGAGGCTACCAAGCCCAAATTGTGCAACCTCTCATGGAAATCAAGCAAGAACATATAAGCATCGAACCTAGGATCTCCATCAAATCGAGGAGCATCTGTCCTCATGAACTTTACATTCCTACTCTGTCCCTTCATGGACATAAAGGGTAAGGTCACTAGATGTGGAGCGATCCTTGGTAATACCTCGCCCACATTAGGAGAAACTGTAGTCAAATGTGCATCTGGAGTTTGATGTCCCAAAGTAGCATGTCTAATCAAAGTAGGAGCCACCCTCTTAAGAAAATCCAACACTTGTACCAAGCAATCCTCAAGCATAGGTATGGTCAAGATCACAGGCGGTGTCAACACTAGCCTCAACCCCTCTACCTCAATAGACCTAATATCACAAGCAACTCCAGAACCTGATGAGGCAATCCCAACCTGACCTCTAACTAGTCCAAATGTTCTAATTAGACCTCTGCCTCAGCCTCTGTGCCTCTGCTTTGTACCAAAGACACACACTATAAATCTCTAGCAAAGGAAAAACGCATCCTTACCATTTGTAAGAGAGTGAATAAAAGTTTTTGAGTAGTATTAAGCTATGAATGCATAAAGTAGAATGAAAAAATGAATTTCTCCTATCTATCTCGAAGATAAATAATGGATGTCTTCGCACCGATCTATAAGACTCTATAAGACTTGGTTTTACTAATGAGACCAATGAATTTGGGGCCCTGATACTAATTTTTCACGACCAAAAATAGAGTATGTGGTGGAACTTGTGACACCATCCCGTACAGGTAAGCCAATCCTAACCCAAACTCAATACTTAAAGTAAATCAGAAGTGAAAGAAGAAGAATAGAATAGATCCCAAATTATAAAGATGAAATAATAACTTCAAAGATACATCCCAGCTCTGATTGTCAATAGTACAAGCCTCTAACTATAAAATAATATCAACAACTAAGTATCTTAAATGCGGATAAAGCATAAGATAAATAAAGAGAGATCCGAGTAAGCTCTGTGAAACGTCAGCCACTACCTTAATCTTTACACCAACAACACTGAAGGAATACAATCTACAATCTACTACTCGAAACAATACTTGTACGGGGTGCAGATAATAACAAAAAGGGAAAAGAAGTAAGGTTAAGTATGAAACACGTGTACTCAGCAAGCATCATCAATAAACGAGCCTAATCCAAAGTAATAGTGAGAACCACCACCCCAACTACCCAAATTTTTCCCAATTAATCTACAACCAATAAATACACTACATCATCCTAACAGTAAATCAAAACATAACAGTCAGAGAAATATCAGTATACAAGGTAGGGACAGTAATCCAGATGAATTAACACTAGTTATTTTATAATAAAAAAGTAAAGGAAGTGATTTATAAGGGAGGCTCACTAACACGATATATCAGGCTCAATCAATCATATTCAACCAATAATCTGAGATAAAATAGTGAGAATGTATACTTATGTGTATATTATTCTACCAACATATGCGACACTACAAGTCTCACTAACCAAGCCATAAACATACCCTACATCTCATAAATATCTCAACTATAAAATCAACTAAGAGGTAGTATAATAAGCTGTAGTGTAGTGAAATGAATGCTCAATACACAATATCACAAACAAGGTTCAATTGCGATATTTTAATACTAAAGTAAATAATTAATAATCAAATGCAATATAAAGGAAACTAAGTACAAAACAACAACTACATAATGATTCAAGATAATGAAATGTAATGATGGTGGGATAATGGTAATGAAAGCCTTCCTATGACTTTTCATATACACCTTCTGTAAAGACATATTTTATGAAAACTTGCTTTTTTTGTGTTTTGACTATTTTTCCCTTCCTCATAGTTTTTGCATGTTGGTTTTGGAGTGTGGGGATGATTGGCATAGTTCTCGATGCGATCATGAGTGATTTGAGCTAGTTTGAGATTGTTTTGAGGCTTTATAAGCCAATAGTTGACTTCGATCAATCTTTCTTGTTTTGAGTCTCAGATGATGATTTGGACTGTGCCTGCAGATTTAGAATGTAAAATTTGGGTTAGTAGCATGGTTGGTTTGGGTTCAGAACCTTTATATCTCATTTTCACCCTTCTGTTGGAAAATAGTGAAAAAGGGGTCTCGGGGGTTAATTTATTGGAATAGTTTTTTTTCAAAAATCTGACATCCCCATTGAGTCTGGAATGTTGAAATTAGCCTAGTATCATATATGGTTTAATTCTGTCGGGTCTCGATCGAATCTCGAGGGTCCATTCAGAGATATTTCTACACTTGGAAAATCTACTGGTGCAGCATTTTCTGGTGCATCAGGGCTGCACCAGGCCTTTCATAGCGATCCCGTGGCCACATGTTACGATTTCGGGACTTGATGGAATTCTTTATCGCGATCACATGGTGGTGGTGCTGCGATCACGATGGGTTAATCTGGGGATCGGGTCAGGTTGACTCATCATGATCGCGAGGCCCAGCTACGTGACCGCGATGACCAACTCAATGGTCGATCAATGTTGACCCTCATAATTATGAGGTGGGGTCTACAATCTTGAGGTACTATTCTCAAAACAGTATAAATTCCCTATTTTCACAATTTTACTCTATTTTTAGACCTCCAAACTTTGAGAAACGCAATTTTCGAGGGTTTCTTCATCGAGTTTCATGTGGGTAACTTCTAAACTCTTAATCCCACTATTCCCATTGAGTTTATCTTTGAAATCACCTTTTAAGCATTATTTTGAAATGAATATTTGGGGTTTTTACCGGTAAAGATTAAAAGGGCTTTTTCTTTGATTTGGACCTCGTTTTTAACTCATTTTTGCATGGGTTCTCATCTATAGACTCTTTTAACCTTGGGAAATGTATTTCTAGAGAAAAATTTTGGTTTTACCCCTCTTATTTTTGAACTCATTTTTCAAGTCCATTTTGAACCCGACTTAAATATGGGTAATATGTGTATTGTTGGCTTTCGTTTAATGCATAAATGCTATATTTGTATGGTTTAGTTGATTCCGAGGTCGTTTGAAAGGGGAAAGCTCTGTGTTGAGGGACTTTAGGACCAGATTTTGTCGTTGCAAGGTAGGTTATGGCTTAACTTCTTTCAGATTGAGGTGGGTAGTTAATAAATAAGTAAAACATGCTATGGGTTGAGAAAAATAACTATGGGTTTCATATTTGGAGATTATTATTACTATTTTGTGCCCGTGTGGGGGCTTATATTCAGTGATTATTGATTTGTTATATCTGATATTGTGTGTTGCCCGAGTGGGGGCCTTATTTGACATCATTGGCCTTATTTGTGCATTTATATGCCTTGTACTAGATATGATGCCCATGCGGGGGTTTAAATTGTTATTATAGGCCTTATTGAGCATTGATTACATTATTACGATAGAAAAACTGGAGTTAGGAGTTGACATGATATTAATGATGTCTTACATGCATATTTATTCAGATAGTGCCTAATTAGAGTTGATAATCATGAATTGTGGACATATTGAGTTGATTCTGAGCTCACTTATATACATGTATTGAATTCATTAGATATATTCATACTGGTTTGTTGTGAGTACTACATCCTTATTCCATATATACATTCATGAGATGCTGGTACCATTGAGGAACATTGCTTTGAAAGAAAATAAGACATTATTATAAAACCCTCTCCGTGAACACGACCCGGAGAGGTGAGTTGAGTTGAGTTGACATTGTGATCGAAATATGAGTTATAGTAAATGGGTTGCGAACCCCTCATGGGTCCTATTACGGAGCTGCGAGCTTGATAGGTGTATCATCATCATTGCATTGCATTACATATGCATATTTTGGGATTCTTTTAGTTTTCCTTGATTGGTGCTTAGTTTTCAGTGTATTTTCACATATATTTGTGTTGTCTCTATTAATGTGTAATATATATATTAGAACTGCTAGTGGAGACGGTGTGAACTATCTTTTGGGACTTTTCTGCTTGCAGGTGACATGCTCAATATATTATTTACTTGTCTTATTTTCTTCTTTGGTCAATCGGTCTATGATATCTACTAAGTATAAGTGGACCGTATTCACCCCTACTGTGCCCTTTCAGTACAGATTCGAGTATGAGTACAAGATGCAGTAGCTGATTCTGTGTGGATTCGGAGTGGTGTTCGAGGTATTGAGTGCGCTAGGGATTTCAAAGCTGACTCCTGTTGCGACCCAGCTATACACGCAAGTGTACGTGATCGTTCAAGTAATATAATGGCTCCTTTAAAAGAGCCGGATATCAAACCCAAGGGACTTTCGTAAATAGAAGTCAATTTTAGACGTCAAACAGTAATTAAAAACTAGTGTTGTGAAAAGGAAGAGGGATTTGTTACTAAAAATTAAATGATTGCGGACTATAAACTACTATCTTCGCTACCATAACTTCAGTTTTCGCAAATAGATTTAAAAGTCAATAAAAAGTAAATTCCCAGGGTCAAGGCACTCCGACCGTCATCTCTTGAGCATAAATGTTACTAATTCAAGCAATTTGAGTCGTTTATCTTGGTTATTGATCACGAGGTTAATGTTACAATTATATTCGTCTCCAAACTATAACCTTCTACTAGAAATTGGAAACCTAACTACATCATTGAGCGGTGATAGATTTAACCAATTCTAATGCCTTTAAGCTATCTTCTCGTAATTGAACAAGCGCGGCGGATTAGGTACCTCTCGGTCCTAACCGCATATCAATCTCTTGGAATCCCTTCCTCGAGTAAAGATCACGCTTCTTATATTCCACGTTCTATCTCTTAGTTTCTCTCTCGAGCTCACCTCAAGACAAGAGATTTATTTCACTGGTGATCAAGCATTAAAATAGTAAAATTAAGAATATAAGAATAACCAATAAATGATAAACTTCAGCCAAAAAACAATAAAATTTAACTCAAGAGATTCATGTTCATAGCCTCAACCCCAAGAATGAGGGATTTTAGCCACTCATACTTTGAATTAACGTCATCCTTTGATAAAAATTCATAAAAATAAATAAAAGATGAAAAGAAAAAGAATGAAACCTAATTTCAGTCCAAAAAATGCCCAAAGTTAGCGTACAAGAGATGGAATAATGATACAATAACCCAAAAGTCCTATTTATAGACAAAACTCGGGGCAAAAATATGCCAAAATGCGGCCCGGCACGCCCTTGGGCGCGCCTGGGACTTAGGCAAATTTTTGCCTCTGAAAAGGTGCACCTGAGCAGCCTGGCATGCCCTTGGGCGCGCCGCCCTACTATCCACTTGAGTAAAAATTGTACCAAAAGCGGCCCGGCACGCCCCTTGGCGCGCCTGGGACTTAGACTCCATTTTTCTTCCTTTCTTCGACTTTTCTTTGCGGATTTGGTTGGATTCTTCAAGTTCAAATCTTTGGCTAGCCTCTTATCTTCAATATCCTTCGCTCGTAGCTCCTCCAAGCCTCGCTTTCCAAGCCAAAAATGCTCCAAATTGTCTCAAATTTCACCTACAAGGGTCTAATCACATTTGTTAGCACAATATCAAATATTCCATCAAAACAATACAAAATACATACTTATTGCTCTCAAAACTAAGGTAAACATGGGTCAAAGTTGGCAATAAAGCATATAAATATGCCTTAGATCACCAACCCACACTTGAACCTTTGTTCGTCCTTGAACAATAACCACACTCAACTCATGGTGACTTTAGACAACCGACTCACAATAGGTATTCCTGCATGGCTACACAACCACATTCATTGCATCATGCACTTAACACGCTAACCTCACTAACAAGTGAATAGCGAATTAAAACGACCTATCCTCACAAAACAACTTTACTAGTTGCGAATTCATGCATGACACGTTACCAATAGATCACCAACCTTTGCTAAACATGTGCCCTCACCACAAGAGAATCACCCAATATTTCACACAAATCTTTCAAAGTAACTATTGAATGGGTGCATAAAAAGTTCTCTCACTCTCGAAAAGAATTCACACGCAACACAAGATGAACCATAAGCTTGCCCTTAGTGTAGTACTCCACTAATAGTCAAATGTTAAAGCTCAAGATCAAGTAGGCCTTTACGGGTTGTAATGTAGGCTAAGGGACGGGTAGGAACTATTTGGTCAAGAGTAGTGACTATCTTCCCTAAGAGCTTTAATACACTACAACTTACATTAAGATCACCTTCAACCAACCTATTTTACACCACTTTTGTCTTCCCCATTCTCTTTTGGTTTTGTCCCATCTTTTTAAGCTAGCTTAAGCATATTAGGTAAGGAGTAATTGCTATCAACACATGATTCACTTCTTTTGGTCAATTATTATTATTATTATTTTTTTGACATTACTCCCTACCAACAACACATAAACTTCACACACCCAAAAGCTATTTACTTGGGGCTTCAACTTTACTTTTTCCTTCTTCAATTTTTTTTTCACTCATTAACATATTAATTTCTCAACTAAAGTGCTTAGGAATTTTGGATCAAATCACTGTTAATTGAAAGAAAAGGATTAAGCTACATATAAGGCTACCAAAGAGTAAGCTAAAGGCTCAACGGGGCTAACTAGGATCATGCAAAAAGGGTAGATAAAGTAGGTATAAGACATGACTATCAAAGAAATGCCTATATCATTTCCTAAGCTCAACACCCTTTATTTCTCTTTGCAAACACACTGGGCAAGTTCTAGACATCAATATGAACATGGAATATCACAAAAACCTCACTCACACATGGTACATGTTTAACTCAAGCAAGCGCACCATACACTTTATACGAAGTTATGCACGAGTTCAATATTATCAAGTTGACTAAGTGAGCATTAGATGTCTCAACACTTGCTATCATATGACTTTAGCATGTTCCACAATTAAACCAAATGTGTGTACGTAATTACATAGCAAGCAAGAACACTCGACAACAACAGGACTAATTTTCTCTTAAGACGGTCGTCATCCATCCATCATAGAGCAAAGCTCCTAATACTATGACTAAAAGGGACTCAATCTAACAAAAAAATCTTTTTTTGCTTTTCTACGGTTCAAAGAGACTATCCTTAGTAAAAGAACCAAAAACAAAGGTTAAGGAACCCAAAATAAAAAAACTAAAAACATACAGAATCACACATAAAAAGGAATCCCATAACACCCCACCCCACACTTAAAATATTAGCACTGTCCCCAATGCCACAAAAATTAAACAAGGCAAGAGTAGGGTGTAAGGAACTCCCTGTTCAGTAGAGGAAGTCGTCATCTTTCGGCCCACAGACTACTAGCGATGTATCATCCGCTTCCACCTCGTCATCATCGAAATCGGGCTGGCGGTCATTCTCATCTGTGGGGGACATCATCATCCACAGGCTCAACAAAATCTGGCCCAATCCGCAACAATGCCATGGCATGCTCATTAAGAGGATAATCCCTCTCAACCTGGCTCAGCTCGTCCGCCATAGAGGGCCTACCCCCAGTCCTATGCTGTAGCATCTCCAAACCATATATACTGGCTAAGATCCCGTCACCACGAGCATGCCGCTCTGCTAGTGTAAGAGTGGGGCCAAGTGCATCAGGTGCTTTGGTTTGGGTGACATCAACAGGTGTCGTCAACAAAGGAGGATGATAATCAAATGCCTCCTCAGCCACTTCGAATGCTCTCATCAATTTAGTCAATATACCGCCAAAAACATATCGAAGGCCACCCTGTAGCCGAGCTCGGTGCATAGCCGACAGTACCACAGACCCCATATCAATTTCCACATCGGTCATTAGAGCATACACCAAACAGACTCGGTCCCTAGTGACCTCCGTCATGTGGCTACCCGGAATCAAGCAACAACACACAATTTTCAACCAAATCCGCACTTCTTTATTGAAATGAGCATAGGGTAGACTCATGTGGTACCATTTTTTGTGGTGGCGAAGCAATCTTGCTGTCGAACGTTGGCCGCAAAGAGTGTGTCAAATTTCTGCATAGGGAGACCTAGTATTCAGCTTATGTAGGTCGTAGGGACTAGCCCGAGTGTGTGCTCCTAATAATCCATTTAAGCCCAGGGAATCAAGTATAACATCTGACCCTCGTACAACCACCGAGCTGGTAGGTGCATTGGGTTCCAATTAGCATACAATTCCCTCACAAGATGAAGGTTACAATCTGTTGGTTTGTCGAAGAGGAAACCCATACCCACTTGCGCAATTCGAGCCAATATTTTAGGGTAAGTCCGAGCTAGACTGGCCCTATCAATACACTCATTTTCAAAGTATTTGGCTTCAGGGTGGCTCTTGTACCAATTATTTCCTGCACTAGAGACCACATTTAACCCATATTTCTATTTCTAGCCTTTCGGGACTGGGGGAGCGGCTGGAACCTTATTTCTTGAGCGTCGTTGCTTGTGAGAACTGGAAGCAGCCACGTTAGATTCTGACATTGTACCTGTGACAAAGTTCTACAAGTATGTCAATTTCTCATGTAAAGATAGCTAACCAACTCAATGTGCTTTGGCTTTAAGGGCCACCCCACACATAGTTGCTTAGCACCAATTCAAAATATATGGGTGTAAGGATACTCAGACTTCCCCTCATCACGTAATGCCCACTTACAAAGTCCAACCCATATACAAATTCAACATCCCCAACACAAGTTCCACAATCCCATAATTATCCTTAGAATGGTTTACTTATTTTACTCAAGAATTCAAACAAGTTTCATACACATTCAACAATATAGGGGTTATATCAAGTGAGTTCAAACAACAATTTTCTCAATCACTACCATATAAGCTAACCCACTTGCAATTTTTTCAACTAAAAACAAGACTAATAAGAACATATGCCCTTGCACGTCAAGTTCATCTTCATGACACCCAATAAATTCCAACTAAAGCATAATAATCAAGTCAAAATACAAAGAACATACATGGCATCAAAAATTTGAATTTCAAGAATCCCCAAATTTTCAATCACTCTCATAGCAATTTAGAGAGAAAAAGCTCAAAGAAAACATACCTTGGTAGCTTTAATGTAGTCTTACAATCACATTCCCAAGATAAGAAGGGTAGAATCGTCCTTAGTATGGGAAGAGAAGTGAAAAGTAAGAGAGAAAATTTTATGTGGTGGGGGAGAAAATTGGGTTTTGGGGGAAAGCATTTGTGAATAATGAAAAGGGAATTGGGGATTTAAAAGAGAGGGGGTGGGGTGGGTCGGGTATTGAGGTACCCTTTTTAAAAAAATTTTAGCTCAAAAAATACAAGGGGGTAGCGGCCCGACACGCCCTTTGACGCGCTACCCCACTGCCTATCCCGCCAAAAAACTGGGCAGGAGCGGCCTGGCACGCTGCCTGGCGCGCCTGCCCACTGCCCATGCTAAAAGATTTGTGGGCATAAGCGACCTGGCACGCTGCCTGGCGCGCTTGCCCACTGTCCTTGCTCTTCAAATTTTGAGCAAGTGCAGCCCAGCACGCCGGGTACCGCACCTCATACTTAACATCATCCTGAGCGATTTTCCATATTTGAAAACATAATTTGGGGCTTTTTCAAGTCCCAAGAAGCAAAACTTTGCTCCAAAACATGTCCTACCTTCCCGATACCTTCAAAAGATCATAACCCTCCAATTCACCTTTTTCTCATGGATTTCCATGGTAAAATACTCCGTGTGTCTTTGAATAAACAATAACTAAGTTAGAAAAGAATATTTTTAAAAGAAATGGGTTACCTCCCATCAAGCGCCTTAGTTTTGGTCGTGGTACGACTCTTCTTTTTGTATTTTTACTTTATAATTCCTATCTATTACAATACTTTAATGGGTTGCCTCCCATCAAGCGCCTTGTTTAATGTCGCGGCTCAACCAAGCTCAGCTCAATCATTATCAAGGTGAACCACGTCCTCCTTGTGCTTCTTTTCTTCACCAAAATAGTGCTTCAATCTTTGGCCATTCACAAGAAATTTATTACCATCTCCTTTATTCATGATTTCCACCGCACCATGAGGAGTTGTGCAACTTACCTCAAAAGGACCACTCCACTTAGATCTTAGCTTACCCGAAAACAACCTAAGTCTAGAATTAACAGTAGTACCAATTGGCCTGGCTTGAAGGTGCGTTGGAGAATGTGCTTGTCATGCCATCGCTTTGTTTTCTCTTTATAAATCTTTGGATTTTCATAAACATAGGAGCAAAACTCTTCCAACTCATGTAGTTTCAACAACCTCCTTTTACCAGCCAACTCCGGATCTAGGTTCAACTTCTTCACCGCCCAATATGCTTGGTGCTCGAGCTCAACCAGGAGGTGACATGCTTTCCCAAAGATAAGATGATATGGAGAAGTACCTATAGGTGTTTTATATGCAGTTCGATAAGCCCAAAGAGCATCATCTAGCTTGAGCGACCAATCTTTTCTCTGAGTATTCACAGTCTTTTGCAAGATTTGTTTTATCTCGCGATTAGACACTTCAACTTGGCCACTTGTTTGGGGATGATACGGTGTGGACACCTTATGTCTAACACCATATTTAGCCAACACACTCTTCACCCAATAGTTTATAAAGTGTGAACCTCCATCGCTAATAATAACTCTTGGAGTTTAGAATCTTGTGAAGATATGTTTTTGAAGGAACTTCACCACTACCTTGGAATCATTCATAGGGAGAGAATTAGCCTCTACCCACTTCGAGACATAATCCACTGCTATAAGTATGTATTGATTCCCATTCGACTTCGAAAAAGGCCCTATAAAATCTATCCCCCATACATCAAAAATTTCAACTTCTAGGATATTAGTTAAAGGCATTTCATGTCTCTTTTGCAATCGTCCCCATACGTTGGCATTGGTCACAACTTTTCACAAACGCATGTGCATATTTAAATAGAGAAGGCCAGAAGAAACCTGATTGTAGAATTTTGCGGGCTGTGCGTTCACCACCATGATGACCACCATAAGGTGATGCATGGCAAATTTCCAACACATGCTTCACCTCCATATATGGAATACATCGTCTCACCACTTGATCAGGGCCTTGCTTGAATAAATAAGGCGCATCCCAAATATAAGAACGTGCCTCATATGACAACTTCTTCTTTTGTTGAGGACTCGAATCAAGAGGTAATAGCCCACTTACCAATGGATTTACAATGTCTGCATACCATGGCAACTCATCAACCCCTAAAACTAACAATTGCTCATCTGGAAATTCCTCACAAATACGCCCATCATCAGCTACATGTGTCGAGCTATCAAGTCTAGAAAGGTGGTCGACAATCTGATTTTCTGACCCCTTCCTATCTTTAATCTCCAAATCAAACTCTTGTAACAATAAAATCCATCTAATCAACCGTGGCTTAGCATCTTTTTTATTGAACAAATAATGTATTGCAGCATGATCTGTGTATACAATGACGCTAGTGCCCACCAAATATGATCTAAATTTATCAAAGGCGTACACCAAACCTAACATCTCCTTCTCAGTCACCGTGTAATTCACTTGGGCTGCATCAAGGGTCTTACTTGCATAATAAATAGAGTGAAATACCTTTTTATTCCGCTGCCCAAGAACTGCACCAACTGCAATATCACTCGCGTCACACATTAGCTCAAATGGTAAAGCCCAATCCGTAGCGATAAGGATAAGTGCCTCTACCAACTTCTTCTTCAAGATCTCAAATGCCTACACACATGACTCACAAAATACAAATTTAACATCTTTCTCTAAGAGCGTGTACATGGGGCGTGCAATCTTGGAAAAATCTTTAATGAACCGTCTGTAAAATCCAGCATGTCCCAAGAAACTACGCATCCCTTTCACTGACACCGGTGGAAGTAGTTTCTCGATAACTTCAATCTTTGCTCTATCCACTTCGAGTCCTTGCTTTGACACTTTATGTCCAAGAACTATACCTTCCGTTACAAGAAAATAACATTTTTCCCAATTGAGAACAAGATTAGTTTCTTCACACCGAGCAAGGATTCTATCAAAGTTTTGCTAACATACCTCGAAAGAGTTATCGAAGACCGAGAAATTATCCATAAAAATCTCTATGAACTCCTACACCATGTCATAGAAAATTACCATCATGCAACACTGAAAAGTAGTCGGTGCGTTGCACAATCCAAAGGGCATACGCTTGAAAGCATAAGTGTCGTAAGGGCATGTGAATGTAGTCTTCTCTTGATCTTGAGGATCTATAGCAATTTGATTATACCCGGAATACCCATCAAGAAAGCAATAATATTCCTGCCTTGCTAAAAAATCCAACATCTGATCAATAAAAGGGATTGGATAGTGATCTTTCCTCGTGGCATCATTTAGTTTTCGATAATCCATACAAATACGCCACCCAGTCACAGTTCTTGTAGGAATCAACTCATTATTATCATTCGTGATCATCGTCATACCACCCTTTTTTGGGACACACTGTACTGGACTAACCTATGTACTGTCAGAGATAGGGTAGACAATGCCCGAATCTAACAACTTAATTACCTCTTTCCTTACCACTTCTTTCATTACTGGATTCAAGCGTCGTTGGTGTTGCACATTCGGCTTATGCCCTTCTTCCATGTAAATTTATGCATACACAAACCCGGATTAATACCATGGATGTCAGACATCTGCCAACCAATAGCCTTCTTTCTTCGTTTGAGTATCACCAATGCTGCATCAACTTGTTCACTTGATAAATTTACTAAAGGAATAATAGGAAGGGTCTCATTGTCACCTAAGAAAGCATATTAAAGATGGGATGGAAGTTCTTTCAATTCAAGCTTTGGTGCCTCCTCAATTGATGGCTTGGGTGGAGGTCCGAGTGGACGATTCAAAGGTTCCCATCCACCCTCTTTGGCATAGATGCCCATAAGGTCAAGAAACTGCACCAATTCAATAGCTTCCGCATCATAAAAAATATCTTTCCCCATCAAAACTCTTTCCACGAGATTTGTAGACAAAGTATGGATGCTTTCAGCCACCAAATCTATAGCCATGATAACAGACAAGTTCTCATAAATTTCTGGTAGCTTCAAAGCCCTGTATACATCAAAGACCTCCACCTTATCATGAGCTCGCATAGTCAATTTCCCTGCTGCTACATCAATGATTGTGCCTCCTGTGGCCAGAAATGGACACCCCAAAATAAATGGGACTTCTGGGTCAGGCTCAAAATTCAGCACCACAAAATTAACCGGAAAGATCAACGAACCCACTTGAACCAAAACATCCTCAACAATACCATCAGGTCTAGTCACGGATCGGTCTGCAAGCTGTAAAATAATAGTAGTAGGTTTAGGAAGACCCAAACCCAACTCCTTGAAAATCGAAGTGGGCATCAGATTAATACTTGCCCCCAAATCGCACAAACCACGAGCATAGACATGATCTCCCAGAGTAATTTTTATAGTGAAGCTTCCAGGATCCTCCAGCTTGGTGGGTAAATGGTTTTGAATGCGAGAGCTACACTCCTCAGTCAGTGCAACTGTGGCATACTCAGTCATTCTACTCTTGTTTGCCACAATATTCTTCACAAACTTAGCATACTTTGGAATACCCTGCAAGATATCCACAAGAGGCAAATTAATATGCACTTGTTTAAGTAGTTCAATGAACTTACCAAAGCATTCGTCTTCCTTCTTCTTCTTGAAATTCTGGGGAAAAGGAGGAGGCAACTTTACACTATGGATCACTTTATCATCTTTGGAGCTTTTGGCAGACTCAACTTGTTCGTCTTCAACCACAACTTCTTTCGGATCCAATTCTTTTGCTGGTGGAGCTATATCCTCTAACTTCTTACCACTACGAGTAACAATAGCATTCACCTGCTTTGGGTTTGGATCGGTATCACTTGGAAGACCTCCTTGAGGCCTTGTATTCTGTGCATTTGACCAATTTGCTTTTCCAAATTTTGAGTAGCCAACTGATTGTTCCTCATATCTGCTTCCAGCTTAGCTTCCTCTGCCATAATCTGCTTCAACATATCTTCCACTCTTATATTTCCAGGCTTAGCACCCAATTGATTTCCTTGCCCCTGTTGTTGGTTGTATTGTGGTGCATATCCTTGAGGCCTATATTGATTCTGATTACCTCCCCAAGATAAGTTCGGGTGATTTTTCCACCCAGCATTGTAAGTATTTCCATAATTCTGTGCTCTAACTCCTCTCTAGGAATTGCCTATAAAATTCACGGAATCAGGATTTGCACTGCACAACTCGCTGGTATGGTCCCCGTTTCCGCATAAATCACACACCACAGAAACCTGTTGTTGTACTGTATTTATGGGAGCTTGTTGCTGCCCCAAATTCAAACTGCTGAAGTGATTGTTCATCATGTTTTGCGTAGCTGAAATTTGGGCAGATAATGCAGTGACTGCATCCACATCTAGCTTCTTTGTAGAATTTCTAGAGTTATCACCATGCCAATCTGGATTTCCTTGCGAAATATGATTCAACAAAGCATATAATTCATCGTAAGTCTTCTTTAAAGCTTGTCCACCTGCATCTGAATCAAGTAGAATTTTAGTGTTGGGGTCGAGAGCCTCAATAAAAGTATGCACCAACACTTCATTAGCTTGGTGGTGAAGGGGACAATCCCTCAACATGGATTTGAATTAGTTCCATGCTTGATACAAATTTTCATCATCTCTCTGTCTGAAACTCAGTATCTCACTCCTCAGCTTTGCTGTCTTTCCAGAAGGAAAGAACCTTATCAAGAATTTTCGATCAAGATCATCCCAAGTAGTGATAGAATTCGCTGGCTCTGCATCTAACCACCTCCTTGCTTCCCCCAACAGAGAAAAAGGGAACAAAGTTAGTCTCACATAATTTGAAGACACACCCGCAGGAGTATATGTGTCACTGATCTCCAAATTTTTTTGGGTATGCCTCTGTGAGTCCTCATGAGCAAGACTTGTAAATTGTCCACTTGAGTGCAAGAGTTGCACCATATTCTGTTTAAGCTCAAATCTACCTCTAGTTGCCGATTTTTGAATACTGGAGGTCACATTAGTAGCGAGTGGGATTTCCACGTCGCTAACTGTCCTAGCTGCCATCACTACCGGCTCATGTCTATCCACAACTGGGTCTTCAATTCTTACGGGATCACCCCGTATGCCTTCGTCCGCCAGTTCAAACTGCGAGATTAGGTAATCAGTAGCCTGTCTCCTCAATCTGTGGAAGTATCTTTCAGGTTCAGACTGTGGGGTTACCAAATCTTTATTCCTTGCCAGCGTTCAGATGAAGTAAGCCTGCAAAATAGGATAGCTAAGATCAAGTTGTCAACACTTAGCTGAAAATTGGAGTAAAAACGTCAATAATTAAAATCTATCTATTTGAAAGTCCTCGGCAATGGCGCCAAAAACTTGTTGCGACCCATATATACACGCAAGTGTATGTGATCGTTCAAGTAATATAATGGCTCCTTTAAAAGAGTTGGATATCGAACCCAAGGGACTTTCTTAATAGAAGTCAATTTTAGACGTCAAATAGTAATTAAAAACTAGTGTTGCGAAAAGGAAGAGGGATTTGTTACTAAAAATTAAATGATTGTGGACTATAAACTACTATCTTCGCTACCGTAACTTCAGTTTTCACAAATATGATTTAAAAGTCAATAAAAAGTGAATTCCCAGGTCAAGGCACTCCGAACGTCATCTATTGAGCATAAATGTTACTGATTCAAGCAATTTGAGTCGTTTATCTTGGTTATTGATCACGAGGTTAATGTTACAATTATATTTGTCTCCAAACAATAACCTTCTACTAGAAATTGGAAACCTAACTACATCATTGAGCGGTGATAGATTTAACCAATTCTAATGCCTTTAAGCTATCTTCTCGTAATTAAACAAGCGCGGCGGATTAGATACCTCTCGGTCCTAACCGCATATCAATCTCTTGGAATCCCTTCCTCGAGTAAAGATCACGCTTCTTATATTCCACGTTGTCATGACCTATTTTTCACCAAGGTTAAAACAAGCACGACTTATGGACTCTACAAGAATTGAATTTGTTCAGAGTCGCCACCTAATTTTTAAGGAAAATAAGGAAACCTATTTAATTATTGACACGTATGACTTGTGTTTTAATCTGCGAAAAAACCAGTTTAGATTCTAGATAAGGGTTCAAATTATTCCGAAGGGAAGGTGTTAAGCACCCTTCAGAATCCACAAAATGTGGTACCCGACTAGAGTAAATTTATCAAAAATAAGGAGGTAAAAATCATTTTTTGAGAAGTATGAATAATTAAAATATGTAATAATGTACAAAATGCATGTATAAAACATGGTATGTCAAATGCATACATAGACTTTATTATTGTAATATATGTGTACAGAGATAAACAAAAGTATATTATGTAAAATATGTATAAAAATATATATGTGAAAAAAAATGTTCTTTTATGAAAGGAAACCACTTTTGTGTGTAATGTATGAAAAGAAAAGTAATTTTTATATTATACTAAAGAAAAAGTATTCAAATAATATTTTGTATTTGACAAAAGTTAATGGGAGAAAAGATTAAATAAAATGAATGTTTATATTTGATGGAAAAGACTGCACAATATTTTCTAATGGAAAAAAGTGTGAATTAATTGATTAAATATCCGAATCAGTTTGATTCTTTATATAAATATTAACGGCCTAAGTTTTGCCTAAACGCATGGTGAGGGTTACGTAAGTAAAGTATATCTCCCGCCCAACGCCCCAAAAATAAAGTTTTCACTATGATTAATAGTTATACAATTGTAAGAATTTAAAATACAAACATAAAATTTAAACTCCTTTTTGAATGTCCTTTTCCGAGAAGTATCCTCAAGAACCTGTGTAAACACTTCTTAGAAATATTAGTAATGAACAAATAATTATAAAACTATGTGTGCATATATGTATGTAAATGCATATATGAAAAATAATATTTATTATATAGTGGGCTCAGGTGAAGTTTTAGATACGCCATGACTACGAAGTGGTTGCTCAAATTATCGGCCATCCTAAATCGCTTTGCCAAGATACGAATCGTAAAACTTTTGTGTTGTCGTGGTAATATAATGATTTCGTCATCGCCCATATTTTTTATTTTTTTTCACGTATTTGTATACGCAATGTCCGTCTTTTTATTTGTGGAGGCCTCAAAAACCGACGGTAATTTTTTCATTGGCCACGTATTGATAGTTGATATAAAATGACATAACTTGAAAAATAAAATCTGTCTTACTTGAAAAATAAAATCCATCTTTTGTTATGGGAAGACCTCAAAAATCCGACGGAGAGATATTGTCATTAGTCATGTATTAATACTTGATATAAAATAAGTAAACTCGAGAAAATAAAATCCATCTTTTGTTATGAGGAAGGCCTCGAAAATCCGATGGAGAGATATTATCATTGGCCATGTAATATAGTATTTGCTCATTATTAATTTAATAAAATGTTAAGAAAAAAATGGTCCAAAAATTTCATTATAGCCAAACAAAGTAGCATAAAAAATATTAGAACAACAAACAAGCATCGTTAGAGTGGTCAAAGAAATAACACAAAAGTTAACTGCTAGAAGAAAGTCATAGCAAAATGTGTGACTTTGCTCAAAAGATAAGCAAGATTAGCCAGAAAAATAGGCCATTGGAGACATGAAAAACAAGGACAAAGATTATGATATTAGAAGCAATACAATAAGAAATAAGATTCAATAAAAATATGTATACATAAAAATGTAGTCACAGTCATGAAGTGGGGTTTGTTGAAGTTGATAAGTAGTCCACTGGAGAAGAAAGACAAGGAACATGAGAGGAGAGTTAATTGTGAGCCTAAGAGTAAAAGAAAGAACTCTAAAAAGTGAGCAATAGTATTTTTCTTCTTTAAGGAAAAATGATGGAGAAAGAGGGGAGCATTAAGAGAACAAAAAGGGAGGGAGAAATGAGAGAGGGTTATTGTGGTGGTGTTGGTGTTGGTTAGTGTCATGGAGAGAAGAGAAAAAAGTGAGGAAGAAGGGGGAGCAAAGGGAGATGGGAAGAGTGTGTGTGTGTGTAAATATTTCATCCAAAAAAAAAAACTAACCCCTCCCCTCTATTTATAATAAAAATCAACCCCCCTTTTTACCCAAAAAATAAAAGAATTCCCTCTCTACCCACTAGATACTATTTTAGTCCATAAGTTATTATCTAATGAAATTTTTATTCTTTTAACCAAAATATAATGTTATTACTCAAAGGATAAAAATCTTGTGTAGTCATGTCACACATCACCTTTAATAAAGGTGACAAGTCACCTTTAATAAAGGTGATAAGTGACAAGTCACCTTTAATAAAGGTGACAAGACCTTGACTTGACCGAATTATTGCTCCGTGTATCAAAATAATTGATCCGGCTTCTCTTTTGCGGATTGTATTAAATGATGTACAAAAATGTGTAAATGTCGATATGTAATTATAGAAAATATAAATAATAATAAAAATATAATTATCCTGAAAAAATGTATTATGATGTAAATAGTTAAAAATGTAGTGTACTGCAAAGAATTGTAGTGTTATATTGTGTACGTGTACAGATGACTGTGAAAAATTCAAAATGACAATAAATTGATAAAAATTCTGATATTCACGAAATTAAGGATAATTATCAACGAATTGTAAAAGTTTGTAAAAAAAAAGAAGATGTATTTTGTTCTCTTTAACGATCAGGAAGCCTGAAGACGTTAATTTTAAGCCCGGAGAGCTAAAATTGAACTCTAAATTAGAGATGCCTACATTCCTCGAGTTGCTCAGGATCAGTGATAAGTTGACATTTTACCCGATTCTTAATACCTTTGAGCTTGGTTTATCTAGAAATTCGTATTGATTTGATATAAATTCTCATGTTATATGGCTCTTATATGCAGGTAATGGATGAATTCGAGCCCGAGCTAATCATGCAAGTCAATGGGAGTTCAAATAAAGTGAAGAAAGGATGCTTGATTTAACCCTCTGGGAGACTAACAACCACCTGCACACGCAGGTCAGGACCTGCGCACGCAGGCAGCTAACTGAGGAGCGGAGCAGCATAATGCAGAGCCATCTGCTCTAGCCTCCTACGCACGCAGGTCAGGAGATGAGCACGCAGATGGCCGATTGAGGAGTTGAACAGCGCGAGGCAGTGTCATCTACGCTAACCTCCTGCGCGCACAGGTCATCCGTCTGCGCTGGAACCTGCGCCAGCAGATGGCTAGTGCAGTGGCATTTCTGTCATTTGTCTGGACGCGATTTATTTGGTTATAAAATGTAAATTTTCCAGTTCTAAAGGCATCTTTGGGAATTCTTAGAGAGGGAGAGAAAAGAGGAGTGAACCCTAAAGAGAAACAAGCTATATTCTTACATTTTTGCATTGATTTCGAATTAAATTCTTGTAAGCAATTTAATTCCATGGAAGTTTGGGAAGAGAACTTGGGTAATTATCTTCTATCTTCTTCTATGAGTAGCTAATTTCTCTACTTGGGGTTTTGCTTGAATAAGGTGTGACAAGTGTATGGGTTTTGTTTATATGATTATTGTTTAGAGAATTGCCATGGTTTTTAATCTCATTCCAAGTTGTCATTCAAGTTAGAGGTTGCAAACTCTAACTAACTATAGAACCCTTATCATCCTTGACAAAGGAGATAAGAGTGAGGATTGGGCTTGAACAATAACTTGACATGTGTCATTTAATAGCATCTCTTAGACATAAGGATGTCAATTGAAGTCGTGGATTGGTTGTATAAGCTGCACATTTGAGGTGTTCGAAAGAACCCAATTGTGAAACCTTGGTGTTTGGTTGACAAATCAACACTAAGCACCTGTAATCTAACCTACCCATAGCCCTTAGCTAACTATAGTCAAGTATTCACTGCATTCATACACAATTTCACTCTTATGATGGCATAACCCCAAGTCTTGTTAATCTCTTGGTTTTAATTCCTTGTCTCTAATCTTGAATTTGTGTGTCACAAGTTATAAAAGTTTAAACAGTTACAAATCAACAAATGATAAAACTCCCCCCACTTACTTTTCTATTTTATTTTCATAGCATCACGTGTTAGCATTAGTTGCTTATAATACTTAGAGGTGAAAGCTATCGCATTCATTCCTCGTGGATTCGACCCCGACTCCAAGTTGGATAATTATATTGCTAACGACCGCTTACATTCTATTCTGGGGTGTATTTGAGCGTTATCAAAAATGGCTCTGTTGCCGGGGAATGAAACATAGCGTTCATTTCTTTTAGTGTTTTAAGTTACTTGTGTTTACCGTGGTGTAAGTTTACGTTATTTGTTGTTTTTGTTCTTCATAGGTGGCGACCAAAGTCTTCATGATTCAATGAGTCAACATGGTAGTCATACCGCTTCATTTGATGGAAATTTTGAAGATGAAGATCATTTGGGAGATGCCGGGAGAGCTAGTGCCATCCGCATTCCACCCGCGGAAGGCAATGGAGTATTCCATACTACTAGTGTGATGCTTCACCTCCTTCAAATGAAGGGGTTATATGGGGTTCAAGCCCATGAAGACGCAAATCTTCACTTGACAAATTTCATTGAGGTGTGCATGACGTTTGATATCGCCCACATATCACAAGAGTCCATCCGATTGAGACTCTTTCCCTTCTCATTAACAGGCGAGGCTGCTTTGTGGTTGAGATAACTACCCGCAGGTTCAATCACCACATGGGCGGAATTGACGGAAGCATTCTTGGATCGGTTTTTACCACCATCCCGGATGTTAAAATTGAGATATGAGATTATCAACTTCCATCAGTTGAATGGTGAACCGTTACATGAAGCTTGGCAAAGGTGTAACACGAAGTTGATGCAATGCCCGACTCATGAAGTTCCGAATAAGATGCTCCTCCAAATATTTTATCGAGCATTAGATCAATTGAACAAAATGATTGCGGACAATGTAGCTAGGGGGTCTTTGGTGAAACAAACTTATGGTGTTGCATCTACAATATTGGACCAAGTTACCAAACAAAGTCGGGGTTGGCATACAAGAGATTCCGAGGTGGCCGTGGGAGCTCCCTCCACATCTTTTGTAAGTCACGAAAAGAGGAAGAAAGATGAGGAGATAGACAAAAGTATGGCTAAAATGATGACACAACTAGAACTCCTCACTAAGCATGTAATGGGTTCAATACCAAAGGCGGTTAATGTTGTAGCCTCCAAGGATGTTAAGAGCTACGATGATGATGAAGCGGAGACTCTTGATGAAGAATCCGATTTATGTCAAGTCAAGCGGGGGGTTCTCGCCCCACCTATCAAAGGAAGGGCGGGAATCAAGGTTGGATGGATAAAGAACGTGATTGGAAAGACCGTGAGTGGAAAGATCGTGATAGAGACCGAGATAGGAGGGAAAAAGACAGAGACCGTGATTGGCGAGATGTGAATCGGGATTATGATAGGTATATTCCTCCACATGATAGGTCCAAGGATAAATAATCAACCTCGGTTGATCCGTAGAAATATAAGAATGAAGATGTGCTTGCTCGTATCCTCTTGGGAGTTGAAGGAAGCGATAAGATGTTGAGGGAAATGAAAGGGGATTTGTCGCATCTCAATCAAACTGTCACCTCACATTCGGCTTCAATAAAGCAACTTGAAACCCAAATGGGTCAACTCTCCTCTCAAATGAATGCACGACAAAGAGGAGGACTCCCTAGTGACAAGGTGCTGAATCCCAAAAATGACGCCCACGTCATGGCCATTGTTACTAGAAGTGGGAGAACCCTTGGAAATAATGTTGACAACCTTGATGACAACCCTTGTGTTGGGAGCCAAGTAAGTAAATCAAGAACTCGGCTTGATAATTCAAAACAGGAAACTCAAATGGCACAAGATCAAGGTGTTGACGGGTCGGAAAAGGTGGAAGCGAAGGAGGTAAACCCACAAGTGGTTAATCATGGTAATGCAAAACCGAATGAAAAATCGGTTGTCTCTAAGCCACAAGTCAAAATTCCCCCTCCATTCCCACAAAGGTTTAAGAAGAAAGAAGATGACTCGAAGTTCAAGAAATTCCTTTCTAAATTTAGCAATCTTTTGATAAATATACCATTGTTGGAAGCCCTGCAAGAGTTGCTCGGGTTTGCTAAGTTTATGAAAGAATTGGTAACAAAGAAGAGAGTCATGGACTTCGAAACAATTAAAGTTACTCATAACTGTAGTGCTATAATGTCTAGTATGATGGTTGTGAAGAAGGATGATCCGGGGGCATTCACTATCCCATGTACTATTGGGGTGTATCAATTTGGTAAAGCCTTATGTGATCTTGGGGCAAGTATTAATTTGATGCCACTAGCCGTATTTCGGAAGTTAGGTTTGGGAGTTCCAACACCAACAACAATGAGGATATTGATGGCCGACCGTTCTATAAAAAGACCCATGGGTGTGTTGTGTGATGTGCTTGTGAAGGTGGATCGGTTCATTTTTTCGGCTGATTTTGTAATCTTAGATTGTGAAATTGACCATGAAGTCCCCATTATTCTTAGTAGGCCATTTTTGGCTATCGGTCGAGCTTTAGTTGATGTTGAATGCGGTGAAATGAAATTTCGAGTAAACAATGAAGAGGTATCATTCAATGTTTGCAAGTCCATGAAACAACCTATGGATTTACAAGTTGTCTCCGTAATCAATGTGGTTGATGATGTTGTGGCTAATACTATGGTGGCTGAATTTGGTAGAGAACCTTTGGTGGGAGTCTTGTGGAATCTTGAAAGCGAAGTGAATGAAAGATATGAAGAAGAAGTTGCATCCTTGAAAGGTTGTGGTCTTACCCGAGAAATCCTTGTAAGTTAGAGCTTGACTTGAAAAATCGGGAGGCTCCTCCCGCGAAGCCTTCAATTGAGGATCCACCACAAATCGAGCTCAAGCCATTGCCACCTTATCTTCGGTATGTGTTTTTGGGAGAAGGGGAGACTTTACCCATTATTATTGCAAGTGATTTGTCATCAAGGCAAATTGAGGTGTTGAAATCGGCGGTGAGTCGGTATATTCGGGCACTTGGATGGACTATAGCGGATATCATTGGGATTCTACCCGACATATGCACTCATAATATCAAGCTCGAGCCCGAGTTTGTAGAAAGTGTAGAACATCAAAGAAGACTAAATCCTCCAATGCAAGAAGTTGTGAAGAAGGAAATCATCAAGTGGCTTGATGCGGGTGTAGTTTATCCTATCTCGGATAGCACTTGGGTGAGTCCAATACAATGTGTTCCAAAGAAAGGTGGCATCACGGTCGTCCCAAACAAAAATAATGATCTTATACCCGTCCGTCCGGTCACGGGTTGGAGAGTGTGTATTGATTATAGGAAGTTAAATTCTTGGACTGAGAAGGATCACTTCCCCATGCCCTTCATGGATCAAATGCTTGATAGATTGGCGGGTAGAGGATGGTATTGCTTCCTCTACGGATATTCAGGCTATAATCAAATCTCCATAGCTCCCGAAGACCAAGAAAAAACTACTTTCACTTGCCCCTATGGAACTTTTGCCTTCAGGTGCATGCCCTTTGGGCTATGCAATGCACCAGCCACTTTTCAACGGTGCATGCTCTCTATCTTTTCTGACATGGTAGAGAGTTCTATGGAGGTGTTTATGGATGATTTTTCAGTGGTTGGTGATACATTTGAAAATTGCCTTGAACACCTGGAAAAGGTGCTTGAAAGATGTGTGGCGAATAATCTTGTGTTGAATTGGGAAAAGTGCCACTTTATGGTTAAGGAGGGGATTGTTCTTGGACACAAAATAACAGGCCGAGGAATCCAAGTCGATCAAGCCAAGGTGGAAGTCATTGCTAAGCTACCCCCTCCAATATCTGTCAAAGTGGTCCGGAGTTTCCTTGGCCATTGGGGTTTTTATAGGAGGTTTATTAAGGATTTCTCTAAAATTGCCCATCCAATGTGTAAACTCCTTGAGAAGGAGGTCACCTTTGAATTTGATGAAGAGTGCTTGAAGGCATTCAATTGCCTTAAAGAGAAGCTTGTCTCAGCCCCGATTATCGTGACCCCAAATTGGTCACAACCATTTGAACTCATATGTGATGCTAGTGGGCTGGCATTGGGAGCTGTGCTTGGACAACGAAAAGAGAAACTTTTTCATCCTATCTATTATGCTAGCAAGTCTTTAAATGATGCTCAAAAGAACTACACTGTTATAGAACAAGAGTTGCTAGCCGTGGTGTATGGGTTTGAGAAATTTCGTGCCTATTTGCTAGGCACAAAAGTCATTGTGCACACTGATCATGCCTTCCTCCGGTATTTGATGGCAAAGAAAGAAGCAAAACCCCGATTGATAAGATGGATTCTACTACTACAGGAATTTGATTTTGAGGTGAAGGATCGAAAAGGGTGTGAAAATCAAGTAGCCGACCATCTGTCACGTCTTGAGATAAATGAGAACATTTGGGGAGATATTGATCTTGATGATACATTCCCAGACGAACTGGTCATGAGCTTGAAAGAAAGCACTTTACCATGGTATGCTGACTTTGCAAACTATATAGTGAGTGGACTCTTTCCTGATGAGCTGAGTTACTATCAAAGGAAAAGATTCCTCCATGATGTGAAGTGGTACTTTTGGGATGAGCCCTATCTTTTTAGGGAATGTGCAGATGGAATCATATGGCGATGCATCATGGACGAGGAGATCAAATCCATTCTTGGAGTATGCCATTCTTCTCCTTTTGGTGGCCACCATAGTGGTGTGAGAACCGCAGCGAAAGTCCTTCAGTGTGGGTATTATTGGCCGACCATTCACCGTGATGCTCACGAGTTGGTAAATACTTGCATTCAATGTCAAAAGCATGGTGGTATTTCGAGGAGGCATGAAATGCCTTTAAGACCCAATCTTGAGGTGGAGCTATTCGATGTATGGGGCCTTGATTTTATGGGGCCATTTGTGAGCTCATATGGTAACAAGTATATCTTGGTGGCCGTTTACTACTTTTCCAAGTGGGTCGAATCCATTGCCTTACCAACCAATTATGGTAAAAGTGTAACTCTGTTCCTGAAAAACTGCATTTTCACCAGGTTTGGAACTCCTAGAGCTATCATTAGTGACGGAGGGTCACACTTTTGCAATCGGGTATTTGAATCTTTGCTTGAAAAATATGGGGTGCGGCATAAGGTGGCGACTCCGTATCATCCTCAAACGAGTGGCCAAGTGGAAGTTTCCAATCTGGAGATCAAATCTATCTTGGAGAAAACCGTAAATGTAGGGCGTACAAATTGGGCAAGGCAACTTGATGATGCTCCGTGGGCATATAGGACACCATTCAAGAATCCTATTGGCATGTCGCCCTACCAGTTAGTGTTTGGAAAGGCTTGTCATCTCCCGGTTGAATTAGAGCACAAAGCTTTGTGGGCATTGCGGAAATTGAACATGGATTGGGTGGATGCCTCGAAATCAAGAGTCGATCAACTTCATGAGTTAGATGAGTTTTGACTTAAGTCATATGAGAGCTCAGCATTATACAAGGAGAAAATGAACAAATGGCATGATGCCAAGATCTTAAAAAGAGAGTTCCATGCGGGTGATAAAGTGCTACTTTTTAATTCGAGGTTAAAACTCTTTGCGGGGAAGCTAAAATCCAAGTGGTCTGGCCCTTTTCTTGTGGTTAATGCCTTTCCTAGTGGTGCTATCGAGCTCGAGGACCACGAGAAAAAGAGGTTCATGGTGAATGGGCAACGATTTAAAACATTTTTATGAGGGGGGACCTGGAGCGGCTAATGTTGAGTTGCTCTGGTTTAAGGATGCTTGATGATGAGAAACAACGTCGAGCCACGACGATAACCAAGGCACTTCTTGGGAGGCAACCCAAGGTTACTTATAGTCATTTCAATTTTGTTTGATTGCTAATTCTTAGTTATTTGGTGAATGCAGGTGAACAATGCTTAATGGGGGAGCTTGGATACTGGGTTGAGCTAAATTAATCAACTGCTAGCGTAGATGCCCACATGCCCACGCATGTTGGGATGCATGAGGCCAGCAGGTGGAAGGCAACATTCTGCTTGGGGGCAAGGAGCCACCTGCGTGCGCAGCCCAGGCACATGCGTGTGCAGGCTAGCAACGCAGGAGGCTCTGCCTCGTGCCTCCTTCGAAGCCACTTCCCTCACCTGCGTGCGCAGGTCCCATGATGCGTGCGCAGGTGCTCTCCGCAGGTGCCATTGCCTGTGCTCCATACGCCCAGGTACACTACCCAGGTAAGGACTGCCTACCTGCGTGCGCATCTCCTCACATGCGTGCGCATGGTGGGGCGCAGGTGGGGGTGAACCTCCAATTTTTTTTTTAATGTTTGGGTCGACCTGACCCGGGTTGTTCCATTTCCTTCTTTAAAACATGAACCATACCCAAAAATAAAAACACCCGATTCCTTCTAACTCTAGAGATCACCTCCCCTTCATAACATCACCATCGGCTATTCTCCATTCTTTCAAAGTTGCTCTTGTCTTCTTCTCTCATTCACTTTCAAAGAGGATTGCACACATTACCTCTTTCATTTCAAGAGTCTCCATTTCTCCACCTCTTCTTTTAAAATTTTGGTAAGTTTACTTGGTTTAAATTTTTCTAAGAACACTTTAGACACAAATGGAAACTCATGTTTTGTTCTAGTTTTTGGTGAAGCATTGAGTCATATGGACTTCTTATGGTGTAGTATTGATTGTGTTGTGGTTTGATTGAGTTGGGGGTGATGCTTCATATACAATTGGGGAAGTCTTGACTACCCAAAAGTTTATGCCCACCATGTGTTTGATTATATTCCCACATGAACATTTCCTTGTATTTTCTTTTATGCATGAATTAAGAGACCTACACATGGTTCCTTGAACTTTTCTTGAGCCATATTTCATCTCTGAAGAATGTGTTACAATAATATAGTGAAGATGTGTGAATTACATGATTTTTCAAGTGCCATGATTCTTAATATATTTCTCCACTTCATGAGGCGTAATTGGTGATTCTTGTTGTCGAAATGAGTTAGTAAGCACACTTGTCCATACCAAAAATGCATGGCTTACCCTATGATAGATTAGGTGACACCATTCTTAAGGGTAAAACCTCATTTTTGTTCTCCTTCGAGTTATGATGGATTGTGTTTGAGATATAGTGGTCCAAATATACTCCTAGGTGCTTTCATACAGAATTTTGCTTTGCATTCACATTAGTTAACATAGGTTTCATTTCTTTTACTTATTGAAAATCCAAAAACATGTTTTACCTTTGGTTTGTATGGTTTGTTTTGGTTCTTTGTAGGGGATGTCTCCAAGGAAATCAATGCCACGAGGAGCAAAGAAAGATCATCACAAGGACAAGGGCAAGGCCATTGCCACTACTTCGCAAAGAAAATCTCCCACGCAACAAGGGCACTCCAATACCCCTGATGTGCAATACACACTTGACATCTCAAGGGAACTGGCCAAAGATGTTGATAAACTCAGATTTGCCAACGCAGAAATGCGTAACCTTTACAATGACTGGGTGCACACTAGGGGCTTCAATCCTGAGAAACTGTTTAATGTAAAGGGTGTTTGTGATCATTTCCCCGATATTGTCAGTCAAGTCAACAAGTTTGCTTGGGAAGTATTCACAGATATTGATCCCGATGCGCCCCCGTCCTTTTATTTTCCTGATCTTATAAAGGAATTTTATTCCTCTTACGTCATTTGGCACAATCAACAAAAGTATAAACCACCAGTGGCAGACCAACCTTGCCTTCAGAGTGTACTTGTTAGAGGAGTGGAAGTGTCATGCTCCACTTCTGCTATTAACAAGTTATACTTTGGTTGTGATTCCGCACCGGGGGTTGAGAGCAAGAGGCAAATGCTTGAAGGGCGTGCTCATTTTCCATGGCTTTCCAAGATAATTGCTAAAGATCTTCCACTATGGGAAAATGGGATTGGACAAATCAAAAGACGAGATCTTTCTATTCAAGCCAAGCATTGGCTCAGCTTTGTGGGAAATTGGTTGCTTCCTTCCAAAAATGATCAAGATGTCACTCTTGAAAGGGCTATTCTTGTGGGTTGTATTATGGATGGGGTAGACGACAACCCGGGAGAGATAATTACTAAAGTGATAAAAATGCAATCCAAGCAAGTGGGCACGCTACTACCTTTTCCTGCTCTTATATCGGCTTTATGTGCAGTCCACCATGTTCCTCTCTTCCCAAAGATTGACAAGAAAATCAAATGCATGGGAGTCATTGATATTCGCACTAGTCAGGATGACGATAATCCAGTAGGTTTAAAGAGAAAGTTTGGTGAGGATTCAGGTTCTTCCATGAGAGAGGTACCCACTGCTAGCACCTCTCCGATGACTTCTCATGTTTCAGCACATGGTGACACACATCTGGATCGTGATCTCCCTCAGGCACCGCCTCCAGCACACACTACGCAGCCGGCGCGGCCTCCTCGGTCTTCTACGCTGACATTTGCTAAAGTTGCAGCCATGACTTTGGCAAGTGACAGCTCTATCTCCTGCTTGGTGGCCGACATTCTTCATTTCATTCAGGTGGCTATTGATCAGAGCCTTAGGCCTTTACGTGCCCAGATGGTCAACTATGAGCGGAGATTATCCGCGGTTGAGGCCCGAGAGGAGAGTGAGGCAGTTACTACTCTCCGGACTGATCTTGCGAGTCTGCGTGATGAGATGCAGTTGATGCAGCCCTCCATCTCTCTTGATGATACCCAGTTCACTATCCCATAGGCAGAGACCTGCCCCATCCTTCCATTTGCAGACTTGTTTGGGTAATCTCCTGTGGGGGAAGAGAGAGAGATCGAGTTCGGCACAGGGCTCTCTGACGATCAGCAGGTAGAATTGGCCAAAAGAAAGTCCATTGAGAAGCTCCAGGCACATGCAGTTGGTGCTGGCCCTAGCTCTCGGCATTTTGAAGAGGTTCATACAGGAACCCAGTCTGAGGAGGCTCCTACTATTACAGCCACAGAGTCGGCACAGCCTTCACATGATACAGATCTGAGCGCCTAGTGCGCCTCAGGGAGTTTTGTCTCACTCCTTTCCTTTTTGTCCTATATTGATTGCATTGGGGACACTGCAATACCTTTTAGTGGGGGGGTAGGCCAATTCATTCATTTTACTTTATGGTATGTAATATTAATTCATGATTCTATTTGGATGCCATCTTGTTATGAGTTTTGACTCGGATATTGCCCTTTCCGGGCCATTCATTTGTGTTGATTCGGATATTACCCTTGCCGGGCCATTCATTTGTGTTGATTCGGATATTGCCCTTGCCGGGCCATTTTTGTTGATTCGACTATTGCCCCATCTTTGTGAAGTTGTGATTTGTATAGTGCCCTTGCCGGGCTCTTTTTGCATGCTAGTCCTAATTTAAGTTAGGGGGAGTTGAAGAGGTTCAAAGGTCCCTCCAAAATAAAAAAAAAATAGAAAAATGATTTGAGAAAATGATTTTGTTTTAGAAAAGAAAAGAGCAAAGTGGTTCCAATCATGCTTCATAAGTCTTTGACTTAGAGTAGGTTGTCAAGTTCATTTGCTCAAAGTTGGGGGAAAGACTAGCTTTCTATTTTAAAGAAAAAGTGCCTAGTGTGGTGAGGCTTTTGATTACTTCTTGTACACACATGATAGTCTAGAACTTGCCCCGCGTGTATTCAAGGCGAAATTTGGGACCTAACTTGGTTTAGAGAATGACCCGAGGCCATCTTGTCCACCACTCGACCTAAATTCCCACCTCGACATTTATCTCTAGTTAACCCAGTTGAGCCTTTCACCACTTTCTTCTTGGATATGACCATACTATGACACCCCACTTTCGTTATTGACAACCCTTTTTCTTGTTTATCACTCAATCTCTGTAGACACATTGCATGATTTTTAATGTGAACCAATATAGGCAAAGGCCTGAGCTCGGAGAAGCATGATTGTGAAAATGGTTGAGATGGAAGTTAAGAGTTAAGTTGGAGAAAAAGGAGATGTATAAAATTTTAAAGGGAGGTGTATGCTTGGTTGTTGCATAAACAAATGAATAAAGAAACATAATGGATAGGAAAGTTTGTAGAGAGAAAAGAGAGGCATGAGTTATTAATGAATAAATGAAAGGGCCTCAAAAGCAAATGAAGAGGGAATTTCGGTTGGAAGGCTATATCTATAAAAAGAGAAAAAAAAAAGAGAAGAAAAGCAAAGGCAATGCAAACAAAGGCGAATAAGGTGGAGAGCTTGAACAAAGTGGGCCTAAGAAATGATAAGGCGATGGTGTCTAGAGAAATCTTCCAGCCCAATGATCCATAAACCCTCACCCTCAACCGAACCTTCGTCATTGACCGCAAGTCCTTGGTGACTTAAAACCTTGTTGGTCCCCATTAGTGGCGAATGACACAACGGGCAAGCCTATGGTTCTACGTGTGGTACTTGAATTTCTTTGTGAGAGTGAGAGAGAGAGTTCATTCTATCCTTACCCCCCTAGTGAATCACATTACCTTGTGGGGGTAGAGAAAACTTTTGCTAGTGAGAGGCATGGACACCTTGAAAGAGAGAGTGATGTCCTACCTTCAATTTGGGAAAATGAGCAAGACAAGTTGCAATTTAGAGATGAGACAAGCTCTGAAAAATCTTGTGTCACACCTTGAGAATCAGCCCAACCTGAAAATTATTTGTTTGAGGAATTTGTCTCTTGGTTAATGAGGATTGATTTGTGAAAAAGAAAGCATGTTTCGCTTGTTTGTCATGACTTATTGGAGGAACCAAATGAACTTTATAGGTTTAATGGTTTAGTGATGTCCCTTGTGGTTGTTCATGGTTAAGAGCATCCTTTTCTTTTCACTTTGGGTGTTCTTGATTACTTGAGGACAAGCAATAGTTTAAGTTTGGGGAAGTTGATAAGTTGAAATTTTACCCGATTCTTAATACCTTTGAGCTTGGATTATCTTGAAATTCGCATTGATTTGATATAAATTCTCATGTTATATGGCTCTTATATGCAGGTAATGGATGAATTCGAACCCGAGCTAATCATGCAAGTCAATGGGAGTTCAAATAAAGTGAAGAAAGGATGCTTGATTTAACCCTCTGGGAGACTAACAACCACCTGCGCACGCAGGTCAGGACCTGCGCACGCAGGCAGCTAACTGAGGAGCGGAGCAGCACAATGTAGAGCCATCTGCGCTAGCCTCCTGCGCACGCAGGTCAGGAGATGCGCACGCAGATGGCCGATTGAGGAGTTGAGCAGCGCGAGGCAGTGTCATCTGCGCTAGACTCCTGCGCGCGCAGGTCATCCGTCTGTGCTGGAAGCTGCGCCAGCAGATGCCTAGTGTAGTGGCATTTCTGTCATTTGTCTGGACGTGATTTATTTGTTTATAAAATGTAAATTTTCCAGTTCTAAAGGCATCTTTGGGCATTCTTAGAGAGGGAGAGAAAAGAGGAGTGAACCCTAAAGAGAAACAAGCTATATTCTTACATTTTTGCATTGATTTCGAATTAAATTCTTGTAAGCAATTGAATTCCATGGAAGTTTGGGAAGAGAACTTGGGTAATTATCTTCTATCTTCTTCTGTGAGTAGCTAATTTCTCTACTTGGGGTTATGCTTGAATAAGGTGTGACAAGTGTATGGGTTTTGTTTATATGATTATTGTTTAGAGAATTGCCATGGTTTTTAATCTCATTCCATGTTGTCATTCAAGTTAGAGGTTGCAAACTCTAACTAACTATAGAACCCTTATCATCCTTGACAAAGGAGATAAGAGTGAGGATTGGGTTTGAACAATAACTTGACGTGTGTCATTTAATAGCATCTCTTAGACATAAGGATGTCAATTGAAGTCGTGGATTGGTTGTATAAGCTGCACATTTGAGGTGTTCGAAAGAACCCAATTGTGAAACCTTGGTGTTTGATTGACAAATCAACACTAAGCACCTGTAATCTAACCTATCCATAGCCCTTAGCTAACTATAGTTAAGTATTCACTGCATTCATACACAATTTCACTCTTATGATGGCATAACCCCAAGTCTTGTTAATCTCTTGGTTTTAATTCCTTGTCTCTAATCTTGAATTTGTGTGTCACAAGTTATAAAAGTTTAAACAGTTACAAATCAACAAATGATAAAACTCCCCCCACTTACTTTTCTATTTTATTTTCATAGCATCACGTGTTAGCATTAGTTGCTTATAATACTTAGAGGTGAAAGCTATCGCATTCATTCCTCGTGGATTCGACCCCGACTCCAAGTTGGGTAATTATATTGCTAACGACCGCTTACATTCTATTCTGGGGTGTATTTGAGCGTTATCAATCAGGTCGGGTGTAGTTCAAAAGATTAGGCAAATGTCTCTTTGTCCTATTATTATGGGAGGACGGCCCTATGAAAATGATTATGGAGAGAAAGAATGTTTGGGAATGAAAGAGTTTGCACATTCCCGGCGTCCTTCAAAATTGCCCCAGTATCAAGTTGTGAGATGCTGGGGATTCAAGATTGTATACTCGCTGGGGAGAAAGAATGATCATGTGGTTGTGATGATCGAACTCTGCATAGAGCTTCCTACATATCTCGCATGTTATGAGAATTAGGTCAATGTAGTTCAAAATGAAGAAATAGGGTAAATTTTGAGGCGGTTCTCAAAATTTTGCCCCAGTGTATGATTTGTGGGAACACCGACTTCTCTAAAGGAACTTTAAAAGAAAGTCTTGTTGCTGTGGATTGTATTTTCGATTGAAAAGATGCATGATGTCTCCGATTGTCTACGGAGACTATGTGATGAATGATGTTTCTGATTATCTACGGAGACTTGATGATGAGTGACGTCTTCGATTGTCTACGAAGACTATGTGAATGTTGTAAAATCCTTCGATTGTCTGTCGGGGACTTATGATGCATGATATCTCCAATTGTCTATGGTGACTGATATTGATGTAATGTCCTTCGATTATCTTCGGGGATTTAATGTATGACATCTCCGATTGTCTACGGAGACTGATGTTGATTGTTGCAAAGTCCTCCGATTGTATATGAGGACTTAATGCATGATAGCTCCGATTGTTTACAAAGACCGATGTTGATTGTTGTAAAGTCCTCCGATTATTTACGGGGACTTAATGCATGATATCTCCGATTGTTTACGAGACTGATGTTGATTGTTGTAAAGTCCTCCTATTGTTTACGGGGACTTAATGCATGATATCTCCGATTGTTTACGGAGACTAAGGCCCTCAACTGTCGAGGTGGTTGAAATGTAAAGAGCTTTCGACTGGCGAAGCAACTGAAATGTAATAGCCTCTCGACTGGCGGAGCAATTGAAATATAATAGTCTCTCGACTAGCGGAACTATTAAAATGTAAGTGCTCTCGACTAGCGGAGCAATTGAAATATAATAGCCTCTCGACTGACGGGGCTATTAGAGTCTAAGGGCTCTCGACTGGTGGAGCAATTAAAAGGTAATAGCCTCTCGACTGGCGGGGCTATTGATATGTAAAGGGCTCTCGACTGGCGGAGCCATTAAAATGTAATAGCCTTTCGACTGGCAAGGCTATTGAAATGTAAAGGGCTCTCGACTGGCGGAGCCATAAAAATGTAATAGCCTCTCGACTGACGGGGCTATTGAAATGTAAAAGGCTCTCGACGGAGCCATTAAAATGTAATAGCCTCTCGACTAGCGGGGCTATCGAAATGCATAGGGCTCTCGACTGCGGAGCCATTAAAATGTAATAGCCTTTTGACTAGCGGGGCTATTGAAATGTAAAATACTCAAATTAGAAGGAGGACACTTAACAGAGAAGTGAAATGTCCGTATTTGAAGGTGAGTGATTGAGAAGGAAAGTCAACCATCCGTATTTGAAGATAGGCATCCTAAAAAGTAAAAATGCCCGTATTCGAAAGTGGAAATCTTGAAAAAGAAAGAAAATTTGTTTGTATTTGGAGGTGGGCGCTTTGAAAAAGAATGAAAATTATTTGTATTTTTTTTTTGTAAAAATGCTGACATGTGAAAAAGACATAATCGTGTCTTGACTTTTAGTTCGTACCAACAATTAGTAGTGTGCATAAGAATTCCCCCATTTTCTTCCCAGCCAATCGAGATCGATTTTGAGGTAATTCCTATTGTTTCAAGTGTTACCTCAGACATACCTAAGTATCAACAAGATTTGCTTCAAACAAAGATTTTGAACTATACTTATCTTCATGTTTCACGTGCCCTCTCTAGAAAGAAAGTCTCATTTTCACACATATTTGAGTAGTATTCTTTTTGAATTTTGGGACGTCTATAGAAATACACTCACACTCAGAAAGAAATTCAATGCATGTAATTGTGATGCCATAGGCTTGGCCTTCATGTAAGTATCCACTAATGTGAGAACACTTGGAATAGGATCATGTAGGACTTGTTACCGGCTCGTAATGTAGGCTTGGGGATGGGTAGGATGACATTTGGGATGAAAGTGACTAATCTCTCAATGAGCGTCGCAGTGTATCTGTGCTTTTGATATTTATTGCACTTTGACGTTTGATCTTCTTTGTCTTGCTTTGTTGCCCCTCGTTTTGTATTTGCTCTGACTTCTTTTGTTGGAGTCTTTCCCCTTTTCTTCATAATATATATATTTTTTCATTCACTTTTTTTTTTCAATAGGGGTTTTTTGCTCCTTCTTGTTTGAAGTCGGTTTTTCATTTTTATTCTTTTGGGACCTTTGTATCTTTCGCCTTTGATATCTTTGATCTTGGATCTTTGTCAGTAATTTGCACGTATTTAGTACGCTCAAGGAGGTTGGGTCAAGAGAGGGATAGTGCATGTAAGTATATGGGCTAAGATGTGGTTGTCCAAAGAAAAGGCTTTAGGCTCAAAGGGGGAATTCTAGGGATTAATGTCATTTGGTGGGTTATGAAAGGCTCAATCGGGTCAAAGAGGGCCCACGATCCTTTCCTAAACCAAGTGTAACTCAGAATTTCGCCTCAACAAACATTTAGTCCAAGTTCTAGATCAATAATGCAATGTAATGAATTAATCTAAAACTCACCACACAATGCACATGAAACAATGAGGTTGGCTTCGTTCTTGTCTTGGATGTATGCAAGAGAATTTTTCAAGTATCACTTAGGTGTGATTAAGAGGTACCAAAAGAATCTATGGTTTACCATGAAGTTGATCCTCTCCATCATACCAATTTGTTCTTTCCCATGCACACTCCTAACTGTGTTGGTACCAACCAAGTAAGAACTTTGATTTCTTTTTCTATTTTTTATTTTTTGAAAGAATAGGACCGAATCCAAATGAGGACTGCCTACGTATCTTGTGAAAACATGAATCAGGTCTGCGTAGTTCAGGAAGATAGAGTATAAGCTGTGAAGCAGGAAAACAAACTTTTTTTTTTTTTTTGTAAAAGAGTATCGAACCCAAAAGGATTGCCTACACATCACACTAAGATGAGAATCAGGTATGCGTAGTTCATGGAGATAGAAAATGTGAGATATAAAAATGAACTATTTTTTTTTTCAACAAAGAACACCGAACTCAAAAAGGGCTGCCAGCGTATCTCATAAAAATGAGAATCAGGTTCGCGTAGTTCGTGAAGGTAAGGAATAAAATGTATGCATAAAAGGGATTCATGTGTTTAAGAAATGCAAGATAAAGATATTTATTGAATATGAACATATATACAAAATTAATGCAAAGGTATAGACAAACTCGGAGCGATGCCTCATACGATCAATGTTGGTTGACATCTTTGGAGAGAGAGTGATTCCTGATTGTTTGCGGGCAGAATCATTATTGCGGTCTCCCAATTATTTGTGGGGATCGTTCGTTATGGTGATCATCTCCCGTTTGTTTTAGGGGATGATATGTTGCAGCCTCCCAGTTGTCTTTGAGGACACTTTTGTTTTGCTGCTTCCTGAGCCTTTATGTGAATTATTGTGACGTCTCCACCTGTTGGCCGGGATGATTTTTCTGTAGAAATATGAGAAATAGGTGAAAGTAGGGAAGTCAAGAAAATGATAGAATGGAAAAGTGTAACCGTTTGGTCAAAGACTCCCCTAATTTGTCTATCCCACTATGTGTTGATGTCTTGTGGAATTTGATGCCCAATGTTTAGTCCATGGATCATTTATCCTGCAAGAATAATAGAAAAGAAGGTTAGAGTTATTCTCAGTTCAAAATATTAAAAGGGATAGAGTTAGGCCCCATAGCCAAGTGATGCGTTTAGAATAGGACACCAATGTGGTGCTCCTGTGAGTTTCGGGGATGATGTTGTTTCTCCTGCGCTCAAAGTAAACTTCTTAGTTTTAAGAAGGGATGTTTGCTTCTATGAACTTGAAACTCATTTTTTCGTCTTGCTCCCTGATAAGTGCCCCTGTAAAGAAAGCAGGTTAACTTATGTTGAATATTTAGTTTTGGAAAAGTGGAAGTGATTTACCGTATTTTCCTGACCCATAGCGTGTAATGTAAAAGATCTCTTACTGGCGGAGCAACTACAATGTTGATGCCCACGATTGGTGGGGCAGCTAAAAAGTAAAAGCCCTCGACTGGCGGGGCAACTGAAAGGTAAAGGGGGAAGGTGTGAAGAAAGACTTATGCCTCATGACTTTGAGATGAAAGTCAGATAGACATTGTGGTCAGGCTGACATTGATATTCTTGAATTTTGGATTCAAGGAGATTGACCGACGCTTTTGAGGATTTTTCAGAGCGTCATTGGACCATTTCAAATATTTACCCCAGTTTGTAGTCCTAGGGAAATTATTTTGAAACAATAGAAAGACCGAACCCTTATGTAGGTTGCCTACGTATATCATCAAGATGAGAATCAGGTCAGAACGTAGTTCGAGCGAACTTGTGAATTTGTACGTGGCATGTACGATTGTCATGATAGCTATCCTTGAAAAAAGAGGTGAAAGACGACTGAGAGGGAACTATTTGTAGACATGTAGCATTGAAATTATTTCGGTCAGACGACCGAGAGGATAGATGTCAAGTGTAGACAGAACTTTGACATTATTTCAGTATGTTGACAAGACTGAGAAGGATGGACATTGGAGAAGTTATGACATTACTTCGCCACTGTTGGAAGGATTGTTATGACTGAAAGGATTACTTCGCCACAGTTGGAAGGATTGTTATGGCTAAAAGGATGTTGAACCCTTGCTTCTGAAAGTGAGAATCGATACGTCGTAAATTTAATGGTTTACGACGTTCGGAAGGAGAAAACTTGATATCCTCAAATCAAAATCAGGTGAGGATTTAAAGGTAAGCCAGCTAAGCACTAATGTCATTGAGATTTGGATTTGTGGGGGTTATTGTTTTGCGCTCTCAGAAGACATTTAAAGAGCGACTTTGAACTATTTCAAAAAATTGCCCCAGTTTGAATACCGGAGAAATTATTCTGAAACAGTGAAGAGACCGAACCTAATATAGGGCTGCCTACGTATCTTGTCATGACAAGAATCAGATCAAAGCGTAGTTCAGACAGATACGCAGTCATTGGTGGTTTGTATGATTATTATGGATTGCTGATGGTATTGAAAAAAAAAGTGCGGTATGACTAAGAGTTTGGATTCAAAAATATGTTTCGAGAATGAAAAGAATATACAAAAAATGTGTTAATAGTTCTTGGAAAAAGACGGCAGAGTCCAAAAGAATGATTGTAAGGATAAAAAATGGATGTGAAGTGATATGACGGTAAAGGATGATCGTAGAGACTGGAAATGATTGTGAGGAATTAAAAATATTCTAAATTCAACACAAGTCCACCAAAATTATTAGACATAGTGGACAATGTTGAACATGCCGTGTAAAGTATATGTATAACTAAAGAATGTACAGTGAATGCAAAAAATGTATAATGTCTCATAAACATGTATCAAATAAAGAATGTGTAACAAATAAAGAATAAAAATTCATCCGACCGAAGTGATGATCAAAATCGTGTCTACAAACGACCTATGGATTCTAAGAGTAGATTCACCTAGGTTGGTAGAGGGTATTCAGACAATCGCGAGAGGGTGAGTGGTAATCTAAATGCTCTTACTCTGAAACTAAGGAATCCAAAGAAGGTTTGGGGGAGTGCAATACACCCCCCGCGTGAACCACAGTGTGTGAAGTGTACGGCCAAGGACTCGATAGAATCGTGATTGCGATTAAATAAAGTAAAAATGACGTGCAACAATTTTTAGAATATACAAATACAATGTTTTTGAAAAAATAATGAATCAAAGAATTGATAAGACTGTAAAATTAATTTGTGTAAATAATGTACAGAATTTATGAGCAAAACACTGATAATTCACACAATTTGCGGTACGTGAAACAAATAAAGAATCAATGAATTAAATAATTAGCATATGCCAAATGTAGAAATACCTCCCTTAATTGAAAATTTGAGTCTATCATGGTTAGAACCTGCTTAGTTCCCCAGCGGAGTCGCCATTCTGTCATGACCTATTTTTCACCAAGGTTAAAACAAGCACGACTTATGGACTCTACAAGAATTGAATTTGTTCAGAGTCGCCACCTAATTTTTAAGGAAAATAAGGAAACCTATTTAATTATTGACACGTATGACTTGTGTTTTAATCTGCGAAAAAACCAGTTTAGATTCTAGGTAAGGGTTCAAATTATTCCGAAGGGAAGGTGTTAGGCACCCTTCAGAATCCACAAAATGTGGTACCCGACTAGACTAAATTTATCAAAAATAAGGAGGTAAAAATCATTTTTTGAGAAGTATGAATAATTAAAATATGTAATAATGTACAAAATGCATGTATAAAACATGGTATGTCAAATGCATACATAGACTTTATTATTGTAATATATGTGTACAGAGATAAACAAAAGTATATTATGTAAAATATGTATAAAAATATATATGTGAAAAAAAATGTTCTTTTATGAAAAGAAACCACTTTTGTGTGTAATGTATGAAAAGAAAAGTAATTTTTATATTATACTAAAGAAAAAGTATTCAAATAATATTTTGTATTTGACAAAAGTTAATGGGAGAAAAGATTAAATAAAATGAATGTTTATTTTTGATGGAAAAGACTGCACAATATTTTCTAATGGAAAAAAGTGTGAATTAATTGATTAAATATCCGAATCAGTTTGATTCTTTATATAAATATTAACGGCCGAAGTTTTGCCTAAACGCATGGTGAGGGTTACGTAAGTAAAGAATATCCCCCGCCCAACGCCCCAAAAATAAAGTTTTCACTATGATTAATATTTATACAATTGTAAGAATGTAAAATACAAACATAAAATTTAAACTCCTTTTTGAATGTCCTTTTCCGAGAAGTATCCTCAAGAACCTGTGTAAACACTTCTTAGAAATATTAGTAATGAACAAATAATTATAAAACTATGTGTGCATATATGTATGTAAATGTATATATGAAAAATAATATTTATTATATAGTGGGCTCAGGTGAAGTTTTAGATACGCCATGACTACGAAGTGGTTGCTCAAATTATCGGCCATTCTAAATCGCTTTGCCAAGATATGAATCGTAAAACTTTTGTGTTGTCGTGGTAATATAATGATTTCGTCATCGCCCATATTTTTTATTTCTTTTTCACGTATTTGTATACGTAATGTCCGTCTTTTTATTTGTGGAGGCCTCAAAAACTGACGGGAATTTTTTCATTGGCCACGTATTGATAGTTGATATAAAATGACATAACTTGAAAAATAAAATCCATCTTTTGTTATGGGAAGACCTCAAAAATCCGACGGAGAGATATTGTCATTAGCCATATATTAATACTTGATATAAAATAAGTAAACTCGAGAAAATAAAATTCATCTTTTGTTATGGGGAAGGCCTCAAAAATCCGACGGAGAGATATTGTCATTGGCCATGTAATATAGTATTTGCTCATTATTAATTTAATAAAATGTTAAGAAAAAAATGGTCCAAAAATTTCATTATAGCCAAACAAAGTAGCATAAAAAATATTAGAACAACAAACAAGCATCGTTAGAGTGGTCAAAGAAATAACACAAAAGTTAACTGCTAGAAGAAAGTCATAGCAAAATGTGTGACTTTGCTCAAAAGATAAGCAAGATTAGCAAGAAAAATAGGTCATTGGAGACATGAAAAACTAGGACAAAGATTATGATATTAGAAGCAATACAATAAGAAATAAGATTCAATAAAAATATGTATACATAAAAATGTAGTCATAGTCATGAAGTGGGGTTTGTTGAAGTTGATAAGTAATCCACTGGAGAAGAAAGACAAGGAACATGAGAGGAGAGATAATTGTGAGCCTACGAGTAAAAGAAAGAACTCTAAAAAGTTAGCAATAGTATTTTTCTTCTTTAAGGAAAAATGATGGAGAAAGAGGGGAGCATTAAGAGAACAAAGAGGGAGGGAGAAATGAGAGAGGGTTATTGTGGTGGTGTTGGTGTTGGTTAGTGTCATGGAGAGAAGAGAAAAAAGTGAGGAAGAAGGGGGAGCAAAGGGAGATGGGAAGAGTGTGTGTGAGTGTAAATATTTCATCCCAAAAAAAAAACTAACCCCTCCCCTCTATTTACAATAAAAATCAACCCCTCTTTTTACCCAAAAAATAAAAGAATTCCCTCTCTACCCACTAGATACTATTTTAGTCCATAAGTTATTATCTAATGAATTTTTTATTCTTTTAACCAAAATATAATGTTATTACTCAAAGGATAAAAATCCTGTGTAGTCATGTCACACATCACCTTTAATAAAGGTGACAAGACTTTGACTTGACCGAATTATTGCTCCGTGTATCAAAATAATTGATCCGGCTTATCATTTGTGGATTGTATTAAATGATGTACAAAAATGTGTAAATGTCGATATGTAATTACATAAAATATAAATAATAATAAAAATATAATTATCCTGAAAAAATGTATTATGATGTAAATAGTTAAAAATGTAGCGTACTGCAAAGAATTGTAGTGTTATATTGTGTACGTGTGCAGATGACTGTGAAAAATTCAAAATGACAATAAATTGATAAAAATTCTGATATTCACGAAATTAAGGATAATTATCAACGAATTGTAAAAGTGTGTAAAAAAAAAAAGATGTATTTTGTGCTCTTTAACGATCAGGAAGCCTGAAGACGTTAATTTTAAGCCCGGAGGGCCAAAATTGGGTGTCAACACACGTTCTATGTCTTAGTTTCTCTCTCGAGCTCACCTCAAGACAAGGGATTTATTTCAATGGTGATAAAGCATTAAAATAGTAAGATTAAGAATATAAGAATAATCAATAAATGATAAACTTCAGCCAAAAACCAATAAAATTTAACTCAAGAGATTCATGTTCATAGCCTCAACCTCAAGAATGAGGGATTTTAGCAACTCATACTTTGAATTAACATCATCCTTTGATAAAAATTCATAAAAATAAATAAAAGACGAAAAGAAAAAGAATGAAACCTAATTTCAGTCCAAAAAACACCCAAAGTTAGCCTACAAGAGATGGAATAATGATACAATAACCCAAAAGCCCTATTTATAGACAAAAACTCGGGGCAAAAATTTACCAAAAAGCAGCCCGGCACGCCCTTGGGCGCGCCTGGGACTTAGGCAAATTTTTACCTCTGAAAAGGTGTGCTTGAGTGGCCCGGCACGCCCTTGGGCGCGCCCCCTTACTGTCCACTTGAGTAAAAATTGTGCCAAAATTGGCCCAGCACGCCCCTTGGCGTGTCTGGGACTTAGACTCCATTTTTCTTTCTTTCTTCAACTTTTCTTTGCGGATCTGGTTGGATTCTTCAAGTTCAAATCTTTGGATAGCCTCTTATCTTCAATATCCATCACTCGTAGCTCCTCCAAGCCTCGCTTTCCACGCCAAAAATGCTCCAAATTGTCGCAAATTTCACCTACAAGGGTCTAATCACATTTGTTATCACAATATCAAATATTCCATCAAAACAATACAAAATACATACTTATTGCTCTTAAAACTAAGGTAAACATGGGTCAAAGTTGGCAATAAAGCATATAAATATGCCTTAGATCAACTCCGGACCTCTTTTTATCTTACATTATGTCTTTATTTTGTTTTCAAAGACAATTATGTATTCTCAGATTCAATCATGCACTAGATGCTCTTACTCTGTGACACCAGATTTTGGGGGATTTATGAGCCTTTATTTTAATTATATTTTGTATTGACCTAACATCGCTCTAGAAGTCTCATTTTGGTTTGTGTTATTATCGATTTTGTTTTCCTTTATCAGTTTGGGTGATTGGCTTACTTATCAAGGCTCAGGAGTAATAAATGCCATTATGACTCATTTTTGGGTCGTGATATTACCCATTCCAGAGTGGAAATGGGAGCAGATCACTATGGATTATGTGAGTGGATTGCCTCATACTTCTCATGGTTCTGATAATATTTAGGTCATTATGGATCGATTAACCAAATCAGCCACTTTATCCCTATTCAAATTTCATCCAGTACCGAGAGGTTGGCTGGTATTTATGTTTGAGAGGTAGTTCGTCTTCATGGAGTGCCCGTGTCTATTATTTTAGACAGAGGTTTAGTGTTCACTTCTAGCTTTTGAAGGAAGTTTCAGGAGGAGTTGGGTACTCAGGTTGATCTTAGCACAGCTTTCCACCCCCAAACCGATGATCAGTTGGAGCAGACTATTTAGGTTGACCTTGGTGGAGTTTGCTTATAATAATAGCTTCCATTTGAGTATTGAGATTGCACCTTTCAAGGTGGTGTATGGTTTGAGACCTCAGAGGTTATACCCAGTGGTACCGACTTGCTTTACGAGTCCTTGTATAGAGTTCGGGTGATTCAGGATAGGCTTCGGGCAGCCCAGAGTAGGCAAAAGAGCTATGCTGAAAGCAGACTTTGTGCCTTAAAGTTTGGTATTGTAGATTGGGTTTTCCTTCATGTGTTGACCATGAAAAGCGTGATGAGGTTCAGAAAGAGGGGCAAAATTAGCCCGAGGTACATCAGACCTTTTAAGATTCTTCGGACTGTTGGGGAGGTTGCTTATGAGTTACCTCAACCTCTAGATTTTTCATCCGTTCATCTAGTTTTTCAAGTGTCTATGCTACAATGCTATATTCCAGATGAGTCTCACGTGCTTCGTTAGGATTCAGTTCAGTTGGATGAGAGGTTGACCTTTGTTGAGGAGCCAGTCTATATTTTAGCTAAGGATGTTAGACAGTTGCGTTCTAAAGATATTCCTGTAGTTAAGGTTCAATGGAGACACCATTCCATCGAGGAAACTACTTGGGAGATCGAGTCTGATATGCGTAGTAGTTACCTCAACATTTTACCGATTCAGGTATTCCTTTGCTTTTTAGTTTGAGGATGAACTAGAGTCTTAATGGTGGATATTGTAAAGACATATTTAGTAAAAACTTACCTTTTTCATGTTTTGACCATTTTGTCCTTTTTCGTAGTTTCTGCATGTTGGTTTTGGGGTATGGGGATAGTTGGCATGATTCCCAATGCAATCGGGAGTGATTTAATAGAGTTTGAGGTTGTTTTGAGGCTTTATATGCCAATAGTTGACTTCAACCTTTCTTGTTTCGAGTCTCGGATGATGATTTGGACTGCACCAACAGATTCAAAATGTTGAATTGGGATTAGTAGCGTGGTTGGTTTGGGTTTGGGACCTTCATATCTCATTTTGACCCTTCGTTTGAAAAATAGTGGAAAAGGGGGTCCCAAGGGTTAATTTATTGGAAACAATCTCTTTCGAAAATCTAACTTCTCCATTGAGTCGGGAACGTTGAATTTAGCCTAGTAGCATATATGGGTCTCGAACGAATCTTGAGGGTCCATTCGGAGATATTTCTACACTTGAAAAATCTACGGGTGCAACATTTTCTGGTGCATCAGGCCCTTCATCACGATCGCTTGACCACGTGTCGCAATCGTGGGACATGATGGAAGTCTTCATAGCTATCGCGTGGTGGTGGTGCCACGATCGCGATGGATTAATCGATGGACTGGGTCAGGTTGATTCATCGCAATCGCGAGGCCCAGCTACGCGCCCGTAATGACCAACTTAATGGTCGGTCAACGTTGACCTTCATGATGGTGAGGTGGGGTCCGCGATCGCGAGTTACTGTTCTCAGAACAGTATAAATTCCCCATTTTTGTGATTTTACTACATTTATGGACCTCCAAGCTTCGGGAAAGGCAATTTTTGAGGGTTTCTTCATCAAGTTTTGTATGGGTAACTTCTAAACTTTTAATCCCACTATTTCCCATTGACTTTATCTTCAAAAACACTTTTGAAGCATGATTTTGAAATGGATTTTTGGGGTTTTTACCGGTAAAGTTTAAAAAGGATTTTTCTTCAATTTGGACCTCGTTTTTAACTCGTTTTCGCGTGGGTTTTCATTTGTAGACTCCTTTAACTTTGGGAAATGTATTTCTAAATAAAAATTTTGGTTTTACCCTTCTTATTTTTTAACTCATTTTTCAAGTCCATTTTGGACCCGACTTAAATATGGGTAATATGTGTATTGTTGGCTTTCTTTTAATGCATAAATGCTATATTTGTATGTTTTAGTTGATTTCGAGGCCGTTCGAAAGGGGAAAGCTCTGTGTTGAGGGACTTTCGGCCCAGATTTTGTCGTTGCAGGGTAGGTTATGGCTTAACTTCTTTCAGATTGAGGTGGGCAGCTAATAAATAAGTAAAGCATGTTATGGGTTGAGAAAAATAACTATGAGTTTTATATTTGGAGATTATTATTACTATTTTGTGCCCGTGTGGGGGCTTATATTCAATGATTATTGATTTGTTATATCTGATATTGCGTGTTGCCTGAGTGGGGGCCTTATTTGACATCATTGGCCTTATTTGTGCATTTATATGCCTTGTACTAGATATGATGCCCGTGCGGGGGTTTAAATTGTTATTATAGGCCTTATTGAACATTGATTACCTTATTATGATAGAAAAACTGGAGTTAGGAGTTGACATGATATTAATGATGTCTTACATGCATATTTATTCAGATAGTGCCTAATTAGAGTTGATAATCATGAATTGTGGACATATTGAGTTGATTCTGAGCTCACTTATATACATGTATTGAATTCATTGGACATCTTCATACTGGTTTGTTGTGAGCACTACATCCTCATTCCATATATACATTCATGAGATGCTGGTATACGGGTTGTGAATCCCTTATGGGTCCTACTGCAGAGCTGCGAGCTCTGTAGGTGTATACAGAAAGTCATGCGATGACTTTCACCGTTCCACCCCATCATCATCATTGCATTGCATTGCATATGCATCTTTTTCGATTCCTTTAGTTTTCCTTGACTGGTGCTTAGTTTTCAGTGTATTTTCACATATATCTGTGTTGTCTCTATTTCTGTGTAATATATATATTAGAACTGTTAGTGGAGATGGTGTGAGCTACCGTTTGGGACTTTTCTTCTTACAGGTGACGTGCTATTAGTATTATTTACTTGTCTTATTATCTGCTTTGCTCAGTCGACCTATAATATCTACTGAATACTAGTGGACCGTATTCACCCCTACTATGCACTTATGATGCAGATCCGAGTATGAGTACAGGACGCGGTAGCTGATTCTGTGTGGATTCTAAAAGGTGTTCGAGGTACTGAGTGCTCTAGGGATTTTCAGAGCTGACTCCAGAGATCCTCTATCTTACTTTATATCTTTATTTCATTTTCAGAGACAGTTATTTATTCTCAGATTCAGTTTTATACTAGATGCTCTTACACTATGATACCAGATTTTGGGGGATTTATGAGCTTTCTTTCAGACCTTTGGTTTAATTATATTTTGTATTGGCCTGACTTCGCTCAAGAAGTTTCGTTTTGGTTTGTGTTATTATCGATTTTGTTTTCCTTTATCAGTTTGGGTGATTGGCTTACTTATCAATTCTCAGCCGCGATAAGTGCCATCATGACCCATTTTTGGGTTGTGACACCTTTTGAGCCTCAACGCTTCCTGGACAGGACTCATGAGGCGTTCGCAACCCATATACTTTTATAATCTCAAACTCATATCTCAATTAACCTTACCGACACATCCCTCAGAATAGGCATTTTATAAAGTGTCTCATTTTCTTACTAAATTAGTATTTCTCAATCAACCTTATCGACACATCCCTCGGTATAGTCATTTTATAAAGTCTCTCATTTTCTGTCAAAAATAAGTGTTTCTCAGTGGCACCAATCTCATGAATATGTATAGATGAAATGAGGATGTAATGCTCACAACCAATCAGAATGAAGATAATAATCAATTCAATACAAGTATAAATGAGCTCTGAATCAACTCAATATGACAATGATTCATGATATAAGCCATCGCAGAGCACCACTGATATAAATAGTCATGTAAATCATCAATAATCTCATTCCCAACCCCTCACTCGAGCACCACTATAATAATAATGTAATTTAATGCTCAAATAAGGTCTATAATATCAATTTGCCCCTCTCGGGTGACACAGTAGTAAATAAGGCAATTTAATGCACGAACAAGGTCAATAATATCAGTTCAAGCCCCCACTTGGGCGACACAATAATATTAATTTCTCAAACTAATAATATTATATTTTACATAAGCCCCCACACGGGCAACATGAAATTAGCAACAATCCAAATAACAATATATCACATGAAACTTACCCAAACCTAGTATGTTCTTTACAATGGGTCCATCTTTCCTTAGACTAAACTACTAAAAGAAAAACTATGCTAGTTAACAACATACTCTAATAGGAGATACTAAACCCCGATAATTACATCCACTATTACATGTCCACTTATACTCTAAATATTTTCTAAGTCACAATCCTTCCAACAAATAACAGTTAATAACATAATTATCCCTTAAAAGGTCTCTAAGTCCCAATCATCACAATAAAATCTACTAAACATGATTCAAATTCTAAAATATGTATCCACTATCAATTTATTCAAGGTCAATAAGCCATGTCAATAAGCCATCTATCTACAATCTACTCTAAGCATGTTTGCAAGACTAACTAAAGGTAAGCAATAATGTAACTACAATCCATCAAAAGACTCTGGTACCCATGGAGATGCTCACCATTTCACTTAAGCAGGACCCACAAAATCTAAAAGATTCACAATACAAAAGCAAACAAGCATACAATACATAAACACTTCAGAAAAAGTCAAGGTATATCTAAGCTTGCCTTTAAAGAAGATCCGCAAGCCAAAACACAGTCCAAAGCATCAACTGTAAGCTTTACTCTCTTGAATCACACCAAACACGTCCAATCTAATCAAATATAACATGTACAAGTCAAAAGGATTCCAACGATAGACAATACCCATATCTATATATTTTGGTTCCAGGTCTAAAATCACTTCGAAAATCATTTTCAAAAATACAAGGGCAAAATTAAAATTTTATTAAAGAATCATGTTCCTCATATCAAGAGGAGTCTAAATCTGAAAACCCAACCAAAAAAGAGTTGAAATCAACCTTTAAATCGAAGAAAACTCATTATGCAATTTACTGGGCAAAACCCTCATATAATATAGGGGATGTTCGGTATTGATGAAAATATTTCCTCTAGAAGACAAATTTCTAAAAAATCAAGAGATGACTTTTCTAGTGGAAGTAGATAAACTAAATTCACAAGTGTTATGTCTCCTCTTCACCCTCCAAAATTCTGCTGCTACTGGTAGAGGCAATCAAAACCTAAATTAAGGATTTGAAGGTAGATTTGTAAGGAATCCAATGAGAATTGATAAAATAAAGATTTAGAAATTACTACACGAGTTTTGGTGAAAATCTCCTTGAAATCACCTTAAATCGAGGTCCCAAAGGTGAAAGATGGTGAAAATGGGGTTTTGGTCTAGAAAGGGATTTAAAATCTGCTCATGCATAAAAAAGCCTTCGTGAACGCGGACCCCCAGGACGCAAATGGAAAGTTCAACCCAACCCGAGTCCCACAATCACGGTTAGGAAATCGTGAATGCAATGAAGGCCTACCCGATCCTGAAATAGAATACCCTTTGCAAACAAGGTCTTTACTTTGCATTCGAAATGAACCACAAGGACGACTATTCACGAACGCGGTGCCATCATCACGTTCACGATGAAGAGTATTTTCCTTCTCCGCAATCACAACTAGGGGCCTGCAAATTCTAAGAAGGATTTATCCCTACACCAGAAACAACAGTTCAGTTGTTGGGTCTTGGAAAAATAGTCCCGATTGAACCCTCAAGATTCGTTCGGGACCACACAGAAATAAACCAATAATGATACTAGGATAAGTTCGACGTTCCGGACTTAATGGAACCATCAGATTTTTGAAAAGAAATCGTTTACAATGAATTAGCCCCCGGAACCCCTTTACGCTAAATTTAACTTGTTTCCTTTTAAGAGTTCAAAATGCAAAATAAAGGCTCGGGGCCCAAATTAACTATGCTACTAACTCAAAATTAATATTTTGGATCTAAAGGAACTATCCAAATCTTCATTCAATGCAAGAATCACAAAACATTGACCGAAGTCAAACTAACCCATTTTAAAGGATATTCATAACCACAAACTCATAAAAATCACTCCCAAATGTATTAGGGACCATGCAAGCCATTCTCGAAGCTCATAAATGATATAAAATAATTACGAGAAGGGCAAGATGGTTAAAACGCAGAAAATTCTAAGAATCACTACCAGGGTCATTACAATTTAGAACGTAATTTCAACAAAATAGGACAATTTGTGAGATTTAAAATATAACCCTTTACCATTTGAACAAAACAAACTGACCCTACAAAGATATTTTGTGATTTATCTTTAGATCTCTTATATAAAAATATATTAATCATAAATTTGATATTGAGATAAAAATAAATTTGTAATAGGCATCAAAATTAAATGAACCTTTTCGTACTTTATTTTGAGATGGCAATATGTGGGGCCTAGCCGCACAAAGCTAGAGAGAGAAAGGGTGTGATTCATCTGGATACTCTTCATTAGAAAATCTCATTGTATAAATCTTACATAAGATTACACTTCTTTGTATATATATTATAATAAATGTTGAATTCTCTTAATACAAGATAGGTGAGATTTTTTATTTGGTTAGTCAGAATAGATAGAAGGCATTTGCTCAAAATTCCTCAAAAGGAGGAAAAAGTGGAGAGACAATTAGGCACACAAAAATTCTAAGTTTGATAATCCTTACAAAAACTAATACATGATATGATGTTTTCTCATATGTTTCATAGTTATATTCTCTTTATTTTCGAAGTTCATGAGATAATTTTTATTTATTCTTATTTTTGAGTGTTCAAAATGTGAGAATCTTACTTATAATTACATGAGAAATTATAATATAAGATACAAAATTCAACATAATTTCAAACCAAGTTGGGATATTTTTTGTCTAAAGTGAAAATAGTATAAATGTAAAGCCTTAAAGCACAACAACAACACCAAACAAAAAGATATATAAAACACTCCCAAAATTATCTTCATTTCCTATAATTATTGTGACAACTTTAGTACTTACTTATTTTACACCTAATTTATTGATTTACTTGGCTTCAATTAAAGAATATGGTAAGTGGCAGATTTTACTCAATGTCTTAATTTAAACCGCGTGAGGGTATCAACATGATATAAAGAAAAAAAAAATAAATCTTACAAACATTACAACTCCAAAATAACATAGTAGAGATAGTTTTGAAAAATAAATAAAAATTGTATGTGGATTGTTGGGGAAGAACAAGTGTTAAGTGTAGTATGAGTTGACATTCGTGCTCCTATTTTTAGTTAGTTTACTGCACAAGTTCTTACTCAATTTTTTTATATTTATTTTTAATGATTTTATTGTGATTCAAAGTATAGAAAAATTCATTTAAAAAATAATTTCAATTATGATTTTGTGTGTAAAGTTGAATATATATATGAGCTTTAAAAGTTTATCTAATGAAATTATAATTAGCTTATACTTGCATTACACGTAAATCTCGTGTGTCACACGTGCATCTCACGTGTATTTAGTGTGTCACACGTGCATCCCATGTGAATTGATAAGAACTTTTAAATTTACACATATATTGTTAAAAACATGTATTAAGTATATAACAAAATTAAAAGAAAATGATGCCAAATTTAAAATGACAAAGAGTGATCATATTTCAGCAATACTTGATAGTTAAACTTATGAAGATAATATAATTATAAATTTATGTAGAACGGATTATATATTAAACAGACCTAATTGATAAAATAAACAGACTTAATTTTTGTGTTATCGCTCATTGAGTGTTGATTCATTAGGTGTGATGATTGGAGTATATATTTATGCATTATTCATGATCTAGATAACATTATTGTCTTGTGATTTTAGTTTCAATAAATATTGTGAATTTTTATTTTGATAATTATTAAAATTGACTTTGCACGATTATTTTCTAAAATACTCGATTGTTTCTACATTGAATTGATAGAGAATGATTGACTAAATTCAAATTAATAGATATATCGAAAGTGGACAATCTCGTTCAAAGAAATATATTAATATCAAACACACATCACAGAGAACAAAAAGAAGAAGTTTGAAAGGATAAAAAAATAAATAAATGGATAGAAAAGAATAAGAACACTTTAATGATTGTTGCTTCATTTATAGCAACAATGGTGTTTCAAACAGGTCTCAGTCCTCCCAGGGGCATTTGACATGGAGATTCAAAAAAAGGTATTTTTATACCAATTAATTTTAACTTTTTGTGATAATATCATTAATTTGTAGAAATATTGTCACGACCCAAATGGCCGGATCATGAGGGCACCTACTCTAATCCACCTAGAAGGTGAACTCCTTAAATCCAATATTCGGAAGTCTTTGATTTTACATTAACCAACTTATTACATGATTCAATCAACAATGAGGAAATAAACTATCTTAGGATCTAGTCTAAACAGGTACAAGAGCCACTAAAAAAGGAAGAAATAACCATGACCTAGCTTTCACCACGAATGAGTAAGTGGGAGTTGTTGGATGATCACTACCGCAACAATAAAGAAACCAACACTGAATCCTGCAAAAGACTATACCCCGAAAAGGGTATAGCATCAGTACAAGCCACACATACTGGTAAGCTTTATCGGTTGACCCGAATTGAATTACACGAATATAACACAAATATTCAAAAGAAGCATACCTTCACTTAACACTTAGGGCTACCCCCCTCCCCCTTGCCCCCTTTACCCTTTTTTAGATAAGCTCTAATTTCGAAACCCCAATTATGACACCGCACCCTTATGACCCTACCACCATAAAATACTAAGTCTGTCTCTACACTGGAGATTGCCTTGACTGGAAAGACAACTATGACAGGAAAGCCTAAGCCCAAACCTTTAATAAGATGGTAAATCGCATAGCAGACCCTGAGAAAACTTGCCCAGATATGTAACCTATCCTTCGACCTGAAAGGATAGGTCGTGACTCCTCCTTTAACCCACACACGACCTTCTCCCTATCCTGCTAAACGTAAGACTCCTTACCCCAACCCCCACCTACTTGGTCATTTCGCTACCCGATGCACTAACAAGTTCAGACACTTACCACATTGGGAAATATACTATGCACCAAATACCCACTACGTAAGATACAACACGACAAGTTGACCATTCTTACACGTTATACATTCAGCATATAAGTGCAAATGGCATCAAACAGGCAACACCAATAAGTTAGCACATACCACTAAGTACAGACAAGCTATAGGGACCATCACAACAGATAGTTGGCTAAATCAAACCATAACCAAGTCAACACGACATTCCAGGGCATTCCAATACAACATAGAAATCCATTTCATAAATACCAGTTAAATGATCATATTTAATTCCAAGATCGATCTCAATATAACAAGACTCTATGACACATATTCTTAGATGTATGACCTATATCGGACCATGCAAGGATCCTAAACATAACCACATATAAATGTATGCCCCGGTCCACTCAGGGGATAGTCAAACTCACCTGAACCTCGTATATACACAGTATGGGTGATGCATCCACCCTCTAAACATGACCTGTAGAAGACAATTACCATCTATGTACTAAAACCTCAAGCATAAATATCTATCAACCTTGTTTCACCAATATCCCCTGGAAACGTTCCCAATATTGGAACACTTCACATGTCAACAATAAAGATAGGTAAACCATAAACAAGTAAAGCAATTGCATTGACCACCAAACAATATACATCAATCGATCACACTTCAAGTAGTAACATGTACATGTAATTACAAGTGGGATTAAACCATAAACCATCCCCCACTCTCCTGGTCAGTTCTTTAGTCATAGCATACCCAACCGCTAACCCTAAAACCCTCTCAGGCTTCTACCTTAGAGTTTTTGGGGATTCTTTCTATCACCCTAAATGGTGTAAATAGTCACTCAAAGGATAAATATACAACCATAAACCATTCAACTATAACACATACATAATATAAACATGATAAGGTGCACAACTAGCCCAAGCAATGCTTTCCCCGACCCTTAGCAAATTTTAACCATTTTGACGCCATGCTTAAAGGCCTAAACATGGAATCTCCCATCCACCTATATTATAATCATGCTCTCTAACTCGAGCCAAGCTACTCAATTTAACCTTAGCTTACCTGGATGTCATTCAGTGAAAGAAAGGATGAACCAAGTGAAATCCTAGCATGTAGTCAATTCCACGAACGTGTTGACCCCTGGAAATCCATAGGTTTACACCCATATGAACCTTTTTCTCCTTCTTCTATGTCTTTGAGGCTTGGGAGGTAATGTTTAGGGGTTTTGGGAAGCCTCCCATGCTTCTATGTCAGTGAATGAGGAGAAGGAAATAAAACCCATCTTTTATCCTATACTAGTTGCGTCACACCGCTAAAGCGATCGGTCTACTACTATAGCGTAATAAATACTGCTATAGCAAAATGATGTCAGCCCGGCCCCCAATAGTTTTTAAGTCCCCATATTTAAAAAGTCATGGCCCCGCATACGTTTTTGAATATCATTCTGATAATTTCCAGACTAATACTAACCCCGAGGTGATTTCTAATAACGATGGATTAGGTCATTACAAAAGATACCATTTTACGCATCGTTCATCCCCAAATGATCAAAGAATGGATGAGTCGAGTCTGGATTATTGAAATCAGGACATACCCTTGCCGGGTCTTGAGATGCTACCACTACCTCTTGGATCCTCGTTCAAATTTTTGAACTAACCCGCAAACTTATCGGACCACAATCGTTTAGACCTTGGTTTTAATAATTGCACGAGTCACGAACCCGGGCACCGCCCGCCCCAAAAAGGATTTTCACACCAGAATGGATACAATGCAACTATGAAATTTCCTCCCTGAAGGTCAAGGAAACCTTGGAACGATTTGAACTACGCATATTGGATGGAGTGTTAAAGGATTGGAACTTTAAATTTTGTGGAATTCAACGGGTTCCTACTATAGCAGTCACCACACTGCTGTATCGGTCTTCGCTCAGTTATATTGGTCCTAAACAAAATATAAAAGCGGGGAGATGTTCAATCGTCATTTTTCCCCTCTCACTTAAAAATAATTACTCTCCCCTCCCCGATCACTTTGTTGCCACTGCCAGAAATAGGTAACACTCAACTTTCTTGCTTCTTAATACTTTACTACACGCGAAATTGCATGTCGTAGGCTAGAATTTATGTTGAAAATAGGAGGTTGGAGATATTTTCAAAATTTTATAAATTTGGCTTGGAAATGTTAAATTTTTGAAGCATGGATGCTTCCCTTACGCTCACAATGTTCCCATTGCATTCTGGGCTTAAGGAACTCAAAGTTTACTGCCTTAACAAGCCTAAAATAGTAGAGAATTTGAAGGGTCTTCTTCACTTTGAATTGGTGATTTGGGAATGATTTAGGAGTTATCATGCCCGAATTTTCATAAAGATTAGTTTTTGAATGTTGCTGGACTACTAATCTGAGTTAAAAAATGGAAATCGGAGGAATTGGGCCAAGGGTACCATTGTTGCACCCCTTGTCAGCTAAGGAAGATGAAGAGCCATAGTGGTACGACTATAGCAGTAAAATTACCACTATAGCGGTAAGCCTACCGTTATAATGGGAGACTGCAGGCAGTCGCCTCCCAGCTCGGCTGGAAAATTCTTGCTTTTGAAATTTTTGAACCCACACAAACGTGTAACATTTTTTAATGATTTTCCTTGGCCAAATGTAGGTTAACATATAAAATGGCCAGAAATTAAGCCAATGCCCCCGTCTATGAGAGATTTCCTGATGATGCCAGTTGGGTATGGTTCTTGGAGTACCGACGGTTGGGGCTTTATTTCAAATGAGGTTTTGACATGAAAAATATGGAGTAGAAAGATCCAGAGTTCTACCACCGATTGCAGGAGTTTGGGTGGCGCCTATTGGTGGAGGCTCCCCCCGATGGGCTTGCGACCTGGATGCAGGAGTTCTTTGCCATCCTCCCCACCGTGCATTAGGATTCCCCCAGCCCCACCATCTATATTCGAGGAGTGGACATCCATATAGATTCATGCACCATCAATGAGGTGCTTGGCGTCCCCCATATCTCTAATGCTGACTACTTGGCCAAGGCCGGGGAGATGGACATAGGATGGCTGAGAGACACGCTGATCCCGGAGGAGTTTTGGGATAGGGTATATTGGCCTACTACTGAGGGTGTCATCGGGCATCTATTTTTTGGCCGACTCTAGGAGGTGGCTTAACCTGATGACCCAGAGAATCTGTCTGCCCAACAATACCATGAACGTGACTTACCCTCGAGCCTTGGTGGTGGCCTATGCTATTAGAGGGATTCAGGTGAATGTGAAGGAGCAAATAGTGATGGAGTGGAAGGACTTCCACCGAGATCCTAGAAAGGGTCCCTTCCTCTCCGGGCTGGTGTTGGAGCTATGCAGACGGGCGGGGGTACCGGAGGAGTCTAATGACATGGTGGTGGATATGGACGTCCCTTTTCACCCTCTCTTGGTAAGAGTGAGCTCCTCCCATAAAAAGAAAAAGAGAAATACTGGCAAGGGGGAAAGTAGCAGGGATGCGGATGAGGCCCTTGTTACCGACGAGGACAATGATTGTGATACCGCTCCCTCCCAGTCCCAACCCCTGATCCCTGGTAGCCACTTGGACGCAGACCTACCAGCTGTTAGGGGGTACATGGAGCAAAGCCCTTCCAGTTCTACAGCCCCTGCCAGTACCTAGGATATCGCAGTGCTCCGCCAAAAGCTTAATGAGGAGAGGCAAAAGAGACGCTCCCGGGATCGCCTGCTTTCCCAAATGTAGAAGACCATATAAGTCATGTTCGAGTGCGTAACACCCAACCAGGAGCTCCCCGAGCTAAACCCGAAGGATTTGAGGGAGTTTCCCTTCCTGAGTGATACGGAAGGAGATGACCCTGGCCCAGCAGCCCGCGACTGCTACGGCATTCAGCTTGGTCTCCTTCTTACCTTTTATCCCTTCCCCTCTTTGGTTTTATGATATTTGGGTTGCCCCATTTGGGGTATGTACTAGACACTATTTACCTTTTTTGCTTTTATTTTCCATACATAGATGTTATTTTTAATCCGCATTAATAAATGATAAGCCTACTTATATGGTATTATTGCTATTTTTCATTAATGCAATGCCCCGCACCCTTAATGGTTGAAAATAATTAAGCACTCACGAAAGTCAAAAATAGGGGAAGACAGGGCAGGCTTACTGTCCCGCCCTCACTGCTATAGCGGTACTGCTATAGCAGTGTACCGCTATAGTAGCACTCATACCACTGTGGCGGCCCGAACCAGAGGTTGCCCAAAAACTTTAAATCTTTTTACAGTCCCTTCCTTAAATACTTAATACCCTTAATGCACACCCATAAAAACATCGAAACCTTGCAAAGTTACCCAGAATGAGTCTTTTAACCATTTACATTCAACTGCGACCTTATATCATAACATATAATGCATTTGTGAAATCGTAAACCACAAGTTAACCATGCAATTTCCCTGCATTTTAACAAGTCTTAACACAATTTTTTCGGTGTTCAACATCAAACACAAGTTGGGTTCCTATCCCTAAGCATCATCTTAGACCCTTATACACCATAACATAATAGTATAGACGTAGTGCAAAGTTAATCTACCACCACACAACACAGCACACGACAATTTACAGCATGTATATGGCATAAATTCAAACCAATTCAAGCGACCATACAACATAGGTTCAAATCAATCAGACAACCATGATTACCACACATGAAAGAAGAGAAAGTCAAAGTTAATATTACATTTCCATGTCCTAGTAACACCACACCTAACTATGCAAGTGACGACCCAAAGTGGGTTGTCTAATATATGCTTACATGGCCCAGATGGCTAGATACTAATTGGAACCTTCCCATTTCCAATTTGTGTCGCTTACATCCGTTCCAACAGATTCAAGTGACATAGTTACCTAGCTGAGATACCAATTGGTATCGAGAGATACCAATTAGACTCAACCCATACAACAATCTAAACGAGCGCACGAAAGGAAAGAAAGAAGTGAAATAGTTTCTTATAATACCTCGTAGCTTCCCGTAGATTAGATATGGGTGTCAACACACCATTTCGGAGGACTCTATTCGACATTTGCTCTTGTACTGGGAGACTGGTGACCTAGGCTCTGATACCAAATTATCATGACTCCAATAGCTGGATCATGAGGGCACCTACTCTAATCCACCTAGATAGGAGAACCCATTACATCTAATATGCGGAAGTCTTTGATTTTACATTAACCAACTTATTACATGATTCAATCAACAATAAGGAAATAAACTATCCTAGGATCTAGTCTAAACAGGTGCAAGAGCCACTAAAAAGGGAAGAAATAACCATAACCCAGCTTCCACCATGAGTGAGTAAGTGGGAGCTGCTGGATGATCACTACCGCAACAGTCAAGAAACCAACACTAAATCCTGCAAAAGACTATACCACAAAAAGGGTATAGCAAGAGTAGCATCAGTACAAACCACACGTACTAGTAAGCCTCATCGGTTGACTTGAATTGGATCACACGAATATAACACAAATATTCAAAAGAAGCAAGCGTTCTCTTAATACTTAGGGCTACCCCCTTGCCCCCTTTACCCTTTTTTAGACAAGCTCTAATTTTGAAACCCCAATTATGACACCACACCCTTATAAATCTACCACCACCAAATAATAAGTCTATCTCTACACCGGAGATTACCTTGGTTGGAAAGTCAACTATGACAGGAAAACCTAAGCTCAAACCTTTAATAAGATGGTAAATCGCATAAAAGACCCTGAGAAGACTTTGCCGGACATGTAACCTGTCCTTCGACCCCAAAGGATAGGTCAAGATTACTCCTTTAACCTACACCCAACCTTCTCCCTACCCTACTAGCATATGCCTCCTTACCCCAACCCCCAACTACTTAGTTATTTCTCTACCAGATGCACTAATAACAAGTTCAGACACTTACCATGGTGGGAAATATAATATGCACCAAATACCCGCTACGTAAGATAAAACACGATAGGTTGACCATGCTTACACATTATACATTCAGAACATAAGTGCAAATGGCATCAAAGAGGTAACACCAACAAGTCAGCGCATACCACTAAGTCAAGACAAGCTATAGGGACCATCATAACAGATAGTTGGCTAAATCAAACCATAACAAAGTCAACACGACATTCCAGGGCATTCTAATACAACATAGAAATCCATTTCATAAATACCAGTTGAGTGATCATATTTAATTCCAAGATCGATGCCAGCATGCCAAAACTTTGTGACACATATTCCCAAATATATGACCTATACAGGACCATGCAAGGATCCCAAACATAACCACATATAAATGTATACCCTGGTCTATTCAGGGGACCATCTAACTCACTTGACCTTCATACATACATGTGATGGGTGATATATCCACCCTTTAGACATGACCTACAGGGGACAATTACCATCCATGTACTAAAACCCCAGATATAAATGTCTGCCATCCTTGTTTCACCAATAGCCCGTGGAAACGTTCCCAATATCGAAATACTTCACATGTCAACAATAAAGATAGGTAAACCATAACCAAGTAAAGCAATTACATAAACCACCAAATAATATACATCAACTGATCACACTTCAAGTAGTAACACGCACAAGTAATTACAAGTGGGATTAAACGATAAACCATCCCCCACTCTCCCGGTCAGGACTTTAGTCATAGCTCACCCAGCCGCTACCCCTAATACCTCTTAAGGCTTCTACCTTAGAGTCTTCGGGGATTATTCCTTTCACCCTAAATAGTGTAAATAGTCACCCTAAGGATAAATATACAACCATAAACCATTCATCTATAACACATACATAATATAAATATGATAAGGTGCACAACCAGCCCAATCAATGCTTTCCCCAACCCTTAGCTAATTTTAACAATCCTGACGCCGTGCCCGAAGGCCTAAACGTGGAATCTCCCATCCACCTGTGTTATAATCATGCTCTCTAACCTAAGTAAAGCTACATAATTTAACCTTAGCTTACCTGGATGTCATCCAACTGAAGAAAGGATGAATCAAGTGAAATCCTAGCCTGTAGTCGATCCCATAAATGTGTTGACCCTCAAAAATCCATGGGTTTGCACCCATACGAACCCTTTTCTCTTCTTTTTATATCTTTGAGGCTTGGGAGGTAATGTTTAGGGTTTTAGGGAAGCCTCTCATACTTCTATGTCAGTTAATGAGGAAAAGGAAATAAAACCCATCTTTTACCCTATACTGGTCATGTGATACTGCTATAGTGGTCGTTCTACCGCTATAGCGGAATGACATATGCCCGACCCCCAATAATTTTTAAGTCCCCACATTTAAAAAGTTATGGCCCCTCGTACGTTTTTGAATATCATTTCAATAATTTCCAAACCCATAGTAACCCCGAGGTGATCTCCAATAACGATAGATTAGGACGTTACAAATATAATATGTAATATTTTTTGCAGGAACACCATTTAAATATATAATAGGGACATCAATGATGGTATACAAACATCCACATTGGTATATTCAATACACGTGGGCTAATATAATTTGATTTATATTATCTTTGAGTGTCATACTGCTGATGATAAGTAGGTTACATATAAAAAAGAGATGGCTAATATGGATATTGATGGTTTCCATGTGGATCGCCATTTCTGTGATTGTATACATCTATGCTATAGCTGTTGAAGTTCTTGCGCCATACATATTTTATGAAAATGTCATAAAATATGTATTGATGACGTGGATGAGATTCCTCATATACGTTATACATATATTGTGGATGTAAAATTAAAATAACTTTATGTAATACAACTTATTATTGATTAGTACACCATCTTTTTAGTTTTGACACTTTAAGAGATATTCTATTATACAATTTATATTACTTATTTAATTATTATAATAAATAAGGAAAACATTTTCATTACCTATATTCTAAAGAATATGAGAAAGCTCTAAGGGAGGCAATTTTCTTCCAACTTTTGGGAGTCTTCATCTTTGAAGGTAAGTTCCTTACATTCTAAACTTGAATTACTTCCTAGAATCATTAAGAATAGCTAGAATCATGTTCATGGTAGAAATTGGGGTATAGTCCTAATTTATGAACTAAACACAAATAGATGTGAATGGGTGTAAAATCTGTTGTTAATGATCCTTGGGTGTTAGAAAACACTATTTCGAGTAGAATTATTGTTATTCATGCTAAATGAAGTGGAATTCATGGGGTATAAAGGGTAGAAAATACTAAAATGATGAACTAGGGAAAATTTATGGATAAAGTTATTAATTATGGATCCCTAGTGGTTAGAAAAGATGAAATGATTGAATTGGATATTTAACCCTATTGTTATAGATCAAGAACCTAGTGAAAGAGAAAGAAAAGACAAGATTCTGGCCTAGGGTGATTTCAAGCAAGGAATTGAGGTTGGTTACAGATTATTTATAGCAATTAGACTTTCTTGACTCTGTACTTATATGTGAATTGAATATTTGTATATACTTTAGAGAACTACTTGTGATTATTAAGTACATTGCATATACGTATTGTTGATGATGGTGATGATGTTGAGAATATGAATTGATGATATTGATCAGGGAATTAAGATCATGTTAATGATGATATTGATAATGAATTGATGATGATGAGTTGATGATTGTGATAATGATATTGAGATCATTGTGAATTGAAAGATGTTAATGGTATTGAGAAGAGAAAGAGAAGATGCGCACATCTTGCATTCATACATTCATCATATGCATTGAATGTTCAGTTGTGATTATATGTTGTTATACAACTTATTAATTAAAATGATTAAGTATAATACACATAAATATGAGCTTGTATCCCCTTTTAAAGTGAAGTGTCATAAATATGTTTGGTTTTCTTTAGTTATAAGTTCTGTGATGATTGTTGTTACATGTATTTTTGTTGCTTATCTGTATAATATTGAGTTGAGTCGATCTATGATGCCTACCAGTATTTGTTGATGTACTGATGATACATGTGCTTTTTTGTAATTGAGTACAGAGCGTGTTCCAGCATTTGAGATGAGACCTCGACTCTAGTGAGTAGTTTCAAACTTCAATTCAAAGGTGAGCACCATGTTTGGGCAGCCATCGAGTTATCTGATTTTCATTCATGTCCCTTTTTTTAGGACTAAAACATTTGTTATTCCTTTAGTATTTTGGATAATCTCTTAGTTATAGCTTGGACATTCTTAGTTGTTCTTATAAAGTTACTGGGATGTAATAAATAGAGAATTTTCAGACTCTATTAATAGTTTGATGATTGATTTGGATTTGAAACTTTATTTCTTTAATAAATAATTGGGTTTTAGAACTTATTAATGATACAGATGGAGGAAAGTAAATGTTGACTGTTGAATTAGTTAGTAAAGGTTGGATTAAATGATTCTCCCGCCATAGTATTAGGGAAGGTGCCAATTATGACCATTTGAGTCGTGATAAATATGGCATTAGAGAACTGGGTTTGTAGATCTTATCATAAAAGAACAGGTCTAGTTGAGTCTTACATAACAGTACAGAGACGTCTGTACTTTTCTTCAAGAGGCTACAGGGCTTTAGGAAATAAATTCCTATATTTCTTCCCTTCGTGCTATTACTTGATTCTAATTGGTATCTGGTGATCTAAATTGGTATCTAACACCTTCATTCTTTTTTTGTAGATGGTGAATACACGTCTGCTAGAGCAGCAACAATCTCCCTAGTACTGGCACCAGCAGCAGTTCCTGCACTAGCCGCCAAGGCTGCAGTTTGGGGCAGACCACACATGAGGGGTAGGGCCAAGTGAAGAAGAAGATTGGAATCACTCACTTGAGGTAGAGCTCGGGCTGCCAAAGGATCGGCTAGACAAAGAACCCCCTCCCTTCTCCCACAATAGGGCACTCTAGAGTTAGCACAGGATGAAGAGGTAGCCATTGAGGAGGAGGAAATTGTGATTCCTCACAATGCGTTACCTATACAGAATGTTGCAGCCTACGTACCTATGACTACAGATTTGATTCAATAAGTGTTAGGGTACTTAGGCAGTTTGGCTGGCATAGATGCTACTCCTACTATTCATGTATTCCCGTCCCCGGCCTTACTACATGTAGCTACTGTGGCCCCAAATATGGATGAAGGCTCTGAGATAAGGGTGTATCCCCGAAAGGTACTTGGACCAGTGATGATTGATGATGAGCATGGACTTTTCTATTAGTTCATGAAGATGAAACCTCTAGTATTTTAGGGTGCAGAGTCGGAGGATGCATTCAAATTTTTGATAGATTGCCATAATTGACTACATAAGATGGGTATTGTTGAAAGGTTTGGAGTGGATTTTATTTCTTTTTAGCTGTAGGCAGAAGCTAAGCAATGGTGGAGGTCATTTGTTGAGTGTAGGAATGCCTTGTCTCCACTTACTTGGGTGAAATTGTAGAATGTTTTTCTAGAGAATTATGTTCCCCGCACTTATCGTGATCAGAAGAAGGATGAATTCTTGAGGTTAGAACAGGGTGACATGTCTGTGGCAGCCTATAAGGCCAAGTTTCATGCTTTGTCCCACTATGCACTTTAGTTGATTACTTTAGAGGAGGAGCAGCTAATGTACTTTGTGAAGGGTCTGAATTTTGGGATTCAAATGTTTGCTCTATTAGTGGCTGCATCAAGCAAGTCTTTCCAAGAGGTTGTGGAATTTTCTAAAAAGGTTGAGGCGATTAGAAAACAAGGAGAAGTGAATGCAGAAGAAAAGAAGGCCCGGACCTCTGGCCAGTTCAGTGGTACTTTTTTGAAGGGTCATGGTTCTCAAGGTCCTTCTTCCTAGCCTTATTATTCAGCCATGCCTATGTTCGTAGGGGGACCGTCTAGGGTCAGTTATCAGCCTTCACAGACAGCCAACTATACACCTTCATGCTCTTCAGTTCAGAGACCTGCTTTGGGCATTAAGTGCCATGAGTATGGAGGTTTTAGCCAAATCTAAAGGTATTATCCTAATTTCTTGTCTTTAGGTCAGTTGACTCAACAACCAGCTTTGAGTGCTCTAGTTCCAGCAGGTCGTGGTGGTGGAGAAAAAGATAGAGATCATCCCCAAGCTGGACATGGTAGACAGGCTGCGGGACGGGTGGCTACCAAGCTAACTGAGGTGGAGGACAGGTTTGTAGAAATGGTGCTCAGGTTGGTAGAGGTGGCGGTCAAGGGGGTGATAAAGCTCAACTTTATGCTATTCAGGCTCGTCCTAAAGCAGAAGTGTTTGATGTTGTGATCATAGGTATTATTCTTATCTATGATCCTATTACTTCTGATTGTTTGATCCCGAGTCTACCTTCTCTTATGTGTTTGTAAAATTACTTTAGGATGGGACTTCGCCTGTGAATTGCTCGATGCTCTTATGTATATGTCTACACCAGTTGGGGTGTTAGTATGTATTAATCAGGTCTGTAGTGTGTGCCCTGTGATGTTTATGGGGTACAAAACTTTGGCAGACTTAGTAATCTTCTATATGGATGAGTTTGATATTATCTTGGGGATGAGTTGGTTGTCTTCTTGCCATGGCATTCTTGATTATTATGCTAAGACTGTCACTGTAGCGATCTCTGAGATGGAAAAGTTAGAGTGGAAGGGTACTTTTAATCCTACTCCTATTAGAATTATTTCAGCTATTTGTGCCCAAAAATTAGTACAAAAATGGTGTAGGACATTTTTAGCCCATCTTTAGGAAGATAAATCTGTAGTTCCTCCTATAATTTCAGTCCCAATTGTTTGCGAATCCATAGAAGTGTTTCCAATGACTTTTCTGGTATACCTCCGAACCATGATTTTGATTTCCGTATAGACTTAGATCCCAAAACTCGCCCCATCTATATCCCTCCTTAACATATGGCACCAGTAGAGTTGAGGGAATTAAAGTCTCAGTTTTAAGAATTGTTATAAAAGGGGTTTATTTGCCCTAGCATTACTCCTTGGGGTGCCCTTATTTTGTTTGTTAAGAAGAAGGATGGTAGCATGAGGATGTGCATATACTACCGTCAGTTGAACAATGTAGCTATTCATAATAAGTATCCCTTGCCTAGGATAGATGACCTATTTGACCAACTGCAGGGAGCTGCAGTAGTCTCCATAATTGATTTAAGGTCAGGTTATGATCAACTCAAGATTAGGGCGAAGGACATCCCAAAGACTGCTTTCCAGACTCGCTTTGGGCATTACAAATTTCTAGTTATGTCCTTTGGCTTGACCAATGCCCCAGCTGCTTTTATGAGTATGATGAATGGGGTTTTCAAGTCATTTCTGGATTCTTTCATCATTGTTTTTATTGATAACATTCTGGTTTACTTCAAGAGTGAAGAAGAGCATGAAGCTCATTTGCGCACAGTATTGGGGTTGCTTAAGGAGAAGCAATTATATGCTAAATATTCCAAGTGTGAGTTTTGGTTATCTTCAGTGTCCTTCTTGGGACACATGGTATCTAAGGAAGATGTTATGGTAGACCTATAAAAAGTTAAAACTGTTAAGAATTAGGCTAGACCAATGAATATGATGGAAATTTATAGCTTGTGGGGTTGTCCAGTTATTATCACCGATTCGTTAAGGGGTTTGCTGCTATTGCTTCACACATAACCCACCTAACTCAAAAAAGAAGTTCCATTTGTGTAGGATGACAAGTATGAAGAGAGCTTCCAAAAACTCAAAACTTTGCTAACCTCGGCCCCAATTCTCTTTTTGCCTATTGAAGGTAAGGATTTCATTGTGTTTTATGAAGCCTCACGGTTGGGTTTAGGTATGATTTTAAAGCAGGGTCAGAATGTCATTGCATATGCTTAGAAGCAACTGAAGTCTTATGAGAAAAACTATCCCACACACGACTTAGAATTGGCAGTTGTGGTATTTGCTTTGAAGATTTGGAGACATTACCTCTATGGGGTGAAGTGTGAAGTGTTCACTAACCATCGTAGCAAAGAGACCTGGATCTAAGACACAGAAGGTGGATGGAGTTGATCAAAGACTATGACATCTCAATCCTATATCATCCGAGCAAGGCCAATGTGGTGGCAGACGCATTGAACCAGAATCCAGCAAGCATGGAAAGTTTATCATGGCTGGAGATGTCAAAATACCCATTAGCAAGAGAGATACAGTCTTTGGATAACAATATCCTGAGATTATAGGTGACTAGCGAGGGAGAAGTATTAGACAATGTGGAAGTTAGGTCTACCAAATCAAAAGCAGACAGTTTGAAGACAAGAAGCTGAGCAACCTTAGAGAAAAAGTGTTATAGGATGAGGCTAGAGAGGCCATTTTTGATAATCAAGGAGTGTTAAGAATTCGGGAGCGCTTGTGTTTGCCTCGTGTGGGTAATTTAATTTCTATTATCCTTGCAGCGGATCACAACTCTAAGTACTCTATATATTCAGGTGAAATCAAAATGCATAGGGACTTAAGGCAACATTATTGGTGGCGAAGAATAAAGCGTGATATTGTAGATTTTGTGACTTAGTATCAAAATTGCCAGTAGGTCAAGTATGAGCATTGAAAACATGGTGGCATATTTCAAAGAATGCGCATTCTGGATTGGAAGTGGGAAAGGATAACCATGGAATTCGTGGTTGATCTTTCTACGACCATGAGAAAGTGTGACTTTAGATGGGTTATTATTGATAGATTGACTAAGTCAGCTCACTTCATTCCGGTAAGAGTAGATTATAATGTGGCTAAGTTGGCCAAAATTTTTGTGAAGGAGATTTTAAGTCTCCATGGGGTACCTGTTTTAATTGTGTCCAACACAGGTACTCAGTTTACCTCCAATTTTTGGGTAAAGTTTCAGTCAGAATTGGGTTCTAGATTGGACCTAAGTACAACTTTCCATCCACAGACCGACGAACAGTCAGAGCAAACTATCCAAGTGCTTGAAGATATGCTTCGGGCTTATGTAATGGACTTCGGGGATCAATGGGACTAATATCTACCCTTGTGTGAATTTTCCTACAACAATTGCTACCACTTTAGTATTGACATGACTCCTTTTAAAGCCTTATATGGTAGAAGATATAGGTCTCCAATCATATGGTTTGACACATTTAAAGTGGGACCTTGGGGTACGGATATGCTAAAGTATTCGATGGAAAAGGTAAGTTTTATACAAGTAAAGCTCATAGAATACCAGAGTCGACAGAAGGAGTATACAGACAATAAGGTGAGGGATGTGAAGTTTGAAAAGGGAGAGAAGGTACTCTTAAAAGTGTCACCCATGAAGGGTGTAATGCGTTTTGGAAAGAAGGGCAAGTTGAGTCTGAGGTAGATCGGACCCTTTGAAGTTTTTAAGGGAGTAGGGTCAGTAGCTTATAAGTTGGCCTTTCCTCCTAGCATGTCTAGGGTTCACCTGGTATTTCTTGTATCTATGTTAAAAAAGTATCATGGAGATGGAGATTACAGTATTTGTTGGGACCCCAAGTTATTTGATAAAGAGTTATCTTATGAAGTAGAAACAATTGCTATATTGGATTGGGATGTGAGAAAATTAAGAACCAGAGTCATTCCTTCTGTAAAGGTTCAAGGGAGAAACCGTCTAGTTGAAGAAGCAACTTGGGAGACAGAGGCGGACATGCACAAGCGATACCCGCACTTGTTCATAGACTCAGGTATATACTCTTGCTTAGCTATCTCATTTTAGGCTAGTTGTCATTTGGGGATGGAAGAATGGTAAATTGGTTTCTAATGTAACAACCCAAATCATCGTTATGCTGAAATGAGAAGTAAAACCTCGCCAAATTTCCCCTTAGGCAATTTTCAAGAAATTTAGGGCTAGCCTAGTATTAGATGAATTCTGATGGTGCACTATTTTAAGGAAATTTGGTATTAATGTAAGCATTGGTGGGGGTGTTTGACTTGATTTCTAGATAGAGGACAAGTTTAAGAAGTCGTAGCAACTTCCGATATGCAAAACGGATTTGTAGAACTCCGATTATAGAGTTTATCGTGAAAGGGTTGATTCGTGATGTCATATTTCAAGTGGAGTGTTGTAAAATAGACCCATTTGAGGAGAGACCCCGATATTCTGCCTCGGTACTGCTGCAGCGGTAAAAAAAGTACCGCTGTAATGGTAGCCTTAGTTACGTTGCGAACCACTGCAACGATAAAATGCAGTGTTTTTATAATTTTAGAAAACATTTTCATTCTCTATTTTCTGAAAAACGTGAGAGAGCTCTAAGGAAGGCAATTTTCTACCAACTTTTGGGAGTTTTTATTTTTGAAAGTGATTTCTTTACATTCTCAACTTGAATTACTTCTTAGAATCATTAAGAAATCGCTAGAGTCATATTCATGGTAGAAATTAAGGTTTAGCCCTAATTTATAAACTAAACACAAATTGATGGGAATGGGTGTAAAATCAGTTGTTAATGATCCTAGGATGATAGAAAACACTATTTGGAGTAGAGTTATTATTATTCATACTAAATGAAGTGGAATTCATGGTGTTTAAAGGGTAGAAAATCCTAAAATGATGAACTAGGACAAATTTATGAATAAAGTTGTTAATTATTGATACCTAGTGGTTAGAAAAGATGAAATTATTGAATTCCATATGTAAACTTGTTGTTATAGATCAAGAAAAAAGTGAAAGAGAAAGGAAAGGCAAGATTGTGGCCTAAGGGTGATTTCAAGCAAGAAATGGAGGTAGGTTACATATTATTTGTAGAAATTAGACTTGCTTGACTCTATACTTATATGTGAATTGAATATTTGTAATTTCTTTCAAGCACTATCTGCGATTATAGACTACATTGCATAGTCATACATGTTGTTGATGATGGTGATGATGTTAAGAAGATGAATTAATGATATCGATCATGATATTAAGATCATGTTGATGATGATATTTTTAATGAATTGATGATTGTGATAATGATATTGAGATCATTGTGAATTGACAGATGCTGATGGTATTGAGTAGACAAAGAGATGATGCGCATATCTTACATTACATTCATCATATGCGTTGAAGGTTCAGCTGTGATTATATGTTGAGATGCAACTTATCTATGAAAATGACAAATTTTAATACACATAAATATGAACTTGTATCCCCTTTTAAAGTGAAGTGTCACAAATGTATTTGGTTGTCTTTAGTTATAAGTTCTGTGATGATTGTTGCTATATGTATTTGGTTTGCTTATTTGTATGGTGTTAGTTGAGTTGGCCTATGATGCCTACCAGTACTTGTTGATGTACTAATGCTGCATGTGCTCTTTTTTTTTGGTTGAGTGCAGAGCGTGTTCCAGCATTTGAGACGAGACCTCGACTCTAGCCCGTTGTTCAGGACTTCGATTCAAGGGTGAGCACCATGTTCGGGAAGCCATTGAGTCATCTGGTTTTCATTCACGTCCCTTGTTTCGGGACTAAGACTTTCATGATTCCTTTAGTATTTTGTATAATCTCTTAGTTCTAGTTTGAACATTCTTAGTTGTTCTTATACGGTGACTTCAGTTCCACGGGATGTAATAAATAGAGAATTTTCACACTCTATTAACGGTTTGATGATTGTTTTGGATTTGAAACTTTATTTCTTTAATAAATAACTAGATTTTAGAACTTATTAATGATAAGGATGGTGGAAAGTAAATGTTGACTGTTGAATTAGTTAGTGAGGGTTGGATTAAATGGTTCTCCCGTCATAGTGTTAGGGTGGGTGCTAATCATGACCATTTGGATCGTGACACTTTAAGAAAAGTAATTTAAAATATTGAGAAGCAAAAAAAATGCAAACGATTTTATTGTGCATCAAAGTATAGACAGATTTGTTTAAATGATTTTAATTATGATTTAGTGTGTAAAGTTGACGATGTATGTGAGCTTCTAAAGTTTATTTAATAAAATTTGCTTATGCATGCATTACACGTACATCTTGTGCGTGGCCCTTGCATTACGTGCATATGTGCATCTCGTACCTCTCATGTGCTTTCAATGTATTACATGTTCATCCTGTGTCAATTGATTAAAAAAATTTAAATTTATGCATATATTATTTAAAATATATTTTAGGTATACAACAAAACTAAAAGAAAATGTTGCAAAATTCAAAATGACAAAGGGTTATACCATTTCAACAATACTTGATAGTTAATCTTATGAAGGTAATATAATTATAAATAGATGTAGATATCTATTAAACAGAACTAATTGATGAAATGAACAAACTTAATTTTTATGTTATCGCTCATTGAGTGTTGATTCATGAGGTGTTTTGATTGGAGTATATATTTATGTGTTATTCATACTCTAGATAATATTATTGTCTTGTGATTTAAGTTTCAACAAATATTGTGGATTTTTATTTAGGTAATTATTGAAGTTGACTTTACTTGATTATTTGCTAAAATACTCGATTGTTTCTGAACTGAATTGACAGAGAATGGTTTCAAATTCAAATTAATAGAGCTATTAAAAGTGACTATCTCGTTCAAAAAATATATTAATATCAAATGCACATAACAGAGAAGAAAAAAAGAAGTTCGAAAAGATCAAAAAATAAATAAATGGATAGAAAGTAATAAGAACACTTTAATGATTGTTGCTTCACTTATAGAAACAATGGTGCTTCAAGCAGGTCTCAGCCCTCTTAGGGATATTTGGCAAGAAGATTCAAAAGAAGGTATTTGGTACCTATTAATTTTTGCTTTTTGTGATACTATCATTAATATTGTTGAAATATAATATTTAATTTTTTCACAGGAACATCACTTAAATATACAACAGAGACATCAGTAATAGCATACAAGGACCTACATCGGTATAGTTAATACACGTGGACTAATACAATTGAATTTATATCATCTTTGAGTGTCATACTAATGATGATAGGTGGGTTGCCTATAAAAAAGATATGGATACAAGCTATGCTATTGCTGTTGAAGTAATTGCACCAAACATATTTTATGAAAATATCGTCAAATACGTACTGATGACGTTGATGTGATTCTTCTTCCTCATAGACATTATATATATATATATATATATATTGCACATGTAAAATTAAAATAAATTTATGTAATACAAATTATTATAGATTGGTACACCATCTTGTTAGTTTTGATATTGTAAGAGATATTCTACTGTATAATTTATATTAGTTATTCAATTATTATAATAAAAGCCAGTTATTATATTTTATTTATTTATATATTTACTTTGTTTAATAAATAGCCAAGACATTGATGATTTAACAAATCTTGAGTCATCATTATTCTACTCAACCATTTTAAGACTTGTAGGCATCAACTTACCAAAAATTATATGTTAATTTTGGAGACAAATACTTTAAGGGAAGTAATTTGAAATGATGAAAACTAGAAAAGAAAAAAAATAAAAAATTTTTTATTGTGAATCAAAGTATAGATAAATTTATTTAAATGGTTTCAATTATGATTTAGTGTGTAAAGTTGACTATGTATGTGAGCTTCTAAAATTTATTTAATAAAATTAGTTTATGCATGCATTACACATATATCTTGTGCATCACACGTGCATTTCGTTCATATATACATCCTGTGCGTTTCACGTACATTTAGTGCATCACGTGTGCATCTCGTGTCAATTAGTAAGAAACTTTTAAATTTACACATATATTGTTAAAATATGTGTTAGGTATACGACACAATTAAAAGAAAATTGATGCAAATTCAAAATGACAAAGAGTGATCCTATTTCAGCAATACTAAATAAAATATTTCAGCAATACTTGATCGCTAAAAACTTATGAATATAATATGATTATAAATAAATGTAGGTTGGATTATTATTGAATTCAAATTTGTAAGTGCGTATGAATATTCTAATTTCCAACATCTTATAAATGCACTAATAACTGCCATCAAGAGAAAACCAAAATTTAATAAAATAGTGTTTCACTTTAAATTAAAGATATATAAGCCTCAACCACATACATCATTAAATGAAAAGAACCACCTAATTTCATGGAAGGGCCAAACAATAACATGAGACAATAGATAGTTATAAATATTCTTTTAAAATCATAAAATGATTTTAAAATAATTTATTAATATTTTTAACTTTAAAGAAATTATCATTTACTTTTCACTTATTAGTTGAAATATTGTTGGAGAAGAAATCATAGGCAAAGCTAACACTCAGTTTATGTAGAAAAATATTTCCCTATTCAATTTCTATGAAAAATACTTAAATTCAACATCCAATTAATAAGAAAAAAATTATGCAAAATTTATTTTCAACAACAGTTATCTGATATCGCGAGTTTAACAATCAACCTTTTCCTCACCAAAATCAAGTAAAACCAAACATTCAATGCACACTCTTGCTTTTATCACTAACATATGAGTATCTATTAAAATAAAGGATATAGAAGAAAGACTTTGAGTAAATGTTAAAATCTTTTTAAATGAAAAATAACATGTGTATTATAACAATACTTTCCTTCGTTATGGTGAAATCTAGCATGTCAAAATTCGGGTTAAGATTCCCTCCTGAATAAAGAGTTAGAAATTTCAGGCTAGGCTAATCTTGGATGAAATCCAAGTGCGGTATGGTATAGGATAATTCAGAAATATATTAGTTAACGGTTAAGTGATTTGGGGTTATTTTATGATAGCTAAGGCGATAAGGAATCTATATAAACTTTCGAAAGTGAATTCAGGTTAGTGAAACCCCGGATATCGCATTTGATGTAAATGGGATAGCTTGGGATGTTAATATCGGAAGTGTGTTGTGAAATGGGCAAGTTTCAGGGGTTGAAGGACTTTCTGCCTCCACCTAGGCCACTATAGTAGGAGGTAGACCGCTACCATTGGCCCGCTATAGCGGGAGTCAGAGTTGGTCAGTCCCGCTATAGCGGGCGAATCCTGCTATAGTGTTGCCACTATAGCGAGAATTGTCATGCTATAGTAGGATAATCACTAATTAATGTAGAAAAAAGTCCAAAAATATATTTTTCATTCCAAATACGTTTAACGCTGTAGAGGGTGATTTGGGCGTATTTCATCATTTTTCCACCAATTTCCTTCGTTAATGTAAGTAAATCCATTTCCACTAACTAGTTTTTCGATGATTAATCCTTAGAACCACTAGTTTTTTGTTATGAAAAGGGATTGGACTTTCCCTAGGTGAAGTTTTGGTGCAACTAGATGATTTTAGATTGAAAATCATTGGGTTTTGGACGAGGGTTATTAAATTATGATTGCATGCTTAGAATCCATCTTTATAAACATGAATTCGGTAGAATTAAGGTGGAATGGTGGTAGAAAAACCCTAGAATGAGGGAATGATCATTAATTTGACCTTGGGATTATGAGATTAAGTTGTAATCCTTGAATGTTTTAGGTCATTGTCTAAATTATGATTACATTGTTGTTTTTAAACCACAACCAAGTTGAAATTGCAAGAAAAGGTAAGGCTCAAGTTTGTTAGAGCGGTGCAAGGTTTGGATTGAGGTAGGTGATGGTTAAATGTAATTGAAAATCTAACTTGGTTTATGTGTACGTATTAACTGTTTCCTTATATACTTGTTATAATGCATGTTAAGAAAAGTAATTGTTGAATAATATCCTAAGTGTCAATCACATATAATGAGGTTATATTAAATACTTTTGGGTGTGCAAGTGTGGTTCTCTTATTCTCACTGTGTTTGTGATTATTGTGATATCAATTGTTATTATGAGATGAGCTGGTAAAGGATATTGTCACGGGATTTGTTGTTTTTGTGAGATGAGCCAGTAAAGGATATTGTCATGGGATCCATTCTTATTGTGAGATGAGTTGGTATAGGACATCGTCACAGGATTGGTTTGGGATAAAAGTGGCAGACATTAGATGTCTAGGAGGTTTGGTACATGGACAAAAGCTTGTCTCCTGCAGGTTATGGCTAGTGGGAAACCATAAGACCCATAGCATGTGTGTACAAGGTATTGGTGGTTTTGATGGTTCCTTAAGTGGACCGGGCTTGTCGTTATTGATATTTTTGGGTTCCTTGAGTGAACCGATTGATATTATTGTTGTTTATTTGGTTCTTTGAGAGGTCCAGGATAGGAGTATCAAATGAATGGTATATAATTTATTTATGTCTAAATTCTTATGTATTTGAGACAAGGTTTAACTTTTTATTATGAGTCATGGTTTGTTGACTTGGTCTATTATTGATAGTCATAGGCTTCACTTGGTATATTATCTATATTGACTTACACCTAACTAAATTCTTTGGTGTCGTTGTGAAAGGCTAAGTGGTTCATAATTGAGGTAAAGGTAATTTTTGGTGTTCATGGTTGTACTTGTTTACATAGTTATGATTATTTGTTCATATTTATTTTTTGGGTTGACTGATGACCCTACCAGTACATTGTGATTTTGTACTGATACTACATGTGCTCTTCTTTTTATTGAGTGTAGAGCATTTTCCAGCGACTACATCGAGACCTCATCTTTAGATTGGAACACATTTTGACTCAAGGGTGAGCTACATCTTTCGAGCAGCCATAAGTCATCTATCTTAGTTCTTGTCCACTTGTTTGGACATGAATACTTTTATTTCATTTTAGGTTGAACCCATTGTTGACAATTATTAGTGTTTTTGATACGATGACTCTTAGTTCTTTGGGGTATTTTAGACTTTTGATTGTTTTTCGCATTGATATTGTTGCTAGAATATTTTGACAATATTGGTTTTATTAATGGAATTGCTAGTTTCTTTTAAAATCTATTAAGTGGAATAGATGGGTATTCAGGTTATTTGGTTCTCCCACCAAAGGGATAATGTGGGTGCTACTCGCAATGGGTTTAGGTCGTGACAAAGTTGGTGTTAGAGTCAGGTTTGTTGATTTGATTGTACCAAAAATAGGTCCTGTAGAGCCTTGTAGAATGATATGTAGATGTCTATACTTTTCATTAAGAGGCTATAGGACTTTAGGAAATTATCACTTCTTTCTTCTTTCATACTATAACTTGATTCCAATTGGTATCTGGCGATCCAAATTAGTATCTGACCTCTTCTCTCTTTTGTCCACAGATGGTGAATATGGGAGCCAACGAAGCCAGAGTGGCACCTTCTATACCAGCAGCTCCAGCTACGAAACCAGTTGTTAGAGGTAGAAGAAGGGGTAGTGGAAGAGGGAGAGATAGGGGAACACCCACCAGGGGTGGAGCTCGGGCTGCAGCTAATCTGGACCAACAGAGATTTGAGACACCTCCCCTACCCTAGGATCAGTATGAAAAGGTTATGAATGAGGAAGTTTTGGAGCATGAGAAGGTAGTTCCAATTCTGGTAGGTGCAGCTCTTCCACCGATGTTGTCTGAGATGATTAACTAGGTTCTTTCTTTTCTGAGTGGGCTGGCAGGTACTAGAACCACTCTTGCAACACCTATTTATCAGTTTCGAGGTGTTCAACCTGCAGTTAACTTTGCTCCTAGGATGTATGAAGCCTCGAGTACTGAGATCTTCCCTTGTTCGGTGTTAGGTCCTGTCATGACTGGGACTGAACATGACATGTTGACTAAATTTTTGAAGATGAAACCTCCTACTTCTGTTAGTTCTGAGACAACGGAAACTTTTGAGTTCATAGTTGATTGTTATGAGAGGCTGCATAAAATGAGTTTTGTGGAGCATCACAGTGTTGAGTTTGTAACCTTCCAACTGTAGGGTGATGCAAAGCAGTGGTGGAGGGCTTATGTGGAATGTTGATCTCCAGCTTTACCTCCCTTGACATAGACTCAGTTTCATACCCTAATTCTGGAGAAGTATGTGCCCGTACCCTTCATGATCATAAAAAGGATGAGTATCTGGCCCTTGAGCAGGATAGTATGTCTGTTGTAGCCTATGAGGTTAAGTTTCATGCACTGTTCTATTATACAACTAAGTTGCTTGGTACCAAAGAGGAGAGGATCCAGCTTTTTGTAAAAGGTTTGAACACTTACTTGTAGGTTTTGGCTGTGCAGATGACTTCTTCTGGAAAAACCTTTAATGATGGTGCTGATTATGTGAATGAGGTAGAAGGAGGTTCCATTTTTTTGTTCAGACAACTATGAAGAGATCTTCCTAAAACTCAAGTCTCTTTTGACGACAACTCCCATTGTTGCCTTGCTAGTTTAAGGTAAGGACTTTATTATGTTTTGTGATGCTTCATGTTCTGGTTTGGGTGCTGTGTTGATGCAGGACAGGAATTTGATTGCCTATTCTTCAAGGTAATTGAATCCTCATGAGAAAAATTTTCTAACCCATGACTTGGAGTTGGTGGCGGTGGTCTTTGCACTTAAGTTATGGAGACACTACGTTTATGGTGTCAAGTGTGAGATGTTTACAGACCATCGCAGTTTGCAGTATGTTTTAACCTAAAAGGATTGAACTTGAGGCTGAGGCAGTGGATGGAATTGTTGAAAGATTATAATGTGACCATCCAATACCATTTGAGCAAGGCCAATGTGGTGGCAGACGTATTGAGCTGAAAATCCATAAGTATGGGAAGTTTGGCTTATTTGAGATTGTCAAGTTGGCCTTTTTCCTAAAGAGATTCAAATTCTAGCAATGTAGTTCATGCAGTTTGGAGTGTCTGAAAGGGGTGGAGTGTTAGCTAGTGTAGAGGTAAGGTCAACCTTTCCTGATAAAATTAAGGCTAAGTGATTTGAGGATGCAAAGTTGAAAAAAGATTTGGATCAAAGTGGTGTTTGGTGAAGATCATGATACCACACTTGATGCATGTGGAGTGTTGAGGGTGAGAGGACACATGTACATGTCTCATGTTGGTGATGTGATTTTGAGTTTGCTTGCAGAAAGCTCGTGGTTCTCGATACTCTATTCATTCGGGTGCAACCAAGATGTACCGTAACTTGAGGCAGCTTTGTTGGTGTCCCCGAATAAAGAAAGACATAGTGGAGTATGTGGAATATTACCATAACTATCAGTAGGTGAAGTGTAATCATCAACGGCCTGTGGATTTGCTTTAGAGGATTCCAATTCCTGAGTGGAAGTGGGAGAGAATAGTTATGGATTTTTGGTAGGTCTTCTTAAGACCTTGGGGCAACATGACTCAATTTGGGTCATAGTAGACAGGCTAACCAAGTCTGCTCATTTCATTTCAGTTAAGTTAAACTACAATTTAGAGGAGTTAGCCAAGATTTATGTCAAGGAGATTCTGATATTGCATGGGGTGCCAGTTTCCATCATATCTGATAGAGGTAGGCAGTTCACCTCTAAGTTTTTGCATGAGGAGTTGGGCACCAAGCTTGACCTTAGCACTGCATTCCATCCTCATACTGGTGGGAAGTCTAAGAGGATTATTCATGTGCTTGAGGATATGTTACAGGACTGTGTGGGTTCTCATACAACTACAACAATCATTTTAGCATCGATAAGGCTCCATTCGACTCACTCTATCGGAAAAAGTGTAAATCACCCATAGGTTGGTTCGAGGTTGGTGATGTGAAGCCTTTAGGCATAAATTGGTGAAAGAAGCTCAAGGAAAGGTGAGGTTCAGTCAGGACAAGTTGTTGGTAGCCTAAAGTAGACAAAAGGGATATGCAGATCACAAAGTAAGAGATATGTTCTTCAAACCAGGTGAACATGTGCTATTAAAGGTATCTCCTACGAAGGGAGTCATACGATTTGGAAAGAAGGGTAAGCTTAGTCCTTGATATATTAGTCCATTTGAGGTCATTGATGATGTTGGTCAGGTAACCTATAGGCTGGAGTTGTTATGTGTCATGGACTTGAGACACTTTTGATGCTTAAAACAAGGGAATTTTGCTACTTAAAGACATTTTTATGTGGATATGATGTACGTTGATAGTATTTACAGGTTAAAATAGTCTGGAGAAGTAGAGGGCAAAAAATAGGACTTAGAAGCATCAGACAAGCCATGCAACGATCGTTGGATCTGAAAATGATCATCCAATGCAACCATTGGTTAAAGTAGAGAAGTGAAAATATGGTGGTTTATAGATGATGCATCCCATGATCGTTAGTTGATACAACAATCGTTAGATCGATTATGGGAAGACAGTCCAGAAACAGTGAAAAATAAGGGTGGAAACAATGAAAAGATGCCACGATTTTCATTGGAAAGGATGAGCTCATCCTGAGCATCGTTCTATCAAACATCTTAAAGTTGGCAAAAAGGCACCACCCAAGCAACAAACACAAGGAACGATCGTGGTATCTACTAATGATCGTCCAATCCTTCGTCCGAGGTGCCGACTCTACAAATCCCATTGTGTTTAGAATAGGTTTTATTTTTGTCTATAAATACTCCTAATAGGTTTATTGTATGGGTTACATTCTCTTGATACTTTTGAGGCATATTATTGTTCTTTGAAGTACAAACATCGATTTTTAGGGTTTTATTCATAATTGAGATTCATGGTTTTTCATCTTATTCTTTGTAAGTGTATGGTTATACTTTTTCTTCATAATTATTATTATGTTCTTACAAGAATGAGTAGCTAGACACCACAACTAGGATTGTGGGAACCATGATGGATTAATGAAGTAGGATTTGTAGTACAAAGTGATTCTCAAAGGGTGGCTGGTCGTGTATTGTTGTTCTCTTCAGTTTGATTGCTTTTCAATGGTTGCCAACAATGGAACTCGCCTTATCCTTACTCACAAAGAAAGAAGGTGTAACAGATGGGAAAGGGAATTAATAACAAGACTTAGAGTTATCAACCTCCACTTACTGTCTTGATTAGGTAAACAAGATAGCTAATCTGGGATCTACGATAGGGGTCAGTAGTGTAAAACTCATGAGGCGATAATACGTGATTGAGGATAGTCATCTAATAGGGGTGTAAAGTCGTGTAGATGAACATAACCTATCGATTCTGGATGCCAAGCAATAGGAGAGTTCACTAGTGTGAAGAATCTACAGAGTTATGAACTTATGGGGAACGCAGTCCTAGTACTTCTCTCATATTAATTGCACACTCAATGAAATCAATAATTGTTACTATTTAAAGTCATAAATTCACATTTCCCCCAATTATTGGAAATTGTTTACTAATTGTTTAGATAGACACATTGATAGATATTTTGACCTATTCCTCATGGGATCGACCCCAACCTAGTTGGGTTCTATATTTGATCAGCGACCGCTTTATACGTTTATTGGAGGTGTAATTTGGCGACATCAAATTTTGGCACCATTGTCGGGGAATACGATTACAAAGTTGATTTATTTTGTTTGTCGGTTGTTGGTTTATGTTTCCTGATTTTTCTTTTTCTATTATTTCTAGGGTGTAGACTGATGTATACCCAACACTCTGAGTCAAGGCAATCCCCAGATTCCACTTAATCTGGACGACAGAGTTTATAAAGAAGGAGTTGTAGTTAAGGGAGTTTTAAACCAGTCAGGGCATCCTCATGGGCTTCAGGAGACTGCCGAACAAACCCATGCTTGATTAGTTACTGAAGAGAACACACAACAAGAAGCTGTCAGGCAGGCAGTAAGGGAAGAAAGGGCAAGACAAGCAGAAGCAAGTCGTCTGGCCGCACTTGAGGAATAAAATAGGCAGAGAAGGAATAAGAGGTAACAGTCTCCCCAACATTATATTCCTTAGTTTGATGATGCAGATAATGATATAGACTTTCTATAGGCAGCTAAAATAGGTGATATTGTTCCACCACCATTGCCACCAGGAACTAAGTACAACATCATCAATGCTATGATACAACTTCTAAACTTGAAGAAAGTGTTCACAGGCCTTGCTAAGGCTGATGCGAACCTTCATCTGATGAACTTTGTAGGGATTTCCACTTCTTACAACCTACCTGGTGTGAGAAATGATGCTATTAGACTCTATTTTTTTCCCTTCTCTCTGACTAAAGAAGCCACTTAGTGGTTGATCGAGCAGCCAAAAGGGTCAATTACAAATTGGCAAGAGATGAAGACAAAATTCTTGGAGCAGTTTTTCCCACCTTCCAGAGTGTTGTAGCTGAAAGATGAGATTTATAACTTCAGGCAGTTACATTCGGAGGCGTTGTACGAAACTTGGTTGAGGTTTAAGAAGAAGCTACAGAATGTCCCAAATCATAGAATACCTGACCATAATTTGCTTGAGATATTTTACAGAGGTTTGAATGCGAACAATAAGGCTGTAGTAGATATTTTCACTAGTGGAGCGATTATGAGTTTAACTTAGGAGCAGGCTTCTTAGATACTAGATAGGATTACTAAACCAATCGAGGTTGGCACACCCGAGAGGCAGACATACCTGCAGGTACTTATATGATAGGAGCATCCACAGAACAACAAATGGTTGACCATTGTGTCACCCAGGAGTTAGTACAATTAAGGACTAAATTTAGTTTTCTCACAAAATAGTTTGTAACAGCGGGGGGAAAAAAAAGGTGAATGTAGTTGGTTGACAAGGTAAGGCACCTAGACATGATTACTCTGATTCTGAGGAGGAGGCTAAGCATCTAGATAATCAGGTGATGGGTTTTTGAGCCAAAGGCCAAGGGTCTAATCAAGACAATTGGCACTCTGGTCAAGGGAACCAAGGTCAAAACTATTACAAGGATAATAACTACAACAAGTCTGAGTATAGAGATAGGAGTCAAAGGAGAGATGGTGATTAAAAGAGAAAGGATGACTACAAATTTAGAAGTGGCCTTTACGTTCCATCGGGGAACTGTGATGTTGATTCGAGTAATTCTAGAATAGAAGACATGCTTGCTAAAGTGGTGAAAGGGGTAGAGAAGACTGAAGACTGCCTCAAGGAGCTTAAACCAGATATTTTGGGGATAAGTCAGAAAGTTGAATCACATGCTACTGCCATTAAGAGACTTGAGCAGTAGTTTGGTTAGATTTCATTCATAAGGAATCAGCATCAATAGGGCACACTTCCAAGCAACACCGTCCAATATCTAAAAAATAATGGCCATTGCTTATCAATTGCTACTAAAAGTTGTAAGATTATTGTTGATGCACCTATGTCCACAGTAATTGAGAATGATGTGGAGCCAGTGATTATCGAGGATGAGAAAGTAGCTGATTATGAGAATCAAGTTGAGGCTGAAAATTTTTCTAAAAATCCACCTCTAGTTGTTGAAAAGGAGGTTAAGGCTAAAAAGAGAAAGGAAAAGTAGGTCCTAAAAGTGATGACTCCCATTTCACGACCTCCTTCTTCGTTTCCACAAAAAATAAAGAAGAGAGATGAAGAAGGGAAGTATCATAAGTTTATCTTGATATTGAAAGAGTTGTTGGAGAACATCCCTTTAGTTGAGGTACTTGAGCAAATACCGGATAAGGTAAAGTTTATGAAGAACTTGGTATCTAAAATGAGGATTGTGATTCTTGATCCTATTTATAATGTACGCCATTGTAGTGCAATAGCTTCTTGATCTCTAGTTGAGAAGAAGAAAGATCCTAGAGCCTTCACGATTTCATGTACAATTGGGCTTCTAAATTTTGCTAAAGCTTTGTGTGACTTGGGTGCTAGCATTAATCTGATGCCGCTAGCAGTTTATAGGCAGTTGGGGTCGGGGTCACCCAAATCGACTTCGATGAGACTTCTTATGGCAGATCGCATTGTGAAGAAACCTATAGGTTTTTATGTGATATTTTTGTGAAGGTTGAGTCCTTTATATTTCCAGCTGATTTCATCATCCTTGACTGTGAGGTTGATTTTGGGGTTCTCATTATCTTAGGGAGGGAATTCCTTGCGACTGGGAGAGCATTGGTTTATATGAAAATTGGGCAGTTGAAGTTTCAGTTGAATCATAAGCAAGTTACATTCAATGTATGCCAATCTATGAAGCAGCCAAAGGACATACACGTGATCTCGATTATTGATACAGTCAACAAGGATGCATTAGTATCTCCTAGTAAGGAGAGGATTGGAATCAAAGCACTCGCAACAGTTATTATGAATTTCAAGGGTGATGACATTGATGGTTATTATGAGATGGTGATCCCACTTGCAGGTTTGGGTTCCTACACTCTTGCACCAAAGAATTAAGATCTTGATTTGAAGAATAGAGTGACCCCGTCGGCTAGGCTTTCTATTGAGGAGCCTCTTATTGTAACACCCCGTACGTTTTTGAGTCTAGCTGACTACCGTAACATTTATGGAAAAATGGAAACATGAGAGATTTGGTGAATTATGTATTAAATTGTGGGCATTAATAAGTCTTGTACAATTGGGCCCAAAATGAAGCCCAAAAACCATAGAAAGACATGACCCAAAAAGGGGATTTGACCCATTCTTGCCTAGTCTTCCATTGACCAAGTAAACACACCAAGTGTGTGGATGAGGATCATTATAAAGGGACTATATAAGCCAAATAAATCAGATTTTTATTTCATTTGGCCTCTCATGCCATTTCTAGACTTTTCCAAAATTTTCTTTTTGTCTCTCAAGAACCCTAAGTCATTCCTTTGGCCAAGATCATCAACTTGTAAGACTTGTTAAGTGTTTATTATGATGGTTTAATATATTTTATGCATGAGAGATGGTGTATATTATGTTGGTTTTGTTGGTGGAGTATGGAGAAGTTCACAATGTGTGAAATGTTACATGTTTGCTAAATCGGAGGATGGTTTTGTCTTGTAAACTTGAATATGTACTTGTGGTCTTGAAGGAAGTGAACTTGATGGAGTAAATATTGACATGTGAGATTTTATTATAGTCTTACTTCATTTTATCCTTGTGTATAATGTTTGGAATTATTATTGTGAAATTGGTTATGGTGACGTATTGACCGTGGAATGTAGTTTTGGGTGTTGTTATGTGTGTTGTGAGACCATGGCTGATTGTTGGTGTTCAAGATGATCAAAAATATGTCAAAATAAGTTTGGTTATGACCATGGACCATTCATGGCATTAAAAGACCCAAAAGAGACCATTTCAGACCAAAACGGGCATCCGCCCCCGCAGACGAGGGCACCTGCGGGTGCAAGTGCCACTGGCATCTGCCACCAGCAACTTGCGGGCGCACCTCATCCACCTGCGGGCGCAGGTGTCTTCGCAGGTTAGGCCCAGGTGCGGTTTTGTATGTTTTCGCATCGTCTTGGTCCCCGAAGGCCCTATATACCCTTTTTGGATGTAATCATCAACTTGTGATGTCATTTTAATGACTTTAAAGTGTTGTATGGAGGTGTGTTGGACTATATTAAGTACGTATGGTTGTTCATATGTTGTTCTGAAGGAGTAATTATGACGGAATAATAAAGAGAAAAGCGCAAAGGGTAAGTGTGGTGTGAAATGCTATTGATTTATGATCTCTTGGTCAATGTGTGTAATGTTATGGTGTTGTTGATATGAACATGTAGTGGATTTTATTGTAAGGGGTGACATGACGTTATACGGAATTCATATAGTTCATTGTCGTCATGTACGCCTGTATAGTAACTAGTTGCTAATGTAAGCTCCGATATGTACTTGTATTGTAGAGTAAGACGTAAGGAAGAAGCTGGACTATTGTGTTCTTACATAGGCTTGTGTATTCATACTTGGAAGCGAAGGTATGTAAGGTTACTTTTTCTGTATATTTCTGCAGCATATAGAATTCCCATTGACGTTACACTTGTCCTATTTCGAAATGTACTAAGGTATCCTATTCCCGGTTATCAAGGTTATTATCACATGTCTCATATCCATTGATAATGTTCAAAAATCCCAATAAGGTTGTGTTCCAAAGTTCCAATAGTGGTTATACTCATGTATCTTGTTCATTGATTATTGTCCAATGGTTCCAATAGTGTTATGTTTCCAATAAGGCTATGTTTCCAATAATGTTTATTCACATGTCTCTCACTCATTGGTTGATAATCCAAAGCTTCAAGTAAAGTTATGACTATCATTGTATCAATCTCAAAGTAATGAATGAAGTAATGCATATTGGTTAGTGATCAAGTATGGGTGGTAGCTTTGGGGGCGAAATACCTAGCTCAAGCCGATCCCGAGATTATTGGATCAGGGGGCAGTCCTAGAGGCATAAGCCTAGCTCGGACCGATCCTGACAGGGGGTAGCTCTAGGGGCAATGACCTAGCTCGAGCCGAACCTGATATGTTGGTTTATGGGTGGCAGCTCTAGAGGTAATAACCTAGCTCGAGCCGATCCCGATAGATATTAATTCATGGGTGGTAGCTCTAGAGGCATAAGCCTAGCTCGAGCCGATCCCAACATAACGTGATGTTATGTTAAAAACCCACTGTTCAGTCGGGGCTCGGGTATCACAGGTCACAGGCAAAGATGAATAATTATAGAAGCAAAGAAGCAAAGAAAGTAATGAAAGCAATGTACATGATTTCCAAAGTTCAGTATAGTGACTTATCTATATTGGTTATTTTTTTGTATTTGAGTTCATTGACACATTTACATATCATACAATTTCTTATGAGCCTTACATACTCAGTACATTCTTCGTACTGACGTCCCTCGTGGGACTTACCTTACCTGCTGCAGGCGCAGGTGCTAGTAGGCCTCCACAGTAGGTTGCCAGTTGTTGCGGATCATTGGTGAGCTCCAGTTAGTTCGGGGCTTCTCCGAGTCACAGTTGTACATTTATTTTGGAGTTGTACATATTGTATAAAGCGGGGACTTGTCCCGACTTTTAGTTGGTTTTGGTAAATGTATTTGTTAGAGGCTTTTGTAGACGGATGTGGGTGTATAAGTGTAAAAGGTACATGTCGTTTTTGACTTGATGGCCTCAACGACCAAGTTTCATATATGTATATATGTCACATGTTCCATGAATTCCGTTGTTAGCATTTTAAGCTCTTATGTGATAAGGGTGTTTCTGATGGCATGCATATGAATGAACATAAGTACAGTTTGGTTCTCTCGATCCTTATCGGCTACGGGTGCCAATCCGCCCCGATGGGATTTGGGGCGTGACACTTATTTTGGAGCTCAAAGCACTTCCATCCTATCTTTGCTATGTATTTTTGGGAGCCAACAACACTTTGCTAGTTATTATTGCAGCTGATTTGGTTGAGTGGCATGTTAAGGCTCTAGTGTTTGTTTTACAGAAGTTCAAGAGGACTATTGGATGGTCAATTATTGATATCATTAGAATTTCACCTGGAATTTGCACACACAAAATCCAACTTGAACTAGATTGTGTTCTTAGTATTAAGCATCAATGATGACTTAATACGCCTATGCAAGAGGTAGTTAAGCAGGAGATTATCAAGTGGATGGATGCTGGTGTGGTTTATCCTATTATCGATAACAAATGGGTGAGCCTAGTTCAATGTGTGCCGAAAAAGGGTGGAATCACTATGGTTCCAAATGAGAAGAATGAGCTTATTCCTATGAGGCCATTCACTGGTTGGCGAGTATGCATGGACTATAGGAAGCTGAATGCATGGACTAAAAAGGATCACTTTACAATGCCTTTCATAGATCAGATGTAAGACTGTCTTGCTGGTAAAGGATGGTATTGTTTTCTTGATGGTTATTCAGGTAATAATCAGATTTTGATTACTCCCAAAGACCAAGAGAAAACCATTTTACTTGGCCATATGGGACGTTCGCTTTAAGAGAATGCCTTTCAGATTGAGTGATGCGCCAGCAATCTTTTAGCATTGTATGATGTCCATCTTTTCTGACACGGTGAAGGACACTATTGAGGTATTTATGGATGACTTCTTGGTTATTGGTAATTCATTCAAAGATTTCCTGGACCATCTAGCTAGTGTCTTAAGTAGATGTAAAGATTACAACTTAGTGCTAAATTAGGAGAAATGTCATTGTATGGTTAAAGAAAGAATAGTACTCGGTCACAAGATTTTAAAGAAAGGGATTGAGATTGACAAGGCAAAGATTGAGGTGATTGAAAAATTACCTCCACCAATTTCTATGAAAGGTATCCAGAGCTTTTTGGGGCATGCTGGATTTTATCATAGATTCATCAAGGACTTCTCTAAAATTTCACATCCCTAGTGTAAACTATTGGAGAAGGCGGTGAAGTTTGTTTTTGATGATGCTTTTCTGAAGGCATTTGAATGTCTAAAAAAGAAGTTGATTTCAGCTCCTATTATTGTGTCACCTGATTGGTCCATGCCATTTGTGGTTATGTTAGATGCTAGTGGTGTGGCGCTAGGAGTAGTTTGAGGATAAAGATGAGAGAAGATTCTACGTCTGATCTATTATGCTAGCAAAGCACTTAATTTTGCTCAGAAAAACTTTACTATGACTGAACAAAAGTTGCTTTCTTTGGTCTTTGTATTTGAGAAATTTTGATCTTATTTGCTTGGCACAAAAGTGATTGTGCATACTAACCACGCAGCTCTTCGGTACCTTATGGCAAAGAAGGATGCAAAGCCGAGGTTGATTTGTTACAGAAATTTGACTTTGAGGTCAAGGATCGAAAGGGGACTGAAAATCAAGTGGCTGACCACTTATCACGACTTGAAGAGTAGGCAATGCTGAAAGTAAAGGATGAGCTTAAGATTGATGATACTTTTTCGGATGAGCAGGTATTGGCAGCATTGCAAAACTTGATTCCATGATTTGTAGGTTTTGCAAATTATTTAGTGAGAGATGTGGTGCCTAAGGAGCTATTGTTTCAATAGTGGAAGAAGTTTATGCATGATGTGAGGAAATTCTCTTGGGATGAGCCATACTTGTTTTGGATTTGTGTAGAAGGACTGATTCATAGATATGTTACTAAGATAGAGATGATGAGTATTCTAGAGGCATGTCACTCTTCACCAGTTGGTGGTCATCATAGTGGTGCTCGTACTGCTCGTAATATTTTGCAATATGGGTACTACTGGCCTACTATTCATAAAGTCGCACATGACTAAGCAATAGCTTGCAAGTGCTCCCAATGACTCCAATCCTAGAGCTTAAGATATTTGATTTATGAGGCATTTATTTTATGGGTCCGTTCATGAGCTCATATGGTATGAAGTACATTTTGGTTGTTGTTGACTATGTTTCAAAGTGGGTAGAGGCAGTTGTGCTTCCAAACAGTAAAAGGAAGAGTGTGACAACATTTTTGAGGAAGAACATACTTTCTAGATTTGACATACCAAGAGCCATCATCAGTGATGAGGGTTCACATTTTTGCAATCATCTATTCAAAGCCCTGCTTGAAAAATATGGTGTAAAACATAGGGTGGCAACACCTTACCATCTCTAGTCAAGCGGGCAAGTTGAGATCTCCAATTATTTTGACCAAAATGGTGAATGCCACAGAACAAACTAGGCTAAAAAGTTGGATGATGCATTGTGGGCCTACCGAACAACATTTAAGACTCCTATTAGTGCTTCTCCATATTGGTTTATGTTTGGAAAGGCATTCCACTTTCTTGTTGAACTTGAGCATAAGGCATTATGGGCACTGAAGAGGTTAAATCTGGCATGGACTGATGCGGTGAAGCTGAGACTTAAGCAGTTGAATGAGATGGATGAATTTCATCTTAGAGCATATGAAAGCTCAGCTTTGAACAAGGAGAAGATAAAGGAATACCATGACCAGAAGATAGAAAAGAGAGAGTTCACTATTGGTGATAGGGTTCTATTATTCGAGTCTAAGCTTTGCTTGTTTCCTGGAAAGTTAAAGTAAAAATGGAGGGGGCCATATCGAGTGGTGAAATTGTTTTCTTATGGTGCAATTGAACTTGAAAACAGCGAAAGCCTGAAGTTTAAAGAGAATGGTCAAAGGGTGAAGCACTATCTAGGTGTTATTGAAAAAGTCAAGTTAGTATGTGATGTGGTTCTTGGTGAAGTCTGAGTAATCAAGAACACCCAAATCGTGTTGCGATGTTAAATTAGGCGTTGCATGAGAGGCAACCCATGGGTTAGTTTGGTGAAGTTTGAGTGGCCAAACTAGCCACGTGGTGCCGTGACATTAAATCAAGCGCTTCTTAGAAGGAAACCCAAGGATTTTTGTACTCATTTTACTTTTAATTGTGATATAGAGTAACATGTGCTAAGTGAGCAGTGACAATGCAGAAAAGAACTTAAGACCTAGAACAAAAAAAGAAACCACAAGAGCATTGAACAATCGTTGGAATTTCCAACGATAGTGGTTTCTTTTGTCTGCATGAAGTCTAGAGAATTGATTTTCAGGAGGTGGTCTAACCATTGAGCACCAACGATCGTTTCAAAAAGGAATGATCATGGTATTCATCGTCTGACTAAACTCCTGAAAACCAACTTTCAGGTGTTGTAACTAACGAGCTTAAGGAACAATCATTGCAACATACAACAATTGTCTTTAAGTTTTGTTAGTTGCCAGGTGAGTCTTCTTATCCTTCTTGGAATGAGGACATAAAACAATCGTTGTATAATCCCACAATCATAAGGACGAACCGTTTGTGGGGTTTTAAAATATATTTTAAGAAATATACCCGACCCGACCCGGCTCCATAAAAACCTACTTAAATCCCTAATACACACCTGATAGACTCTCACACTTATTCAAACTCAAAATTCACACCAAAATACACGAGCAAAGAGCAAAAGTAGAGAAAAACTCGATTCTACCCTCGAATCTTGAGAGATTTCAACTTCTCCTAAACGTATGCTTCCTTAGTTTCTCGAGCTCCTTAAATTCAAGCGACTTAACTCTATGAAAAGTAAGTTATCTTCTCATGTTTTTAATTTTTTTATTATACTTTAAGATTAAAGAGAAGATGGGGTCATACATACCTTGTTGAGTGCTAAGTAAATGCCAAATTGAGTTCGGAGGGAGTTGAGTAACTAAAACTAGTCATATACTGTGCATTGCGAAGTTTTTATTTGATGGGTGTGGAGGGGTGAAGTCTGAGTAACCCCTTAGTGTCAAAAGAGGGTCAATTTCTTGAAATTAAACTGTTTAAAATTTATTGCACACTCAACGACACAACCAATTATCGGTGTATCTAAAAATGATTGTTGGTTGAATCGTTGTGGGTGCCGTTTTTGCAAGGTTGCAGGAGTTCATCAAACGACAACTTTCAATGATTGTAGTATCTAGGAACGATTGTAGGTAGTCATCGTGTAACACCCCAGGTTTTCAAGGTTGTCCTCCACCCCGTGTCGAAGGTTTATGAGCCTAAAATTTGAGAGTTTTATTAACGTTGCATGTGTTTGGAAAAAATCTGATACAAATAAGAATTTGAAAGAATAAGTATTTTTATTGGCTTCCTAAAATGTCTTTAACTATTTATGGAAAATTCTTTAGTTACGATTTATATTAGTGTATGTATTAATTTTATAAAACTTTTAATTTGTTAATATTTTAATGGAGTTATTAAATCTTTTGCAATACAAAGAAATTAATATAACATTTGGTAACACTTATCCAAAAGGATCTTTACACCATTTTTTATATATATTATAGCTAGCACTTTTGTTTATATTATAATGGGCAATTAATACAAATGGATAAATTTTTTGTACATATCCTAGTTAATTTTCTTTAGAGTAAAGTCATTTGTCCTTATTTATGGTTGTTGCTGTCTTAGTCCCCAAAGGAGGATTGATTATTTTTTCCACACACCACAAACTCTTTCTCTCTATATATATATATATTCTTATGCCTATATTTCTGCATTGTGAAGATGATTTGCAGTATTGTTCATTCTCTTTCTCTCCATATACATATATATATATATATACATAACTTCCTTTATATTTCATTTTCCCCTTTTGTTGTAGCTTCGCATAAAGTTAGTTATTTCATATAACATTTATATTTTCACATATTATCTATATGTTCTTACTCACGCAAAGAGAAGGTTGAGGAGGAACCATTTTTCACGATTTATTTAATTACCGAGAGAAAATCAATGATCTACATCAAGTTGGTTGAGTTCGGATTCTAGGCATGTTAAGGCTATTCCTTTCCATTTTTTGCATGATTTTCTTAAGATTTGTGGTTTCTGATTTAGTATATTTGTAAGAGTCAATCATTTGATAGTTCTAAATTGGTTTGGGGACTCGTCATATTTGAGCTTTAATGAGGAGAGTTGAGTATTTGGGAACACATTAAACTCCTTTTCTTAGTTTACATGAAAATACTAGGATCATAGGATTTTACGTCCTCGGACAACATGTCCTCGACCATTTTGTCTATCTTTCCAGTTAAGTATCACCTATGTTTATTCCTATTCTTGAAAACTCTTAAGCACATGAATACATGTATTTGGTGCTAAAGACTACCACTTGAAAATTATAATGTTACCCTATATCTATTTTTGGTAAATGTAAATCTCCTGGCAAGTTGTGTAATACATATTTATCAATATATCACCTCTTCACCAATTATCATCTATGTTATTTATGGAGAAGCTTTAGTTTATGAAAGTTCCATACGTATCACCATTTTAGACCCCAATTCTTATGCTCGTCTTATGGATATATGTAATGCATATGAGAGAGTAACAAGAATGTCTTCAACTATTTACGATATTAGTTTGATCAGTAGTTTGTTACAAAAGTTATGAGTGCAAATTTTTAAGTGGCATATTATCTGTTGAAGGTAATTATGGGAGAGCTAAGTTGGTATTGTATGAGACGGCGATTAGAAGCTGCGAGTTTGGATTTTATGTGTTAAAATAATTATGTTATGGTTTTAGTTGTTGCAATTTTAAAGGGATGTTTGAGCAGAGCATCATGTAGCTTTGATAAGGTTAGGAATAGGTATGCAAAAGTTATTCTTATTCTTTTCATCATGATGCAATAGTTTAATGGATTCTAAATCTAGTGTGCTATGGAAGAATGCCTTGCAAAGCTTCGAGGTTATATTGTTTTGACCTATTTAAAATGGTTATCCCTTTTAGAGAACTCATACTTTATTATCATTGATGTCATGCCAAATCATAAAGTAAAGTAATATATAATCTCAAGTCATGTGGATAGTTTACATGCAATCAAAGGCTATAGCCGAGGAAGTAAGGGGGGGTTTATATAAGATAAGGTCTATGTAGGTAACTTAAATACATTTTGAAATTGTACATGATTTAGTAAACATAGCATATCTTGTTGTGTAGATCTCCCTTTGTATGTACAAAAATATGAATTGAAAAGCTAAGACATAGCTCTAAAACTTTTATTTTTATGAAAAAATCTGGTTGTGCTATTATGGACTCGAAATAAGGGATGCAAGAGGACAAATTTTGTCTAGTTTTCCGATTTAGATATCCCCCTATATGCTACATGTTAATATTTTGATGATATCTTGTTGTACAAAATGTATATTTTGGTGATTCTGGACTAAATGCAACCCCAAGATGTATCCCTACAACTTTTATGAAGGCTATAAATCATGATTTTGCCATTTGCCTATTCCAAACTAAGCTACAACACTAGTGGGGCTATCCAGGTTTACTGTTTTGAAGATTTAGTGTAATTTACACAAACTAGGCTTACTTTTGATGTTAATCTTGATTCACGTCAACATGCTGAAGTTATTGGAAAACCAAAATGTATTTAATTGTGTGCTCAAGGTTGTATATATACTCGTGTATAAGTTGAGGAACTTGAAATAGTTATTTGGGTTATGATTTGAACTCTTCGACCTGTTGTTGGACTGTTTATGTGTTAAAAGCCTAACGTTTGTGTATAAAATTAATTTGTACTCTTGTTACCTGTTGGTGTATTTGAAATGTCAACTTAGTACCTTGGTTATCTTTTTGTCACCTTATATTATCATGTTGGTATCCTTAAAGTCCTATAAGACACTGGTTTAACTTGTCCACTTATATGGATTGCTTAATCACTTGGCATTCTTGTTGGTACTTTGTCCTTCTTGTGGCTATGACTTTGTCACTATTGGCATGCCTCTTGATTCAGACCTTTTGCCATCTTGACTATGGATTTGTGATTCATTTTAATTATGGAAGTTATCCATTTTAAGCATGAACTAGAAAGCCATTTTTAATATAGTTCTTGATTCTCCTGATTATTGGGTTTTGGACCTACTTGATATAGGGTTTTGGCCCTTCTTAATAAAGGGCTTCGACCCTTCATGATACAGTACTTTGATCCTTCTTGATATTTGATTATGCTTGGTGTGATAGCATGATGTACATATTGGGCGATACTTTTTACTTGACCTCTATTGAATAGTTCTTGGAGGTTTCTCTACACTTTAGTCTTTAAATTTGAATTTGATACTTTTACAAACTAGGAAGCCAATTTTAATATGATTCTTGTTTCTCTTGATTTTTGGGTTTTATGAATGAGTCAATGCAAATAATTTTACGTTGTTGTATGATTTTGATCTACCTTATTATTAAATGTGGAATGTTTTGTTATTTGCAACGTTCTCATGGGTTATTGGTGAAATAAGGTTGGTAGACACTTGTGTCTGGGGTTTCAGTACATGGAAAAAAATTGTCCCCTATAGGTCATGACTAAAGGGTGGATGTGATACCCATAGCTTGTATATACAAGGTTCAAGTGAGTTTGATTTTTCCATGAGTGAACCAAGGAATATACTTATATGGTTGTAATTTGTTTAATTCGTCTTTATTTGACCTAACTTGGGTTGACTGAACTCGACTTGGTGATAATATATTAACTTGTTAATTGTGATCCTAATCTACTTATTTGATACTTAATATGCTAAGTGTATGTAATTTTGAGCATGGATTAGCATGTACTATATTTTAGTTAAGTGTTCATATTCTCATCTTGGGTTGGCCAAATGACCCTACCAGTACACTGTTGTTTCTTGTGTGCTGATACTATACCTGCTTTTACTTTTGTGAATGCAGCGCATATTCCAGCTGCTTTTATGAGACCTCAATAGTGATTCTAGCGGGTGATACAGATTTCAGTGGTGAGCAGCTTATTCAACTACCATGGGATCTTTCCTTTATGACATAGTCCCTTGTTTGGACATTATGCACTTTCTTTTAGTTTTGGGGTTGCATCCCCTTCTTGACAATATTAGATATTTGGATACGGACAACTTTCGGGTCCTAGTGATGATTTTGTTAAGTACAATGTTTCGTAACTAGTTGTACTTATGTTTTTACTTTAGATTTGAATAGCTTTTAATGGATTAGTTCCTTGACTCTTCTAAGTATTGCTTCTAAGATGGTTATTTTTGGGGTAGTTGGTTCTCCCACCAGGTGAGTAGTGTGGGTACCATTCATGATAGGTTTAGGTCGTGACAAAGTTAGTATCAGAGCCTAGGTTCGTCAATCTCGTCGTACCAAAATGGGTCCAGTAGAGTCCCGCAGAACAGTACAGAGACGTCTATATTTTTCTTTGGAAGGCTATTGAACTTTTGGAAATCTGTTATTCTTTCTTCTTTCGTGCTATAACTTGATTCCAATTAATATCTGGCAATCCAAATTAGTATCTGATTTCTTTATTTTTTGTCTGCAGATGGTGAATAATAGGTCCAACGGAACTCAGGCAGCAGTCCTTGTACCGACCTCTCCAGCTGAGGAGCCATCCATAGGGGGAAGAGGATGAGTGAGAGGAAGAGGTAGAAGAGGAAGGGGACAAGCAACACCCGCTAGGGGTGCCGTTCGAGCATCTGCTGGACAAGCTAATGAAGGTTCAGTATCCCATCCCCCACCTCAGGATCATTTTAAGGAGAGAAAAGTAGTAGAGGAGCAGGGAATGGTGAGGTGGCGGCACTAATAGAGGTTTCAGCCTTACCTCTCATGTCTGCTGAGGTTGTTCAATAGGTGTTAGCTTTTCTGAGTGGGTTGGCAGGGACTGGAGCCACTCCTACGGTGCCAGTTTTTCAGACTCCAGTTGTTCACCCTACTATTGCTATGTCTCCAAGGATGGATGAGGCTTCAGGTACTGATGTTTTTTCTCGTTTGATTTTAGGTTCTGTGATGACAGGTACTGAGCATGATCTGCTGACTAAGCGTCTGAAGATAAAACCACCTAGTTTCCAGGGTACTGAGTCTAAGGATGCTTTTGAGTTCATCATTGACTGTTATGATATGTTACACAAGATGGGTATTGTTCAGCAACATGGAGTTGAGTTTGTGAATTTTCTATTGGAGAAAGATGCTAAAGCAATGGTGGAGAGCATATGTTGAATGTCCATCATCGATTTTACCTACATTAACTTGGGAGCAATTTTATGCTTTGTTCTTAAAGAAGTATGTGCCACTGACCCTCCGTGATCACAAGAAGGATGAGTTTTTGGCATTAAAATAGAGAGGTATGTCAGTTATAGCCTATGAGGCTAAGTTTCATGCTTTGTCTTGCTATGCTACTTTGTTATTTGCTACTGAAAAGGAGAGGATTCGATGCTATGTCAAGGGTTTGAATTATGATCTTCAGGTTTTGTCTGTTCAAATGACTTCTGCAGGGTAGGGGTTCAATAAAATGTCAGATTATGTGAAGAAGTTGGAGGGGGTTACACAAGCAGGTCAACCTAAGATGTTAGCCAAGAAGTCCCGTAATGTTGGGAAATTCAGTGGATCTTACTCTAAGGGCCACGGTCAGCAGGCCTATTCAGCTTGCCCTATTTAGTCAGCCTTGCTAGTTTCTATTGTGGTTCCAGCCAAGGTTTCTTCTCAATCACAGGTATTTAAGAGTCATGGGACCTCTTACTCTTCTGCCAGACATCGTTCTCTCGAACGGGGATGTTACTATTATGGTGTTGTTGGTCAGTTTAAGAGAGAGTGTCCCTTGAGATAGGCAAATGTCCTGGCATAGCAGTAAACTCATGCTATAGTTCCAGTGGGTAGAAAAAGAGGAGGTAATGGCAGGGGTCGTCTGCAGGTTGGATAGGGAAATTAGGTAGGTGGTCGGGGTGGTCGAGAAAATGGCGGCGCAGGGGGAGGAGAACAGTCGGGGAAGGATTTAGCTCAGATTGATGTCCGGGCTCACTGTTATACATTTCTAAGAAAAATTGATGCAGGCTTCTGATGCGATGATCACTGGTATCATTTTGATTAGTGGCCGGATGGATTCTGTTTTATTTGATCTGGGGTCTACTTATTCTTATGTGTCTGTTTAGTTTACTATGGGTCTGAATCTGGTTTGTGATGTACTTGATTATCTTGTTTATGTGTCTACTCCAGTTGGTGAGTCTGTGGTAGTAACCCATGTTTACCGTTCTTGTGTTGTGTTATTTATGGGTTTTCAGACAGGTAGATTTGATTATTCTGGATATGTTGAACTTTGATATAATTTTGGGTATGACCTGGTTATCTCTATATCATGTTGTTTTAAACTGTAATGCTAAGACAGTGACTCTAGCATTGCCTGGGATGGATAAGCTAGAGTGGGAGGGAGTGTATAAGGCCAAATCGGTGAAAATTATATCATTTGTCCAGGCTAGAAGGTTAGGGGGAAGGGGTGTTCAGCTTTTTTAGCTCATCTCCGGGATATAAGTGCGGGGTCCCCTTCTATATAGCCAATTTTGGTAGTTTTTGAATTTCAAGATGTGTTTTCTTTAGACTTATCGGGTATGCCTCCAGATAGAGATATCAATTTCTATATTGACTTAGAGTCGGGCACTCGCCCTATATCAATTACTTTCTATCGAATGGCTCCAGCAGAGTTGAGAGAACTCAAAACTCAATTGCAGGAACTGCTTGACAAGGGGTTTATTCATCCAAGTGATTCACCTTAGGGTGCTCCAATTTTATTTGTTAAGAAGAAGGATTGTAGTATAAGTATGTGCATTGATTATAGATAGCTGAATAAGTTTACTATTAGAAATAAGTATCACTTGCCTCGCATAGGTGATTTGTTTGACCAGTTATAGGGTGCATCGGTGTTTTCAAAAATTAACTTGCGGTCGGGTTATCATCATTTGAAAATAAGATCGGAGGACATACCAAAGATAACTTTTAGAACTCGATATGGTCATTATGGGTTTCTGGTGATGTCTTTCGGGCTAACTAATACACCTGCAACCTTTATGAGCTTGATGAACTGTATCTTTAAGTCATTCTTGGATTCTTTTGTTGTTGTGCTTATTGATGATATTCTAGTCTACTCCAAGAGTAAAGAGGAGCATGCAGGTCATCTTCGCATAGTTTTGGAGATTCTAAGGGAGAAGCGACTATTTGCCAAGTTTTCAAAGTGTGAATTCTAGTTGTCTTCAGTTACCTTCTTGGGGAACTTTGTTTCCAAAAAGAGGGTAATAGTGGACCCCCAGAAGATTGAGGCAGTTAAGAATTGGATTTGGCCTAGTTCAGTGACTAAGGTAAAGAGCTTTGTGGGTCTTGCTAGGTATTACCGTAGGTTTTTCAAGAACTTTTCATCCATTGCAGCGCACTTGACAAGGTTGACTCAGAAGGAAGTATCATTTGTTTGGTCAGATCAATGTGAAGAGAGCTTCCAAAAACTCAAGATAATCTTGACTACAACGCCAATTCTTTCGTTACCGATTGAAGGTAAGGACTATATAGTGTTTTGTGATGCTTCACTTTTTGTCTTGGGTGTTGTGTTGATCCAGGATAGGAATGTCATTGATTATGCTTTGAGAAAGTTGAAGCCTCATTAAAGGAATTACCAACCCATGACATAGAGTTGGTAGAGGTGGTGTTTTCATTAAAGATATGGAGACACTATCTTTATGGTGTCAAGTGTGAGGTCTTCATAGACCACCATAGCCTGCAACATGTATTTACTCAAATGGATTTGAATCTAAGGCAGCGGAGATGGATGGAATTATTGAAATACTATTATGTGACTATTTAGTACCATCCAGGTAAGGCCAATGTGGTGGCAGACACATTGAGCTGAAAAGCTGTAAGTATGGGTAGTTTGTCATTCTTGAAGGTGCCCAAGCAACCTTTAGCTAAAGAGTATCAAACTCTGGCATCCCAAAGTATGCAGTTCAGGATTTCAGACAGGGGTGGTGTGTTGGCTAGTGTTGAGGTAAGGTCAACATTTTTAGAGCAGATTAAGGCCAAGTAATTTGAGGACAAGAAGTTAAATGCACTCCGAAATAAAGTGGTGCTCGGGGAGGTGTCGTACTCCACTCTCGACGTGAGTGGGGTATTGTGGTTCAAGGAAAGGTTATGTGTTCCTTGGATTGGTGATTTAACTCGTGATGTACTTTTGGAGGCCCATGGTTCATGCTATTCTATTCATCTAGGTATGACTAAGATGTAACATGACATAAGGCAGCTTTATTGGTGGCCCAGGATGAAGAGGGACATAGTGGATTATGTGTCCAAGTGTTATAATTGTCAGCAAGTGAAGTATGAACATCAAACGCATGTGGGGTTACTTTAGAGGATGTCTATACCTATATGGAAATGGGAGCATATTGCTATGGATTTTATGGTTGGTCTTCTTAAGACTTTGGGAAAATATGATTGCATTTGGCTGATAGTGGATCAATTGACAAAATCATCTCACTTCTTGCCGGTCTAGGTAACTACAGCTTTTAGCAACTAGCTAAAATCTATGTCAAGGAGATAGTGAGACTTTATAGAGTACTGCTTACCATCATTTCAGATAGAGATTAAAAGTACACTTCTAAATTTTAGGACAGGTTGCATGAGGAGTTGGGCACCAAGCTCACATTTAGCACAATTTTTCATCCTCTAACTGATGGGCAGTCAGAGAGGACGATTTAGGTGCTAGAGGATATATTGAGGGCCTGCGTGATTAACTTTGGTGGTCATTGGGACCAGTTTCTTCCGTTGTGTGAGTTTTTATACAATAACAGCTATCAGTCCAACATAGATATGGCACCATTTGAGGCACTCAATGGAAAGAAGTTTAGGTCACCTATTGGGTGGTTTGAGACTGGAGATGTTAAACCTTTGGGCAGTGACCTGGTGAACGAGGCTTAAAAAAAAGTAAAGTTAATTCAAACCTAGTTGTTAGCTACTCAAAGCAGACAGAAAGAGTATGCGGACTGTAAGGTAAGGTACATGGACTTCAAGGTTGGGAAGAAAGTTTTGATTAAAGTGTCTCCCATAAAGGGAGTCATGAGGTTTGGTAATAGGGACAATCTCAGCCCTCAGTATAGTGGTCCCTTCGAGATTCTTGAGGATGTGGGTCTGGTTGCTTACTGATTAGCATTACCGCTGGGTTTATCGACAGTCCATCCAGTATTCCATATCTCTATGCTTAAAAGGTATCATGGAGATGGAAATTATATTATCAAATGGGACAAGGTTCTATTGGATAAGGATTTGGCTTACTAGGAAGAACCTGTAACGATTCTAGATCGAGATGTTCGAAAGTTGAGGACGGAGGAAATTTATTAGGTTAAGGTTCAATAGAAGCATCGTCTGATTGAGAAAGCCACTTGGGAAACCGAGAAGGACATGCAGGACAAGTACCCTCAATTGTTTGAGGATACAAGTACTCGCTCTTTTTCTTATTTTAGCCTATTTTTTTGCGTTTGATCATTCGAGGATGAATGATGGGTAAATTGTTATTTATTTTAATGATCATTTTTGTCATTATGTACAAACCTTATGTTTAAAAGTCCATATTAAAATTCTTCCCAAATTTGAAGTTATAAATTTTAGGCTAGGCTAGTTTTGGCCAATATCGGAGCGAGGTATGGTCTAGCAAAATTTAGGAATGAATTTTACAAGTTTGGTGGTGTTTGGTTTGATTTCTAGTTAGCTAAGATGATGAGGAACCCATAGGAATTTATGGAATCGAATTTGGGTAAGTAGAACTCCTAAAATTAATCTTAGCGTAAAGGGCATTGTTTGGAATGCCCCGGATTTAAGGTGTGTTGTAAAAATTGGGATTTTTGGGAGAAAATGGATATTCTGTCCCGTCGACACCATTATAGCGATGTGCATGTCTCTATAGCGATATGTCGCTATAGAGGAAAAATTCACGTTGTAGCGACGGTCAACTTGGTCAACGGCCGCTATAAGCGGCATGCATCGCAGTTTTTATTTTAATTTTTCCCCAAAATAGTGTATTTTTCTAAAACATATTTTGGGCCTAGGGAGAGGCGATTTTGGGCAATTTTCATTGTTTGGCTTTGTTAAGGTAAGGATTGCATCCCCATTAACTAGTAATTAATAATTAAGCCTTAGAATTGCTAATTTACGGAGTTTAGAGAGGTTTTAGGGCTGAATTTAGTTGTTTTCCTCTTCAAGGGAGTAAATTAAGTAATATGTTAATGAGTTATGATTATTAATGGTTAATTTACTCTTACATTCCATTAATTCACTAATTAATCTATGGAATTGGTAGTTTTAGGTGAATTACGGTAGAAAAGCCTTAGAACAGGAAGGGAATGATCATGAACTTGGACTTAGGGGTTGGGTATGAGTTATAATTCCCAACATGGTAGGTCATTTCATTAATTATACGCTTGTATATATTTCTAGACCAAGATCAAGGGGAAATTGCACGGAATGGCAAAGCTCCGACTTAGAGGAGTTGTACAAGCTTGGTTCGAGGTAGGTGATGGTATTGTAGTTTAATCCAATTTATACTATATCTACATGTTAACTACTTTGTAGCGTGGCTTGTTAGCGCATGTTGTTTGGTGTGGTCAATGCAAATAATTTTACGTTGTTGTATGATTTTGACCTACCTTATTATTAAATATGGAATGTTTTGGTAGTTGGGACGTTCTCACGGGTTATTGGTGAAATAAGGTTGGCAGACACTTGTGTCTGGAGTTTTAGTACATGGACAGAAATTTTCCCCTACAGGCCATGACTAGAGGGTGGATGTGATACCCATAGCGTGTATGTACGAGGTTCAGGTGAGTTTGATGGTTCCATGTGTGAACCAACTTATATGGTTGTTATTTGTTTAATTTGTCTTAATTTGACTTGACTTGGCTTGACTGAACTTGGCTTGGTGATAATATATTGACTTGTTGATTGTGATCCTAAACTGCTTATTTGATACTTGATGTGCTAAGTGTATGTAGTTTTGAGCATGGATTAACTTGTTGTACTATATTTTAGTTAAGCGTTCATATTCTCATCTTGGTTTGGCCAAATGAGTCAGTACACTATTGTTTTTTGTGTGCTGATACTACACCTGCTCTTACTTTTTTGAGTGCAGGACATATTTAAGCGGCTTCTACAAGACCTCAATTGTGATTCAAGTGGGTGATTCAGATTTCAGTGGTGAGCGGCTTGTTCGGCTACTATAGGATCATTCCATTATGACATAGTCCCTGGTTTAGACATTTTGCACTTTCTTTTAGTTTTGGGGTTGCATCCCCTTCTTGACAATCTCAGATGTTTTGGTACAGATGACTTTCGGGTTATAGGGATGGTTTTGTTAAGTAAAATGTTCCGCAACTAGTTGTACTTATGTTTTTGCTTTATATTTGAATATCTTGTAATGGATTAGTTCCTTGACTCTTTTAAGCATTGCTTCTACAATGATTATTTTTAGGGTAGTTGGCTCTCACACCATGTGAGTAATGTGGGTGACACTCACGATAGGTTTGGGTCGGGACAAAGTTGGTATCAGAGCCTAGGTTTTTCGATCCCGTCATACTAAAATGGGTCCAGTAGAGTCTCGCAAAATGGTACAAAAACGTCTGTACTTTTCTTTGAAAGGCTATAGGATTTTAGAAAATCTGTTATTCTTGCTTCTTTCGTGCTACAACTTGATTCCAATTTGTATCCGGTGATCCAAATTGGTATCTGATTTCTTCACTCTTTTGTCTGTAGATGGTGAATACTACGTCCAAAAAAACTAGAGCAGTAACCTCTGCACCGGCTACTTCAGCTAAGGAGCCAGCTATAATGGAAAGAGGATGAGTGAAAGGGCGAGGTATGAGAGGAAGAGGATGAGCCACACCTGTCGGGGGTGGTGATCGACAAGTCGCTGGCCCGGCTCATGATGGATCAGTATCCCCTCCCCCACCTCAGGATTATTTTAAGAAGAGGGAAGTAGTAGAGGAGCAGGGCATGGAGCCCGAGGTGGCGGCACCAATAGGGGTTGCAGACTTACCTCCCATGTCTGCTAAGGTTCTTCAATAGGTGTTAGCTTTTCTGTGTGGGTTGACTGGGACTGGAGCCTCTCCTACGAAGCCTGCTTTTCAGACTCCAGTTGTTCACCCTACTATTGTTATGGCTCCAAGGATGGATGAGGCTTCAAGTACTGATGCTTTTCTCATCTAGTTTTGGGTTCTGTGATGACAGGTACTGAGCATAATCTGCTGACTAATTTTTTGCAGATGAAACTACCTACTTTCCAGGGTACTGAGTCTGATCATGCTTTTGAGTTCATCATTGACTGTTATGAGAGGTTACACAAGATAGGTATTATTCAGTAATATGGAGTTGAGTTTGTGAGATTTCTATTGGAGAAGGATGCTAAGCAATAGTGGAGAGCATATGTTGAATGTTGGTTATCGATTTTACCTCCATTGACTTGGGAATAATTTCATGCTTTGTTCTTAGAGAAGTATGTGCCATGGGCCCTCTACAATCGCAAGAAGGATGAGTTTTTGGTATTGGAACAGGGAGATATGTCAGTTGCGGCCTGTGAGGCTAGGTTCCATGCTTTGTTTCGCTATTCTACTCAACTATTGGCTACTGAAGAGGAGAGGATTTTATGCTATGTCAAGGGTTTGAATTATGATCTTCAGGTTTTGTCTGTTCTTATGACTTCTGCAGGGAAGGGGTTCAATGAAGTGTCAGATTATCTGAAGAAGTTAGAGGGGGTCACGCAAGCAGGTCAAGCTAAGAAATTAGCCAAGAAGTTATGCAATGTTGGGAATTTTAGTAGATCCTACTCTAAGGGCCACGGTTAGCAGGCCTATTTAGCTCGCCCTATTCAGACAGCCTTTCCAGCTTCTACTGTGGTTCCAACTAAGGTTTCTTCTTAGTCGCAGGTATTTAGAAGCCAAGGGGCTTCTTGCTCTTCTACTAGTCGGCCTTCTCTCGAGCAGGGATGTTACTATTGTGGTGGTGTTGGTCATTTTAATAGAAAGTGTCCCTTGAGATAGGAAAATGGCCAGGCACAGCAGTAGACTTGGGCTATAGTTCCAACGGGTAAAGGAAAAGGAGGTAATGACAGGATTCATCCACAAGATGGACAGGGAAATCAGGTAGGTGGTCGGGCTGGTCGAGGAAATGGTGGCACAGGGGGAGGAGCACAGTCGGGGAAGGAGTTACCATTCTTCCCTGTTCAGATCGTACAGTAAAGCTAAGTTATAATAGATGGGCTATCTGAATCGTACGATAGATATTCACGATTAATAGACCTCAGGAGATCTTATGTATAGTTTGATTTTGTTTCAGGGCGTCATTAAGTTTCCAAGTATGGAATACTTATGTTGAGGTAAGTTTGGTTCTTGTTACGAGTTGTGTTATTGAAGGCGATTTCGGACCCTATATAAGTTTCTAGTTGCTGGTAATGGCCTTATGAAGCATTTAGCTTGTATTCTGGGTTGCTTTGCAACTATGGTATAATTTGATGTTAGTGTAGGTTCTACTTTGAAATTCGAGAAGTTCCCAGTTTTATTCGTACATTCCTTTCCAAATTCAAGGACGAAAGTTCTTAAGGAGGGGAGGATGTAACACCCCAGGTTTTCAAGATTGTCCTCCACCCCGTGTCGAAGGTTTACGAGCCTAAAATTTGAGAATTTTACTAACATTGCACGTGTTTCGGAAAAAAATCTGATACAAATTAGAATTTGAAAGAACAAATATTTTTATCGGCTTCCTAAAATATCTTTAACTATTTATGAAAAAATCTTTAGTTAGGATATATATTAGTGTATGTATTAATTTTATAAAATTTTTATAATGTGTTCATATTTTAACGGAGTTATTAAATCTTTTGCAATATAAGGAAATTAATATAAAATTTGGTAACACTTATTCAAAAGGATCTTTCCACCGTTTCTTTACATATATTGTAGCTAGCACTTTTATTTATATTATAATGGGTAATTAATACAAAAGATAATTTTTTTGCACATATCCTAGTTAGCTTTCTTTAGAGTGAAGTAATTCGCCCTTATTTAAGGTTATTACCGTCTTTGTCCCAAAAGGAGGATTGATTATTTTTTTCCACTCACAACAAACTCTTTCTCTATACATATATATTCTTATGCCTATATTTCTGCATCGTGAAGATGATTTGCAGTATTGTTCATTCTCTTTCTCTCCATTTACATATATGTTCATATCTTCCATTATATTTCATTTTCACCTTTTGTTGTAGCTTCGCATAAAGTTAGTTATTTCATATAACATTTATATTTTCACAAAGTATCTATATGTTCTTACTCAAGCAAAGAGAAGGTTGAGGAGAAACTATTTTTTCATGACTTATTTAATTATCGAGAGAAAATCAATGATCTACATCAAGTTTGTTGAGCTTGGATTCTAGGTATGTTAAGGCTATTCCTTTTAATTTTTTGCATGATTTTCTTAAGATTTGTGGTTTCCGATTTAGTATATTTTTAAGAGTCAATCATTTGATAGTTCTAAATTGGTTTGGGGACTCATCATATTTGAGCTTTAATGAGGAGAGTTGAGTATTTGGGAACCCATTAAACTCCTTTTCTTAGTTTACATGAAAATACTAGGATCATAGGATTCTACGTCTTCGGACAACATGTCCTCGACCATTTTGTCTATCTTTCCAGTTAAGTCTTACCTATGTTTATTCCTATTCTTGAAAACTCTTACATGAATACATGTATTTGATGCTAAAGACTACCACTTGAAAATTATATATGTTGCCATATATCCATTTTTGGTAAATGTAAATCTCCTGGCAAGTTGTCTAATACATATATATCTATATATCACCTCTTCACCGATTGTCATCTATGTTATTTATAGAAAAGCTTTAGTTTATGAGATTCCATACGTATCGCCATTTTAGACCCCAATTCTTATGCTCATCTTATGGATATATGTAATACATATGAGAGAGTAACAAGAATGTCTTTAACTATTTATGGTATTAGTTTGATCAGTAGTTTGTTACCAAAGCTACCGGTGCAAATTTGTAAGTGGAATATTATCTGTTGAAGGTAATTTATGGGAGAGCTAAGTTGGTATTATATGAGACGGCGATTAGAAGCTACGAGTTCGAATTTTATGTGTTAAAATAATTATGTTATGATTTGAGTTGTTGCAATTTTAAAGTATGCTTAAGCAAAGCATCTTGTAGCTTCGATAAGGTTAGGAATAAGGTATGTCAAAGTTATTCTTATTCTTTTCGGCATGATGCAATAGTTTAATGGATTCTAAATCTAGTGTGCTATCGAAGAATGTCTTGTAGAGCTTCCAGGTTATGTTATTTTGACCTATTTAAAATAGTTATCCCTTTTTAAGAACTCATACTTTGTTATCATTGATATCGTGCCGAATCAGAAAGTAAAGCAATATATAATCTCTAGTCATGTGGATAGTTTATATGCAATCAAAGGCTATAGTCGAGGAAGTAAGGGTGTTTAGAGATAAGATAAGGTCTATGTTGGTAACTTAAACACATTTTGAAATTGTACGTGATTTAGTAAATATAGCATATCTCATTGCGTAGAGGTCCCTTTGTAAGTAAAAAAATATGATTTGGAAAGCGAAGACATAGCTCTAAAACTTTTATTTTTATGACAAAATATGATTGTGTTGTTATGGACTCGAAATAAGTGACTCATGAGAGGATAAGTTTTGTCCAGTTTTTCGCTTTTGAAATCTCCCTATGTGCTACAGGTTAGTATTTTTATAATATCTTGTTGTACAAAACGTATATTTTGGTGATTATGGACTCTTTGCAACCCCAAGAAGGCTATAAATCTTGGTTTCTCTATTTACCTATTCCAAACTAAGCTACAACGCTGGATAATGGGGCTGTCCAAGTTTACCGTTTTAAAGATTTAGTATAATTTGCACAAACTAGGCTAATTTTTTATGTTAATCATGATTCACGTCAACATGCTGAAGTTATTGGAAATCCAAAATGTATTTAATTTTGTTCAAGGTTGTATATATACTTGTTTATAAGTTGAGGAACTTGAAATAATTATTTGGGTTATGATTTGAACTCTTTGACCTGTTGTTGGACTGTTTATATGTTAAAAGACTAAGGTTTGTGTCTAAAATTGAACTTGTACTCTTGTTACCTGCTGATGTATTTGAAATGTCATCTTGGTACCTTGGTTACCTTCTTGTCACCTTATATTATCGTGTTGGTATCCTTAAAGTCTTGAAAGACACTTATTTAACTCACTCACTTGTACGGATTGCTAGATCACTTGGCATTCTTGTTGGGACTTTGTCCTTCTTATGGTTGTGACTTTGTCACTATTGGCATGCCTGATTTGGATCTTTTGCCATCTTGACTATGGATTTGTGGTTCGTCTTAATTATGGAATTTATCCATTTTAAGTATAAACTAGTAAGCCTTTTTTAATATAGTTCTTGATTTTCTTGATTATTGGGATTCAGCCCTACTTGATACAGGGTTTTGACCCTTCTTGATATAGGGCTTCGACCCTTCTTGATACAGGACTTTGGTCCCTTCTTGATATTTGATTGTGCTTGGTGTGATGACATGATGTACATATTGGGCTATACTTGTTACTTGACCTCTTTTGAATAGTTCTTAGAGCTTTCTCTACACTTGAGTCTTTAAATTCAAATTTGATACTTTTACGAACGAGGAAGCCAATTTTAATATGATTCTTGATTCTCTTGATTATTGGGTTTTGTCCCTGCTTGATAGAGGGTTTTTTCCATTCTTGAAACAGGGCTTTGGTCCTTCTTGATATTTGATTATGCTTGGGCTGACGACATGATGTACATATTAGGAGAAACTAGTTTATGACCTCTTGTAAAATGGACCTATGAATCTTCTTGAAACTTAAGTCATTAAGTATCGAATTTGATACCTTTGATGTAGTCGTTTACTGATTTATGTCGAGCTTATAGGGGCTTGACAAGGCTGTTATTTGATTATTATTGTAGAATTTGGGTCAGGAGCCATTAGTTTGTATTGTGACCATTCCTTAATCTCTTTTGTGAGTACGTTCGGATCTTGATAATATATATCTTCTCGCTTATTTAAGTTAACTATTAATTAGTTATGGTTTAAGGTCTAAGTCATGATAAAGTGAGAAATTTTGATATCCATAAATTCAAGATCGGTAAGTGCACTCATTTATCCTTGCCCCTTATCCGTATGTACATTCATTACTTCATGATACCTTTTTAGTCATTATTCGCCTTACATACTCGGTACATTATTTTGTACGGATGTCTCCATTGCCTGGGGGACACTACATCCATGCCTGCAGGTTATCAGGTATACAGTGATCCTCATTTTGTGTGGTTGAGTTTAGCTGATGATTGATATGCTCCACTCTATCTGGAGTTGATGAGTTTGGAGTCGTTTTCTACTTTGCAGAATTAATAGGTATGTCGGGGCCTTTTCCCGACTAGTTTTTAGTAGTTCTTCATCTTAGAGGCTTGTAGACGTTTGTTGTGGGTATGTGAGCCAGTTCTGGCCTTGTCGCCAGTCGTATTCTTGGTTTTTTGCCTTGCTGGCCTCAAGTATATATTTGTTTGATGGGTTGGCTTCCGTACAGTTTGTGGGTTAGAATGACCTTATCAGTCAGTTGTATTATTCTCTAGCTTTTTTATTATGAATGATTGGTGTCATTTGGGCCTCGTCGGCCTCGACATGTCGCAAGTAATGTTATTTGGCTGGGTGTTAGTTGGTTTGCTCAGTCAAGAAGGCATCAGATGCCAGTTGTGCTTCTCTAAATTTGGTGCGTGACATATCTCTGATGTGAAAACTCTTAAGAAATCTGAGAAGGTCTTCCAACGATCGAAAGGAGGATCGTCCTTTCTTTTAATAATAATCTGTAGAAACTGTTGAGTACTTATTTCTGCCTTCATCTGAGACTAATTATTTTCCCTACAGGTAATACGGCACCTAAAGTGAGCAAAAAGAAGCAAGATGATGCAGTCTGCAAAGAAATTGCTAGAAAGCGGGTACCCAAGAACCTACCTTCGGCCTTAGAGACTGAATCGGATGAGTTTAGTGGTTCGAAGGTCGAATACTCCACCAGAGAAGCTAATGACCAACATGAACCTCGAACCACTAGGTCTAAAACTATTTAGGCCAAGGCTACTACGTCCACAGTAATGGTACTCGCGACCACTCCTATTGAGCCTCCCCAGTTTAAAGAGAGAGGTCAAACCTCAAATCCAAATAGGAGTAAGCCTAAGGTTGAAGAAGCTGATGATGATGGAGAGTCTGAGGATGATAAGTTGGTTGATGGTTCTAATAGTACTAATCTAGAAGCTGCTAATAGAGCTTCTACTGATGCTACACCTCCAAGGGGGAAAACCCAAGGCGATGGGGTATTCCAGAGTCCCGGGACTACTATAATGATGGGGTGTCCCTTAATAACAAAGGGAATATAAAGAGGAGCATACAAGAAGAGCCTTGTATACTTCCTGGGGAACTCCAGTGGGTGCCTGAACTATAGAGGTTGTTTGAGAAATATAAACTAGAATAGCTAACAAAACCAGTGGGTAACTATGGTGCTGAGTTGGTGCGTGAATTCCACACCAACTAGGTGGCGACACTTAAGAGCATGACTCCTTTGAGGAAGGAGAAAGACATGATAAAGTAGCCGTGGTTAGATACTGTATTGGTAAGGAGTATGGAGATTGACATCTCAGAGAAGGCAATTTCGCAAGCTCTATTTGGTGATGAGTTTGAACCGCCAGAAAAAACACCAGAATTTGACTACCAGATGACAGATTTGAAAAAGGTCAAGGCACTAAGTACAGAAGATAAGCTACTATATTATAAGTTGTTGGCATACCACATTGCTGAGGCTAAGGAAGAAGCTAAATGGGTAAATAGAGCAGTGATCTACAAGCACACACTGAGCTTCATTGCCAAGTCTTGGTGGTCCATAGTCAGGCACCACATAGCACAGATAAGAAACGACAATATGTTGAGTGCTGACAAAATAGGGATGTAGCATTCTTCATAACGAAGTTGGAGTTGAATATTCCATGGATTATTATGGACGAGATCTGGGAGTGAGTTTTGATATTATATACTACTTTATTATTTCCTTGCTTGGTAACCAAGATGTTTTGGAACTCTAGTGTGTTTTCCATACCTGTAGTTGATAGATTTATCCGGCAAACTAAGACCACAGACATTGCATTGATAAGGGACTATATGAACTCGGTGGCTTGAGCCTGAGGTCTTTAGCCAGATATGGCTCCACAGGCAGCTGAGGGGGATACACCTGCTACTGATATTCCGACTTTCGAAGCTGGTGCTGCTTCATTATCTTTACAGCATCCCACAACACCTTTGGGTGCACTCCAGACTATTCCTGCGGGCTATGCTTTGGTCCCAAAGGACTTGATCGAGAAGATACCTAGACGGTTGGTCATCTCCGAGGCCAGAATTGAGAAGTTAGAGTAAGAGGTCAAACCTTTTGTAGAGGATAAGATTAAGGCAGCTGTGAGAGCGGTATAGGCGATATTTAATAGCTTTGATACATAGATGATGGGTAAGTTGGACAACATGCAGGCTTTTGATCTGAGTACAGTCACCGCAGAGCTGGCTTCTTTGAAAATAATGGTGAATGACTTAGCCGAGAGACAGTTTCAGGTTGTGCCACCTCCTACCATATCAATTATTGAGGAGGTGTTCTATGCTTAGGTACCAAATTTCTACACTCAGGCCACTACAGATAGGGGCAATGGTGTAGAAGGAATAGGGCAGATAATACACAGCCTCATAAAAGAGAAATAGAAAAGACAAGGAAGATAAAAACAAGGAAGTTAATAAAAGAGAGCGAACCTCTAAGGTGTATGTATCGGAGAGAAGGGAGGTCTTAGCTAATATTATAGATATTGTTGCCCCCACAATACAGTCATTGAGTGCACAGGACACCTCTGGTACCAACTTAAGTGTGAGTGCCACGGCCATCGCTGAGGCCACGAGATGGAGATCATGGAGGGGTTGTATGTGAGACCCCATCTGTTCATTCTGATACTGGTGCTTAGTGCACTGCAGGTATGTTCCTCCATTAGTTTTTCATTTTTAGTGCATTAGGGACAATGCTTGATCTTCTAGTTGGGGGTGGGGGTGTACCTACATCTGAGGGTTTTTGTTGCAGTGTTTCTTTCCCCTTGGATGCTCTATCTAGTTAGGGACAATCATGTTTTGGCTTCATTTTAACTCTTTTACTTTAACTGTTTAGTATTATATTGCTTTTAATGTTATCATTGTTATCATTTTATTATTATGTTTTATGGTTATTGTCGTTACTATTGCTGAATTGTTTTTGTTGTTAGTATTCAAATGTCACTTTATTCATCATCAGTTTGCTATTCTTTGTATTATAGTTGAGATATGAGATTCATGGTTTTTTTATGTTCATAATTTTTATGTTGATCTTTCTTTGAATATAAGTTAATTTGAGAAGTTTCACCATTTGGCCATTGATAAATTTCTCCGTCGGATTTTCTAGGCCTCTCCATTATAAATGACAGATTTTATTTTAAGTTCAACTATTTTATTCAAGTTTCAATACTTGGCGGATGAAGATTTTTTCATCGATTTTCAAGGCCTCCCATGTATATAAGATGACGTTTACTTTTTTGTTTATTATTTCATAGATTTATTTTGATTTATATTTATTCATTATTAACACTTTTACCTAGTGTTTTTACAGGTACATGGAGCTTCTTCCCCAAGAACACACTCGAATTCAAAATTTGAGAATCATTTTGAGTAATTTATTGTAATTATCATTTTGTTTAACGATAGGCAAATATTAGGCCGCCTTCGTTATTCGTTCTTTACTTTATTTTATACATGTTTTTTATCTTTCTTATACATGCAAATGATTTTTTATTTCCTCCTCAATTGAAAAAATGAGTTCAGCCGAGACCCACCTTTGTGGATTTCGAAGGGTGCCTAACACCTTCCCTTTGGAATAACCTGAACCCTTACCTAGAATCTAATTAGTTACACAGACTAATTTTTCTTTAATCAAATTAACAGGTTTCCTAGTTTTCCTAAAATTAGGTGGCGAATCTAAATTTTTTGAAATAATTACTTAATTTATTTTTTAAGTCCCGAAGTTGCGCCTTATAAAAATAGGGATTGCGACATTTAGAAGTTTATTTTTTTGATTTAGTGTGTTTTTGTGTTGTTTGTGTAATCAAGAGAGAAATAAGATAACTTGGTGCAGTCAAAATAAAAAGAGCATACAACTTGTGTTTTTGAATGTTAGGTATAAATGATACCCCTCCTGAACTTTTTTAAGTTGTGTTGTGCGCTTACTATAAACTGTGACCAAAGTAGATCTCGTTATGGCATTAGGATTATGGGCGTGATAATCGTAGCCTAACTATGCATGAATCGGATAGGTAGTAACTGCCTTTGTAGCCCTACGTCATGTGTGTTGTGAGGTACTCACCTAGTTGGCATGTATGCGCAATCTAGAACTTGCTCGGTTAGTCTCGCCAAAGTTATAGAATAGTAGATAAGGAAAGTTATAGAATAGTAGATAAGGAAAGGATCATAGGTGTTAGTCCTTGAATAGTCACTATAAGGCTAAAAATCCTACCAAATAGAATCTGATACCCCTTGATCCTAGTTTTTGAGCCTAAATAGACCTTTTTATTGTACTAGCCCATTCACCTTCCCAATTTGATTACAATGAACCTTTCTTTGCCCTGATCCCTCCTTGGACACTGTGCAACTCAACTCAGGTAAATCGCCTAAGTTGAGGGTGGCTACCGTAGGGGTGCATAAAAGAAATTGGGTATGTAGAAGAAGTTAGTAAGTAAAAAAAAGTTGGGTGCGGTATAGTCTGAAAAGAAAGGAAAAAATAGAGAAAAGAAAAAGAAGTGAATAAAGTTTGAAAATAAACAAAAGAAAAGAAAAATTGCAAAAAGAAACCTCACCCGAAGTCTGAAAATTGAAAGGGAGGAAAAGAAACAAATGGGGTTGAAAAGTGGTGCCAAAAGCAGCATAGTGCTGAGGAGGGTTAAGTCATTTAATCCAAATTTTCCATACCCGCATCCAAGCCTACATTACAAGACAATAAAAGTCTTATAGTGATCCTAAGTCAACTGTCTAAAAAACTAAGGCGTAGAAAATAAGGGCAAGCCTGCGGTATTTCACGCATATGGCCTGAACTTCTTTGTGAGAGTGAGTGCCTAAATTCAGTCCCCGTTCTGATATTCTTTGTATTTTGAGTATAGGGGAATTTTTTAATGTGAGGGCATATAGGTTGCATAGTGGTTGCTATTTATTTGGGTAGTGTCATTGGTATGTGTGCTAGGCTGTCTGTTGATAATGTAATGACATCGCTTGATCCCATTATGTCATGGTGAATAGTTTTTACACACACAATGATCTTGGGTTTTATTGTATTGGAGGACGGATGAAAATGTGTTTTGATGCATGCGTGCTAACTTTGATTTTTAATGATATGACTGTCGTAGGACTCTTAGATTTCTCTTAGTTAAGCATCGGGTTATTTGTTGTTTTGTTTCTTTTGTTTTGTTTGCTTGAGGACATGCAAACATTCTAAGTTTTGAGTATTGATATGTTGCGGAATTACGAAACATTCAATGCTTAAAACAAGAGAATTTTGCTAGTTAAAGGCATTTTTATGTGTATATGATGTGCATTGATGGTATTTGCAGATTAAAATAGTTCGGAGAAGTAAAGGGCAGAAAATGGGACTTAGGAGCATCAGATGAGCCATACAACAACTGTTGAATCTGACAACAGTCGTCCAATGAAACTATTGGTTGAATTAGAGAAGTGAAAATATGGTGGTCTGCAAACAACACATCCCACGATCATTAGTTGATACAATGATCGTTAGATCGATTGTGGGAAGAAAGTCCAGAAACAGTGCAAAGCAAAGGTGGAAACCACAAAGATATGCCATGATCGTCATTGGAAAATATGAGCTCATCCTAAGCATCATTCTAGCAAACATCTGAAAGTTGGCAAAAATGCACCACCCAAGCAGTGAACACGAGGAACGATCGTGGTATCTACCAACGATTGTTCTATCCTTCGTCTGAGATGCCGAGTCTGCAAATCCCATTGTATTTAGGATAGGTTTTTTTTGTGTATAAATACTCATAATAGGTTTATTATATGAGTTTACATTCTCTTGATACTTTTGAGGCATATTACTATTCTTTGAAGTATAAACATCGACTTTTAGGGTTTATTCATAATTGAGATTCATGGTTCTTCATCTTATTCTTTGTAAGTGCATGGTTATGCTTTCTCTTCAGAATTATTATTGTGTTCTTACAAGCATGAGTAGCTAAACACCACAACTAGGATTGTGGGAACCATGACGGATTAACGAAGTAGGGTTTGTAGTGCAAAGTGATTTTTGAAGGATGGTTGGGTGTGTATTATTGTTCTCTTTGGTTTGATTGCTTTTCAATGGTTGCAAATGTTGGAACTCGGCTTTTTCTTACTCACAATGAAAGAAGGTGTAATGGACAGATAAAGTAAATTAATAATGAGACTTGGAGCTATCAACCTCTACTTCTAGCCAATCTGGGATCTAAGATAGGGGTTATTAGTGCAAAAATCATGAGACGATAATACGTGATTGAGAATAGTCATCTAATAAGGGAGTAAAGTCATTTACATGAACATAACCTATCGATTCTGCATGCCAAGCACTTGGAGAGATCACTAGTACGAAGAACCTACAGAGTTATGAAGTTATAGGGAACACAGTCCTAGTACTTCTCTTATATTTATTGCAAACTCAATGAAATCAACAATTGTTACTATTCAAAGTCATAAATTCACATTCCCCAATTACTGGAAATTGTTTAATAATTATTTAGATAGACACATTGATAGTTATTTCGACATATTCCTCATGGGATTGACCCCAACCTAGTTGGATTCTACATTTAATCAGCGACCGCTTTATACTTTTATCGGAGGTATAATTTAGGCGACATCATGTTGCCACCAAGCTTATCAGGAGTCCACCCGATATTTCATATTTCTATGCTCAAGAAATACCATAGGGATGGTGATTATATTATCAAATGGGAATCAATTTTTCTTGACAAGAACCTCTCACGTGAAGAGGAGCTGGTTGTGATTCTTGATCGGGATGTTTGGAAGTTGAGAACTAAGGAAATTCAGTCTGTGAAAGTTTAGTAGAAGCACCATCCTGTTGAGGAGGCCACTTAGGAAATTGAGGACATGCAAGACAAGTACCCTCAATTGTTTGAGGATTTAGGTACTTCTTTATTTTCTTCTTATCTCATTTTTCTTGTTTAATCATTCGGGGATGAATGATGGGTAAATTGGTATCTATTATAATGAGTTAGAAATTTCAGGCTAGGCTAATCTTGGAGAAAATCTAAGTGTGGTATGGTCTAAGATAATTGGTGAATAGATTAGCTAACGGATAAGTGATTTGGGGTTATTTTATAATAACTAAGGTGATAGGGAATTAGTAGAAACTTCTGGAAGTGAATTAAGATTAGTGGAACCCCCGATATCGAATTTAACGTAAAGGGGGTAGTTTGGAATGTCAACATTCGAAAGTGTGTTGTGAAATGGACAAGGGGTTGATGGGCTTTCTACCTCCACCTAGGCCGCTATAGCGGGAGGCAGGTTGCTATCATTGGCCTGTTATATCGGGAATATTCTTGCTATAGTGAGAGTCAGAGTCAGTCAATCCTACCATAGCGGGTGACTCTTCCTATAGTAATGCCGCCATAGCAGAAATTATGCCGCTATAGCAGGATAAGCCCTGATTAATGCAGAAAACAACCCAAAATGTATTTTTTTTCATTCAAATACGCTTAAGGGCTAAAGAGGGAAATTTTGGGCGAATTTCATCAGTTTTCCACCAATTTCCTTCGTTAAGGTTAGTAAATCCATTTCACTAACTAGCTTTTTGATGATTAATCCTTAGAATCACTAGTTTTTGGCTATGGAAAGGGATTTGACTTGAACTAGGTAAATTTCTAGTGCAATTAGATGATGTTAGGTTGAAAAACCTTGGATTTTTGTAAAGGGTTATTAAATTATGATTGCATGCTTAGAATCTATCTTTATGAACATGAATATGGTAGAATTAAGGTGGAATGATGGTAGAAAAATCCTAGAATGAGGGAATGATCATGAATTTAACCTTGGGATTATGGGATTAGGTTGTAATCCTTGAATGTGTTGGGTCATTGTCTAAATTATAATTACATTGTTGTTTTTAGACCACAACCAAGATAAGATTGCAATAAAAGGCAAGGCTCAAGTTTGTTATAGCGGTGCAAGGCTTGGGATGAAGTAGGTGACGAAATATAGTTAAAAATCCAACTTGTTTTATGTGTGTATATTAATTATTTCCTTGCATACTTGTTACAATGCATGTTAAGAAGGGTAATTGTTGAATAAATTCCTAAGTGTCAATCACATATAATGAGGTTACATTAAAGGCTTGTTGGGCGTACAAGTTTGGTTGTCTTATTCTCATTGGGTTGTGATTGTTGTGATATCCATTATTATTGTGAGATGAGACCGTAAAGGACATCATCATGGGATCCATTGTTATTGTGAGATGAGTTGACAAAGTACATCGTCATGAGATCCATTGTTATTTTGAGATGAGACAGAAAAGGACATCATTACAGGATTGGTTTGGGATAAGGGTTGCAGACACTAGATGTCTAGGATGTTTGGTACATGGACAAAAGCTCGTCCCCTGCAAGTCATGGCTAATGGGCAACCATAAGATCCATAGAACATGTGTACAAGGTATTGGTGAGTTTGATGGTTCCTTGAGTGGACTGGTTTTGTGGTTATTGATATTTTTGGGTTCCTTGAATGAACCGGTTGATATTATTATTGTTTATGTGGATCCTTGAGAGATCCGGACTAGGAGTACAAGTGAATGGTATATCTTTTATAAATGTCTAAATTCTTATGTATTTGAGACAAGGTGTAACTTATTGTTGTGAGTCGTGATTTTTTGAATTGGTCTATTATTGGTAGTCATGGTCTTGACTTGGTATATTGTCTAGATTGACTTACACTTGACTGAATTCTTTAGTGTCATTGTGAAAGGCTAAATAGTTCATAATTCAGGTAAAGGTAATTTTTAGGTGTTCATGGTTGTACTTGTTTACATGGTTATGGTTATTTGTTCACATTTATTAATTTGGATCGGCCGATGACCCTACTAGTACATTGTGGCTTTGTACTGATACTATCTTTTCTTTTTGTGGAGTGTAGATCATCTTCCAGCAACTACATCGAGACCTCGACTTTAGACTGGAACACATTTTGACTCAAGGGTGAGCTACATCTTCTGGAAGCCATGAGTCATCTATCTTAGTTCTTGTCCACTTGTTCGGACATGGATACTTTCATTTCATTTTGGGTTGAACCCGTTGTGGACAATTGTTAATGTTTTTGGTACGATGACTTTCAATTTTGGGGGGTATCCATTATTCTGTCCATAATTTCATATTTACAAAATTTGATGAATTACCTATAATTTCGATGACCTACGAATCAATTCACTGTTGTTGGAATAAGAGGACTGGAAGAAATAATGCTTTTAGAATTGTATGTTTGAGTGGTTCTGTATACAGTGAGTTGAACTCTTGCATTTGGAGTGTGGAAGAATAAACACGAATAATTCTAGAAGTAGGAAAATTAGTGAATGTCAGTGTGAAATTACATTTTTACCCTTGATCATCCTAATGTTCATGCTTTTATATAGTAGAAATTTGTAATTAAATATGTGTAATGACCTGCTCTATCGTTACTTAAGGCACCTCATCCTAGGGCACAAAGTACGGGAATTCTTGAAAAATATGGTCTCGAGCTAGTGCATATTGACTTAGTTAAAAATTTTAGAATTTGAAATTTTGGGTCAGGCTGACGTCATCCCTCTATAGCGGCACTGTGGTAGAAGCCTACCGGCCGCTATAGCGAGATGCCGAAACCAGAAACTAGACCCCATTTTATTAAAAATCCCTTCTTCTCTTCAGTTGCCAAAAGGATGAGGTCTACTTCTAAAAAAACTTTAGGGTTGCCTCATGGCCTAGGAGCAATGGAGAGGGAGGAACACGCTTGAATGGGGTAAAACTCATGGTTTGCTCAACCCCTTAAGGTTGCCTCATGGTCTAGGAGAAATGGAGAGGGAGGAACACACTTGAACGGGGTTAAACTCATGGTTTTCTCACGATTTCACGCTAGAAACCACTAGCACGGAGTTGGAAGTTCGGATTCATGCCTCGGTAGCAGTTGTTTGGCATCCAGGTAGGCTACGTTTAAATGAGTAGTATAGACCTGGTTTAGAAATCATATACATGATATAGATTGATGGGAGATTCCATGCTTAGGCCTACGGGCACGGTATTGGGATGGATAAAAATAGTAATTCCGGATTGCTTGAATGCAAATTAATGTTGTGTGTGATATGGAGATTATGACATGAACTAGTATGTATTTTTGTTGATGTTAAACCAATTATGAATGATTGTAATGGTAGTATACACAGAAGTTGTGTTAGAATCTAATGAAGGCCACATTAGAGGTAATTGGTAACCTGATGTAGATAAATAAGGAAGCTAGGTGGAGAAGTACACTTCGTAATGACTTAGGTTTAAGATGAAAGTTAGGAGGTATTAGGGTGTGGACCATAGGTACGGATGTGTAACTTGGACATTAAAAGTTCGAGCTAAGCCCTCAAATGATATACGGAGTGTATGTGATGTTTAATGTAGTTGAAACCCTACTTAATTTATGTGTGCAGGTTAATTATTTCTTCATATACTTGTTCAATGCATTTTCAAGGAAACGTAAAGTGTTTGAAATATATCTTAAGTGGTAATCACATGTGATTAGGTTATAATAAGGGCTTGTTGATTGTAAAAGTATGGTTGTTTATTCTCATATATTGTGATTGTTGTGTTATTTTTTATTATTGCGAGATGAGTTGGTAATGGACATCTTCATAGGATTTGGTTGGTATAATTTTGGCAGACACTAGATTTCTAAGATGATTAGTACATGGACAAGAGTTCATCCCCTGCAGGTCATGGCTAGTGGGCGACCATAAGAGCCTTAGCATGTGTGTACAAGGTATTGGTGAGTGTGAAGGTTCCTTGAGTGGACCGAGTTTTGTGATTATTGGTATTCGGTTGTTATTGTTGTTGATTATATTAGATCCTTGAGTGGTCTGGGCTAAGGATATAAGGAGTGCCATATATTATGTTATTGTCTACCTATTTGTGTATTTGAGGCAAGGTGTAACTCATTGTTGTAGAGTCGTGATTTTGTTGAGTTGGTTAATGCTGGTAGTCATGGTCTTGACTTGTTATATTGTCTATATAGACTTGCACTTGACTAAATTCTCTGGTGTTGTTTGAAAAAGGTTAAATGGTATATATATACTAGAGGTAAAGGTAATTGTAAAAGCGTACGTAGTGGTACTTGTTTACAAATAGTGGGCTATGCGTTTATATTATTTGGGTGTCGTACTGTCACGATCCAAACCCGTCATGAGTGGGACCACACTAACTCTTCGGTGGGAGAACCGTCTAACCCCATACCATCAAACCCAACTCTTAGCCAACATAAGGGAAACTAGCTGTTTTCCATTAAATAAATAATGAAACCAATATTCTAAACAAAAACAAATGTGGAATTAATGAATACTTAGCAATTCCCTAGAATCTGAAAGTCATTGTACCCAATCACTACATTATTCAATGAAAGGGTTCAACCTAAAAACAACTAAAAATATCCAAGTCCAAAACAATAGATTAGAAACTAAGTGCAGAACTCATGGAAGCCCAGAAGATGTGGCTCACCCTTGAGTTCGAATGTTATATGCTCTACAGCTGAGGTATTGAAACAGTCGCTGGAAGATGCTCTGCATTCAACAAAAAGAAGAGCACGTGTAGTATCAGTACACGAGAAACAAAGGTGGACTGATAGGCTCATCGGCCAACCCAAAATGAGAAATATGAACAAGTAACCATACCCCAAGTTTATAACACTTAACCTTATTCATAACACCATAGAATTTAGTCAAACGCAAGTCAAGATAGACAATAACTCAAATCAAAACCATGACTACCAACAATATATTATCCATGTCTCAATTACACAAGTAAGTAGACATTCAAGAGAATACCAAATCATTTTGTAATTCGACCCAGACCACTCGAAGACGCAGATTCTAACAACAACAATATTAATAATCACGAGTCTCGGTTTACTCAAGAAACCAAATATAGCAAGTAACCATATAAATCGGTTCGCTCAAGGATTCAATATAATAAGTCAATATATAAGCCCAGTTCACTCAATGAACTAATATAACAAGTCAACACAAAAGCCAGATTCACTCAAGGAAACAATATGAAAATTAAACACAAAACCCCGGTTCACTTAAGAAACCGTCACACTCACTTGTACCTTGTACATACATGCTAAGGTTCTTATGGTTTCTCGCTAGCCATGACCTATAGGGGACGAGCTCTTGTCCATGTACTAAATCCCAGACATCAAGTTTCTACCAATCGTATAATAACCAATCCCATGAAGATGTCCAATTACCCGTATATCTCACAATAATCAATAGATATTAACAACAATCATAACCACAATAATGACAGTAATAAAACTTGTAAAACCAACAAGCTTTTCATATAAGTTCATTTCGTGTGATTAACACTTAGGATAACAAATAGTCATTCACTTTCCTTGAACATGCATTGTGACAAGCAATACGAAGGAACAGTTATCATGAACTCATAAAACAAGTTGATTTAAACTACATTAAACCATCACCTACCTCAATACAAGCCTGAAGTGTTGTAACAAACTTGAGCTTTCCCTTTCTTACAACCTCGGCATGATTGTGGTCTAAAAATATCAATACATCACATCATCAACCAAATGACCTACAATATCAAGGATTATAACTTAATCCCGAAACCTTAAGGCAAAATTCATGGTCATCCCCACCCCTCACCCCCCTTTCTAGGGTTTTCTATTATCATTCCACCTTAATCCTACCAATTTCAAGGTTACAATGGTGAATTATAGTCATTCAAGAGTAAATTATCAACTTTTAACCCAAACCCAAGGGTTTTACACCTAATTTATCCTATTGCACCAAAAAAATCAATTAGGTTAAGCTAAATCCTTAATAAAACCCATAAACTAGTAATTCTAAGGTTTAGAACTCAAAAACTAGTTAGTAGTAGTGATTAACTACCTTTACGAAGAATATTGATGGAAAGCAGGTGGAAATCGCCCAAAATCGCCTCTCACAGCCTTTAGAAGAATAAAGAATAAAAAAAACATTTTTGAGGTATTTTCTACATTAATCAGCGTATATCCCGCTATATCGGTCCTGCCCCACTATAGCAGGATCCGCCCGCTATGGCTAGATTGACCAAAGTTGACTCCCGCTATAGTGGGAAATATTCCTCCTATAGCGACACAGTAGTAGTGGCCTTCCACCCTCTATAGCGGGTTAGGCGAGGCAAAAAATTGGAACTGCTCCTAGTTTAGCCTTTTTTGCAACACACCCTCAGATTTCGACATCCCAAACCAACCCTTTTACATCAAGTTCGATATCGGGAGTTCTACTCACCCGAATTTACTTCTGAAAGACCCTACGGATTCCTTATCGACTTGACTAACATAATATTACCTCGAATTACATAACATTTTACCAATCTATTCCCAAATTTTCCTAGACCATACTATTCTTGGATTTTATCCAAGACTAGCCTAGCTTAAAATTTCTAACTCCCAATTTGGGGAAAATCGTAACCTAAATTTTGGCATGATAGACTTACCCGTAATGATGAAAAGTGTCATTACAATAGGTACTAACTTCCCCATCATTTGTCCCCGAATGATCAAACAAGAAAAATGAGACAAGTCAGAAAGAAGAGAGCACTTGTATCCTCAAACAAGTGAGGGTACTTGTCCTATATGTCCCTCTCAGTTTCCCAATTAGCTTTCTCAACCGGACGATGCTTTCATTGGACCTTTATAGAACAAATCTCCTTTGTTCTCAACTTTCGAACATCTATCAACTAGCTCCTCCTCATAGGAAAGATTCTTATCAAGCAAAACTGAATCCTATTTGATAATGTAATCCCCATCCCTGTGATATCTCTTAAGCATAGACACATAGAATACCGGATCAAACAAAACAGTAGCCATCCGATCATAAATGAGAATAGTACCTATAATAACGACATTAGATGCCTTAACCTCAGTCTTGCCTAGAAAGGTATAATAGGAAGATATATCATCAAGTTGGGCAACCTCCCTAGTAGGCTAAGCTTCGCCCTTCCCTACATTACCACTTTCTCGATTTCCAACACAACCTCCCTAATTATTACGTCGCCCACCCTGTGGATGACCCTTACCATTATTATTACCTCCACCACCTCTAGCAAAAGTAACCATAGCTCTAACCTGCTGCTAACCCTATAACCCAGCCTGTCTCTATAGACAATCTCTTTTCAATTGCCCCATAACACCACAAGTATAGAAACCTCTCTCAAGAAAAGGCCTGTTGGCCAAAGAATACGAAGCCCCTTGGTCTCTAGCAACTGAGGGCTGCTGAATGGCCCCTGACTGATCCCTTTTGAAAGCTGATAGAGCTGACTGAAAAAGGTGAGCCGGATAAGCCTGATGGCTATGACCCTTGGAATAAGAACAACCAAAGATATCCAAATTTTGGGACTTCTTTGCTAAGACCTTTGCCTGATCAACTTGCTTTACCCCTTCTACCTTTTTCATAAAATCAGTAACCTTATTAAACTTCTTCCCGATAGAAGTCATATGAACAGATAAAACCTGCAAATCAGTGTTCAGGCCTTTCACAAACAACTAAATCCTCTCATCCACTGTACCAAGTAACTGAGTAGCATAATGGTACAAAACATGAAACTTTGCCTCATAGGCTGCAACAGACATATTACCCTGCTCAAGGGCTAGAAACTCATCCTTCTTGTGATCACAAAGAGTATGAGTTACATACTTTTCCAAAAATAGGATATGAATCTGAGCCCATGTCAATAGAGGCAAAGCTGGTGACTGGCACTCCACATGTACCCTCCACCAATGCTTGGCATCACCTTGCACCTGGAAGGTAACAAAATCAACACTGCATTGCTCAACAATACCCATTTTATGTAGCCTCCCATAACAATCCACAATGAACTCAAATGCATCCTCATTCTCAGAGCGAATAAAAGTAGGAGATTTCATCTGCAGGAACTTAGTCAGCATGTCATGTTCAGTCCCAGTAATGACAGAACCTAACACTGGGTGAGGGAAAATCTCAGTCTCTAAAGCCTCACCCATTCTAGGAGTAGCTGTAGCAGTCAGCTGAACACATGAAAACTGATAGCAGGCATAGCAGGAGTAGGTCGAGTACCGGCCAATCCACTCAGAAAAGAAAGCACATATTGAGTCATCTCAAAAGACATCAGGAGAAGAGATGCCCCCCTAATTGGCGCCACTTCCTTTTACTCTACTACATCCTTATTCATCACCTCAACCTCCTCATAATGATCCTGGGGTGGGGGAGGTTTCACTGACCTCTGACGGGCCTGATCAGCTACTGTTTGAGATCCACCCCTGGTGAGTGTTTCTCTCTCTCTTCCCCTTTTCCTACCCCTTTCTTGTCCTAATCTAAAAACAGTGGGTTCCACAGCTGGAGCTACTGGTATGGGGACTGCGGCTCTAGTTCTATTCGCTCTAGTATGTACCATCTGTGGACAAAAGGATAAAGAGGGTCAAACACCAATTTGAATCACCAGATACTAATTGGAATCAAGTTGTAGCATGAAAGAAGAAAGAAATTATAGTTTCTTAAAGTCCTATAGCCTCTCAAAGAAACGTACAGATGTCTCTGTACTATTCTGCAAGACTCTACTAGAACTATTTTAGTACAATAAGATCAAAAAACCTAGGGCTCTGATACCAAATTTGTCATGACCTAAACCCATCATGAGTGACACCCACGCTAACTCTCCGATGAGAAAACCATCTAACCCCAAACCATCCCAACTTTTAGCCAAAATAAGGCAAACTAGATGTTTTACAATAAATAAATAATGAAACCAATATTCTAAATGAAAACAAATGCAAAATTAACAAATACTTAGCAATCCCCAAGAATCTGAAAGTTATTGTACCAAAACACTACAATTGTCAATGAACGGGTTCAACCCAAAAATAATTGAAACTATCGAAGTTTGAAATAATGGATCAGAAACTAAGTGAAGAACTCATGGCAGCCCAGAAGATGTAGCTCACCCTGGAGTTCGAATGTTATCTGCTCTACAGTTGATGTATTAAAATAGTCGCCGAAAGATACTCTACACGCAACAAAAAGAAGAGTACGCGTAGTATCAGTACACAAGAAATAACGGTGTACTGATAGGGTCATCAGCCAACCCAAAATGAGAAATATGAACAAGTAACCATAACTTAGTAAAGCAAGAACAACCATGAACACATACCATGTAACCTTACCCCAAGTTTATACACTTAACCTTGTTCACAACACCATAGAATTTAGTCAAATGCAAGTCAAGATAGACAACAACTCAAGTCAAAACCATGACTACCAACAATACAGTATCCATGTCTCAATTACACAAGTAAGTATACATTGAAGAGAATATCAAATCATTTTGTAATTTGACCCAGACTACTCGAGGATGCAGATTCTAACAATAACAATATTAATAATCACGAGTCCTGATTTACTAAAGAAACCAAATATAGCAAGTAAACACATAACTTGGTTAGCTCAAGGAACCAATTTAACTAGTCAACACATAACCCCGGTTCACTTAGAGAACCATCACACTCACTTATACCTTGTACATACATGTTAAGGGTCTTATGGTCTCCTACTAGCCATGACCTGCAGGGGACAAACTCTTGTCTATGTACCAAATCCTAGACATCAAGTGTCTTCCAACCTTATACCAACCAATCCCATGTAGATGTCCAATTACCGATATATCTCACAATAATCAATAAATATTAACAACAATCACAACCATAATGATAACAGTAATAAAACTTATAAAACCATCAATTTTTTTATATAAGTTCATTTCGTGTGATTAACACTTAGGTTATCAAATAGTCATTCACTTTCATTGAACATGCATTATGACAAGCAATACGAAGGAACAGTTATTATTAACTCATAAAATAAGTTTGTTTCAACTACATTAAACCATCACCTACCTCAATCCAAGCCTGAAATATAATAACAAACTTGAGCTTTGCCCTTTCGCAAAACCTCAGCTTAATTGTCGTCTAAAAACATCAATACAACACATAAATCAACTAATTACCTAGAATATCAAGGATTATAACCTATCTCAAAACCTTAAGGCCAAATTCATGATCAACCCCCCCCCCCATTCTAGGGTTTTCTATCATCATTCCACCTTAATCCTTCTGATTTCATGATTACAATGGTGAATTATAGTTATGCAAGAGTAAATTATCAACTTTTAACCAAAACACAAGGGTTTTACACCCAATTGACCCTATTGCACCAAAAAAATTAGTTAGGTTAAGTTAAATCTTCCGCAAAACCCATAAACTAGTAATTCTAAGGTTTAGAAGTCAAAAAACTAGTTAATGGGAGTGATTAACTTACCTTTACAAAGAATTTTGATAGAAAAAAGGTGGAAATCACCCAAAATTAACTCTCCCAGCCTTTAGACAAATAAAGAAAGAAAATAACATTTTTGGAGTATTTTCTACATTAATCAGCATATGTCTTACTATAGCGGCCTATCTCGCTATAGTGGGATCTGCTTGTTATGGCGGGACTGATCGAAGCTGACTCCCGCAATAGGGGAAATAATTTCTGCTATATAGCGACACAATAGTAGTGGCCGCCACCTACTATAGTGGGTTAGGCATGGCAAAACTTGGGATTGCTCCTATTTTGGCCTTTTTCATAATACACCCTCAAATTTTGACTTCCCAAATCAACCCTTTTACATCAAGTTTAATATCGGGAGTTCCACTCACCCAAATTCACTTCTGAAAGACCCTACAGATTCCTTATAGACTAGACTAACATAATATTACCTCAAATTACATAACCTTTTATTGATCCATTGTGAAATTTTCCTAGACAATACTATGATCAAATTTCATCCAAGACTAGCCAAGCCTGAAATTTCTAACTCCCAATTCGAGGAAAACCTTAACCTAAATTTTGGCACACTAGACTTACCCGTAACAACAAAAATGGTTATTACACGTATTGGTGAATAATCCTAAAGCATGATTTCTTACTACTCCAAACGGATTAGTTGTTAAGGGTTAGAAACCATTGTAATTATGTATGGTTGAATTAATAATTAATTGAGTGTTAAATGCATAGCTAGAGGTAATTAAATTGTTAAAAAGTAGTGCATTAGAGTTAAATGTGGTACAGAAGTAACTTACAGTTTAGTGAGAGTGGCTAAAAGATAAGGGAGGTAAGGAATTAATGGGAAGAAGGTTGTTGACTAATAAGAACTCTTAAGGTGCATGTTTTCCTTTTGGATATTTATATGGTGTTTATGTGATTTAATTTGGATTGGCTTATGATGTTAAAATTATGTGTTGCTTATATTGATACTACTCTTGCTATGCCCTTTTCTGGGGTATAGTCTAGTTGTATAATCAGTTGGAGTTTCGTGCTTAGTGTGGTAGAGATCTCCAGTAACTTCCATCCTTTGTCTCTTATGGTGGAAGCTGGGTTATATGAATTTTTCAAATTCCCTTATAGTAGCTCTTATACCGGTTTAGACTAGATCTTTAGGTTAGAGTATTTATTTTGTATTCAAGAATTGTAACTAGATTTATAATAATTGAAAGTTTTATTGGTTTCTTTTATGACTTCCACATGTCTTCAAATTGGATGGTGAGGGTTCTTCTATCGAGGAGGATTATAGTAGGTGCCCGTACGATCTGGTTATTTAGGTCATGACAGTTGGTATCAGATCCTTGGCTACCGGTCTCTTAGTACAAGAGCAAATATAGGATAGAGTCCTGCAGATTGGTGTATTAATGTCCATATCTAATATTTGGAAAGCAATGAGGCATTCTAGGAAATTGTTTCACTTCTTTCTTTCCTCTCGTGCAATCTATATGATTGTTTGTATGGGTTGAATCTAATTGATATCTCTCAATTCCAATTGGTATCTCAACAAGACAAATGGATGTCACTTGACTCCATTTCAAATGATACATGCAACAGAATTAGAACTAGGAAGGTTCTAATTAGGATCTGGCCGTAAGGGCTATGTATAACTTCTGGATAATCAGTTAGTGTTTGTCAATGAAGTGAGCAGAGGAATAAATAAAATGGTTTATTTGGTGAAGAAATCTTTTGGGTTGATACTTATGTGAATTGTGATTGCTTGAATGACTGTGAATTTTGTGATTAGTGAAGTGGTCATAAGTTATTTATATGTTGTTGGTTAAGAATTATTTTGCTACGTGGTTTAAGTGGAAAACTGGATGCTAAATGCTTAGCATGGTGTTATTATTGATAAAGTGGTAATGAAAATAGTATATGATAGTGAAATTCTTGCTTTGAGCAGTTGATATGTGAGTACGACTATGAAAAGGATAATTTTTGCATGATAGTGGGAATTATTGTAGGAGAAATACCTTTTGAGGTTCAAATTGTGACTTAAAGTAGTGTTATGCTTCGTTGATTGTTTACTTTGATTTGCTAGATTCGATCTTGGGATTGTAATTTAAGTTGTGGTACAATTTCAATTTTTAATGTTATGGGAAAAAATGAAGGTGAAGGGAATTACAGAAAAACTAAAAATTTTGGGCTACTATTGTAGGGCCGCCATAGCGAGCACTGTCCTGCTGCAGCGAACCCACTATAATAGGAATTTTCATGCTATAGCAGTGGCGTGCAGGTCGTTATAGCCGAATAGGCTGGGACAGATTCCCTGTCCTATTTTTCCCTATTTTACATTTCATTCTGCACCTGTATAATACGTGATGTTAAGCTACGAGCTACGTCGATAGAAATTGTATAAAATAAGGTAAGAAGCATGTTTTCACCATTAGTTATCAAAAATAAGCATCCATGTGTGATTGTAATAAAGGAAAAGGTAAAGGAGATTGTTTGTTACATGAGCCAAATGGGGGAAACCCAAATCAAGTATAGATAAAATAAATAAAGAGAGGGGGAGTAAGCTGACATGAACAAGGGACATAGCTGGATGCCCCATTATCATCATGGGCTATGAGGTCAGGGTCATCTCCTTCTAAGTTACCTAAGAAGGAGAACTCATGTACGTCCTTCGGCTCCAGCTGGGGAAGCTTCTTGTCAAGGACAATGTAATTGAATATGACCTTAATGGTCTTCCACATTGGAGAAAGCATGCGATCCCGTGAGCATCTCTTTCTCTTTTCTTCGTCGAGATCTCTCCCAAGCTTTACATAGTCTTGAGCAGTGAGAGGTAGGGTTGTGGAACTAGAAGGTGATGTACTCTGAGGAGGGTAGTGGGCCTCCTCTATGAGTCTCCTCACAGCAGTCAACCCCGCCTCTAGGCGATTGCTAGATATTGAAGGCTGGGAAGGAGGGTCATCATTATCATCCTCGTCATACTTCTTTGTGTCCCGACTATTCTCGGTCTCTCCCACTTCCTCTTCTTCTTGCTCTTGGGTGAGGTACTCTTCACTTTGAGGGGATGGAAGGGTATGACCATCTCCATGTTTTGGTCAGCATCCTCCTTGGGCATTCCTATGCGCCTACAGAGCTTAGAAACCAATCCAGGAAAATAGAGGCCCTTTTTATAGCCCCAATAGAAGTCTTTCTACTCCATCAAGATCTATTCCCCCACATTAAATTTTATCCCTCACATAGCACAAGCCACCATAAGAGCCCAAGGGTAAGTCATGTCAAAAGTGCTTCCCGACTGATGAATCCCTTGAGTTACCAGGTTCATCCATCTCCTCGCGTCAGCTGTAAAATAGGTGCTCCTAACCCCCTCGATATTAGGCTAATAGACCTGGTCCCTGTCCTTCTTGGCTATCAATGTGTCCCTCAGACACTTTATGTGTATCTCCCAGGCCTTAGCCATGTACCTGGTATTGGAGATATTTTCAGCACCCAGAGCACCTCATTGATAGTATCAGCATACATGGGGACATCCACTCCCCCAATATGGATAGTAGGGTTGGGGTCATCCCAAAGCATGGTCGGGAGTATGTTGTAGAACTCTCTAATCCAACCCAAGACCCCAGTAGAAGGATCCTCCATAAGTGGCATCCAACTGAACTCTTGGAGCTGGTTATAGAAGTTCGAGGCTGCAACTATTATGTCTTTCATTAGGAACCCCCTCTCACCCCATCCTTCGATAGTACCAAAATCATTCTAGATAGTTCTCATTGGGGAATCTTCCAAAAGTGGGGAGAGCACCTTCTTGATTTCTTCCATTAAAGTAGTAAACCTGCAAAAGTCATGCGAAATAAAGTTAGAACCCATATGAGTATCAAACAAATCTAATTTTAGGAAAAGGCTAAGTCTGAAAAATAGCTGGGAGACTACTGCCTGCTTGCCTCCCACTATAGTGGGTTGCATCCCGCTACTACGAGATTGCTATAGTGGGAATATTACCACTATAGCGGTGCTATCATAGTGGGATAAGGTTGTTATAGCGGCTTTCATTGTCTCCGAGCTTCAAGAGGTGCATCAATGGTGCTTCTTTAAAAAATGTCCCTTTTTTGGCATTCTAAGTACAGGTCAGTGAAGAGGAAGTGTCCTAGGACTAGTAGATGCAAAAATCTAGGCATTTAAACTCCTAAATCATGCCCAAATCATCAGAACAAAATCAATAACAACCCTTCATATTCCACACTATTTCAAGCCTTGGCCATGAATCTCGTAATTCTTACGCATACATCACCCTAAAAGTGTTGTAAACGTAAGAGAAGCAACCATGCTTTGACAATTTATTCAAATCAAGACACAATTTCGATTTCAAAGACCAACCTCAAACCTTTGCTATTTCAATGATTTCAAGGGTAATTTTTGCGATAATGCGAGTAATAAAGTAAAGACTCGAAGTTTTAACAATAGTTACCTTGTTTTCAATGATGGAGCAAAGTGATCAGGGAGGGAAGGGGAGTTTTGGGATGTAAAAAGTGAGAAATGGGTGTGAAACCCATTTCTCATCTTTTTAAACTATCCCTTCACACTAAAGCATCCTTCAGCAGCTAAAACGTTATCGCTATTGCGGGAATACTCCCGCTATAGAGGGATCCAGTCTCTTGAAAATGTCAAAATTATTGTCGGTTATGCTTTTGAAATCATTTCTCTCTGATATATTGGCGAGGCCCCAGTTACCTTAGGTACTCGAAGATATTTTATTTAAGTAGTCTCGTGCGACTCGTAAGGGGGGAAATTATTTGAGGAAGAGAGCGAAGTAGTAATAAAGTGTGGCTTGAAAATTTAGTACGTTAGTGGTAAGAAATTCAGTGATCTAGGAAAGTGTTATATTTACGTAATCATTGAGGGGGTATTAATATCCAAGTAAGTTTCATTCCATCCTTTTCCTACCATGATTTTTCAGGGATGAAGAAAGGGTAAATTGGTATCTGTTGTAATGACTTGTTTTGTCATTACTTAAGACACCTCATCCAAAGACAAGGAAATTCTTGAAAACTATGGTCTCAAACTAGTGTGGATTGACTTAGTTGAAAATTTTAGAATTTAAAATGTTGGGTTGGGTTGACGTCATCCTGCTACAGTAGTAATTTTTCCACTATAACGACGTCCTGGTAGCGGCCTACCGCCCGCTATAGTGAGACGCTGAGGACCAGAAATCAGTCCCTCATTTTACTATTTTTCCTTCTTCTCTTCAGTTACATGTAGGACGAGGTTTACTTTTAAAAAATTCCTAGGGTTGCCTCATAGCCTAGGATCAATGGAGAGGGAAGAACACGCTTGAACAAAGTAAAACTCTTGGTTTTCTCTCGGTTTTATGCCAGAAATCACTAGCAAGGAGTCAAAAGTTTGTATTCATGCCTCCATAACAGTTGCTTGGCATCCAGGTAGGCTAGGTTTAAATGATAAGTATAGACTAGGGTTAGAAATCATATGCATGACATAGGTTTATAAAATCTTCCATGCTTTGGCCTTCGGGTACAATGTTGGGATGGATTAAAATAGTAATTCTGGGTTACTTGAATGTGAATTGATGTTGTCTGTGATATAGAGTTTGTGATATGAATTAGTAGGTATTGTTTTTGATGTTAAACCAATTATTAATTATTGTATGCTAAGAAGTTCTGTTAGAATCTAATAAAGGCCGAATTAGAGGTGATTGTAACCCAATGTAAGATAAATGGAGAAGCTAGGTGGAGAGGTACACTTCGTAATGACTTAGGTTTAAGATGGATGGTTGGAGGTATTAGGGTGTGGACCATAGGTGTGTATGTGTACCTTGGATATTGAAAGTCCTAGCTAATCCCTTAAATGATATACGGAGTGTAGGTGATGGTTAATGTAATTGAAACCCAACTTGATTTATGTGTGCATGTTAACTGTTTCTTTGTATACTTATTCAATGCATGTGTAAGGAAACATAAAGTTCTTAAAATAAATCTTAAATGCTAATCATATGTGATAAGGTTATAATAAGGGCTTGTTGATTGTACAAGTATGGTTGTTTATTCTCATATATTGAGATTATTGTGCTATTTGCTATTATTATGAGATAAGATGGTAATGTATATCTTCATGGGACTTGTTATTATTGTAGAATGAGCCGGTAATGAACATCTTTACGAGATTTGGTTGGTATAAAGTTGGTAGACACTAGATGTCTGGGATGATTGGTATATGTAAAAAAGTTCGTCCCCTGCAGGTCATGGCTAGTGGGCGACCATAAGACCCTTAGCATGAATTTACAAGGTATTGGTGAGTGTGACAGTTCCTTGAGTGTATTAGGTTTTATGATTATTGGTATTCTATTATTATTGTTGCTGATTATATTGGATCCTTGAGTGGTCCAGACTAAGGATATAAGGAATGAAATATATTCTGTTATTTTCTACTCACTTGTGTATTTGAGGCTAGGTGTAACTCATTATTGTGGAGTCATAGTTTTGTTGACTTGGTTAATGTTGGTATCATGGTTTTGACTTGGTATATTATCTATATTGGTTTGCACTTGACTAAATTTTCTGATGCTGTTTGAAAAAATTTAAATGGTATATATATACTAGAGGTAAAGATAAATTTTAAAGCGTACGTAGTGTTACTTGTTTACAAATAGCGGGCTATGCATTTATATTATGTATGTGTTGTTCCTAATTGGTGAATAGTCCTAAAACATGATTTCTTACTAGTCCGAACTGATTAGTTGCTAAGGGTTGGAAACCATTGTAGTTATGTATGGTTGAATTAATAATTAATTGAGTGTCAAATGCATAGCTAAAGGTGACGAAATTGTTGAAAGGTAGTGCATTAGAGTAGAATGTGGTATGGAAGTTAACTTACAATTTAGTGAGAGTGGCTAAAAGATAAGGGAGGTAAGGAATTAATGGAAAGAAGGTTGTTGACTAATAAGAACTCTTAAGGTGCATGTTTTCCTTTTGGATATTTTTTGGTGTTTATGTGATTTAATTTGGGTCAGCTGATGATGCTTACAATACTTGTTGTTTGTACTGATACTACTCTTGCTATACCCTTTTCTAGGGTATAGTCTGGTTGTAGGATCAATTTATATACCATTTGATATTATTGTGGGATGAGCCGATAATGGACATCTTCACGGGATTTGGTTGGTATAAGGTTGGCAGACACTAGATGTCTGGGATGATTGGTACATGTACAAGAGCTCGTCATCTGCAGGTCATGGCTAGTAGGCGACTATAAGACCATTAGCATGTACAAGGTATTGGTGAGTGTGACAGTTCCTTGAGTGGATCAGGTTTTGTTATTATTGGTATTCTATTGTTATTGTTGTTGATTATATTGGATCCTTGAGTGGTCCGGGCTAAGGATATAAGAAGTGGCATATATTCTATTATTTTCTACCCCTTTGTGTATTTGAGGCAAGGTGTAACTCATTATTGTGGAGCCGTGTTTTTGTTGACTTGGTTAATGTTGGTATCATGGTCTTGACTTAGTATATTATCTATATTGGTTAGCACTCAACTGAATTCTCTGATGTTGTTTGAAAAAGGTTAAATGGTATATATATATATATATATACTAGAGGTAATGGTAATTGTTAAAGTGTACGTAGTAGTACTAGTTTACAAATAGCGGGCTATGCATTTATATTATGTTTGTGTCATTCCTAATTGGTGAATAGTCCTAAAGCATGATTTCTTACTAGTCCAAACTAATTGGTTGCTAAGGGTTGGAAACTATTGTAGTTATGTATGGTTGAATTAATAATTAAGTGAGTGTTAAATTCATAGCTAGAGGTGACGAAATTGTTAAAAGGTAGTGCATTAGAGTCGAATATGGTACAGAAGTTGACTTGCGGTTTAGTGAGAGTGGCTAAAAGATAAGGGAGGTAAGGAATTAATGGGAAGAAGATTGTTGACTAATAAGAACTCCTAAGGTGCATGTTTTCCTTCCAAATATTTTTGTGGTGTTTATGTGATTTAATTTGGGCCGGCCAATGATGCTTACCAGTACATGTTGCTTGTATTGATACTACTCTTACTATACCCTTTTCTAGGGTATACTCTGGTTGTAGGATCAGTTGGTGTTTCTTGCTTGGTGTGGTAGAGATCTCCAGTAGCTTCTATCCTTTGTCTCTTACGATGGAAGCTGGGTCATATGTATTTTTTGAATTCCCTTGTAGTAGCTTTTGTACCAGTTTAGACTAGATCTTTGGGGTATAGTATTTATTTTGTATTCAAGAATTGTAACCAAATTTGTAATGATTGAAAGTTTTATTGGTTTCTTTTATGACTTCTGCATATTTTTAAATTAAATGGTAAGGGTTCTCGTTGGATTAGAGTAGGTGCCAGCATGATCTGGTTAGTTGGGTCATGAGAGTTGGCTTCAGAGCCTAAGTTTTTGGTCTTCTAGTACAAGAGCAAATATCGTATAAAGTCCTACAGATTGGTGTATTGACGTCCACATCTAATCTTTGGGAAGCTATGAGGCATTCTAGGAAATTGTTTCACTTCTTTATTTCCTCTCGTGCGGTCCGTATGATTGTTTATATGGGTTGAGTCCAATTGGTATCAATCTATTCCAATTGGTATCTCAACAAGACAAATGGATGTCACTTAACTCCGAATGATACATGCAACAGAATTGGAACTAGGAAGGTTTCAATTGGTATTTGTATGGGTTGTGTGTAACTTCTAGATAATCAGTTAGTGGTTGTCAATGAAGCGAGCAAAGGAATAAAGAAATGGTTTATTTGGTGATGAAATCTTTTGGGTTGATACTTATGTGAATTGTGACTGCTTGAATGGTTGTGAATTTTATGATTGGTGAAGTGGTCATAAATTGTTTATATGTTGTTGGTAAAGAATTGTTTGTTACATGGTTTAAGTGAAAAATTGGATGCTAAATGCTAAGCATGGTGTTATTATTGATAAAGTGGTAAAGGAAATGACATATGATTGTGAAATTCTTATTTTGAGCAGTTGGTACGTGAGTAAGACTATGAAAATGACAATTGTTGTATGATACTGGGAATTGTTGTAGGAGAAATCATTGTTGTGGTTCATAATTGTGACTTAAAGTGGTGTTATGCTTAATCGATTGTTACAATTTCTATTTTTAATGTTGTGGAAGAGAATGGGGGTGAAGGGAATTGCAGAAAAACTAAAATTTCTGGGCTACTTTTGTAGTACCGCCATAGCGGGCACTGTCCCACCACAGTGAGCTCTCTATAGCGGGAATTTTCCTGCTATTACAACAGCGTGTAGGCCGCTACAGCAGGATGGGCTGGGACAGATTCCCTGTCCTATTTTTCCCTATTTTGCATTTCATTCCAAACCTATATAATACATCATTTTAAGCTACAAGCTACCATGTGGTCGATAGAAATTGCATAAAATAAGGTAAGAAGCATGCATTCACCATTAGTTATCAAAAACAAGCATCCATATGCCAATGTAATAAAGGAAAAGAAAAAGGAGATTGTTTGTTACATGCCCCAAACGGGGGAAACCTAAATCAAGTATAGATAAAATAAACAAATGAGGGCTGAATAAACTAACATAAAACAGGGACCTAGCTGGATGCCCCATCATGATCATGGGCGACGAGGTTGGGGTTTTCTCCTTCTAAGTCACTCAGGAAGGAGAACTCCTACACGTCCTTTGGCCCCAGCTGGGGAAACTCTTTGTCAGGGACAACGTAATTGAATATGACCTTGACGGTCTTCCAAATTCAAGCAAGCACGCGATCCTATGAGCACCTCTTCCTCTTCTCTTCATCGATCTCTCTCATGAGTTCTACATAGTCCTGGGCAGTGGGAGATGGGGTTGTGGAACTAGAAGGGGCTGTACCCTGAGGAGGCAAGTGGGCCTCTTCCACAAGTCTCCTCACAGTGGCCAAGCCCACCTCTAGGCGATTGCTGGAAATCGGAGGCTGGAAAGGAGAGGCATCATCATCATCCTCATCATCCTTCTCTACGGCTCGACTACTCTCAGCCTCTCCTACCTTCCTCTTTTTCTTGCTCTTGGGTGAGGCACCCTTCACTTAGAGAGGATGGAAGGGTATGTCCATCTCCACGTCCTGGTCAGCATCCTCCTTGGGCACCCCTAAGCGCCTGCACAGCTCAGAAACCAGTCCAGGAAGGTAGTGGCCCTTTTTTTTTCCTAATAGAAATTCTTCCACTCCATCATGATAGGTTCCCCCATATTCAATTGTATCTCCCCCATAGCACAATCTACCACCAGAACCTGAGGGTAAGTTATGTCAGAAGTGTTGTCCAATGGATGAATCCTCTGGGTCACCAAGTTCAGCCACCTCCTCACATCAGCAGTAAAATAGGTGCTCCTAATCCCCTCAGTAGTAGGACAATAGACCTGGTCTCTATCCTTCTCGGCTATCACTGTGTCCCTCAGCCTGTTTATGTCTATCTTCTGAGCCTTGGCCATGTACCCGACATTGGAGACATTCGACACCTCGAGCATCTCATTGATAATAGTTGCATCCATGAGGACATCCACTCCTTGAATGCGGATAGTAGGGTTGGGGTTGTCCCAAAGAACGATCGGGAGTATATTGTAGAACTCTCTTACCAAGCTCGAGACCTCAGTCGGAGGAGCCTCCATAAGTAGCATCCAACCAAACACTCAGAGCCGGTTGTATAAGTCTAGGGCTGCAGCTGCTACACCTTTCACTGAGAACCCCCTCTCATAGCAAAACCCCATACTCCAATAGTCCCAAAATCATTCTCGACAGTTCTCATTGGAGAATCTTCCAAAAATGGGGTGAGCATCTTCTGAATTTTTGGCCATTGAATTAGTAAACCTGTTAAAGTCGTGCGAAAGCAAGTTAGAACCCATATGAGTATCGAAAGAATCTAATTTTAGAAAAAGGCTAAGCATGAAAAATAGTTAGGAGGCTACTGCCTACTTGCCTCCCGCTATAGCGGGTTGCATCCTACTACCACGTGACCACTATAGTGGGGCTGTCATAGCGAGATGAGGATGTTATAGCGGCCTTCATCATCTCCGAGCTTCAAGAGGTGCATCAATGGCGCCTCTTGAGAAAATGTCCCATTTTTGGCATTCTAAGTACAAACCAGTGTAGGGGAAGTGTCCTAGGACTAGTATATACAAAAATCCGGGCATTTAAACTCCTAAAACATGCCCAAATCATCAAAACAGACTCAAGAACAACCCTTCATATTCCTCAATATTTCAAGCCCTATTTGGCCATTAATCCCGTAATTCTTACACATAGATCACCATAAAAGCGTTGTAAACGTAAGAGAAGCAACCATGCTTCGACAATTCATTCAAATCAAGCCACAATTTCAATTTCAAAGTCAACCCCAAACCTTTGCTATTTCTATGATTTCAAGCATAATTTTTAATGCGAGTAATAAAATAAAGAGATGTAGTCTTAATGATAGTTATCTTATTTTTGATAACGGGAGCGAAGAGATCGGGGAGGGGAGTTTTGGAGTGTAAAAAGAGAGAAATAGGTGTGAAACCCATTTATAATCTTTTTAAACTATTCCCTCCCGCTATAGCAGCCTTCAGCTAGCATTGCCGCTATGGAGGGAATATTCCCGCTATGCGGGATCCAATCTCTCGAGAACATCAAATTTTTCATCCGTTATGTTTTTGAAATTATTTCTCTCTGATATATTGGCAAGGTCCCGATTACCTTAGGTACTCGAATTACTTTTGTTTAAGTAGTCTCATGCAACTCGTAAGTGAGAAAAATTATTTGAGGAAGAGAATGGATTAGTAATAAAGTGCGGCTTGAAAATTTAGTACGTCAGTGGTAAGAAATTCAGTGATCCAGGGAAGTATTGTATATACATAATCATTGAGAGGGTATTAATGTCCAAGTATGTTTCATTCTGTCCTCTTCCAGCTGTGATCATTCAGGGACGAACGAAGGGTAAATTAGTATCTATTGTAATAACCTGTTTCGTCGTTTCTTAGGGCACCTCATCCAAGGGCACGGGGTATAGGAATTTTTGAAAAATATGGTCTTGAACTAGTACGAATTGACTTAGTTAAAAATTTTAAAATTTTGGATCGGGCTGACGTCATCCTGCTATACTGAGAATTTTTCCACTATAGCAACGTTGTGGTAGCGTCCTACCAACCACTATAGCGGGACACCGAGTACTAGAAATCAGCTCCTCATTTTATTATTTTCTCACCTGCTCTTCAGTTGCAAATAGGATGAGGTTTACTTCTAAAAAAACCTTAGGGTTGTCTCATGGCCTAGGAGTAATGGAGAAGGAAGAACACGCTTGAACAGAGTAAAACTCATGGTTTTCTCACGGTTTCACGCCAGAAATCACTAGCAAGGAGGTAAAAGTTCGCATTCATACCTCCATAGCAGTTGCTTGGCATCCAGGTAGTCTAGGTTTAAACGAGTATTATAGACCTGGGTTAGAAATCATATGCATGACATAGGTTGATGGGAGATTACATGCATAGACCTACGGGGACAGTGTTGGGATGGATAAAAATAGTAATTACGGGTTTCTTGAATTTGAATTGATATTGTGTGTGATATAGAGTTTGTGATATGAACTAGTGTGTATTATTGTTAATGTTAAACCAATTATGAATGATTGTATACTCAGACATTGTGTTAAAATCTAATGAAGGTTAAATTAGAGATGATTTTAACCCGATGTAAGATAAATGAGTAAACTAGGTGGAGAAGTACACTCAGTAATGACTTAGGTTTAAAATGAAAGGTTGGAGGTATTAGGGTGTGGATGTATATCTTGGACATTAAAAGTCCTATCAAAGCCATCATATGATATATGGAGTTTACGTAATGGTTAATGTAGTTGAAACTCAACTTGATTTATGTGTGCATATTAATTGTTTCTTTGTATACTTGTTTGATGCATGTTCAAGGAAACATAAAGTTCTTAAAATATATCTTAAATGCTAATCACATGTGATGAGGTTATAATAAGAGCTTGTTGATTGTACAAGTATGGTTGCTTATTCTCATATATTGTGATTGTTGTGCTATTTACTATTATTATGAGATGAGCCGATAATGGACATCTTCACGGAATTCGCTATTATTATAGAATGAGCCAGTAATAGACATGTTTACGAAATTTGGTTGGTATAAGGTTGGCAGACACTAGATGTCTGGGATGATTGATACATGTACAAGAGCTCGTCCCCTGCAGGTCATGGCTAGTGGGTGACCATAAGATCCTTAGCATGTGTGTATAAGGTATTGGTGAGTGTGACGATTCCTTGAGTGGATCGGATTTTGTGATTATTGGTATTCTATTATTATTGTTGTTGATTATATTGGATCTTTGAGTGGTCTGAGCTAAGGATTTAAGGAGTGGCATATATTATGTTATTTTCTACCCACTTGTGTATTTGAGGCAAGGTGTAACTCATTGTTGTGGAGTCATGGTTTTGTTGACTTGGTTAATGTTGGTATCATGGTCTTGACTTGGTATATTATCTATGTGGGTTTGCACTTGACTAAATTCTTTGGTGTTGTCTGAAAAAAGTTAAATGGTATATATATACTAGAGGTAAAGGTAATTGTTAAAGCGTACGTCTTGGTACTTGTTTACAAATAGCGGGCTATGCATTTATATTATGCGTGTGTCATTCCTAATTGGTGAATAGTCCTAAAGCATGATTTCTTACTAGTCTGAACTGTTGGTTGCTAAGGGTTGAAAACCATTGTAGTTATGTATGGTTGAATTAATAATTAAGTGAGCGTTGAATGCATAGCTAGAGGTGACAAAATTATTTTTAGTGCATTAGAGTCAAATGTGGTACGAAAGTTGACTTACCGTTTAGTGAGAGTGGCTAAACGATAAGGAAGGTAAGGAATTAATGGGAAAAAGGTTGTTGACTAAGAAGAACTCTTAAGGTTCATGTTTTCCTTCCGGATATTTATGTGGTGTTTATGTGATTTAATTTAGGTCGGCCGATGATGCTTACCAACACGTGTTGCTTGTACTGATACTACTCTCGTTATACCCTTTTTTGGGGTATAATCTGATTGCGGGATCAATTAGTGTTTCTTTCTTGGTGCAGTAGAGATCTCCAACAACTTCTATCTTTTGTCTCTTATGGTGGAAGTTGGGTCTGTATTTTCTGAATTCCCTTGCAGTAGCTCTTGTATCGATTTAGACTAGATCTTTGGGGTAGAGTATTTATTTTGAATTCAATAATTGAAACCAGATTTATAATAATTAAAAGTTTTATTATTTTTTTAATGACTTCGTGTGTTTTTAAATTGGGTGGTAAGGGTTCTCCTAGCTAGGTTAATTAGAGTATGTGCCCGCACGATCTGGTTAGTTGGGTAGTGACAATATGAAGCCTACCGGTCTAGTCTGTATAGAAAAAGTCTCACTTCACGTCGACATTTTTTATCCATTGATTTGAAGACGAGAAATCAGTGGACATTCTAGTCCTTGTAACTATGGATTTACTTTTTTTTTATGGGCAATTACTTGTGAAAAATTCGTTAAAAAAAATTATCTTTTCACTATTTTTTAATAAAAAATTATCTTGCATAAAAATCCGCAGGTAATCTACATGCAGTTAAATTCCCAGGTAATAATAATTCATGAAGACTTTTTCGTTGGATTTTGTTTGGTAGAAAAATTAGTAGGTTTTTTTCCATCTAATTTTGTTTGGTAGAAGATTTTGTAGGTTTTTCATCAGATTTTTTTTATAGAAATTTCATAGCAAAATTAGACTACCTGTGAATTCTTTTGTATAATCCCCAGATAGATTTTCACATTATTTACATTATTAGTGTACTTGACCGTGCTTTTCACATTGTTTATATTACTAGTGTATTTGACCATGCTTGGTGCAGTCATAAAAAGATTCTCTTGTAAATATAAAAATTATGGGTATAATGAAAAATTAAAAATACTCCCTTTGTTTTATTTTAGTTGGTTCTTGTTGACTTGACACCCCACTTAAGAAAATATTTACTAAGGATTTATTTTACTAAATTAGTTTTATAATTATGTTTTAAAAATATAAATTTGAGTACAACAAATTAATGATTAAGTAAAATAAAATCTATAACTATCAATTCTTTTATCTAGTTTAAAATAATTATTTCTACTAAAAAAATTTAATTGTATAATGTGTTAGAAATAAGCACATACCCTCTTTTAAATTATCATCTTGCACATTAAAATAATGATAGAGAATAGAGCTTCATTCTTTCAAATGTTCATTATATACAATTAAATAGCCTCAAAGAAAAGGAAAGGAGATAACCATTTTTTTTTACATATAATCAAGGTACTTTAATGTGAGTTAAAAATATAATTAATTAAGAGAAGAACAAGTGAATTTATCCGCGCTTCGCGGGGTTATGAAAGAATAGAAGAAAAAATATAAGATAAGATTCTGACTTTGATTTTGAATCATTTGGTAAATAGTTTCGTAGTAATTCTCACATAAGCTTATCTTATTTTTCAATCAAAGAAAAGAGGAAAAATAACTTTTGTTCAAGAAAAAAAGGTAAAAAGTAAAAATTAATACTCAAAAATTGATTGAATATAATTAAAGTATCCTTAACTCTTGGATAATCATATACAAATTCAAATTAATTATGTCATTAATCATCCGGAATAATATTTTGTTTCAAACATCCACATGGTCAACAAATATTGTTTGAATATTATTTCAATCCTTTAGAAAAGTTATTTATAGATTATTTTCATGCATTATTATCATGAACATTTGACAACTATAATGATTCAAATTACTCCATCCACGGATGAAAAATAAGTTACTACATCTTAAGATGAATGAAAACAAAGAATGATAAAAGATAATTACTAAATACCAAATTAAAATAAAGACAAATAAATAATACATCTCAAAATAATGAATAAAGTAAATTAGTAGGTCAATTATAAATAACAAAGAAACTCCTTCATTGTTGGACTCCTGGAATGGAGGAAAAGACAAAATGATAATGTTAAGCCAAGAATATATATGTTCAATTTCTAACCTTTAAGAAATCAACAATAAAGTTAACCTCCTTAAACTATAAGGATTATGGTCTCATGGCCATTTGCTAAATTTGAGAATTCATTCTCATAGTGTTATTTCTGATCAAACAACAAACTTAGCCTTTTTCTCTCCTCTACCTTCTTTTCTCGATTTTTTTTTCCTTTAGCCTACCACTATATTGTGTATAAATTACTTAGGGGAAAAATATCTATCTTACGTCGCTTATCTTTCAATTTAAGATTTTTCACCAAAACCTAGAGAAAAAGATAAAAGATAAAGAATTATAATTAAAAATATGTTAAGAAGAAACTAAAAATTGAAAGTTCAGAATTGAGAAAGCTTAAAAAAGCAAATACAATAAAAAAAAATACAACAAAACTTTTGCAAAAATAATCTGAATGCCAACTCTTGTTGTCTTGCTTGGTCTATATATACAAATATCAAGAATTTAAATTCCTTATGAATACCCTATTTAATATATACATTAAAATCATAGAAAGTGAAGTGAAAAAAGAATACAAGAGTAACTAAGGGGATTAAGAAAATGATCGACTATTGGAATTAATAGTAACGTATACTATAATATGTTGTATAACTACACACAATAATGGACTACTTTATCAAAGATTAATAAAGAAACTGAAAAAAAGAGAGGGTAAGAGATGATTTATTAGAAAAGAAAGTGACTTTTAGAATTTTTTATTTTATTTATTTAAATCACTTAAATAAGAGGGTAAATGAGTAACATTGACTAACTGCAATAGATTAGCTAGCATGTGTTTTTGAAAATATCATGACTTGAAAACACAATAAGTTAACCTTACCAACAAAGGAGCTTTCTAAGAAAATAAAAACTTCAAAAGATAGTTATTTATGAGTTAAAGTGGAAAGAAGAACCTTTTTATCAACATAACATAATCAAATTCTCTCAAAACGACAAAGAGAATCATAGAAAAAAATAATCAAATTTTCTAAAAACTACAAAAAGAAGCAAAGAGAAAATCAAATCATTTTTTAAGAAACTATATCATCAAGAATATGAGTTAAGAGGAAAGAAGAACCTTGTTCTCAACATATATAACATAATCAAAATCTCCCAAAACTACAAAGAGACTAACAAATAATAATCAAAGTCTCTAAAAACTACAAAGAGAAGCAAAGAGAAAAAATCAAATCATTTTTTAAGAAACCGTATTATCAAGAATTCAAACAAATAATATTAAATGAATAATGCAACAAAGAAAGAGTTATAATTATACTGGGCATATCAATTCATTTACCTCACAAAATTGAACTATGCAAGAACGTCTAACAATTTTTACTATAATATCTCCTTGTAATCTGCAAAATCAGATAAAATAAATTAAAAACTTAACCAACCAAAGAGACAAAAGATGAACAAAATGGAGAAATGAAAATAGAGTACCCATTATATATAGCTCAAAATATTTTTTTATTAGTGTGATTTTAATGTTTCATAAACTTGTATATTAAATAATTGAAGATTATGAATATGAAAGGATTGAGAGTAATGGATATTATTAATAGTATCAATTAAGGAGATAATTTTGTAAAATTAAATAATTGAAAGACAGATGAGAAAATATCAAAAAAAGGAGGAAAAAAGAAAAATGGAAATGAAGGTCATTGAGGGGTGTCACATCACATCTTCTTTATTTTTCTTTATTATTATATATAGATTGGAGAAGTTATGAAGATGAAGGTGTGAGGTGTAGATAAATTTTTAAAATCTATATATAATAATAAAGCAAAATGTAGACAAAGTGATGTGGCACCTCTTTATGGCCTCCATTCCTATTTATCCTTTTTCTCCTTTTTTTGATTTTTTTCTTCTATTTTTCTATATATATGTTATATAAAAAACACTCAGTAATCATTCCGTTAACTCTCCTTATAATATTAAATGTGTTATAAAATGTATTCTTTATGTGGATGTTCACTTAATGTAATCCCTCCATCTCTCCATCACTCTTCACCATTATGTTCCACCTCCTCCATGATCTCAAATCCTAAATGTTATGTCTTCCACCTCCCCCATGATCTTACTCCTTAATGTCATGTTTATGACAATCTTTTATATGCCTCTATATAATATTATAAATAGAGGCATAAAGTTTGATCTTGATAGATTTGAAAGACTTGATATTTGGATGAATAAGAAAGTTCTTTTATATTGTTTCTTCTATTGTTCTTGCTCTCTACTTTTCTAGTTCATATTGTTATTCTTTTAGCTTAGTTTTAAAACACGTTATCAGCACGATTCTCAAGTTTGTTCACGTAACAACTCCGACAGTAAGCAAAAAGATATGTGAATATGACAATCTGGTATGTTTTTGTCTAGAATTTATTTTAATGGTTAACATGTGTTACCTTGTGGATGCATAATCCAGAACATAAAAGAAGCAGAAAGTAATGTATTCTTTCCCTCTACTTTAAATTTTTCTATGCTTCTTGGTGTATAATTTAACCGTGATTGATATTAAATGTTATCATGGACCACTAATTGCTAACTACGTACATTGTTCATTTTTGTTTGGTGAATTGGATCCACCAAAATCTTTTATTAATAAGACGTGTATTTCATGGATTACAAACTTGGTTGATATTATTTTGTAATTATCAACTAGTATTTTTGTTGCTTTTATAGGAGATATAACTAAATAAAAAAGAAAAGAAATTGGGTTTCTTACGTTGACACATAATTCTTGGTTGCTTTTGTACTTTTTTTCTCTCACTGCTTCTTAAACTATTAGAATATATTATGTAATTATTTTATGATTATTTTAAAATGATTGATTTATCATGTAACACTCTGTAATGTTGCATAATTATTTTTTGAATAAGCTGACTTTGCATATTGAACATCAAAGACTAATATTGCCATTTGTTTGGATGGATTTTTCCTACAGAACATATTGGATTCGATTATTTCACCAAAGGCTCAAGGTTGAGTCTCTCATTTCACCTTGGGTTCAAAGTCCCAACACAATATATTGATTATAATGATGACTGGCTAAAATGGACTTGTGATGAAAAGTCATGCAACATGCCTAATTGATTTGCTCCATTCTCTTATGTGAATGTGGTAGCAGTGTATGATAAGTCTGAAATATGACAAAATAATATTATGGTTGTACAAATGAACATGGACGTGACAAAGGACAAAATAATAATAGTCATCGTTGTGGTAATTGTAAAAGAAAGAACATTATGGGTTCTCAAAATGGTCCTTCAAAAGATGAAGGTTATTTTTATCATTAATTTGGTATGCAAGGTATTGGGCACTTGGTTGTAGTGTGACCAAATTTGATAAGTTTTATAAATCCTCCATCAAAATAAAAGAACATAAAGTGGTGTACTTGATCTTCAATGTGATGTTGAGGCGGGTCATATAAATATGATTAATTTCAAGGCATGAAAATAGGTTTCTAATGAAAATTTGTGAAGCAAGTACATGAGATTATTGTCCATTTCTTGAAGAGAATGTGACTTGTGATAAACGTTAGTAAATGCTAGACCATTCTTGAAAATGAATGTGTCAATATGTAATCAATATTGTGAATAAGAATGTGATCATGGGTTGGATAGATACCGCAACTCACCTCTACGAGAGGTTTGAGAGAAATGAAGAAAATATTTTGATATTAATATATCATGAATTACCGAAGGATAAAAGCAAAAGCAAGAAATAAGTCTTACACAAATATTGTGGTATGTTTTATTATGAACTACCGAAAGACAAAAGAAAGAAATAATTCTTTCATATAAAGGTTGTGACCATAACCAAAAATGAATGTTATTGTGTGGCTACACAAATTTGTCATTGGTTGTATGCATATAATTTTCTCCTTAAAGGAGATGTTCATCACATGTATGGTGTTATGGAATATGAGGTAGTACACAAGTATTTGATAGCTTCAAAAAAGCTAATGTGTTACTACATGGAGGAATGAAATTGTTCATGATATTGGGATTGTAGTAAGTCTTCATAAGAAACTTTTTGAGCTTCAAGGGATTGACAAGAAGAAAAATTATTATTATTTTGAGACTATAAATTATGGAAAGATTTTATATCTCATTACTACAATCGAAATGGGTTATAAATATTTATGTAAAAGATTACCTAATTTTTCCTCCTGTTTTATTGATACAAATATGGGCATGATGATGGAATCACATGCGGTAGTAAACTAAAAGTTTACAAGAAATATATAAGTTGGCATGACCGGTTGACTATCCTGGTTCAAATGTGATGCAAAAATAATTGAGAATTCATGTGGTTATGCATTGAAGAAATAAAAGATTCTTCAAGAATTCTCTTGTGTTGCTTGTTCTCTCGATAAAATATTATATCGGCTAAGGTTGGGATTGTACCCCTAAATTTTTGAAACGTATAACAAGGTGAATATGGGCCCGTTCACCTACCATGTGGACCGTTTACTATGAAATAAGATGCATCTATGGTTGGTCACATGCACTTTGTTATCAACTTGCAATTTGATTTTGGCAAGGTTGTTTGCTCAAATTGTTAATTAAGAGCATGGTTTCAAACTATAAAAGTTGATAAGGTTGATTGGTTTAGCAGAAAGTGTGTGCCTTCAATTATAGCTGAACCATTGGTTATGAGAACAAATCTCCCAAAGAGAAAATTTGGTGTGAGACGAGTTTATTTAAATGTAGCAACATTTGTATGCATTAAGCCAACAAGGTTTCCCTATATTGTTGGTTCAGGATCAGGAACCAAATAAATCCATCTAAAAATTTGAATGTACAACATCCACCACGCACAAAGATGGATCTCCAAAATAAGGTTGGGGTGAATGTTAGATTTTCGAACATTAGGGGGAGATATGATTGATAGCTGAAATATATGGAATGAATTATCTAGATCCTCGTAAAAAAAATGAACTTGAAGTTCAAGAGATAATTCATGTTTTGCAAAATGTTGCAAGTTCATTGCCAGACTGATCCTATGTTATAATTCAGCTGTAAATGTTCTAATGAAAAGTCCTTGAAGGGCAGGGTCTATGGCACGCTTGAAACATGATAGATCAGTCAGTTCCAAATGAAAATCTCCTTAAAGAAGGAGAGGAGCAAATAATCAAGATGGTCTTGATAATGAGGCAAGTGCTTCAAAGGAGCACCATGACATAATACTTCATAAAACCTTGGTAAAGGTTCAGGTACCTGAAAATGATAAAATGACTAGATCTCGATAAGTTATGTCGTATTGGAACTGATACCAAATAACCGTCGGCGATTTTTTTTGGTATAATGTAGCGCTCACCATTATAAATGATAACAAGGATCTTGAATTCAAATCTGTCAAATAGTGTGGACAGATAAATGATTGGCTATGTAAAATACGCAATTCAAGTATATTTTATTTCACTTGAAAAGTGATGGTATGGATTTAGTCTATAGACTAAGGTATAATGCTAGTGGGGTACAAATGGATTATTGTGCGAAATGTAAAATCTTAAGATATAAAGTACGTATTGTGCCTTGAAACACAAAAGTTATTCGCAAAAATCCTGGCATTATTATTTGGAGATGTGTTCTCTTGTGGTGGATGCAATAAGGTTTCTTTAAATCTGGCAATGTATGAAAAACTTGAATGCGTATAATGAATGATTGTCATGTCTAACTAGACAGAAAATGCTATATGAAAATCCTTGAAGAATTTAAATGGTTTTAAAGAGATTCGATCCATTGAATACCCCAATGGTTGCGAGATCAGTCAACATAAAGAAAGATCGATTTTGATCTCATGAAAATGGTTAGTGCAATTGGTGCACTTATGTATCCTATTATTTCTATACATGAGAAAAAAAAAATTTATTAATATGCAGGAAAGACACAATTTCACTTTTATGTGGATTTTAATGAAATCAACTATTGATTGAATTTATTTATTTTTTAACCAATATTGTCAAGGAATTGTTGATTATGAGAGTGCAGGAAAATTATTTGATTTATATGAAGTTTGATCTCAAAAAAGTAATCTGTTTGCACATGGAAACATTGTCATATCATGTTATTCGACAAGACGGTCCATTCTATAATCTTGCAAATGAAAGTGCCTGCAATTTGGTTATTGCTACGAATAAGTTGAATGAACAATTTGCTTGAGACGACAAGGTCACGAAGATGAATTCAAGAATGCAACATCTTCATGAATGTGATTTGACCACAAAGATACTGCCAATATCAACATTTGAAAAGCTGACATACAAGATTGAAAGACATCATTACAAGGATTAAGTGATGTTTTAATCAGGGGGAGCATAATACGCGTTGTACTCTTTTTTCCTTGGCCGAGGTTTTGTCCCACTGGGTTTTCCTGACAAGGTTTTTAATGAGGCAACAAGTAATGCGTATTAAAAGATATGTGTACTCTTTTTCCTTCACTAAGATTTTTTCCCACAAGATTTTTTCTAGTAAGGTTTTAACGAGGCACATCATCTATGGACATCCAAGGGGGAGTGTTATAAAATGTATTCTTTATGTGGATGTTCACTTAATGTAATCCCTCCATCTCTCAATCACTCTTCACCATTATGTTCCACCTCCTCCATGATCTCAAATCCTAAATGTTATGTCTTCCACCTCCCCCATGATCTTACTCCTTAATGTCATGTTTATGACAATCTTTTATATGCCTCTATATAATATTATAAATAGAGGCATAAAGTTTGATCTTGATAGATTTGAAAGACTTGATATTTGGATGAATAAGAAAGTTCTTTTATATTGTTTCTTCTATTGTTCTTGCTCTCTACTTTTCTAGTTCATATTGTTATTCTTTTAGCTTAGTTTTAAAACAAAATGTGTTATGTTATAAACTGAAAAGTCATTTCCTTTGTTTCATTCTAACCGTTTGCTTCATTCCTTATTCTGCAATTAATTTCTATTTTTCTCATCAAATTAATTTAGTGTTTTCTTCATTATTTTGGGTACACTAAAAGTCTAAAAGACAATCTCTCTATATATATTAAAGTTTGGGGAGGGGAGGGGGGAAGAGTAATGTGGCACATCTCTTTTACCAAGAATCATATTTTTATATTTATTATTATTATTATTATTATTATTATTATTATTTTGACATTTTCTTATTTTCCTCCTATTTATATGTTATATATATAAGAAAATGTGAAAGGCATTTCATAATTACATTCTCTTAATTACCTATTATTTTTCAGTTTAAAAAGTTCAAAAGTCTTTCTCGTTAGTTTAATTTAATGATCATTTACGTAATGAAAATATATATAGGACTGTGAGAATGTGATTTTTCATCAACCTACCTTGTCCCTATTTTTTTCTTTCTCTAAATCTAAATGTAGATGCTTTTAAACTGGTAAGTTGTAATTGTACACTTCATTCCTTTTATAGTTATTTATTTTCTTACCGGCACAATACCAAAGCCTTGCTTATTTAATTTGTTTTTTGGTAAATAAGTTTTTTTTTTTTCCTTTGAGGTCTTACAATGGTGACTAAATTGTTGATTCATCTATTGTATAGTTATCGGTCATAGAAAAGTAATGTGACACTTCTCTTATGCTAGAATTTGTATTTATCTTCTTCTTCTTTTTTTTTCAATTTTAACCTTTTTCTCAATTTTCTTTTTATTTTTGTTTCTTAATTTGTTGCATCCCATGATTCAATTCATGTTTTTCGTTTCATGTTGAAATTATTATTTTTTCATTAATTGGATTCAACTACTTTCAGTATCACATGTTTATGAACATCAATACAGGGAAAGGAAGAAGTAAAGGCAACAATTTTACATTTTGTAGGAAATGTATGACACCTGTAAAAAAAAAATTCTATTATGTTGATCATTACATGGAGAATAACATATAAGAAAATTAGAGTTAGTAAGTTCTCAAAAAGTATATGCATCGCTTTCATTACTTGGAGAATAACATAAAAGAAAATTAGAGTTAATGACGAGTCTTGGTACGAATTCATCCGAGTCACATAGATAAAAGAAAAAATTCAAGTGTCTTGACGTCTTGTACATATTCAAGTTGCAATTATGTCTTTTTCTTTTTATAATTCAATCGTCCTTTTTTTTTTTGGTCTATTTATATGTATATGTTATTAACTTGTATATTAATAACCCTTTAACTTACAACTGGAGTCCTTGGAAAAATTGAGAGAATAAAAAATTTGACAAAAAAATACTTTAAATTTATTTGCTCTTAAGTTATCTCTAAACTGAGCAGACAACTAAAAGGGAAATTACACATGTTTAATTCAAAAATGAATAATATATACAGTGATTTTATTTCGTTTGCTTTGTGTTTTGGGAGAAAAAGAAAATGATAATTTCTTTTGTCAAAATAATTACCTTTTTGTTTTAATTTTTATGAACTTCCAACTAATCAACTAGACTTGTATTTGTGAAGAAAATGGACAATGTTTCCCTTTTTTCAGTGAGTTTCAATTATTTATGTCAGAATTTTGTTTAGTTGTTTTATATTCTGCAAGTCTCTTTGTATTTTGGGAAGAAAATCAAGGAGGAATTGAGTTTCTATAGTTTATGGAGTGGTTCTTTTGATGTTTAATTTTAAGCAGTATTTATGAGTTGCTTATCATATTTTACTTTTTCTATTGGGTTTTTATCTATCTTTTCTTCCTTCAATTTCACTATTGATCTTTAATTTAAAGTTTAGAAAAATTGAGAGGGAGGGTAATTAAAGGATATAAAAGGAGAGAAAAGAAGACCAATTAAAGAAAATAGAGTTGCAAGTGAAAAACAAATAAGAGAAGAAATAGAAAACGAAATTATGACTCAATGGACAGACACCACTTAAGATGTCCCTTAATTAATTTTTTCATTTTTCTTAATATTTATAAATGTTTTATAGCCATGTTCTCTTATATTTGGAAAGAAGTGATTTTACATTTAAAAAAAAAAAAAAGAATAAAGGTTCTACTAGCTAACGTAAGAATTATATCTAGAAAATCAAATGTGTATCTTTTCTAATATGTTAAAAGGGTATGCACTAACAAATAACAAACGTCACAGGCACATGCATATGTAAGTTAAAAAGAAGTGCTTTAAGTTCTTTTTTAAAGTTGTATAAAAAAGATAACTTCTTAAGAATTTTTTTTCTTTATAAAAAGAAATTTTAGCAATAAAAAATATAATCAATCTAAGCTTAAACTCAACTAAAAATATTTATATGTTAATTTATTTTTTTTATATATACATGAACTTTATCTCTTCTATCTCTCCATTAAGTTATTATTAAAAGAGTTTATTTTAAAATCATTAATACTTTTTATAACCAAAATATAATCAATCTAAGCTTAAACTCAACTAAAAATATTTATATGTTAATTTATTTTTTTTATATATACATGAACTTTATCTCTTCTATCTCTCCATTAAGTTATTATTAAAAAGAGTTTATTTTAAAATCATTAATACTTTTTATAACCGCGCGAAGCACAAACAAATTCACTAGTGATATAATTAAAAGTAATGAGGAAAAATTTAAAAGAAATAAGTAAATAGGATTCTTGTCATATAGAGGTGTCATATTAACTTTGTACACTTAACTATTTACAAAAGCAATGAATAGCTAAAATAGATTTTAATTTATATGCATAACCATCTATTATGCACTCTCATATATTATGCAGCTATTGGAAAAGTTAATATCAACCCTTGGCCTTTATATACTAAATTTAAAGTTGAGAATATTTACTTTAATCAAATATACATTAGGAAAAAATGAAATATAAATATTATAAATATTATTAAAAAAAATCAAAGAAAGAAAAAAATTAGTAGAAAAAAGAAGTTGAAAAAGAATAATATCAGCACTAATTTCAGTTCCTTTCAAATCACAAAACAAATTTCTTCTTATTCTCCTTCTAAATTTAGTACTAAGTTCAATTCCATTCAAATCACAAAACAAATTTCTCCTTATTCTCCTCCTAATTAATTTGATATGAATTCCATAAATATATTAATACATAAGGAAAAATAAAATAAGAAAGGAATCAGTAGAATAAAGAAGTTGAAAGAAATAATATCAACGCTAATTTTGGCACCTTTCAAATCACAAAACAAATTTCTCCTTATCCTCCTCCTAATTTGATATGAATTTCATAAATGAATTGATTATCTCTAAATAACTCTTCTAGCCCTTTAAATCATTCATCACTTTTCCTATAAATTCTCAACCAAAATTATATTTTTGATATATATCTCATTGTAGAAGGAACTATAGTGCAACATATTTTTTCTAGTTTCATAGGAATTTCATAAATAAATTAATAAATTGTTTCTTTCTCCAAATAATTCTTCTTGTCCTTTGAAATACTCATCACTCTTCTTATAAATTTCTCAACCAAAATAGATTTTCTTCTCAGTAGCTATCTCCTTTTATGATGAATTATAATGCAACATCTTTTAAAAAATCATTTATCTTAAAGAGAAATATTTGTTACACGATCTTTCTCCTTGCACCAACATCTTCAGTTTGACCATGAGATACGCTTTCTTTCTTTTTTTTCTTAAAGAAATCACATTTCAAAGAAGAAGATAAGACAAAGTTAATGAGCTAATTGTTGTTAGCTACAAATGCTCAAATCTTTTTATTTTATAGGCTAAATATAAACAGTTTTGGAAAATGAAAAGGTTTGGTCTTTTCATCTTTCAATTACTTCAATGTGTTTTAATTTTAAGTGGTTTTAAAGGGATGAAATTAATTGAGCAATGCATTTACATACTTTCAGTTTTGAAAATATAAATTAAAAAAATTAGAAAAGTAGGAAAAATGTCAAAAAAGGAGAAAAAAGAAAAATAGAAATGGAGGCCATAGAAAGGTGTCACATTACCTCTTCGACATTCTCCTTTATTATTATACTAGTCTCTGATAACGTGCGTTGCATGTTTATCCCAAAATACTTATCTTACTTCGACTCAAACGCATGAACATAAAAAGAAAGTAAAAAAAAAAAAAAAAGGAGATGATTCTATAGTAATTATTATAGAGAATAAAAAGAAAAATACGACATCACGTATAGAAAATATTAGTACAACAAACAGAATCTAAACATATAGAAGAATAAGCTATCAAATGTTATGCTTCATTAAGTACCTGATATTGAAGATGATGGAGAAAAAGAAGTGAGGTGAAGAAGGGGAGGATGCTAAGATTTTATTGCAAAATAAATTATAACCCATAAGCACAAACAAAAATCTTTAATAAAATAATGAAAACTCTGATGTAAATGACGATTCGTAAAAAAAAAAAAAAAAAAAAAAACATGAGAGATATTTATACTAATATATGCATGAAGATTTCTAGAATTCTTTTTCAACATTATAAAGATTTAAATAAATATGATTGTGACTTTGGTCTTTGGGGATTCTCATCATAAGTAATGACACCTTGATAGGTTTGAGTAATAATGATGACTTTTAGACTATTATATATAACTTATAAGTAATGAAAAGTGTTTTATTTTGAAAGGTACTTCGAATATATGTATTTATTATATATTAACTTGTAAGTGTATTAATTGTAATAAAAAATTTAAGGGTACTTTCATAATCTAACTTTCAACTATGAGGATTCATATTTGTAGAATAAAAATAATGATATGGTTATATTATGCATTTTGCGCGTGTATATTCCATGTTAATGAGTATATTTTTTTATTTTAGTATCAAACAATGTATTTGAGTTGTAAAACAAAATTTTAAAAGAGAAAATTTTGATACGTGCCCTCGGAGTTAAAAGAAGATCATTTCCTTTATTTAAAATTAGAAATTCTTTTGTAACGTTTTCACAAATATAATAGAAATCTAGAACATGATGGCAATGCTAATGTAAAGATGCATTAAGTCATTTACCGGTTATCCCACTTCTTTTGCAGTATCTATTGAACTGCTAATTTTGAATGTCATATTCATAAATTTGAAAGAATAAATATCATAGTTAGTGGTTATTAATTTGATCTATTTATTCATTTCTAATACACTAAAAAAAAATTGAATACCTGCAAAGTAAAAAGACACTTTTAACTATAATATGATATTGTTGTCTTCATGTATAGGCGTTCTAGCGTGGCACATTAAAACCAAGGTGAATAAAGATTATCCAAGGTAGTAGTAACATAAAGTTTTCCAACGTTCAGTAACATATAATAGAAGAAATTGTATATTATTTAAAATAAACTTAGTTATTTGTTGCGGTTGTACTTGAGCAAACACATTAAATGAAAAAAATAAAGAAGTAGTCTTTGAATAGGAAAAATAAGATCTCTGAAAGAGAGAAGATAAAAGTAATAAAGTGACGAACTGATTTGACGTATGTCTAGATTTATAAAGTGCAATAAAAATGTTAAAAGATTGTGCGTAGATTTTATTATTGAGGAAGTTGAACAGAATAATAATAAAAGCTGAAATGTGAAAAGATTATAAATAAATAAATTACTTACATAGCTGTCCATAAAGGTTAAAAAAAAAAGAATTTTTGAGGGATGAAATTGTCACTCAACTTTTGAAGGAGATTTTCGTAATTCAACTTCTAAATTAGGATATTCTCAATTTTATATAATTTGGTAAACAGATATTTATTGTGGCTCGTAATACTAAAAAAATTACTTATGTTGAAATCTTCAGTTATATTTGATAATCAGAGTGAAAAAATATCCATGAAACCTCTGCTTGATGCAATAATTATGATATTATTATATGATATGTTAAAATTGCTACCTTGTTATGTTTAAGGAGTTAGATAACATATTTGAACTGATAAAATAATATACTAATGAATCAATAATTAAAATATATATACATGATCATAATGAATAATTGGAGAGTGTGAAATAGAACCTCCATCCAGCAATTCCAAAACACGTTCCTATTAGTTTATCACAAAGTGCAAATACGAACAGAGAAGTCAAAAGAAATTTGATAGATAAAGTGACAATCTTTGTAACACCAAGCCTATTAACATGAGAAGCAATAAGAATACATGTTACTATATTACACCAAATGAGAAGAGTTAAACAAACAAATATATTTATTTATGAGAAAAGAAATGGACCAATAATTAAAAAAATACGTGAAGAAAGACAAGAGAATGACATACAAAATACAAAAGTGAAGTGAACTGACATTTTCTTGTTAAATTTATAGATGGACAAATTGCATATGAAAAGGTTGTGAATGAATAATTTTAATGGCAGAAGCTAAAAGGACCAACAGTTAAACCTCATTAAGAAGTGAAAAATGAGAAGTTCTAACTATGTATTTGGTCTATTTTAGTGAAGGGCAAAATGGCCAGTTAATTTTTAATGGGCATTTTCGTAATCTAACTTTTAACTTTGAGGCTTTCTACTTTTAGAATAGTATATAAATATTGATTCTTGTAGTTTATTAGACATGAGTTTAACTAAATGAGTTTGATGAGTTAAATATGTCTATTATTAAGAAAATGACTTTAATGACATGACATGCCAATTAAGAGAGAAAAGGGTCTTTGAGGTGTTAAGTATTTTTTGAGGAAAATAATGATGATTAAGTGATATTCTTGTCCTAAATAAAATAAAAATAATTTTTGTAGGTCATTCCTAAAACATGCTTGACTATCCATGGAAATAACTCTTTCATATGCATAGGACAGTTTTGCCCCTTTAAGATTTATTCAGGGGCGGCTCAACGATATTTTTGACCTAAAGCGAAACTTCAACAAGAGATCTTTAAGCTTTTCGTTAAAAAAATTATTATTTATAATTTTATTTTAAATTATTTGTTTTAGCTCTTTTAGATGCAAAATTATTAATAATATGCTTATAATTGATTTCTTCTAAGAGTTCGTTTCCGCTTTTACTTGTCACTTATTTCCTAATTGAATTTTCATTTTTACTTGTCATTTTTGATATATCAAGAAAAGACAATCTTTTTTTTTTCTTCCTATTTTACCCTTAGCATTGATTGCTTGTTATCCAAACTAATTTCAAGGCACAATAGTAAACATCAATTAATAGAAATATTACGGTAAAATAGGTATGTTAATAATTATTTTATTAATGGATTGTCAAGTCAAAATGTGACAAGTAAAAGCAAATCGAGGGAGTAATAATGATAAATTTATATAAAGAAAGAAAAAGATGATATTTACACGTAGATGATGGAGAGATTCCCAAAGTAATTATTTCACTTCCCAATTTATGTCACAGATCTCATCAGTCCTATTTTTATTTGGGTAAAAAATCTAAATATACATCCTTAGATAGTATATTGCAAGTCATAGCAATACTTCTTAGATTGCAACTAATAGCAACTTTTAATAAAGCAAAAAAGAAAAAAATGAACTAAAAGCAAATTTAAAACAGAAAAATAAAGGAAAAAACAATTTTCTATTTTTGTTAAAAAAAATATACCCTTTAAAAAAGATATCAGTTACTAAAGAATCCAAATTCCACCTAATATCTCTCTAACGTTTTTTTCCTTATTTCAATCTTCTTTCTTTCAAAAAAAGGTGTTTCCTTTTTCAACCAGAAGGTTGCGTCTTCTTCTTCTTCTTTACTATTCTTCTTCTTCTTCTTCTTCTTCTTCTTCTTCTTCTTCTTCTTAATTCAGCAACAAATCAACAACATATACTAATTTTAACACAAAATCTCTCAATTAAGAGTGGTGATTAAGGCAGAGAATTTGATTAAAATACTGACTACTGTATTTTAATTGAATTTGTGGTTATTCGAAGGGAAAAAATTGAAAACGATAGTTCAATTGTGTGAAGATATGAACATGTATTTTATTTATTTTCAATGAATACATACTTTTATGTTTTTTGTTATGAAACAAGAAAATATACAATTAATTAAAATACTTAAATTAGGAGAATAAAACATAATACAAATTATTTTTATACATGATGAATATATTTTCTAATTGTTCATGTAACAATCAGAATCGTTGTTTTTTTTTTTTTGAGTTTATACTAGTGTTTATTTTTCAATTTTTAGATAACTTAATTCATAACTTCATATTTCTTTCAATTACTTAATTCTGAAATATTGTAAATCAATAATTCTTTATAATTTCAACAGGAAGACCTAAAGATTTTGATGTTGAAGAGATTATGTATGATTCAAAAACAAAGTTTAATGGATTGGTCAAGAGATTTAGATGTATGAATTGTGTATATAAATTGGTATGGTTACGTTTTTGATATTTCTTTCTTTTTGTGTGTTTAAGGTGAGTAATATCTAATAAATTTTCTTAAAAGATGAACTAATCTACAAACATTCACTACACATACAGTATTCATACATTAATCATACAAATTTTATACAACAATAATTTTTCATTATAGGTAACGAAAGTTTAATAAATTAACAAATATTTATCATCATTGAAAATAATAATAAGAAACTCAAAATACAAAGTATTACATTATATTAAAAAAATAATGAAATACGCCCGCTTTTATATAAATTTCAGACCCCAAAAATAAAAGCATAACAAACTAGTTAGACGATATCATATCTCATACACAATCAATACACTAATCTTGTTTGTTTTTAAACTAATATAAAAAAAATTAAGTAAAACAATTTATATACACCCATTTCATACATATAAAAAATAAAAAAATATTTTAAATAAATTCAAATACAAATGTATATTACTTGAGAAAGTAAATAATTGTAATTTTTCTCAAAAGGTAAGAAACGGATATTTAAGTAATAATAAGTGTAAATCCCTAAATTTAAGCATTGAATAAATATAACATGGTTAATGAGGAGAGAGGAAAGAGATATACACAAAAGATTAGGAGGGATTTTAATTAATATATATGTACTAAATAAATTTAAAAAATAAAAATTCAATAAATCTTTTAAAATCTGCTACAACTTGCAATTATACAAAATTATTGCTACAACTTGCAATAAACAATCTAAAAGGTATATACAAGATAATTTCCTCTTTTGGGTATTTTAAAATGAAAATTGTACTTCTAATTTTTTTTTTTTAATATACATTCATCTACTAGAAAATTTGGGGCTCCCATAATGGTGAGGCCTAAAGCAATTGCTTGGGCTGCTTCACTGTTGGTCCGGCCCTAGATTTATTAGTAGTAAAACTTACTTAAATCCCAACAAGTTTACCCCTAATTACATCCTATCCCTATTCTAAATTACAAATAATCCCTTATTTTGCAATTTTCGGATACATAATTAGCATCCAGATACATAACTTTAAAGTTGAGGTACATAATTTTGATTACTGAGTTACATCCATTCCTGTAACTATTTGGTCGAGATACATAATACAATAACTAGACCAAAGGGAGATACATAATTAAAATTATGTATCCAAAAATTTATGGGCTTATGGATGTATCTAGCTGTTTTTTAGAAAAAAAAAAGGATTTAGATAATTAATAAAAAGGATAGTAATTTTATGTAGTTTAGTAAAAATAAGTTGTGGTGTTATATAATTTTTCCTTATTAGTATTCGTACCCACCTGCTGTGCAGAAGATATTAAAGAGTATTAATCATAGCAAAATATAATTTGACTTATAGCCTGTTTGGCCAAACTTTTAAAATCAGCTTATTTTCAGAAGTGCTTTTCAAAAAAGTACTTTTGGTGAGAAACAGTTTGTGTTTGACCAATACAATTAAAAAAACACTTTTGAGCAGCAATTAGTGTTTGACCAAACTTTTAAAAGTGCTTTTAATTATATTTTTCTCATAAGTGCTTTTTCCAAAAGTGCTTTTGGAGAGAAGCTACTTTTTTTAACTTATGAAAAACTGCTTTTTTCACTCCCCAGAAGCATTTATTTTATTCCATAAGCTTGGTCAAACACCTCGATTTTTTAAAATAAGTACTTTTGAAAAAAAATAAGCACTTTTGTGGAAAAATAAGTTTGGCCAAACAGGCTATTATTTGAAGATATAAGATTAGATAGATGATTTGAAAAAATCTCAGTTGTCATCTTGTTATTATATTAACCATTAATATCGTCCAGAATATGTTAAGTCCTTGTTATTTTTTATTAATAAGCTACTTGGTTTGATATCTTTACCCATCACTGTAACACACATATACATACTTTGATAAATTTGGTATAAATATCAAATGTGAGTAAAAAAGTTTCTCTGATTATGTTGTAGCCTCCTCTCTCTTTAAAGCTTTCACCATATCCAAGACTGAAAAATTTATCATGACGTTTCATTAGTCATTTCACTTTGTAAAAGAAATTTCATTTTTTAATTTTTAATTGATTAGACAATTCTTAGCGAGTAAACGATAAAGTTGTTGTCATGTGATCAGGAGGTCACGGGTTCAAGCCTTGAAAACAGCCTCTCGCAGAAATGCAAGGTAAGACTGCGTACAATACACCCTTGTGATGGGACCCTTCTCCGGACACCACGCATAGCGGTAGCTTTAGTACACCGGACTGCCCTTTTTTTTTATTTTTTTTATTAGACAATTCTTAAAATTTTCCTTTTTTACATTTTAACTCCTATTTCTTCCTATAACAATATTTTTTGCTCGCACAAGTTAACGACCTAATCTGCTTATCACAAAATATTAAAAGAAAAAGGGGTAGTGTGCATGAATCATGACAATAAATGATATCACATTCATCAAAGAAATATTTACCATAACAGAAAAGAAAAATGCATGACAAAAGCATAAATAATTTTAACAACGGTAATATACAAATGATTTCCTGTTTAATAAACGTGAGGATATGAACAACAATTCATTTCAATAATAAAGAATATGTCCGTAAAAATAAAAAAATGAAATAAAGTATGAAACAACATTCTAACTCCCCAGTGGTTCATTTCTCTGTAGTCATCTCACTAAACAAAAATTTCAAAAGATACTGCATCTTAAATTACATTTAGTTTCAAAAGATTTCAAGTTTTGAATTCACCTCTGTTCAATATTAACATTGACTTTCTGAAAAGTCATCTTTCTTCTTGATTCGAATTTTCTTCAATAAAAAAAATAACTTTCTGAAATAATAACTATTAGTTGAGTGAGAATATTTTTCAATAAAACTCGATTATTATACTTCTATCGGATTATTCGATTCCACCTTCCAAAAGAAACTTAAATAAAAATATTTAATAACATGCCGATAAATGTATACAAAATCTACCCTGAGCATATGCATCCAAGGGAACCATAATAGAAAGTGAAATTCAATCCACAAAATAATCAAAAGAAATCTCTTTCTATCTATAACTAAAGAAATTATATGTTCACAAATTCATAAAAATCTTATGATTTTTTATTTATAATCCTTGTCTAGTTATAATTATTTTACATACTTTAAATCATGTTATTTTTATAAAAATTGTATCACTTGTATACGTACCCGGCATCATCCTATAGATCATTCCAGCATCATATTTTCCATCGTCGACGTCTTTAGTGCTGCCATGTTCTAAGGATGTAATTTTCTGCAATTTTTAGAATAACCCCTCAACAAAATCTTCCGCAAAAGATATAAAATATATAGAAAAAAATGTACTATACTTAATAACTGACCGAAATGCCAATTATTAAAAAGTGACTTCTATAATTATGTTGATTTTAGAACAACATATAAAAAAAAAAAGAATAGAAGAAAAAGAATCGATTGATAAAGCATGAACCTTTGACTATTAGCAGTAAAATAAACATCAAATTAAAGAAAAAAAATATAATAATAATAATTTGAAGGAGTAAAGATCTAATCTTTTTGTGCAAAAATGATTATCAATAGAGAGAACAAATTTTTTGGCTAATCTGCCAAAATTTCTATAGCTAAAAATGGATGGGAGAATGAGTTTATGTTGCATTAGGTTACGTGCATCAGATAAAAAGGCAGTTTTAAATTTGAAAAATCCTACAAATATGTTAGTGGTGGATAAGAAGTTGTAACCACTTAATTTCAAAAACCGTGAACATTAATTTAAATTAAATCTTAAAACTTCATTTTTCAATTTTTAAAAATCGTACTTCAAATAAATTATCTTAAAAGTTTAATGCATTATGATTTTTATTTTTATGTCTTGGATTAATTACTTAATTAATGAATACGTGTTGTTTTTCTAGGCCAACACTCAGGCAAATTCATAGGCAATACTATCTTGCTATAAAAAATCATACGAAAATATTATTTTATTTATTTGACCATATTAATATTTATATTATTTTATTAATTGTGCAATTTAAATCATTGAAAAAGTTTAAAAAATTATCTTTCCATTAGTTTTATTTTCAAATTAAGCTAAAATGTATAAAGTTTTATATTTAATAATTTTTATGGATGAAGTGGAATTATAAAAGGAAATGGAATCAGAAAAAGTAAATACAGAATGTTTCAAAATGAAGTACTGAATAAGCAACTCACGTTTATTTCAATTAAAGATTTTAATGATAAACATTATTTTTTTGGTGCTGACATGTGGCAATTATTACTTTTTAAATTATTATTTTAATTTTTAATTTTAATGATAAATACTATTTTTTTGTGGTGTTGACACGTGACAGTTTTTGCCTCTCCTATTAGATATAGAAGATATATATATTATTAAAAAGTAGTATTTAGTCTTTGTCAAATATTTAACCATTTATATTTGTTAAATTTGACCAAAATAATGAAAAAAATTTAATCTTACACACCAAGAAATATTCGTCAATTTTTTAAAAAAATATAACAGAAAAAATTATACTAGAAACTAAAATAATGATAAAAAAAAAAATAGTAGAATTTGCACTTTGAAAAACTGCATCAAATTATTAAAATAAATCTAAATTGTAAGTTCTCCCTAACTCTTTTTTCCATGTTAATTTCCATTAGATCTAACTGACATAATCTGATAAATATTTTGATGGAGACTAAAAATATTAATTTTTGAAAAATTTAATCAGACCTTAACTATCGAGTACTACTCATGGTACTAAATCGAACCTTCTCATTTTTGTCATTTTGTTCTACATAATCAAAATATATAGGCAAAATAAGAGAACATTGAAATTTATGAAGAAGACAACAGAAGAAAATTGGACAGGCATTCAATGATAGTTTTAGAGAGAGAAGGATCAAACTCTCTGTAACTTCCAAAACGTCCCCACTACTCACAGACCCGAGTATGACTCACGCTTCGCTATTTGACAAAGAATTGCTCTGCAACGATCCAAATTATTGTTATGTTGAAAGAGGGGGTAAAATTCACACTTAGCCTTTTCTTAGCTGAATTTTGAGAAATTCAGGGCTAGTCTAAGATTGGACGATTTTTGAGGTGTATTAGTAAAATGAAATCCGATACTAATGTGATAGTTGGTACCGATGTTTGATGAGATATTTGGATATGCAACGAGTTTAGGAAGTCGTACCAACTTTCGATACCTGAAACAGAGTTATAGAACTCCGGTAATAGAGTTTACCGTGGAGGGGTTGGTGCGTGATGTTACAATTCATGTTGTGTGTTGTAAGATGAACAAAACTGAGGGGAGGTCCCAAGTTTTTGCCTCGGACCGTTGTAGTGGAAAAAATAACCAATGCAGCGGTACTGCTGCAGTGGTGACAAGAATCGGAGCGGCGACCTCCGTGTAAAAGGCACGAACCGCTGCAGCGGAACTTTAAGCGCTGCAGCGGTAATTCTCCGCTGCAGCGGTAACGCCCAGTAAAATTACAGTTTTAAAAATAAAAAATATTTTCATTCCCCACTTTTTTGAAAAACGCAAGGGAGCTCTAGGGAAGGTGATTTTCAGAGGGTTTTTAGAGTTTTTCATCTTTGGAAGTAAGTAATTACATTCTAGACTTGAATTTACTCCGTTTAACCTTAGAAAATCACTAGAAACAGATTAATGATGGAAATTGGGGTATAATCCTAGTTCAAGGAAATTAGTGAAAAGTGGTGGGAATGTGTATAAATTCGGTATATAACGATTCTAGGGTGTTAGAAAACACTAATGAGATTAGAATTATGGTTGTTCATGTTAATTCAAGTAAAACTTCATGAGGTTAAGAGATAGAAAATCCTAAGATGGTGAAATAGGGTGAATTTACTGCTAAAATCAGTGATTTTTTATCCCTAATAATTAAAAAGGGGATGAATTATTAAAATGAGTGTATATTTTTGTTGTTATAGATCAAGAAAGAGATTGAAAGGGCAAAAGTGTGGCTTAAAGGTGACCTTGAACAAAGGAATTGAGGTAGGTTATGATTTTGTTGTAGCACTTAGACTTTCTTGGCTTTTTGCTTGTTTGTAAACTAAACATCTATGATTGCCTTCTAGCATGACTTGTGATTTATGGACTGTATTTCATTTCATATGCATTGTGATGGTGTTGGATGATAAAAAAGGTCGGGTACCACGCTGGTTCGATTATGATACGATTGTGATAAAGGGTCGGGTACCACACCGGTACAATATGATGTGTTGATGAGGAGGAGAAGAGTAAGAGATAATGCGCACATCTTGCATGCATGCAATTATTCATATGCATTGAGTGTCTTTATAATGGTTACATGTGATGATGAGTTGTTGTTGAAAGTGACAAAGTGTAAAAGCTTGTGAAAGTAAACTTGTGAAATTTTCCTTATATGATACCTTTAGTCGTTGATGTCTTGATTATGAGTTCTATTATGATCTCTTTTATACTTGTCTGGTTTGCTTACTTGTACATTGTTGAGTTAGTCGACCTATGAGTCTTACCAGTACATGTGGTTGTACTGATGCTACCTGTACTCTTCTTTTTGTTGAGTGCAGAAGATCTTCCAGCGGCTGACACGCTACCTCGGCTCTAGATAGCGGTTCAAACTTGATTTTGAGGGTGAGCACCATGACCAGGCAGCCTTCGGATCTTCTCGTTGATGTTGACGTACCTTGTTTCTGGACAAAGACGATTGTCTATTTTGTGTTTTTGGATATTTTAGTTGTTTCAGACTTAGATTAATCTTGGATGTTCTTGTATGGTGACTTCAGATCTCGGAAATGTAATAAGTAGAGATTTCCTCACTCTATTGTCTGAATATTGGTATTTGTAGAATAACTTCCTATTTGCAATTGATTAAACCTGGGTATTTGATATAAGGGAATATAGAGTAACACTTGAGTTGGTAAGGGTGATGTTAGTATGGTTCTCCCCCCGTAGGTTAGGGTGGGTGCCAATCATGATCGGTTGGGTCATGACAGAGATGGTATCAGAGCACTGGGTTCGTAGATCTCATCATACAAGAACAGGTTTAATAGAGTCCCATGGAATGGTACAAAGGCATCTGTACTTTTCTTCGGAAGGCTGTAGGACTTTAGGAATGAACTCCTTTCTTTCCTTCTTTCGTGCTTTGACTTGATTCCAATTGGTATCTGGCGATCTAAATTGGTATCTAATCCTTTCACTCTTGTTGGCAGATGGTGAATACTCATTCCACCTGCAGCAGCGCCCGCACAGGCTGAGTTAGACGGGGAGGACAAAAGGCATCACCTATTAGGGGTGGAGCCCAGGCTGCTGGAATACCGGCAAGACGGAGATCACTGTCCCCTCCCCTACAGCAGGTGTCACACCCCCCTTTTTTACATATCGGGGGCGAAGCGAATTAAAAAGAAAGAAAGGGGTTTTCCAATTGAAGTAACAGTTTTGACCAGAGATTATTTTTACTTATTTACAGAGTCGCCATTTGGAATTGAGTTATGGTGTTCCAAGTCACCGTTATTGAATCCCTAATCAAAAGAAAGTTAACTCTTTATTATCGGTCTGCAAACTAGAAATCCGGATAAGGAATTCTTTTGACCAAGAGGAAGGTGTTAGGCATCCCTCGAGTCCCGTGGTTCTAGCATGATCACTCTTATCAAATTATACTTATCTTAAATTATTTTTTTTGAATAAATTGTGTTTAGGCCATGATTTCGCTTGTTTTTAACGTTGAACTTTTACTGTTCTTGACTTAGATGCATAACTGCATTCTAAGTGTTGACATACACCAGCTTAGAGGCATAACTGCTTTCGTCTCTTAAGTGCACCACAACTACTAACCTTTGTTTACGCGTCTTGGTTTGAACTAATTTTTTAGACAATCTTTGACAAGGTGAATAGCTACATCCTCGAGTTTTACATTTGTTATTAAGCGTATCGAGAAATATGCGTAACCACATTCTTACTTGAAATAAGATTTTTGTCGTGCCTAAAGCTTATCTAGCATTAAAGGCATTTCGTCTCTTGTAAGCTCGCGACAATTTGTTCTTGTTCAATCTTAATCTCTTACGATTGATTTTTCCTCTCATGATTTATTCCAAAAGAAACCCAACAATAGATGACTTATTAAAGCGATTAAAACACATCTAAAAACACGACAAATATTAACATTAGACACAACTAAACATACATAACCAAAATGACTATAAAATGTAACTTTCTCTTCAATCACGACTCATTTGACTCAAACAAGACAAATTTTAAATTGAATTAATATCTAATAAAGTCTAAACCAATATATTTTCCAGCTACAATACCCCTTTAAGCTTACTGCCTAACTATGCACATTTAGGATTTTAATGGAAATTCCAAGTAAACCCAAAACCAACTAAGAAGAAAATATTCAATTGCTGCACATGAAATAGATAAATAAAAACAACGAGAAAAAAAATAACGTACTTGCTACATAAATTTAAAAACCAAAGGAGCCTACCACTAACTATGCCTCTCCAACGTTCCCGTATTTTCTCAAATTTCACACTTTTGAGCCTTATTATTTAATAATACCATTATTTTAGTCAATTACCGTGACCCAAATATATCATTGTGGTGATAAAATGATCTAGGACATAAACAAATAACTGGACAAAAGAAAATTAATCAAAGAAGTGTAGTCATGCTAACGTAATGATGCTACCATTCCGCCTAAATGCAACTAATGTCCTCGAGAATAAAATAAATCTAAACATAGAATATACTTTATTGACTAAAAGTATGATTAACAATCATCCATGCACATAGCATAAACCAAATAAAAACTAGGGGATAGATTGGACCTTATTGATGAAACTAAATTTAAATTACATGGCTGGACAACTCTTGAACAGAGGTTTAGTCCTCGTCTTTGCACCGGAACAGCGACTCTGAAAAATGGTGATTTCTTGGTGGTTTATATGAAGAAGAAATGGTTGATGAGCTGTTAAATGGCTCTCATGGTTGTTGTTATCTCTAATACCCTCTGTGTCTTTTCTTTGTTCTTTATTCTCTTTCTTTTTCTATCTTTTTTTTCCCTCTTCTATTGTGTTCTTGACTCTCCATGCATGCACTTGAAGTTAACGTCAACGACAATACCAACTCTTTTCCTCTATTCATCATTTGTATTCTTTTTTTCAATGTTGCTGGTTTTTAACCTATTCGCTGAGTATGACAAAGGTAGCACCCATTATAGATTAATTAACACTAAGTAGTGATAACTAGGATAATAATTTAGATTCCCAACACATAAAAATAAAATCTAATCTAACTAGGATCTGGAATATAATATGCTCATGTACTACTTCTCTAAAGTCACCACTATTAATTTATTTCCAACATGCTGCAATTATATATATTTTCAGATATACCATTTCGATAAGTTATAGCAAATTAGCCACAAGATGCTCAGAGATCCGATTTAGGGAGTAAGAATAGCCTGTCGATATTATTGAGGTACGTGAGACTCTAGTTACTATATTTTCCTTGAAGTGATCAAAATTAACTTACGCGTACAACTCATATCAAGAATAAAGACTCACATAATTAATCGACCACACATACTAAATTACACACGAAATCATTTAAACATCTTTATTCAAATTTGGTTCACAATAAAACTTATAAAATACTAGCGCGGAATCGAATAAGAACATGTGTGATGAACCAAACGAAAGTATAGAAGCAAGAACGCCGTCACCGAAAGCTCGAAACAGAGACTGGACTCAAATTCTAACTCTTTTTTCTCTAAGTGTTGCTACTCTTGCCCTCTCGTCCCTTACTATTTTTCTCTATTTAGGCTGTTGTCTCTCTTCTTCCTCTATCTTAAGATTCTCTAAGTATGTTTGTAGTTTTCTTTCTCTTTGTATAGTGTAAGTTTCTTCCTCCCCCTCCCTTCTTTCTTTCTTTCTAAGTCTTTTTTTTTCTTTTTTTCCTCCTTTCATCTATACGTATGTGTGTGTTATATATAGGTATAGTGAAGGATTGTGGTGGGTTACCTGAAAAAATGAGGGTGTGGGGGAGTTGAGGGTTTTAAAGGGTGAGGAGTTTGGACGTGTGAGAGACGTGAGGGAGTTGGGGTTGTTAGGGAGGTTGAGAATTGCAAGGAAGTTGGGTATGTGTGGGATGTGCAGGTGAGGGATTTAGGGGTGGGGGGTGTTAGTTACGGTGAAAGTATTAACTAAATATTTTAAATTAATAGAACATAAAAAGGTTAAATAGCTTGTCCTAAAAATATGACTAAAAAAAAATATTAAAATTCACTAGATTATTTATTAAATCTAAGTTAAAAGAATATAAATATTTTGTAAATGTCTTTTCATAAAAATGAAAACAAAAATAAAAAATATAATATAAAACTTATCCTAAACTCAATTTAAACTTTTTTTTTCAAATAAAAACCTTCTAAACATGAAATAAAATCTAATACAAAAGACTAGATTAAAATTTAATATTTAAAACTAAAAGTGGATTAAAACTCGGGAAGGGTCAAAAATCACGTGTCTACAGCAGGACTCCCCTGACCATGCTCAGAATGAAGAGGAGGTAGTTGAAGAAGAGGAAATGGTAGCTCCAAAGAATATGGTGCCAACATTAGATGGTGCAGCTCCGGTGCCTTTGTCTGTGGAAGTGATTCAACAAGTGTTGTGATTATTGGGTAGCTTGAATGGCACAGGCTACACTCTAGTTGTTCAGAATGTTCAGCCCACAGCCTTGCAACATCCCAGTGTTGTAGCACCAAGGATAGATGCAGGCTCCGAAACAGGGGTGTATCCCCAACAAGTACTTGGGCCAGTGATAACGGATGATGAACATGGGTTGTTCTGCAAGTTCATGAAAATAAAACCTCCGGTATTCCAAGGTACAAAGTTCGAGGATCCATTTGAGTTTTTGATAGATTGTCATAAACGCCTGCATAAAATGGGTATTGTTGAGAGGTATGGTGGAGTTTGTTTCTTTTTAGCTGCAAACCGAATCCAACCAATGGTGGAGGTCCTTTGTAGAGTGCAGGGATGCTTTACCTCCACTCACTTGGGCTCAGTTTCAGAATGTATACCTCTAGAAATATGTTCCCCGTACTTATTATGATCAGAAGAAGGATGAGTTCTTAAGATTGGAGCTGGGTAATATGTCTGTGGCACAACAACTGATCACCTCAAAAGAGGAGCGGATCAGGTACTTTGTGAAGGGTCTGGATTCTGGGATTCAGTTGGCTATATAATTTGTGGCTGTGTCTGGTAAGTCTTTTTAGGATGTTGTTGAATTTGCCAAGAAGGCTGAAGCACTTGAGAAATAGGGATAGGTAAAAGCAGAAGAGAAGAAAGCTCGAACCTCGGGCCAATTCAGTGGTACTTTCTTAAAGGAGTGTGGTTCTTCTAAGCCCTACCCTTTAATTATGCTAGTATCTGTAGGGGGCCTGTAGGGGGCCTGTCTGGGGTCAGTTATCAGCCTTCCTGAGCCGGCAACTGTACCCCTTCATCCTCTTCAGTGCAGAGGCCTACTTTGGGACCCAAATGCTTTGAGTGTGGGGGTTTGGGACACGTTAGGAGGTATTGTCCTAACATCTTGTCTGTAGGTCAATTGACTCGGCAACCGACTTCTACTGCTCTAGTTCTGGCAGGTCATAAGAACCTTTTCAATACGGTCTGGATTGCTAGCTCTCGTTCATAGTTTTCTAGGGGTGGTAACCAGGCCAACCGAAGTGAAGGACAAGTTGGTAGAAATGGAGCTCAGGATGGAAGAGGTGGCGGTCAGGATGGTGATAAGGCACATATTTACGTAGTCCCAGAATGTCCTGAGGCAAAAGCTTCCGATACTATGATCAAAGGTACTAGTCTTGTCTGTAACTGTATGGCTTCTGTATTGTTTCATCCTGCTTCTACCTTCTCTTATATTTCTGTGAAATTTCATTGGGTTGGGACTTAGATTGTGAGTATCTTGATTCTCTTATGTATGTGTCTACACCAGTTGACGTGTCTGTATGTGTTGATCGGGTGTATCATGCATGCCCTGTGATGTTTATGGGGTTTAAGACCCTGGCAAACCTAGTTATTCTAGATATGGAAGAGTTTAATGTTATATTAGGGATGAGTTGGTTGTCCCCTTATCATGTCATTCTTGATTGTTATGCCAAATTCATCACTGTAATGATGCCTGGGATGGATAAGTTAGAGTGGGAGGGTACTTTTAAGCCTAATCCTGTAAGGGTTGTGTCAGCAATTAGTGCCCAAAAGCTAGTAAAAAAGGGGTGTAGGGTATTTTTAGCCTATCTTCGAGAAGATAAATATGTGATCCCTCCTATAGCATCAGTCCCAGTGGTATGTGAGTTTTTGGAAGTGTTTCTGGATGATCTTTCGGGTATACGTCCAGACCAAGAAGTTGATTTTTGTATAGATTTAGAGTAAGGGACCCACCCCATTTCTATTCCCCTTTATCGCATGGTACCATCAAAGTTGAGGGAGTTGAAATCTCAGTTGCAAGAATTGTTAAAAATGAATTTTATTTGCCCAAGTGTTTCTTCTTGGGGTGTACCTATGTTGTTCGTGAAAAATAAAGATGGCAGTATGAGGATGCGCATAGATTACCACCAGTTAAATAAGGTGACCATTCATAACATTCCCTTGCCTAGAATAGATGACCTATTTGACCCACGATAAGAAGTTGAAGTGTTCTCTAAGATTGATTTGAGGTTGGGCTATTATCAACTCAAAATCAAGGAGAAGGATATCTCAAAGACTGCATTTCGAATTTGTTATGGGCACTATGAATTCCTAGTTATGTCTTTTGGTTTGACCAATGCCCCAACTAGTTTCATGAGCCTGATGAATGGAGTTTTTAAGTCATTTTTGGATTCGTTTGTTATAGTGTTTATTGATGATATATTAGTTTACTCCAAAAGTGAAGAAGACCATGAAGCTCATTTGCCTACGTTATTGGGGTTGCTCAAGGAGAAGCAGTTGTATGCTAAATATTCTAAGTGTGAGTTCTGGATTTCTTCAGTGTCCTTCTTGGGGGACATGATTTCTAAGAAAGGGGTTATGGTAGACCCGCAGAAGGTTGAAGCTGCTAGGAATTGGGCTAGACCGACAAATATGACAGAAATTTAGAGTTTTGTGGGGTTGGCTAGTTATTACCGTCGATTTGTTAAAGGATTTGTTGCTATTGCTTTGCATATCTTACTCAGAAGGAAGTCCCATTTGTGTGGGATGATAAGTGTGAGGAGATTTTCCAAAAGCTCAAAACCTTATTAACCTCAGCCCCGATTCTCATATTGCCTATTGAGGGTAAAGATTTCATTGTATATTGTGATGCCTCACGGTTGGGTTTAGGTTCTATTTTGATGCAGGATCAAAACCTAAATGCTTATGCCTCTCGGCAACTGAAGCCTTATAAGAAAAACTATCCCACGCATGATTTAGAATTGGCAGTTGTGGTATTTGCTTTAAAAATTTAGAGGCACTATCTCTATGGGGTGAAGTGTGAGGTGTTCACTGACCACCACAGCCTACAACACATGTTCACCCAGAAGGATCTGAATCTAAGATAGAGAAGATGGATAGAGCTGATTAAAGACTATGACATCTTAATTCTATATCACCCAGGTAAAGCTAATGTGGTGGCGGATGCACTGAGTTGGAAACCAGTGAGCATGGGAAGTTTAGCATTACTGTAGGTGTCTAACCGCCTATTGGTAAGAGAGGTACAGTATTTGGCTAGCGATTTTCTGAGATTGTAGGATACTAACAAAGGAAGGGTATTGGCACAAATGGAGGTCAGGTTCACATTCTTTGATCAAATCTAAAGCAGGCAGTTTGAGGATAAGAAGTTAAACTACCTCAGAGAAAAAGTGTTACAGGGTGCAGCAAGAGACTCCATTCTTGATAATGAGGGAGCATTGAGGATTCTAGGGTGATTATAAGTTCCTCGGGTAGGTAATTTGACCCTGACTATTCTAGCGGAGGCTCATAATTCTAAGTATTTTGTACATCCGGGTGCCAACAAGATGTATAGGGACTTGAGACAACACTACTGGTGGCGAAGGATGAAACAGAATGTTTTGGATTTTGTAACTAAGTGTTAAAACTGCCAACAGGTTAAGTACGAACACTGAAAGCTGGGTGGTACATTTCAGAGAATGCCCATTCCAAAATGAAAGTGGGAAAGGATAACGATGGATTTTGTATTTGGTCTTTAGAAGACATTGAGGAAGTGTGACTCCGTATGGGTTATTGTAGATCGGTTGACTAAGTTGGCTCATTTTATTTTGGTAAGGGTAGGCTATAATGCAGCTAAGTTGGCCAAGATTTAAGTGAAGGAGATTGTAAAGTTACATGGGGTACCGATTTTGATAGTGTCAGATAGAGGTACTTAGTTCACCTCCAATTTTTAGGAGAAATTCCAATCAGAGTTAGGATCCAGATTGGACCTAAGTATAGCCTTCCACCAACAAATCGACGGTCAGTCGGAGTGAACTATCCAAGTGCTTGAGGACATTCTTCGGGCTTATGTTATGAACTTTGGGGGTCAGTGGAATCAATACTTACCGGTGTGAATTTACCTACAATAATAGTTACCACTCTAGTATTGACATGGGCCCTTTTGAGGCCTTATATGGTAGGAGGTGTAGCTCTCTAATTGGGTGGTTTGATGTATTTGAGGTAAGGCCTTGGGGTACTGACTACTTAAGGATTCAATGGAGAAAGTAAGGTTCATTCAGGAAAAGCTCATAGCCACCCAGAATTAGCAAAAAGAGTACGCAGATAATAAAGTGAGAGATGTAAAGTTCGCAGAAGGAGAGAAGGTACTTCTAAAGGTGTCACCCATGAAGGGTGTAATGCGGTTTGGCAAGAAGGCAAGTTGAACCCAAGATACATTGGACCCTTTGAAATTTTGAAGGGAATGGGGTCAGTGGTGTACAGACTGGCCTTACCCCCTAATATGTCCGAGGTTCACCTAGTGTTCCACGTGTCTATGCTAAAGAAGTATCATGGGGATGGTGATTATCGTTGGGACCTCGAATTGTTTGATGAAGAGTTGTCTTATGAAGAGGAACCAATTGCTATATTAGAAAAGGATGTGAGGAAGTTAAAGACCCGAGTCATTCCTTGTGTGAAGGTTTAATGGAGGAACAGTACTATTAAAGAAGCTACTTGAGAGACGGAGGCAGACATGCGCAAGCGATATCTGTACTTGTTCATTGATAAAGGTACCTTTCTTTACGTTGCTATGTCTTTTGAGGGCTAATTATCATTCAGAGACGAACGAGGGGTAAATTGGTATTTAATATAACGGCCTAAATTATCGTTACGCTGAAAGAGGGGAATTTTGAGAAATTAATGGCTAGTCTAAGATTGGATAATTTTTGAGGTGCATTAGTAAAATGAAATCTGGTACTAATGGGATAGTTGGTAGCAATGTTTAATGAAATATTTGGATAGACAGCGAGTTTAGGAAGTCGTGGCAACTTTCAAAACCTGAAAAGAGTTGTAGAACTCCAGTTATAGAGTTTACCATGGAGGCCTTAGTTAACGATGTTATGATTCGTGCTGTGTATTGTAAAATGAGGAAAACTGAGGAGAGGTCCTGAGTTTCTTCATTGGACCTCTGCAACAGAAAAAGTAACCGTTGCAGCAATAACAGGAACTGCAGCGGTGACCTCCGTGAAAAGGCATGAACCGCTGCAGTAGAACTTTGACCGCTGCAATGGTGATTATCCGCTGCAGCGATAACGCGCAGTGAAATTACAGTTTTAAAAATCAGAAAATATTTCATTCTCTACTTTTTCAAAAAATGCAAGGGAGCTCTGGGGAAGGCAATTTTCAGAGGGTTTTTGGAGTTTTTCATATTTGGAGGTAAGTAATTACATTCTAGACTTGAATTTACTTCGTGTAAACTTAAAAAATACTAGAAAAAGATTAATGATGGAAATTAAGGTTTAACCCTAGTTTAAGGAAATTGGTAAAAAGTGGTGGGAATGTGTATAAATTCGATATATAATGATCCTAAGGTATTAGAAAATACTAATGGGATTAGAATTACGGTTGTTCATGCTAATTCAAGTAAAAATCCATGAGGTTAAGAGATAGAAAAACCTAAGATGGTGAAATAGGGTGAGTTTACGACTAAAATTAGTGATTTTTGATCCCTAATAGTTAAAAAGGGGATGAATTATTGAAATGAGTGTATACTCTTGTTGTTATAGATCTAGAACGAGATCGAAAGGGCAAAAGTGTGGCTTAAAGGTGACCTTGAGCAAAGAAATTGAGGTAGGTTTTGGTTTTGTTGTAGCACTTAGACTTTCTTGGCTTTATGTTTGTTTGTAAACTAAACATCTATGATTGCCTTCTAGCATGGCTTGTGATTTATGAACTGCATTTTATTTTATATGTATTGCGATGGTGTTGGATGATAAAAATGGTCTGGTACCACACCAAGATGGTTATGATATGATTGTGATAAAGGATTGGGTACCACGCCGGTACAATATGATGTGTTGATGATAAGGAGAAGAGTAAGAGATGATGCGCACATTTTGCATGCATGCACTCATTCATATGCATTGAGTGCCTTTATAATGGTTACATGTGATGATGAGTCGTTGTTGAAAGTGACTAAGTGTAAAAGCTTGTTAAAGTAAACTTGTGAAATTTTTCTTATATGATGCCTTTAGTCGTTGATGTCTTAATTATGAGTTATGTTATGATTGCTTTTATACTTGTCTGGCTTGCTTACTTGTACATTGTTGAGTTAGTCAACCTATGATGTTTACCAGGATTTGTGGTTGTACTGATGTTACCTGTACTAATCTTTTTGTTGAGTGAAGAGCATCTTCCAGTGGTTGACACGTGACCTCTGCTCTAGATAGCAGTTTAGACTTTATTTTGAGGGTGAGCACCATGACCGGGCAATCTTCAGATCTTCTCGTTGATGTTGACGTCCCTTGTTTCTGGACTAAGACGATTGTCTATTTTGTGTTTTTGGATATTTTAGTTGTTTCAAACTTAGATTAATCTTGGATGTTCTTGTACGGTGACATCAGGTCCAGGGATGCACTAAGTAGAGGTTTCTGCACTCTATTATTTGAATGTTGGTATTTGTTGATGGGTGACTTTAATTATAGAATAACTTCCTGTTTGCAATTGATTAAAACTGGGTATTGATATAAGGGAATATAAGAGTAACACTTTTATTGGTGAGAGTGATGTTAGTGTGGTTTTCCCGCTATAGGTTAGGGTGGGTGTCAATCATGATCGGTTGGGTCGTGACACGTCCCCATGGATTCCCCCCAAAGCCACTGGATTCAATTGAAAGCCGAATGGCAATCGACCCAAACCTAAATTTTTCCTATAGCGATATCATCAAGAAAAAAACTTGTCCTTTTCAGAATCAAATTCTTTTCTTCCTGGTGATGAGGTACTTCACATCATATATCTACACATTGACATTATTAATTTGTCCCTAGAAGATAAGTACAGATTGTACACCCCTTGCCATTGCTCTATAATAGTTAAAGTTTTTGGTGAAAAACTCAATCACCAATACCTAAAAACAAAGTTCTTGGATCTATGGAAAATGAAGGAAAACTTGATTCTCATAGATCTGGGCTACAATTTCATTTCTATCAAGTTTAACAATGAGGGAATCCAAACGAAATCCCTCCAAGAAGAACCTTGGTTCATAGTTGGTGACTTTCTTTCAGTTCATCGCTGGGAACCAAATTTTGTACCCAGTGAATCCAAAATTTTCTCCTCGACTATTTGGATCAGACTACCCCAATTAACCACTGAATTTTATGATCTTTCAATCCTAGAAAAGGTGGATAGAAAGATTCTGAAGTTATTAAAAGTCAATTCCTGCACTTCCTCCACCCTTAAAGGAAAATATATGAGAATTTGCGTCCATATACCTCTGGAAAACCAAGCAGGACCTCCATAACAATTGGCCACCACAAACAATCCATCTATTATAAGGAATAAGTGATCATTTGTAAGAATTGTGGAAGATTGGATCATATCTCGAGAACATGTACCCAAATCATAGAGCCCAATAAAAATGAGGCTTTAGTGTCCACCAATGTTAGAAAAATACAGGAAGATGAGTGGCAAACTGTTCTGTTCAATAGGAAAGAAATAGAGTCCAACTTAATAATAGAAATGGAAGTACATGTAAAGCCAATTCAAGCCAAAACATAATGGTAAATATGTTTGATGTGGAGACAGGTAAGTTCCTTGAAACATGTAATTTTCATTACAAAAATCTGGATGTCGGTCCTACATTCGATGACAAAGGCAAGAGCCACAAAGATCCTGACCTAACTGGAAAAGGGCTGGGTCCCAGACATTTTAAGGGATTTGGGATTGCTACTCATAACTCCTTCTTGGGCCAAAAAAAAACAAAAAATGGTCCATCACGTTTGACCCTCTGGCAATCAATAAAGCCTTGGATTATCCCCCTTTACACCAAACTTGAGTCAACCCATTTAACACATGAGTCAGGTTAATCTTTCAATCCTAATTCCACCTTGGGCTAGACCTCCAAAGGCCAAAGTTTGACCAAATCTAACTCAGATGCAAAAGAGCCCATTAAGCCTTTTTTGGAAATTCAAACTTAATAAATACTTCTCTTCTAGATCCCCCTCCAAAAGAGGAATTGTTTTAGTTTCTCGGGATCACAACCCCTCTCCCCCTTTGGTAACCAAATGTTAATCCCTCTTCCAAAAAAAATTATCGGCCAAGTCTAGTTGGACCATTGATATTGTCTGTAATAATTGGACATGAAATATCTTTTTTCATTAACTCACCATTAAATGCTACTGGTAGCATACAAGATGAAGACAACTCAGAGATGCTTATATGCTCTGGAACCATCACTTGACCTCTCATTTCAGCTCTAAAACTCCCTCCCTTTTCTACTATTGATGGTTCTAATACTAAAAATGAACCTTCCAGCTCTAAGTTCCTCCAACGCACCTCAAACTCTCATTATAGAGCCACTACCATTGACCCACCAGCCAACATCCTGGATGGAAATGAGGTTACAAAACAAAATAGTTCCTATGAGAGTAGAGGTAGAGGAGAAGTCAACAACTTTGCTCATTCAAAACCCCCAATACCTAGCTCAGGTTGTGATGGAGGACGGCCTAAATTAAGGGCTCATGAGCTTTGGACTGAACATATGGGTGACGACACTAATAAAAGTGATCAGTCAATCAACCCAGGAAAGCCTAACCCTAGAGTCTTTATCAGAAGAAATGAATCTAGTTAGCCAAAATCTACCTTGCTTTCAAGCGACAATACCATAAATGATTGCAAAAGGCCCAACTTTTCAAAAATGTCTTGGGATCCCACCTGGTACAGGCTCATGGGAACTAAATGGGACCTTTCTAACCCTCACTAACTCCGAAAATGATAGAAAGGGAAAAAACTTTAGAAGTGCTAAGAAAGAGCAACAAAAAATGGAGAAAATTCTTGCTACCCTTAAGATACCAAAAACATATCTCACAAGACTAAGAAAATCTCTATCTCAAAAAAATTTAAGGACCTAGTAAGAGAAATATTAATCGTCCTCCTCCCATAAGATATTACCAAATTCAGCATGGACATCAAGAACCCAAATCCTCAAAAAGAGATCTTTTTCAGTACTCTGATGAAACCTCTTTCAAAGAAGAAGAAATAACAAGAGACGACAAACCAGACCTACCCACTAGGGAAGGACAAGAAGGTGAGAGACGCAACCAAAACAGCAAATCAAATAATGATGAACTATATATATGGAATACTAGAGGTACAATACCGAGTTCAAATGCCACTACAAATCTTTGGTCAGTATTCACAAGCCTTGCATACTGGCGTTTCTTGAGACCAAAATGAATGATCACCAGAATCTCATAACTGAACTTGGTTTCTCTAACAAGCTCTAATATGCTGCTACTGGAACTCTGGAGGTATTGTCATTATGTGGAATGATGAAAATCTCAATATTAGTGATATTTTCATTTCTCCTCAAGGCATTCATGTTTCTATCAAGGTTAATAATCCTCCTTCTTCCTAGTTTTCTAGTGCCATTTATGCTAGCAATCTCTTTGAAGATAGGAAGAGCCTCTGTAATTAGCTTTCTTCCTTTGCTGACATTGTTAGATAGGTGGTGAATTTAATGAAATCCTCAAAGCTACTGAAAAATTAGGTGTTAATAGTATCAATAACCATAAGGCTTTTTGCTTTTGGGACTATATTAATCATTGATCTGGCGTTCAAAGTTAGCAGATACACTTAGACTAACAACAGGTATAGAAATAGACATTATCTCATCCAAGAAAGACTTGATAGATGCTTAGCCAATGAATCCTAGATCCATTTTTTTCCTGAAGCTACTGTCACTCACTTTCTTAGGACCCACTCTGATCACTGTCCTCTGTTAGTTAACTTAAAGAAAGGTCATTTGATCAATAACAAGACTTTCAGGATGGAGACAATATGGTGCTCTTATCCAGGCTTCTTGGATATAGTCAAACACTCTTTTAAAGGCAACCCAAATCTTACTGATGCTACCTCTCACTTTGAGACCAACATCAAGATTTGTAACAAAGATACGTTTGGTAACATCTTACATAAAATGAAGCTCTTAGTAGCCAAGCTAGCTGGGATCCAAAAGTTCAAAAACTACCCCCAATTCCATGACTTAGAGAAAACCCTAACCAAAGAGTTCGACAATATCCTTAGACAAGAGAATAAATTCTAAAAGCTCAAGTGTAGGATTAACTGGTTTTTAGAGGGAGACTCTAACATAAGGTTTTTCCATACTTCTACTCTACAGAAGAGAGAAAAACAATATCAATACCCTCAAAAATGACCTAAGAAACTGGGTATACTCTCATAAGGACATCACATCCACTATCTAAAGCTTCTACATCAAATTATTTACAATTGAGCACATCTCATTTAATATCAGGTTCCAGAAGAACCCGTCAAGATATGGTTCCATTCCTACTGAGGATCACACATACCTGGACGACATCCTCTTTTTGACTGAAATCATGAAAATTATATTCTCTTTTAAACCTACCAAAGCTTTTGGACCTGATGACATACTTCCATTGATGTACCAAATATTTTGGATCATTATTAGCCCTTCTCTGATTAATTTTTGCAACAACACCATCACCACTAAATCCATGGAGGAAAAGGTGAATGATACCTATCTATGCTTCATTCCCAAATGCTCCAACACAAATCTTAAGAACTTTAGACCTATTGACCTTTGTAAAATTTAATATAATATCATCACCAAAATCATTGTCAATAGAATCAAACTACACCTAGCTAATATCATTGGCCAGAGTCAAGACAACTTTCTCTCCAATAGAAGAACTTCTCATAATGCTATCATTGTATAAGGGTACATCTCCCATCTCTCTAAAATGAAAGGCAAAAAGGTCAACATGTTCCTAAAAATTAACTTGAGAAAACTTTTAACAGATTGAAATGGTCATTCATTAGAAAAGCTATTCTATCCTTCAATTTTCCTATTGGACTCACCAATCTGACAATGTCCTATGTTTTCTTTACCACCATCTATGTGCTGGTCAATGGTTGCAGAACTAAACCCTTCAAACCTTCTAAAGGTATTTGGCAGGGGGATCCAATGTCTTTTTATCTTTTCATCATGTACATGGAACTCCACTCGAGAAGAATAGACCATGAAGTAGGAATTCTCAACTTGAATCCTATCTCCATTAGCTCAGGTGCCCTAAAATTTTTAACCTATTTTTTGCTGATGAACTCACTCTTTTTTTCTCAGGTTAATAATAAAAATTGCAATACCATTGTAAATACTTTATCTAGTTTTAGTCTCCACTCTGATCAAAAGATCAACACCTCTAAATAAAAAGTCATTTTCTCCTCTAACTACAACATGGAGGATAAAGAAACCATGACTAGGCTCCTTTCTATCTCTGTTGGTGTTGACACCTAATTTTTTCCCTCCGCAATCCGAATTAATTTTGAGCTTCTTTAATTTCAAATGATTTTCAAATAATTGTGCTGCAAAGTTAAAGTATTTTCAAAATTAATTTTTAGGTGTAAATCAAAATTGGCGTCAAAACAATTATTTATATATTTTTTTGAATTAAGAAGTTTAAATTTACTTGGAATTTAATTTATCTCCATTGCAATATTTGGCCATTAGTTTAATTGGTTTAACAACTAATAGAGCTTTGTTTTGGGCCTTTTGATTTGCAATCGAAACCAGGCCCAACTTCTATTTGTGTAACCCAACCCATCTCACCTTATAACCCTTTTCTCCTTCAGCAAAACACCCGATAATAACAACAAGCGATAACATCAACACACAATGTTAAAACGACCCCTTTTTCCTCCATTCAATAGGAAATGACACCACCCTAATCATTTACGTTCTCCCTTTGTTTTTATACTGTAGTACGTGCCAAGCACGATCTTCTCACAACCCAGAAGGTTCTAGAAGTGATACGTGGTGCTCCATCAAATTTTTGCCAATTTTCCATTTTTTAAAATCATCAAAATTCATCTGAATTTGCACAAAATTGGTACAATTTCCATCTCATCCTTAACATCAACTAAAATCCCCGAAAAGCCCTCAAAAACCCCTCTCCCACATCGCCCATTTTCAAAAATTGACCCCAAATCTTGTTCTATAAATAGCTCACTATTTTGCTGAAAGAGGCAAGTCTTGGAGGTGAAAGGCTTCTGAGAAAAAGCCTTGAAGATGAGAATTCTCAAGCGAAAGGGAATTTGGAGCTAAAGATCTTCCTGTAGTTTAAAATTTTATCAGAATTCTTATAAGACTCCTTTGGGCCTAGAATTATAATTAGTAGTGGTGTTTCGGTGGTGTATAGAGGATTCGAACAATGGCTTGAGTCTTGGTCTGCTGCTCTAAAAAAGGTAACCCCTTGTTCCTTTTCTTTCTCTTTTCGTAGTTCTGTTTCTATTTCATTATTATTGTAGCGTTTTAGTTTTTCTCTCTTTCCATAGTGTGGTTGTGAAACAGTGATATTGGTGGGATTATGTATTGTAGAGGCCTTGAAGGCCATATGTTTTTCTTCATGAAGATGATGTTTGTTATATTGTTATGTTAAGTTAACGTCTTGTCTTGGTTGTTTAATTCGTTGTTTCATTTTTCTTATTTCAGCTTTGCAATCCACTGTTTCATCTTAATTTACTCGTTATGTTTCAACCTACTATTTTAGCTTGTGGTTTGATCCACTGATTTTTTCAGCTAAATATTTCTTGCTTTAAATTTTAGCTCACTGCTTTAGCTTGATGTTGTCTTGTTTCAATTTTTAGTCCACTATTTTCTTAGTGTAATATTGCTTGCTATTATTTTAATCTCCTATTCTAGTTTGATACCACTTATTGTAATTTTCTTTCTCTATTTAGCTTGTAGTGTCATCAGTATGACTACCTATTGACTTTCTTTGGCTTCTCAAATACCAAAAGAATGATGAGGATATATCTAATAGTAAACTAGAAATCCCATGATTCCTCAAGGACCATCTCGACTACTAAACACTCATTTGGAGTTTGCCAAGACAAGGATGAGGATAAGAATAGTATATCCCGCCAACTCCTCTATTTAGTTTGTTGGTTCTGCTCCTTTTTTGTGTGAAAACATGGAGTTTGATGTCTATTTTCCTTTTGAGTTCGTGTCAGGTATGTGTTCTTGTTTGAAGACTTTGGGAAAATGTAATAGTGGCTTGTTGAAGACTGTTGAACATTTAAGTGTGTCTGTTTGAAGAGAATGTTTTGATATTTGTTGTGATTACATTATGTGTATAATTTGTGCTTAGGCTAAGGATTCCCAAGGATCTTTCTTGATCAAAAACATCAAGAAAGGAGGGATGAAGTCATATTCATCTTATTTTTGAAAACAAGGTTAAGATATGAAGTAGAGCATCACAACTATCTACCTCCATCTTCAAGAGCCTACTGCCAAGGTTCTCTTTTCTGAACATTTAGAATTTTCAAGTGTTTTTTCGCCCTTGTTTGTTCAGTTCAATTATTGTACAGTAATTACCTTAAGCACCCTTTTGGCTCTAAATACCAAAAGAAGTTCATAAAGTGTGATTTCGGGGATATTCTCTTTAAAATCCAAAGAACGGATTTTTGATGAAATAAAGTCTCCATATGACTCATTCCATCTGAACCCTCTGGTTTTTTCTCACAAGGACTTGATTTGATCTTTATATGATTTCAAGTCCAAGAAAAGAAAGCTATGGTTGTTCTTTAGTAGTTACTACTTGATTCTTCCTATAGATAAAACTTTGATACATGGAATTCTTTCCAAAGGATTGCATTTCAAGTCTGTGATAATATTCACTTAGCCATGCTAATTTCTTCTTAAATTTTGATCTAGAAATTGGTTCATTGCCTAGTTTCTTCACTGTTTTGATACCTGCTGGTTTCTATGATATTGATTAGACCTTTGTGATGTTTTAAAAAATAAGCATAAAAAACTTCTCTAGTTCATTAATGAAATTAGTCCATTCATGTCTGAAGTTTCTGTTTAGTGTATGTCCTTTATTTTTGGATCGGGGATATGTTAGATTCTTCTTATCCTTTTTTTTCTCTTTGACTATTGTGAAGCAAAGGTCAAAATACGAACCTTGGTTGAAGATCAACACATCTTCAATTCTGAACTTTGGGTTTGTTTAGATTACTTCTTCACCTCTTATTCGGATGTGAAAACCATGAAGTATGCAGTGTCTTTATTTGTCACCGAATCTGTTTTCTTTTTCCAAAACTTGGATGTGTTTTCAACTTTGGCATAACTTGAATATGTATTACTGTTTTTCTACTGTCTCTTGTTACTCAAGACTGATTCAGGATATCTTGTTTTACTTGATTTTGTCATCTTATATTTTGATGAATATTAATTCCTTATCCTTTTTTTGTGGCATGTGATATTCATCCTAGTCAATTGGACTCTTCCCTTGCTTTTTCGTTGGGCCAAGCATCATAAAACGAGTCAATAATGTACGAGTTGGAGGGGAAGTAAAATTGACCTCAAATGGTCCAAATAGTAACAGTCGGTAGAGGAAGCTAAAAGCATTGACATGTTAGGCTTAAAGCCTAAATGAGAAATTGAGGCCAAAAATGATTGAGCCTAACCCAATTAATATGCAGCAGCAGCTGAAACGGAAATGGTCCCTAAAAGCCCAAGTCTAATTATCTCTTATTTGCTTATGTCTGTTTATGTTTGTTCGATTTATAGCTCTAACATTTCTTTTGTTTTAGCTTAGTTGAATTTCCTAAAGAATTGCTTATTTTCAAAATAAATTATTTTAGTTGAATTAGCTATTTAATCAAAGCTTATTTAATTCTCCCTCTTAAATTCTTGATTAAGTTTGTCTCCCTTTTTATTCAATTAAAATAAAATATTGTCACTGCTTCTTGCAAATGGGTCACCCCTTTACGCTTCCCTTTTCTTTAAAATTGGACTCTCAAAAGGTTTTTCTTATACTTGAGAGAAGTCTTGATTTAAAATAAACATTTATTAAAAGTTAGTCATTAATCGGAGTTAGTTTTTAAACAGATCGGACAACCGCAAGTTAGCGGATACTCTTGGTGCCTTAACAACCTTCCAAGAGTATTAATAGGAACCACTTACCCGAATTTCTCAAACTTAGAGATTTTTTCTATTTTAAATCTTTAAAGTTCTCTTAAAAAGTATTCTTGATTTTCCTTTAAATTAATCAAGTGGCGACTTTGTTTTAAATTGAGTTTGAAATATTTTCTTGACTTTTCAAATTCAACCAAGTCATTTTCTCTGCAAAACAGAAATGACGACTCTGCTGGGGATTCAACTAGATTCTAACCAAATGTTTTGAAACTAACTTTTATGTGACTAATTATTCGAATTTGTAATAACTAGTAACTTATTTAATTGATTTATTTGCTTACTTATTTAAATTATTGTAATTATAAACTGTTGCATTCATGGCATATTCCTCCACTCCTGGCAAATCATTAGGCATTAGGAAAAAAGACGGTTATACGAATATCTGCACCCGCCCTTCAGCATAATACCTTCACTGTCTTTGAACCGCCAAGTGAAGTAGTTGATTCGAGTCGGTCAACAGTCACTTGGTGTGTTATCCTAAAAAGTCCATTCCGGGTTTCCTGTCAATTTGAACAAACCACTCTAGTTAACTAGTATAGAGCAAAACCAAATCCTGTTGAATAGGCATTCTGACCTAAGTGATCCGATACCCAAGGTGTATCAGGTCTATTAGTGATACCACCTTGTGTCGAAAAGGGCCCCCGGTCCGAAAATAAAATCATTCCTTATTTGTTTAATTGAAGGATACGATTCCAATTAGTACAGACCGTTGTCCTTTGGGGTTGGGAAATATTTAGATAGATTCTTGGTTTGAAGATTTTCAATTGAAAGGTGTTCCCAGTTCCAAGAAGTCCGAGATTGAAGAACTTTTCATGGCGGCCTAGTTTAGGATTGTACCCCTGCGTGGGATTGATATTTATTTGTACATTCCCTTCCCTTATTTTGTATCCCCATTTTATTTATTCATAAATTTGTATAAATATGTTGTTGGGGCAATGGAACGTTTCACAAATGGCACACGCATCCTTCAATCGCTAGGCCTACCTTTGGCTCAAAAGATCACATGTATGCTAGGACGCGTTATATGTTATTCACATACTATATAAATTGCTTCATCCATGCTTGTGTGATTGCGTGTTTAATGCATAAGTTTTTCTTTAAACGTGACTTGTTCGAAGTTTTAGAATATCGTTGGGCATATAAACTCAAAATGTGAGTCTTCCTAAAGCATTTTCCCTCAAATTTGTTCAAAATCGATCAGTTTCTACTTTAAGACATTTCAAAAAGAGGGGTCATCGTCCAATTCATGTTGATCGAGTCAATGTTTTCAAATATTCAGTCATGGTCAGTCAATCAAATGTTCGATTGATAGATTTTAGGACTTCATCATTTTTAGAGGATTTTTCACAAAAAAAAAAAAAAAAGAACTAACCAAATGTCCAAACAATTTATACTCCATCATTTTCAAATGATCTTCCAACAAATACAAATCAAATAGTCAATTTGTGTTGAATCTTAGAGTCTTTGTGCCCTTCTATAAATGCATGGTTGGTTTTGATTAACAAAAGTCCCAAAACTTGTCAAATGGCCGAAATCATCCACTCATCTTTTTGAGGTGCCTCGGTCTTTGAATTTTGGACAAGTCTACGGTTTAAAGGGAAACAAATGTTGTCTGCTTTATGCATTATCTTTGATTAATTATTCTAATCAACAAAACTAATATTTTTGCCTTTTGAGTTATTCTTCTTTCTTAGAGAGGCTAATTGTGTTGGTAACCAAGATCAAGGCGAAGTAGTTTCAAAGACGTATTGCAACATGGAAGCCGGTTTGATCAATACCATCACTTCACCTGATTCAATCTCTAATGTGTCTGTCGCGACCGAGTCTACCACTTCAACAAAATTAGAACCACATTTAGAAGCCATCACCCATCTTGAAAAGTAAGTGGTTGAACACAGTTCTTGATGTTCATCAAGAAGGGCCCATACCACGTTCGAATGAAGTTGATAAGGGAAACTATTTTACCATTCCTCCATAAATTCAAGATACTCCACTCATTCATGCTCCCCTTGTGAAAGTATTTGCTTTCCCAAAGGCTCAGAATGTATCAATGACACACCATGCTCCCCTAACGCACAATTATGTTGCTCTGTGAATCCAATGGTTGTGCCGCCAAGATACTAATCTTTATGATGAGACTAAAAGAGATGCCAAGATGGTTAGTAATGAGCATTGGACAAAAAGCTCGAAGATTTGAAAATTGCTATGAGAGGTATTTACAAGCTCGATTGTAGCCACGGTATGTGGTATGAAAGTTGTGTTTATTTCATGAAATAGAGTAACCAAATACTTGAACCACGTTTGACCTGAATTCTCAAGAATGAGATACGTTGGCGGCCTATGTCGGCTTTGGTCATATTCCCTGTAAGATTTTCATTTTTCTCACAAATGGAAACTGGGGTAGAATTTTTGAGAAAATCTCAAAAATTCAACAAGAAGATGACATTTTCTACATGGTTGAATACAAGAGACTGTTGAATATTGGACAGAGGAAGAATTTATGAGAAGATCTCAAAAATTCTATACAAAAGCAATAATGTTCAAGGGTTCCTTTGAGTTCTAGACTGGGGAAGAAGTTTTGAGGAAGATCCTCAAAAATTCCACCAAGGTTACGCTTCAAGGCCATAACAGTTTGCAAGCAAAGCGCTGGAAGGAGCAACATGGCAGCAAGGCAAAGCCAACCCAATCAGCCTCTCAAACTAAGAATCTTTCTTTGAATACAGGGTTCAATGAAAGCCGATCTTTTTTATTTACTGGGGTTTTATGCAGATGAAAATAGCTAAGATCTCAAAGTTCGTAGGAGTCAAAACTCATTCCCTATAATAAGAAGTTTTATTTGGATGTAGAGAAAACAACATCTTCCTTGAAGCTAGTGGGAGAATCACAAGGATCTCCTATTTGACAAACTTCTTGGCCCAAAAGCCTGACTCTAACCCTTTTTTTATCTTACAACTTAAGAAGGATTCTAATATGTTTCCTTTTTGATTTTGCAAGAAGCGATTCCTGGAATTCATGGGAGACGACATTTGTCTTTGAAACTCTACAAGAAACCATATCCAATAGGGAAGGCAAATCAGGGTCGTCTTTGACTATACCCTTTCATTCTCTCATTTTGTGACTTTCCTACTTTCACTCGTTTCTTGTCTTTTTACAGGAGGGTCGTCCTTACCAATAGTAGAGGACGGTAATAATAATATACAGTTTCTGAAGATATTTGAGAAATTCCATAGTCTCTGAAAATATTCTAGGAGAAAACAACAAGTGGTTTTTATAGAGCAATCATGGAACCACACTTACATAAAGCAATAAGTGTCCTCACAGATAATGGAGAGGTAATGTCATCCATAAAAAATGGGTGACGATCATGACAACAAACAGTTCCCACAAGACAACTGGAGAATGCAACAATCCTTGCAAATGATCGGTAGACGCCTTTCGCGGGAAAACATCATGCTTAGGAGGCACCAGTTTGAGTTTGTCTATACCTTTTTATTACTTTTATACATATGTTTTATCATATCTGCATGAACTAAACACACCTGATTCTCATCCTTTGGAGCAAGATTCGTAGGCAGCCCTCCTCGGGTTCGGTACCTTTTATTTTTTAAAAAAAATCAATCAACATCTTTAGGATCATGTATTTGACTTGGTTGGTGCCAACATGGTTAGGAACATGCATGTGAAAAAATAAAAATAAAAATTAATTTGATAGAAAGGACTGACTTCGGGGTGAACCAGTAGATTCTTTTAGTACCTCTCATTGTACTTTTGTGACACTCGAAAATGTTGGTTGCATGCATCCAAGATAAGAACGAAACCAAACTTATTGCTTCATGTGCATTGTGTGGCAATTTTTTAGATTTAATTCAATTGCATTGCATTGTTGATCTAGAACTTGGCCTGAATATTTGTTGAGGTAAAATCCTGGATAATACTTGGTTTGGGAAAGGATCGTAGACCTTTTTGGATTCGATTATGCCTTCAATGCCTAACAAATGACAATAATCCTTAGCATGTCCCACTTTGAGCCTAAGTCTATTCTTTGGACAACCACATCTTAGCCTATACCTTTCTGAGTGCTTACACGCACTACCCCTCTTTTGGCTGACCTCCTTGAGCATGTTGCCAATATGCAAATTATAGATGAAGTTCAAGTTCAAAGTTGACAAAGGCAAACGATGCAAAGTTCCTGAGGTCAGGAATACAAAAAAATGACTTCAAAAGTGCTGCATAAGAAGAGTCAGAAACTCCCACAAAGAATGGACAAATCTCAATGAAAAACAAAGTAAGAAAATACTCCAACAAAAAGGGAGATACATCAAAGAAAAGCTCCTCAAAATGATAGGAGAAAACGCTCAAGTAAGCAAAATTCAAAAGAAGTTTGAATAAAATACAAAAAAAAGGGATAACAAAGAAGATTGTGTGCCAAAGGCCCACTACAATATTTTAGTCTTTCGGCCACCCTTGTAAATGTGGCCTAAAGTAGCAGAAAGTGTGGTCTTTGATCAAAGGCTACGCTTTTGGCCTTTAGACCACGCTTTTCCATGGGTGGGCCAAAAGGGTGTAACATTTGACTTTAGACGACGCTTTTTAAGTGTGGCCATAGCAGCTACGCTTAAAAAGCGTGGCCTAAGAGTTATGTACTTGCACACAATTGACATTCCTATAGCCTCACTTTTGAAGTGTGGCAATATTGTATAAATAGAAAATAATGATTTTGGTTTGCATATATATAGCCAAAAATTATATATATACACATACATATATAAATGATCTCAAACACCAAATTATCTAATAAACATTCAAATGTATAGATTCAAAATTTATTCAAATTATTTAACCAAACCAACTTCAAAAATAACAATTTCAAAATGTACGAACACATTCTTTGATCAATACACAAAACAAAATGTATTCTAATATAGTTCAAAATAGTTAAAAAATGGATCTTCATCTTTCACTTCAAAAGGTCGAGTTGACTTGTGGCCACCATTCAAATTCGACCACCGACATTTCCCTACACATTCAAAATGAAATTAAAAGTTAGAAAAAAATCATGTTTGACGCAACAAGACCAACTAGTGATAACAGGAAAATTATACTTCCTAGATTCTGGCTTCTACTTCCTAACCAACAAGGCTAGCTAGATTCTGGTTTCTACCAACACATATTGAAACAAAAATTAACTACACAGTTCATCAGTGCATATAAAAAAGTAGATGGAACCATGTCCGGCATATAAAACAAACAATTACATAGTGCATCAGCTGCATCATGTCCAACACCCAAAGGCATTGAATCCTCCCAAATAGTTAAAAACTGATGGAAAACACACATTGAAAACAAAATCAAAACCAAAACCAAAACCAGATGCACCCTTGCAGTCCCTATTTACAAACCAAAACCAAAACCAAACCAAATGCACCTTCTCCTGTCCCCATTTACAAACCAAAACCAAAATAAAAACCAAACCAAATATACCTCCTGCAGTCCCCGTTTAAAAACCAAAACCAAAATCAAAACCAAAGCAAAACCAAAACAAAAACCAAACAAAAATCAAAACCAAATGCACCTCCTGCAGTCCCCATTTACAAACTAAAACCAAACCCAAACCAAATGCACCTCCTGCAGTCCCCATTTACAAACCAAATTTGACTGGCTTACTTCAGAAAATGGAAGTTAAAACCGCCAAAACCCCACCTCTGGCTTGTTTGTCAGCAAGTAATATCTCTAAACTACTACAGGGTTGTTTGTCTCTTTTATATCATTACCGAATACTCATATGCCCTTACTTTCAAGAACTTACCTGATTATCACAACCAATACATATGAGGAAAAAATTTCAAATAAAAAAAAGGTCAATCTGTAGTATGGGTTGTGTTCCAATATATTAAGTCCCAAGCAGCACTAACATTTATGAAACTCAGCCTTATTTACAACTAACCTGCATCATAGTTCAAGTATTCTGTTACACCAATAGTCTTCATAAGAGTCCAGTTTTCACCCGTTCATAACTGTCTAGTTCGAGTATTTACCTTTTCTCTTCTTCTGGATTTGCTTGTTCTTCTGACAACAATACTAATGAAAGCACCTGCTCCCAAAACTATAATGGAACTAACAGCAATGACAACTACTACAACTTTTCCTGTAATATGGTGATTTAAAAGTAAATAAAAGAACCATTACTGAAATGGCTTCCAATATTAAGTTGAAAAATCAGAATTCAATATCAGATACACCAGAGAAGTAAGAAAAGACATTGAACTCTTCCACAAGTGCCATAATTTAAGAACTTACGCTTTGGGGCATCGACTCTACAAATTACTAAGCATAGAACATATCTTTAAATTGTAATGTGATTTACCTTATTGTCAGGACAATGACCATTAGTCACATTAGCAGTCCCCTCCAAAAATTTTGACCTGCCAAAACAGAAGAACAAAACAATCCTAAACTATATAGAACATCAAAATACTCACCAAACGATCCAAACAAACTAGAATCAAAACTGTGAACTTTATAATTAATCTCACAGAGCAACTGCAGTTGGTTGTCCTTGTTAGTCATGAGTGTAATAATCTCCTTGAGTAATTGATCTTTATATATAAAGGGTCTTGAATCCACGATCAAAATTTTTGAGCTTGGAGTGGCAAATGAATCTACCATCATAATGAGCATAGGAGGGTATACTTGAAAGAAACATATGTCTTTATAGAACGATGTATTACCTTACTCATAGCTAAGAAGGAGATTACTCAACAAAAGCACATCAAAGAAGAAAAACTAAGGGGGAGGGGTACAAACTTACTTGTTTCATAGGCAGGAAAAAAGGAAAAAAGATAGAATCATTCCTATGTTCTTCATAATCTTCTGAGAAAGCATTTGGCAGATATGTGAAGCATAAAAAAGAAACAGAGAAGATCAAGAATGTAAAATTAGCTAGTTTTTTATGAGAAAACATTTTACACTACAGTAATATAACTATTGCAAACGCTTGCTATTGAGCAATATCAAGAAGCACATCTCTTGTTGCATAGAGGTCATTTAGTGCCCGTTTGGCCATGAGAATTTTTTCCTTTTTTCTAAATTTTTTTCACTTTATTCCAAATACAACTTCAAGTTAATGTTTGGCCATGAGAATTTCAAATACAACTTGGAGTTGTATTTCGAAAAGTGAAAACAAGTAAAACTTGTTTTCACTTTTTTCACTCCTATTTCTCTCAAAAAAATTCAAGAACTCCAATTTATATTCATGGCCAAACACAACTTCAACTCCAACTCCAAAAAATTGTTAGTTTCATGGCCACACGCCTACTTATTTTACTAAAAAATATTCCCACAACATTAGTTACAAGTTGTGTTCCTGGCTGCACTTACTCTTGCCCTGCCAATGATGGAAAGTTGCAGTAAAATAAATGATAATTGTGTCCAACAGTCCCTGGCTAATTCTACTAGCATGAAAATGAAGAATGTTCATAGTGATCCTCAGAGGAAGCTAACTTCAGAATATTCCTCGAGACATTTCGCTTGTATTGCATCTACTTTCTATGAAAAGGCAAATATGCAATAATTCCTATCATTTTAGTGCCATGTGTCTATCATATTAAGGGATTTAATGTCTTAAGCTTAAGTTTTACTAAAGACTACATGTACTTAAACTTTGATCAATTCTTTATAACCTTGCATCAAAAAAGTCAAAACATTTACGTATATTAGAATATGCAAGAAATCATACAACAAAGTGTTACAATGACAAACTATAGCTATAAGAAACTATGATGTCTTCCATTTTACTGCGTTCTATGGCTACAATAACAACTAGCATCAAGTTTTCTCATCAAGAAGTTGAACCAACAAAGAATTATGCCCCTGAGAGCCCAATCTTTCCATTTACAACAGAGTGATTTCTTTATTCTGGCATATCTTTATATCCCACTGGTTATTATTGGATTTGCACTATTGGTCAAAGCCCTCAAATTAATAGTTTTAGAACAAAAATCATCTCAAACAACATATTTGACATATTTTGTTGGTGGATTTGAAGTTGACAACCTCATACGTGAAGTTTTCCAAGAGCCCACTTAATTAGTGTGACTTTCTTAAATTATTTCAATACCATGCACTATCTCGTTTATAAATCCTTTCTAGGGAATTAACTAGTTTTAAAATAATGGAGATTTTAAGTTCTTAACATAATATCTTCTGCCTGATGCACTATTTTTGAGGACCATAAGCAACTATTACCACATGTTTGGTGGAAAAAATAGGTACATCAAACAATATCACATAACTGGAAGCTTCCCCTATGAAATCTTATCAACATTTCACATATCACTGAAAATAATATGGCCAAATAGTCGAAGATGCAATAGAGCATAATTTTGTCTTCTTTTCTAGACACATGATCAGATGAAAGGAAAGTTTCTTCTTGTAATTTAGCTCATACCAATTAGTCTTATCCATATATATCAGTAATCATGTGAAACCACAAAAGATTAGACACTTACAGATGTAAATTACTGACATACCTTGAAGTTATTGTCAAAGGTTAGATAGATAAGAGGAATACAAGAACCTAAACAACTTTACCGCATAATAACAGTTATAGAGGTGAGAAGATGTCAAACGAGAATCTTACCATCTGGCGATGAAGAAATGTCGAACTGAGAAGATGTCAAACCAGAATTGAGAATCTATTGCATTTTGAAGGTGAAGGTAAAATCCTAGTATCTTTCTTTGGACAAGTAGGTTCTCTTGACTTGTTTGATTTCCTCCTAGCTTCGGTTCTTTCCTGCTATTTTCATAGTTTAGACAATGAAAAGGAAGTAAAAATTTCATGAGAGAAGGAAAGGAAATAGTCACCGAGCTAGTACCAATTAAAGGCATCTCTGAGTCACTAGCAGAAGACCAAAACCAACAGCGATTTATCTTACAAAAAGATAAGTTAAGTACCTATTTTCTTCTACATCCAGATTGCGTAAACTCAATGATTCCATTCAACAGTTTTTCTCTATATTCAGATTGCATAAACTTAATGACTACATTCACACTCCATTCTGAAACACTCTGAATATGTGGTGAGACGGCCAATAAAGCTTCAACAGCCGTCAGACTGCCTCTTGTAGCTGCAACATGCATTGGCTTGTTATGATCTTGTAGAGACAGCAAAAGCTATGTCGGTATCAATTAGCCGTCCTTGCGGAAGTCACTAATTGATTTTTTTCCAGTGACTTGTTCAAAAATAATAAAGTTCATGACAGTGGAAATCATCTTTTCAACAATTGAAAGAAGGACTCCTTGAACATTTCTTCCAGATGTTAAAACAACAAAGAACATTATATTCTGTTAGATTTTTTTTTCAATTACCTCATCAGCGGCATTAGGATCAGCTCCAGCATGTAGTAAGTAGTTAATAATTTCTGCACTACCACTATAAGCAGCAATGAGCAAAGGAGTTGCTTCACTAGTCCTAACATTGGCATTAGCCCCTGCCTGCATGGTAGCACAAAAGAAGTCAAGCCTTGAGTAGACAGACTTAACGAAGCAATATAGCAAAATCCAAAGCAAAATGGAAAATTGAAAAAGACAGTCCCATAAGTGAAATAGATGTTCTCGCAAATAACAACAATTCCAATATGGTGTAGCATATGTCAAAATTGCTTCAGAAAGAACATGAATTTTTATTTTTACTTTTACTTTATGGATACGTGGATATAAAAGATTCTTTTCTACCCAATATACCATATTAGAGTATGTAAGCACTGTTTTCTCCAGCAGGTAATGGATGCCTTACTTAGTAAACTATCATGAATTAAATCTTCATTTCAACAAACCATGCTCAAAGAAGGAAATATAAGAACCAAATGTGCTAGCTATACTCTGTATTTCAAAAGGGTCTAAAAATAGAACGTACATAACTTCAAATGGAATATAACAAGCAGCAGCACAAGGGGGATGAACTACTGTATACGTTTCCTAGTGTGCCTAACAATAGCTATGAACAATCGGGACTACACAGATTCCTTTTTGCAAGTCGAACCCAGCATGCTTTAAATTCTATTCACTTCTCATTTCTTGAAATATTTCTTTTGGGCTAATAGCACTTTTAATTACCCGGTTATTGATAAATATTGATACAAGTTCCTACGATAGTAATGTTAGTTGACTTATTGATATACATCATAAATAAAAAATAACTCTAATAAGCAGAAAAAATTTATACTTAAATAATTAGCCAAGAGAAAAACTGTGAACCAACATATATCCCTCAAAATTCCATCAGAAGGAAATGGGCACCAAGGAGGAAATGGAGGAATATCGAAATAAAAAAATAATAGCTAGAGGCCAGAGAAACTATGAAACTAAGAAGAGAAGCCGAGATAGAGCAATAATCCAGCAACATGACCTAAAACCAAACTCAAGGTGGATTATTGTTAAACTCTCATTATGGTGGATTACTATGCTGCTCTTTCTTAGTTATTGCTTTATTCGAGAAGAAAGTCAAGTAATCATTATTTAGCTAATCTATAGACACATAAAAAAGTGGGAAAAAAAAGATAGACCTATAAATTCATACCCGTGGCTTTGCTGAAGTTGAACTTTTCCATTCTTCCCTACATCCATACTGAAAAGAAACTGAAAATATTTCAAAATTTGAAATCAAGTAACACATATTGTTTTCCCTCTTCTAAATTATGAAGAACACATCAAACTAATCAGCAGAAACTTGGAATAATACCAAGTTGAAAAAGAAAACCCATAAATTTTCGACCAGAAACTCATCAATCTGGAATTAAATCAAGAAATTTTAGATAAAATATACAAAAACAGTACATCCAGATTCCAAAAAAGAAAAGAAAAAGGAATTGACCTCATGCTCAGACAAGGGTTTGCACTGCATAAGCTGAGCAGTTAGTTCATAAATATTTTCATGAGCTGCGCTCAATGGCACCGGATCCATGCCCATGCTCATCTTCAGACAATAAAGAGCTTTTTTAGCGTTAAGTCCAGACTTGGGCTTTTTCTCTGAGCAATGAAATTAGATAAAGGGTTAAGAGGGCCACAAAGAAACCAGAGAAAATTGAGGAGGAGGTGATAAAAAAGTGTTGAAATTAAAATTGGTGGCAAGTTTGATCAACTCAAGTCAAATTTTTTATTAATTAGTGATTAGGAAGTTGCTGCAACAACTACGATAGTTGCTGCAGTAACAGTCGAAGTTGTTGCAGCAACTATTGAAGTTGCTGCAAGTTGCTGCAGCAACTTCGGTAGTTACTGCATGTCATTAAAACTAATGACAAAATTGTCACCTCTACTCAATAATTAAAACTTGTATCACCTTTTTTTAATTTTCAAACTTTTTTGTCACCCTTACTAAACTTGTTAGAATGAAATTTAGGGCTAATACCTTGCCTCTTTTAGAAATTGGGGGAAAATAGATACGTGGAGGGAAAATTATAATTCTGGTCAAAATTTTATGAGAACTAATAGGCAACACTTACAAATCGTTGTTTTAAAAGTTGCAAATACTGCACACTTAAAAGTGTGGTTGTATGTACGAACAAACGTTGTCAATTATTTTATTATTTGACAATGCTTATAAACTGTAGTCTATAATACTATAGAGCACGCTTTAAAAGTGTTGCCATTGTTTCTGTGGCCAAAAGCTCTATACAAAGGCCACGCCTTAAACACATACCCTTAGACAGTTTTGGCAACACCTTTCAAGTGTTGTCCAGATTTAGTGTGGCCATAGGCCTAAAATGTTGTAGTGGCATAGCCAAATGTCAAAAGCACAAAATCAGTGCAATGTTCAAGGAGGGATTAAGTCACTTTTACCCCAAATCAATATCCTACCCTTCCCTAAATCGACATTACAAGCCGATAACAAGTCCTACATGATCTCATTTTGAGCGTTCCCACATTAGTGGAGACTTACATGAAGGTCAAGCATATAAAATAATTGCATGCTTTGAACATCCTTCGGAGTGTGAAAACACTTTGCAAAAGTACTCAAATCAAATACTTCAAATGAGTGTAGAATAGGACATTCTTTGTGGTGAGGGCACTTGAACCATGAGGATAGGTGTAGTTCAAAACCTTTGTTTGAAGCAAGATGAACAAATCTTGTCGATACTTAGGTATATTTGAGGTACTACTCGAAGCTATTCGAATAATCATGAAGCAGTCTCAGTTAAGAGAGAAGCAAATGAGAAGAATTTTTATGCAAATACTAATAGCTGGTACCGATTGCAGTCGAGATTTGATTCTCTTCACTCATTTTGAAAGTGGGTAGACGCCCACCTTTGATATCTGTCAAAGTAAATTGCTATTCCCTAACAAAGTTACTTTTTTTTATTTAGGTTGTCCGCTCTAAAAACGTGACTAATAGGCCAATCTTGCAAGGGTAAGATGCCTATTTTTGCTAAATTGGGCCATCCACCCTAAAAGCATGACCAATAGATAAATCTTGTTAATCTTTTTTTGGATTCATGTTATGCCGCATTTGCTACTAATGATTTCATTTCAGGTTTTTACACCAAAAATTTGAAACTACGTCTGATCTGATTCCTAGCTCAATAGGATATGTAGGCGCTGTAATGGCTTGGTCATGTTCCCCATAAGATTTTTGTTTCTCTTCATCAGAGGAACTGGGGCAAAATTTTTGAAGAGATCTCAAAAATATCATCTACAAGATGATATTTTTTTCCAATAAGTCAGGGTTTGAGATCACGATAAAATATCCTCAACCAGAGTGTTAAGTTTGGAGAAAGCTTAGAAATTACACGAAATGTCAGTTTTCCCCATCAAGATGGGATTTGCCTTGAAACTTGTAAATGGCATAAAAAATTTTAGGATAACCTCAAAAATTCCACCAAAGCATCATCAAAAGGCCATTCGAAAATCACATTATCCCTCCGACGGACCAATAGATCCTATCGATGGATCAACCTTTGATTCTTCCAACGAACAAATGAAATTGTCCCTCCGACGGACCAACAGATCCTACTGATGCATCAACCTTTGGTTCCTCCAATGAACCAATGCAACTATCCCTCCAACGGACCAACTTATGGGTTCCTCCGACGAACCCATGTAATTATCCCTCCGACGGACAAACTTATATTTTATAGGTTCCTTCAACAAACAAACGCTATTGTCCCTCTGATGGACCAACATACATGTTCCTGATGGATCAATCTATGTCGCTCTGATGGACCAATATATCCACAGTGATCCTCTCAAAGGGACGGTATTCATTCCTTAATAAATCTTTTAAAATTTTTGTCTTTAGTTTTGCCTAAAGTCGCTAGCTAAAGTGGAAATGTCTCTACTGACTGTGCGCTCCAAGTGCAGGTACACACAGGTCATCACATATTTACTTTTGCTAAGAGGGCCATGATATATATATTGCATCAAAATTGAAGGAGGCCGATGTCAAAAAAGGATATCCAAGTCACATCAAAACTGAAGGAGGCTAGTGTGCAACTGAAGACCCATTATATCCAGTATAACACAAAGGTGGAGGATTCTAGATTTGAGGGTATTAGGGCATGATATCTAATATAGCACAGAGGCAGAAGAGTCTGGCGTCAAGGGTATATCCAAGTCACATTAAAACCAGAGTAGGTTGATGTGCAATCAAAGACCCATTATATCCAGTATAGCACAGAGGAAAAGGAGTCTGGAATCAAGGGTATTAGGGAATGATATCCAATATAGCGCAAAGGCAGAGGAGTCTGGCATCAAGAATATCTCCAAGTCGTATCAAAATTGGAGAAGGCTGATGTGAAATCAAAGATCCATTATATCTAGTATAGCACAGAGGCGAAGAAGTATAGGATCGAAGGTATTAGGGCATGATATCCAATATAGTGTAGAGACGGAGGAGTCTAGCATCAAGGATATCTCTAAGTCGCATTAAAAATAGAGAAGGCTGATGTAAAATTGAAGACCCATTATATCCAGTATAGCGCAGAGGTGGAGGAGTCTGGCATCAAGGATATCTCCAAGTCCCATCAAAACTCGAGGAGGATGATGTGCAATTGAATATCCATTATATCTAATACAGCGCAGAGGCAAAGGAATGTCCATAGTATCACCGAGAGGGCTATGGCATATTCATCTCCATTACATATTCATATCATCGCAGAGAGGGCCATTGCATATCCATTTCATATCGTTGCCGAGAGGGCCATTGCATATTCATAATCATATTCACTTCACCGAAAAGGCCATTGCATATTCACAATCATATCCATATTCATTATATATTCATTGCATATCATTGCCAAGAAGACCATCGATCCATCCACCTCGTTACAGTTGGATAGGCCTAAGAATTTCTATAAGCCGCCTCTTAGCCAAAGTCGGATGATGCGCAAGACTTACCCAAAGCAATAAGATCAGACAGTTGTAGGGACCGTTCTATTCAGAATGTCATCGGTGTCCAAAAGGGCCACCCCATTTTGAAAATGTTCAATTGCCAAAAGGTTATCATATTCAAAGAATTCTTATTTCCATATCATTATGGATAACCAAGAGGGTTAACATATCAAACAGAAGATCAGACGGTTGCAGGGACCATCTTAATCAAAATGTCATCGGTGTCCAAGAAGGCCACCCCATTTTGAAATATTTTCAAACGCCAAGAGGGCCATCATATCGAGCAACCAAGATGGTTATTGCTGTAAAAAGTTGTTATCTTCTAAAACAGGCACAAGAAAGAATGACATCACTTTTTAGAAACCAACCTACGCGAAGGTATGGTGAAAGAACTATCTACCCTTTGTGAATTACATTTTCACTGACATTCTTGTTTCAGCTTTTGTCGAGAACATTCGAGAGGATGAAATTCTCAATCCAAAATCACAGGTTTATTCCAAGAAAGATCAACTAAGAGAATGAAGGGAATAAACAAATTTATCAAAGAAAGTGACATACATATAGTATGATAAAGACTGCGTCAAGAAGGATGTAGCACAATATGGAGTTAAGGTGAAGAAATGATCTCTCCACACGAATTAATTTTACTAACAATCTTGTTTCAATATATTTTCAATAGCATTCGAGAAGGATGAAAATCTCAAACCAAAACCACAGGTGCGGACGACTCCAAAAAGGACGCAGCACAACGTGGAGATTTTTCTTAGAAATAAATCGGGACGCAGTTTGAAGAGGAATATCAAACTCTTTGGACATGAGCTAAAAGGAAGATTTCCACCACCATCGAACTATCAAACCACGCCCCTATTAGAAGGCATGTGGGCATTTCAAAATATTTTGGTTTCAGTTTCACTTTTAGGATATTTCTAAACTCACACCGAAGGTAACTTTCTCTTTCCTTCAAATCTGAGTGACAATACACCTCGAGCTTTGGAGACTATGTCCAGGTAAAATCTTACATAAGGATGTGAAGGCCCCATATTTTGTAATTAAGATAATTACAAGTCTTTTATCCCTAGCTCAACTGTTTGTCACTCATCCTAAGCCAAAGGTCGTCTGAAATAAAAGACTACCTTTTACTATCGATCGAGTCAAACTACAAGCATTCTGATTTTCTGAATCTCGGGGATATGTAGGTTGGGTTCTTTGTTGAAAACTCTACTGCTTTCCATACCCCAGTTCTCTTATTCCCCGCTTTTCGGTCTCTTTAAAATTCAAAACTGGGATATCTTGTGAATTGTTTGAAAATCGTGCTTATAAATCAAGCATTATGAACTACAAGTTTCCTGAATTCTCATGTAATTTGAGATATGTAGGAAACCCGATACCGAAGTTCTGCCATAATTCCTTGAAATTTATGTGTAAACCAACCGCTTTCAAGAGACAAATTTGCAATCGGACAAAGTTAGAATTGTCAAATTCCCTGTGTACAGAGTTACTTGCATCCACCCTACCCAATGGAAGGGGCAATTGTTGACACCTAATTTTTGTCCTCCCCGATCCGAATTAATTTTGGGCTTCTTCAATTTCAAATGATTTTGAAATAATTGTGTTAAAAAGTTAAAATATTTTCAGAATCAATTTTTAGGTCAATTTTGTCAATTCTTAAGTAAATTCTATACTTCCATATTTTAATTAAGTAATTTTGGTTAAAGCAAATTTTCAAGATTTAATTCTTGTCAAAATGACATTCAAATTGATTTTGCTTTAAAACAAGCTAAATTGAGAATTTAGTTGCTTTTGTTTTCAAAATAAATCAAAATTGGCGTCAAAACAATTATTTTTTAATTTTGTTGAATTAAGAAGTTTAAATTTACTTTGGATTTAATTTATCTCCATTACAATATTTGGCCATTAGTTTAATTGGTTTAACAACCAATAGAGCTTTGTTTGGGCCTTTTGATTTTCAACCAAACCAGGCCCAACTTCCATTTGTGTAACCCGACCCATCTCACCTTATAACCCCTTTCTCCTTCAGCAAAACACCCGACAATAACAACAAGCGAGAACATCAACACAGTGTCAAAACGACCCACCCCTTTTTCCTCCATTCAATAGGAAATGACACCGCCCTAAGCCTTTGCGTTCTCCCTTTGTTTTTGTACTGTAGTACTGATGTTGCCAAAAATATACCTCCAGAAAAGTATAATGCGGTCGATGTATCAAATATAGAACCCAACTAGGTTGGGGTCGATCCCACAGGGAATAGGATGAAAGTCTGTCGAATGCTAGTCTGAGTAATTGGCAAGTAAGTAAAACTGTGTGGGGGGGGGGGGTTGTAAGCAAATAGTAACAGTAACGATTGTTGATTATTGAAATTGTTATCAATATGAGAAATACAGTAGGACTATGATCCCCAATGATTCCTTAACTCCACCGGTTGCTTGTGCTGGCAAAACTGTCCCGCTGCGTTGCATGCAAAATCTAACAAGATATGTTCATCTAAATGTCTCTCGACCTTGGTTAGATGAATTTTACTCTTCACCTCTCGGTCTCCGAGTGTCGCACTACTAACCCTTGTTTTGGATCTCAGATAACTATCCCTGTTACGACTCAAGTTATTAGATGAAGGTTGATAGCTTCAAATTTCTGTTGTTATTTCCTTTTCCCAATCTCTACCTCTCTCTCGAGCAAGTCTAGAATACAAGCGAGTTTCTAACATTTGTAACCGTTAGAAGATCAATCACAACGAAATAAATAACAATACATGCATTCACAACGGTTCAGAATTGCTTTACACTTAACCCGTTTCATTAATTCCTCATGGTTCACACAACCCTAGTTGACGGGTTTAGCTACTCATGATTGCAAGAACACAAGAAGAATTCAATGAAGAAAACATAATTGTAAACTCACAATAAGAAGAAAACTCTGAAATCTCGATATGAATAAAAATCCTAGAATTGGTGTTCCAAGATTACAAAATCAATAATGTGTTTATGAACTCAAAATAATGAAAATATATCTCCAAAAAATGTAATGACCAACCCCTAAACATAGGACAATATAGGGGTATTTATAGATATAAGATGAATCCTATCCTAAACAAAATAAGAAAATAGAGTCGGCACTTTTCCACGGTACCGACCCAAGCCACTTGGGTCCATATCGTAGTAATCAGGCTATTTCAACTAACTGCAGGATTCGACCTATGGCACAGACCCACGCCACGTAGGTCGAGTCATGTGATGTGGGTCCTGTCGTGGGTCACTCCTCTGGTGCAGGATTTGGCTCTTTCGTCTTCAGATACTTCGTTGTCGAGCATGATTCTTCCTTTTTGTCCATTTTGCCTCCAAAAACCTATTCTCTTGCAATATAGAATAGAAAACACATCATACCAACCAAACATACCCAAACTATTGCATATTTTCTTTGTTTTAAGCATCGAAAGTGTCATGAAACCACGGCACATCAACACCCTCAACTTAGAATGTTTGCATGTGCTCAGGCAAACAAAACAACATAAACATATACGATGCTTAACTAAGAGAAATCTAAGAGACCTACGGCAGTTGACTCATTGCTTTTGGCACCAAAAATTTTCAAACCTCTTCTATTTGCAAATCAAAACTACGGTGTGTATACATGCAACATATTATCATGACACAGCAGGGATCAAATGATGGCATCAGATTATGAACAAACAACTAAGCATATATGAAAATGACATTATCCAAACAAATAGCAGCTAACAATGCAACCCATGTGCTCTCACAACAAAGAAGTCCCATACACTGACAGTATACTAATGAATATCAAAGTAGGGATTGGGTCAAAACACTCACTCTCAAAAAGAAGTTCAAACAATGTGTATGAAATACCATAGGCTTGCCCTTATTTTCTATGCCTTAATTTTTCAGACAGTTGGACTAGGATCACTATAGGACTTTCATCATCTTGTAATGTAGGCTTGGGGACGGGTATGGTGCATATGGATATAGTGACTCAACCCTTCTTGACACTACACTATTTTTGGTTCCACTTTCCAACCATTCTCATTTTATCTTCCCTTATTCACCTTAATTTATTTTCAGATTTTTGGGTGTGATTTTCTTCATACTTTCAAAACACATTTTTTTTATTTATTTTTTTCTCTTTTTGCAATTTCTATTTATTTCATTCATTTTTTTTTCTTCTTCACAACCAAATCTGTTCTCTTTTTGTTTCACTAGTCCCTTCTTCATACCCAAGTTAAACTACGTACCTCTATAATAACCACCCTCAACTTAGGCGATTTGCTTGAGTTGAGGTACACAATGTTCCAAGGAGGGACCAGGGTCAAGACAGGTTCATTGTAAGTCAAAATGTGAAGGTGAATAGGCTAATGAAAGAAATAGGTCAGTTAAGGCTCAAAATCGGAATCAATGGATATTAACTTCATTTGGTCAGGCATTTTAGGCTAAAAGTGGACTTATTCAAAAATGGCCTATCATCCTTTCCTAACCACTATCCTATAACCTAGGCAAAACTAACCGGGTAAGTTCTGGATTGCACACACAAAGTGAACTAGATAATGACCTCACACACACATTACACAGGGTTACACTATCAACTACTACCTATCCAGTTCATGCATTGCTAGCTGCTATCATGTTGCCTATAATACTAATGTCATAAAAAGATCCAACAGTTGTCACAAATTATCATGCTACACACACATTCCAAAACAAAATTTTCTAGGAGGGGTGTCCTTTAAACAATCAAAAAGCATCATTATCATTCAAAATTGGACTACACTAAGGTTCCCCTATTTTTATCCTAATTAAACATGAAAACACGTAAATAATATAAATAACAACCTAAACATTCCGGTTTTACTATGATAGCACTTGAGGGAAAAGAAACACGACAACAAAAACCCTCAAGAGGACGTATAGACCCACAAGTACCTCCGCCCCCACCAAATAAGCATGCATTGTCCCTAATGCATTAGACCGAAGTAAAACAAGGGAGTTAGGAACATACCTGTGGCACCCTAGGTGCGTGGGTCTAATGTCGATCAAACTAACAAAAATCAAAACAAATATAGGAATAACAGGAAATCTTGGGTTGCCTCCCAAGCAGTGCCTGATTTAACGTTGCGGCATGACGCGGGTGTCTTGATTACTTAGACTTTATCAAGATATCCCTTGAATTGGCCTCCAGGGTCATCTAAAATATTTATTACCAAAACCACCCTCATGTCCTGTGGCTGTTTCAGAGTTCTGTAAACATTGAACTTGACTTCCTTATTATTCAACCTGATTTTCAGCTCACCCCGCTCCATATCCACCAATGCTCTATCGGTGGCTAAAAATGGTCTCCCCAAAATTATGGGCATCTCAAAATCGACCTCACAATCTAAGACAACAAAGTCAGCAGGAAAGATGAATTTTTCAACCTTGACCAAAACATCAAATAATATGCCCGCAGGCTTCTTTATCATATGATCCGCCATCAATAACTGCATCTTTGTTGGCTCGAGGGTTCCCAAGCCTAATTTCTTGAATACTGCCAGCGGCATCAAGTTAATGCTTGCACCTGGGTCACACAAAGCTCTGGCAAAATTAACTGACCCAATTGTGCATGGAATTGTGAAGGCATCGGGATCATCTTTCTTTTGCACAAGAGAACGAGATACAATTTCACTATAATGGTACAAATTACCAATAGACTCATAACTGACAGTTCTCTTCTTTGTGACCAACTCTTTCATAAACTTTGCATATCCTGACATTTGTTCCAGTGCCTCCACCAATGGAATGTTTATAGAAAGTTGCTTTAATATGGACATGAACTTATTAAATTTTCCATCCTCCTTCTTCTTCTTCAAGCACTGAGAGAATGAAGGTGGATGCTTAGGAATGGGGTTTAGCATTTGTGGGGCTTCCTTTTCTTTTTCGTTTTCAGAATTCACCTTATTTTCATTAGTCTGAGGCTTTTTAACTTCTTTCATGATCTCCGCACTAACAGTTTTATTTTCATCCACCTTTTTCTTTAGACGTTGAGGAGAAGGTAGAGAAAGTTTTGGAAATGAAACATACTTCTTTAGATCTTCCTTTAACTTTTTCGTGGCAATCGTTTGCTCTTGCAGTATAGCATGAACACCCTCAACTTGTTTGGGTGCCTCAATGAGAGTCTTCCCACTTCTCGTTGTGATAGACATACAATGAGCATTTTTTTATTGGGTTCTGAATGGTGTTGCTTGGAAATGTATCTTGTTGACACTGATTCAATGTTGTAGATATTTGCCCGAATTGTTGCTCCAGCTGTTTGATGGTTGTCGAGTGAGACTCAACCTTTTGACTTATTCTCAAAATGTCTGCCCTAATCTTCTTCAAGCAATTCTCTTGGCTTTCTAACACCTTGACCAGTTTATTAAGAAGGGCTTCCATCCTCGAATTTCCAGACTCATCATTACGGTTCCCTGTGGTACATAAACACCACTCCTCTCTTTGTAATCATCCTTTTGCCTCCAATCACTGTCACAATCCCGGTCTCTGTCTCTGCATCCTGACTTGTTATAATTGTCTCCATAGTAGTTCCGACCTTGATTCTCTTGACTCAAGTTCCAAGAGTCTTGATTAGACCCTTGACCCTTGGCTCAAAAATCCGCCACCTATCGATCCAAGTACTTAGCCTTCTCATCAGATTCATAATTGTCATGCCTAGGTGTTTTGCCTTGTGCACCTACGACATGCACCTTTTCAGCACCTCTAGCCGCAATCTGTTTGGCTAGCAAGCCAATTTCTGTCCTCAACTGTGTGATCTCTTGAGCTATAGATTCATCCAAGCCTGTTGTGCTGTTGAGGCTCCGATAGAATACATCCCAACAGGTGTCTCTACCTCCCGAGTATGTCATCCTCGGTTGGTCTTAGTGATACAATCTAAAATCTCTGAAGCTTGTTCCCACCTCAAACTCATAAATGCTCCGCCAGTGATAGTATCTGCTACAGTCTCTGTATTGGAGTTCAAATCCCTGTAGAAGATTTCAAGTAAACTTCTACCACTCATCCTATGATTTGGCGCATTCTGCAGCTTCTTCTTAAACCTTAGTCATGTCTCGTAAAGTGCTTCAGAATGTAGTTATCTGAAGTTTTAAATCTCATCCTTCAACAGTAGCATCTTCGAGGGTGGGAAAAATCTCTTCAAAAATTGATTTCTCGACTCTTGCCAAGTAGTGATGGATCCTCGTGGTAACTCAGCCAACCACAAAGTTACTTCTCCTGTTAGAGAGAATGGAAACAATCTCAAACGAATAGCCTTTTGGTTAACTTCAGGCAAATTGTATGAAGTGCAGACCCCCACAAAATTCATCACGTGCATGTTCGGATCGTCTGAAGAAAGACTGGCGAACACACCTTTCAAGTTTAGCAGGTGGATCATGGCACTTGTAATGTCAAACTTAGTGCCCTGGGGTAACTCTGGTGGAATAATGGCACTAGTCTCAATCGGCTCGAAATAAGCCATATCCTCTTCTTTGAGATCATCATAAACCGGAACATATGGTCTTTGAGGTGGTTGTTGAACCCTCAGTCTTCTTTGTCTCTCTTCAAGTGCAGCGAGATGTTGTGTTGCTTCTTGCATTCCTTGATGATCTCTATCGACTTGTCTAAGAGCTGCTTGTCTCGCATTTTCCTCAGCCGTTAATCGAGCAGTGATTTGTTCCGCAGTTTCATGACCAACTAGCTGAATTGGTTGATTATGAATATCTCCTGCGGCTGCAGTATTCTAAGCTCCGTCGGTATTCACCATTCTTCAATTAGATCTCAGTGTTCGTTCTATCTCAGTATCAAGTGAAATTAGGGGATTGCCTTGACTTCTACTATTGGGAAAACACCGATGTGTGCCTTCTAGAAAAGTATAGAAAAATAAAACCAATCAACTCCAACAAGCAAACTAGTCAACTCCGTAACCGTATTCCCCGGTAAAGGCGCCAAAATTTGATGTTGCCCAAAATACACCTCCAGAAAAGTATAATGTGGTCGATGTATCAAATATAGAATCCAACTAGGTTGGGGTCGATCCTACAGGGAATAGGACGAAATTCTATCGAATGCTAGTCTGAGTAATTGACAAGTAAGTAAAACTGGAGGGTTTTTTAAGGAAGTAGTGACAGTAACGATTGTTGATTATTGAAATTGTTATCAATATGAGAAATACACTAGGACTGTGATCCCCAATGATTCCTTAACTCCACCGGTTACTTGTGCTGGCAAAACTGTCCCGCTGTGTTGCATGCAAAATCTAACAAGATATGTTAATCTAAACGTCTCTCAACCTTGGTTAGACGAATTTCACTCCTCTTCTCTCGGTTTCTGAGTGTCGCACTACTAACCCTTATTCTGGATCTCAGATAACTACCCCTGTTACGGCTCAAGTTATTAGATGAAGGTTGATAGCTTCAAATCTCTACTGTTATTTCCTTTTCCCAATCTCTACCTTTGTTATTTCCTTTTCCCAATCTCTACCTTTCTCTCGAGCAAGTCTAGAATACAGGTGAGTTTCTAAAGTTTGTAACCGTTAGAAGATCAATCACAATGAAAGAAATAACAATACATGCATTCACACAACGATTCAGAATTGCTTTGCACTTAACCCATTTTGTTAATTCCTCATGGTTCACACAACCCTAGTTGATAGATTTAGCTACTCATGATTTCAATAACACAAGAAGAATTCAATGAAGAAAACATAATTGTAAACTCACAACAAGAAGAAAACTCTGAATTCTCAATATGAATAAAAACCCTAGAATCGATGTTCCAAGATTACAAAATCAATAATGTGTTTATGAACTCAAAATAATGAAAATATATCTCCAAACAATGTAATGACCAACCCCTAAACATTGAACAATCTAGGGGTATTTATTGATACAAGATGAATCCTATCCTAAACAAAACAGGAAAACAGAGTCGGCACTTTTCAATGGTACCAACACACGCCACATGGGTTGACCCACGCCACGTGGGTCCCTGTCGTGGAAATCAGGTTGTTTCAACTAACTGCAGGAGTTGACCTACGGCATAGACCCACGCCACGTAGGTTGACTCACGTGACATGGGTCCTGTCGTGGGTCACTTCTCTGGTGCAGGACTTTGCTCTTTCGTCTTTCGATACTTCGTTCTCGAGCATGATTCTTCCTTTTTGTCTATTTTGCCTCCAAAAATCTATTCTCTTGCAATATAGAACAGAAAACACATCATACCAACCAAACATACCCTAGTTATTACATATTTTCTTTGTTTTAAGCATTGATAGTGCCATGAAACCACGACACATCAAGTACGTGCCAAGCACGGTCTTCTCACAATCCAGAAGGTTCCAGAAGTGATATGTGGTGCTCCAACAAATTTTTTCCAATTTTCCAGTTTTCAAAATCATCAAAATTCGTTTGAATTTGTACAAAATTGGTACAATTTCCAACTCATCCTTATCCTCAAGCAAAATCCCCGAAAAGCCCTCAAAAACCCTTTTCCCACATCGCCCATTTCCAAAAATCAACCTCAAATCTTGTTCAACAAATAGCTAACTATTTCGCTGAAAGAGGCAAGTCATGGTGGTGAAAAACTTCTGAGGAAAAGCCTTGAAGATGAGAATTCAAGCTATTGGGAATTTTGAGCTAATGATCTTCCTGTAGTTTAAAATTTTATCAAAATTCTTATAAGACTCCTTTGAGCCTATAATTCTAATTAGTAGGGGTGTTTCCGTGTTGGCTAGCACATTCCAACGACGACTCGAGTCTTGGTCCGTTGCTCCAAAAAAGAAAACCCCTTGTTCCTTTTCTTTCTCTTTTCTGAATTTTGTTTCTGTTTCATTATTATTGTAGTGTTTTAGTTCTTCTCTCTTTTCATAGTGTGGTTGTGAAACAATGATGTTGTTGGGATTATGTATTGTAGAGGCCTTGAAGGCCATAGGTTTTTCTTGATGAAGATGATGTTTATTATATTGTTATGTTAAGTTAACGTCTTGTCTTAGTTGTTTAATTTGCTATTTCATTTTTCTTGTTTCAGCTTTGTAATCCACTATTTCATCTTAATAGTGCTAGTTAAGGTTCAACCTACTGTTTTAGCTTGTGTGTTGATCCACTGATTTTTTCAGCGAAATATTTCTTGCTTTAATTTTCAGTTCACTGCTTTAGCTTGATGTTGTCTTGTTTCAATTTTTAGTCTACTGTTTTCTTAGTGTAATATTGCTTGCTATGATTTTAATCTCCTATTCTGGTTTGATACCACTTGTTGTAATTTTCTTTCACTGTTTAGCTTGTAGTGTCATTAGTAGGACTACCTCTTGAGTTCCTTTGGCTTCTCAAATGCCAAAAGAATGATGAGGATATATCCAACAGTAAACTAGAAATCCCATGATTCCTCAAGGACCATCTCGACTGCTAAAAACTCATTTTGAGTTTTTCAAGAAAAGGATGAGGATGAGAATAGTATATCCCGCCAACTCCTCTATTTAGTTTGTTGGTTGTGTTCCTTTTTTGTGTGAAAACTTAAAGTTTGATGTTTGTTTTCCTTTTGAGTTCGTGTTAGGTATGTGTTCTTGTTTGAAGCCTTTGGAAAACTGTAATAGTGGCTTATTGAAGACTGTTGAACATTTGAGTGTGTTTGTTTGAAAAGAATGTTTTAATATTAATTTGTTGTGATTACGTTATGTGTATAATTTGTTCTTAGGCCAAGGATTCCCAAGGATATTTCTTGATCAATAACATCAAGAAAGGAGGGATGAAGTCATATTTATCTTATTTTCGAAAATAAGGTTAAGTATGAAGTAGAGCATCACAACTGTCTACCTCCATCTTTAAGAGCCTACTGCCAAGGTTCTCCTTTTTGAACATTTAGAATTCTCAAGTGCTTTCTCGCCCTTGTTTGTTCAGTTCAATTGTTGTACAGTAATTATCCCTCTTAGCTCTACATACCAAAAAAGGTTCATAAAGTGTAATTTCGGGGATGTTATCTTTAAACTCCAAAGAATAGATTTTTGATGAAATGAAGTCTCCATATGACTGAACCCTCTGGTTTTTTCTCACAAGGACTTGATTTGATCTTTATATGATTTCAAGTCCAACAAAAGAACGCTATGGTTGTTCTTTAGTAATTACTACTTGATTCTTCCTATAGATGAAGCTTTGATACATGAAATTCTTTCCCAAGGGTTGCATTTCAAGTCTATGATAATATTCTCTTAGCCATGCTAATTTCTTCTTAAATTTTGATCTAGAAATTAGTTCATTGCCTGGTTTCTTCATTGTTTTGGTACCTGTCGGTTTCTATGTTAATGATTTGACCTTCATGATGTTTTAAAAAATAAGCATAAAGAACTTCTCTAGTTCATTAATGAAATTAGTCCATTCATGTCTGAAATTTTTGTTTAGTGTATGTCCTTTATTTTTGGATCGGTGATATGTTAGATTCGTCTTAGCCTTTTCTTTCTCTTTGACTGTTGTGAAGCCAAGGTCAAAATGCGAACCTTGGTTGAAGATCAACACCTCTTCAATTCTGAACTTTTGGTCCGTTTAGATTACTTCTTCACCTCTTATCCGAATGTGAAAACCATGAAGTATACAGTGCCTTTATTTGTCACCGAATCTGTTTTTTTTTTTTCCAAAACTTGGATGTGTTTTCAACTTTGGTATAGCTTGAATATGTATCATTGTTTTCCTACTGTCTCTTGTTAGTCAAAAGTGATTCAGGTTATCTTGTTTTACTTGATTTTGTCATCTTATATTTTGATGAATATTAATTCCTTATCCTTTTTATGTGGCATGTGATATTCATCCAAGTCCATTGAACTCTTTCGTTGCTTCTCCGTTGGGCCAAGCATGATAAAATCGAGTCAATAATGTACGAGTTGAAGGGGAAGAAAAATAGACCTCAAAGGGTTCAAATAGTAACAGTCAGCAGAGGAAGCTAAAAGCATTGATATATTAGGCTGAAAGCTTAAATGAGAAATTGAGGCCAAAAATGATTGAGCCTAACCCAATTAATGTACAGCAGCAGCTGAAACGGAAATGGGCCTGAAAGTCCAAGTCTAATTATCTCTTATTTTCTTATGTTTGTTTATGTTAGTTCGAATTATAGCTCTAACATTTCTTTTGTTTTAGCTTAGTTGAATTCCCTAAAGAATTGCTTATTTTCAAAATAAATTACTTGTGTTGAGTTAGCTATTCAATCAGAGCTTATTTAATTCTTCCTTATAAATTCTTGATTAAGTTTGTCTCCCTTTTTATTCAATTAAAATGAAATATTGTCACTGCTTCTTGCAAATTGGTCACCCCTTTACGCTTCCCTTTTCTTTAAAATTGGACTCTCAAAAGGTTTTTGTTATACTTGGGAGAAGTCTTGATTTAAAAGAAACATTTATTAAAAGTTAGTCATTAATCGGAGTTAGTTTTTAAACAAATCGAGCAGCCGCAAGTTAGCGGATACTCTTGGTGCCTTAACAAAACAACCTTCCAAGAGTATTAATAGGAACCACTTACCCGAATTTCTTAAACTTTGAGATTTTTTCTGTTTTAAATCTTTAAAGTTCTCTTAAAAGGTTTTCTTGATTTTCCTTTAAATTAATCAGGTGGCGACTCTGTTTTAAATTGAGTTTGAAATATTTTCTTGACTTTTCAAATTCAACCAAGTCATTTTCTCCGCAAAACAGTTAGCGACACCTTTGAGAAATATCTTTGCTTCCTTATCTTCCACAAAAAAACCTATGAATGAGGATTTCCAATTCATCATAGACAACCTTAACACAAAATTGGATGGATGGAAGACAAAATCCCTAAATATAGTTAGGAGAATTACCCTTGCTAAGTCCTCTCTTAGCAACATTCCCAACCATGTAATATAATATATTGCTCTACCCAGTTCTACAACCTTATTGACAGAGCTAAAGAAACTTTATTTGGGGAACCACTGAGGAGAAAAAAAAGGTCGAGAAAGTGATTGAAACCATTATCACATCGGTTGGAACCTTTCAACTACACCTAGGTGGTTGTTTGATCCTCCAACTCTCATTTTATATTAAAAGGGAGAAAAGCCCATTTTTTGCTCCCTCTATTGATTAAGATGCACCTGATAGGATGAAAGATCCTTACCATGCCTAAAAAGGATAGAGGCTTTGGCATGCAAAAGGCCTCCATAAAAAGTGACACAATGTTAACCAATTTGGCTTGGAGATTGTCTAACAACCCAAAAGTCCTCTGGGCCAAAATTATCAGAACCAAGTATGGTAAACAAGGGATCCGCCGCAAACATGCAACTTTTAGAAATTAGAAGAATATCCATAAGGGCTGGAATTTCTACAGGGATGCTTCCCAATGGACTGTTTTCAATGAAAATTTGGTGAACTTCTAGTCTGATAGATGGTTACCAAATCTCACTCCCCGTAGGGAGCACATCCATAGTCCCCTCCAGAAAGAGCATGAAGGGACCAAATTTTTTGAGATTTGGTCTAATGGCACCTGGAACTTTGAACTTCTCCCTCTTCAAATACCTTGTCTACTCATCCAAAGTATGGCAAAGCTCTTTCTTTCAAAATCATAGGATTTTCAAAGACACTCATCCTGAGACTCAATGGCAATTGACTTTCACTAGTAAAAATACATACCACCATTTAGCCTCCAAGAATAATGTTAGTATATTAAAAAGAAAGCTTCCAATGGATCTGGAAGGTGCATACCCCTCCCAAGATCAAATATTTTCTTTGGCTCCTCCATCAAAACAAGCTCCCCTCTAATGCCACTTTAGCCATTATGGGCATCAACGTTAACCTTTAGTGTAGCATTTAGAGCCACCACATTTAGTCACATCTTTTTTTGAATGTCATATCACTACTGACTTCTACAATTACCTTTTTTCAAAGGCTATCCATTTCAATAACCTCAACATCACTAACTTCTCCTTTACCAACTAGTCCATCACTTCATTGTCCCTCAAAGATAAGGCCTTCGATAGAATCATCTCTTGGAAATAATTTTTCCTTTTTTGTCTTGGTCCATTTGAAAAAATAAAAACAATAATTTCTTTAACCATAAGAATGACAAACCTTCTTTTGACAATGCTTATGTTGAAGGGGTTGAATATTGCTCCCTAGTAGCCACCATACTACTACGGCAGCCTGGGCTACCATCAATGTTAAATGGATTCCCCCACAGAAGGGATCCTACAAGCTTAATATTGACGGTTCTTACCTAGAAAATCCATGAAAAAGTCGCATTGGTGGAGTAGTTATGAATAATAGAGGAGACTGAGTTTTTGGTTTCTCCAAAAGTTTTCTTTCTGCTACCAATAATCAAATGGAGTGTATGGCTCCCAATGAAGAATGCCAAATTATTGAAAATAACAACCTGTTGCCTATTGAGATTACCATTGATTCCAAGAAAGTGATCCAAATGCTTAAAGGGGAAAATCTCCAATATAATGCTATTACTGATGAATGTAGGTTCAGGTTAAGCAGGCTAGGAAGGCCGGCAATGCAGTATAGCTACCATGAACAGAATAGGGTGACGGATGTTCTAGCTAAGGAAGGAGCAAAAATGGAGAATTTTGGCTACATATAGTTTTTTGGTAGTTCCTCCATTGTGTGCTTATGAAGCACTTCGGACAGACATTTTGGGAACTAATTTTGTAAGAAAAATTAAGAGCAGTTCTGATACTCTAGTCGGGCAAGACTCAGTTTTTTTCCTTGGTGATCCAGACAACTTGTTGTATGTATTGCTACGTTATATATATACATACATACATATATCATGTTTCTTTTATAAATACATGTTTGCGATTACAAAACTTTCAAATACACATAACTTTATAAAAAATTTCTATTCAATAATAATAGTAATTAGTTATTTTATAATATATCCTTTCACATTGTACGAACAATCTCTTCACGCTGAGCATGATTTTATTTTTTTTGTAAAATTTAAAATGATGATCTACTTTTTCTTACAAAATATGAATTTATGGGTCAAAGTTTATATTTTAAAATTTTCAAATCATGATTTTTGAAAAATTTAAATTTGAAAACCCCAAATCACATATCTTAACACAAATTTAAAATCATAATTTCATATCACACTTTCAAACAAAAGCTAATGATACTGTGAATGACATCACAATCTTAAAGTTGTTTCTGGAATTCTCACTATCTTCGCATGCTACTGGTTGACATACAATTGCAATTGTGATCCACATATTTCAGGAGAAGATACAAATTGTAAGAATGAGAAAATAGTTAGTACAATCAATGCCGGCTTCAACCTAAAGCAACTAAAGCTAAATTGGGGGCCTTATTTTTTATTTTTAGTAATTATAAATTTATAATTCTCTATTTTTTTTCCATTAGAAAATATTAAGTACTTTTTGATACTTTCTTTGTTTCATTTTAATGTCACTTTAGTTCAAAAAAAATTTATCACTTTAAAAAATCAAAATTAAAATTGACAATTATTTTCAACTTTATCCTCAACATGAAAGAAGATTTCTTTTTAATACTTCTAAATTCAAAAAAAAAAAACATCGAATAAATAGGGTACTTAATAAATTATACTTTGTATTTATTATTTTGCTTAATGAACGTGAAATGAATTATAACAATAGTGAGTAGAAAGATAAGAAGTATTTCAATAAGGTAATTTTTAATTTTTTTATCAAACGCATGTATTGCTTATAGAGTTACTACAAAAATTACCCAATTGAAAGAATTTTTCTTAAAATTAACATTGATAAAATTTTACTTAAGATTATCATCAACAGCTTAAGAGAAATTGATTAATTTAGGTATACTATTAATTGAAAAGAAATCAACTGGAGAAATCGATTATAAAATAATTTTATGTATAACTTTACATATAGAAATAAACTTCAAATAGAAAATCTTTAAAAATATTTTTTTTTTCTTTAAGGCCTTATTTTGAAATTTTGCTTTAGACCACAAAACATATTGAGCCGCTCCTAAGTACAATACAAGATATTTTTAAATTTCTCCAAAATTTTTAGACCAAAAACAAAAAAGAAATATTTCTCAAAAATAACTGATACTTCTACTGTTACTAGATATTAGAGCCTGTGTCAGCACTGACCCAATATATGTCATTCACTCTATTCTAATTTATATAATACAGGTAAAATTTTGAGAGTCAATCAAATTTTAAATTATAATCCGTGTCAGCACGGATTCAATATTATAAAAATTTAAATTATCAATTTATTTTTGTCAAAATAACAACTAGAATAAAAATATTGAAGTGTGCATAGTGTGTTTATAGTCATGTTCTAGTTAAATTCTAAATTTTTAATTATTTAGGAGTATATTAAGCATTAGGAAAAGTTATTTTTGATCCTTACATGTAATTTTAGATGTTTCGATGAATTTTTAAAATTATCATAACGGATAAAATTGAACTATATATGACCAATTATTAGGCTTCTTTGATTAAAATTATAAACTATGTAAATCTTGGTTTTACAAAAATAAATTGAAAAATATCGTAGCGATCGAATAAATTTGTATGAGTAAAATATGTTTTACATATAAAGTTTTAAATAATGAAACATTAAATTTGCCGTTTGAATTCGAGGTGACGAAAATGATTACAAGTCAAAAAATAATTAACACCCAAAGTTTTTTCAAAGCCTATATGTTACTCCTATAATTAACATAATTTTAGCATCAATAACTAAAAGGAGTAATATACCTAATCAAATATAAAATGATATGTTTTGCATATATAAAACTACTATATTATTATGGTTATTTGATAGTGAATTATGTTTACCCCTCACAAAAATAAAATCTTATTACGTGTTCTTCTTTAGTTCCTCATATTAGACGAAAATAATAAATCTTTCTTAATTTTAAAAAATAAATAAGTAAAAAAAAAAAAATTAATATAAGAACGAAACAAAAAAAATAAAGTTTATTTACTTTAAATATTTAATTATAATTAATTAATATAAATTATCATCTAATTAAAGTACTTAAATATATTAAATTCAAACAATTTAATATAAACCTAGAGAAAGATACAATATTTATCCTATTTACATGGGAAATTCTCCTATATTAGAAGTCACAGTGTGGCAGCTGAAGTAGGCAGGATACCGTCGACATGCCTGCTTGCTTCAGGGGTTAAAACTTATTTGTTGTCATCGCCTGATGTCTTCTTTATTCATTTGCTCTGTTTCTGTTTGTTTTTACTTTTCAGTTGTGGTTCCTCGGCTTCTCTCCTTCTATTTCTGCAGTGTCTTATCTTTTCGTTCTTCCTCAAAACGATTTAAAAGAAATTAAAGTGAAAGAAACAAATAATTTTAGGCTGCAGTAACTATGGAAAGACGGAGAAGAGGAGCAAAAAAGACAGTAACAACATCTAACTCAGCGCCGGCAACATTACTCGAACCCAAACACTAAAAATTGAAAGGAAAGTCATGGTAAAAAGATGAAGAAGGAGAACTATGAAAAGCAGAGCATACATGTACCCATAAAAAGAGAAAAGTAAAGGGCTACCTACACGTGTTCAGAAAAATGGCAAAGAAATATTTACTGCATATAGGAGGACATTTATGATTTTTTTAAAAAATAAAACAATTAAAATATTATTTTATTTAATACTTAAGTTTTAAGTGGAGAATATCAATTACACAATCTTCAATATTATTAATACTTTAAATATTGATACATTTGAAAATTACATTATAATTATTATAAATCACAATGATTAACAACTTAAAATATTTTATATCAAAAAAATTTATGCTTTTTTATTTCAATTTGTTTGTCTTACTTTTTTTTTCAATTCATTATTATATTTAAAAATTATATTAAACAAATTATAAATCACAATATTTAACAACTTCAAAATTTCTTATATGAATTTCATTGATTTAAAATAAATAATGTATTTATATCTAAGAATTTATAACTAAACATATAAAAGTTCTTAATTATAAATGATAGAATTATGCATATCTCAAAATTTTTAAATATCAACAGTGAGTATAGAACCAACTAGTACATGAATAAGGCCCACATCTCATTTATGGGTAATTGGCCCACATCCCATTTATGGAAAATTGGAAAGATTAGTGGGACCAATAATATTTTATTTTATGGAATGATTATAATTAAATAAAAAGAGTGGACCTTTTTCTAAGGCATAATCTGTAATTAAACTGAAAATAGTGGATTATTTTGTAAAGCTTTAATGTGGTTCAAGTAACAAAGCTAAAAGTACAAATTTTCTAAGCAAGTTAATCAGGTAAAATTTGTTTAAATGACTTTAATACCCTAAAACCTTTATTTAATGGCAATAAACTAACATGTTGAAATCTCTCTTTTCTAATATATAGAATACTGTAAAAGACACCTTTTTGTGAAAGAAAAAAAAAACTGATCTTGAAAAATTTTGGCCAAACACTCTAAGCATTTAATAAATTTTTACCTTTTTACTTTATTTTTATTTATCTATGTTTAATTTAGCACATCTTTTAAAAAACAATAAATAAATAAATAATTTTATTAAATTATTCTTATTAATTACTTTTTTTATTTCATTTTACTTGACCCCTATACTAAGAATAGTTGTTTCAAATTACTTGTCCAATTTATGAAATCAAGAAAATTTTATTATATTTTTTCATTTCTACCCTTAGTATTAAATAACAACATAAAGTAATACTCCCTCCATTCTTAATTAGTTGTCGTATTTATTAAAAATAAATGTTCCTTCATACTTGTTATTTCACAAAATCAAGGCATAATTAGTTATTTGTTTCCACTTTTACCCCTAATAATAAATATGGAGAGATATTAATATAGTATAAAAAAAACATTAAATAAAGATGAGTAATAAATAAGGGTAATTTAGTCAAATTATCTTCTAGTTAAATCTTTATTAAAAAAATGCTTTTCTTAAGGAGTATGCAACTTAAAAAGGTGACAAGTAAATAGGAACGGAGGAAGTAATAGTCAAATTTAGAGTTCCAAAATATCACTAATAATGTTAGTTTAGTAAAATACAATCCTAATTAAAAATTTCTTAAGGGGTGTGCCAAGTCAATAAAGGTCAGTAAAATGAAACCGAGGGCAAATGAATCATCTAAATATGGGAAAATAAATAATATTTAATAATAAGAATAAAATAGACACAAAATATTAAATTATTTTTTAATTTTTTAAATTGAACAAGTAATATTGAATAACTATTTTTAGTATACTAAATAAATAAAGATAGAAAGAGGGAGTAACGTAAGATTTGAAAATAATTTAAATTAATAAATTATAAATTTTAATATTCTCTTGGTTTTAATTTAGTTGTGTTACTTTAAATTTTAGTCTATTTTTTTTAAAAAAATATCTCTTTATCTTTTGAACAATTTTTTACTTTCAACTTTCACATTTTACTTTCTTTGAATTTGTGTCAAAATTAAAATCATATAAACAAATTAAAGCGGATGAGTATCATTTTTTTTTTCCACTAAAAATAGTATTATTTGAAGTCTACCCGCCTAGAGTTGGCAGTATCCAAATTTTTCCAAGAGAAGCTAGAATTTATGAAAAAACCAAGGGAAGAAAACAAAGGCAGATAAGAGTAACGTGTAAGGTTGGCAAGACATTCATTATTCATTCACGGATGACACATCAAAGTTGTTTCACACACTTGTCTGTCAACAATATCCGCAAATTCTCATTATCTTGCTGCTTCTCAGGCTACGTTACGTATTTCAGTTGCAAGTGCCTTTTGATGTGACCCACATATTTCAAGAAAAAAAACTACTATAAGAATGACAAATTAGGCCTAAAAAAGAAAAAAGCATTTCTCAAACTCCAGAGCCCATTGATTTATTAGCAATTGAAGATGGAGGAAACATCTGGAGGAGCTAACTTTTGGACCAAAGAAGAAGAAATACCAACCCTTCCACAAGACCTTATCACTGAAATTCTTGTCAGGTTACCTCTCAAAACCCTCTTGAAATTCATGAGTGTTTCGAAATCATGGCTTTCTTTGCTCTCAAATACTGAATTCCACAAAACCCATTTAAATTTTTCCATCAAGAATCCCAAAATGACTGATTATACACTTGCTTCTGTAGCCACAGTCTCTGGTTTGGGTAAAGTATGCCATGTTTATACCATTAACTCTGAAAATACATCTGTTACTGTGACTAAACATGGTTGTCCTCCTAAGCCTTTGTCTCTTTCAGCCTGGCTTTTGGGTTCTTACAATGGTTTAGTTTGCTTAACTACTGATTCATTTGAACTAATGTTATTGAACCCATGTACGGGGAAATTTAATGTATTTCCTGATTCAATGATTCAGTATGAAGTTGGTGATGGTGGTTGTTATATGAGATATGGATTTGGTTATGATGCATCTACTGATGATTATAAGGTTGTCAAGATTTTTAGTTTTCCTCAAAGTGATGATGAGGGCAGACATGTGAATATGGTTAATGTTTATAGCTTAAAGGCTAATTCTTGGTCAATTATTCAAGGTTTTAATAGTGGTCATTTAAATGGAAATGTGGGTGTTTTTGCAAATGGGGTTCTTCATTGGCAAGAATGCCTTAATTGTCATATTTCGGGTGCTTCTTCGGAGATTGTTACTTTGAATTTGGCTACAGAGAGAGATGGAAAAATAGCACTGCCTAGTTATGAAGATGGAGGTATAATTTATTGGACATTAGGTGAATCAAGAGAGCGTTTAGTTGCTTGTTGCAACTATGAACCAAGTAAAGCAGATGTGTGGGTGATGAAGGAATATGGTGTCGAGAAGTCTTGGACTAAATTGGTTACCATCTCATCACCAGTTGATCGTAGAGTTAAAATCTCACCGTTGTTTGTGGCAGAGAATGGTGATGAGGTTCTGGTGATGCTTGGTACAGAGCTAACACTGTACAATTCAAGGAATGCATCATTCAAGCGACTTGCTGATTATGTGTCGGGTGATTTTCTTCAAGTTCAAGTAGCCACCTACTTAGAGAGCCTTACTTCACCCCATATTTAGTGGCGTGATGACAGGTTACACCCGGGGGCCTTGAACCTGTTGTTATATGATTAAAATTATTTTTTATGTATATATAGTAGATGTTAAACCTTATTTGGCTTCTTCTTGTGTTGTTCACTTTTCATTTTTTGAATCCCTTGCTAAAAATTCTGATTCTCTACTATTACTTACTTACACCTTGAAGGAAAAGAAAGAGGGTAAAAAATCTCCCTGATTGCCGGGCGTTGTCGCTGTTCTCAAATTTGTTGATTACTTGTGTCTTGTCATTGCATCGTTTTGCATTTTTCCTTATCTTGTAAAGTGCTACAAATATTATGCCTGCAAAAAAAACAAAATCAGAGAATTGATAGAAAAAATTAAGTTCTAAGTTTACAGAAAAATGTCTTTCCTTAAATAATTTAATCCTCTTACAATTGTTCAAGGTTTGTATTAATTTCTTCCAGATAGAATAGAACACTATTCTGCAATACTGGCAATAGAAATTATAGAATTTCAGCGAACTCAACAAATAGAGTAAATCACACTTACTGTTATTTCTATGAAGAAAAATTGTGCAGAAGATGAAAGAAAAAAATCAGGCTGTCTTTTATTTTATAAGTAGCATTTCAGATTTTCAGTAGTTGAAATGAAGTTAAGCTTCTGAATATTTATAGCCACTAATAGGTGCAAATATACCTACTCGAAAAAGATGTGTCATTTGGGAACAAACACACCTATTTAGAAAAATCACAATCATTGAAAGTGAAAAGATGTCTTTTAACATGCACCGTTTTCCTTGGTGTCTATTCATTTTTCATTCATATCTCAACACAAACCAAACAATCCCCCAAATAAATGAGAACTGACTATTTTATAAAATTATTCATGAAAAAATTGTGTGCTCTAAAAGTAAGGATCAATCGTATCTGGGTAAGTAGGTTTTCCTTTGAACGTTTCATAGTGAATATATATCGGGTATTTTTGATCAATCGGTAGATTTAATATTCTTGAACCGTTGAGCTTTTATGTGTACCTAAGCAACATATGTCACACAATTAATCCTTAATCGTTTTTGGTTCTCATTGTTTTGTTCGTTTCAGTCATGAACACGCCCTGATTTCATGAGTGCATAGAGAACTGACATTACTCTAATTCTTCTTGAAGCAGCTTAAACTTCACACTCACATATGTGATTTCTAAACGTTTAATCCTATAAATAAACTATTTGGTCATTTCTGCCAAACATAGAAATCATTAAAAAGTTTCAAACCTTAAGTCTCATCTTTGTTTTTTGAACATTGTCTTATCATGAAAATGGATATAATTTTATTGACAAAGTTAAATCGTCATTCATAACTTTGTTTGATCTCCTTGAACTTAGATCTTGGGATCTCCAATCAGCTAGCTAGAGTTACCATTATAATGACTTGTTCTCGGTCATAATCTCATTCCCTTTGATGATTTATCAACCACCTCTCTAGTTAGGTCTTTTATAAGTAGATTCGGCACATTATCTTTTAACTTTACATAGTCAATTATGATAATTCCACTAGAGAGTAATTATCTAATGGTATTATGTCTTCGTCATATGTGACGTGACTTTCCGTTATACATAACATTTTCAGTTCGTCCTATTACAGCTTGACTATCACAATGTATGCATCTAGGAGCCACTGGTTTTGGCCAAAGAGGAATATCTTCTAAAAAGTTCCGTAGCCATTCTGTTTCTTCACCAGTCTTATCTAAAGCTATAAACTCGAATTTCATCATAGAACGAGCAATGCATGCTGTTTGGATGATTTTCAAGAGACTGCTACTCCACTAAGAGTAAATACATATCCACTCGTGGATTTTACTTTATGTGATCCGGTGATTCAATTTGCATCACTATATCTTTCAATTACCGCAGGATATTTGTTATAATGCAAAGCATAGTTTTAATATGTCTTAGATACCCCAAAATTCTTTTTATTACCATCTAATGAATTTGATACTAACTCAATTTACTTATGGCACAAGCTATATCTAGTCTAGTACAATTCATTATGTACATCAAACTTCCTAACACTCGAGTGTAGTCCACTTGAGATTTGCTGTGACCTTGGTTCTTTGTGAGAGCAAGATTTACATCAATTGGAGTCTTTGCAACTTTGAAGTTCAAATACTTGAATTTTTCAAGTACCATGTTGATGTAATGAGTTTGAGACAATGCTAGACTTTGAGGAGTCCTGTGAATTTTAATTTCTAAAATCAAATCCGCAATTCCTAAGTCTTTCTTATCAAACTTGCTAACAAACATACGCTTAATAGTATTTATGTCGGAAATGTCTTTACTCATTATCAACATATCATTCATATACAGAAAAACAACGACAATGTGTTTTGGAGTGTTCTTGATGTAAACACATTTATCACATTCATTGATCTTAAATTCACTTGACAACATTGTTTGGTCAAATTTTGCATGTCATTGTTTGGACGCTTGTTTTAGTCCATAAAGTGACTTAACAAGTCGACATACCTTCTTTTCTTTTACTGAAATTACAAACCCTTCGAATTGATCCTTGTATATTTCTTCCTCCAATTCTCCATTTAAGAAGGTTGTCTTCACATCTATTTGATGAATTTGAAGATCATACACGGCGGCTAATGCTATCAACACTAGAATAGATGTGATTCTTGTTACGGGCGAGTACGTGTCGAAATAATCAAGACCTTCTCGTTGTCTGAAGCCTTTGACAACTAGTCTTGTCTTATATTTATCAATAGTGCCATCATCTTTCATTTTCTTTTTGAAGATCCATTTAAAACCTAGTGGTTTGTTTCTTGGAGGAAGATGAACCAATTCTCGTGTATGATTATTCAATATGGATTCTATTTCACTATTGATTGTCTTTTTTCAATAGTGTGCTTTTGAGGAAGACATTGTTTTCTTAAATGTTTGAGGCTCATTCTCAACTAAGAATGTCAAGAAATCGGGATCAAAGGAAGTTGATGTCTTTTGACGTTTTCTACGTCTTGGATTTTCCTCATTAGGTGTACTTCCCTTTGATTCTTTCCGAGGTCGTTTAGATTTTTCACTAGACGACTCATATTGATACTTGTACAGATAAATGTTTTCAAAAAACTCAGCATTATCTGATTCAATTACCGTATTCACATGAATGCCAGAATTTTTTATGTTTTACTATTGGTTGCATATCCAATGAAAGCACAATCAATTATTTTAGATTCTATTTTAACCTTTTTGGGTTTAGGAACTTGTACTTTAGCCAAACACCCCACACTTTGAAATATTTCAAGCTGGGTTTCCTTCTTTTCCATTGTTCATATGGAATGGACTTTATTTTGCTATGGGGTATTCGATTAAGTATCCGACTAGCTGTTAGAACCGCTTCCCCCCCAAGTTCTGTGGTAAACCAGAACTTATCAACAAAGCATTCATTATCTCCTTTAATGTTCTATTCTTTCTTTCCGTAACTCCATTGGATTGTGGAGTGTATGGGGCAGTTGTTTGATGAATAATGCTATATTCCAAACATATTTCTTCAAAATGAGATTTATATTTGTCATCCCTATCACTGCTAATCATTTTAATTTTCTTATTAAGTTGTGTTTGAACTTCATTCTTGTATTGCTTGAATGCGTTAATTACCTCATCTTTGCTATTAAGCAGATAAACATAACAATATCGAGTGCTATCATCAATGAAAGTTATGAAATATCTTGTTCCAACGCGAGTTGGTGTTGCCTTCATGTCACAAATATCTATATGGAACTATGGATTAAGTTTAAGGGATTTGAATTCCTATCAATTGACTTATAAAGATGGTTAGACTCCACGCATACTTGACACTTTGAAATACTATTTTCAAATTTAGACAATATTTTCAAGTTAATTATTTTTTGCAAAGCCTTATAATTGACATGTCCTAAACGTGCATGCCATAAATGATTTAACTCAAGCAAGTAAAAAGAGGCAGAAATTTTCTTCATATCAACTACAATTACATTTAGTTTGAAAAAGCCCTCAGTGAGGTAACCTTTTCCTACATACATATCATTCTTGCTGATTACAATTTTATTAAAAACAAATACACACTTAAAACCATTCTTGACTAGAAGTGATGTCGAGATCAAATTCTTCTGCATTTTGGGAACATGAAAGACATTCCTGAAGTCATCTTCAAGTATATCTTGCCAGTTCCTTTTATTTTTGCTGTTGCATAATTTTCCATAAAAATGATCTCGTCGGGTCCTGATGAAGTATAAGAAGAGAACAACTCCTTATTAGAACAAACATGGCGGGTAGCACCCGAGTCCATCCACCATTCTTTGGGATTTTCTACCAAGTTACATTCTGAGAGCATTGCACACAAGTTGTCTATGTCTTCATTCATGTTTGCTTGCTCCTTTTTTTTATCTTTCTTAGGAGCACGACAATCTGAAGACATGTGGCCAAATTTGCCACTGTTGTAGAAATTTCCTTTGAACATTTTCTTCCTTGGTGCATTCTTTTCTTCATCAGATTTCTTTCTTTTCTTCTTCTTTGGAGGAGTTTCAACATTGTTTGCTCTTGCGATTGATGACTTCGCATTAGCTTTCTTTTCTGCGGCTTTGTTGTCTTCTTTAATCCGCAGACCAACAATCAGATCCTCCAACTTTATTTCTTTTCGCTTATGTTTCAAGTAGTTCTTAAAGTCCCTCCATAAAGGAGGCAACATTTTGATAAAGGCTGCCACTTGAAAAGCTTCACTGACCGTCATACCTTCAGCAAGTAAATCATGGATGATAACTTGCGATTCCTGAACTTGAGACATGACAGATTTGCTGTTAACCATATTAAATTCTAGAAACTTGGCAGCCACAAATTTCTTTAGTCTAGCATCTTCGGTCTTTTATTTCTTGTCCAAAAAGTCCCATAATTCTTTTGATGTTTTGTAGACACTATAGACATTATACAGACTATCTTCCAACCCATTCAGAATATAGTTCTTTCATAGAAAATCTGAGTGATTCCATGCCTCAGTTACCATAAAACGTTCTTTCTCCGGAATGTCATCCGACAAGGTTGAAACTTTTTCAGCAATAAACTTCTGCAAACTAAGAGTGGTCAGATAGAACAATATTTTCTGTTGCCACCTTTTAAAGTCACTACCAGAAAATTTTCCAGGCTTTTCTGCCGCAGTCATTGAGTAATATGACTTGACAAAACAACATTTGTTGCCACAGATGCAGAAGCCATAACATTATCAGTTGTATCTCCCATTTCTGTTTGAAAACACACAAACAAAATTCAATAAACTGGTTAACAATAAAACAGGTTTTTATTCAATCGATCAAGTTTTGTATGTTCTTCGAATCGATAGAAATAAAACTTTATTAACTCAATGAAGTTTTTATGTTCTTCGAACCGAGTTAACCAATGGAGTAGAAAATCGTCAGACTTTAATCTCCGACCAACCAGAAATGGAGATGAAGCAGAAATGTAAAAAACAAAACACAACTTAAATTCTTTAAGTTTGTTATTCCTGCAAAAAAACAGAATCAGAAAATTGATAGAAAAAGTTCTAAGCCCACAGAAAACTGTGTTTTCTTAAAGAATTTAATCCCCTCACAATTGCCCAAAGTTTGGATTAATTCCTCTAGGATAGAATATAACACTATTCTGCAATACTAACAATAGAAATTGCAGAACTTCAGCGAACTCAACAAACGGAGTAAATCACACTTATTGTTATTTCTTTGAAGAAAAAACTGTGCAGAAGATGAAAGAAAAAATCAGTCTGTTTTTTATTTTGTAAGTAGTATTTCAGATTTCAGTAGTTGAAATGAGGCTAAGCCTCTGAATATTAATAACCACTAACAGGTGCAAACATACCTACTCGGAAAAGATGTATCATTTGGGAACAAACACACTTATTCAGAAAAGTCACAACCATTCAAAGTAAAAAAGTGCCTTTTAACATGCACCTTTTCCCTTGGTGTCTATTCATTTTCCATTCATACCTCAACACCTACAAAGTTTTTGAATCGACTAAAGATCAATGTTGAACAGGAATTATTTGGGTAACAAACAACTTCTTGAATTCATTTAAATGTGTACTGATCATGTTCTCGTGAGCTTCATGAAAGATCCTAGAGTAATTTGGTTCATTTTGATGGGTTGTTGAATGACTAGAGGCGCAAGCCATTTTACCCCTTCGGAGAACTCTGATACAAGAATTTTTGAATATATGACTGAGTTGGTAGCTTGTTACAATAGACGCTTAGTTGTTCAAGTGGTTTTAGGTTTATTGCTTGAAATCTAAGCGCTGCAAGTTCTCCTAGTGCAAGTTTTGGCATATTCTCCTTCCAGGAACTACGGCTATGCATCATTCTGCTGCTCGTCGAACACTCGCCCTCAAGGATTATTAACCTTGTGCGCGCACACACAGAGATATGTATATCTCTGTGTGTGTTTGTGTTTTTTTTTTTGTGTGTGTGTGTGATTCGTGTGCATATGTGTGTGCCACTGCAATGGCTTAAGTGTGTGCATTGGCATGCCCCCGAGTGCAATACTAATATGTGGCGGGTCAGGGGTTAAGAATCCGGATCCGTGCGTTTTAAAGGTGAAATTGAGCTGTTGAAGTTGCTTTAGAAAAAATGGCAATTGGGCGTAGGTGAGTTGAACTTGACTCTTAGGCTTTTTGAAAATGGTAATTGGACATCCGTCACCTACTGGTGATTCCTCTCACATGGCATTTCTAGGTGTAATATAATAGTAACTACGACATTCCTATTGGCTAAGTTACCATAAAGACTCACAATAATACAACCATGAACTTTGAAAACTTGAATAATTAAAAGAAAAAACAAAGAAACTACTGAGCGGTTACTTTATTTGTTTGTTCTGCATCTGTAGATGCTAATAACTAGTCTGTTTGAGTGAAGGAAGATTGCTGGTTCATTATTGATTACTGAAATCTTCAGCACTGTGAAGTAGATGTCCATGAAGGTTATTCTCAAGCGTACTGAAATAACTTGTTTAGTTTGTTTTGTTGTTTCAGCTTCTTGACTAGCGTTCGTTTTACTCACAAGTTGATGTGAAGGCCTAGAAGAATTTTTTTTGAAATTGGTAATTTAATTGAAAATGTCAACTAGATAATATGAATTCGGCTGTACAAGACTCAAAAAAAGAAAAAGAAGAAGAGAAGAATTGAATCTTTTGATATAATCTCCAAAAGGAGCTCTTGAGAAAGTTAGTGAGACATTCGACATAGATCCTCAAAAAGTAGACTTCAAATGAAAAAGATATATGAACATATTTTCTCTTTTTGTGACAAAGATTTTTTTGCATGAAATGCCTGAATATATTAATATTTTTATTAAAAGAAACAGGCAAAAAAAGTCTAAAATTTTACTCCTACGACCGAAGGCCAAGAAACAAAGACATTATCTACGACTTCTGTTTACCATCAAAATAATAACAAGATGGAAGGGACCTAAAAGAGGTTCCTCATATGTACAGGGAAAAACAACTGCCAAAAGAAAGTATGTGTTGAACCAAGATATGAATAAAACCATGATTTTCACCTTCATTTGGACAAGAATGAGGGGAAAAAGATCAACATTAACAAAACTCACCTTAAAATTTCTTTGATACGCCTGGTAATATCAGCCATAGGTGGTCGTCTTTCCGGGTGCTGGGATGTACAAGAAATAGCAAGATGCAGCAATGAAACCATTTGCTCTTCAGAATTCTGAAATCTAATTAACTCAGGATCAAACACTTGTATTGTCCACCTCTCTTCAACTATAGATTTCACCCATTTAGGCAGGTCAATTCCCTCTTCATTGATGATACTGCTTGGGTTTTTACCCGTTAGGAGTTCCAAGAGAATGGTGCCAAAGCCATAGACATCGGCTTTCTGGGAAACATTTTGAGTGTCTGTCACCTCAGGGGCGCAGTATCCAGTCATTTTGGAGTTTGATGTGGAGGAAATCAACCGTGTTATGCCAAATTCTGATACATATGCGTCGTAGTACTCGGTGAGGAGAATGTTAGATGACTTGATGTTGCCATGAGTGATTTTAGGGCCTAGTGAATGTAGATATTTGATACCAGTGGCAACTCCTAATGCAATTCTGCTCCTAATTACCCACGTCAATTCTTCTTTTGAAACTTTTTCGCCTAACAAAATCATCAACATAATCAAAAGGTTAAAACTCACTCGTAGTAGTAATTAATTGGCTAATAGTATGACCAAAATCAACAGCTTCCTACTTATTTTTAGACCATCCTTGTTTGATAAATTACTTTGCATTTTCAAAAAAAAAACAAAAAAAAACCTTGCTTAATTAATGTGTTTCTTTTTTCTTCTAAGAATACCAAAAGGTTAACATAATTTTCCACTTCCTTAAAGTTGTTATGATTCATTGCAAAAAGTCCCAACAATTCATTGCAAAAAGTCCCACATCGGTACTACAAAGTATTGGAATGGAGTATTTATAGTCTTGAGCTCTCCCATCTTAATAACTAGCTTTTGGAGTGTGGTTCTCTCTGAGTTATAACAATGGTATCAGAGCCAGCCATCACCCTCCGTGCCCGCCGTGCCTGGGATGGTGATGCCGGTATGACAGTGTTCGGCCGGGGCTAGTAATGTCTAGCGCACAACCGTTAAGGTGCTCAAAAAGGGCTACATGGGAAAGAGCTACCTACAAAAAGTAGAGTGAAAACTACCTAGAGTGGAGCCGTTGAGGACGACGGATGCAAAGCGTGGTGGTTTGTTATGATTCATTGCAAAAAGTCCCACATCGGTACTACAAAGTATTGGTGTGGGGTATTTATAGCCTTGGGCTCTCCCATCTTAATAGCTAGCTTTTGGGGTGTGATTCTCCCTGAGTTATAACAAAAGTTTATATGATAATTACAGGTTCTCAGAAAATAACTATATGATACATATACAACGTAAAGGAATAAGTTGTTGTTCCAGAAGACAAAATAATAATACTAGTAAATTTTTAGGATTTTATACTTGACACTCGTAACATTTAGTAGAACATTTAATTTGGGAACAGAACACTTGTAAAAATGCAATTATTTGTAGGGATAACACAAAGCAGAATGTGAGTTGATAGAAGACCTATTCAACTAAGGAGACTCTACCTCTCAACAGGAAGAGCTAAGGTTCTTGTCACTTTCTCTCCAATAGATATCAAATAATATTACATGGGTCCTTCATTAACTGTGATGTGAGCATGGGCAGATCCATTTTACGTTACACCCTTTCCATTTTAGGTTGTTCAAAAATTAAGAATGTCACCTTACTCTAATTAAAAATAATTTAACTTTAATTTTTTTTTTTTTTTATCCTTAATGAAATGATTTACAATCACACAAATATCTACACAAATATCTAAGGATTATTTTAGACCGCAAATTTTAAAAATCTATGTTTTATTCTTAATTACTATGTCAAGTCAAACGGTGACACATAAGTGACGGAGGGAGTAATTACAGTTTTCATAGTACTCATACGCATAGCGAAAGCTAAAAGAGAATTGTTAGCATAATGAACCATACTTCACAAGTTGGACCATTACTAAAATTAACTAGAAGATCTAATCTAGCTAAAGATTTTAAGGTGATTGCTTAACCAAAAACAGAGAAAATAAACCAATTAGAACTACAATTAGAACTACCAAAAAGAAGTACTAGTAAATATTTATTTAAAACAATGAAGGGAAATTAGTTGAGAAATGAGATGCTTACCATGCAAAACAGCAGACAAGCTTAAAGGCATAGAGTCATAAACAATAAGTTTTTCATCTCTTCCATAACAGTATGCTCTAAGAGGCACCAAATTCCCATGACCAATTGCTCCCAATTCCTCCACTGTTCTCCTAAACTCCTTCTCTGAAACACAAACATTTTTCAACCTCTTCACAACCACTTCAACATCTCTATCCAAATATGCTTTATAAGTAGTTCCAAAGAAACCTTTTCCCAAAACTTCAGCCGAAGCCATCAATAAATCCTCCAAACTGAAAAGCTCAAAACTTTCCCCAAAAAACACCATCCCATTAGTCCTATCATCACAAATTTTTCCCCTTACTATCCCCTTTGTATCTTTCCTGTCCAAAAACACATTTTCAATATCACGATTTTCTGCCACTATTGTTGAATGAGAACTCGGAAGTGGATTCTCCGGTGGTCTCACGGGCGACACGTTCACTTGTCGGGAACTTTTTTTACTCCTACAAGTTCTCAGTAACATTAACAAAACTATAAGTACTATAAACAGTCCGATAACTGAGCCGATTACTATTCCGGCTATTGCTCCACCGGAAAGTTTATCAGATTGGTTGGAGGGGTTATTTGTAGGACAAGGACCAAGAGATACAACAGGGCCACAAAGTGAATTTCCAAGAAAAGAAGGAGTTAAGAACTTACTTAAACTAGAAGGGATTGAACCTGTTAATCTATTGAAAGAGACATTGAATTCATTGAGCTGTGAGAGGTTTTTCAGGTCAGGCAGTGAGCCAGAGAAGTTGTTATTCTCCAAGTGCAAAGTTCTCAGCATAGTCAGATTGTTAAATCCCTCTGATATCTCACCAGAAAATCTGTTTCCAGAAAAACTCACTCGTAAAAGATTGTTCAGATTGAAAAAAGTCGATGGAATTGCACCAGAAAAGTCGTTATTTTCCAAATTAAGTATGCGTAGCTCAGTGCATGATCCTATGTCAGAAGGAAGAAGCCCCAACAAAGAATTACGTCGGAGGCTAAGAGTACGGAGTTCGCTTAAGTTTCCGATGGAATTTAAGGGCATCTCACCGGATAGACCATATCCGGGCAGGCGGAGTTTGATTACACGGTTGATTGTAGTATCACATGTGACACCTCGCCATGAACATGGATTTGAATTGGTGGCGTTCCACAGAAGAGTGCGGCCTCTGACGGCCGCACTCAGGTGAAGTAGAGCGGCTCTATCAGCATTAAGGTCCGAAAAGATGGCGGAAATTAGAAGAGAAAGGAAGAGGATGGAAAGAAGATGACTAGAGGACATTTCTTTTTTTTTTCTTTTTCGGTGGTATGGGTGTGATTTCTTAGCCTGATTTATTTTTTGTGGATTAGTAACACAAATTCATCAATAAGAAAATGACCGTTGAATAATAAGTCAATAGCGTCTTTTCTTGAAGTCGTCGGTTTGGACTTGTTCAAATTTGCAATGAAGAATGTGGGGATCAGAAGGTATTTTCATTTTGGGGTGTTAAATGTCAGTCTTGGTACAAAATTGTTGTTTCCGGGTACAACTATTTGTATTTAAACAACAAGAACTTTAACTTTAAGTTCAAGAACAAGTTCAAGAACAACTAAAAAGTTCAACAACTTCAAACACAAGATCAACAACTATGAACTATCAAAATGAAGTTTCTACTATTTTCTGGAAAATAGCAAAACCGTAAGAAAAAGATGAAGGCAAAAATTGAGAAACAAGTCCACCGAATTCACGGTGTGTCTGTAAGAAATTTATTCCCCTCGAGTAACCGAGGTTATGGAATCTTTCCTCCTATGATAAAATGATTCAGTTCAGTAGAATAGTGGTACCTCAAATTCTACCGAACAACGAACTCACTCAACGATTTGATGATCACACTTGAGTTTTTCAAGAAGAAGAAAGTGTTTTTCTTTCACAAATTTCATTCCAAAACCTAAGGAATAAGTCAGGTATTTATAGCCAAAAGGTGGTGCTTCAGAAGAGAAGCAAAGGTTCATGAAAAGAGACAACTTTCTGAAACGTCACTTGACCTACGGACCCCACCTGCGCCCGCAGGTCATCAATTGACGATTTCCAGAAACATTACTGCCTTCTGCGAAGGTCACCTGCGGACGACTTGTGGGCGCAGGTCATCCTTTTTGGCGTGAAACAGTGTGTCGCTTCCTCGAAGAGTCACGTCCCTTCGAGGTGCGTTGTGACATGCGTTCGTACATGCTCGGGTGTGTCCGCAAATGGAGAAATATCATTTTCTTATCGGATTTTTGGATTACAATATCACTATTTTTCAAGTTTCAAATGAATTTTTTCCAAAAAGATAGTCTTTCGATCGATCATTTGACAAATCCAAATCCAAATCCGAGGCCGAAGCCGAAGCCGATCCGAGCGAGCGACGACGACGATGACGACGACGATGCGAGGCTTGTCTTATTCTTGCCTCACTATCCACATGAAGGAATGCATTTCAATACATGCATAAGAAAGTTTCTTTCTCCCACCAATGTGGGAGAACTTTACTTTTTAAAAGTGAAGTACACATTTCACTTTCCCTCCATTTTTCTTCCCTTTATTTTTTATTCACAGTACACTTAGAACCCAATAATCCCCCACATGAATGGAGAATGACTATTTCATCAAAAAATTTACTAACAAGTGTGCGATCAACAAGCAAAGACTAATTGCATCTGGACAAGTAGGTTTCCCTTTGAACTTTTCGTAATGAACTTGCATCGGATGCACTCGGCCAATCGATAGATGTGATATCTTTGAACCGTCGAACTTTACTGTACACCTAGGCAACGCAAGTCACACAACCAACCTTTTACCGTTTATGGTTCTCACGGTTTTTGTTCGTTTCAGTCATGAACACTACCTGATTTCATGAGAGCTTAGAGAATAGGCCTTTACTACCATTCTCATTGAAGCGACTTCCCCTTTACTCTCACATAGGTGATTCCCAAACTTTTAATCCTATAGATCAAATAATTTGGTCAAATCTGCCAAACTTAGGAACCATTAAAAGACTACCAACCATAAGTCTTATCCTTGTTTCCTGAACATTATATTCATCATGAGAATGAGTTGAGTTTATTGACAATGTTGAACCATCAGTTATAACTTTGTTTGATCTCTTTGAACCTAGATCTTGGGATCTTCAGTCCGCTAGGTAGAGTTACCGCTGTGATGACTTATCCTAGGCCGTAAACCTATTCCCTTCGATGATTTCTCAACTCCCTCTCTTGATAGGCCTTTTGTAAGTGGATCCGACACATTATCCTTTAACTTCACATAGTCAATCGTGATAATTCCACTAGAGAGAAGTTCTCTAACAGTATTATGTCTTCGTCTTATATGACAAGATTTACTGTTATACATCATGCTCCCTGCCCTACCTATTACCGCTTGACTATCACAGTGTATGCATACTGGTGCCAATGATTTGGGCCAATAAGGAATATCTTCCAAGAAATTTCGGAGCCATTCAACTTCTTCGCCGGCTTTATCTAATGCGATAAATTCAGATTCCATAGTAGAGCGGGCAATACATGTCTGTTTGGATGATTTCCAAAAGATGACTCCTCCACCTAATGTAAACACATATCCACTTGTGGATTTTACTTCATTTGGTACGGTGATAAAATTTGCATCACTATATCCTTCAATTACCGCTGGATATTTGTTGTAATGCAAAGTAAAGTCTTGAGTATGTTTTAGATACCCCAAAACTCTTTTCATTGCCATCCAATGAGTTTGATTGGGATTACTCGTGTACCGACTTAATTTACTAATAGCGCATGCTATATTTTGTCGTGTACAATTCATGATATTCATCAAACTTCCCAACACTCTTGCATAATCCAATTATGAGTCACTTTCACCTTCATTCTTTTGAAGTGCAAAGCTCACGTCTAATAGAGTCTTGGCAATATTAAAATCCAAATACTTGAACTTGTCAAGTACCTTTTCAATATAATGAGACTGTGACAATGCCAACCCTTGTGGAGTTCTATGATTCTTAACCCTAAGATCACATTCGCAACTCCAAGGTCTTTCATATCAAACTTGCTCTCAAGCATTCATTTCATAACATTTATGTCAGAAATGTATCTACTGATGATCAACATGTCATCCACATACAAACAAACAATGACTTTGTGATTTGGACTGTCTTTAATGTATACACATTTATCACATTCATTTATTTTGAATTCGTTTGCCAACATTGTTTGGTCAAACTTTGCATGCCACTGTTTAGGTGCTTGTTTTAGTCCATACAGTGACTTAACAAGTTTGCACACCTTTTTTTCTTTACCAGGAACTACAAAATCCTTGGGTTGTTCCATGTAAATTTCTTCCTCCAATTCTCCATTTAAGAATGTAGTTTTCATATCCATTTGATGGATTTCAAGACCATATACCATAGCTAATGCAACCAACATCCGAATGGATGTTATCCTTGTTACTGGAGAGTATGTGTCAAAGTAATCAAGACCTTCTTTTTGTCTAAAGCCTTTCACAACAAGTTTTGCCTTGTATTTGTCAATAGTACCATCAACTTTCATTTTTCTTTTGAAGATCCATTTAGAACCTAAAGGCTTATTTCCTGGAGGATATGGTTACTCAAGATTGAATCAATCTCCCTATTGACAACCTCTTTCCAAAAGGATGAGTCCGCAGACGACATCATTTCTTTAAACATTAGAGGATCATTTTCAAGAAGAAATGTTACAAAATCTGATCCAAAGGAAGTCGACGTTCTTTGACGTATACTATGCCTTGAATTTTCTTTATTATGTTCATTCTCCCTTGGTTCATCCCTAGGTCGTTTAGACCCTTCATTAGACAATTCATGTCTTGTCTTATAGAGATAATTATGTTCAAAGAACTCAGCATTATCTGATTCAATTACCGTATTATCATAGATATCCGGATGTTCGAATTTATGAACCAAAAATTGACATGCTTTACTGATTGTAGCATATTCGATGAAAATGCAGTCCACAGTCTTTGGTCCTATTTTCACCCTTTTGGGTATGAGAACTTGGACTTTCGCTAGACACCCCCACACTTTGAAATATTTCAAGTTGGATTTTCTTCCTTTCCATTTCTCATATGGAATAGATTGTTTCTTTTTATTGGGCACTCGACTGAGTATTCGGTTTGCTGTAAGGATAGCTTACCCCCACATGTTTTGCAGTAAACCTGAACTTATAATTAAGGCATTCATCATTTCTTTCAACATTCAATTTTTTCTTTCCGCAATTCCATTTGATTGAGGTGAGTACGGGGCAGTAGTTTGATGGACAATTCTATTTTTCAAACATATCTCTGCAAAAAGAGATTCATATTCTCCATCCCTATCACTTCTTATCGTTTTGATCTTTTTATCCAACTGATTTTCAACTTCAGTTTACTATTAGCTAAATACATCTATTGCCTCATCCTTACTATTCAGCAAATAGTTATAATAAAATCTAGTGCAATCGTTGATAAAAGTTATGAAATACTTTTTCCCACCACGAGATGGTGTCGACTTCATATCACAAATATCTGTATGAATTAAGTCTAAGGGATTGGAATTCCTTTCAACAGACTTATACGGATGCTTAACATACTTAGATTCAACACATGTTTGACACTTTGATTTACTGCACTTAAAGTTAGGCAAAACTTCCAAGTTGATCAATTTTCATAAGGTTTTATAATTGACATGTCCTAAACGTTCATGCCATAAATCATTTGACTCAAGTAAGTAAGAAGAACCAAAACTTTTATTCATATCAATATTCATTACATTGATCTTAAAAAGGCCATCGGTGAGGTAACCTTTGCCTACATACATTTCATTCTTACTAATTACAACTTTGTCGAAAACAAATACACATTTGAAACCATTCTTAGTCAGAAGTGAAGTAGAAATCAAGTTCTTTCGTAACTCCAGAACATGAAGGACATTTTTTTAGTGTCACCACCTTGCCTGATGTCATCTTCAAGAAAACCTTGCCCGTTCGTTCAACCTTTGCCATAACGGAGTTGGCCATAAAGGTCTTCTCATCATCTTGAGCCAGAGCAAATGATGCAAATAGTTCTTTGTTGGCACACACGTGGCGGGTGGCACATGAATCAATCCACCACTCTTTAAGATTTCCAACAAGATTGTATTACAAGAGCATAGCATACAGATTGTCCATTTCTTCTTTGGATATAGCTATGTTTGCTTGGTCCTTTTTCTTGCCCTTCTTCGAAGCTCGACAATCAGTCGATTTGTGTCCAACTTTGTCACAATTGAAGCAATTTTCTTTGAATTTCTTCTTAGGGGGATTGCCTTGTTGTGCTTGTGCTTTCTTTCTCTTCTTTGATTTGTTGGGATCATCTTCCATAATATTTTCTCCATTTATTGAAGAGTTCCCACGAGACCTCTTCTCTGTTGCCTTATTGTCTTCTTTAATCCTCAACCTCACAATGAGGTCTTCAACTGACATCTCCTTACGCTTATGTTTTAAGTAGTTTTTAAAGTCCTTCCACAAAGATGGTAACTTCTCGCTTATCGCAGCTACTTGAAAAGCATCGTTCACAACCAAACCTACAATAAAGGTTAAGTGAACATTAATAACATTCTTAAAATCTTTAACAAAGGCATTATCTAAAATTATACCTTATGCAAGGAGGTCATGAATAATGACTTGTAACTCTTGGACTTGGGTACCTACAACTTTGCTGTCTACCATCTTAAAGTCCAAAAATTTGGCAATAATGAATTTCTTAATTTCGGTGTCCTCTATTTTGTACTTATTTTCTAAAGCATCCCAGAGGTCCTTCGAGGTCTTCATCATACTATACACATTGTATAGGTTGTCTTGTAGGCCACTCAATATATAATTCTTACATAAAAAATTCGAGTGCTTCCAAGCTTCAGTTACTACAAAGCGATCCTTTTCAGGAGTTTCTTCCGGCAATTCAGGATCGCTTTCTGTGATGAGCTTTTACAGACTCAAAGTAGTCAGATAAAAGAACATCTTCTGCTGCCAACGTTTGAAATCAACACTAGAAAGTTTTCCTGGTTTTTCCACAGGTGCCATGGCAGGAGCAATATTTGTACGACTTGAAGTAGCAATGTTTGTTGCTGCAACATTCGTCATTCCATCATTGACTTGAATTTTATTAGTCATTTTGCTGTCACAAAGAGACAACCAATTTAGTAGCTTAAAATACTAACAATAAAGTTTAAAACTTTAAACAACTTGTTTCTAGTTTAACGATGAAGTTTTTATATTCTTCAAATCATCAACCGAATGATCTTTGACTCGTGATGAAGTTTTTATATCTTCATCAATATCACGTTCAGATAGAGTAGAAAACCAAATGGTTTTAATCTCCAGAAACTAAAAATACAGATTATATTAAACTTCTTAAGATTGTTGTTTCCGGGTACAACTATTTGTATTTAAACAACAAGAACTTTAACTTTAAGTTCAAGAACAAGTTCAAGAACAACAAAGAAGTTCAACAACTTCAAACACAAGATCAACAACTATGAACTATCAAAATGAAGTTTCTACTATTTTCTGGAAAATAGCAAAACCGTAAGAAAAAGATGAAGGCAAAAATTGAGAAACAAGTCCACCGAATTCACAGTGTGTCTGTAAGAAATTTATTCCCCTCGAGTAACCGAGGTTATGGAATCTTTCCTCCTATGATAAAATGATTCAGTTCAGTAGAATAGTGGTACCTCAAATTCTACCGAACAACGAACTCACTCAATGATTTGATGATCACACTTGAGTTTTTCAAGAAGAAGAAAGTGTTTTTCTTTCACAAATTTCATTCCAAAACCTAAGGAATAAGTCAGGTATTTATAGCCAAAAGGTGGTGCTTCAGAAGAGAAGCAAAGGTTCATGAAAAGAGACAACTTTCTGAAACGTCACTTGACCTACGGACCCCACCTGCGCCCGCAGGTCATCAATTGACGATTTCCAGAAACATTACTGCCTTCTGCGAAGGTCACCTGCGGACGACTTGTGGGCGCAGGTCATCCTTTTTGGCGTGAAACAGTGTATCGCTTTCTCGAAGGGTCACGTCCCTTCGAGGTGCGTTGTGACATGCGTTATTACATGCTCGGGTGTGTCCGTAAATGGAGAAATATCATTTCTTATCGGATTTTTGGATTACAATATCACTATTTTTCAAGTTTCAAATGAATTTTTTCCAAAAAGATAGTCTCTCGATCATTTGACAAATCGGAAGCCAAAGTCGAGCCGAGCTAGCGACGACGACAACGGCGCGAGGCTTGTCTTATTATTGCCTCACTAGCCTCATGAAGGAATGCATTTCAATATATGCATAAGAAAGCTTCGTGGGAGAACTTTACTTCTTAAAAGTGAAGTACACATTTCACTTTTCCTCCATTTTTCTTCCCTCCATTTTCCATTCACAATACACTTAGAACCCAACAAAAAGTTGATGGCAACTTGGAGTTGCACAACTTAGGTATGAGTTTGAATTTTGAATTGGTTTTCAAGAAATTAAGATCCCTTCGGCCTTCTAGGGAGTTCAAAATTAGAAACTTAATTTAATTGACCAAGAAAGTTCCTATAGGAAAATAGTGCTAAAAATGGATTAGAGTTGCCATATATGCTAAAGCTTCCACCAAAATAAAAATAAAAATTCAAGGAGAATTAACCTTATAATTTATCGGCTACTACGTATCTACGAAGATAGAAAATTATTTTAAAAGTGTTATTCTTGTTGGGTCTTCACAAATATATAATATGAACCTAATATGGATCTTCACAAATAAATAATATGTACCTAATATGTGTGTATTATTAAAGTCTCGCTAATGTATGAACTTCCATTCAATATCCTTATTGTTTAAAATTACCATAAGCTTATTACAAGTAACTGACGATAGATTTAAGCAAAACTTGAAAGAATTTTTAAATTTCTAAGTTTGGCATACTCTGAAACATCCAGCATTCGATGTCATATTTCCTTCACCAAACAAACCAACATTTTCAACCCAAAATGCACAGTATAACACATAATAAGAAGAGTAAACCACATAAATGTAGGAGGTTTAGACCATAATTACTTGATGGCACCACAGTTTCAAAATTTATATAAAATGTCTAATGTTTCTGTTCCGATACACACTATGCTACACCTAGATTCGCATGTATCTGGGATACACGCCTGGATACATTGGTGCTGGATACATGTATCTTAGATACATATGTGTCTAGTTAGGTGTAGTTTGTTCCAGATACACTATATCTGAAGCGTGATTCACATGTATTTAGGATACCCACCTAGATACATCGGTGCTGGATATATGTATTTGAGATATTTATGCATTTAATTTGGTGTAATTTGTCCTAGATACACTATATTCGAAACAAGTTTCACATGTATCTGGATACATTGCCTCTCTCATTAATCATAGAGAAAATGAAATTTTCACAATAAACTCACCTCTCTCCCTCTAATCGTTTCTCTCCTTCTTTGTATTTGTGTTTCACAAAGTATAATTTCATGTATCTGTGTATGTAGTATCAATTTCTACAAATATAACCATTAGAACATGAAAACATGTACCCATAGATACATATTTAGAAAAAAACACGATCCGAGTTTGGATACCATAAGAATTCAAATTGATAATTCACAAGTAGAATTCAAAATAGCAACATGTAACTTCAGATTTATGTTTATATCTGTTTCGATGTTTGGAAATCATGTAAATTTGTGACTTCTTTCCGTGAAGTTTCAGAATTGGAGTAATGAAATAGGTCGGCCTAATGGATTCATGGGGTTTTGAAATTGATCTAATTAACTAATGTAATGAAATTATCGTTTTGGTTTCATTAGGAAGAGAGAAAGAGGGGAGAGAGATTGAGAGAGAAAAATAGAAGAGAGCCGCTACTCATTAGAAAGTAGGTGTGATTGTGTAATTTTTTTAAAGTAGGGTGGGGTTTAGTAGTTATGCTGTGGATGCTTGTTTATTATTTATGTAGTTTATCTTAATAAAAATTGGGCGTTGCCCGCAAGGGCATGGTTGAGTGGTTGAAAAATGGGTCTCACATGTGGAAGACCTCAAATGAAATCCAACCCATCCTAGAATACTTTGGTCTGCATATCAAACAACCCCATAAAGTTTTAAAACACAAACATAAAATAATGTCTCATCATAGCTGAAATAAATCAAAATTGGGGATCATCATAGTATGCTACAACATAACATATATAAAACTCCCATAGTGTGTCAATGGAGCTGCGTTGAAGTGTATTTATAAAGTTATAAAGTTATTTTGCAGTTATATTTATAAAGTTATAAAGTTATTTTGGTTGAAGTATAACATATATAAAACATAAAATAATTACCTGAATTGAAGTATATTTATAAAGTTATTCTTTCCTAATATTTTTATTTATATAAATAGATATTAGAGTTTTAATTAATATTAATAAAATTATTTTTTATTCTGCGCATTTATTTCATTATAGAGCATCTTAACTTATTTACTCAAGTAGTATTTCTCACTTTTCTTTTTTCGTCTAAAAGAATATTTTCTTCATAAATTTTTTTACATAGATTAAAAAATATTTTTAGAATCATAATTTTAAAGAAGTAAGAAAAAGAGACAAAGATTGATAATGAAAGGGTAAAATATGCATTTTCGAAAGTCAATTAAGATAAAGGGGAAATTTGATTTTCCAAACAAAACTTGGGGAGGAGGAGGGGGGGAGGGTAAATGATACCATTTAAAAATAGTACTGAATATTGTGTATTAATAATATTGAGATTAGTAAATTTGATAGTATTTCTTATCCATTGTATGACTCGGTATACTGAATGAAATTTTATTTTTTTAACGATAATTGTCCATGTATTAATAATCATGATTGTTCACCCCCAAAAAGGTATAGTTTAATTTGTTAGTGATGTTTAAAGAATAAGTGGTCTTAACTTGATCGGGGCATAGCACAAATAAGATATAATATTGTAAAGTAAAACCAAAACAATATAAGCTATAAATAAAGATAGGGCAGATGGAGCCAAAATTGATGAAGATCGCTTGGGATCGTAAGTAGCCTGAAGAATGCCTGGCTATAGCTGCTATGCTTGAAGGAGACCCGTAAGCTGTTAGAAGATAAAAAGAATAAATATACAATAAAGCTTAAAGAATGATCGATTTGTATTCAGACAGTTGTTGTATTAATTAAGCAGTAGAAAATCTTGTTGCTACATAATAATTGAACGATCTTATATAGGGGCTTAACTCCAACGACTAGATTTTATACAGTAAATCCCTAATTAACATGCAAAGTAAGGCCATTAAATGAAAAAGAAATAAGACTTGACTCTATATAGAGGTCAGTTATGTAATGGCTGTCAACATCTAGTACGAGTCAATTGACTTTTATCCATATCAAAATATCTTCACATCGCGGTATATGAACTCTCATGATGTTTGGATCCTGCGATGCCCAGTGTGTCACCCGATCCTAATTATCTTGGTCCATGTAGACATAACTTTAGCATCAAATTCTATCTAGTTGACGGTATATGGTATTCTTTCCATTCGTCTACGTGTTAAGGCTATTTTTTCCAATACAAATAGTCCCAACGTTTCTCGGATTTGATCTTAGTCCAAGGAACGTAAAATGAGTTATTCCCTCGATTCTCATGGCGTATTATATCCCTAATCTACTTCGAGATGAATCTTCTGGAGGAAGAAAATGAAGCATCATTTAACATTAAATGGCTCTGATACAAGTCATTCACTTCAAATCTTTTTTGGACCACTTGGTTTCATACGGTTGGATACTGAGGGTGTTGAGATTCCCGAAGCATTCGTAATTATGATTTGAAATCCCTAGAAAATCTTTTTCCCTTCTTTTTTCTTCTTTCATTCCAATCTTGTTGGTCTTTCCTTTCCTTAGAGTTTTTTGGAGTTCATATTTCTTCTTTGTTAAGGAAAAAATGGCTAAGTCATCCGCTCGTCCTCCTATCTCTCCTTCGAATGCTAGCGACGTTCCTTCATCTTCCAAGTCGTTGCCTTCTGCCGATGAAGGGGAAGTCATCTCTACTGATAAAATCATTCTTTTAACTAATTTTTCCTTGACAAATGACTATTCTGAGTGTGTCCCAACGACCCAAAGCAACCGTGGGGAGATGGTCCAGAATTATAATTTTTCTTAAAACATCCTCTCTTCTTGCCATTATTCTAGAAAAATGTCATTTGGAACATCTTTATAAGATTGCTATCCCAGAAAATATAACCATTTTTAAATCTATTGTTTTGAATGTATATACTTACTCTTTTCACCATTGGTTTTGAGCAATATGTTGATCAAGTAATCATTCAGTTGGGCAAGGCATATGACATCAATCTTGGGTAAGTCGGTCCATCAATTTGGAGGGCAATGACTATACGTTTTAAGGACCAAAGGTTACGATCCTGATCCTCTATTTTCTTTAAGTTATCTAATGCATCTTTATTCCCCTAGATGTTTAGGGGTGGTATGATGTACCTTGTAAAGAGAGACAAGTCGGGTCTTATCTCCAGTATTAATAACAGTCACAACCATCATGGATGGAAAGGTTTGTGTCTATGAGGACTAGTGATATTCTTTCAAATAACTGTCTCCATCTTTTCAGAAGCATGGAACTTGACTCGTAAGTAAATTTATCTTTTCTTCTCCTGTATGCTACTTTTGTCGCTTGTTGACTTGGGTATATTTCTCTCTTTATCAGTTATGGTATATGTTCTACCTCTTGTAATGGATCTCCCGCAATGGGTGAAAGGCATTGTTGCTATAATTATCTCAGATGACTGGTTCTAGAAAGAAATAGCAAACAAGAACGTTTGGAAGGTGAAGAGTCAAGGTGGGAATTTATTTACCATTTTACCCATGTTTTGCTATATATTTTTCTTTGACATTGGTCAATTTCTCTATACTACAAGTTCTGTCAATAAAATTAGAGTATCAAACATTGACATAGATCCTAATGCATTTGCTCAAAAAATGGTCGAAGCCAAGAAAGAAGTACGCCTTCTTCCTCTCTGAAAAGGGAGATTCTTTTAGTCAACCAACCTTAAAGAAAAGGAGGAAACTCGTCAAAGCAAGTTCGCTGACTCCTGTAGAAACATCTGTTCCCATATTGCATCACCATGTTTTGCCTCCCAGGTTTGAGTGCCTTCTCATTCCTATTGTTATCAATATAGATGAGAGAAGCAAAAATAAAGATAAGTTGTTGGAAAGAGGACACTGATTACCTATTGTTGGCGAGTTACTTAAGGTGCAATCAGGGTCTTTTAATATAGTTGGCCCCAATGTCCTTCCTTTGGGGCAAGAGGGAGTTATCCTCATAATAATGATGGTCTTACTAGAGAAGTTGCTCCTGTTTGTGACCTGGATCAATGATCCAGTTCTATCGATCCACATGTTGGGCGAGTCACACTGGATAGGGTGTTTGAAGATTGTTGGGATCCCTAGAGAAATGCCTGTTTGGTGAAGACGTGAAAGCATTTGCTAGTGTAACCCGAGACCCCGAGTTGACGGCCTTGAAGTTAGACCTTGCAAAGTGGGTCGTAGAGACGGTTACTTCTGAACTTGTTTTGAGTTTGAGAGCTAACCTCAAAAGGGCCACTGGGAATATGGTGAACACTAAGTTGTTTGTGAGTGAAATGCCTTTTAATCTATAATTTCCGTAAAAATGATGGGTTTGTAATGAGTGATTTGGAATTAATGTCTAACTTGTTTCAAGTAACAAACATCAAATTAAGGAAATATGAATCAGTAGAGAGATCAAACTAGGATTGCGTTCACCATGGCTCTATAACATTTTCGGATTAACATCAATAATAGATTCTTTTAATACAAGTAATGCAAGCTAATTGAATTCAAATGTACGTGTAAGCGTTTCTAAAGCTAATTAGATGATTATCCTTTTAATTCTTTTGTACTTAAAGAGATAGAAATAGAAAACTCAAGTTTAGCCTCAAGTTGATTAATCTTGCTAGAGCATTACCCATTAGATGAAGATTAGAAGCTCCGAATCGTCATTGTTAATCCTTTTGCTCGATTTTAACCTCTTATTTCAAGCAAGTTAAACCTAGGGATTGTTCTAATGTTTGCAATGATTAGAAATATATTAAAATAAAAATAATAGCAATACATTCACATATATTATTCAAATCCATATCGAAATCAATCCTAGAATTGTTATTTTGCCATGAATCCCACAACCCTAGTTGTGGGGTTTTAGCTGCTCGTAACTATAAAAGAAATACAGATAAAGAAGTCATAGATGAAGATTTACCCTTGCAAAATATGAATTCAATGATCAATTGTCTTCCAAGAGTGAACAAATTACTAAAAAGCCAATGGAGATTCAAAACTTAGAGTATTTTGAACTATGTAACATAAGATATCTCAAAAATCTCTAGTAGCAGCTATTTATAGTACAGGGAAACTTGGGATTTAAAATAAAAATCAGAGATTGCCCGCCTAGAACTGACGACCTATGGTGATGGCTCGTCATATGGTTGTTGGCTCGTCAGTTAGGTCGTCACTTGTTTCTCTGATGCGTTGGGTTCTGTTGCGTCCAAATGCTCAAGTGTACATGGTCATACAAGTAATAAAGTGGCTCTTACAAGCTGGATAGCTATCCCACAGGTACTTGTGACTTAGCAAATAATCCAATTTAAGTAATACTATTTAATTAAATAAGTATAATTTGTAACCAAAGAAAGTGTTGAATTTTTGTGATTAGAAAATATATATCAAAAGTAAAGAAGTAACTAAATTTGGTTGTAAATAATATCAAGGAGAATTTTTAGGGTCAAGGCTTAGTTCACAATCATGTAGAGCAATAATTTCTCATTGGTTAAGTTATCTATCTTGGTTGTTGATTCACGGGGTTAATATCATAATTATGGTCTTCTGAGCCTCTAATCGCATATTCAAATTAGCCTCACAACTACATCATTGAGCAGGGATGTGAGGGTATAATTCCAAAACATTTATATTTTATCCTGTATATGAACCAAATAAGGCGTATTAGGTATATTCCTATCCTAATTGTGAATCCTATTTTAAATTTCTCTTAAAGACAAGCACTCATTCTTTACGTTCTTCGTTCTAACATAATTTCCTCCTTCCGAATTCATAAAAGATTTATAGGTTTATTCTAAAGTCCGCGAATCTTTAAAATAGTAAGAGCAAGAATGTAAGAACAACTAAATACAATAAATAACAATAACCAACTTAAAATTAAACTATACAATCATGTTCATAGCCTTAACCCTAGAAAGAGGAATTTAGCTACTCATAATTTAATTCACAATTACAAAATTAATATAGTTCATAGACAAATTAAGTAATGGAAAAGAAAAGAATAAAAAACCTATTTGAAGCCTCCTTCATGTAATTTTTAGTCCCAAGTCGTCCAAGAGTGAATAGAATTAAAGATAAGTATCCTATTTATAGTGTAGGATAATTTGTACCCGAAAAGTTCAAGGTCCATACCACTTTAAAATCGCGGAGCATAAGCTCCATGACATGCCAATATCACAGAAGCTCACTGGCGTGCCACGCTTATAACGCGGAGCCTCACTATTTTGCAGCCCATAATTTTCTTCACTTTGGTAAATAAACCATGTCACCCTATGTGTTACAATTATTAGGCTGCCTCCCACTCACTTCAACTTGTCCTATTTTCTCCATTTCATTCATGAATTGTGTCACACTTTTGATGTAAATGTACATAGTTAGGCAACCTCCCATTAACTTAATTGTTGTGTTACTCCATGTCACAATCTCTTTGCATTACGTGTAATTGTGAGACAACTTCTACTTCACTTGAATTTCTTGTTTGTTCTAGTGCATTTTTACTCCCTGTATTCTTGATCCATGACACAAATTGGGATGTTCCACGTCTCTTCCGTGGTATATATTTGGCTCCATATATCAATTTTTGGTGCGTCTAATGTCCCATGATCCAACATTTAATTTTCCTCATCAAGATCTAGACCTTTGATTCAAGATTAGCACACTTCACATACACTTTTAACCTACAAAGATGACTAATCACATACGTTAGTTCATGGACACATTTTAATCAAAATACATGAGAGTATAATCAAATTAGTTCTCAAACTAAGCTATAATATAGATAATCAATGACTCTTGAATGTATAAATACGCCTAAGATCAAGTTCTGTTTAAGGTGACAACCTCGGGTGATGGCTCATCACATACTTGATAACTCGTCACCTTGGGTCGTCACTCAATTATTGATAATCTCATATTCTACTTCAGCTTGACGAGTTGAGTGATGACTCATCACCTAGTTGATAACTCGTCACTTTAGGTCGTCATTTGGCTCTTTAGCTCAGTTTCTCTTATTTTTCTGCTTGTTACCTTTTTCTGCATAAAAAAGTAAAACACGATTAAAAACAACAAAAGTTGCTTAAGAACTTACAATTATCCCTAGTCAAAAGCCTCAAATGCGCTATCAAAATGCCAGCACATCAAGGGCCATAAGCAAGTTGTTAGAAAATTTTGAGCAGATTAATCATGACTTTGAAAGTGCCGACCGTGAGCTGACAAATTTTTATGTTGAGAAATAGGTGTTTTATCAATAGGCTGATCAAATTTTGGCTAATATATGTTCCTTGGAGGCAAACATAAAGGCCCAAGAGGGCAATCTTTTGTTGAGTATTCAGAAAGAAACCCTCCTTGAGTCCAAGATTTAGCATTTGGAGGCCAAGCTTTCGACTAGAGATGACGTGCAGTGGGAGAGGCTTCGTAAAATTATGAGAAACCTAATAGTGGATCAGGCAAATATTCAAGCCCACAAGGTCGTGATTGATCAGAAAATGAGTGTCACTCCATACTTTAGTGCAATAACAAGGAGCTTGAGCTTTGAAAGGACAAAGCCATTGTAAATATTAAAGAACATGAATGTCTCCTTACTTTTAAGGTGGAATTAACCAAATAGAGTTCTAAGAGGTTTGCTTTAGAGAAGGCTAAAGCTGGTGCCATGGACTTTGAGTTTGAGATCCTCATTTATCGGGCCTTTAAAGAGCAGGCTAAATACACCTGATGGAAACTCCTCCATTGAGTCCTTTAGACGTTTACAAGGTTGTTTATGCTGAGGAAGAAGATGAGAAAAAGGTAACGAGGTTCTCTCTGAACTTATTGAAGGAGAGGGCATTCATGAAGCCTCGTGTGTTCCCATTAAAGGGAAGGAAGTTAAGGGGAGTGATGAATTTTCTCTCATGGCCTCAAATTCTAAATTTGACTTGCCCAATACTCCTTCTTAATTTTTTATATACTTTTGTTAGTCAGATATATGATCCATTGTTGGATTTATTTTGTAAATATCAAACTATCTTCTTATTTTGATGGGATGTTACGATAAAATTAAAACACTTTTTGCTCTTGTTTTTGAGCAACTTTGTCTTGCATGTTTCTATTCAAGCTATTTTGGGGATTCTTTAAAGTCATTTCATATATCTGAACAGATCATAGGCAATAAGTATTTTGTTCGTGGACTTAGTATCGCGAGTGCCCACATATTTTTGAATCTTTTTGTGAATCCAGATATGTTTCAATCAATTTTGTTTAGCTATTTTACTAAAAAGTGAGGTAGCTCAGGAATTCTTAAAACTTCTGAATCCTCGTCAGATAATCGAGATCATGATCGACTGGTGTTTCATTAACTGGGGGTATTTCATCTGGTTTTGCTTTTAGATCAGGTAAATTCATTCAATCTTTTGATTACATGAGCTGAGAATATGCATTCGATATTTTTTTCTAAGTAAAGTAAGTCTGATAATTTGCTACATGAATAGAATATGCTTCCAATTGTTTGGTTTGATCTTACGGGGGGGGGGGGGGGAGGCATTGATTTTGTGCTACTAATTTTTAGAATCAATTTAACCCAAAATCCTCAATGAACCTATAGAACTGTAAGACTTTTCAGTAATACATTTGTAAGCCACCCATCATGACATGAACAATTCAATCTAGTGTAGAAGTGCAAAAATCACCCACATATCACTGATTGTCACCCAAACTAAAACCAAATCTTCAGAAAAGTCACTACTAAGTCCTTCATAAGTTTGTGTCAAACTATTCCACCTTCCAATAACGAATATTCCATCTTGCGTTGTCATTTATAAACTCAAGATGAAATCCACACAAATCTTCAACTCTACACCAATAATCTATATATGATTTCTTTTTCCTTCACATTCCTCAACTTGTACCAATCATGCAATACTGATAGAACTTCATATAATTCTGAATACCTCTAATTCTCTAATATAAGAGCCTTTTGTTCTTTCCTTTAATCCGTTCACCACTCTAACCTCTTCGACTCTTGGACCATGACCTATTACCCCATGTTCTAAATCAAAACCTTCGAGTGTAGTACTTCATTATTTCATTTAACATCCTAAAGTAATAATTTTGCAACCCATATGATTTTTCATGCACAAGACCTTCCAATTCCTCTGTGACCTATATGTTCAATCTTTCTTATCTTCCCAATCTATTGCCTAACATAGTCCACTACCACAAGCATAGTCTTACCAGGGAAAATCATAAATTTAAATCCAAATCATGTGGACAACTTTCTTTACCAATCAATATCAACCCATTCACTTATGGATGCCACCAAATAAAACACCTTAGTACACCACCAATCACTTTTTCATCGATCTCAACATGTCCATCGTTTATTTACCAAATTCAAAATCACTATGAAACTTATCATAACACTTAACCCAAACATATGTATACTCTATTCTCTAAGCATACTGAATAGCTTACAATCTATCTGATTGACACATGATAATATTCCCATAATCTAAATAAGACCCTAGTAATCACACCATTTTGAACCCAAGTCTCACTTCTTAAAGGTAAGCCCTTAGCCTTCTAAATCAAAATAGATACATTTATCCTTATTTTTTAAGATGTCATATTCTATTTCCAATCACTTATACCATTATATGTATCTATCCTTATTTTTTAAGATGTCATATTCTATTTCCAATCACTTATACCATTATAAATAAAAAATCCTTCAAGTTAATGGAGGAGTGTTTCGAAATACCATTAGCCTTACATAAAATTGAATCAATCTTAAAAGTAGTAATAAACCACTAGTCCTAGGCATTTGGAAGGCTTTCCTGCCTTAGTAGAATCATTTAACCGAAAACCTTCTAAATTAGTATCATCACAAGTACAATCCATCACAAAGTCTTCTCACCAAATTAAGCTAATAGCCCTAGTTACCAATATCTAATTTTGGCAGCCAATTAATACTTCAAACCACCAATGTGCTGGTTTAAATTTGTAAAATAATAAATCATTGCATGCACACTCCTACCAATATTTTCAAATGATTCCATAAAAGGATGTTCAGTTGGTCTGACCAAGAAAGGCATGAGACTTTTGGGCATTACTTGGATCGAGCTAGGCTATCTAGTGATTTTCAAGCACCATCACTGCATACTTTCTATATATCTGTCTCACTGGAAACTTTCTTTATCCACTGCTCATCATCCCAATATCAATTCACTTCTCTTGGTCTCAATGGATATCTCTAGGCCTTAATTAAATCTCACAAATGTACTTCACAACTTGTACATATTAATACCTACCATTGATCCACCACTTTAATTTTCCTTGTAGATATCTACTTCACTCGAGTGTTCATAGTAAAATTAATTGGTTCTTCAAATTTGAATGCAATGTTGAATTCTATTATTCAAATAGGTGAAACAATTGATAGCTCCTCAAGTAATTAACCCTTACACTTGTTTACCGGTATATCTATTTACATTTATCACTTGCTCTACCTTAGTAGTACCACTTCATGAAAGCCCTAGATCCACCACTTTTCTATAATATAATGATTGAGAAGGTCATACCTAGATCACACCATACATTTCTACCCAACAACTGCAAAATATTACATAAATCAGTTAGTCTCTAGCCCAAAATAATATATAACATTGTCTTCAACTCACACAAACATGTAAACTTATCCGTTGCTAAAAATTTATCGCTATATAATCCCATATAACCTAATCACGAAAGAAACTTTCCCAGTCTTATCCTGAAGCCAACAACTATCTCCCTTAAAGACCTTTGATCTTCATTCATCCTTTATGTCACCCCGCACATAATAGACTTATTCTTTTATAAACCCTAATCAATAGAAAATATAGCACACCTCATGACTTTAGCCATGTAAACACATGTCCCATTGTGAAAGTTGTATAATAAAACTCAACCCATTCAAATTCTCTTAGTTGTACCTTCACTTCACAAGTTACAAAGTATACTCTTCATAAGAACCTCAAAAGTATTCATAACACCTTGAACCTCATTATAAGAAACTTTCCTTCATACTTACCACAATCACTGTCTTCTTAATCAATTTATCGGTTCTTCACAAATTTAAGGCCCCGTTTAGCCATGTGAGATGAAGTCATGATTTGAAATTATGAGATTAAGTTAAATTTTTATTTGGACATGCAATTTGGACTTTTTATGTTATATGTTTTCTCATGAACATAAAAACTTCATAAGTTGTGAAAACTATCAAAATTATCTTGATTCTTTATACAATCTTATCAAATAAGCAAAAGTTTATAACAAAGTATAATGCACTATCACAAAGCTATTATAAAATAATGCAATATTTATTAATTAAACTTTAGTTCAATAAAAAAGTAAAATTGAACATGAGTTGTAGTGTACTACTCTTTAATATAATCCTCTCACATGGTATGAACAATCTCCTCACGTTGAGCTTGCATTTTTCGATCAGATAACCGAAAAGATAAACCAACACTGTTACTTTGAGTCATTTGTTGGTTAATATAACTAGTAACTATATCTTCATGTTCATGTACCGTGAATATTTCATCACTCCTTTGATATTCTCGTAATTTTTTTTGTAACCCTACACAAGCTATGACAATTGTTACTTGTGTGTCAGTATCATAATAGTTCATGCCTTGTTTCAATATTCGGAATCTACTTTTCAGAAAATTATATTTCTTAATGAATGAATTTGAGAGAATTATATTTTTTAATGAATGAATTTTTTAATGGTAAAGTAGGAGTTAATTTGAAGTAATAAATTTTATGTTGCTGAGAGTAATAGTTATATGAGATATAAATGGTTTAAAGAGCAATAATATGAACTATAAAATTTATTTACATATAAATAAATGGTTGTTAGATATAAATGGTAGGGTGTTTTTTTTTATAAAATATAAACTTGTGGATTAACTTTTATATTTAAAAAATCCCAAATCATGATTTGAAGTTTTCAAATCATGCTTTTTGGAGAATTTGAGATTTCACGTAATGATTTCATATCACAGATATGAAATCGCATGTTCAAATGCCTACTAACTGTTTCTTAAAAATAATGGTGTATGTACCTATCCCATCACTAAACTGTCAAATCCTTATCGATGCATTCATGCCATGAAACTGTAGTAGAAATTCTAATCTTTGTTGAAGTATTTTCGTTCTTATCATACACTGAGCAACCCATCCTTGTTATGTCAAACATCTTTAATTTTACTCTTCAAAGTCACCATGTTTATTACGTGGTTGTTCCTCTAATCATACGTCATTACTATTTTTGTTATCTTCTATGCCACATATTTTCTCTTTCCACTGTTGAACAGCTAACCATAGAAGATAAGGCAATCATGAAGTTCTTTAAATCATTATTCACATTTCCATTCATATATCCTCAAATTGCATAATCTAAACCACAATCTTACTCAATCTATCTTTGAATCATAAATACAGTATAAATCTTGCTACACATCCTTCACACTATCTACCACTTCCTCCTTAGTATCAGATCTTGAATTATACCATGCGATGTCACCCCCAACTATTAACAGGCGAATCTGAGAACGTGTCCATACTACAAGTGAAAGAATGAAATAAGAAAATTTTAAGAATTAGACCGAACCAAGAACTCATGATAAGGATCAAAGAATGGAATTTTCTAACGTCATATAGCCTCTAAAAGATATATAACAGAAGTATCTGCACCGATCCCCAAGACTTCACTAGACTCGGCTTGTACTTGTACGAACAATGAACCAAGCGCTCTGATACCAACTTGTCAAGATCCAAAACTCAAGTCGTGATGCTACCTATCCCACCCCCTGTGATAGGTATGCAAACTCAATAATATGAAATGAAATACAATATAAAACTATACAGAAAATACTAAGTCTCAATATTGAACCATACAAAAATTAACTCATAAGGAAGTACCCAAGTCAACAAAAAACCTAAAACATGGAATTCATGAAGTACAAGCCTCTAAGGGTAACAAGGTATAACTGAGAGTCTATAATATTTGGATATAAGGGGAACCAACATAATAACAAAAAATAGTGGAGGATATCCAGTATGCACTGGATCATTCAGCTGCTACCCATGAATCTCTGAAATTAATCCAAAGCACAATCTTTGAATAAGCGACTGGGGAACACTGGCTTAAAGCGGTCGCTGTATCAAATATAGAACCCAACTAGGTTGGGGTCGATCCCACAGGGAATAGGACGAAAGTAGGTTGAGTTCTTGTTCGAGTAGTTGGCAAATAAGTAAAAAAGGGGGGATTATTTGTAACAAGTAGTGATAGTAACAAGTGTTGATTCTTTGAAGTTGTTATCAATATGAGAAATACACTAGTACTGTGATCCCCAATGATTCCTTAACTCTACCGGTTATTGGTGTTGACAAAACTGTCCCGCGGCGTTGCATGCAAAATCTGACAAGTTATGTTCATCTAAACGTCTCTTGACCTTGGTTAGATGAATTTCACTCTTCTTCTCTCGGTTTTCGAGCGTTGCACTACTAACCCTTGTCCTGAATCTCAGATAACTATTCCTGCTAAGGCTCGAGTTATTAGATAAAGGTTGATAGCTTCAAATCTCTGTTGTTATTTCCTTTTCCTAATCTCTACCTCTCTCTCGAGCAAGTCTAGAATACAGGCGAGTTTCTAACGTTTGCAACCGTTAGAAAATCAATCACTACGAAGAAAATAACAATACATGCATTCACACCGGTTCAGAATTGCTTTGCACTTAACCCATTTCATAAATTCCTCATGGTTCACACAACCCTAGTTAATGAGTTTAGCTACTCATGTTTGCAAGAGCACAATCAGAATTCGAAGATGAAGACATAATTGTAAACTCACAATAATGAAGAAAAACTGAAATCTCAATGATGAATAAATCTCTAGAATCAATATCCCAAGATTACAAAACCAATAATGTGTTTCTGAACTCAAAATAATGAAAAACTATCTCAAAATAATGTAATGACTAATTCCTGAACATAGGACAATACATGGGTATTTATAGATACAAGGCTAATCCTATCCTAATCAAAATAGGAGAACAGAGTCAGCAATATTCCACGGTATCGTGACTTGGTGTCGTGGAACCAAGTCACGCCACGTAGGTGAGTGTCATGGAATCATGCTCAAATAGACATCTTCAGAAGTTGACTCACGCCACCCAATAACTCTAGGAGAGTACAGTCACGCCACATGACTGCCTGTCGTGGGAATCAGACAATATTTAGGATCTCTGGAGATGACTCACGGCAGCCACTCATGTCACGTGAGTGGACTCACGGCACGTGAGTGCTGTCGTGGGTCACTCTTCTGGTACAACTCCTTGTTCTTTTGTCTTCCGATACTTCGTTCTTGGGCGTGATTCTTCCTTTTTGATCATTTTTCTTCAAAACCTGTTTTCCTGCTATGTAGGACAGAAAACACATCATACCAACCAAATATACCCAAGTTATTGCATATTTTCCTTGTTTTAAGCATCGAAAGTGCCATGTAACCATGGCTCATCAACACCCTCAACTTAGAACGTTTACATGTCCTCAGGCGAACAAAACAACACAAACTTATACGATGCTTAATTAAGAGAAACCTAAGGGACCTATGGCAGTCAACTCATTGCTTTTGGCAAAACCTTTCTAACCCCTCCTTCTTGCAAATCAAAAACCACAGTGTGTATCCTTGCAACATATTACCATGACATAGAAGGGATCAAGTGATGGCATAAGATTATGAACAAACAACTAAACTTACATGCAAATGACATTATTCGAGCAGATAGCAGCTAGCAATACAACCCATGTCCTCTCACAGCAAAGAAGTCCCATACACTCACAGTATACTAATGAATCTCAGACTAGGGACTTGGTCAAAACACTCTCTCTCACAAAGAAGTTCAAACAGTGTGCATGAAATACCATAGGCTTGCCCTTATTTTCTATGCCTTAGTTGTTCGGACAGTTGGACTAGGATCACTATAGGACTTTCATCGGCTTGTAATGTAGGCTTGGGGACGGGTATGGTACATATGGGTATGGTGACTCAACCCTCCTTGACACTACACTATTTTTGACTCTAATTTCCAACCATTCTTATTTTTATTCTCCCTTATTCTCCTTCATTTTTTTCCAGATTTTGGGTGTGATTTTCTTCATATTTTCAAAACACAATTTTTTTTTCTCTTTTCTTTTTATTTTTTCTATTCATCTCATTTTTTTCTTTTCTCATTTTTTTTCTTTTTCTTCACACCCAAATCTATTTTCTCTCTTTTTCTTTTTATAACCCCTTCTTCCTACCCAAATCAATCTACACACCCTTATACTAGCCACCCTCAACTTAGACAATTTGCCTGCATTGAGGTACACAATGTTCAAGGAGGGACCAGGGCCAATTCAGGTTCATTATAATTCAAAAAGGGAAGGTGAATAGGCTAAAGCAAGAAATAGGTTAATTAAGGCTCTAGATCGGGATCAAGGGATACTTAATTCATTTGGTCAGGCATTTAGGCTAAATGTGGACTTATTCAAAAACGGCCTATAGTCCTTTCCTAATCACTATCGTCTAACCTAGGCAAGACTAACCGAGCAAGTTCTGGATCGCACACACAAAGTGAACTAAGTAATGGCCTTACACACACAGCATAGGGTCACATTATCAACTACTACCTATCCAGTTCATGCAATGCTAGCTACAGTTATTTTGCTTATAATACTAATGCCATAACATGATCTAACAGCTGTCACAAACTAACATACTACACACACAATTCAAAACAAAAATTTTCAGGAGGGGCATCCTTTAGACAATCACAAAGCATCCTTAATATTCAAAATACGTTCAAAGTTGGACTGCACTAAGGTTTCCCTATTTTTCTCCTAATTAAACACAAAAACACATAGTAATATAAATAACAACCTAAACATGCCGGTTCTACTATGAAGCACACTCCGGGAAAAAGAAAAATGGCAACAAAACCCCCCAAGTGGTGGTACACCCCCACCCCCAACTAACAATGGTGCACTGCCCTCAGTGCACAACTATCAATATAATCAATGCAAGGGAGTGAAGACATACCTATAGCGCCCTAAGCACTGGAAGTGGGCCGGCCCATAACGGGATCATCAGTCGGCCCTCTGGGCTCTCTGCTCGGTGCATCCGGTGGAGGGGTGCCTGACTGGAGGATACACCGCGTGCCCTCTGCTCCTCCGCTATATGGCTGGCATGGTACTCCATCCTAGAGGCCTTAACTGCTCTCTGAAGATCACCCACAAACTCATCACCACTATCCACCTGCTCCTCCGGACTGCGTGGTCATTTGCCTCTATCAATGGGAGGCTCCTCATCCGCAAATAAATCCACCTCAAAGGGCTGCCTCATCGGGGCCAAAACAGGCATAGGTGGTGTAATAGGGGCACTGCTTGGTGCCAAAGCACGGATCTCCTCTCTTAATGAAGCTACCTCCTATGAAAATGCTGCGATACCAGGACCATGTGCAGAACCCATCCGTACCTTAAAATTATCATTTCGTCCATGCAGCTCGCGCATAAAATGATCCATAGCTGCAGTCATATGGGCCTCTACTCTAGCCTCGGAACCCTCTATGGTGGTCCGAACCTATGGATTAAGTTGGGATACCAACTTAGCCATCTGGACCTCAGTATGAACCTGCCAGTCAAACATTTCAGTTTGTCGATCAACCAGCTGCTGCAGGAAGTCCCTAGAAACTGAAACCATACCAGAGGGAGGCGGTGGTGCTGTAGAGCTGGGTAATTCATCATCAATAGGGCCAGTGCCCCCAACCGGTACATAAATAATCTCTGGTACCCGAACCAGTTCTGGAATAGGCATACTAACCGGCTCATCTCTATCTCCAGGCCCTTTAAAAAGGGCTGCTCCTGATAACCCAGAAGTCTGAGAACTCTATGGAACACTGGGGATAGAGCCCCGCTTCTACATCAAACCAATGTCTGCTATGCGTGTCACCTCGATAAAGTGATCTACGGTAGGTAGCGCAACCACACCAGCACTATCACACAGGCCCTGAATCAAGTAGGGGAAAGGGATACTGGTATAGTCACGAAAAGCACGCTCATGGATCTCCCGGATAATGTACCTGGCGACATGAATATCATACCCTGCAAGGATGCTGGCAACCACAACAACTCAGTCCAAGATGAGTGAATTATCCTTATTAGTAGGCCCCAACCGATGTCTAACAACCGACCACCAGAATTTTCCAGCAAAATGGAGCGTGGACTTCTTTATATCCAGCTTCCCAGTCACCTAACTAGAGTCAACCCCATCCTCTGCTATATAACCAACTATCCACCGAAGCAACTCCAACTTCTGATCAGCATCTCGCATCTTAATTCGATTTCAGACAGTCTCCATGCGGTGATCAAATTCAGTAGTCACGGCTGGCAATGGACGGTCGGCACCAAACAAGAATCGGTGGATGGTTTGCTCAGATATGTCGACTCGGGTTCCTCAAACCAAAATGTGAGTCAATAAAGGTTGGTCCTGGAACCACTACCCAAAAGGTGTACTCAAATCAACAGTCGCAGCATATGATCCATAAAATTCTTGGATCAATTCTGAGCTATAGCGACTAGAAGGCTCGACCATCCATCTAAACCCATACTGCTCAAACATAGGCCAAATATCAGGCAATGCCTTAAACTCCTCCAGCCGGTATCGGGGCTCCTCCATAATACTTCTCCGACACACACCCCGCTCCGTCAGCTCAACATCCATGTCATAGAAAGCCCGCACGCCCTGAACACATCATCGACAGATATCTCTGTTCTGTGAGAGAGTTGGGGCACTCTGTTCACCCATGCCCAAAATGGATGCTGTAGCCTCCGCCGCAGACTCACCCTGTCCTGTAGCATTATTCCCAGAACCAAAGACCGAATCATCCTCCCCCTCATTAGACTGGGGGATGGACTCAAAAGACTGAGCAGGAGCAGTCGGCCGGACAGGCTAAAGTACTGGCCGGACAACAGCTTGTGCATGAGTCTGCAACCTCGTGGTATGAGAAAACTAACGCGGTATCATCATGTCCAATTTCAAACTCCTCCACGAACCCACTCGAATCTGACCGGGATGGTTCATCATGCAATTTAGATGGAAATTTAGGATTTTTCATTCTAATTCAAGATGAAGAATTAAGATGATCACATTTGGGATTAGGTTTGGGTGGCATGGTATCGGGTTTGGGTTGGGTTGTCCGAAATTGGGAGTTGGTTGGCTGGAATTTGGGTGTTGGGGTCGGGTTTGGGTTGGGTTGTCCAGAATTGGGAGTGGGTTGGCCAAAATTTGGGTGTTGGGGTCGGGTTGTCCGAAATTGGGTGTGGGTTGGCCGGAATTCGGATGTTGGGGTCGGGTTTGGGTCAGGTTTAGTAGTGAAGATGGAGTTGGAATTTGGAATTTGAAGGTATGGGATATGGTGACTTGTGGGTATTAGGGTTTATTTGTAGGATTTAAAATGGAGAATGTTGAAGAAAAATTGAATTGGGATCAGAATTATGTGGGTAGGACCGACATATATTTCAATTTGGATCAGGTCGGGTATAAAACTTACCTGGGATTTTTGCATTCACGATACCACCCACGTGATGTGGGTCCTCTGCCATAGGTGAGATTCTAATTTCTAAACTTTGCTTCTGCATTCACGATACCACTCACTTGACGTGGGTTTACCTACGTCACGTGGGTCACCTGTCGTGGGTGAGAATCTGAAAGTGAGATTTTTGCTCTGATTTTCACGGTACTACCCACGTGACGTGGGTGTGCCTACATCACGTAGGTACCTGGCATAGGTAGTACTAAACCTGTTTAGGTAAAGCTTGTGAATGTCAGCTAACTGCCCCTCCTTCGCTTTGATCACTCCATCCTCAGATAGTGGGTTGCCTCCCAAGTAGCGCCTGATTTAATGTCGCGGCATGACATGGCTAACTTGGATACTCAGACTTCACCAACCAGCCCATGGGTTACCTCCCATGAAGCACCTGATTTAACGTCGCGGTACGACATGGCTAGCTTGACTACTCAGACGTCATCAAACTCAAGCTCCTCACAAGCCCTTACTTCTTCTGTGATTCCCACATAATGTTTAACACGCTGCCCATTGACCTTGAATAGAACATTATCAGCTCCTTTTAGCTCAATTTCTCCATGTGGGAATACCTTGACTACCGTGAATGGTCCGTACCATTTGGACTTTAACTTTCCAGCAAACAAGCGAAGCTTGGAGTTATAAAGTAGCACCAAATCTCCCGGATGAAACTCTCATTTCTCAATGCATCTATCATGATATAATTTCATCTTCTCTTTATATATTGCTGAACTTTCATAAGCCCGGAGACGAAATTCATCCATCTCATTCATCTACTCAAGTCTCAATTTAGCCGCTTCACTCCAGTCCAAATTTAACCATTTCAAAGCCCATAAAGACTTATGTTCAAGTTCGATAGGCAAATGATAAGACTTTCCAATAACTAATTGATATGGTGATGCACCAATTAGCGTCTTGAAAGCAGTGCAATATGCCCATAATGCATCATCCAATCTTCGAGCCCAATCAGTCCTATTGGCATTCACTATTTTTGCCAAAATAAACTGGATCTCATGATTTGACACCTCAAATTGCCCGCTTGTCTGAGGATGGTAAGGTGTTACCACCTTATGTTTAACACCATATTTTTCAAACAGGGTCTTGAACAGACGATTACAGAAGTGGGATCCTCCATCACTAATGATAACTCGGGGTGTACCGAATCGTGAAAATATGTTCTTCTTCAAGAATGCTGTGACACTTCTTCCTTCATTATTAGGAAGCGCAATTGCCTCCACCCACTTAGAAACATAGTCAATAGCTACCAAAATGTATTTCATCCCATGTGAGCTCACAAAAGGGCCCATAAAGTCAATTCCCCATACGTCAAACAATTCAAGCTCAAGTATAGTTTTCATGGGAAGTTCATGTCTGCATGAGATATTCCCTTGCCTTTGACATTGGTCACAAGCGCGAGCATAATCATGAGCATCTTTGTAAATACTGGGCCAGTAGTACCCATATTGCAAGATTTTATGGGCAGTCCGCGCACCTCTATGATAACCCCCAACTGGAGATGAATGACATGCTTCCAAAATACTTATCATCTCGACCTTTAGAATACATCTCCAAATCATGCCATCTGTACATACCCAAAATAAATACGGCTCATCCCAGAAGAATTTTCTCACCTCATGTATGAATTTCTTTCACTGCTGATACGACATATCTTCCGAAACTAGATCACTTGCATAAAAGTTGGCAAAATTAGCAAACCAAGGGATTAAGTTTTGCGATGCTACCAATACCTGCTCATCTGGAAAAGTATCATCAATCTCAAGATCATCCCTTAATTTAAGCATGGCCTCCTCTTCAAGGCATGATAGATGGTCAGCGACCTGATTCTTGGTTCCCTTAAGATCCTTGACTTCAAAGTCAAATTCTTGCAGTAGGAGCACCCACCAAATTAATCTTGGCTTAGCATCCTTTTTTGACATAAGATACTGAAGAGCTGCATGGTCTGTATGCACAATCACCTTTGTACCAATCAAGTAAGATCTGAGTTTCTCAAAGCAAAGACCATAACCAACAATTCCTGTTCAGTCACAGTATAATTCTTTTGAGCTGGATTAAGCACTTTTCTAGCATAGTAAATCGGATGTAAAATCTTCTCACGTCTTTGGCCAAGGACTTCACCCAAATCCACTCCGCTAGCATCACACATAACCTCAAAAGGCATCGTCCAATCTGGTGACACAATAATAGGGGCTGAAATCAACTTCTCTTTTAGACACTCAAATGCTTTTAGACATGCCTTATCGAACACAAACTTCACCTCTTTCTCTAAAAGTTTGCATAAAGGATGTGCAATCTTAGAGAAATCCTTATGAATCTTCTATAAAAGCTAGCATGACCTAAGAAACTCTGAATACCTTTCATGGAGATAGGTGGAGGTAACTTTTCAATCACCTCAATTTTTGCCTTATCAACCTCAATACCTTTCTTTGAAATTTGATGCCCCAATACGATACCCTCGTTGACCATAGAGTGACATTTTTCCCAATTTAGCACTAAGTTACACTCCTCGCATCTTTGCAGTACATTAGCAAGGTGTGCCAAGCAATCATCAAATGAGTCTCCCACAACAGAAAAATCATCCATAAAAACCTCAATAGTATCTTCCACCATGTCGGAGAAAATAGACATCATGCAACGTTGGAAAGTGGTCGGTGCATTACATAGACCGAATGGCATCCTTTTAAATGAGAATGTCCTATATGGACAAGTAAAAGTGGTCTTCTCTTGATCTTCGGGAGTAATGAAAATCTGATTATACCCCGAATAGCCATCGAGAAAACAATACCATACTCTACCAGCAAGACGGTCTAACATCTGATCCATGAAGGGCATACGAAAATGATCTTTTTCTGTCCAAGAATTCAGCTTTCGATAATCCATGCAAACTCTCCATCCCGTAACTGGCCTCATTGGGATTAACTCATTCTTGTCGTTTGGAACCACAGTGATTCCTCCCTTATTTGGCACACACTGAACTAGGCTCACCCATTTGCTATCAGCAATGGGATAAACCACTCCTGCATCTAACCACTTAATGATCTCTTTCTTCACAACCTCTTGCATAAGTGGGTTTAGACGAAGTTGATGCTCAATGCTCGATATGCACTCAGGAGTCAGTTGAATTTTGTGAGTGTAAATACCGAATGCAATTCCAATAATATCAGCAATGGACCATACAATGGCCCTCTTAAATCTTCTCAATACTGAAACCAGAGCCTCTACTTGCCACTCCACCAATTTAGTAAAAATAATCAAAGGCAAGGTGTTGTTAGCTCCCAAAAATGTGTAGCGAAGGTGAGCCAAAAGAGCCTTAAGCTCCGAAACTGGAGGCTCCTCTATAGATGGACGAGCTGGTGGGGTCACCTTATTCTTCAAATCAAGATCAAGTTTCTTTGGAGCATAAGTGTATGCTCCCTTACCAGTGAGTGCACCCACTATCTCATCATATTTCTCAATACCGTTGCTATCAAAATTCATAATCACGACTGCAAGAGCTTCTACCCTCAATCTTTCTTCAAGAGGCACGACAACATCATTATCCTCAACCGCATCTATTACCGAAATTACCCGCATATCTTTTGGTTGCTTCATGGAACGACAAACATTGAAAGTGACTTGTTCATCATTTAACCTGAATTTCATCTGCTCTATTTCCATGTCTACCAGTGCACGACCAGTGGCAAGGAATGGTCTTTCCAATATGATGGGAACCTCAAAATCAACTTCACAATGGAGGATCACAAAGTCAGCCGAAAATAGGAAAGATGCAACTTTTACCAAAACATTATACAAAATGCCCACCGGCTTTTTCACAGTCCTATCCGCTATGAAAAGTCTCATAGAGGTTGGTTTTGGTGCTCCCAACTCCAACTTCTTGAAAACAGCTAACGACATTAAGTTAATGCTAGCACCCAAATCACAAAGTGCTCTAGCAAAGTTGTAGGACCCAATAGTACAAGGAATTGTGAAAGCTCCTGGATCCTCCTTCTTTTCAACTAGGGAACGCGAAGCAACTGGGTTACAAAGATTTAAGTTATCTGCCGGCTCAAAATTGGCAGTTCTCTTCTTTGTCACCAAGTCTTTCATGAACTTTGCATAACCTGGAATCTGCTTCAATGCCTCAACAAGAGGGATGTTTACCAACAACTCTTTCAACATTGTAATAAACTTTTGATATTTGCCTTCCTCAACCTTCTTTTTCAATCATTAAAGAAAGGGAGGAGGAGGTCGTGGTATCGTCTTCAACTTTTGTGTGACCTTTTTTTCCTGCCTCTTTTCAGATTTTGCCTTTTTGCTAGTATCCTGAGGATTTGAAACTGTTTCGACCTTCAAATTATCCGGCTCTATCTCAGTTTCTACATCAACAACCATCGGCTTATTGGTCTTACCACTATCCACAGATATAGATGGATCTGTGGTGCATTTCCCACTTCTAGTAGTAATGGCCAGACAATGGCCATCATTCTTCGGATTTTGGATGGTGTTGCTTGGAAGGGTTCCTGGCTGAAGTTGGTTCAATGCCACCAAAATCTGCCCGAATTGTTGCTCTAACTATTTGATAGTAGTCAAATGGGATTCTACTTTCTGACTTATTCTAGAGATGTCTGACCTAATTTCCTTCAGGCATTGTTCTTGACTTTTTGACCCTTTCACCAATTTATTGAGAAGGGATTCCATTCTTGAATTTACAGAGTCAGCATCGTGGTTTACAGGTGGAACATATACGCCACTCTTCTCTCTATAATCATCCTTCCTCCTCCAATTACCATCACAATCTCGTTCTCTATCTCTATATCCCGACTTGTTGTAACTGTCACTATAGTAGTTCTGACCTTGATTCCCTTGCCTCGAGTTCCAGGAGTCTTGGTTAGACCCTTGGCCCTTGGCTCAGAAACCCACCACTTCTCGATCCAGATACTTCGCCTCTTCATCAGATTCATAATCTTCATGTCTAGACATTTTACCTTGTACACCTACAGCATGCACTTTTTCAGCATCTCTAGCCGAAATCTGTTTAGCCAGAAGACCAATTTTTGTCCTCAACTGAGCGACCTCTTGAGCTAAAGATTCATACAAAGCCCATTGTGTTTTTGAGGCTCCAATAGCATATGTGCCCGCCAGCGTCTCTGCTTCTCGAGTATGCCATCCTCGGTTGGTCTTAGTGATACGATCTAATATTTCTGAAGCTTGTTCCCACCTCAGACTCATAAATGCTCCACCAGTGATAGTATCTGCTACAATGTTAATATTGACGTTTAAAGCCCTATAGAAGATTTCAAGTGAGTTTCTACCACTCATCATATGATTTGGCACATTCTGCAGCTTCTTCTTGAACCTTATCCATGTCTCATAAAGTGCTTCGGAATGTAGTTGTTTGAAGTTTTGGATCTCATCCTTCAACTGCAGCATCTTGGAAGGTGGGAAAAACCTCTCCAGAAATTGATTTCTCAATTCTTGCCAAGTAGTGATGGATCCTCGTGGTAATTCTGCCAACCACAATGGCGCTTCTCTTGTTAGAGAGAATGGAAACAATCTCAATCGAATAGCCTCTTGGTCAACTCCAGGCAAATTATATGAGTTGCATTCCCCCACAAAATTCATCACGTGCATGTTTGGATCATCAGTAGGAAGACCGACAAACACACTCTTCAACTTTAACAGGTGAATCATGGCACTAGTAATATCAAACTTAGTGCCCGAGGGTAACTCATGTGGAATAATGGCACCAGTCTCTATTGGCTCGAAGTAAGCCACATCTTCTTCCTCAGGATCAACATAAACTGGCACATGCAGTCTTTGAAGTGGTTGTTGAGCTCTTAATCTTCTTTTTCTCTCTTCAGCCTTAGCCAGTCGCTGAGCCACCTCTTGTATAACTCGATTATCTCTCTCTGTTTGTCTAATAGTAGCTTGTCTAGGATGCTCTTCTCGTGTCAATCGAGAAGTAGTTTGATCCCCGGCAATGGTGTCAAAATTTGATGTTGCCGAAAATATGGCTTCTAAGAAGTATAAAATGGTCGTTGTATCAAATATAGAACCCAACTAGGTTGGGGTCAATCCCACAGGGAATAGGACGATAGTAGGTTGAGTTCTTGTTTAAGTAGTTGGCAAATAAGTTAAAAAAGGGGAATTATTTGTAACAAGTAGTGATAGTAACAAGTGTTGATTCTTTGAAGTTGTTATCAATATGAGAAATACACTAGGACTGTGATCACCAATGATTCCTTAACTCTACCGGTTATTGGTGTTGGCAAAACTGTCCCGCTGTTTCATGACCAACCGGCTGAATTGGTTGATTATGAACGTCTCCCATGGGGGCAGGATTCTGAACTTCGTCGGTATTCACCATTCTTCGATTAGCCCTCAGAGTCCTTTCTATTTCAAGATCTAGTGGAATCAGGGGATTGCCTTGACTCCTAGTATTGGGCATACACCGACGTATGCCCTTAAAAGTATAGAAAAACAATACTGATCAATTCCAACAAATAAACTAATCAACTCCGTAACTGTATTCCCCAACAACGGTGCCAAAATTTGATGTCGCCGAAAATATGCCTCCTAAGAAGTATAAAACGATCGCTATATCAAATATAGAACCCAACTAGGTTGGGGTCGATCCCACAGGGAATAAGACGAAAATAGGTTGAGTTCTTGTTCGAGTAGTTGACAAATAAGTAAAAAAGGGGGGGATTATTTGTAACAAGTAGTGATAGTAACAAGTGTTGATTCTTTGAAGTTGTTATCAATATAAGAAATACATTAGGACTGTGATCCCCAATGATTTCTTAACTCTACCGATTATTGGTGCTGGCAAAACTGTCCCTCTATTTCATGACCAACCGGCTGAATTGGTTGATTTTGAAAGTCTCCCATGGGGGCAGGATCCTGAACTTCGTTGGTATTCACCATTCTTCGATTAGCCCTCTGAGTCCTTTCTATTTCAAGATCTAGTGGAATCAGGGATTGCCTTGACTCCTAGTATTGGGCATACACCGGAGTGTGCCCTTAAAAGTATAGAAAAACAATACTGATCAACTCCAACAAATAAACTAATCAACTCCGTAACCGTATTCCCCGGCAACGGCGCCAAAATTTGATGTCGCCGAAAATATGCCTCCTAAGAAGTATAAAGCGGTCACTGTATCAAATATAGAACCCAACTAGGTTGGGGTCGATCCCACAGGGAATAGGATGAAAATAGGTTGAGTTCTTGTTTGAGTAGTTGGCAAATAAGTAAAAAAAGGGGGATTATTTGTAACAAGTAGGGATAGTAACAAGTGTTGATTCTTTGAAGTTGTTATCAATATGATAAATTCATTAGGATTATGATCCCCAATGATTCCTTAACTCTACCGGTTATTGGTGCTGGCAAAACTGTCCCGCTGTTTCATGACCAACTGACTGAATTGGTTGATTATGAACGTCTCCTATGGGGGAAGGATTCTGAACTTCGTCGATATTCACCATTCTTCGATTAGCCCTCAGAGTCCTTTCAATTTCAAGATCTAGTGGAATCAAGGGATTGCCTTGACTCCTAGTATTGGGCATACACCGACGTGTGCCCTTAAAAGTATAGAAAAATAATACCGATCAACTCCAACAAATAAACTAATCAAGTCCGTAACCGTATTCCCCGGCAACGACGCCAAAATTTGATGTCGCCCAAAATATGCCTCCTAAGAAGTATAAAGCGGTCGCTGTATCAAATATAGAACCCATCTAGGTTGGGGTCGATCCCACAAGGAATAGGATGAAAGTAGGTTGAGTTCTTATTCGAATAGTTGGCAAATAAGTTAAAAAAAGAGATTATTTGTAACAAGTAGTGATAGTAAGAAGTGTTGATTCTTTGAAGTTGTTATCAATATGAGAAATACATTAGGACTGTGATCCCCAATGATTCCTTAACTCTACCGGTTATTGGTGCTGGCAAAATTGTCCCGCTGCGTTGCATGCAAAATCTGACAAGTTATGTTCATCTAAATGTCTCTCAACCTTGGTTAGATGAATTTCACTCTTCTCCTCTCGGTTTTCGAGCGTCGCACTACTAACCCTTGTCCTGGATCTCAGATAACTCTTCCTGCTAAGGCTCGAGTTATTAGATGAAGGTTGATAGCTTCAAATCTCTGTTGTTATTTCCTTTTCCTAATCTCTACCTCTTTCTCGAGCAAGTCTAGAATACAGGCGAGTTTCTAACATTTGCAACCGTTAGAAAATCAATCACTACGAAGAAAATAACAATACATGCATTCACACCGGTTCAGAATTGCTTTGCACTCAACCCATTTCGTAAATTCCTCATGGTTCACACAACCCTAGTTAATGAGTTTAGCTACTCATGTTTGCAAGAGCACAATCAGAATTCAAAGATGAAGACATAATTGTAAACTCACAATAATGAAGAAAAACTGAAATCTCAATGATGAATAAAACTCTAGAATCAATATCCCAAGATTACAAAACCAATAGTGTGTTTCTGAACTCAAAATAATGAAAAACTATCTCAAAATAATGTAATGACTAACTCCTGAACATAGGACAATACAGGGGTATTTATAGATACAAGGCTAATCCTATCCCAATCAAAACAGGAGAACAGAGTCGGCAATGTTCCACGGTATCGTGACTTGGTGTCGTGGAACCAAGTCACGCCACGTAGGTGAGTGTCGTGGAAATCAGGCTCAAATAGACATCTTCAGAAGTTGACTCACGCCACCTAATCACGCCACGTGAGTGCAGGCACACCACGTGACTGCCTGTCGTGGGAATTAGATAATATTCAACATCTCTGGAGATGACTCACGGCAGCCACTCACATCACGTGAGTAGACTCACGACACGTGAGTGCTGTCGTGGGTCACTCTTCTGGTACAACTCCTTGTTCTTTTATCTTCCGATACTTCGTTCTCGGGCGTGATTCTTCCTTTTTGATCATTTTGCTTCAAAACTTGTTTTCCTGCAATGTAGGACAGAAAACACATCATACCAACCAAATATACCCAAGTTATTGCATATTTTCCTTGTTTTAAGCATCGAAAGTGCCATGTAACCTTGGCTCATCAGTACATGCACATAAAGTGTAGAAATAAATAAGTGTGAGTACTAATCGGTATGTACTTAGTAGCATCATCGATTAATCCTAATTCAAAGTGATGGGAAGAACCACCTACGTTCCAATTACTCGACACTATTTAAATAAACCTGCAATTCAAGAAGGCCTCACCTAGTCTAATAGTTAATCCATAATGATAAGGATATAACACAGTCTAATAGTACTCATACATCTTAAACTAGCATAAAGGTAACAGCCCACTCAATTATCTATCGCATAAAATATCAGTCCAAGTACAATGAGTAGAAGTAACAAATGTGATGTATATGTTATGTATACACCTGCTACTCTTTATAGCTAGCTAGGACGCATGAGAGATTCACGAGGTCTATATACCAGGCATGTGTACCATCCGTTCTTAAAAATATCAATAATAATTCCAGGCAGGCATGCCACTAGGATCCATAAACTACTGGACAATCGTGTCATTCCGATTCATAAAATACTTGCAGGCGTGCCACTTTAATTCCTATGAAATGCTAATGTGCAAGTGTGTTACCATGAGTCAATTTAAATTCTAGTTTAAGTTTACCTTTATCAACATTCACAATCGATATAAACTCTATTTTTACTACTCAGATGGTAGAAACATCAAATTTCCACCAAATATCACCATGATGCAACTCAAACTCTCAAAGAGGAGTGTAATCATCAACTAGCATGCTCAATAAGTTATTTTCAGATACATTTCACAACAACCATGCTAGTTAATTAGGAAAAATAATCCACACAAGTTAATTAAGTCATTTCAACCCTTTACATAACACCAGTACCCACAAAGATATGCATTATCTCACCTATACGGGATCCCCACATCCCCATTACCTCCTTCCCCACACAACTAGCACGGAAATACTTCAAGAAAAAGTCAAAGAAAGTCTCAACTTGTCTTAAAGAAAGTCCAAAAAGTGAAACCAAATCTTTTCCATTTTGTAGAGCCTCCAAACGAACCTAATCTAATTAAAATCATATTCTACATAAAAACAAAACCATAAAACCCATATTGCTATACTTTAATTCGGGTCCAAAAACTCAACCCCAAGCCCATAAGGGCAAAATTAAAATTTTATTTGAAAATCACGTTACCCATAACTCAATAAAATTAAATACAAAATTTTATTGAAAATATAACTTAAATAGACCTTCAAATCATCAAAATATAATTTCTTAACTTTAGACTCAAAATCTTCAATTTCCATATTCACACACGATTTAAAATGAGGAAATTATTGATACATCAGTAAATTTATGCCAAAATTGATTTACCCATACTATATGGATCCTCGTTCCAAAAATTAATTAAAGCCCATCACAAATTGATCCATAAATAAAAAACTTTTGATTTCTTAACTTTGGAGTTTCAAATCTCAACTTTGTGAATCAAAATTATGAAAAATGCAATGGGTATTCTTGGAAAATGAGAAAAAAGGTAGAATCTTGTACCCAATTTTTATACAAGAATAAATCATCAAAAATCAACTCAATCGGAGTTTCCTAACTCCCATAATATCAAAAACACCAAATATGTGCAATTTATGACTTAAACTTGGTGATTTCCGCACCCGCGGATCATTTCTCGCACTAGCGGCTTTGCAACCTCTACTGGACCTTTACACCTGAAGACCTTTCTAACCTATGGACCAAATATCGCACCTTCAGATCCACTGATGTGGTCCTTCTTCCACACCCGCGATGCACCAGAACTAGAAAACTTCACGAAAAATGGCATAACTTTCTCATACGGATTTGAAATATGTAGATACTTTTTGCGTTGGTTCTGAAATTTTGATATGGATCTAATAATTCCATTCAGTCATCATACATATCTCATTTGCTTCAGGTTGTACTGTTAAAGTTCAGCGACATAAAACTCTAAACTCCCAATAAGTACTCAAAACTCATTCGAGTCCCTTCGGACATAAACCAATTGTACAAACCAGTTGTAAACATATTGCAGACTTGATGGAATCATCAAAACACCTAAATGAGATCATATTGACTAGATATTAATTGAAGTCAACTCTTACCTTAAAAATCTCCAGATTTTCAAATAATACCTCAAAACTCATCCAAACGTCTCAGAAACTAAACCAAACCTTTAACTAGGCCAAAAATCACCATCAGGGCCTAATGAAATCATTAAAGCTTGAAAATAACCTTTCTAACCTTAAATATTGACTTTGGTCAACTCTATTAAGTTTTCAACTTTCAAAATTTGAAAAATCTTTCAAAAGTCATATGAATGCCTCGAAACCCAATCTAATAGTTCAACTCACTCAAAATAATATTCTAGAGCTGGTGAAGCTGGTAGAATTTTGATATGAACTTTTCTACAGATGTTGACTAAAATCAACCATATCAATTTTCTAACCTTCTAAAATGAAATACTTGCATAATTCTCAACTAACTACCTCAGAAACCATGCTACCCACTCTCACATACCACAAATACCATAAAGTAACTATTAGAAAAGATAAAATGGTTAAAACATATAAAAACAAACAAACAATCATAAGCATTGTTATACAAACAGATCATAACTCAATCTATCTAAGTTTTACTTAATTTTAGTTTCTTTATTTATGTTCTTAATATAATTTTATAACATATCAAAATAATATCTTTCTTAAAATATTTTAACAAGATTTATCATGGATCAATTTGAATTACATATCAATTAAATTTTTAAATAGGCTAAATTAAGCGAGCCAAAATCTATAAATTAATATGTAGATGAATTACTATCGAAACATAAATAGATTAAAAATTATATTTTTATGGGCGAATTTTACCACACTCAACAATCATATTGATCTGTGATTATAATAAAGAAGTTTTGTGTGTGTGTGTGTAAGAATCAAAATATTACACATTGGTGTTTCATTGAGTTTCAAAATCAAAGGGGTGGATATGAAGACCACAATCTTACATTGGCTTATGGGATTTGTAGGGATATTTAAGAAAAGTGATCATTTGGCATTTTTGTTACTTAAAATAGCTCAATTATTATTTTATTACTAGAAATAGTTATGTAGAGTTATTTTTCTCTTTATTTTCTCCTTCGTCCTCCTTTGTTTTTTTCTCCATCGTCTTCCTCTATTCTCTCTCAGGTAAACAAAGTTGAAAGATTCAAAATCCAAAAGAGGAGTTAGATATAGTAGAAAATCATAGTATTGTAGTTTTCTATTATCATTTTAGGATAATATACCAGTTAATTTTCATGAGAAGATTTGAAATCAGTCATTGAAGAGCTTCAAAGCTTAAATTTTAAATTCGACCCATTGCAAATGCAAATTGTTTGGAGTATATAATATGTCAAACGAATTGAATGCCACGTCCTATAATGACCATCCAGATCATTTTTTCCTTCTTTTTTTTTTTTTTTACGTATTTTCTACATTTAAAGCTTTCCTATAGTTGTCCCAAGTCATAGACATTTATGACTTGCTGGGACTAATAGTTTGGTTTTCAGGCAGTTCATCTAGTTTTTATGTCATTTTTCCTATTTTGGAGCTTTTAAAGTTGAGAAATAGGTCTTTGGCCAAAACTTCAAGTAAACGGCTTCAAATGAGAATTTCTGATGGTTTCGTTAGCTCTAGAATGAGGATTTTAAGCTAGGGGGACCTTTGATTAAGATCTTGAGGCTTATGGCTTGTTTTGGACTATTGGTTGAAAATTGATAAAAATGGGATAGTCGGTGTAGGGCTTATATTTTATCGACACAACCTCTGTTGGAAATTTCGTCAATTCTATTGAGTCTGGAATGACAATTATGGTAGGGTTGCATAGTTTATTTTCTTGCATAGGGTTCCGAATAAATCTTGAGCTTTCCATCGGAGTCCATTTGGACTTAGAAAATTGTTTTTTTTCACCAGCTGATGCAGGCACCCATTTGTTCTTGGCGTTAGCCAGCCTTTGGCCGTATTTGCGGAGGTCAAGGATTCTTAACCTTCACATTTGCGGGCTGGTCATCACATTTGCAAAGAAGGGGCTCGCCTGGCCGGTCCAGGCTTTTTTTTTAAGTTCACGGTGGACCGACCGTATTTGTGAAGGCCTAGCTCGATTGGTCTCCGCTTTTTCGATAAGGGTCTCGCATCCGCGAAGAAGGGACCCCTAGCAGTATATAAGGCCTCCCCTTCATTTTCAGCTATTTTTCCAAGTCTTAAACCAACATTATTGATCTTGGGAGCTCAAAAATTATTGGGGAATTTCTAATTGAAGATGGGACTAGTTAGGGGTCGATGAAGTGATCATTTTGCGGTCATTTCTTTGTAAGTTATCCTTAGTAATTCTTCTAATTTATCTTAGATTTTGGAGCTATTTTGGGGCATGATGAGAGAGCTGGTGGTGCTCAAAGTTTGAGTACAAGCTCCTTGGTGCCCGAGAGATGTTATTACAGGTTTAATTTTGTGTAAGTGGGTCCCAGGATGATTTTTAGACCGATTTTTAACCTGGAGTACTTCATATCAATATGGATATAGTTGTTTATGTCTTGACGATTAGATCACTATTTTGATAGCGTGGTAGAGGTCGGTTGATTGTCGGAAGGGAAAAGACCCGATTTAGTGGATTACAAGCGTGTTCATCAGTGTCTAGGTGGGCTAGGCTTACCTTACTTTAGACTTTTCTCATTTATAGTATTGACATTTGTGGGGAATTATGGTTTGAATAATACTTTAGGTAATTCATGATTCTTGTAGACGGTTAGAGGGCTTTATGGTAGATTTTTGCCTTGAATTCTTTAGGCCCGGTAGTTGCTCTCTTTTAGGATTTAGCCTAGCGTACCTAGGGCCCTTGGGTTTGGATTTAGATGCCTTAATATAGGTTTGGGTTGTTTCTTATCTTTGGTTGGGTTTACAGGGTTTGTAGTTAGCATGATCATCTTTTTTAAGATAAAGTACCTTAGTATAATGTCTTTTCCTGTTGTAAGTAACTAAAAAACACTTAGGTAGGTTGGTTATTAGAATTGGATTGTCTTACTCACTGTGTTGTGTTTGATTCGGTATCCCTGGTATTTTAGTATTTTATTCTTAAAACACTATTTTTAACTCGATATATGGGATTTTGAATTACTTTTAAGAATTTGCCTTTCTAAACAGAAAGATGGACTATTTTGTCCCGATTCAAGTTTGGGCACTTGAGTTACCTCTTATTTTATATTTAGTTCTCTTTTGAGTCTGGTACCTAATTTTTATTACTTATCATATGTTGAGTCCCAGTTCCAGTTCGACATGCATTGTTATTGATTTTTGGTTGGGAATCCGACTCGCGTCTTGTATGATATATGGATATGGCTGGAGGAGGAGTATACGGTATGTTCCTTACTCATCATGGTTTATGTTTTCATATTCTTTATTGTTGTACTTAGTTTATATCAGTATTACCTATTGTTTGTATCCACTATGCTTATAGGGGCTTAGTTGAGTTTGTTTTTCATTTTTTGTACCTTCTGGACATATGGCAGTCCAGTTAGGTTGTAGTTAGATGGGTTTTTATGTTTTTGAGCTATTTCCTTGCATTTATCATGTTTTTCCAGCTTTATCCTGTTGTTCTCTTTCAACTCCTCCTTTATTTCATTTAGTACATAGTCACACTTTATTTTGCTTTTACTCTATTTGATCTCAGTCAGCCTATGATGCCTATAGAGTATTGCATATTTTGGTACTCATACTATACTTCTGTATCTTTTTCCTTGATACAGATCCTAGTATGAGTCATCGCCATTGAAGATGCCCTCGAGCTAAGTTGTTGATCAAGGATTAGAGTGAGCTTTCAGTGTCCAAAACTGATCCATCTCCTTCTATTTTAGCATTAGTCTTATTTTTTATCTTTCAAAGACTACGTTGTATATTTTGTACTTATCTAGTACTCCTTGTGTATAGTGACTCTTATTGACTTTACCAGGTCTTGGGGGACTCATTTTGTATATTTTGTCCTTTTCCCTCTTTTTATATGCGTGCCTTGTATATTTTCCCCTGTTAGTCTCTTTAATTATTGTTTTACCCCTGTTCTTCTCTCTTCCACCTATTAGCCCATTACTCATTATTCTGGGATATAGTTTTAACTTACCTAAAGGCGAGTTATAGTGGGTGCCATCATGACCTAAGTTGTAGAGTCATGACAACTTGGTATCAGAGTTTAGGTTCACTGGTATAGTTCGTACAAAAGCAAGTATCTAGTAGAGTCCCGCGAATCTATATTGGTTTCTAGATTCTCATTTGTTTTACTCTTTTGTAAATATCTAGGAAGAGGGCCACAAAGGTAGAGGGTGAGGCCCCTGAGTTTATAGTTAGGGATCCAGTTAAGGGCAGGGTAGAGGTCAACCCTGAGGTCAAGGTCGAGTTAGAGCTACAACACCAGCTCGAGGCCAGGCCAAAAAGCATTCACCAGAGCCGGTTATTAATCTGTGGCTAGAGATTGTACCAGATATAGTGTAAGAGGAACTTCTACCATAACAGCCAGTGGGCTAGGGACCAGCCCAGGCTCCACCTAGATTTATAGCCACGTCTGTCCTTTGATATGCCCTAATCGAGTTATTGGGTATAATTGGAGGTCAGCCTATGGATGGGGCCTATACATTCCCTTAGGGGGTAGCACAAGGTGGGACAGGTACAAAAGCATAGCCTGCAGCTGTGGCTCTTCAAGCAGAGATTCGACCAGCACCATTAGTTTCATAATCAGTGGCAGCTCGGCCAACCATGACTTCTGAGTAAAAGAAAATGCTAGATCGATTTCACAGATTGACTCTACTGAGGTTTTCAAGAGCCCCATGGGAGGATGTATATGAGTTTATTACCAGCTACGAGGAGATATTGCATAATCATTTAGTGGATTCACATGGAGTGGATTATGCTATATTTTAATTTGATAGAGCAACGAGGTAGTGATGGATAGGTTACCTTGATTACAGATCTGCTGTGTCCCCTCCTATGACATGGGTTCATTTCTCTGAGGCCTTCTTGGAGAAGTATATGCCTCAAAACATGTGCAAGTGTTTGTGATGTGAGCTCTCGATATTAGAGTGGGGTTCTATAGCAGTGTTTGAGTATGATGCTGTATTTTACAAGTTAGCCAGGCATGCCACCATGATTCTACCTACCGAGCATGAGAGAGTGTGATGCTTCATCAGAGGGTTGAAAATTCAGCTCCGTATGACTACCCAAAGCCTAGTATCTTCAGGTATGTAATTTATAGCTATTGTTGATCATGCTCACACTATGATTATTTCTGTTAGTCACACACCAACAAGGATTATTTCTTATATTCACGCTAGGAGGTTAGTGTCGAGGGGTTGTTTGGCCTATCTTGATTATGTCTGTAATTCTAGTACTGACATCCCTTCACTTGATTCGGTCCTTATGGTCTGTGAGTTTGCTGATGTATTCCTTACTAACTTGCTTAGCCTCTAGTCTGAGCATGATATTTATTTTGCCATTAATGTTGATCCAGGCACCAAGCCTATTTCTATTTCACCTTACCATATGGATCTTGCTGAGATGAGATAGCTTAGTGTTCAGCTTTAGGATCTTTTAGGTAAGGGTTTTATTGGACCGAGTGTTTCTTTGTGAGGTGCCCCTATCCTATTTGTGAAGAAGAAAAATGGCTCTATGTGTATGTGTATCGATTATTGGTAGTTGAATAAGGTGACTATAAAGAATAAGTATCTGATACCGTGTATTGATGATTTATTTGACCAGCTCTAGGGTGCAACCATGTTTTCTAAGATTGACCTAAGATCTGACTACCACCAGTTGAGGATTCGAGCGGCGGACATCCCTAAGACAGCTTTCAAGACTCGCTATGGCCATTATGAGTTCCTGGTGATGTCTTTTGGATTGACCAATTCCCCAAAAACATTCATGGACTTGATGAGCCATGTGTTCAGGCTCTATTTGGACTCCTTTATGATTGTGTTTATCGATGTCATCCTTGTTTACTCAAAGAGTAGGGAGGAGCACGAGCAACATTTAAGGATTGTGCTCCATACTTTGAGATATTAACGGCTTTATACCAAGTTCTCAAAGTGTGAGTTCTGGCTTAAGTCTGTAGCATTCTTGGGGCACGTAGTGTCCAAGGATGGGATAGTAATAGACTCGACAAAGATTGAGGTAGTTCATTATTGGGCTAGGCCCACTTCTCCTATCGCGGTTTGTAATTTCATTGGGTTGGTAGCTTACTATAAATGGTTTGTCGAGGGGTTCTCTTCTATATCAGCACCATTGACTAGATTGATTGGGAAGGATATTCCATTCTAGTGGTTCGATGAGTGTAAGCTGAGCTTTCTGAAGCTCAATGCCTTACTCACTTTGACTCCTATTTTGACTCTTCCAGTTGATAGTGAGGGGTTTATAGTGTATTGTGATGCTTTATGTGTTGGTTTGGGTTGTGTTTTAATGTACTAGGGCCGATTTATTGCATATGCCTCTAGATAATTGATTGTGCACGAGCGCAACTACCCTACTAATAACTTGGAGTTGGTGGTGGTGGTTTTTGCATTTAAGATTTAGAGGTATTACTTATATGTTGTGCACTACCATATATTTACCAATCATCATAGCCTGCAGTATATTCTTAGTCAAAGGGAGCTAAATTCGAGGCAGCACAGGTGGCTAGAGTTGCTGAAGGACTATGATATTTCTATTCTATCCATTTGGGCAAGACAAATGTGGTAGTCTATGCCTTGAGCCGGAAGGCAGTGAGTCTAGAGAGTCTGGCCTTCATTTCAGTTTTGGAGTGACCATTGGCCTTGGACATCCAGTCCTTAGCCAACAGGTTAGTTCTGTTTGATATTTCTGACCCCATGAGAATTCTTGCTAGTTTTGAGGCTAGGTCTACATTGATTGAGCATAGTTGAGCATGGCAGTTTGAGGATAGTTGGTTATGTGGTATTTGAGATTAGGTGTTGATGGGTGAGGCCGGGAAGGCTGCCTTTGATTCAGAGGTTGTCTTTAGATTTGATGGATGTATTTGTGTTTCTAGGGTTGGTGATATGATTCAGTTGATATTGTAGGAGGCCCATAGTTCTAGATATTTCATTCCTCCTGGCGCAACTCAGATGTATAAAGACTTGAGGCAGAATTACTGGTGGTGTGGGATAAAGAGGAATATAGTAGACTTCATATCTCGGTGTTTGTGTTTCCAGAAGGTGAAGGCCAAAAATTTTATACCCGATGGTTTTCTTCAAAGGCTACTCATTCCTAAGTGGAAGTGGGAGTGGATTACTATAGATTTCATAATGGTTTTGCTGTGCACTTCTTGAGGTTCTAATAGTATTTGGTTCATCTTTGATCGATTGACCTAATCTACTTATTCTGTACCAGTTCAGATGTCCTAAAGTGTAGAGAGGATAGCTCAGATTTATGTTTATAAGACAATCTGTTTGCACGAGGTACCAGTATCCATCATCTCCGATAGAGCTTCTCAGTTCCCATCTAACTTTTGTAGGGCATTTTAGGAGGAGTTGGGTACCCAGGTCTATCTTAGTACAATATTTCACCCTCTGATTGATGGCTAGTCTGAGAAGACTATTTGGGTCCTAGAGGATATGTTATGGGCCTGTGTTATTGATCTTGGAGGTCAGTTGGATCGGTTTCTTCATTTAGCAAAGTTCTTGTATAATAACAACTACCATTCGAGTATCCAGATGGCTTCATTTGAGGCATTATATGGTAGGCGGTGCAGATCTTTGATACAGTGGTTTGATGCTTTTGAGTCTAGGCCTCAGGGTACAAACTTGCTTTATGATTCCTTGGATAGAGTCTGGTTGATTTAGGATAGGCTTCGGGCAGCTCAGAGTAGCAGAAGAGCTATGCCGACCACAAACTTTGAGTGTTAGAGTTTGGAGTTTGTGACCATGTCTTCTTTTGAGTGTCGCTTATGAAGGGTGTGATGAGGTTTGGGAGGAAAGACAAGCTCAACCCCAGGTATATCGGGTCATTTGAGATTCTACAGAAGATTGGGGATGCAACCTATAAGTTAGCCTTGCCTTCAACATTTTCTGCCATTCACCCTATTTTCCATGGGTCGACTCCATGGCATTACATTCCATATATGTCCCATGTGCTTTGGTGGGACCCAATTCAGTTAAATGATAGGTTGACCTTCGTGGAGGAGCTAGTTTCTATTCTAGCCAGAGATGTTAGACGGTTGGATTCTAGGGAGATTCCAGTGGTAAAGGTTCACCGAAGAACCGTCCATTCAAGGAGGCTTCCTAGAAGACCAAGCATAATATGCGAACTCTGTTTCCCCACCTATTCGAGCCTTCAGGTATTTCTTTCTCTTGACTAGCACGAACAAAAGTCTTTTTAGTAGTGGATGTTGTGATGACTCTCCAGGTCATTTTTTTATTTTTTGTATTTTTTTGTGTTTAAAGCTTTCCTATAGCTGCCCATGACTTGTTGGTGATAGTTAGGTTTTTAGGCAGTTTGTTTGGTTTTTATGCCAGTTTTTCTATTTTGCAGCTTTTGAAGTTAAGAAATAGGTCTTTGGCTTAAATTTCAAGTAAACGACCTTAGATGAGAATTCTGACAGGGTTTGTTAGCTCTAGAATAAGGATTTTAGGCTAGGAGGACCTTGGTTCGGGTCCCGCATCTTTTGGGATCATTTTAGGCTATTAATAAAAATGGGATAGTGGTATAGGTTTCTTTTTCATGGATGGTGAATATAAAAAGTTGTTTTTTCTTCTGAAAAGCCTCGACTTTTTGTAACCTAACACGGTGCTTAAAGTCACAAGTCATCCCAAGCTAACCTATATTTTGTTGAAACGACCTCAGTTTGAATTTTTTTTGATTCCTTTGAGTCCGGAATGTCATTTTTGGTAGGGTAGCATAGTTCATTTGCATGCACAGAGTTCCAAATAAATCCCGAGTACTCAGTCAAAGTTTATTTGGACTTAGAAAACTATTGGTTTTCACCAGCTGGTGCAGGCACCCATTTGTTCTTTGCGTTCACAATCTCTTGGCCGCATTCACGGAAGCCAATGATTCTTGACCTTCGAATTCGGGGAATGATCATCACGTTTACAAAGAAAGGGCTGGCCTGGCCGGTCCAGGCTTCTTCTTTGTGTTCGCGGTGGACCAATCGTGTTCATGATGGTCTGGCTCGATTGGTCTAAACGTTCGTGACAGGGGTTCTGTATTCACGAAGAAGGAACTCCTGGCAGTATATAAGGCCTCCCTTTTATTTTTCAGCCATTTTTCTAAGTAAAACCACCATTACTGATCTTGTGACCTCAAAATTTATTGAGGAATTATTAATTGAAGCTGGGGCTGGTTAGGGGTCGATAAGGTGATCATTTTGCGGTCATTTCTTCATAAGTTTCTGGTCCTTTTTTAGATTAAATCCTTAGTAATTAACTTTGGGGCTATTTTGGGGCATGATAATAGAGCTGGTGGTGCTCAGATTTTAAGCACAAGTTCCTTGGTCCCTAAGGGATGTTATTGTGGGCTTTATTTTTGGATTTCATAAGCAGGCCCTATGAGCAATTTTTAGCCTAATTTTAAACATGGAGTACTTTATATCAATATGGATATCTTTGTTTACTTCTTGATGAGTAGATCTCTATTTTGATAGCATGGCACCAGTTAGAGGCTTCTCGATAGGAAAAAGCCCTAGTTTAATGGATTGCGAGCGCGTTCGTCAGTGGTAGGGTAGGCTTACCGTCCTTAGACTTTGCTCATTTATTGTATTGACATGGTAAATTGTTATTTAGTGATGTGGAATTATGGTTTGAATAATACTTTAGGTAATTCATGATTCTTGTAGCCGGTATGGGGCCTTAGAGTAGATTTATGCCTTGAATTCCTTAGGCCCGGTAGTTGCTCTCCTTTCGGACTTGGCTTAGCGTACGAAGGGCCCTTGAGTTTGGATTCACATACCTTAGTCTATATTCAGGTAATTGATTGCCTTAGGTTGGGTTTTCGGGGTCTGTAGTTACCATGATTGTCGTTTTAAAGATAAAGTACCTTAGGATAATGTCCTTTTGTGTTGTAAATAACTATAAAATACTTAGGTAGGCTGGTTATCAGAATTGGATTGGTTTACTCGCTATGTTGTGTTTGTTCAACTCGGTATCCCTGACCTTTTTGCCTTAAAACACTGTTTTTAACTCGATAAATGGGATTTTGAATTACTTTTAAGGAATTTGGCTTTCTAAAAAATAAAATGGTCTGTTTAGTCCTGGTTCAAGTCTGGGCACTTGAGTAACCCCTTATTGCATAATTAGTTCCAATTCAAGTCAGGCATCCAATTTTTACTGCTTATCATTCGCTTAGTCCCGGTTCAAGTTTGATATGCATTGTTATTGATTTCTAGTTGGGAATCCGATTTGAGTCCTGTATGGTTTATAGATATGGATGGAGAAAGAGTATACAGTATGTTCCTTGCACATCATGGTTTATTTTCATATTCTTTATTATTGTACATGGTTTATATCAGTATTACATGTTGTTTGCATCCACCATACTTATGGGAGCTGGGTTGGTTTGTTTTTCATTCTGTGTACCTTCTAGGCTTATGGGGGTCCAGCTAGGTTATAGTTAGATGCTTATTTATTCTTTTTGAGCTATTTCCTTACATTTCTCGTGCTTGCCTAGCTTTAGCCTGTTGTTCTCTTATGACTGCTCCTTTATTTCATTTAGTACATATTCACACTTTATTTTTCTCTTACTCTATTTGAGCTTAGTCAGCCTGTAATGCCTACTGAGTACCGCATATTTTGGTACTCATACAACACTTCTTCATCTTTTTTCCTGATGTAGATCCTAGTATAAGTGATCGCCATTGATGACACCTCGAGTTGAGTTGTTGATAGGGGATTAGAGTGAGCGTTCAGTATCCGGAGCTAATCCATCTTCTTCTGTTTTAGCATTAGTCTTATTTTGTACCTTTCATAGACTACTTTGTATATTCTGCACTTGTCTAGTACTCCTTATGCATAGGTGGCTCTTGTACTGGCTTTACCAGGTCTTAGGGGACTCATTTTGTATATTTTATCTTTTTCCCTCATTTTGTATGTGTGCCTTGTATATTTTCCCCTGTTAGTCTCTTTAATTATTGTTTTACCCCTGTTCTTCTCTCTTATGCATGTTAGCCTACTACTCGTTGTTCCAGGCTATGATTTTGGCTTACCTACTGACGAGTTATAGTAGGTGTCATCATGACTTGAGTTTTTGGATTGTGGTACACCCCGAGTACACCCTGGATTCGACAAGGCACTTCAAGCCAATAATAGCCCCAGGCGGACCCTTAACATAGCATATCTAAGCATAATAAATGGACAAAAGTGAAAGGTGTAACTGAAATTATAAATATAAGTTCTAAAGCATAAATGAAATCTTATTTGAACAAAATACTGGAGGTCCAAAGGACTAACATAAACCATACTCTAATGTCTGTCAAGCCTCTACTATCAATAGAACAAGTGTGCCGGGACAAGGCCCCCAGCTACCCATAAAAATAAGTCTAAAATAAGAAAGAAACAATTAAAGTATGTCCCCGAAGGAGGAGGATTCGCCAACTGCTGGGATAAGAATCTGCACTACTTAGCCACAAACCTGAGAATAATCACCAGTATCTACATCAATAAAAAGATATAGCACAAAAGAGGTATACAGTCAGTATAGGGATGGTACTGAGTATGCAAGGATAAAGCTAAATAACTAAAATTATATTTATATCAAAATTTGAGAAAAATAAACTAAAAGGATACTTTCATAGATATAAATATCAAACTGAGAGTCAATGCAGTTAAAAGCCATAAGTAAGGTTTTTGAAAAATGCACATCTAAAATTATACTATCTGAAACTATATAGAGAACATATCAAGTAGACTTTCAAAAGTAGATTTAAGTCTTTAGGTGGGAGTTTCTTACAACCTGCATACATCACTTGAGCTAGTGATGTCCAAAGTCTAACCCAGTTAGGAGGGATGCCCCATAACTTTACAGGGTATATGACCTATCTATCTATGTACGGATCCACTAAGTTAGCCTTTTAGGATAAAGATCAATCGACTTGCAGTAAAATCATAAATCCAACAGTGCACGTAGTTATGAGATTTGGGTTTTCTAAACCCATATCCGCTCGATGTTAAATACTCCTCCCAAAATAGTTCATATAATCATAGGCTCATATTGTAATCAATTTTCTATCTATCTATATATAAATCTTGAATCTTTACTAAATTCATATTTCAAACTATCTTTAATTTCACTCTTCTACAGGTTAGTACTATTTTCTTGAAAATTCATAATAACATAAAGACTATAAAATCATGCTTTGAAATATAAGCTTCAATAACAATGTATAAGATCATATCAAAATCAATAGGGCAACAAGGAAACCTTGCTAATCTTAAAAATAAATTCAACATATACAAAATCGATAATGATAAGTAAAAACTTCAAAAAAATCATGTAGTTTACTAAATAAAAGGGGAATTCAAAATATAGTTTATAAACCTTAACTAGGATCTTTAATTCAATAAAATCATAATGTTTTGGGTAGGAATATGAAAGGAAATCCACATTGAAGTCTTACATGCCTGAAATAGAAGAATTCTTGGAGAATAACCATGAACTTGGAGACTTTTGGGCATTGGGATTGAAAAACCTTTCTTGAAGTTCTTGAGTTTTGGGAGGAAGGGAATTAGGGATTTCAGAATGATTCTATGTGTTTGTAACTACTCTTGTTTTTACTATCAAACTTGCTTTACTAACATAAACTGAACTTGCTCATACTAAGATTTAGAACTAGAAGAAAATGTACATGGCACGAACATAAGCATGGAACTACAAGATAAAATCCTTAGACATAAAAGTTTTTATGAATTTCTATAGGAAGAAGGTCATTACCTCAAAAGTTACCATTGGAAGGAGTGAATAGGTATGGGTACTTCGTCTTCATAGCTTTTTTGGCCTCCCATGTATCTTCCTCAACTTCTTGATTTCTCCACAATACCTTAACTAATGCTACCTCTTTTGTTCTCAAATTGCAAATCTGACAATCTAAAATTTCAACTAGAATCTCTTCATATGAAAGGCTATCTTTAATCCCAACACTTTCTAAAGGAATAAAAAGTGACGGATTTCCAACACACTTCTTAAGCATGGATACGTGAAACACATGACGTACCACTACCAATTTTATAAGCAACTCTAACTCCAAAGCTACCTTCCCAATCCTACATAAAATCTGGTAGGGACCTATGTAAAGAGGACTAAGTTTCCATTTCTTACCGAATCACATCATCTTTTTCATAGGTGAAGCCTTCAATAAGATCCAATCATCAATGTGAAATTCTACGTCTCTGCCTCTCACATCAGAATACAACTTTTGCAGGCTTTTAGCAGTTTTCAACCGCTCTCTAATCAACATAACTTTCTCCATGGCTTGATAGACTAAGTCCAATCCTATCAAAGCAATCTCACCTACCTCAAACAAACCAATTGGAGATCTATATCTCTGCCCATAAAGTGCTTCATATGGGGCTATCTAAGTACTTGAATAATTACTATTATTATAAGCAAATTCAATATGAGGTAGATGGTCATCCCAATGAACTTTGAAGTCAATAGTGTATGCCCTCAACATATCCTCAAGAGTCTAAATGGTAAACTTCGCCTGCCCATCGGTCTGTGTTTGATTATTCTAAGGTCTACCCTGGTACCTAGAACTTTTGAAAATGGTTTCTAGAACGAAGATGTAAAATGTATTAGCCCAAACCATCGTTATATGTGAAAACTCGCCAAAAATAATTTATGATAAATAATACGCTCAAATTGGACCAGGAAAAATTAAGACGAAAAGGTAAAATGAGGCCCAAAAGGGTGGGGCTAAAAGGCCCAAAAAATGTTGGTTGGTCAACAGCTTACGGCTGCAGTGGTACCCGACAGTAGCCATCTCGAGAAAAATTTAAAAACCCTCTCTTCTATTATTTCTGTAAGTCGCCCCCTTCCTCCAAAGAAACTCTGAAAACCCCCACTTCTCCCAATCATGAGAGTTGTGAATAAACATGATGAGTAACTGCGTCTGGATGTAAACCTTAAGTTGGGTAGAAGGTGTAGCATGAAAGATTTAATGTCATATGTACCTAAGTATATATACGGGGCTAAGAGTGATATTTAATGATTATATATGGAATTGTAACTGTGATTGCTTTCGAGCCATGCTTGTGATTGTTGAATACATTACATATTCATACATTTTAGTGTTGTGGAGGATAGATGATGGGGATGTTGATGTTATTATTGAAATCATGATGTTCATGATATTATTGATGTTGATGTGACAGTGATGAGGATGATGTTGATATGAAACCCATGATGTTCATGAGGTTTGTTATGTTTATGACGTAGATGAGGTTGAGAATGGAGAAACAATATACGCACATCTTGCATACATGCATTCATTTATATGCCTTGACATTCTATTATGTTTTTTATATATTGTTGTTGATTCTTGAGCGGATTGGTTTGTTGGTGGTGTTGATGGGGTATATTAGTGCACCATGGATCCGAGATACACCCTAATTCAACCTTAATGTTAATTATTCAAAGTATATAGTTATGGGAATGTATGGTATGGTATTGTCCCTCCTTGCATTGGTGTTAGAACTCTAAGTATTGGTGATGGTAGAATCGTAGTACATGGTAATAGCGAATTATCGAGAAGGTCTGGTCTAGTGTGAGTTAGGAGTTGCGAAAACTTGATTGATAAGTTAGCTAAGGGAAAATTAGGTGTAAGTTAGAGTGGGAGGTCAAAGGACAAAGATATACCAAAATGTTAAATGGCAGGTAAGTCACAGAGATGTTATAAGTGTAGTGTTATGAATTCATATTAAGGGATTTAGAAACCAAAACTTTACTTGATGTTATGACTTTTCCTTATTTATTATTAATGTTATTTGCTTTCTAACCCTAATCGACCGATGATACCTACCAGTATGTATGGTTGTACTGATGCTACAATTACTATATCTCCAATTTAGGATATAGCCATAGTGTAGGTCAATTAAGGTTTCTATAGCAGCGAAGATGTTCATTCAGCAGCTGCTGCCCTCTCTATTCTGCATGGATGATGTGTCATGAACTCTCTTATCCCTTGTTTAGTGTTCTTGTACCGGTTTAGACTAGTTTCTGGGGATTCATTGTTGGATGCCTTCCGCATCACTTTTACATATCTAATATATTAAACCAGACTTATGTTTTGATGTTAACTGTATTAATGGATTAAATGAAGAGCTAAATAAAAGTTAGTTAGTAGATTATCCAGTTCAAAATAAATGGTTTTAACTTCCACTTTAAATGAATGGTAGATCTGTAAGGGTTCTCCTATCTGGGGTGGGTGTTAGGTAGGTGCCCACATAATTCGTCTAGATGGGTCGTGACAAGATGGTACATGAGCCCAAGTTACCCGTCTCCCAGTACAAGAGCAAATGCTAAGTAGAGTCCTACGGATTGGTATGTTGACGTCCACATCAAATCTGTAGGAGGCTACAAGGGATCTAGGAATCTATTTCACTTTCTTCCTTTCTATCGTGCTATCTCAGTGTTGTACCCTAGCTTGAGTCCAATTGGTATCTATCAGATTCCAATTGGTATCTCGACTGCTACAATTGGGACTGGTTGTCCCCAATTGGTATCTTGTAATGTTAACAGGCTGGAATGAATGTTCCAACCAGTAGAGGCTAGTAAAGAAAAGTAGAAGGTTGATTGATATAGTTGCTTGATGATGTGTAAAATAATTGTTGTGAGATAATAGTGTGGTAATAGTCACTATGTATGTTGTTATGAATCGTACTGAAGTGTAACTTAAATCATGATAGTTAAACTCCTATGTATAGTTACTTGTTATGTCGGCTACCTGAATTATGTGTGGCCAAAGAACCTGGGCATCATAGGGACCGGATGTGATATCTAGGGTGTCTTCATTTCTGTGACTTGAGACACATCTCATCTCTCCGTGATTTGGAGTATTCCTTGACTTCTATCTAAATCCCGACAAACTGCCTAGGTGCCTTGCCATTTTGTGAAAAATATCATGTGGGGTGTGGTGCTTAAGAGAAAAAGGAGGAATACGTGTGTTAATAACTGATTAAGTTGAGGATTTAGTTGCGTTTATGATGGTTTGAGTTGCGATGTAATCACTTTAGACCTTAAAAATTCTGGTATGTAAGAGTTAGAAACTGTAATAGTGCCTAGGGGATGGCGTAGTATGGGAAGAAACCTGGGAACAGTTAGAAAAAGGAGAAAAGCGGAACCATTGGAGGTTACCGTTGCAATGGTTAATTATACCATTGCAGCGACTCCAGGCAGTGAATTGCTAGGGAATTCCCCTGTTTTTGTGAAATTGCAATCGTTGCAATGCAACCCTAATTTCAAAATATAAAATGACAGAAACCAATTCGACACACATTATAAGCTAAGATGATTATTATGAAGGGTACGAGAACTATAAAAGTCTTACAAATACAAGAAAAATAAAGAAATGAAATTGTTTGTTACATGCCCCAAACTGGGGCAACCCAAATCCAAAAATAATAAATTATAACCAGGGGGGATATCTAACTGGTGGCATCATCTCCGAGGCTTGAAGAATCTGAGCACTCCTCATCCATGCGGTTGACAAATAAGAACTCCTCAACATCCTTCTTAGTCAACTTTGGGAGCTTCTTAGTGGGGAGGCGTAACCAAACATCACCTGGATCGCCTTTCAAATCTTTACCAGCATGCTGTCACTGGAGCGACGCTTCTTCTTTTCTTCATTCATGTCTACTTTGAGATCCGCATAGGCTCAAGATGGGTCTGGTAGGGCAGTCAAACTCGAGGGAGCCAATCCAGGAAGGGGTAACTGGGTCCTCTCTAGTTAGCCTCGGACAGCTGCAAGGTCAGCCTCCCAACCATCGAGAGATGCAGGAGCCTAAGTGGGAGGGGTACCCAATTTTTCAACCCCACCAGCCCAACTACTCTTACCTTTTCCCCCACCTTGCTCTTCTTTTTACTCACTTCTCATATGCCCTTGCCCCATAATGTGTTATATTCCATCTCGCATTCATCCATAGAGTCTTGAATCTCCCGAGGTACATCCACCCTATCTTATAGTGTGGTGATCAAAAGAGGCAAGAAAATATCCTTCGCCTACCTCTCCCTAGCATAAAATTACTACCAATCATCCACAATCTTGTCCCCCATGTTCACCTTGATCCCCACAAGAGCACACGCCACCACCATAGCCTGATGGAAGGCCATGTCCATAACATTTCCTTAGGGACAAATCCTCCAGGAAAATAATTGTAACTACACTCTAGCCTCGGCTGAGAAGTAGGTACTCTTAGTCCCCCTAACACTGGACCATTTTATCTCATGAGCTCACCCCTCTGGCGCCAACACCTTGGCCTCTCACTGTAAGTTAGATTCCTAAATTTTTGCCTCGAGGCCAGCATTAGAAGGGTTCAGGACACTTAAGGCATCATTGATGGTGGCAATATCCACTAGGACTTTCTTGCCTCAAACACAAATAGTAGGGAGAGGCATCGACCAGTCCACAGTTGGGAGGTTGGCATAAAACGCCCAAATGACCTCCATGTTGTATTGAGGGACTGGCTCGGTCAATGTGTCCCACCCAAAAAATTTCAGCTAGTTATAGAAATCTGGCAAATCCTCCTCCATATTTGTCATCACTATTCCCTGTTCAAGAAGAATTCCTTACTATGCAGCTCCTCCTCGTAACGGTCATGACACTCGATATTGGGAAATCTGCGATAGTGGGTTTATTAGGCCATGATAAACCTGAAAAACACCATGAAACCAGGTTAGAAAGTAAGATAGGGTACTAAGTCAGGGAAGGGAAATTCAAAAATTATAGAAAAATAAAAAACTAGGAAGCTACTGCCCAGTACTGCAGCAACGGTTCATTAACCGCTGCAGCAGTACAGCTGCGGTGATACTGCTATAGTAGAAAAGGTTACCGCTGCAGTGGTTCATCATCTTCAACCCACAAACCTCCCCTTCCATGGCGTATTTTTAACTTGTATCTGTAATTTTGAAAATTAAGGGCAGATCGGGCTGAGTGAAGTTCTCATGAACATTTTTACACTAAAATGGGAGTGTATAACACTCGAATTCACATCAAATCACTCAAATTCATTGAAAAAGATGACCTTTCACCTCCTTCCCCCTTCCATGACCAAACTCCACCATAACTATATCATTATTACGCCCAGGATGCTATAGGAGCATTGTAGACATAAGACAAACTAACATATTCTTCATTTTATTCAACAATACCACCAAATTCAAGTTCAAGAGTTGCACAAAAACTCTTCTAAATTTCTCAATTCTAATGTAATCCTATGATTATACAATGAGAAATACATAGTAAGTAGTAAAGATGAAGGAGTTACCTTGAATTCATTATCAGAGGAGATTACGCAGAGAGAGTCTAGAGAGTTTGGAATGAAAAATAGGGGAAACGAGCATTTCCCGTTGAATGAAACTGTCGCAAACCGTTGTACTGGTAACCAACCGCTGCAGCGATAAAATTCTTCTGATGTTAGTTTCATCCTGACTTTTCGTACATTGTGGTATCGTGTCCTATTCAGGTGACCGTAGTAGACAGTAATCCCAAGAATTAATTAAGTACACCTTCGATGGGAGCATGAGAATAACTGTCATGTCTTAACTAGGCAACACATAACTACCGCTAATTGTAGAACGGAGGGGTACATAAGCTGATATAAGGCGTATTTATATACCTTATTGCCGACTTTGAACCATGTTTACCTTAATTTTGAGATAAATAATTATGTATTTTATATTATTTTGATGGAATATTTGATATTGTGCTAATAAATGTAATTAGACCCTTGTAGGTGAAATTTGCAACTATTTGGAGCATTTTTGGCGTGGAAAGTGAGGCTTGGAGGAGCTATGAGCGAAGGATATTGAAGATAAGACGCAAGCCAAAGATTTGAACTTGAAGAATACAACCAAATCCGCGAAGAAAAGTCGAAGAAAAGAAGAAAATTAGATTTTAAGTGAGGGGCGCGCCCAGGGGCGTGCCGGGCCGCTTCTGACAGAAATTTTGCTCAGATGGACAGTAGAGGGGCGCGCCCAGGGGCGTGCCGGGCTTCTCAGACATACCTTTTCAGAGACAAAAATTTTCCTAAGTCCCAGGCGCGCCCAAGGGCATGCCGGGCCGCTTTTTGGCAAATTTTTACCCTGATTTTTTGTCTATAAATAGGGCTCTTGGGTTATTGTATCAAAATTCCATCTTGGGGAGGACTACTCTTGGGTGATTTTGGCATCCAAATTAGGTTTAATTCTTCCTCCTTTTTATTTTTATTTCTTTTTTTATAATTTTTTATCAATTCACGTTAAATTAAGCCATGAGTGGCTAAAATTGCTCATTCTTGGGGTTGAGGTTACGAACATGAATCTCGTGAGTTGAATATTATTGGTTTTTGCTGAAGTTTATCAATTTAGTGGTTATTCTTATATTCTTGAATTTACTATTTTAATGCTTAATTACCATTGAAATAAATCTATTGTCTTGAGAGGAGCTCGAGAGAGAAATTGAGAGATAGAACGTGGAATATAAGGAGCGTGATCTTTACTCGAGGAAAAGATTCCAAGATATTGATATGCGGTTAGGACCGAGAGGTACCTAATTCGCCGCGCTTGTTCAAATACGGGAAGATAGCTTAAAGGCGTTAGAATCGGTTAAATCTATCCCCGCTCAATGATGTAGTTAGGTTTCCGATTTCTAATAGAAGGTTATAGTTTGGAGAAGAATATAATCATATTATCAACCTAGTGATCAATAACCACGATAGACAACTCAATTTGCTTAAACCATTAATATTCATGTGCTCGAGATGACGTTCGGGATGCCTTGACCCCTAGTTAATCATGTTAGCTTAGTTCATAGTTATTTTATACATTATAACCATCATATCTCTATATTCCACCGCTTAAATAAATAATCAAGAACTAATTTAGTCTAGTGAATAGTTAAACGACAAGTCCCTGTGGGTTCGACATCCGGCTCGAAAGGGCCACTTTATTACTTGCACGACCACGTACACTTGCGTGTCTAGCTAGGTCACAATAAGTTTTTGGCGTCGTTTCCAGGGACTTCGGTTTTAATTGTTTATCTAGATTGGACTTTTTCTTTTTATTTGTTTGAATTGTATATAATTTATTTTTTGTACAAAGTTTTATTTATTTTTCTACCACTCTTGTTGATATGTCAGCCTGGGCTAGATGGTAATTGAATAATGACAATTCTTGTTGTTTTTATGGAGGACCACACTTGGATGGTAATTTTCATGATGTTCAAGAGAGAGGGTTGTGCGTACCTGCCCAATCTTTTGAAATAAATAGATGTAAGATGTGTGGTGGTCAGGATAGCCATTGGAGTGATAGTCCAAACTATTATTCCCCTCCCCTGAACCCCTATTATGATCAGGCTGTTATTTGTGATGTTGGCTGGGCTGATGGAGCTAATGAGGTAGAATATGAGGCTTACTTTAAGGATATGCTGAAGCGAGTAATAGAGCTGTAGACACAACAAATGGAAGACATGCAGAGAATGAGGGAAGCCACAGAGAACATGCAGTCCAAAGTCACAAAGTTACAGGCTAGGGCTGAAACTTGTGTTGATCAGTAAGTTATAGTCTTATCCAACACTCAAGAGGAACCCCAGATTGATGAAGAAAGGGAGGCACTAGGAGAAGAAAGTTGTGATGAAGAAGACATAGTCAACCAGGAATGGCTAATGGAGCAAGCACAATAATTAAAAATTCATGAGTATCTCCGGGATGGTCTCACAACCATGGCAACCTAATTAAAAGGGGGGAGAGATGAGCTTATTTCAAAGATAACTCAATTTGGCTTAGATATCCGTGACTTGAATGTTCAGTTGATGAAAAAGATTGAGATGTTTGATGTCCAATCACCAATAGTTGCGGAGACTAGCCATTCTGTGGAGAAATAAGAAGAATGTCAACAATTAAACTATCATTCTTTGATTGAGGCTGACGTTGAGAAAGAGTATGAATGTGAGCATGTTGCAACTAGTGCAAGCGGGAAAGTGGAAAGTATTGGATCTCATTCAAAGAATTTTTCTACATTATTTTTAGATGATGACATGTATTTTGAGTCATCTGAACTAGTGGAGGATTGTGTAGATGAGGAACAAGAATCCTACATTCTTAAATTTGCACCAGACAAGCAACAAAACAACATGCCTCACCTCAGGGCCAAGAGATTTAACATGCACCACCCATCACTTGGTCCCTTCATTTGTACACCACCACCCTATGAGCGAAGCAAAAAGATGGATGCGATGTTGGGGGTGAAATTATATCCTCAAGGTGGAGGAAAAAGTTGATGGGTCGCGCCGCGACGTTAAATTAAGCGCTTGTGGGAGGCACCCCAACGTTGAGTAAGTAGTTTGTTTTTATTATTTTTTATTATTGTCACCTTTGTCTTTGTTTTTGTTTGTTTTGTTTTGCAGACTAGGGGAAGTCTGAGTACCCAAAAATCTAAGCTAAGGAGCATTGCAAAACTAAGTGGGGGGTCCTCCGGACCTCTTTGATGGATAAGATGCTACTAGCTAGGCCTAGAGGCCTCAGGAAGTATTTCTTTTTTTTATTCTTTGAGTTATACTTTGGGGACAAAGTATGATTTTAAGTGTGGGGTGGAAAATCTTCCAATTTGGTTAGAGTGGAGTGTGCTATAGGAGTCTTTTGGTTATTTTCTTTTTGCTTATGTTGTTGAAAATTTGAAAAATACAAAAAGATTTTCTTTTAGTAATTTTTAGTTTTATTTAGGAGCACACTTCATCCACCCCTCGGTTTTTCTTTTCGGTTCTTTTCCGAGGGGAAGCCCTTTGAACCCAGTATCCTTTTTATTTTTAGGAGTAATTTTCAAATTTTAGAGATGCTCTAATTAGATGCTACGCATGATTGCATGATGCAAGTTGCTTTTGAATGTTGAAGCATGTGTAGTAAATTAAATGACTATTGTTGAGACACCTAGGCTCATTTGTTTGACTCTTTTGTGATGTTGGCTTAATGTTGAATTCTTGCTATTGATTGGTTGAGAGTCTATAGGGATCCGTCTTGATTTATACATGTGCCATGTGTGAGTGAGATTTTTGTGATATTCCATGTGCATATTGATGTCTAGAACTTGCCCGGTGTGTTTGCAAAGCGTAATAAAGGGTGTTGAGTTTAGGACATGATATAGGCATTTCTTTGATAGCCATATTTTATACCTACTTTATCTACCCTTTTAGCTGGATCTTAGTTAGCCCCATTGAGCCTTTAGCCTATTCTTTGGTAGCCTTATATGTAGCTTAATCCTTTTCTTTCAATTAACCGTAATTTGATCCAAAACTCCTAAGCGCTTTAGTTGAGAAATTAAGATGTTAAGGAGTGTAAAAATTGAAGAAGGAAAAAGTGAAGTTGAAGCCCCAAGTAAATAGGTTTTGGTGTGTGAAAAAGTTTATGTGTTGTTGGTAGGGAGTCATGTAATGAAAAGAAAAATTGACCAAAAAAAAAAAAAAAAGAAAGTGAATCGTGTGTTGATAGAAAATACTCCTTGCCTAATATGTGTAATCTAGCTTAAAGAGATGAAAAAAAAATAAAAGAGAGTTGGGAAGACAAAAGTGGTATAAAATAGGTTTGTTGGAGGTGATCTTAATGTAAATTGTAGTGTATTAAAGCACTTAGGGAAGATAGTCACTATTCTTGACCAAATAGTTCCTACCCGTCCCTTAGCCTACATTATAACCCTTAAATTCCTACTTGATCTTGAGCTTTGACATTCTGATACTAGTGGAGTACTACACTAAGGGCAAGCTAATGGTTCATCTTATGTGACGTGAATTCTTTGTGAGAATGAGCGGAATTTGATTCTTACACCCATTATTGTGATAAATTGCATATCTGTGAGTGAATGTGGGTGACTTTCTTGTGGTGAGGGCACATGTTTAATGATAGATAGGTGACTTATATGATCACTTTGTTGAGTAATGTGCATGAGTTTGAAAACTTGGTAGAGTCAATTCTTGAGGCTAGAAAGTTTTGAGGTAGTATTCATATGTTTCAAGTTGTAATAGAACATGCCAAATGTAGAGCTTGCTATTCATGTGGTCGTTGTAGTGCTGGCTTGAGTGTCTTAGTTGTAGTAGTAATTAAAGAGTCGCCTTGAGTTGATTGTGGTTGTTGTTCGAGGACGAACAATGGTTTAAGTGTGGGGTGGTGATCTAAGGCGAAATTTGCGACTATTTGGAGCATTTTTGGCGTGGAGAGCGAGGCTTGGAGGATCTACGAGCGAAGGATATTGAAGATAAGAGGCAAGCCAAAGATTTGAACTTGAAGAATCCAACCAAATCCGCGAAGAAAAGAAGAAAATTGGATTTTAAGTGAGGGGCGTGCCCAGGGGCGTACCGGGCCGCTTCTGACAGAAATTTTGCTCAGATGGACAGTAGAGGGGCGCGCCCAGGGGAGTGTCGGGCCTATTTTTGGCAAATTTTTGCCCCGAGTTTTTATCTATAAATAGGGCTCTTGGGTTATTGTATCAAAATTTCATCTTGGGGAGGACAACTCTTGGGCGATTTTGGCATCCAAATTAGGGTTAATTCTTCCTCTTTTTTATTTTTATTTCTTTTTTTTATAATTTTTTATCAATTTATGTTAAATTAAGCCATGAGTGGCTAAAATCGCTCATTCTTGGGGTTGAGGCTACGAACATGAATCTCGTGAGTTGAATATTATTGATTTTTGCTGAAGTTTATCAATTTAGTGGTTATTCTTATATTCTTGAATTTACTATTTTAATGCTTAATTACCATTGAAATAAATCTATTGTCTTGAGAGGAGCTCGAGAGAGAAATTGAAAGATAGAACGTGAAATATAAGGAGCGTGATCTTTACTCGAGGAAAAGCTTCCAAGAGATTGATCTGCGGTTAGGACCGAGAGGTACCTAATTCGCCGTGCTTGTTCAAATAGGGGAAGATAGCTTAAAGGCGTTAGAATCGGTTAAATCTATCCCCGCTCAACGATGTAGTTATGTTTCCAATTTCTAATAGAAGTTTATAGTTTGGAGAAGAATATAATCATATTATCAACCTCGTGATCAATAACCACGATAGACAACTCAATTTGCTTAAACCATTAATATTCATGTGCTCGAGATGACGTTCGGGATGCCTTGACCCTGGGAATTCAACTTGATATTGTTTACACCCCTAGTTAATCATTTTAGCTTAGTTCATAGTTATTTATACATTATAACCATCATATCTCTATATTCCACCGCTTAAATAAATAATCAAGAACTAATTTAGTCTAGTGAATAGTTAAACGACAAGTCCCTGTGGGTTCGACATCCGGCTCGAAAGGGCCACTTTATTACTTGCATGACCACGTACACTTGCATGTCTAGCTAGGTCACAACATAAGCACACTAGTAAATATTGCAGTATTCCTCTTAACAACCCATTATAGTTGAAATCCCTCGAGTAATCATGAAAGTGTACGAAACCCCACCTTAGGACTATTCGGGGATGAATGTTGGGTAAATTAGTATCTAATGTAATGACCTAAATCGTCGTTACATATGAAAATGTTCCAAAAATAATTTATAATAGATAATACGCTCAAATTGGGCCGAGAAAAATTAAAACAAAAGGTAAAATGAGGCCCAATCCAAAAGATATTGGGATGGTTAATGGCTTACCGCTGTAGTGGTAGGATAACAACTGCAATGGTGAAACAACCATTGCAGTGGTACCCGACAGTAGCCAGCCTGATAAAAATTTAAAAATCCTCTCTTTTATTATTTCCCTAAGTCGCCCCCTTCCCCCAAAAACACTCTGAAAACCCCCACTTCCTGCAACTATAAGATTTCTGACACCAGGGTTCATGTGAGCAGTTTTGAGCCACACTCGGTGGGAACCCAACATGGGAAGACGCTTAGCACTAGCGGGACAACTCTCTCCTCTCAATAGCGTCCAGATTTGACTATGAGGTAGGTTATGGTTTTTAATCATTATAGCAAATAGACTTGGGTTAGAATCATTTAATATTGATAATAATAGTGGGAGTTATCATGCATTGGCCTTCGAGCACGGCGGTTGTATTTTATGAGAATGGCTAAGTTGATATTTTAGGCTTTAATATGGTGATTAATCGATGTTACACCCTATTTATTTGATATTTGTTGTATGAAAGGGGTTGTATTTTATAAGAATGTCTAGTTGAGCAAATACTACAGCTCATAAGCAGGGTGTAAGTTAAGTATGGTAAAAAAAAAGGGTAGAATTAATCTAGAGAGTAATATAAGGTGCTCATGGGAAGCGTGATAGTTACGTCATGCATTGGGAAAAGTTAACCAAACGAAAATGAGGAGTAGGGGTTGAAAAATACCTAAAAGGGAGTTTTAGGTGACCTATGAGTAGACTTAAAGGGGTAGAGCTATCAAATAACCAGGGCAGTGATGTAAGGCCAAGTGTAAGAGTTCCAAATGAAGTATTAGGTAATATTTGAGTATAAGGTCGGGGACATAAACGACAGTTATGAATAAACATGATGAGTAACTACGTATGGATGTAAACCCTCAGTTGGGTAGGAGGTGTAGCGTGAAAAATTTAATATCATATGTACATAAGTATACGTATAGGGCTAAGAGTGATATTTGATGATTATATGTGGAATGGTAACTGTGATTGCTTTAAAGCCATGCTTTTGATTGTTGAATGCATTACATATTCATACATTTTAGTGTTGTAGAGGTTAGATGATGGGGATGTTGATGTTATTATTAAAATCATGATATTCATGATATTGTTGATATTGATGTGACAGTGATGATGATGATGTTGATATGAAACCCATGATGTTCATAAGGTTGGTTATGTTTATGATGTTGATGAGGTTGAGAAGGGAAAAATATTATACACATATCTTGCATACATGTATTCATTCATATGCCTTGAAATTCTATTATGTTTTATATATATTGTTGTTGATTCTTAAGCAAATTGGTTTGTTGGTGGCGTTGATGGGGTATAGTAGTGCACCATGGATCCAAGATACAATCAAACTTAATGTTAATTATTCAAAGTGCATAGTTATGGGAATGTATGGTATGGTATTGTCCCTCCTTGCAGGGGTGTTAGAACTCTAAGTCTTGGTGATGATAGAATCGTTGTACATGGTAATAGAGAATTATCTAGAAGGTCTGACCTAGTATGAGTTAGGAGTTGCGAAAACTCGATTGATAAGTTAGCTAAGGCAAAATTATGTGTAAGTTAGAGTAGGAGGTCAAAGGAAAAAGATATACCAAAATGTTAAATGGCAGGTAAGTCACAGAAAAGTTATAAGTGTAGTGTTATGAATTCATATTAAGGGATTTAGAAACCGAAACTTTATGATGTTATGAATTCTCCCTATTTATTATTAATGTTATTTGTTTTCTAACCCTGATCGATCGATGATACATACCAATACGTGTGGTTGTACTGTTTCTACACTTACTATATCGCTAATTGGGGATATAGACATGGTGCATGTCAATTGAGGTTTCTATAGCAGTGACGATGATCATTCAGCAGCAACTCTTGCCCTCTCTATTTTGCATGGATGTTGTGTCATGGACTCTTCTATCCCTTGTTTAGTGCTCTTGTACCGGTTTAGACTAGTTTCTGGGGATTCATTATTGGTTGTCTTTCGCATCACTTCTACATATCTAATGTATTAGAACAGAATTATGTTTTGATGTTAACTGTATTAATAGATTGAATGAAGAGCTATATAAAAGTTAGCTAGCAGATTATCTAGTTCAAAATAAATGGTGTTAACTTTCGCTTTAAATGAATGGTAGATTCGTAAGGGTTCTCCTATCTGGGGTGGGTGTTAGGTAGGTGCCCGTACATTCCAGGTAGATGGGTCATGACATAAGCTAAGTATGCCTATCTAAAATAATAGACAATGGACCTCCATGAAGCTTGACTAACTCTCGAATATACAACTTGGTGTAATAGTCTGCTCAATCTATAGTTTTGACAAGCAAGAAGTGAGCTGACTTAGTCATTCTATCTAATATCACCCAAATTGAATCATGCTAATGATGCGTACGTGGTAAGCCTGTGATGAAATCAATGTTTATCATATCTCATTTCCATGTAGGAATACTGATATCTTGAGCTAAATCTCTAGGCTTTTGATGTTCAACCTTCACCTACTGATAATTGGGACATTTTGGAACAAAGTCTACAATGTTCTTTTTCATGCCACTCCACCAAAAAACTTCCCTCAAGTTATGGTACATCTTGTTGGAACATGGATAAATAGAGTATCTAGAACTATGAGCCTCAGACAATATCTGTGCTCTCAACCCATCTACATCGGGCACACACAACCTTTCTTGGTATCAAAGAATACCACCTTTCTCACAAGAGAAAACCTTAACCTTCTGCTTATGGAATGTATCCTTCAACTGGAGCAATACATGATCGCTATATTGCTTCTTTTTCACCTCAATCACCAACGAGGACTCAAAACCATTTTGCACTATCACACCACCATCATCGAAATTCGTGAGATGGACTCCCAAATATGCGAGTCTATGCACATCTTTTGCAAGATCTTTCTTATCCTACTCTACATAGGCAACACTTCCCATATACAACCTTCTAAAAGCATCAACAACCAAATTAGCCTTACCCGGATGGTATAGCACACTCATGTCCTAATCCTTGAGGAGCTCAAACCATCTCCTCTGTTGAAGATTTAACTACTTTTGAGTGAAGACATACTGCATGCTTTTATGATCTGTAAAAGCATAAAAATGTACACCATAGATATGATGGCACCAAATTTTCAAAGTAAATACTACAACCACTAACTCAAGATCATGAGTCGGGTAGTTCTTCTCATGAACATTGAGTTATCTAGAAGCATAGACAATAACCTTACAATTTGCATCAAAACACAACCAAAGCCAACTCTAGTACCATCATAGTAGACTACGAAACCATTTGTACCCTCTGGCAGGGTCAAAACTAGAGCAGAAGTAAGTCGAACTTCAACTCCTAAAAGCTCTTCTCACAAGACTCCGACCACTAAAACTTAACCTTTTTCTGAGTCAACCTAGTCAATGGGGCTACAATGGATGAATACCCCCCTACGAACCTCCTATAATAACTATCTAAACCTAATAAACTACTAATATCTAATGGGGTGATCGGTATATAGCAACTTTTGACTGCATCAATCTTCTGTGAGTAAACCTATATCCCCTCACTAGAAACAACATAATCAAGAAAAGCAATCGACCTCAACCAAAATTCACACTTAGAAAATTTTATGAATAACTGTCTATCTTTGAGGGTTTGAAGAACAATTTTATGATGATCAGTATGCTCATTCACTACAGGAGTTAATCAAGATGTCATGTATGAAGACAATAACGAACATATCGAGATACTGTTTGAACACCTTGTTCATGAGGTCCATAAAAGCTGCAGGATTATTGGTTATTCCAAAAGATATAACAAGAAACTCATAGTGACCATATCTAGTTTGAAAAGATCTCTTCGGGATGTCACACTCTCTAACCTTTAACTGATGGTACCCTGACCTGAGATCAATCTTAGAGAAATAAATAGCCCCATAAAGTTGGTTGAGCAGGACATCAATTTTGGGAATAGGACACTTGTTCTTAATTTTGACCTTGTTCAACTGGCGTTAATCTATACATATTCTGAGAGAACAACCTTTCTTATGCTCAAGGAGGACTTGAGAACCCTACGAGGAAAAACTAGGCTTGATAAATCCCTTATCTAACAGGTCCTTCAACTGCTTTTTTAACTCAGCTGGGGCTATTCTATATGGCGGAAGAGAGATAAGTTGCATATTAGGAAGAATGTTTATCCCAAACTCTATATCCCTATTAGGAGGGACTCTGGGAAGATATTTGGGAAAGACTTTTAGAAACTCATTGACTATTGGAACTAACTGAAGGGATGGAGTCTCGGAAGTAGAATCCTTAACCCTCACTAGATGATAGACGTACCCCATTGAGATTATTTTTCTAGCTTTGAGATATGAAATGAAATGACCCTTAAGTACTGCAGGACTACCATTCCATTCTAAGACAGGTTCATTAGGAAATTGGAACTTAACAACTCTGGTTCTACAATCAACTAAGGCATAACAATTGGAACTTAACAACTCTGGTTCTACAATCAACCAAGGTATAACAAGAATACAACTAGTCCATACCTAAAATAATATCGAAGTCTACCATATCTAGTTCTACAAAATTAGTTGGGCTGTCCTTATGATGGACAGAAATGGGATAACTTTGATAGATTCTTCTAGCTACAACAAATTCTCTAACTGGAATGGAAACAGAAGAGGGATATAGGGGTTGATTGGGTCTGAATCTAAAATTCATAGCAACATAAGAAGTGATAAAAGAAAAAGTGGATCCAGGGTCTAACATGGAATAAATGTCAAGAGAGAAGACTTTTAACATACCAATAATGAAATCAAGAGGACTCGCTTGATCCTTACAAGAAGACAAGGCATAGAAGCAGTTCTGACTACTGCTTGCACCTGAAATAGTGCCTTTCTGAATATTTCAACCTTCTGAAGATGATGATTATGTAGCCTGGGGTTAGTTACCTATATTTCCCTGCATAATATAAGGGTAATCCTTAAGCTTGTGACCTATTTGACCACACCTGTAGTAACCATCCCTACCATATAACACTTATCGAGATGATTCTTCCCATATTTATTATAGGTAGGGCAAGCTGTGAACCCCCTACAATGCTATCCTATGATCGTGAACCCAAAATTCTCACCTACTTATCATACCTGGGCATGGGTAAGGCTGTACTGGCTGAAGATAGAAGTGGTAAACTCTTCTGAAAGGATGATTGATTCCCATTACCTGTCCTTTACTGACTGAACTCATGATTGGATGTTCAGGGCCTCGTATTATGAAACTCTTCCTTCTCCTTCAACTTTAGCCTCCTCAACCTGTTGAACATAGATCATAATTCTGGCAATATCCATATCCCCAATCAAATAGTTGTTCTACCTTCCTTAGCAAAAAGGTGGGGAAGTCCAAAAATAAATATACTCATCATGTTCCGCATATCAAATACTACATCCAGAGCATAACATGATAGCTGAATGAACTTGAGGTTGTACTCCCTCACACTCATTGATCCTTTATCCAGATTAAGGAACTCTTGGGGGAAAAATTGCCCCAAGAAAGCTTCCTAAAAAATATCCCACTCTAGAGGTGAAATACCTTCACCCCTAACTTTCTTCACCGATAAAAAAAAAATCCTAGCAACATCCTTAAGTTGGTAAGAAGCAAGCTCAACACTATGAACATCATTCACATGCATCACTCGAATGATCCTCTGAAACACATCAATAAAGTTCTTTAGGTCCTCACCAAGCTTCAATCCTGTGAACTCAGGTGGATTCATCTTGAGAAACTCACAGATCCTAGTAGTGTCTGGAACACCCTGAGGACCTATAAGAGTTGCTCCCTGACGATCAACCTTGGATATCATATCCTAAGCAAGCATTTGGATAGCATTTTAAAACTCTACATTAGTGACATCAATATGAGGTGGCTGAACATCAAGTGTATTGGGATCTCTTGGTCTGACTGGCACAAGTGGAACCTAAGGGTTTTCATTCTGGTTTTCAAGGCGTGCCTCGTCCCTAGCCTATCTTGGGCATTCGACAACTGTTAGTGGAAGCATAATCTAAAACATATAAAAAGTTGGAGTTAGGAGAGATACATAGAGTTAAACTCTATTGCATGAACATAAAGCATAAAAGATAGAAAAGTATTTCCTAAACGCTCTGTAGCTTCCCCATTATAAGTGTGTCACGCTTCACACCCATAAAAAAAACTCTATGGAATGTGGATTTTCAAACATCCTAGAACACTTGAACCTAATGCTCTGATATCAAGTTTGTCACACCTTGAGTCTACACCCTGGATACCATAAGACACTTAAAGACACTAATAGCTCCAAGCAGACCCTTAGTATAGCATATCGAAGCACAATAAATGAACTAAAGCTAAAGTTATAACTGAAATCATAAATGTAAGTTCTAAATCAAAAATGAAATCTTATTTGAACAAAATACTGGAAGTCCAAAGGACCACCATAGACCATACTTTAATGTATGTAAAGCCTCTACTATGAATAGAATAAGTCTATCGGGATAGGCCCCCAGCTACCCATAAAAATAAGTCTAAAATAGGAAATAAACATCTAAACTATGTCCCCAAAGGAGGAGGACTCACCAAATGCTGGGATAAGAATCTACACTACTTAGACACGAGCCTAAGAATAACCACTAGTATCTACATCAATGAAAACATGTAGTACAGAAAAGGTATGCGGTCAGTATAGGGATGATATTGAGTGTGCAAGAATAAAGCTAAATAACAAAAATCATAGCTATATCATAATTCGAGAAAAAGAACTAAAATGAGACTTCCATATATATATAATATCAAACTAAGAGTAAATGTAGTTAAGAACCATAAGTAAGGATATCTAAAAAATGCAGATCAAAAATCATACTATCTGAAACTATATAGTGATCATCTCAAGCAGACTTTCAAAACTAGAGTTAAGTCTTTAGGTGGGAGTTTCTTACAACCGACATACATTACTTGAGCTAGTGATGTCCAACGTCTAACCTAGGTGGGATGGCTACCCCATACCTTGCCAGGGTATTAGACCTATATATCTATGTGTGAATCCACTAAGTTATACTTTTAGTCTAAAAAGATCAACCAACTTGTGGTAAAATCATAAATCCTATAGTGACACGGAGTTACGAAATTTGAATTTTCTAAACCCGTATCTTCTCGGTGCTAAATAATCCTCCCAAAATAGTTCATATAATCATAGTCTCATAATGTAATCAATTTTCTATATATCTATATGTAAAGCTTGAATCTTTACAAAACTCATATTTCAAACTATCTTCACCCTTCTATGGGCTAGCACTATTTTCTTGAAAATTCATAATAACAAAAAGACTCTAAAATCATGTTTTGATATATAAGTTTTAAGAACAATGCATCAGATCATATCAAAATAAAAAGGGCAAAAAAGAAACCTAGCTAAGCTTAAAAGTAAATTCAACATATATAAAACCCATAATCATAGATAAAGACGTCAAGAAAATCATACAATTAACTAGGTAAAAAGGGAATTTAAAACTAGGTTTATAAATCCTAAGTAGGATTTTTAATTCAAGAAAATCATAAAGTTTTGGGCATGAGGACGAAGAAAATCCTCATTGATGCAATAAAACCCACGAACAAGAAAAAAAATAAGGAAACAACAATAGAAGATGGAAGAAGAGATATGAGGAAGGATAAATTGGCAACTATAGCTATACAAGAACTAAAACCTCCAATTTGAATTAAAAAACAAGTACCCATTCAAGATAAATAGATTGACACAAGAAAAGAAAATCCAACGCAACTAAAGGATATATTAAATCTAAATAACACATTTGATTGATCCTAAACCAGTACCTAATCTCTTACGTAGACCTCAAGGAAATTGAATCTCCTTGCAACCCATATTTCTAAACAAGGTTCAATAAGAACATCACCAAGCTCTCAACTATCTCAAGAGCTTTCTCAATATTCAACACCAATAATGATCATCAAAATCTAAGAAATAAAGAGAAATAACTAGCTATTTATAGTCTTGGGATATTTATTAAACATGGGTACAAAAATGACCCACAAGAATGAGAATTTTCCATTTTGGCGACATGACTCCATCACCAAACTTCATGGTGTCTCACCTCACCTAACTAACCATGCCTTCGCGCAAGTGTACTTGAGGTTGCCTTGATCGCCAATGTGTGCTCTTGGTTGCCAAGCTTGGCTTGATGCTCGCCCAAGTGGCTTGAAGCTTGCCAATGTGGGTCCTTGCTTTCCAAAGTACGCAACAAGCCTTGGCCTTGGTTGCCAAACTTGGAAAGTCCCTTGCTCTACTAGTCTTCTCTTCTACAAATATAGCTTCCTTTGTGTTCCAAGCTATCATCCATATGTGGACGCCCTTCCTTTGATGCTCAACAAGGTCCTTCTGATCTCCTATTTGTATCTTTGTTGGGACCACAAAAGGATCTTTATAGTTAGTGCTAGCTGTGCTTACATCATCCACCCTTTCTTGAAAAGGATTCAACCTTGAATTCGAATCTTAAAAAACATAAAAAGCACAAACAACCAAGGAATCCTTATAAATTGACTGTCAGTACAAGGTTTAACACAATTATCACCTTGCCAATGAAGAACGAATTTGAAATATAACGAAGTATCCTTTGTGTTCAATATGAGTAATTCATTATACCAGGTACAAAGGAACCGACTATAAGGGATATCATGAAATAAGGAAACCACAAAGGTTCTAATGTCATCCACAAACCAAATACGTAAAATCACATTTATTTTAAAAGCCATAAGACACAATTGTATCTTTATTTCTCCATAAGACTAAAAAGGTGGTGTCACTATTGGTTTAAGCATCCACAAGGGTTTCCCAGGGTCAAAGATATGAAATACCCATATCGCTTTGTCATGCAAATAAGTGGACCAACCAAAGAAATTCCTACCTCTATAGAAAATAATTCCAATACTAACATGGACATCATCATATGTAAAGAGGTAGTAGAGAAAAGGATTAGCAATTGGAATATCATCTAAGGTGTTTCCATATACAAGAATGCAATTATGCTCAAGAGATTTAGCAAATAATGCACTACAAGTTGAAACATTCAGGTATGGAGTCAAAACATTTAGGTGCACATTACTCTTAATTTCCAAGAAATTCATGCTCAAATAAGATATAGACTAAACATAATTATCAATAACATCATATGAAAAAAGGTTATAAAGAAAGCTGCTAAGGGCACTACTCTGATCGAAGGTGCTCTCAAGGGTAGGAACACACAAAAATAAGAAAAGACCTTTCAAGCACATAGTACCTCTCCTCTTTAAGCAACTTCTAAGGAGAAGTGAGTTCATAAATGGGGTCATGCTACTAGAGGGATTGAGGAACCTATTAACAACCAATTTACTCTCAAATAAATTTTCCTCCCAAGAAGTTGAGTTCCCTGCATTCATGGTATTAAACATGCTCCCATGAGTCCTATTTGATACTTAAAATTGTCAAACCCTATGAAGGTAACAAGAAGCCTTGAACTTCTATGGACTCTTCCACTAACAAGAAAGAAACTTAGCATCCACAAGTTGTAGTCCACAAAACTTAAGCACAAGTTTGTCAAATAAGGATGCAAGTGTCATGCCCTAAGTCTACACCATAGACGTAACACGGTGCTTATAACCACAAGTGGTCCTAAGCTAACCCTTGATACTGGCATAATTTATGAGAAATTGAATTGAAATATATAAACTGGAAAATAGATACTAGCAACACTGTGCGGAATCAAAATTATGGACTAACTTATTCAATACATCACTGTTAAAATGTTACAACAATTGTATTACAAAAAGAAAAGAAACTAAAATACATACAATAATTTTAACTAACTGTATATGAAGCCTCTAATAATATTGAGTACAGTTAGCCTGGACATAACCCCCATCTATCTCTAATAAATATATGAACTAAAATAGATTGCTATGACTACTAATAGATTGAGTTCCCAAGAAAGTAGAACTCATCACCTATTTTCTAGAAGCTACGATCTGCCTGACCATGATCCTATGAGCTAGAACTGATACCTATATTATGAAAGAATATAGCGCGAGAAAAGTATATGGTCAGTACTTTGAATGTATTGAGCATGTGAGATATGCCATAATCATGAACAATACTTAAATAATGCTTTTAAAACTGAGGACATAAACCATTTACTGTAATATGAATTCAATCATGTGTGTATTGAAAAGCTGTGAGACATAAAGCAATCTATGAATCATGAACTAAAACGTTTTTTAAAACTATAAAGTTGTAGAAGTTTAAATATTTCGTATGATTTAAAACTAATAATGAACATGTAGTAAAACTAGTTTAACTGAGGATGCATAACTTAGAAAATATACTAAGTTAAAGTACAAGACCCAAAAAGAAGAATCATAATCTTCATTGCTAAAGTATAACTGAAATGACATAAGAAATCTCAAAATCAGTAAATAACTATGTGAAACTATTTCTCTGGGAGGTTCTCTTAAACCAACATAAATCATGTGAGCAATATGGAGTTCAACATCTAGCCCATCTTGAGGAGAGTTGCTTCGTACCTTGCCATCAGTACAAAACCATGAACTAAGGTGAATCCACTAAACTGAGCCTCAAAGGGCTAAAGGCGTCAGTCTCAACTGGTGAAAGACCCTTATTCTATGGTGGCACGTAGTTCTAGGACTTAGATTATCTGGAACCCATATTCGTTCGGTGCTAAATACTACTCTCAAAATTATATACTACTTCCTTATAGATAACTGAAAACTGTCTGTCTAAAAATAAGCATGAAACTAATTTTAATTACTGTTTTACTAAAGTTTCTAAAATACTGGAACTAGTCATGCTAAATTTACTAAATTCTGGGATCATGTGTTCATAACATGCCTTCTCATACTAAAATAGACTGAAATTCATCAAATTGTGTATAATTCATTCTAAAATAAGATGAATTCTGTAAAACATGCATCATTCTAAAAGTATTAAAATAACTAAGTTAAAGCTATGAAAATCATGCATAATAACTTAGAATGGGAACCATAATCATAAAATAACATGAGGGAGCTAAATTTCAAGAAATAATCATAATTGGGTATAAACCCTAAATCGTAAGTTCATAAATCATAATTGAAAATTTATAATTTAAAACTAGGGTTAGGGAATAAGGGTGAAAATAATCCCTTATTGAATACCCACATACTTGATTACTGAAGATTCTTGAACTAAACTTTGGAGGATTTGAGCTTGAAGATGAACCCTAGGTTTTTGCTTGAGAGATAGACTTGAATCGCTTCTTTTCTGATGGTTGAGAGTTTTATGATGTTAATGAGGGATAATTAAACTGATTTTTCTTTAATCCTCTCTAAAAGAGTTAAAACAAAATTATAGGGGTTAAGAGAGTAGGAAAAGACCAAACAACCCTTCAAAAATTACATGAAAAGTTGTTGGTGCCAGATACCACGAGTCATGGCTTGGGGGCACAAATTTTGGTCAAATTCGTGTGTTTAGACCTTTTTTGACACATTTTAAGATAGTCAGAATGAGTCTGGGAACAACTCGTTACTTTGACCAATGACTCATTCTGTTGATTCGTGGTCACTGACAACTTTGACAATACTTCACTAAAATGGTCATAACCTTTTACTCTAGAATCGAATTGACAAATGGTTGATGGCGTTGGAAAGAAGATTAAAATACCTTTAATTTGGTGGGTATTGTACCAGAACTCTTCTTATACTAGGAGTAATGATCGTTTGAAGTTGACCCAAGTAGAATCTTATACTAAAACTTAGCCGGTAGAGGAGTTTTTGACTCAACTTTGTGTTAGGGAGTTCTTATAACCTTAGATCACATCTAATACTCTTATTATAGTTATATTTATAGTTCGTTTTAGTTGACATGTTGTGGTATTGGAATAAGACTATTTTAAATGACGACTGAAATTAGATAGGTATCCTACGAGTCATAGTATAATTTGTAGGTGGATACCACAACTCATGGTGACTTAAATTCTTGGAAAAGTCTGGGACATTGATTGTTAAGCTGGTTTTTCTGATCTAGGACTAGATTTTATTCATGGAAAAGTTTATGGGTGTTACAATATCTCCCCCTAGGGATCATTCATCCTCGAATAAAGAGTAAGACTGGAATGAAAATGAAGGAACTTACTAGTACTGTCTAACTAATTTCTTAAACTGGATTACTAACATGATAACTGATTTCTAAATCTGGATATTTATCATGGTTGGGACTGATTTAGACTGGGATTAGAGACTCAACTGACTTTAAACATAGTGCGAATGTACATAAGAAACCACATGGAATAGGCAGAAACATGAAACTTAAAAGAGTAAGACTGGAAGGAAGGATGGGAAACTACGGGAACTGTCTGTCTGATTCTCTTAACTGAATTGTTGGCTATAAGGACTGATTTATATTGAGTGTTTAGAACTCAACTAAAGTATTAATGACATGAATGTACACATAGAACTACAAGTGATAGGTAACAGATTTAAAATTTATAAGAGTTACTGAGAAAAGAATATATGTTTCCTCTAACGCTCCTTGTCTGAAGTTCTAATAATATTAGGGGGAATGACTCTAAGGCATGATCTGAGTGAGATATCTGAATTAAGATTCCAACATGGTCTCCTAGTCTGTTGATCTGAGCTCGTATAATACGAACGACTTAGAGCTGAACATGAGACACTTTTGGTCTGAAGTTATATATCATGAAACAGGAGTATCTTGGGCCAAAAGTAAGAATAGGACTACTATGGCCTAGAAATGCAACTGATAACTTTCCAACTTAGCAACATTTCTCAACCATGCTTCTTCTTACGAGAATACTACACTTAACTAGCTGAAACTTCTAATCCTCTTAGGGGTACACTATATATGGCTACTAAAGGTTAAGTCTAGTTGCACGCTCTCACTCTGTTGAAGCTTAACTTAGAGATATACAACACTACCACTAAAATGATTACACTGGTCTTAACTATGGGAATCTATATTCTATATCCACTTGGAGCAATCATCCTCAAAATACACTTCCTCTTGCCACCTTAAACAGTTAACCTTAAGTTCTAATCAAAGAGTCACTAACCAACAAAAGTCATTATCTACAGGTGTATCAACAAATCATTTAAGCCTATCACTCAACTGCCATCAACATCACCATCAAAGCATAAGAAGGGTCACTAAAGGATTAAAACATGAGAATCTGGTATAAGAGGGATACTGTGAAATCCTGAATTAAGTATTTTTATAACATTTGCACTCAACTGAGGCCTGAGGAGTAAAGTATAGTAGGAACAAACTTGTTCAAAAGGTCTGATCTGAGAAAATACATGATGTATTAGGATTTCACTAGTCACCAAGGATGTATCATGGGTACATGGGACTAAAAATACTATAAAACACGAGTGCATGAGTCATTAGTTGTATGACATAGGACTAGAATTCATAGATTCATAAAATATGATTCAGACTACTGGGTGAACCATTACTCCTCATATTAGGAACTAAGAATGGACATACATCTGTATAAAGTGCATGAATATGATTTATGATCATAGCGCTGACACGCAAGACATGAGTAGAGTGTTGTGATGAATAAAGTACAAGGAATATACTGAGATAAGAATGGGTCATATCTTCCTCCCTCTAGCTCTGTTCTAGAACTCACTAGCATTACCACTAACTAGAATCTCAAAACCTGACTTGGTTCTTTATTCTATCATCTCCCCCTTCAATCAAAAGTCGTAATTCTAAGTCTTTGGACCTCTTCAATAAGCTCTAAACTGAACTGTAACCAATTTACATTAGCGGTCGGGGTATAATTATATACATAAGTACTAAACTCCCCCTGAAAGACTTTATCTAAAAGTGTAAACCCAATTTTTGTACTTCTTTTTGAGATACAACTCTTAACTTTCTCTAGCCTCTATAGTCATCATACTATATTAAATGCTTACTAATTTAGAATCTTATGAAGTATCACAATTCCCTAAGCACACACCTTTTACTTCTAGAATTCTAAACTCTTTCTCTCTATTAGCCTGATCATCCATAATCCAAACTTAAATTCTAACACTTAACGTGGATGACCACATAATTTCTCTTACACTACACCAACTTACCACTACTGGATAGAATTCAGGAAAGAATAGTCCTCTCAAAATTTTATGAAAATATTCAACCTTCTCTATCTTTTAGGTCACTGCTTAAGCTTGATACTTATAAAGCATTGACATACTCTAAGTCTCCTTAATCGGTAAATCTTTCCCAATGTGCTATCATAAATTCTAACCAACTCATTACTATCTTAATGGATATAGAACTCCATCTACTAACTCCAAATAAACACAATTCCCACTCTACTAATACTTCACTTCTAGACTTATTCTTCTAAATCTGGGGTCATTCTACTATTATGGCTCTTAACATCTCAAATCACAATTACTCTAGGGCAAACTCTTCCAAAGAATTTAATCTAGATACATATTTCTTCCCTCTTAAGGGCCATCTGCTCTAAGGTTCTGAGAAGGGATCTGAGATCACATCTTACTTCGGCTCAACGAGCAATTCGCTTGAACAAAAGTGAATTCTTCTGAATCACTAAGCTTAAAAGCACTAGTATGCTCTATGCAAGCCCTTGTCCAGTCTTATAACTTTATGTAGACACTATTTTGGGAAAACTTTATTCACAGGAATATAAGCTTGACTATTTCTATTACCTTAAAGATGAGGCAAAGTCAGCGGAAATGGAGCAATGCTTGGATCTGCATATATTTCATAGAGAATAGCTATACTACACAAACTGGAGTATAAAAAAAGGGAAACATTTATTAAATGCCCTGTAGCCTTTCGAAGAAACATACAAACATCCCCTTACCATTTCACAAGACTATACTAGACACGACTTCATTGACACCCTAGGAAACTTGAACTCCATGCTCTGATACCAAGTTTTTCACGTCCTGAGTCTACACCCTAGATGTAACACGATGCATAGAACCACAAGTGGTCCCAAGATAACCCTTGATACTACATAATTCATGAGCAACTAAACTGAAATAAATACACTGGAAAATAGATACTGGCAACACTATGTGAAAGCAAAATTATGGACTAACTTGTTTAATACATCACTATTAAAATGTTATAACTATTGTATTACAAAAAAAAGAAAATGAAATTGAATACAACAATTTTGACTGACTATCTATAATGTCTCTATGAATACTAAATACAGTTAGCTGAGACATGACCCCCAACTATCTCTAATTAATAAATAAACTGAAATAGATTGTTATGACTACTAATAGACTAGAGTTCTCAAATAAGGAGAACTCATCACCTACTGTCTGAAAGCTGTGATTTGCCTGACCATTATCTTGTGAACTAGCATTGATACCTACATTATGAAATAATGTAGAATGCGGAAAGTATGTGGTTAGTACTTCGGATATACTGAGCATTTGATATATGCAATAATCATGAACAATAATTAAATCATGATTTTAAAACTGAGGATATAAATCATTTACTGTAGTATGAATCAAATCATGTTTGTACTGAAAAGCTGTGAGACAAAAAGAAATCTCTGAATCATGAGCTAAAATATTTTTGACACTAGAAAGTTGTAGAAACATAAATATTTCGTATGATTTAAAACTAATAATGAACATGTTGTAAAACTAGTTTAAATGAGGATGCATAACTTAGAAAATATACTGTAACGACCCAAATTATCATTTCTATGAAAGAAGGGGGGTAAAATTTGCACTTAGACTTCCCTTAGCTGATTTTTGATAAATTCAAGGCTAGTCTAGGATTGGATAAATTTAGAGGGTGTGTTAATCAAACAAAATATATTAATAACATAATTTTGGGCAGTGATTATTGATGTGATATCTAGATGAACAATGAGTTTAGAAAGCCATAGCAATTTTTGGCACCTAAAACGGAGTTGTAGAACTCCGATTATAGAGTTTATCATGGAAATGTTACTTCGCGATGTTATAATTTATGGTGTGTATTGTAAAATGAACAAAACTAAAGAGAGGTCCCGAGTTTCTATCTCAAACTACTGCAATGAAAAAAGTAACCACTATAGTGATAGTAGGTACCACAACGGTGGACCTCCATTTTAAGGTGTGAACCACTGCAGCGGAACTTTAACCTTTGCAGTGGTAACAGACAAAATTTGATAGTTTTTAACAACCAAGAAACATTTTCATTCTCCACTTTTTTGAAAAATGCAAGGGAGCTTTGGGGAAGGTAATTTTCAGAGGGTTTTTGAGGTTTTTCATCTTTGGAGGTAAGTCATTACATTCTAGACTTGAAATTACTTCCTATAACCTTAGAAAATCATTAGAAACAAATTCATGGTAGAAAATTAGGGTTTAGCTCTAGTTATAGAAATTGATGAAAAGTGGTGGGAATGTATATAAATTCAGTAAAAAATAATTCTAGGTATTAGAAAACATTAATGGGGTTGAAATTACAGTTGTTTATGTTAATTCAAGTAGAATCCATGTGGTTTAAGAGATAGAAAACCCTAAGATGATAAAATAGGGTGAATTAACAACTAAAATTAGTGGTTTTCGATCCCTAGTAGTTAAAAGTGGGGTAAATTATTGAAATGAGTATATATTCTTGTTATTATAGATCAAGAATGAGTTGAATAAGAACGAAAGGAAAAAAGTGTGGCTTAAATGTGACTTGAGCAAGGAATTGAGGTAGGCTATGGTATTGTTTAAGCACTTAAACTTTCTTGACTTTGTGTTTGTTTGTAAACCAAACATCTATGATTGCCTTCTAGCATGGCTTGTGATTATTGACTGCATTCTATTTCATATGAATTATGATGATATTGGGTGATGGAAGATCAGGTACCACGTCGGTACAGATATGATACGTTGTGATAAAGGGTTATGTACCAGGCCGGTATGATATAATGTTGTTGATAATGATGAGAAGAGTAAGAGATGATGCGCACATCTTGCATACATGCACTCATTTATATGAATTAGGTGTCTTTATGATGATTATATGTGGTGATGAGTTGTTGATGAAAGTGACTAATTATGAAAGCCGATGAAAGTAAACTTGTGAATTATATCTATATGATGTAGTTAGTTGTTGATGTATTTGATTATGAGTTTGGTTATGATTGAATTTATACTTGTTTGGATTGTTTACTTGTACATTATTGAGTTAGTTGGCTTATGATGTTTACTAGTACTTGTTGATGTACTGATGCTACCTATACTCTTTTTTTGTTGAGTGCAGAATATCTTTCAGCGGATGACATGCAACCTCGGCTCTAGTTAGCTGTTCAGACTTGATTTTGAGGGTGATCACCATGACTGGGCAACCTTCCGATCTTCCTATTGATGTTGATGTACCTTGTTTTGGGACTATGTTTTTCTTTTGGGATATTTTTAGTTGTTTTAGACTTGGTTTATTCTTAGATATTTTTGAACGGTGACTTCAGGTTGTGGGGATGTAATAAATAAAAGTTTCTGCACTCTATTACTTTTGGATATTGATGTTGGTTTGATGGGTGGTTTAAATTATTGAATGAACTTTCTTTTGCACTTGTTTAAAATTGGGAATTAATATAAGGTGAATATAAAAGTAACACTTAAGTTAGTAAGGGTGAGAATTGTATGGTTCTCCCTCCATAAGTTAGGGTGGGTGCCTATCATGATCGATTGGGTTGTGAAATAGATGGTATCAGAGCACTAGGTTCGTAAATCTCATCATATAAAAACAGGTCTAGCAGAGTCCTACGAAATGGTATGGAGATGTCTGTACTTTTCTTCGGAAGGGTATGGGACTTTAGGAATGAATTCCTTTCTTTATTTCTTTCATGCTATGACTTGATTCCAATTGGTAACTGTCGATCCAAATTGGTATCAAACCCATTCACTCTTATTCGAAGATGGTGAATACTCATTCTACTAGAGTAGCACCAGCGCCTACACTGGCTACTGGGGCTAAAATTTAGGGTTGGCATCTCGTTAGGGACGGAGCTAGATAGAGAGGATGAAGGGCAAAACCTATTAAAGGTGGGGCCTAGGTAGCCGAAGAACCGATAAGACAGAGATCACCATCCTCTCCCCTACAACAAGATACACCAGGCCATGCTCAAAATGAAGAGGTAGTAGTTGAGGAAGAGGAGATAGTAGCTCTAAAGAATGTGGAGCCAACACTAAATGGTACAGCTCCAGTGCTATAGTCTGCGGATGTGATTCAAAAAGTGTTGGGATTCTCGGGTAGCTTGGATGGCATAGGCTACACTCCAGATGTTTAGATTGTTCTACCCACAGCCTTATAACATATCGTTGTTGTAGCACCAAGGATGGATGCAGGTTCTGAAACAAGAGTGTATCCCCAACGGGTACTTGGACCAGTAATGATTGATGATGAACATGGTCTATTCTGCAATTTCATGAAAATAAAACCCCCGATATTTCAAGGTACAGAGTCTGAGGATGCATTCACAAGATTGGTATTATTAAGAGGTATGGTATGGAGTTTGTTTCCTTTCAGCTATAGAAGGCAATGGTGGAGGTCATTTGTAGAGTGCAGGGCTGCCTTACCTCCACTTACTTGGTCTCAATTTCAGAATGTATTCCTTGAGAAATATGTTCCCCACACCTATCGTGATTAGAAAAAAGATGTGTTTTTAAGATTAGAGTAGGGTAACAGGTCTATAGCAGCCTATGAGGCCAAGTTTCATGTCTTGTCTCATTATACACTGCAACTGATCACCTCAGAGGAGGAGCGAATTAGATACTTTGTGAAGGAATTGAACTCTGGGATTCAGTTGGTTACATTATCAGTGGCTGTGTCTGGAAAGTACTTTAGGAGGTAGTTGAATTTTCCAAGAAGGCTGAAGTACATGAAACATAAGAAGAGGTAAAGGTTGAGAAGAAGGCCCAGACCTCGGCCCAATTCAGTGGAACTTTCTCAAAGGGTCGTGGTTTATCTCAGTTTTATCATTCAGCTATGTCAGTGTCTGCAGAGAGCCCGTCCGAGGTCAGTTATCAACCTTCTCAAACCGGTAGCTATACACCTTCATCCTCATTAGTTCAGTGGCCTGTCTTAGGCATAAGGTACCACGAGTGTGGAGGTTTCAGTCACATCAGAAGGTATTGTCCTAATTTCTTATCTGCAGGTCAGTTGACTCAATAACCAGCTTCTACTACTCTAGTTCTGACAGATTGTGGTAGTGGAGGAAATGCTAGGGGTCATCCATGGGGTAGGCATGGTGGCCAAGCTAGGGGTGGCAACCAAGCCAATTGAGGTGGAGGATAGGTTGGTAGGAATGGTGCTCAGGCTGGTAGAGATGGCGGTCAGGGTGGTGATAAGGCTCATCTTTATGCAGTTCTGGCTCATCCCAAAGTAGAAGCTTCTAATGTGGTGATCATAGGTACTATTCTTGTATCCGATCATATGGCTTTGGTAATGTTTGATCTCAGTTCCACTTTCTCTTATGTGTCTATAAATTTTGCAATGGGCTAGGACTTAGATTGGGAATATCTTGATATTCCTATGTATGTGTCCATGCTAGTTGGGGTATCTACATATGTTGATCAAGTGTATCGTGTATGTCTTGTGATGTTTATGGGGTTTAAGACCCTGGCAGACCTAGTTATTCTAGATATAGAGGAGTTTGATATTATATTGGGGATAAGTTGGTTGTCTTTTTATCATGCTATTCTTGATTATTATGCTAAAATCGTTACTGTAGCAATGCTTGGGATGGATAAGTTAGAATGGTAGGGTACCTTTAAGCCTAACCCTGAGAGAGTTGTGTCAGCAATTCATGCCCAAAAGTTAGTAAAGAAGGGGTGTAGGGCATTTTTGGCTCATCTTTGTGAAGAAAAATTAGTAGTTCCTCCTATAACGTCAATTCCAGTGGTATGTTGAATTCTTAGAAGTGTTTCTGGATGATCTCTCGGGTATGCCTCTAGACTAAAAAGTTGATTTTTGTACATATTTAGAGCTAGGGACCTTACCCATTTCTATCCCTCCTTATCGCATGGCCCCAATAGAGTTGAGGGAGTTGAAGTCTCAGTTGTAAGAGTTGTTAGAAAAAGGTTTTATTCACCCAAGTTTTTCTCCTTGGGGTGCACCTGTCTTGTTTGTAAAAAAGAAGGATGGTAGCATGAGGATGTGCATAGACCACCTCCAGTCGAATAAGCTAACCATTTTATACAAATATCCCTTGCTCAGGATAGGTGACCTGCTTGATCAATTGCAAGGGACTGTTGTATTTTCCAAAATTGACTTAAGGTCGGGTTATCATCAGCTCAAGATTAGGGAGGAGGATATCCCAAAAACTACTTTTTGTACTCATTATGGGCACTATGAGTTCCTAGTTATGTCCTTCGATTTGACCAATACCACAACTGCTTTCATGAGCCTGATGAATGGAGTTTTCAAGTCGTCTCTGGATTTATTTGTTATTATTTTTATTTATATATTGGTTTACCCTAAAGTGAAGAAGAGCATGAAGCTCATTTGCATACGGTGTTAGGGTTGGTTAAGAAGAAGCAACTATATGCTAAACATTCTAATTATAAATTTTGGCTTTTTTCAGCGTCTTTCTTAGGGTACATGGTTTCTAAGAAAAGAGTTAAGGTAGACCCATAGAAGGTTGAAGCCATTAGGAATTGGGTTAGACCAATAAATGTGACAAAAAATTGGAGTTTTATGGGGTTGGCTAGTTATTACCATTGATTTGTTAAGGGATTTGCTGCTATTGCTTCACATATGACCCCCTTACTCAGAAAGAAGTCCCATTTGTGAGGGATGACAAGTGTGAAGAGAGCTTTCGAAAGCTTAAAACTTTGTTGACCTCCACCCCAATCCTTACATTGCCTATTGAGGGAAGGATTTCATTGTATATTGTGATGCCTCATGGTTGGGTTTAGGTGTTGTTTTGATATAGGATCAGAACATGATTGCTTATGCTTCAAGACAACTGAAGCCTTATGAGAAAAACTACTCCACACATGACTTAGAATTGGTAGCTGTGGTGTTTGCTTTAAAATTTGGAGGCGCTATCTCTATGAGGTAAAGTTTGAAGTGTTTGCAGACCACCGTAGCCTATAGGACGTGTTCACCTAGAGGGATCTAAATTTAAGACATAGAAGATGAATGGAGCTGATTATAGACTATGACATCTCAATCCTGTAACACCCAGGTAAAGCCAATGTAGTAGAGCATGCACTGAGCCGGAAACTAGTGAGCATAGGGAGTTTAGCACTGCTGGAGGTGTCCAAGTGCCCATTGTCAAGAGAGGTACATTATTTGGCTAATGGTTTTTTGAGATTGCAGGAGACTAGTAACAGAAGGGTATTAGCACATGTAAAGGTCAAGTCCATATTCTATGATCAAATCAAAAGCAGGGAGTTCGAGGACAAGAAGCTAAACATCCTCAGATAAAAAGTGTTATAGGGCGGAGCAAGAGAGGTCATTCTTGATAATGAGGGAGCATTGAGGATTTGAGGGCGTCTATGCATGCCCCGAGTAGGTAATTTAATCTCGACTATTTTGGCAGAAGCTCATAATTTTAAGTACTCTATATATGTAGGTACCAACAAGATGTATAGGGACTTGAGACAACATTATTGGTGGTGAAGAATGAAATGGGATATTGTGGATTTTGTAACCAAGTGTTGGAATTGCCAACAGGTTAAGTACGAACACCAAAATCCTAGTGGTACATTTTAGAGAATGCCCATTTTGGAATGGAAGTGGGAAATAATGATGGATTTTATAGTTGGACTTCTAAAAACATTGAAGAAGTGTGACTCCATATGGGTCATTATAGATAGATTGACTAAGTCAGCTCATTTCATCCCGGTAAGAGTAGACTTTAATATGGCTAAGTTGGCTAAGATTTATGTGAAGGAGATTGTAAGGTTACACGAGTATCGGTTTTGATTGTGTCAGACAGAGGTACTTAGTTCACCTTTAATTTTTGGGAGAAATTCCAGTCAGAATTAGGGTCTAGGTTGGACCTGAGTATGACTTTTCATCCATAAATCGATGGTCAGTCGGAGCGAACTATCCAAGTTCTTGAGTAAATGATTTGAGCTTGTGTTATAGACTTCGAGAGTCAGTGGGATCAATACTTACTGTTGTGTGAATTTACTTACAACAATAGATACCACTCTAGTATTGACATGGCCCCTTTTGACGCCTTATATGGTAAGAGGTGTAGGTCTCTAATTGGGTGGTTTGATATATTTGACGTGAGGCCTTGGGGTATTGACATGCTCAAGAATTCAATGGAAAAAGTGAGGCTTATTCAAGAAAAGAACATAGCAGCAAAAAGTCAGTAGAAAGAGTACGCAGACAATAAGATAAGAGATATGAAGATCATAGCAGGAGAAAAAGTACTCATAATGGTATCACCCATGAAAGGTGTAATACGATTTGGCAGGAAGGGCAAGTTGAGCCCAAGATACATTGGACCCTTTGAGGTTTTAAAGAGAGTGGGGTCGGTAGCATATACACTGGCCTTACCTCCTAGTATGTTCGGGGTTCACTAGGTATTCAACGTGTCTATGCTAAAAAAGTATCATGGGGATGGTGATTACATCTTTAGTTGGGACCCTAAATTATTTGATAAGGAGTTGTCCTATGAAGAGGAACCAATTGCTATATTAGCTAAGGATGTGAGAAAGTTGAGTACCCGAGTCATTCCTTGTGTGAAAGTTCAATGGAGGAACCATACTATTAAAGAGGCTACTTGAGAGACAGAGACGGACATGTGCAAGTGATATCCGCACTTATTCATTAACCTAGGTACTTCTTCTTTGTCTTGCTATGTCCTTAGGGTCTAATTATCATTCGAGTATGAACGAGGGGTAAATTGGCATTCTAATGTAACAACCCAAATTGCCGTTACGATGAAAGAGGGGGTAAAATTTACACTTAGACTTTTCTTATATGATTTTTGATAAATTCAGGGCTAGTCTAGGATTGGACAATTTTATAAGGTGTGTTAATAAAATGGAATATAATAATAACGGGATTTTTGGTTGTGATGTTTCATCTGATAGCGAGATGGATAACGAGTTTAGAAAGCCGTAACAATTTTTGGCACTAAAATGGAATTGTAGAACTCTGGTTATAGAGTTTACCATGGAGGGATTGGTTTACGATGTTATAATCCATAGTGTGTGTTGTAAAATGAACAAACTGAGGATAGGTCCTGAGTTTCTATCTCTAACCAATCTAGCAGAAAAAGTAACTGTTGTGTGCTATTGCTGCAGCGATAATGGGTACCGCGTGGCAGACCTTCATTTTAAGGTGCGAGCTACTACAGTGAAACTTTAACCGTTGTAGTGGTACCGCTGCAGTGGTTATTAACTTCTGCAGTGGTAACACGCAGAATTTGACAGTTTTTAAAAGCCAAGAAACATTTTTATTCCACATTTTTTTGAAAAATGCAAGAAAGCTTTAGGGTAGGCAATTTTTAGAGGGTTTTTGAGATTTTTGGAGGTAAGTCATTACATTATAGACTTGAAATTACTTCCTATAACCTTATAAAATGATTAGAAATGAATTAATGGTAGAAAATTAGTGTTTAGCCCTAGTTATAGAAATTGATGAAAAGTGGTGGGAATGTATATAAATTTAGTAAAGAATGATTCTGGGGTGTTAGAAAAATTAATGGGGGTAAAATTATGATTGTTCATGCTAATTCAAGTAGAATCCATGTGGTCTAAGAGATAGAAAAATCCTAAGATAATGAAATAGGGTGAATTAATGACTAAAATAAGTGGTTTTCGATCCTTAGTAGTTAAAAAGGAGGTAAATTATTGAAATGGGTATATATTCTTGTTGTTATAGATCAAAAATGAGTTGAAGAAGAATGAAAAGGCAAAAGAGTGGCTCAAAGGTGACTTGAGCATGGAATTGATATAGGCTATGATTTTGTCATAGCACTTAGACTTTGTTGGCTTTGTGTTTGTTTCTAAACCAAACATCTATGATTTCCTTCTAGTCTGTCTTCTGATTTACTGACTATATTCCATTTCATATGCATTGTGATGATATTGGGTGATGGAGTATCGACTACCACGCCGATACGGATATGATTCATTATGATAGAGGGTCAGGTACCACGTCGATATGATATGATGTTGTTGATGATGATAAGAAGAGTAACAGATGATGTGCACATCTTGCATACATGCACTCATTCATATACATTTGGTGTCTTTATGATGATTACATGTGGTGATAAGTTGTTGATGAAAGTAACTATATATATATATATATAAAATTTGGGGAAAGTAAACTTGTGAATTATAATTGTATGATGTATTTAGTTGTTGATGTCTTTGATTATGAGTTCTGTTATGATCGCTTTATACTTGTCTGGCTTTCTTACTTGTACATTGTTGAGTTAGTCATCCTATGATGCTTACCAGTACTTGTTGATGTACTGATGCTACCTGTACTCTTCTTTTGTTGAGTACAGAACATCTTCCGGCAACTGACATGTGATCTCAGCTATAATTAGTGGTTCAGACTTGATTTTAAGGGTAAGTACCATGACCAGGCAACCTTCGAATCTTCCTATTGATGTCAATGTCCCTTGTTTCGGGACTAAGATAATCCCTTATTACTTATGTATTTTTTTTGGGATATTTTTAGTTGTTTCAGACTTGGTTTATTTTTAGATGTTCTTGTATAGTGACTTCAGGTCTCGGGGATGTAATAAATAGAGGTTTTCGTACTCTGTTGGTTTTGAATATTGATGTTGGTTTAACGGGTGGTTTAAATTATTGAATGAAATTCCTTTTGCACTTGTTTAAAACTAAGAATTAATATAAGGTGAATATAAAAGTAACACTTGAGTTAGTAAGGGTGAGATTAGTATGGTTCTCCCGCCATAGGTTAGGATGGGTGCTAATCATGAACGGCTGGATTGTGACATATACTAAGTTAAAGTACAAGACCCAAAATGAAGAATCATAATCTTCATATCTGAAGTATAATAGAAATCAAATTACAAATCTCAAATTCAGTAAAACTTGGGGTCAAGTATAATAACTATGTTAAATGATTTATGTGGGAAGTTCTCTTAAAAGACATAAATCATGTGAGCAATATGGAGTTTAACGTCTGGCCCACATTAAGAAGGGTTGCTCCATACCTTGCCATTAGTACAAAACCATGAATTGAGGTGGTCCATTAAACTGATCCTCAAAGGGCTAATCTCAACTGGTGAAAGACCCTTATCCTATGGTGGCACGTAGTTCTGGTACTTGGATTGTCTGGAAGCCATGTCTTCTCACTGCTAAATATTACTACCAAAAATGTATACTACTTGCTTATAGATAACTGAAAATTGTCAGTTTGAAAATAATCATGAAACTAGTTTAAATTACTATTTTACTGAAGTTTCTAAAATACTGAAACAAGTCATGCTAAATTTACTGAATTCTGGTATCATGTGTTCAGAACATACCATGTCATACTAAAATTGACTGAAATCCATCAAATCATGCATAGTTCAATCTAAAATAAGATAAAGTTTGTAAAACATGCATAATTCTTCAAGTATTAAAATAACTAAGTTAAAGCTATGGAAATCATGGATAATAATTTTTAATGGGAACTATAATCATAAAAGAACATGAGGAAACCAAATTTCAAGAATTAATCATAGTTGGGTATAAACCCTAAATCATCAGTTCATAAATCATAATTGAGAATTCATAAATTAAAAGTAGGTTTTGGGTATAAGGGAGAAAGGAATCCCTTATTGAATACCCACATACCTGATTACTGGAGATTATTGAACTAAAGTTTGGAGGATTTGAGCTTAAAGATGAACCCTAGGTTTTTGCTTGAGAAAGGGACTTGAATCGTTTTTTTCTGATGGTTGGGAATTTTATGATGACAATGTGGGATAAGTAAGCGGATTTCCCTTTAATCCCCTCTAAAAGAGTCAAAATGACTTAGTATAGGGGTTAAAAGAGTAGGAAAAGGCAGCACAACCCTTTAAAAATTGCATGGAAAGTTGTTGGTTCCAGATACCACGACTCATGTATGAGTCGTGGCTTGGGGGCACGATTTGTGGTCAAAATTATGAGTTCAGACCCTTTTTGACACTTATCAATATAGTTAGAACGAGTTTGGGAATGACCCGTTACTTCGACCAACGACCCGTTACTTCAACCAACGACTCGTTCTGTTGAGTCATGGTCACTGACAACTTTGATAGTACTTCACTAAAATTAACATAACCTTTTACTTCAAAATCCGATTGACAAAAAGTTGGTGGTGTTGGAAATAAGATTAAAATACCTTTAATTTGGTAAATATTAGGCCACCTAAATCTTTATATACTAGGAGTAATGATCATTTGAAATTGACCCAAGTAGAATCTTATTCCAAAACTAACCCGTAGAGGAGTTTTCGACTCAACTTTGTGTTAGGAACTTATTTTGATCTTAAATCATATATAATACTTTTATTATACTTATATTTATAGTTCTTGGTAGTTAAGATGTCATGGTATTGGGAAAAGAATATTTTAAATGACGACTAGAACTAGATAGGCATCATATGAGTCATAGTATGACTCGTAGGTGGATACCACGATCTGTGGTGACTAGAATTCTTGGAAAAGTCTGGCACGTTGATTGTTAAGCTGATTTTTCTAAGCTAGTTATGGGTTTTAGTCATGGAAAATTTTTGGGGATTTAAATTAAGCATATAGTTAACACCCAAAGTAGGCAATGACACATTTTCTGTAGAGGTCATTAGTATGATACCACCTATGAGTAAGGGATCATCAAATGCAAAGAAGAAGTAAGGAAAGTATTGAAGGTCATTAAACTCATTCCGAGTGTTGTAAATTTCAAGTCTACATTTCGATGCTCGAATTCTAGCAATAAGGTCATCACAATATAAAGTAGAAGAAGGCAAGATAAGGCATTTCAAGTACCATTCACTTTCCTTTATCAAACATGCTCCCAAAGGGAGTGTATCAACAAATGGAGCAATGCCATTAGAGAGTTGGAAGGGACTATGGGACACAATTTCCTTCAACATATAGTCCTCCCAAGAAGTTGGGTTCTCCCTATTCATGAATCATAGCACGCTCCTAAGAGTCTATCCTAACATTCCAACGTGTCCAACCACAGGAGTGTGACAAGGACTAGGAAATAAGAGTTGGGCATCAAGCATGCACCATGGAATCTTTCCAAAGCAACAAATAGATTTAGCATCAGGGTCACAGAGCTCACACAATTTAAGGATAGCAAAACAAACCATTGAAGAGATTTAGAAGACATCAACACTCTCATATAGGGTCTGAATTCACTCAACTTTAATAGTCTGCTCACCATAATGAAAATGTCATCATGTCTCCAAGGATCACTTGGAATAGAAGGGGATGGTTACATATATTGAGGTTGGGCCCTTGAGTTTTCTTCTTTACCTATTACACATGGCTCACAAAAGATATCCCTTCCATGCATTATCTTGGACCAATAAACTTGGTCCACCCATTTCTTCCTTGCCACTTCCATGGTACCACTGCAACGATAATTTTATCGCTACAGTGGTGTCACACAGCGGTGAATCTATCATTGCAGGGACGCCCAGGTAGTAAGCTGTCGGGGCTTCCCCTATTTTGTGATTTTTCGTACATCACAAAAATAACCCTGTGTTCATAATATTTTTGGATAGAAATTATTCACTACAAAAGAAGAAATGCTTATATATTATTTAGTAAGTAATAAGTCCTAAAAGTTAAAAAAAAAGGAAAGAAAGAGATTGTTTGTTACATGCCCCAAATAGGGGCAACCCAAATCAAGAATTAGTAAATGAACAAGCGGGGAATCTAGCTAGTGGAATCATCATCTCTGAGGCTCAATACTTCTGAGCCCACTTCCTCCATCCCTCTAAGGAAGGAGAACTCTTTTGCGTCCTTCTTTATCAGCTTTGGGAGATTCTTGGTAGAAGAGGCGCACTTGAACATGACCTGCACAGCCTTCCACATCCTAACCAACATACAATCCCAGGAGCGCCTCTTCTTCTTCTCCTTATCAAGATCCCTTCAGAGCTCTACATAGGCTCAGGCTGAGTTTGGAGAGGTCATGAAAATTATAAGAGACAAATTTGGGAAGGAAAATGGGACCACACAAAATAACCCCGAACAATAGCAAGGCCGGCCTCCCATCCACAAAGAAAGGTAGAAGTCTGTTTGGGAGGGGTGCTAGTCTCCTAACCTTCTTCGGCCATGCTACTCCCACCCTCCTCCCTTATCTTTCTTTTTTTTTTCTCCCTCCCTGTGAACTATTATCCTTCAGTGGGTTGAAGGCCACATCATACTCCTCCAGTGTGTCATGGTCCTCATTTGGCATATCTACCCTCTTGCACAGCTTCGTGTTCAAGGAAGGCAAAAAAGACCCGCCCCAAGTATTGTAACGCTGCCACTCATTGATAATCTACATCCCTAATTCATTTCTATCCTTGAGAGAGCACAGGCCATCACCATAGCCTGATGGAAGGTCACATTAGTAACATTTCCCAAAGGACGGATCCTCCGGGATACCAAGGGAAACCATCTCCAAGACTCCACATAGAAGGGAGTTCTTTTGCTTTCATAGATGCTGGTCTGTTTCACCTTACCCTCCTGACCCTCTGGTACCAAGGTTCATGCCACCTACTTCAGATCTGACTTAGTAATCTTAGCCTCAAAGGTGGCATTGGAGGGGTTTGGGACCCCCAAGGTGTCATTGATAGTGTCAGCATCCACTGAAACATCCTCCACTCAAACACAGATAATGGGAAGGGGCACAGACTAGTCCACAGTCAGGAGTATGGCTTAAAACTCCTGAACTACGGCCACATTGCATACAGGGATAGCCTCTATCAGCATCCCCCAACCAAAAGTTTGTAGCTGGTTGTAGAAATTAGGGACCTCCTCAGCTACTTCTTTCATATTGAACCCCCTCTCATGGAGGAAGCCTCGAGTGAGTCACCCTTCTTCGTAGCTCTCATAGTAGGTGGAATTAGGGAATCTTTGGTATGCGGTTGGTTATCTATAGTATCAGCCCAGCAAATATTGCAATTACAGTGTTAGAAACCAATTCAGAATTCTATGAAAGGAAAGGGAAACAAAAATAGGGAAAAGCAAATTTCTGGGGAGGGGGGGGAGGGACAAGCAGAGGAAGAAGCCTCGCTGCACGGCTGTAATAGTAAATCCATTGCTATAGTAATGCCTTTGTTCCCAACCAGACCCGACCCCCTCCAATGGTTGAATTTTAACTTTTCTTCAAAATTTTTATTTTTAATGTAGATCAGTCTTGCTAGAGTACTTGTGAACTTATTTACACAAAATGGGGGTGATCAACACCCAAATTCACGCCCAAATTATTTCAAACCATTAAAGAAGGTGACTCTTTATTTCCCACCCTTTTCAAGCCCAAAAACTATCATGAACATCATCAATCTTGTGTCTAGAATGCGGTAGGAGCATTGGGGATGTAAGATAGTCTAGCATGCTTGTCAAATCGTTCAAGAAAGCTTCAAATTTCAAATTCAAATATGCACCAAGAAACCATCCTAAAATCCCCCTTTCTATCCTATTTTTTTTTACAATTCTTCAATATTAAACGCATAAATAAAGTAGTAGGGATGAGAATTACCATAGTAGTGTCATCAAAATAAGGTTTTCTCAGGGAAAATTGAGAGAGTTTGGGAGTTGGAAGCGAGGGAAATGAACTATTTCCCCCTACTTGAAAACTGTCGATCTTCACTGTAGTGATGGGTCTGCCGTTGCAGTGATGGGCTCTTTAAAGTTACATTTCATCCTAAATTTTTATGCATTATGATATTTTTTGATATCTGGGGTATTTTAAATAACCTATTATGCATGACATATTTGTTAATTTTATCCCTCGGTTTATAATGATGGTGCATCGGGTTAAGAAGTTGATAGGCTCATATTGCATAGACTGGCCGAGTAGTGGTTATTAAAATTTTAGTTAACCTGGATCAGTGGGATATTATCAGGTGATAAATAAGAATAATGGATCGCTCTTACCTTTCAAAAATGTCGTGTACTTTGGATTTTGAGAATCATGGTGAAAAACCTCTTTTTCTCCCCGTAACCATTCAAAGACGAATTGTAAGTAAATTGGTATCTAATGTAACGACCCAAATTGTCATTATGTTAAAATGATCCCAAAAAAATGTTTCAGTTAATAAATCCTTGTTCTAGACCTTAATAAAATTATTTTATAGGAAAAAGTCAGGGCCCAAATCGAATTTGGATCGAAATTGGAAAAATTTGGCAAGACCACTAACCCGTTGCTGTAGTGGTAGATTAGCCATTACAGTGACACTTCCATCGCTACAGCGTAATTAAGAAGTAACCAGCTCTAGGGTTAATTAAGACCCTCATTCAGCTAAGGCCTTTAATGTCGTCTTTCTCCTCCAAAAAACACCCCAAGTAAACCCTTGTAATGACCCTCCAGGTTATTTTCTGTATTTTAGCACTATTTTGGAATTTAGAGCTTTTCCATAGCTGCCCTAAGTCATTTATGACTTGCTAGAGGTGACAGTTTGGTTACCGGGCAGTTCGTTTGGTTTTTAGAGACGCTTCCATGTTCTGAAGTCTTTGCTGCTAAGAATTGGGTATCAGGCCAAAACTTTAGGTAAACGGCCTTGTATGTCGAGTCTGACAGTTTTTTTAGCTTTGAAATGTCGATTTTAGGCTAGGAGGACCCTTGGTTTGGGTTCTAAGGCTTCCGAACTCGATTTGGGCTATTGGGTGGATTTTGATTTGGGTGTGGGACCCATATTTTATCGAAATGACCTCGTTTAAGAATTCAATGGCGTCATGAATCCAGAATGTCAAATTTGATAGGGTAGCATAGTTTGTTTGCATTCACAGAATTCTGAATGAATCCCAAGGGCCCGATAAAAAACTTGGCAAATTGCCAAGTTTGCTTGTGCAGGCCAAAAATGACCTTCGCAATCGCGAGGCCATGGCCAGGTTCGCAGAGGCTAATTTTATTGTCCATCTCTATTGCGAGCTGGCCTTCACGTTCATGATGAGTCAGGCAGCCGATCGGTCATAGTTTTCCCTTTGTGTTAGCAGTGAATCGGCCGTGTTTCAAGGCAGTCAAGGGTCGCGTTCGCGATGGGGATACCGCAATCGCCATGAAGGGACCCTTGTATCATTTAAAGCTGTGGAACCCCATTTTCTTTTTTTTTTTCTTAAGTCCTAAGTCCATAAAAACCCTAGAGAGCTAAAGGAGAGTGGAGATGGATCATTGGGTGTTCGGGGAGAGTTGGAGACGTTATCGTGGTCATTTTCCCATCGTTTATTCCGTAAGTTCCATTAATTTCTTAGCTAATTCTCCTATTTAAATTTGAATCCCTAGTTTGCTTTATGGGCTGATTTAGGGCACGTTCGTGCTTAGATTTTACCCATTTTAGGGGTAAATGATCCTTAAACTTAGAGGGGTGTGTTGATAATTTCAAAGTTGTGATTTTGCAAGAGGGCCCCACATGAGATTTTTAGCTCAATTTTGGACCCAGAGCATTTCTATGCAATATGGTTATTGTTATTCTCATGTTAATGCATAGATTACTATTTTGATAGTGTGGCAGTGTTCGAAGAATTCTCGGAAGGGAAAAGCTCCAGTTTAGTGGACTTTCTCGGGCTTTCGGCGGTGTTTAGGTAGGCTAGGCTTACTTTCCTCATAGATTGAGCTTTATTATGGTATTAGTATAGTATTGTACTATATTTGGGTGTGAATTTACGGATTCATTTCATGTTTAGCAAATTTTGGATTGTTTAGCCGTTTAAAGAGCCGTTTTAGATAGAATTTGACTCATTCTTCCTCCTTTGAGTTATATTGCACCATAAGGCTAGTTTCGACGTATTTGATACTTTGAGGTAGGACTTTAAGCCTTAGTCTAGTTATGGATAGAAACTTACCTTAGTATGGACTTTCAAAATTAGTAGTGGGCCCAGTCGGTCCTCTTTTAGGTCAAATATCTAATCTAGCTCCTTGTAGATCTAGGAGGCTTTTTTTCATCATCTTATATAAAATCGTGAACTTTAGGATAATTTAGATATCTTTTTTACCATCAGCTAGATTTGTTATTTGGTATTTACTTTTCAGTTCCGGTTCAAGTCCTGCATTTGCTATTCATACGTTGTGCTTTATGTTGTTATGATACTAAAGTTTTGGTTTGAGTCCGACATTTATGGTTTGAAGGGGATCCTTAGGTACGGTCTCGATTGTCGGTTACTTATGTTTATATTATCGGTAATTCCTCTTTGATTGTATCTATCTGGCTTATGGAGGCTTGGCTGGATTATTTCTGTAACACCCTGTACCTTCCCAACCCTACTTGATGACGTTGAATAACGGTTATTCAAGTGTTGAGAGTCAAAATATTGATGAAATAATTAATATTGGGCCTAGTACGTGGGATTAGACCTTTGTAGGAGGTGAAACACCCGTATGTGGTCGAAGCTATACGACTATGTGAACACTTATGGAATTAGTAAAACACGGGAGAATTGATGAATTATTCAATTATTTGTTGGGGCTTACATGAGTCATGAACCATTGGGCTTAAATGAGGCCCAACATCACATGGAAGACTTGAACTAATGGAGCAAAGTGATTCAATCTTCCATTTTGACCAAATCAACCATGCATTTAATGCCAAAATTGGATAAGAGAGACTTAAAGGACCTATATATAAGAGGGAAATCGGATTTTATATCATTTGTTACACCCATGCTTTTTCTAGAATTTTCTCTAACATTTCCATTATCACACAAACCCTAACTCTTCATCCCTTGGACCAAGATCATTGTCTTGCAAGACTTGGTAAGTGTATATTATTATGGTTTAATATATTTTATGCATGGAATATGGTTTATATCATGTTGGTTATGTTGGTAAAGTGTGAGAAGTTTACTATGTGCAAAACAATTTGTGTTTGCTAAATCGGAGGATGATTTTGGCTTGTAAACTTGAACATGGACTTGTGATATTGAAGGAAATAAACTTGATGGATTCAATATTGACATGTGAGATGTGAATATAGTCTTACTTTGTTTTACCCTTGTATATAATGTTTGAAATTGTGGTTGTAAATTTGGTTACGGATTTGGTGGCGTATTGAAAGAAAAGTGAGGTTTTTGTGATGTTTTTGTGTGTTGTGAGACCATGGCTGGTTTTTGGCATGTAATATGATCAAAAATATGTTAAAAGAAGTTTAGATATGATCATGGACCATTCATTGCATGAAAAGACCCAAAAAGAGACCAATTTGGCCGAAAAGGGGCACCCGCCCTCGCAGGTGAGGCACCTGTGCGCAGATGCCCCTAGCTACTGCCAAAGGACACCTGCGGACGCATATCATCCACCTGTTGGCGCAGGTGGCTTCGCAGTTCCCAGCCAGAACCCCGTTTTGCATGTTTTTGCTCCCCTTTGACCCCGAAGGCCCCTATACCCTTTATGGATATAATTAGCAACTTGTGATGTCGTTTTAATGACATTAAAGTGTCGTATGGAAGCATGTTGGACTGTAGTAAGTATGGATTGTTGTTCATATGTTGTTATGATGCAAGTTGATAGGAGACATTGTGACGGAATGCTAATGAGAAAGCATAAGGGTAAGTGTGATATGAAATGCTATTGATGTGCGATATTTTGGTCAATGTGTGGAATGTTATGGTGTTGTTGGTATGATAATGTAATGGAATGTACTTTGAAGGATGAAATGATGCTATGTAGAAGTCATGTAACTCATTGTGACATTTATACGTTTGTAAGGGAGTTGGTTGTTAACATGAACTTTGTTATGTACTTGTATTGTAGAGTAAGACGTAAGGAAGAAGCTGAACTGTTGTGTTCACATATAGACACGTGTACTCATACTTGGAAGTGAAGGTATGTAAGGTTACTCTTTCCGTATCCTTCTGCAGCATGTATGTTCACATTGTCATAGTACTCATTCGACTCTGAAATGCTCTAAGGTATTCCGTATCCGGTAGTTGGATAGTGTTACTCATATGTTCCTTACTCATTGGTAAATGGTAAATCATATGACTCATGTCCATTGGTTGGCTCATGTTCATTAGCAATTATGTCAAAAGTCTCAAAGTGTTATAGTCCAAAGGGGTTCTACAGTATTCTAACTACGGCCGACATATATTGTTATTCATATGTGTCCTACTCGTAAATGATTGATAATTCACTTATCTCTTATTCATTGATTGAAGTTCCTAAGCTGCCATGATGTTGTAAGTTCTAAGAGAACTACCTCAACGATAGTAATGAGGTAAAGAGAGCTTGTTTAGTTTGAATAGCATTGTTCCAATCATGTCATGTTCCAAAGTCCTATAGTATGATGATTATTTCTTGTACTAATCTTTTATAAGTAAAAGTACCAATCTCATAAGAGTAATAAGAGAGGCAATGTGCAAGTTAGTATAATTAGTCCTCATAAGTGAAGATGTCAATCTCACGAGGTAAAGGAGTGAAGGGAGATGTCTATATAAGTGTGTGCTCTTGTAATGTCATGATCTCTAATGTGTCGCTCTCATAACTATGTAAAGGGTTTAAGATTGTAAAGAAGAAATGCTTATGTGGTTGCTATATGTTTCATTGAGTGCGGATTAAACATCTACGGGTATAAGATCAAGATGAAATAATCCCAATATTATGCTTGACTATTTATTATAACCCACCATGAGAGTGGTTGTATGTTAACCCACCATGAGAGTGGATGTATGTTAACCCACCATGAGAGTGGATGTACGTTAACCCACCATGAGAGTGGATGTATGTTATCCCACCATGAGAGTGGATGTACGTTAATCCACCATGAGAGTGGATGTATGTTAACCCACCATGAGAGTGGATGTATGTTAACCCACCATGAGAGTGGATGTATGTTAATAGAGTGGATGTACGTTATATTATTAAATCACCGATAGAATAGATGTATGTTATATTGTTACCCCACCACTAGAGTAGATGTATGTGGATGAATGTTATTCTTTTACAACCTACTAACCAAGTAGATGAATAATAGTGGTAATGAATATAGAAGCAAGAAAGAATCTCGTGCATATAGAAGAATCTATTGGAGGCAAGTCTCTTGAGTGAAGGTAATTTCCCTTGAAGGAGAGTAATTATAAAAGATATTATATAAAATGATGGTTTATCCACATTGGCTATTCTCTCATATTTCATTCTATTGATATTCTCATGTTTGATGTTATTTCTTATGAGCCTTACATACTCAGTACATTCTTTGTACTAACCCCCTTGGGGGACTTACCTTACATGTTGCAGGTACATGCATTAGTAGACCTCCTCCGTAGACTGTGGATCATATACAGATCTTTGGTGAGCTCCAGTTGCTTCGGGGCTTCCCAAGTCACATGTTTACACTAGGTTTTGGTATTATGTAAATATTGTATAGACATGGTCATGTATCTGTAGAGGCTTTGTAGACGGTTGTGGGAAGACAAATGTAAGAGGTGTATGTCCATAATGACTTGATGGACCTATCGGCCAAGATTCACATATGTATATATTTAGCACATGTTTCATGAATTCCGTTATTAGCATGATAAGTTCTTACGTGATAATGGTATTTTTTATGGTATGCATACGAAGGTTCATGAGCAAAGATTAGTTCTCTCGGTCCATATCGGCTTCGGGTGCCAATCACGCATCAATGGGATTTGGGGAGTGACAAAAGTGGTATCAGAGCAGGTCGATCTAAGAGTGTCTACAAAGCCGTGTCTGAGTAGAGTCTTACTTATCGATGTGTTGTGCACCACATTTATAAGTAGGAGGCTACGGGACATTTAGGATGTTGTTTCCTTTCTTCACTTCTAGATCGTGCAATAGAGCCAGTGTTGTAAGTTGAATTGTATCTGACCATTGGTGATTGGTTTTCTTTGATATAGTAAACTGTCGATGACAAGAAGAGGTAGAGACAAAGGTAAGCAGGTGGATATGCCTGCCGATGAAGGAATGAGTAAATCACCACCTGACCAAGCTATCCAAGGTGGAGCTGATGCTGAAATTGCATCGCGGTCTTCTTCTACTTTTCCAGCTCCAGAAGAGCCAAGAGGTAGAGAAGTATCTACAGAATCACCACTGAATACCACTGATTAGGATTTGAGAAATGTAGTACATATGTTGACTCAGTTAGTGGCTGCACAAGCACAAGGACGAACTGATCCAATGGTAAATGCAGATGACGCGGCTAGAGCAGCTAGTCGTCGTACACAAGACTTTCTAAAATTAGACCCTCCCATATTCACATGGTCAGATCTGAAAGCAAATCCACGGGATTTTTTGGACCAAGTTCAAAGAGCACTAGAGGTGATGCACATAACAGGTGTAGAAACGGTTGAGCTAGTAGCTTATAGACTGAAGGGCGAGGCTATTTTGTGGTATGAGGACTGGAAAAGATCAAGGGGTATTGATGCACTCCCAGCTGATTGGGAAGAATTTAAAATGGCATTCCTTAATCATTACCTCCCATATGAGATTTGGGAGGCACGTGCAGACCAATTTCTACATTTGCGTCAAGGAAATATGAGTGTGAGAGAATACAGTTTGCAGTTTAATTCCTTGGCACGATATGCTCCACATGTAGTGGCCACAATGAACGATAGAGTCCATCGATATGTGGACAGATTGGAGCCGTATTTGGTAAGAGACTGCACTATTGCTGCCTTAAATCGGGATATGGATATAGCTAGAATACAGGCCTTCGCACAAAAGATGGAGGACCAAAGGGAAAGAAGGAGAACACAGAAATTTGAGGAAGGGACATCAAAAAGGGCGAGACATATGGGGCAGTCTATGGTGTCCCCAGGAGAATCTAGATCTCGAATGTTAACGCCTAGACCTTCATCCTCTTATTCCACGACAGGTGCTCACTCTCAATTCCGAGGGTCTAGAGGTGGTCCCTCTGAACAGAGTAGTGGAATTCATGGATCACAGGCAACAAGATTTTCTCATCAGTTGTGCCAGCGTTGTGGGAGATTTCATGCAGGTGAATGCCGATTTGATACGAATGTTTGCTTTGTGTGTAGTAGGCCCGGACACATGATTACAGAGTGCCCACAGAGGCCTACGGGTAGTATGATACGACCTACAGGATCAGCCGATGTGGCATCAGCGGCTGGTGTACAGTCAGCTGGTCGTGGTAGAGGTGCCAGAGGAGCAGCCAGTTACAGTGGAAATCAGAATCGCACCTATGCGGCAGAATGAAGAGGCATCTCCTGATGAAGGTACAGGTACATTACCATATTTTCACATGATGTATATGTACTAATTGATCCGAGCTCTACCCTATTATATGCTACTCCATCGATTATTGTGAAATATAATGGGACACCGGGGTAAGTAGCTAAGTAATTGAAGTATTTCCACCTGTCGGTGACTTTATTATAGTTAAAATAGCATATCGTAATGGTACAGTAGACGTTGTGATCATAGATGAGTAAGTACGCATAAAATGTCACCAATGAAAAGGGTAAGTGGATTGGAAAGAAAGGGTATGAAATGTGTCGGAAGTGCATAAGAGTTTCGTTTCATATTGCTTCCATTGGAAATGTGCAAGGTATGGAGGATTCCACTAGAAAGAGATATCTACTGCTATTCTAGATTGACAAGTGTAAAGGTTAATAAATAGAGACGTCACTTCCGTAAGAGTTCTTTGGGAAAAACAACAAGTCGAATAGATAACCTGAGAAGCTGGAAATAAATAATAAGACCAAGGTACCTATATTTTTTCCAAACGGAAGGAAAAAAGTTCAAAAGGGCGAAAGTGGAGAAAGACTAAGTAAGTATCGATGTGAGTATATGTATAGAGATGCATTTGTTGCACATGAGATGATGTTGTTAACATTCGAGGACGAATGTTCCTAAGGGGGGGAGAATGTAACACCCCGTACCTTCCCAACCCTACTTGATGACGTTGAATAACGGTTATTCAAGTGTTGAGATTCAAAATATTGATGAGATAATTAATATTGGGCCTAGTACGTGGGATTAGACCTTTGTAGGAGGTGAAACACCCGTATGTGGTCGAAGCTATAAGACTACGTGAACACTTATGGAATTAGTAAAACATGGGAGAATTGATGAATTATTCAATTATTTGTTGGGGCTTACATGAGTCATGAACCATTGGGCTTAAATGAGGCCCAACATCACATGGAAGACTTGGCCCAATGGAGCAAAGTGATCCAATCTTCCATTTTGACCAAATCAACCATGCATTTAATGCCAAAATTGGATAAGAGAGACTTAAAGGACCTATATATAAGAGGTAAATCAGATTTTATATAATTTGTTACACCCATGCCTTTTCTAGAATTTTCTCTAACATTTCCATTATCACACAAACCCTAACTCTTCATCCCTTGGACCAAGATCATTGTCTTGCAAGACTTGGTAAGTGTATATTATTATGGTTTAATATATTTTATGCATGGAATATGGTTTATATCATGTTGGTTATGTTGGTGAAGTGTGAGAAGTTTACTATGTGCAAAACAATTTGTGTTTGCTAAATCGGAGGATGATTTTGGCTTGTAAACTTGAACATGGACTTGTGATATTGAAGGAAATAAACTTGATGGATTCAATATTGACATGTGAGATGTGAATATAGTCTTACTTTGTTTTACCCTTGTATATAATGTTTGAAATTGTGGTTGTAAATTTGGTTACGGATTTGGTGGCGTATTGAAAGAAAAGTGAGGTTTTTGTGATGTTTTTGTGTGTTGTGAGACCATGGCTGGTTTTTGGCATGTAATATGATCAAAAATATGTTAAAAGAAGTTTAGATATGATCATGGACCATTCATTGCATGAAAAGACCCAAAAAGAGACCAATTTGGCCGAAAAGGGGCACCCGCCCTCGCAGGTGAGGCACCTGTGCGCAGATGCCCCTAGCTACTGCCAAAGGACACCTGCGGACGCATATCATCCACCTGTTGGCGCAGGTGGCTTCGCAGTTCCCAGCCAGAACCCCGTTTTGCATGTTTTTGCTCCCCTTTGACCCCGAAGGCCCCTATACCCTTTATGGATATAATTAGCAACTTGTGATGTCGTTTTAATGACTTTAAAGTGTCATATGGAGGCATGTTGGACTGTAGTAAGTATGGATTGTTGTTCATATGTTTTTATGAGAAAAGTTTATAGGAGACATTGTGACGGAATGCTAATGAGAAAGCATAAGGGTAAGTGTGATGTGAAATGCTATTGATGTGCGATATTTTGGCCAATGTGTGGAATGTTATGGTGTTGTTGGTATGATAATGTAATGGAATGTACTGTGAAGGATGAAATGATGCTATGTAGCAGTGACGTAACTCATTGTGACATTTATACGTTTGTAAGAGAGTTGGTTGTTAACATGAACTTTGTTATGTACTTGTATTGTAGAGTAAGACGTAAGGAAGAAGCTGAACTGTTGTGTTCATATATAGACACGTGTACTCATACTTGGAAGTGAAGGTATGTAAGGTTACTCTTTCTATATCCTTCTGCAGCATGTATATTCACATTATCATAGTACTCATTCGACTCCGAAATGCTCTAAGGTATTCCGTATCCGGTAGTTGGCTAGTGTTACTCATATGTTCCTTACTCATTGGCAAATGGTGAATCATATGACTCATGTCCATTGGTTGGCTCATGTTCATTAGCAATTATATCAAAAGTCTCAAAGTGTCATAGTCCAAAGGGGTTCTATAGTATTCCAACTAAGGCCGACATATATTGTTATTCATATGTGTCCTACTCGTAAATGATTGATAATTCACTTATCTCTTATTTATTGATTGAAGTTCCTAAGCTGTCATGATATTGTAAGTTCTAAGAGAACTACCTCAATGATAGTAATGAGGTAAAGAGAGCTTGTTTAGTTTGAATAGCATTGTTCCAATCATGTCATGTTCCAAAGTCCTATAGTATGATGATTATTTCTTGTACCAATCTTTCATAAGTAAAAGTATCAATCTCATAAGAGTAATAAGAGAGGTAATGTGCAAGTTAGTATAATTAGTCCTCATAAGTGAAGATGTCAATCTCACGAGGTAAAGGAGTGAAGAGAGATGTCTATATAAGTGTGTGCTCTTGTAATGTCATGATCTCTAATGTGTCGCTCTCATAACTATGTAAAGGGTTTAAGATTGTAAAGATGAAATGCTTACGTGGTTGCTATATGTTTCATTGAGTGCGGATCGAACATCTAAGGGTATAAGATCAAGATGAAATAATCCCAATATTATGCTTGACTATTTATTATAACCCACCATGAGAGTGGATGTATGTTAACCCACCATGAGAGTGGATGTATGTTAACCCACCATGAGAGTGGATGTACGTTAACCCACCATGAGAGTGGATGTATGTAACCCACCATGAGAGTGGATGTATGTTAACCCACCATGAGAGTGGATGTATGTTAACCCACCATGAAAGTGGAAGTATGTTAATAGAGTGGATGTACGTTATATTACTAAATCACCGATAGAATAGATGTATGTTATATTGTTACCCCACCACTAGAGTGGATGTATGTGGATGAATGTTATTCTTTTACAACCTACTAACCAAGTAGATGAATAATAGTGGTAATGAATATAGAAGCAAGAAAGAATCTCGTGCATATAGAAGAATCTATTGGAGGCAAGTCTCTTGAGTGAAGGTAATTTCCCTTGAAGGAGAGTAATTATAAAGGATATTATATAAAATGATGGTTTATCCACATTGGCTATTCTCTCATAATTCGTTCTATTGATATTCTCATGTATGATGCTATTTCTTATGAGCCTTACATACTCAGTACATTCTCCGTACTGACCCCCTTGGGGGACTTACCTTACATGTTGCAGGTACAGGCATTAGTAGACCTCCTCCGTAGACTGTGGATCATATACAAATCTTTGGTGAGCTTCAGTTGCTTCGGGGCTTCCCAAGTCACATGTTTACACTAGGTTTTGGTATTATGTAAATATTGTATAGACATGGTCATGTATCTGTAGAGGCTTTGTAGACTGTTGTGGGAAGACAAATGTAAGAGGTGTATGTCCATAATGACTTGATGGCCCTGTTGGCCAAGATTCACATATGTATATATTTAGCACATGTTTCATGAATTCCGTTATTAGCATGATAAGTTCTTACGTGATAATGGTATTTCTTATGGTATGCATACGAAGGTTCATGAGCAAAGATTGGTTCTCTTGGGCCATATCGGCTTCCTGTGTCAATCACGCCTCAATGGGATTTGGGGCGTGACAATTTCTCTTCTGTTTGTGTCTTCTGGGCTTATGGGGGCCCATTTAGGCTGTAGTTAGATTGTATTTATTACGAACCATTTATCCTATTATTTATCATTTTTGTTAGTTTGGGAGCATCATTTCAGTTTTGGTCCTTTATCGCTGACTTTAGTTTATATTCTCGCCTATTATTATGCTTTTATTATAATTTAGCTCAGTCACCCGATGATGTCTACTGAGTACCCATTGTTTTGGTACTCATACTACACTTCTACATCTTTTTCTGATGCATTTCCGAGTATGAGTCACCGCCATCGACGTTCTATTCCAGTTTGCTTTTGGGATTCGGAGATAGGGTGAGATTTTAGATCCGGAGCTGATTTTCTCTCCTAATACTACTTTTGGACAGTCTTTACTTTTCAAGAATACCTGTATATTGGATACAATTTAGTACTCTTATTCTTTTGATTTGGTGGTTCTTGTACCGGCCTTACTAGGTCGTGGGATATTCTTTTGCATACTTTCTCTCTCTCCTTTGATGTTTGTATTGTTGCTTTTATATTTTATTGCCTGCAATTCTATTGCATGTTTACTTTCAGTAATTATCTTACCTTCTACTAACTAGCCCATTACTTGTCATTCCGGGCTAAGGTTTGGCTTACTTACTGGTGGGTTAAAGTAAGTTCTATCATGACTCGCAAAATTGGGTCGTGACAACCCTATACTTAGAACAATGCAAATTTGGAGGCCAAGCTCCAAGAGGGAGATTCCAAAGCATTTTCGATGGAGTTTTTGGCGTTAGTAAAGGGAAAGGTATGTGTGGGACAACTCTTCGCTCTCCGTAGTAGTAAAATTCATTTACGAGTTAGGTTATGGTTTAATTTTAGTAGACTTGGGCTAGATGAATATAATAATGATAGTGATGTAGGGAAATTTCATGCCTTAGGCCTTCGGGCATGGAGTTTGGTTGTATTGAATGATAACTGGACTAGGAAAATGAATTGGTGTTAGTAATTTAAAAGTTATTGAACTATATTGCTCTTTTAATTATCCAATGGTATAAGTTTTGCATAAACTAGAGGTAGGCCAATGAATGGAAGTGTACTAAGAGTTACAATAAGGGTTAAGGAGACTATGAAAGTAATGAAAGTGAGTTAGGGCCAGAGTATACCTTCGGTGGTTTCATTCCGGTAGAGCTCGAATTGAGAGTGAAGAGAATAGGTAGTAGGTTCCTAGATGCTGCGATGAGTTGAGAGAACTTAGAAGAGTAGTGGGTGGGTGTACAGTGTTTGTGGGTAGCCGTTCATAGTGGAATGAGTATAGATGTAGTAGAGGGGAAGGGAAGTGAGAGATAGGCATAGTATCTGGGGTTGAGGTCATTAGTAGAAGCATGGGTGATGGCTATGGGGGTATGGTCTTTATGTTGGGTGAGTATGAGTCAGCAGGTGTAACGTGGAATCGATTTACTTTGTCCTTATATGTAAGTTGGATGTCGTGATCAGCCTTCAGGCATTACTTGTGATTACTGAATGTATCATGAAGTGAACATATAGCTTTGAGATAGTATTGAGATAATATATGGATCGGGTGTCATGCTGGTACTATCATATGGATCGGCTATCATGTCGACGCTTTTATATGGATCGAGTGTCACACCGACACTATTATTGGATTAGGTACCACATTGATACTGGTACATGGACTGAGCTCATCCCCTGCAGGTCATAGCTGAGAGTTCCTGCTAACTCTGGTATGTGTGTACACCTTGCATGCATGCATTTATCATTTCATTGAACATATTTATTGTGGTGCCTATGGTTGAAAGAATCTGCTTAAGAGTAATTGATGTATTTGTATACCAGTATACCTATTACCTATTGAGATGAAGTGTTATAATTGTACTTGTTTCATGTGTGGGTATGAGTAGTGGACCAAAATGTGTAAGGGTAATGTTAAGTACACTTAATTTGAGTAATTATCTTAATCTCAGTATGCATAGTATATATATGTTATATTAGTGGGGTATAGGGTGTCCCGATCCAGTCCTGGGAGTATCATAGGAAATCAGTGTAGTGGTTTTCTTGATTATTTAGAGGTGGAGTAGTGAATCATAATCGTGTTGGGTGTAGAGTTGTGGGGCTGTTAGTTTCACACCCCGAGTTCCAACTGGGCGGACTGGCACCCGAAGCCGTTGAGGCCCGAGAGAACCAATCTTTACTCATGTACATTCATATGCATGTTTTTGTATGAATATCATTCCATCTTATGTAACATATAAAATACCAAAGGCGGAAGTCATGGAAAACATATGCTATATAAGAAACTTGGTTGTTAGGGCCATCAAGTCAAAATGGACATACATCTCTTACATTCATCATCCCACATACGTCTACAAAGCCTCTAACAGATACATGTACATAACCAACCTACAGTCGGGACAAGTCCCCGCTTTATACAACAATTACAATACCAAAACAAATGTACACATGAGACTCGGAAAGCCCCGATCCAACTGGAGCTCACCAATGATCGGCAAAAGATCCGCAACCTACTGTGGAGGTCTACTAGCACCAGTGTCTGCAGCAAGTAAGGTAAGTCCCCCAAGGGATGTCAGTACGAAAAATGTACTGAGTATGTAAGGCTATAAGAAACTGTATCACACATAAGAACTTCAATGGAATCAAATATAAGAGGATAGGCAATATGGATAAACCGTCGTTCTATATGTGTTAGAACCATGTACATTACATTCATTACTTTATTTTACTTTACTTTAAACAGATGACCAACTGATTAGTGGTAAAGAGGATAACCCATGCTAGGTGCTTCCACCCCTGGGATACGGTCCTCATATACACTTGGGATCGACCCATACTAGGCTTTTCTATCGCCCCTGGGATACGACCCATGATGTTGGGATTGACCCATGCTAGGTAATTTAACCCCTGGGATACTACTATGATATTGGGATCGACCCATGCTAGGCTTTTCTGTCTCCCCTGGGATACCACCCATGATATTGGGATTGACCCATGCTAGGTGTTGCTTCCACCCCTGGGATACCACCCAAGAATACTCATCAATTATACATTACTTTTTTCTTTTATTATAAGAGTAATACATTCCTTCATTTCTTTAAGTCTATGAGATTGATACGTTGGTAGTCATAGCATTATTGGAACTTTCGAGCATAACATTATTGGAACTTTGGAACGTAATATTATTGGAACTTTAGAACCATGTCCACAATTATGTGACATATGAATAATAGTTGGTCAATGAATAAGGTACATGTGAACAACAATATATATGACAACTCGAAATGAGATACCTTGGAACAATTCGGAATGGGATAAGTACAATGACAATGTAACCACTATGTGCTGCAGAAGGATACGGAAAGAGTAACCTTACATACCTTGACTTCTCAATATGAATACACAACCCTATATGTGAATACAATAGTCCAGCTCCTTCCTTACGTTTCACTCTACAACACAAGTACATAACGGAGCTTACGTTAACAATTAACTACCTTACAAGTGCATAAGACGACAATGAGTTACATGATTGCCTTAAAATGTCATTTCCCCCTTCACAATACAATTCACGGCATTGTCATACCAACAATACCACAACATTACACACATTGACCAAAACATCATAACCCAATAGCTTTTATCCTTTACGCCTCCTCATTAACACTATGTCGCAATTACTCCATCAAGTCACCTCAATACATTTCATAACAACATCTCAACAACAATCCCACAAATTATACTCATAGAAAAATAACAAGTTAAGGAACATAACCACACCATACATGTTGATATTTTATCCACACCATTCACTTTCATCAAAACCTCAAGTCTCCTTTCAAGTTTAAATCACATAGATGACACATCTTTTAGCAACAAGCAAAAGTGCACTATTTACACTTTTAAACATAACCATCATGATCTACATACTCTCCCATGCATATAATATATTAAACCATAAGATTAAACACTTACCCATGCTTGAAAAATGACGATCTTGCCCGAAGAGATGACGTAGGGTTTTGAGAGCAAAAAGGAATTTCTTGGAAATGTCTAGAATGGCATGTGTGTTTATGTGAATAAAATCTGATTTTTTTCCTTGTCTTATATAGCCCCTCAATTCATCCTTATCCACTTCTTGGGCATTAAATTCCATGTTTTACCTAGTCAACACAAGAATGGGTCATTTTCCCATTTGGGCCATGCATTTTGGCTTCATTTTGGGCCTCAAATTGAGCTCATTAACATATGTGAATGTAGCCCACCAAATTCAATGCATGATCCACCATATATCTCATGTTTAAATAATTCCATAAATATTACGACAATATTCAACTCACGAGATTCATGTTTGTAGCCTCAATCCCAAGAACAAGCAATTCTAGCCACTCATGGCTTAATTGAACATAATTTGATAAAATAATTATGAAAATGAATTAACCTCAACTTGGATTCCAAACTCGCTCAAGAGTAGTCCTAATACGATGGAATAATAATACCATAACCCAAGAGTCTTCTTTATAGACTAATAATCGTCGAAGAAATTTGGCAAAAAGCACCCCGGCACGCTCCCAGGCGCCCCTGAGACTTAGCTGAATTTCAGCTCTGAAAAAGGTGTGCAGGGGCGGCCTGGCACACTGCCTTGCGCGCCCCCTTTCTGCCTGTGCCATAAAAAATTCAGGCCAAAGCGGCCTGGCACGCCACCTGGAGCGCCCCATACTAAAGTTTTGATTTCGACTTTTCTTTGCGGATTTGGTTGGATCTTTCAAGTCCCAACCTTTTGCTTGCCTCTTATCTTTAAGATCCTTTGCTTGGATGTCCCTTAAACCTCACTTTTCACCCCACAAATGCTCCACAAAGTCACAAACACCTCCTACGAAGGTCTAACCACATTTACTAGCACAATATCAAATGTTTCCATCAATAACAATACAAAATTCGTACTTATTTCTCTCGAACCTAGGGTAAACATGGTTCAAGGTTGTCAAGTACGGTCGGAAATGTACGGGGTATTACAGTTAGTGAAGAAACTAAAATAAGAATGAGGGAACTTAAGGAAGGGCAAATTGTCAAAGGACAAAGATACACGAAAATGTTAGATGGCATACATGTCATAAAGATGCTAAGGGAAATGTGTCAAAGACCTGAAGAGAGGGGCATTGGGAGAATTTAGTTATCCGAAACCTTAACTTGTGTCATGATTTTCTCCCTTATTTTCTATTGTTGTTATTTATTTCTAACCCTGGTCGGCCTATGATACCTACCAATACATGTAGTTGTACTGATACTACACTTGCTATATCTCCACTTGGGTGTATAACCATGTTGCAGACCAGTTGGATTTTCTATAGGTAAGGCGGTGGTTACTCTTCAGCAGCTCCGGTCATCTCACTCTCACATAGATGTTGTGTCTCAGGTCTTCTTTTTCATTGCTTTGTGCTCTTGTACTGGTTTAGATTAGGTTCTAGGGAAAACTGTTCTTTTATTTCCGCAATGGAATTAGCTAAGAAATGTATTTGGACAAGAGTTTTATTTTTGATTAAAAGATTCTTTCTTTTAAAGATCATTTTGTTTAACTTCCACACTTAGTTGAAGGGTTGGGTATTAAGGGTCTCTTATCTAGGGTGGAGTTGGGTAGGTGCCCACACAATTCGTGAATTGGATCATGGCATTGATGTTCGCCCAAGAGGCTTAAGCTCGCCAATGTGGGTCCTTGCACACCAAACTTGGCTTGAGCTCACCAAATGTGTGGCCTTGCCCGCTAAAGTAGGTAGCAAGCCTTGGCCTTGGTTGCCAAACTTGGAAAGTCCCTTGCTCCACTAGGCTTCTCTTTTACGGACATAGCTTTTTTTGTATTCCAAGCTATCATCCATATGTGCAAGCCCTTCCTTTAATGCTCAACAAGGTCCATCCAAGCTCCTCTTCGTGTCCTCATTGGGACCACAAAAGGATCCTCATAGTTGGTGATAGCCGTGTTTACATCACTCATTAAAGTTTTACATACCTGAAATAGAATAATTCTTGGATAAAAGCCTTGAACTTGGGAACTTTTGAGTTTTGGAATTGAAAAACCCTTCTTGAAGTTATTGAGTTTTAGGAGAAAGAGAATGAGGAATTTGGGATTGATTATATGTGTTTGGAACTATTTTGGGATTATAAAATGGGTTTGGAGAAGTTTAATAAGGGTGAAAGGACTAGATTGCCCTTAATTTAAAACGGCAAAGCAGGACTTTTACGCCGGGGATGTGTCGTGCGCGTTGCACTCCTCAATGAGTAGAAGGGGCTTGTACGCCGCACACCCCATCGCACAGGCTAAATAGTAGCCTCCTGACACGTGCTCCATGGTGCGGAGCCCAAAGCAAAGGGCACCCGTGTGCGCCGCATGGCTCTATTTTTCGATCCATGACGTCCTTTTATGATTCAATACTCAATCCAAATGATTTCTAAACTCCCTAAGTGTCAAATGACCTCATTTTATGATTCTAAATTCATAGGAAAGCTACCACGATCATGAAGGAACTTTGGGGATGTTACATCAAAACTTCAAGAGGAGCTCATATCTAAAATTTGAGATGTTCAAAGGAAGATTTAAGCTGATTTCCATTGAAATCCACCATTGAAGAGCTTCGAAACTCAAATTTTAAAATTTGACCTTCCGAAAATGTGAATCATTTTGAGTAAATGATATATAAAAAGGAAAAGGGCCAAATTTACCCCTCTACTTTTGAAAATTGGCTAAATATATCCTTCGTCATACTTTGGGATCAAATTTACCCCCGCTATCATACTTTGGGGCCAAAATTACCCTCGTTGTTAAACACCTTTTCATATGTACCCTTCTTTTAACAGAAAAGCTCGAATCAACATTGAATGCCCTATTTTTTAAAAATAAAACACACCCTAATCTAATTCGCCTGACTCACTAAAAAGACATAAACAAATATACACCTCCCTCAGTTCTGTTGGTCAAATTTTCCTCTTAATTAAATCATCTAGAAAAATATTTAGTGGGCCTAATCTGTTGCAGGTGACCACTAAGTGTCATTTTTCATGAGCTTTGCAGTGATGCAGATTCATGAACTAAGGGAGGGGTAAATTTGTTTGTGTGTACACTGATGCAGATCCATTTTTCATGAGTTATGCATTGATAAATATCTAGTGGCCTAATCTCTTTGGAAAAATTCGATGGACAGGACTGAGGGAGGGGTATATTTGTTTGTGTCTTTTTTGTGGATCGGATCGGGTGAGTTAGATTAGGGTGTATTTTATTTTTAAAAAAGGGCATTTAACGTTGATTTTCTGTTAAAGGAAGGGTACATGTAAAAAGTTTCTTGATAACGAGGGTAAATTTGGCCCCAAAGTACGACATCGAGGGTAAATTTGGCCCTAAAGTATGACAAAGGGTATATTTAGCTAATTTTTCAAAATAGAGAGGTAAATTTGACCCTTTTCCCTATATAAAAAGACTCAAAACATCGAGAGGAGCTCATATAAAAATTTGGGATTATTTAGAGGAGATTTGAGCCGATCAGGATAAAAAGAAAATTAAGCTTATTGAGTAAGATGAATTGTTGCATATTTCCAAAAAACATGCAGCATTTTGGCTCCACATAAATTTTCTTGCACTCAAACAGTTCTACACATTGAAAAAAATCTACTCAGCAGCTTATTAAATCATCTCCACGAATTTCTTTTTGACTTCACGAACGTGCTGCCCAGATTATAGTATGGATATATTGTTTAAACGTCATACATACACGGTATACAATATTTACATAATATATATACATTACATAACAAGTGTGTGTGTATATATATATATATATATACATACACACACACATCGTATATACACCCAGTTATTCACTATTTATGTATTACATATACATGTGATTATTTAGCTGAAGAATATTTTTTCGACGATACATTTACGTAAGAAGCCCGAATTTATATATGCTTTTCTATGTTACAAAACTGGACATGCATTTTCCTAAAACAGTGTTTGGTTATAAATTAAATGGACTTTTTGGTTCGTTTTTTAAGATAAATTCTTCAAATTCGAAAAACGAGTTAAACTTTTTTCCAACCTACAAAACTTTAATTTTTTGGGGGTGTGAATTGCATGTCCAAAACTTTTAAATATTAATTTCCAAATTCAGCTTCAAATATCATTTTAAAAAGGGGAAAAGGAGACCTCATATCCATTAGGACAAAGAAATTCCACTAAAATGATCATTTTCAAAGTAATGTCATAGGATAGTCACTCTCCTATTTTAATTCCATCAACTGGCCATTTTAATAAACTGTATAGAATGTGCATAGAAACTGTATAGAAGTCAGATAGGATTAATTTATTTTTTTTGTTTCGCTATATTTTTTTGAGCTAAAACAATCTGTTGTTTTTTAAAAAAAATAATAATTAAATAAATATGTACAAAAATTATATAATTGTTGTATAGAATATGTATAAAAATTATATATACAATGTGTATAGGAACTGCATCGTTGTTGCTATAGAATATGTATGTATACAAGATATATGTATAGAACAATGAATGTGGTATAGGGGGTGTATCAATATAGTATAGTGGTTGTATCGATATAGTATAGGGACTGTATCAATAAGGTATAAGGATTGTATCAATATGGTATAGGAACTATATATTCATAGGATTTTTTTGTATAAACCACATCGATGTGGTATACAGACTGTATAGAATGTGTATAAAAACTGTATAGAGTCGTAAAAAATATGTATCTGAATAATAATTACAGTTAAAGGTTGTATAGGATGTGTATAGAAATGGTATAATTGTTGTATAGAATATGTATATGTATAGGATGTGTATAGAAAATTTATCATTGTTATATAATTTACTTATTACAGTATAATAGTCATTATTTTCATTATGACTTTTTAATTTACCTACTTCAATGTTACAAGGATCTATCGAAAGTAACTTTTCTATTTTTGGAAGATAAGAGTAATATCTGTCACCACCCTTTCTAGACCCTATTTGTGAAATTATACTAAATATGTTATTGTTGTTATTGTCGTTGTACAATATAATAGTCATAAATGCTTAATACCAATTCTCAATTGTACTAGAGATTTCTCTAAATAAAAAATTAGAATATTATTCTGGAATACTTTAGTTCCTAAAAAACTTGGGAGAAAGTGATGCACATGATTGTTATCTCCAATGCTGATGTAGGGGGACACGTGGACATTGACTTCCTTAAGCTTCAACAAAATTGGCTATAACCTGGGAATATTATTTTAAGGGCTATCGGATGGTAATTATTTGGCCCGATAGGCCATTTCTATTTATTCCCCTTTAAAAATATGTATATTACTCAATTCATGCTCAAGCTCCTACTTAAGCGTTTATCCATAGAGAATTGTTCCTTTTTTTCAAAACATTGTTTGGTTATACTTTTGACTTTTGGTTAGTTTTGAAAGATGAGTTTTGACAAAATTTTAATTTTTTTTCAAGTGAAATAACGTTCAAATTACACAACTTCAATTTTCAATAGAGTACCATTTTTTAAAAACTATTTGTTCCAAGTCTAAATCTATGTCCAAACAGGGTCTTTGAAGAGTACATGTCACACAAGAATGTTCTTAGTACCGGCTTCAATCTAGAGCCACTGAAGCTAAGGCTTTAGGCCCTCAATTTATGGGGAAAGGGGGGCATTTTATTAGCAATTATAGGTCTATAATTTTGTAGATTTTTTCTATTAGGAAATATTGAGTACTTTTTAATATTTCCTCTATTTTATTTTAATATTGCTTTAGCTCAAAAAAATTATCACTTTAAAAATTCAAGACTAAAGTTAATTGTTTTCAACTTTATCCTTAACATTGAAGAAGATTTCTTTTTAATACTTCTCAATTCTGGAAAAAAAAACATCTAATAAATAAGGGTAACTTAGTAAACTATACCTTGTATTTGTTATTTTGCTTAATGGACGTGAAAAAAATTAAAACAATAGTTAAAGTGGAACTGAGGGCTATGCTGCTCGGACTCTCCAAACATGTAGCGACACCCGTGTCGGATCCTCCAAAAAAATGCTACTTGTGAAGGATTCGACAATATTTTTTAAGAGTCCGAGCAACATAGACAGAGGAGTAGAAAATGTAATATTTTCATTAAGATAAAAAGATTTTATTATTTTCCAAATGCATATAGTGCTTATAGATTTCTTATAACAATTGCTTAGCTGAAAGAAATTTTATTAAAATTAATATTGATAAAATCTTACTTAAGATCAACAACATCTCAAGAGAAATTGAATGATTTAAGTATAGTATTAATTGAAAAGAAATTATTGGGAGGAATTAATTATAAAACAATTTTATTCATAACTTTGCATCTCAAAAAGTTATAGAAATAAACTTCAAATGAAAAATATAATTTAGGCCTCATTTTAAAGTTTTGCTTTAGGCCATCAATTATATTGAGTCGCCTTTAAGTATTCTAAGTAAAATATAATTTCTGTCAAAGCTGGCCAAGTACAGTAGTTGCTAATAAGAGAGAAAAGGCAAGCAGCAGAGGGTCAACATTTCTGCTTCTGTTGCTTGCTTCTTCAATTATATATATAATTCCTTTGTGTCAATTTATGCGGTATAATTTGAATTTCAAGAGTCAAACTGTTTAATTTTAACTTGAAATTGGGGAATAAACTTTTCAATTTTTCTATTATATTCATATTAATTGGTCATCTTACTAAAAATAGTTGTCGCATATTAGTTGTCCACCTTACTAAATCAAGAAAACATTAATTATTTTTTCCATATTACCCTTGTAATTAATTTTTTTGAAAGTGTTCACACATGTTTGTAAAGTTCCCAAGAAGTTTTTTAAAGGATGAATTAGTAAAATTATTTTCTTATTTATGATTTCTTAACATGCTTGTAAAAAGAAAAGTGACCAACTAATATGGGACGTAGAGAGTACATATTTAAAAACTACGTAAAAAGTACAATCAGTCACAATAATAGACAATTCAAAATATTTAAAAGATATATGATAAAATTTTGATCAAAAAACATATTGTAAAAAGTATAATCAAATACAACTCCAACTTCGTAAATTCAAATAAAATGAAAAATAATTGGAATAAAGTAGGGCCTTAAATGGAAAAAATTGGAGCACAATTAATTACTTTTCATATTGTTTTGGTGTTATTGATGAAGTATTATTACATTTTATAAGTCTAAGTTATACGTACGGTATAATGACATCCAACAACAACAACAACATACATATCCAGTGTAATCCCATAAAGTGTGGTCTGGGGAGGGTAGAGTTGACGTAGTTTATATCACCAAAGGTGAAGTTTAGGGGGTTCATCGAACCCCCTTCGGCGAAATATTACACTATTTATAAATGGTTAAAATTATTTTATATGTATATATAGTAGATGTTGAACCCCCTTCGGCTAGTTCATGTATATAGTAGATGTTGAACCTCCTTCGGCTAGTTCGTTTATGCACTTTTGATCCCCCTTAATAAAAATCTTGGCTCCGCCATTGCATACCACTACCTCATATGAAACTGGATGTCTACAGTATTGTATTTCTTGTGCTTCTTTCTGAAGTAGGTTCATTTCCTCATCATTTGTCTAAGTTAATTGGCCCTCTCTGCTTTTGATAAAACATGAATAATTCACTAATGCGCGCAAGCTTCACTTAAAAAGAGAAGGGTCTATATGGAGGTTGCAGAGCTCAAGCAACTGGCGTAATTGAGCTTAAAGAAATCAACATGAAGCTTTTTAATGGTTGTTCACGTGAATCAAATGAATTTGGTCGTAATTGAGCTTAAAGAAATCAACATGAAGCTTTTTAATGGTTGTTCACGTGAATCAAATGAATTTGGTGGTTACTCATGCAAAGGCGGAGCTAGAATTTGAGCTTTATGGATACCAAGTTTAGTCGTATTTGAGTTTTGAATTTAATTTTGTACCTATTTAGTGATTTTTTTAATACAAATATGAAATTGGAATTAACCCGTAGGCAACCTTATGGCATAGAGGATGAATTAAAGTAGCAGCAAATCTCAAGTCAAGACTAATTAGAAACTTTGGTCTACTAAAAAAGAGTAACATTGCCAGTTGATATGGAAAGGAACTCGGATTGCTTCTATGAACATCCTGCCAAAATCAAGCGCGGTGGTTTAAGCCACAAACTATTCCACCAGACAGGGGCGGCTCCACCTTATAGAAAAAAAGGCACCGCCTTAGGCCCCCAAATTTGAGGGGCCTCATTTTTTTAAAGTAATAATAGATATTATTTGTAGAAAAAATATTTTTTTATATAAAATAAAAGAATTATTAGAAGAAGTTTGGTATTTCTGAAGTAGTATGTCCCAAGAAAATTAAATGTATTAATTATATTATTAACTAAAAGAGAATTATTAGAAGAAAGTGATTATATAGTTTTTAAAATAGACTTTATTAAAACAAATAAATTTTTCTCAAAAACTTAAGGCCTCCGTTTGATTTTGGCCTTAGGCCCCCAACATGCTTGAGCCGCCCCTGCCACCAGAAATACAGAACAATCCATTACACGAACCCACAATGTTATAGTCAACAAATGTCTCTTCGCAAGGAAAATCAAGCTCATCAGGTATCTGAGAAGATTCTTGATGCATAATTGCATTAAGAGAGCAATTATAAAATCTTAGGCTATTCTCACAATAGCTACTAAAAAGAAGCATGTTGCCAGCAAAATCTTGTTTGTTGGTTGAAAATTTGAGATGGGTTTTGATGAATTGGGGAGTTGAGATGAGAGAAAGCCAAGATTTTGAAATGCACCTCATCTTCAACAAGGATTTCACGGGTAGTCTTACCAGTATTTCAGATATAATTTCTGGAGGAAGAACTGTCACTGGTTCTGATTCATGGGCCATTGATGTTGTTGAAGAGAATTTCATCTGCCTGTAAAAATGAAAGGGTTTTGGCTGCGCAGCTTAAACCTATTTGCAGTGTTGCAACCCCTTTCAAGAATTTGGCCACTACGATAAGGAAAACAATTCAGGATTAAAATGTGATTTTTTTTTTGAAGCCTCGCCATGAAAAATGTAAATCAGTGTACACTGGGCAATCTTGATACGCCGAGCTAGACTAAGAAAGTGTTGGTAAGGGAAATTCATCTTCGACCTCCCTTGTGAAATACCATCTGTTGTGCCTACTCAACTACCCGTAAGGGTAAATGTGAATTATTTTATTGTGGTTGGTTGAGTTCTTGTTTGTATATAAAAATTTCTGAAGTTATTTATACTATAATGTGAAACAACAATTTCAGTGTTATTAATTCTGGAATAATATAACAACACTACAAAGATGTCTTTTTGAGTAACTTTTTTCCTAAAGTCCTTTGAAACCAAGGGTCAAAATGAAAATAAAAAATTATAGTTTGTATATCATATATTTAGTCCAATAATGAATATAAACCAAACATTACCAACAAAAGAATTTACATTAATAATTCAATCATTATTTAATTCTTGTATTATAATTCTGATATCATAATTTCAGTATAAGTTGTTCATAAACTAAACCACCAAAGTATTGGTAAATATACACTACAATAATAGGTACTCAACTAATTTAATCAAGGAATTTAAGTGTCTGTGACTGCACTTATCGTGGAAAATATATTACACAATCCTATCACCTACAAAGTAATTTATGTAAATATTATCTATAATAAACATTAATCAGTAACCTGATACAAAAAGTAAATAACATACTATTATAATAGGTAATCACACTGATAGTGTAACATATTTGTGCACTAACATTGTAACTTAAATCATAGTAATCGTTTGGTTAGATGGATTTGATAAAACGATTGGTATAAAATTTGATAATTCTATTCAATATTTGGTTATAAAGATTCTTTAACATATACTAAAACTTCACCAAAAAAGACTAAATATATCAAATAACTATTATTAAACGGGTCCAGTCAAATTTCTAGAAACCAATTATAGTTCATCCATCACATACTAAATTGAAGTCTTGCCCATGGAAAAATAAGATCCCACCCCTTGTGCCATGAAGCCATCCTCTGGTTCAAAAAACAAGTACTGAAAAATCTTTGGCCTGGTGAACACTAGAATTTCTCCAATTGAATAGGTCCAAATAAAGCTAGAATAACTCTTGCATCAGCAATCAATAGAGTTCAAATTGCTTATAGAAGCCAGCTCTAATCCATTTTCCAACATAGAGGAGCAAGAACAAACTTCTCATACAATTTCTGTCAAGAAGCCTAGTTTCAATAACAATATACCTAGTGAAATCCCACAGGTGGGGTTTGGAGAGGGTATAGTGTAGGCAGGCCCTCTTCCTACCTCGTGGAGGTAGATAGGTTGTTTCCGAAAAACCTTCGGCTCAGGTAATACATATCAAAGTATATTTATAAGGAAAAAAACAGAAGTAATGAAGACATGCAAAATAATAGGGGTCAAGAAGTCTAGTCTAAAAGTCTGAAACCAGCATAATCTACTAATAGGTCTGAGGAAAATAACTTACAGATAAAGATCAATAAGAACTAGCTAGCCAGAAACAAAAGTATTTATAATGCTTTCGATCTTAAGTTTTATACTCTTTCTTCTTCTCAGCGTTCATCCTCTCCATCAGCATACATGCAATATATCTTATCATTCATTTGAGTTAACTCTGGTTGCTGGGTGGATCCTGTGACCCTTCAATTCCACCCAAAATTTCATTGCACTTTTCGAAAAGGTTAGACAGCTGAAGTGACAAATCTGAACTGTCAATGGAACTGAGATTTTGTTGATAATGACTCTTCCATCCCTCATCCATGGAATATTTCGCATTAATGGCCACAACCGTCTCATCCAGACTGCCAACTTTGTGCTTATACTGAATGCTAGAAGAAATGGGACTTGAAGCACACAAGATTTCAGAAAGGACCACTTGATAGTTTTCAGAACCAGTATTGATTTTTACATCAACCTCTGGATAGTCACAAACTATGGAGTTAGTATCTGTGGTATCTTTGAGATATGCCTCTTCTTCTACATCAGACCTGCACATCGAATTTTCCTTGGGTAATGACTTCATCTCAGTATCGAACTGCAAAGGCAACTCCTGGAATGACTTATGATGTGGTTCACCTTCAAGAGATTGAATGTCATCAACACTTTCTCTCATCAACTTTTCTGAACCATCAAAGTCTGTTAAATGGTAGTTCACATCAAAGTTGAACAGGGTTCTACTTTGGACTGCATAGGTGTATGCAGCCTGAGCATTAGATTTGTTCGTAAAAACAATTCGACATGCTGCTGATATCGACGAAATACAGAGTGCTGTTTCATCAAATGGCCCAAAATATGCAAACTTGGCTTTTAATTCTGAAGCAGTTGGAAGCATGGTTTGAGGAGAGAATTTTAGTACCAGCATTGTTGGTTCAGCTTTCCTTTCAGGCTCCTCGATGAACTTCTTTTCAGATTGCACTGACAATGTTGATTGTATGTCAATGTCAACGTCATCCCCATCTTGGGGTGTCAACGGTTTTTGGTCACCATACTTCATTGTCATATGCAAGGACTTCAAGCCCCTCAACTCTTCTTTCCTAGTCATATGTTCGTCTTGGCATTTCAAGAGTGTCGGCTTTTTGTTAGTCTTCTCATGTTCATCTAGACAATAACTCTTTTGGTAAAAGGTAGATCGGAATTGCTTCAAATGCTTAAATGCACCAGTAGCATTTCCCAATTCTTCTCCATAGTCATTCATCTTGTTATGTTTCTCACCTTTGCAACAATAGATTCCATCAGCTTCTTCACCTGATTTTGTTACTAGATGGTCAAAGAAGGCATCCTTTTGGAACTTGCCTTTCCGACCCTGGTCATCTGTTGGAGACTCTTCCCTCCTCTTCCTTTTAGTTTCTCCTTTACATGACTCCTTGGAGCAATCCCCTTGATCATCAAACGATTTTTCCCCATTTTTCAGTACAGATGCATCAAAAAGAAGGGTAGGGCATTTGACATATTGCAATTTCTCTTCTACAATCATAATAGGCACATTGAGCGCTTGGGAAATTTTAGATTTATCCAGTACTTTTGATACCTCTGACCTTCTCATTTTACAATAAACTGAAGTCTCATCCTTGTGTTCATAATGTAGAGCAGCAGGTCCTGATTTCTCTGACGCAACATCAACACAAGGTTTCTCCACACTAATACTGAGATTCCTCTCTAAACCAGCAATTTCAGTAGATTTTACAGATACTCTCGGTCCATTTGGAGCTGCAGCTTCTACCTGAGCACCAACAGCACCTGCAAGAATATACATAGTTTAGCATATCTACCTCAATATCTTCAGCTCATCATGACAGTAGACAATAAATCATCGTGTGTTCTCTATTTAAATATGGACTACTAGTGTATATTCTAGAATAAGAAAAAGGCCGTAGAATGCAAGATAAAAATCTGTAGAAACAAACATTTGGTCCAATTGAGTAACAAACTGACCATGAGACTGATTTTGGGACAATACAGTGATGGAAAAGCTGAGAGCACAAACAGATATGGTGGATACACACTATTTTACCTAGTGAAGTATTGGATTCAAGACACCTAGGAAGGAGATGTTGTTAATCCACAATTAGATTATTTTCATAATAGAATGGAAGCAACGTTTGTTGGCTCTTGGCCAGATATTGGTCTTACTTTGAAATGATGGACAGAACAAGCACATCATAGCTCACCGTTTTACATAGTTCACCTCCTTTTAGTATCCAATTTGTGCTTCAGAAAAATTCTATTCGTAAAGACAATAAAATGCAAACGTGCACCCAAACATGATTAAATCTATACGACTATATACTCTAGATGTAGGTGACCTATTTAGTCATGTGAATTTTCTCAGGTGATACAATTAAAAAGAGGATTTGTTCCTCGCATAAACTTTTAAAAAAAACAAAACAAAAAAAACAACTACAATGGTCTAGAAGACAAATCATGTCAGAGGAAATGCTGATTGATACCTGTAAATTTATTCCCGTCTTTCGAAAATTCTACAGGATCCTCTGAGCTTGAGTCTTTCACTCCAAATGCCTGATTATAGGTCTCATCACCTTTTTCAAATTCGTCAAATGCCTGATCATAGCTCTCATCATTCTCTTCAAAGACCGCTTTTCTGTAAGCAGTAACCTTTGCACTGTTAATTATCCAATAAACATTCTGCAAAGATCTTGGAGACTTGGCCAACTTCTTTACAAATGAAAGCATCCCATGTGGCTGGAAACCATCTCTAGATTTTTTAATCTGCTTTGATGAATAAATGGCCCCAGGCTCATACCCGCTCACATTAACTTTATAAAGCCCTTCAACTCTTGTAGGCTGAAAATTACCCTGGCAGAAGCAAGTCAATCCAAGTACTGCTTTTCTTTTCAGCTCATCAATAGCTTCTTCAACTGCCCCAATGAAAGTTGGAATTTTCGATTTACTTGACTTCTCCTCAAAATGAGCTTCAAAAGAGATGATTTGATCATGATCAAGCCATGCATAACTATAATCACCAAAAAAGGTGACTAGAACTGAACCATCTCTCATGGCATGATCTAGTGGAGAAGGTATTAGACTCTCGTCGTATATTTGTCCTGGCCACCAGGGATGAGACCTTACCTTTCCCCAAACAAGGTCTCCAAAACCAAATACATTCTTTGATTCCCCTTCTTTAAAGGAAGTTAGCATCTCCAAGATAGCACCTTTATCTGACTTAAGTTGTGGTGCTTCAAGTTTATCAAGGCCATCCTTCATACTAGTTTGTTGATTTTCTTCAGCACAAAGTTCCTCTTTTTTGACACCAACTGGCGAGATAAAATTGCCAACATCAGCAATATGGACCTCACCACTAGCCTCCACTTTGGTAGTGTCATACTTATCAGGTCCAACACCACAACTTTTACAATTAAAACCCTTAAACTCAACCTGACTGCACATATCTATAGAGCTAGATCCTGTTCCTTTTGACTTGTCGCTTTTCATTTTCAGTGAACTGCAGTGAAACAAAGAATTAGAACTTCCCATAAATGACAATACCATCCTTAATTAAATAACATATATGGATAAAGAAAATAAAAACCCTTTAAAACAAGTGTCAAGAATGTCCCAAACACCTTTAGTTTCTTTCACAAATCCATGATCACAAAATAATGAGAAATAACCTTTACTTGCATTCAGGTCTAACCAAACTATGTTGCTCGGACTCTTCAAAAAAGTCAGCGGGTGAGTGTCGGATTCTCCAAAAGTAGAGTATTTTTGGAGAATCCAACGCGGGAGCAGCATCAAAAGTGAAAGTCCATGCAACTCAGTAACCAAATACATCCCTGAAGAAACTACTCAAATAAACAAGAAATACACAACACATTCACACACAGACACACATTTTACAACTTCACCAAATTGCAAGATTAAGATATACCCACACAAGAAAGCTACAGAATCACATTACAAAACTAGGTAAACCAAACACCCTGAGGCCCAATTATCTTTTTCTGACAGCCAAAAAACATCACATTTACAACAAAGAAACCCCTTATTCCCAATATAATGTATTTTTTCTTCCTTCAGAAATCATCAATAAAAACAAGAGTAAAATGCTAAATAATATAAACAGAACCAAAATATTACTACTACAAATGGCTTTTCAAAGTGCCTATTTTTACCCCCCAAAAAAATGGCACTAGGCATAAGCAGAGAACATGAAGAGCCCTCATCACTATGTTTTAAAAAAAAAAAAACAATGAAAAATCAAGAAGATGGGGAAGCCCCCCGCCCCCCGCCCCCCACCCCCACAAAAAAGAAAAGAAAAAAAGAAGGCACACACAAGACACACCTTTTGATCTGCAAGCATTCAACACTCCTCTTGTTTCACCTTGTTAAATAATGACTGATTTTTTTTAGCACACATATGCATGTACATTTATTTGTATATGAAAAAGGAGAGAGGGGGAATGTGAATGGGTGAGTAACATGAGCTGCAAGCAATGTTTCTTTTTTGCAGTCTGCTCTGTAATACGTACTAATATTGCATTGCCAGCCAGCTAGCCCAGACTTGCTGCTTTTTTGGTACTACTGCCACTCAACGTGGCACCATCTCATTCATTCTCATTATACTCCCTCCATTTCTAAATAGTTGCTCATTTTGATTTGACACGTCTTTTAATAAATTACTAATTTCTAAAAAATTAAAGATAACTTTATCAAAGATATATTAAAAAGGTTATCATCAAAGTATTCTTAAAGACTTAAATATACATTTATTTAGGAATAAAATCACAACCCAGAAAGAGTAATTACAACCTTTTGTTTTTTTCCTAAAGTTTGTATAAGCCATTTCGACAATTTTTGTGCTTTTCGAGAAAAGAATTGTAAAAATTTAGTAGGTGTTTGGCCATAAATATTATTCACAATAATCTGAAGTACGTTTTCACTTTATTTCGGAATATATTTTCATAATATTTGAATTTTTGAAAAACAATTCAAGAAGTATTTTCACTATTTTTGGATTCACTTTTTGCACTTTTTAATTTATTTTTTTTTCAAAAAAAAACTAAATTTTTTATTTTCATAAAATAACACAATTTTCATAGAACTCTAATTATTTTTAAATTTATTTTCACTTTTTATATTTTTTAACAAAATACCTCATTTCCAAAATACTATTGTCAAACACAACTCCAACTTTATTTTCAACTTCAAAAATATCAAATAAAGTGAATATGTTTTTGGTTTTCATGGCCAAATGGATCTTTAGAAAAAAGTTAAAATAGTATTTGAAAATTTAGGGTTGTGTTTGGACTAGTGTATGAAAAGGTAAGGGTGTGAGGCGAGATATTTTACATTGTATGAGGCGAGGTGCAAACCTCGAATCGCGGGATATAAGTCTCATGAATTTATGGGGCATGTATTTCATGTATAAGGCTCATGAATTTATGGGGCATGTATTTATGGGATATAAGTCTCATGTATTTCATGTATAAGTATCATGTATTTTATTACTACTAAGAAATAAATAAAATTAAAATTTTCAATAATTCTGTAACTAAATTAAGTAAATCACCAATAATATAGAAAAAATAGTATAATTATTATTTGAAAAAGGTAATAACACAAAAAATCATAATAACCGAGATGATCTTTAAAATGAAATCATCATTCATCTCCAAATCTACTAGTCCTTCCCACCTCAACTAGGGATGACAATGTGGCGAGACAGTTTTGGGGTATGTGGGGCGGATGCGGGTTTAAAATTATGCAGGGTGGGATGGGACGGATTAAAATAATTATTTTAAAATTGATGTGGGGAGGGTTGTGGGTTTAAACAAAATAAAAACTAAAAAAAAATATAAAATCTAATTCTATATAAATATATTTTACATATTTCTAATGGTTATTCCACATTTGGATTATAGCTTAGAGTGACAAAAGGGAGATGAAGGCTCATGCGGTCGCAACAAGCTCTTAACATCAAAATAGAAGACTCAACGAGTTTAGAGCTTGTGGGGCCTAAGACGCGACTGCAGCTCCTCCAATGTGATCTCCTTCACATTGCAAGATCAAGTTAAAAGACTTCAAAGTTCATAAAGTTTGTGACCTCATATGCGATCACATCATGCCACTTATGACTGCAAGTGACATTGCATTACTAAAACGGCGTGGCATAATGGGCTTATTTTGTATTGTCTTTTAAGGTCACTTTTGGGCCTCAGGTGTAATACAACCTAGACTATAAATAGGGGTTCTCTTCTCTAACTAGGGAGATTGAATGTTGATGGAAATGACTGTTGTAGTTTCCTTAGCTTAGCTTAGTGTAGTGTAGATGGGTGGATTCCCATAGTTGATTTAGAAATTTTGTAATTGATTTCACTTGAGTTACTCATTTGTGGATTCAACTTGAGTTACTCTATCTCGTGGATTCAAGTCTTTTCCCCCTTAGATTGATTTCATCTTTGTATTATTATTTGGGAGGTATTGGTAATCAGTCCGATGTTGCCCATTCACATTCTATGGTTGATTTTAATTCTTTCGTTCTTCACCTCTCATCCCATATTTCTCTCTATCTTACTTTTATATTGTTTAGCATTCAATTCCTCGATTTTCAGACCAACCATTATCAAATAATCGTATAGACACTCAAACTTACTCTATAGATAGTCATAAAGGTTATAATACTTTATTGATTTTTCTCTAGATTTTTTTATATTTATCGCTTGAAAAGTTCTTCGTTATCGGCGTAAGCCTTCCCAGATATCTAGGATCTTATCATTTGGTATCATAGCTTAGGCTAAGAGATTGTTCCTATATTTCTTAATCCTTTGTTGTAAATCTGAAAATTCAAAAAACAAAAAAAATGTTTCAAAATTTTTCAAAAATTTGTTTAATTTGCATTTGATAGGGAGGTCCAATGATTACTCATTTGAATTTGGAAGATGAAAATACATCCTTGTACCTTTGACACCCTATCACATGAGTGAGGACTATAGTCTTATGAAGGAACTCTGAGAAGTAATTAGAAGGTGAGAAATTGAGAACAAGGGGGAAAAAAAAATTGTGCAAAAGGAGAAAGACTTGGCTCAAAAAAATGAGAAGTTATGTAAAGTTGCTAAGCTAAGGAGTTACTTGAAGGGTGTGGGCAAGGAACACTCCTTAGTAGGACTCATTAACATGGATCTTTTATTCCATAATAACAATGCTACTAGCATTTTGCCTAGCATCATCTCTTCTCTTTTCAGGTTCATGAAAAACTACTCCTAAGAAGGATTCATAGAGAATTCCTCACAAAAAGGGAATTGAAAGCCTAACAGAATTCTTGTCTAAGGATTTTGACTTTGGAATGAGTTATGGAGAATTGACTCAAGTGAGGAGCATGGACAAACTCCCATAGGTTGATAGATACTTAATTGAAGAAGGTAAGGTATGTAACCCTATGAACTCATTGAAGGAGTCATCTGCGAAGGCAACTACTAGAAGAAGAAAGATGGACCAAGTTTATTGGTCTAAGATGATGCATGAGATGGAGGAGTCTTGTGAACCATTTATGGAGGTCAAGGAAGAAAATTCAAAACCTTGTCCTCAAGGTATATACGTAATTCCTCCTAATCCAAGTGATTTTTAGAGGCATGATGACATCCTTATTAGTAGGTAGATTTTTAAAGTTGTATGACCTCACACTATGCCATAAGAGTGTTGGTGCATCTCAATTTGCATCTTTGATTGCCTCTAATGTGCTTAATTTATATAGGCTCCAACTTGTGGATGCCAAACTTATTTGTTGGGATAATCCATGGGGTACACTTGATACCCAATACATGTTCCATTCTTCTTGTCATCCTCATATGGATGAGCAAATTGAAGTATTTTATTGGACTATTTGGAATATGCTTGAGATCATAAGTAGAGTAGAACCAACTTCTTGGGAGGACCACTTGCCTTTGAATGAATTTGTTCTTGATAGGCTCCTTAATCCCTCTAATATTATCAATCCATTTGATAGGACTTCCCCTTGGGGAAGTTGTTTGAAAAGGGGAGGTGATACTTGTTTAAATTTTCTCATATTATCTTCATATGTTGTAAATTGTAATACTATGATTGATAGTATTCTTAGAACTAATTGTGATCTTACATTTGAGAATACCTTGGATGAGACTAGTACTTTGACACCCTTCTTTTCTACCTCTTTGCATATGATGATGTTCATTATTGTATTGAAAATGCATGTTATTGTGATAGGAATTTCACTGAGTTGTACAATTATTTGTGTGACCAAGCTATGTGGGTCTGATATCCTTTGACCTTGGTGACCCTTTGAGGTTATTCAAACTAATAATGGTACCATCTTTAGTGTGGTCTTATATCAAAATAAATAAGTTGTTGTGTCTTATGGTGCTGAAAATGAATGTGACATTACCTATTTGGTTTTGTTAAAGCCATTAGGATCTTTGTGATCCCTTATTTCCTTATTTTTTGAATAGCCAAGTCATTTGTACTTCTTACAATTCTTAATGCTTTATGATAATAGAGGATATTTAGTTGTTTTACCAGATTGGGCACCTTTGGCATTATGATATATGTGCTAACCTTTGTGCTAACCCTCATACTATGAGGACACCATTTTTGTTTGCCTTTTGTATGGTTTTTCATGGTTTTGACTCGAGAAGGAATCCTTCTCAAAAGGGAAGGATGATACGATATTAAGGAACACCAACCACTCAAATTACTTCATCCAAGGTCAAGCTAAAGAACTCCAAGTTTTACAAGCCATGAAGAGGCAAGGAGGAACTTTGGAGTCTTGTGTTAGGCATTATATGGTTTATTCCATATTGGATGATAGCTTAGAGTGAGAAGAGGAGATGAAGGCTCATGTTACGTGACACATGTCTCATGCGACCACAACAAGCTCTCCACTACTAAAATAGAAGACTTCACGAGTTGAACTCTCATATGGCCTAAGATGTGATTTTATCTCCTCACATGTGACCTCCCACGTTGAAATCTCAAAGCAAATACTTCAAAGTTTATGAAGTCTGCAACCTCATATGTGGCTGCATGTCGCAAATGGCATTGCATCACCAAAATGACGTAGTATATGGGCTTATTCTGTATTGTCTCTCAAGGCCACTTATGGGCCTCAAGTATTATCCACCATAGACTATAAATAGGGGTTTTTTATTCTAAACTAGGGAGATTGAATGTTGATGAGAAGACTCTTATAGTTTAACTTTAGAGGGTAGATTCCCTTAGCTTAACTTAGTGTATTGTAGATGGGTGGATTCCCATAGTTGATTTAAAACTCTTGCGCTTGATTCCAGTTGAGTTACTCATTTGTGAATTCAACTTGATTTACTCTTTTTCATGGTTTCAAATCTCTTCCCTGTTAGATTGATTTTGTCTTTAGGAGGTATTTGTAACCAGTCCAATATTGCCTATTTACATTTTATAGTTAATTTTAATCTTTTCTTTCTTCACTTCTCATCTCTTATATATCTCTATCAAACTTTCATATTATTTTGTATTCGATTTTTTAGTTTTCCAAACTAGGATCTTATTAGTAACATATAAATAAAAGTATCATAAGACGGTGGTAAAAAATATATCACGATCAAGCACTAATTATTACCCTCAATTTTGATATCTATATTCTTAAAGTTTATTATATTTGAAGTGAACTCATTAAGGTGAATCTTAAACGGTGTACCTTCATTCATAAGAAGATTGTACAAACTTTTTTTCAGGTATTGGCAACTTGTCAATGATTTTTTATAATATATATCTTCCAAATTCTTTCATGTAGTTGCTTCAGATTTTTCTTTAGTAATATTTCAAAGGACACTATCTGTAGCGCTCATGAAGAATGCACTCGAAGTACGAAGTAATCTCCTTCAGATATGCCTTCTATGAACCTTTCATCTCTTCAGAAAAAACCTGGTCAATTGACTTCCTTAACCCTTGTAACATTAGGGATGTTATCATTTCAATCTTCCACAAACTGAAACTAGATATTTCATTGAATTTTTCTACTTCATACTTTATTGAAGATGAGAAGACATCCTATCCTTTGATTATATTAGAAAATCCTAGCATGATCTGATACCAATTTTGTGAAAATATCGAGCTTAACTAGCACACAATCACATACAAAACAAATAGAGAAGAAAAATAACACAAAAATTTAACAAGGTTCATGTAACCCTAATGCTCCAATGAGAAGTAGATAGGTTTTTTCACTATAAAAGAGAAGAAATGTAAATACTTTTGACTCTCCAACTATAATCCCTATATATAGACCCCAAGTAGTCACAAACCTATAAGAGGATAGTTCTCCCAAACCTACAAAAATAATATATTTTTTCTCAAATCTATCAGGTCAATGAATTTTCTAGACCAATATGGATTATGAATTTCCTAAATATACAAGGGAAAATTTAAGACATAATTTTTTTTTTCTTGACTTGAATTCTCTTCATTAATAGGAATAATGTCTCTCTACCTTGCCCTCAGCCCTTGAAAGGGGTCCACTGAGTACTATATATATCAATTAAATATAGACAATTTCAAAATTATTAGTTGAGATTATTTTGGTCATCATATCTACCAAATTATCATGTGTATACACATTTTTTACATCAACATTCCTTTTTCAACCTACTATCTTTTGTCCATTTGACAAAAAAACAAACTTCCATGTTTGTTTTTTATGAAGTGGCTAAATCTCTTCACCTATAGAACCACTCAATTGATCCATTTTTAATTATCAATAGCATCCTTATAGCTTTTAAGCTTAAGCATGTCAATGATTTCTGCAACTGACAAAGTAAATTTCACAAAATTTACATATCCAAGAATATTCGCATCAACTATGTTTGTAAATCTTTTTGGTTGGTCAATCACTCCCTTCTCTTTGTTTGTTGCAATGTTATATGATTGTTATTATATGAGTGTATCAGTACTATCATCTTGACTAGGGTTTTGCACCACATCCACTTCCGAACTACTGGACTGAGCTAGTGGAGATTTAATTTTTAACTCTATGTGGTTATTGACATCAAAATTTGTTTCTACCATTATCTTTTCTCTCTTACTAATCAATAAGAGAGATTTATTGGATGTCACATGCATAATAATAATTAACCGTGGAGTCTTTTGAATGTGTATCATAACTTGTAACTTTACACTCTAATTGCATATTCTAGAAACATGCACTTCTTTATCCTAGGTATAAGTTTGTCATCCCTCACATGAACATACAAAACTATCAAATATCCTTCAATTTGAATAATTAGCAAGCAAACTGGTTCATACCTCAAAAGGATTTTTGAGCGCAATAGCAATAGATGGAGATTTATTGACCAAATAACAATTGCTTCAGCCTAAAAATCCTTACTAACACATGAGTGTGAAAGAATGATCCGTACCCTATTACAAATTGTTATGCTCATATATTCAGACAACCCATTTTATTGTGTGTTCCAACTTAAGTATGGTATCTCACTATTCCTTCTTTGTTGTAGAAATTATTAAACTCTAAATAGTAAAATTCAAACCCATTTCTTGTCTGAAGACGCTTAACTTTTCTTTCATTTTGCCTCTCAGCCATCATCTTCCATTTAATAAATGTCAGAAATGTCTCATCTTTTATTTTTATAAAATACACTTAGGTAAATATTGAGTAATCGTCAATCAAAGTCATATAGTACCAGGCACTGCTCTTTAAGGAAACTTTGTTTAGACCCCGCATGTTTGAATATATATAATCTAGTTGGTCTTAGGTTTTGTGCTCTGCCTTCTAGCTAAACTTCACTCTTGTTTGCATACTAAATAATGCCTTTTGAATTTTTGTTCCTTCTAGCTGAACTTCACTGTTGTTTACTTACAAAACACACAATGCTTTTTAAATTTTTGTACCCATCTAGAAAATTATGTTTTCTCAACAAAGAGAATTTCTTGTCATTCATATAACCAAGTCCCAATTATCACAAGACTGATACAAATTACTTTTTTAGAAGCTACAACTGCTTCTCTTTTAACTACAGTGGCTGAAAGCTAATACAATCTAGAATGCATCTTACTCTCTATGCGTATCATGTATCCTTTAGACACTTTAAATGTCCTATATCTAAGTGAAATTTATATCCTTGATCATCCAAATTTGAAAGAGAAATCAAGTTTCTCTTCTTTCAAAAAGCATGTCAACTTTTAATGATTCTGATAATGTTATTGAACAGTCTTCATCTGATGTTAGCAATCCCCTCTATAATTAATGGATTATTATCTCTCAGGTAGAAAGTTTCACTCCTCTTCTTGTAAGCTAAAAATCAATTCTTGTGTTGATACATGTAAAAAAATTGCACGAAAATCAAGAATTATGCATATGACTAAACTCATGACAGAAACTTCTCCTACATAGCTACTGTCATCAGAATTGTTGCTAGTGTCAACAATATTTGTAGAATTATCAATTTTATGCTTCTCTTTTTCTCCTATGGCTATTGATAATCTCTTTTACAGTGACTCTACTCCCCACACTCATAGTAGTTCTACTTTCTTACTCTAGACTTTGATTTGTCATTGGACTTTTTTTTACTAAAGTCCTCATGTTATATTTTTTCCCCTACTCACTAGACTCTCGCCCATAGTTCCGCTCTTTGAAAAGATCTTCTTCAACTCTTTAGATATTAGTGTATTACTAACATCATATAGTGAAATACCGTCTTTCTCATATAGTAACTCATCAGCAAAAATATCATAAGACAGTGGTAAAGACATATCATGATTATGGCTTGATCATTACTCCCAATATTGATATTCACATTCTTTATGTTCATTATGATTGTCTTGAACTAATCAAGGTGAGTTTTAGCCCGTGTACCTTCGTTCATACAGAGATTGTATAAACTCTTTATTAGGTAAAGGTAGTTTGTTAGCAATTTCTTATACTACAGATTTTTCAACTTCTTCCATGTCGTTGCTGTAGATTTTTCTTCAATAATTTCCTGAAGGACGCTATCTATAATGCTCATGAAGATCACTTTCAAAACCCTCTGATTCAGATATGCCTTCTACGACTCTTTCATCTCTTCGGGATAACCTTCTCAATTAGTTTTCCATGACCCTTGTACATCAAGAAACATGTCTTTCTAATCTTCAGCAGAGTGAAGTTAGATACTCCATTAAAGTTCTCTACTTCATACTTTATTGAAGATGAAGAAGACATCTTAGTCCTTGTTTCATGACCCAAATCTATAACTTAGGTCGTGAAAGAATACCTAAAAGTTTCATGAGGTGAACCCTCTAAGCTTAGTATGTGAATAATTAAAAGATAAGGAAGTATTATACTCAAATTCTCATAATATAAAGATAAGTGCAGAAGTAAGGTGCAAAAATTGAATCTGACCATAAACCGCATAATGGGTCTAAGTCATGGAACTACTAGTCATAATACAAACGTACGAGATATAGATCAGAGTACTACTAAGTCAACTAAAGAAGAAAAGGTTGCCATAACCTAATGGTGGCTTACCTTGGCTAACTGGAATGAAGAAAGATGAAATAATCAGATATCAGCTACCTGGTTGTCGTTCACAACATCTGTACACAGGCAAACATCAATAAGCCTGAACCTAAAAGACTCAACAAGACCAACACTCTCTCAGCTTACCTCTGGAGCAAGTCTTAGAAATCACTGATAATATTTAAAAATAATTAAATAGTACAAGTTGTGGCATATAAACTATTTTCGTAAATCAAGTTTGTTCAGTAGTCGAAAGCTTATTAATCTTAATAATTATATACAGTTACTAAAGGTATTATGAAATACACTGAAGCTATGCTCATAGGACATCGTATGTATTTTCTCATGTCTTATGCCGTATTTCACAGTGGAAATTACTTACGACAATCTACCCAATTCACTTATAACTCTGGCATCTACATTCGATCAAATATAATGGGACCTGACGGAGTATGTCCCTCTGAAGATTTATGATAAAGTAGAATAAATGTCTGATCAATATAAGGTCAAACTTTACATCTATATCAAGTATATATTAAAATAAAATTATGCTAAAGGGCACAAACGATCATTACTTTAGACACTTGAAAATTATCCAATAAGATCATGCCTGCCCACTCACACAAATTAAATTGTTTTAAATGCATATATACAATATGAATCATATGTTTTTTATGAAAAATAAGTAATCTAAGAATTTAAGCCTCACTTTCCATATAAATGGTGTGCAACCTCTCTTGAAATGTCAAATTTTCTTCAAACGACCTCTAATAGCCTCAATCTATTTAATTAATAATATAAATAATGGATCCACATAAGTCTAGAAAAAATAATTCCATAATTTTAGACCATCTCAGGGCCAAATTCACTCTTGATCGATTCACCCACCCCTGGGGTCAACGTCCAAAAAATATAGCTAATTACATGAACATATTACCATAAGTCATGGAGTCTAAATCTATAGTTCAGTTTCAATTTTTATGTCAATTGATGGGTCAAATCTCAATTTTCTACATTTCAAGCTTAGGGCTAAATCTCAAATAATAAATTTAAAAATAAGAATATATCCAAAAATCACAACCTACACATGATATTCAAAATATATATCCTATATATCAATTGTTAAATCAAAAGAGATAATAACATTGAAATAAAATTCGTTAATACCTTGATTTTGATTTATGAAGTTTTCACGTAAAAAAGTTGGCTTTTCGATTAACTACTGGGCATTCAACATTGAAATTTATAAGATATCAACACCTTAAGCACTGATTACAGGACACAAAAAGAGTAATAAATAAGTATCTCTCATAAGGTTTCCTTAGGTGTCGCCGCCGTACATATTCCAAAACCCCTCATTTGAATATATTTTCTTCTATTCATAAATCAAAAGCAAATTACCTTATGTCTTTACCCTAGGACTCTCACGTGGCCAACAAAAAAAGTGGTAGGCCTAGCCCAATTATTTTCTCTTAGATATTATCCGACCACTTCAATACCCAATTTCTATCTAAAACTCTAAATTTGACCCACTAACCACTTAATTAATCTCCCATCTTTCATATAATATCATATAAATAATATTTTTAAGAATAAATAAAAATATAAATACATATATATTACTTGAATATATATGTATTAGAGGGAGGTGATTAGACATGACATGGAGCAGTTACAGCTTACCAAGGATATAACCCTATATAGGAAGGTGTGTGTCATGACCCATCTACCCAGATCATGCGGGCACCTACTCTAAACAACCTACACAGGAGAACCCTTACCATCCAATTGTTAAATTTGTGGAAGTCATAAAAGAAACCATTAGACCTCCCAATTATTACAAAACTGGTTACAATTCTTTGAATACAACATAAATACGCCACCCCGAAGATCTAGTCTAAACAGGTACAAGAGCTACTACAAGGAAATTTAGAAATACACAAAACTTAGCTTCCACCATGAGAGACAAAGGATAAAAGATGCTGGAAATCTCTACCGCATCAATATGAAACATCAACTAATCCTGCAACTAAACTATACCCCAGAAAAGGGTATAGCAAACGTAGTATCAGTACAAACAACACGTATCGGTAAGCATCATCGGCTGGCCTGAATTAAATTACATAAATACCACATAAATATCCAGAAAGAAAAACATGCACTTTAAGAGTTCTTATTAGTCAAACAACCTTCTTCCTATTAATTCTTTATCTCCCTTATCTTTTGCCAATCTCTCTAATCCGTAAGTCAATTTTCATACCACATTCAACTCTAATGCAAAGGACAAACTATTAAATCTTGGGTGGAAATTTCATTTACCTATTTCTTTCTATATGTAATCTATTATTGACAATCCCATCCCAACTTCTTTCACTATAAAAGACCACAATATTCTAGATTCATTACTTGTATTAAACAACAGAAAGAAACAAACATGTCTTTGATGTAGCTCTTATTCCTTGTAGGTTTATAACACGCTAGACTAGCTAAGAATGGTATTCTATCTTTCTCTTTTTGTTGTTCGACTCGATAGAATTGTTTAGAATCCTCTCATAGCTTCCTCTTTCCATAAATATGAAGACTATAAAACGTCGATCAGAGAGAAGGGTTGTCCTAAGAATATAGAAGTAGTTAAGGGCTTGACTAAGTAGTAGATATGGGATTGAGGGGTGTAAGAGTAGGGTTGTATACTAGAGGTAATTCTATACTCCATTCTTCCTTCTGGCTTCCTTTCTATTCTCACTCTTATCCAACTGATTAATGCAATTGGAGTAGAATCGCTTTTCCTTACTAGGGTTAGGAATTCGTAATTCTTCAAGAAGACGAGATTAACCCTAATCAAAAGAAAGCATCTTATCGAGAGACAGATTATAACAAAAATGACTCATTAGGATAGCTGGAAGCAAGGAACATTTTTTACGGCTAAAACCAACATGGAAGTACTGAAAAAACTCATATAAGCAAAAAATCTAAAATAGCCTTGATCATGAGTCGTATAATTATCACTATAAATAAGAACCATAATCCCAACAGTAGTGATTATTATTGACATAATGGAAGTAAGTGGGTCGATCAAGTATTCGAAGTCTAAAGAAAAATCAGTATTGATGATCCAAGACCATACATATTGATAAAAAGAACTGCCACTACCTTTCAACAATTTCATCACCTCCAGCCATGTATTTAACACTTGCTTAATTATGAACTCAACTGTCACGATCCAAATTATCGGATCATAAGGGCATCTATTCTAATCCACTTAGATAGGAGAACCCTTTACTGTCTTTTCAACAAGATATGCAGAAGTCTAAAAATAAGTAACAAAATACCCAAGTCCTTATTACAACAGATTTTACAACATATATAAATGCAGAATGAAACTACCCGAGGACCTAGCCTAAAGAGGTACAAGAGCTTCTAAATTAAGAAAGATAATACTAGACACAACTTCCACCATGAATGAGAGGAGTAGAAGCTGATGGAGATCACTATCCATATCACCTGAGAAACATCAACTGATCCTGCAACTAAACTATACCCTAAAAAGGGTATAGCAATAGTAGTATCAATACATACAACACGTAGTAGTAGGTATCATCGGACGATCAGGGTTAGACCATGTAAAAAAAATATAGAAATCACAGAAAGGAAGCATGACAACTTATATACAATATAATCCACATAACTTTCATCCACTTGTGTTACTTAAGAGTATACCATTCTTGTTCCTGCTGACTTAGTTATATCTAATCCATTGCTGGTAGTCAATATATAGCATTGATGTTCCCTTTATACCTTTCACACTTAATCTCACTAATCATACATCACCCTTCACATTAAATGTCATCCATCATAACTCTTCCTTGCTTAATCCCAACAGTTATTATAAGACAATTTGTTTTGATTAACCTTAATAAAAAATAAGCACAATAACCATAACCTTGTAACAAGTACAACCATGACTCAACAATAATATCCAAGTCAACAATCCATAACTCTAACAATATTCATAACTCAATTCAAACATGGGAATAACAACAACAAATATGCTTAATATTTGTCAATTTAACTCGGATCAACTCAAGGATCCATAAATAAAAAATAATGGAAATCAACATACATTCTGGATTTACATGAGAAACCTTTTAGCAATTAAGCACATAGACCCAGTTCTCTCATGGAACCAATGTAAACAGCAACAATAACAGTAATCATAAACTCGGTCCACTCAAGGAACCGTCACACTCATAAATACCTTGTACGCACATGCTAGGGGTCTTATAGTTGTCCACTAGCCATGACCAGCAGGGGATGATATCTTATCCATATACTGTACCGGCGTGGTACCCGAGCCAATCAGTGAATTGTATCAACCAATCCCGTGAAAATGTCCGAATATCGGTACATCCCTCAATAATAACCGATATCACAACAATCACAACCACAATGAAAATAAACAATCATACTTGTACAGTTAACAAGCCTTTAATATAACCTCATTATATGTGATTAACGCTTAGGATATCATTTAACAATTATATTCTTTAAGTATTCATTGCAACAATAGACAACCACCTAAATACTTGGTCAACTTGAGTTAATCAATTCATACAAACAACAATCATACTTTAACACACTAAATCACAAGTAGACATGAATCATTGGTTTCATCAATTAGCATGTCGGAAGATCGATTCCCGACTAATTCAAGTAACCATTATCAAGCCATATTCTTTAAATTCAAGTAGTCATTTTAGGTGCGTATGTTCAACCAAACGAAGTCTAAAATCTAGTAATTCATTCATTAATCCAATCCCCTTTTATTCATATCGAAATCGGGGATTCCGCTATTATCTAGCAACCCTTACATTTAAGTCATTACTAGGTTCAAAATCCTACTCCATTAACCAATCATTCAACACTATTCAACTTACAATCTAGTTTTAGTCGTACAACTTTATACCTTTTACTTTCTAACATCTATCCTATCTTGGCTTTAGTCTCTTAAGTTATGCGACCCCCTCTTATCATAATCCATTCTCATAACTATACTCCGGCAAGTATATTCCATGTTTCAAACACACATAATAACAAATTCACCCTTCTTAAGGTATTAAAGATGATTCATTAGGTTATAAGCTCCCATAATCTCCTTATCATCATCTATATTCACATAATTTACATTACAATCCATCATGGAGTCATACAAACATAAAACACCCATCAAGGATTCATACATTAACATAATAACACATATTTAGGCCCTTATTATATTAAATCCATGTCTTATCCATCCAAACTCTATGTCTACAGGCCCAAGCATGATTTCTCCAGTTAAATCTATATTATGGATACGATTACTAACCACAGTCTACTACTCATATACCTTAACCTACCTGGGTGCCAAGCTGCTGCAACAAATAAGCTGTACCATGGATGGTCTTCCTTCTTCTTCACATTTCCAAAGGCTAAATCATCTAATAAACAATAATTACAAGAGTAATTAATAAACTACTCTTCAAACAAAAACCTTGGTAATTCGAACCCACTAATTTTACCCTTATTCACGGCCTACAAATTTACGCGAGGGTCAATTAATCATCAAATTAGTTCTATCAAGCTTCCATTAGTGGAGTTTTAAAGCTAAAAGTCCCATCTTTATTAAATTCAAGGTCCCCAACTATCAACTTTCATGTTTTAGAACCACAATTTCATACTGGAAAAAGTTAATTCATAAACTAAAATCAATTCTACATGAAAATACGTATACCCATGATTTTCCCCACAATTTCATGAACCTAGGGTTCTAAACCATAAGAACTTCACCATAGATTCCCCATGCTAGTGATTCTAGAAGATAAACGGATTAATCAATGTTAAAAAGAAGTAAACATCTTACCTCAACGAAGGATTTCGACCCAAACCAAGAGAAAATAGCCCCCTTAGGGCTTAGGAATGAATTTTTGGATTTTGGAGGCTGAAACCCATCAAAATAAGGTTTTAAACTAATGTTACATTGCTATATCGATGTGTATGTCTCTATAGCCACGTTGGTATATCGACCTGAACTTGCTACGGTGCCCTCAACTTTTTAGCGCAGACAATCTTCAGTAAAATAGCCATAACTTTTTACTCAGGAAGCGGATTTATGAACGGTTGGTTGAGTTAGAAAGAAGACTCATAGATCTTTAATTTGGTGGGTATTTGGCCCCCTAACTCTTTATATTGTAGGAGAAATAACCGTTTGAATTTGACCCTAGTTTAAATTTAGCCCAAAGCTAAATCGGTAAGGACACTTTTAACTTAACTTTATGCTAGTGGTATTGTATGACCATAGTACATATCAAATGCACTCCCATACGAAAGAATTAATCCTAACACTTATGATGAATGAGAAGCACATGCCTTTACTGCAGATATTTTAAGTAACAGTGGAATCGATGGTTATAATAGATACCAATTTACCATCCTTTCGTTCCCGAACGGGCATTGTGTGAAGAGAAGCACGAGGTAGGAAATAGAAAGACACTACTTTCAAATTTGCTTATGCAGCACCTTACTTACCTACTCTCTATCATTTATCAACTAAATCGCCCCAAATCGCCCTTGCCCTTCCCCAAAATGGGTTTTTGAAATAATGAAACATTTAGGGAAAAATTCTGATAAAACAAAGATTTACCCCGCTATAGCGGCATACGAAACTATAGTGACATCGCTATAGCAGGACCTGCCGCTATAGCGACATTGATCGGTTTGATCGTCGCTATAGCGGGACTTTTTCTATTTTGGAGTACATCGTTATAGCGACTTAGGAGAGACAGAATATTGGGAATCCTCTTAGATTTTGCTTTTTCACAACACACCTTGAACCTATGATATTACGAACTAACCCCTTCACGTTAAACGCTATATCCAGAGTTCTACTAATCCAAACTCCATTCTGAAAGTTTATTTGGGATACTATGTCCCTCGTATATAATGAATAACCTTAATTTCATCAACCACTACATCTCGAGACATCAAATATCTCTAAACCATTCATTACCAGATTTTTGTCGAAACCCATGCTAGCCTGAGATTTTAGCAACTCTCATCCTAGGGAAACACTACTTGGGCACTTACACCCTAACCAATGCTATAGCAAATAAATCATTACCAAAAACTTACACGATGTTTTTCCCTCGGTACATCAACACCCAAGAATAGATCATCTAGAGTACAACCACTAACCAACACACCACTATGGGTTTCATTAACATATAGATTCTTCACTGCCACTTACATTAGTCTATTCTACCCTCAAGTAAGGATCATCAATCATAATCAAGATATCTCATTGCAAGCACCATAGCAATTCAATTATACCATTCCCAAGGGATACTATTAATCGATAATTATTGTAATATAATAAGCATATGAGCAATGTCAAACAATAATCAGTCAATGACAAGTCATCTTATTAATCAATACATGGGTGACTATTTCTACCAATAGACAACCATAATCATTATTTCACAAATACCGAGGAACTTGGTCCCACCATAATCTCATGATTTCCTCATAAACTACACATTATCATCACAATGCAAGTAGTTACTCAATCAACAGTAAAAATCACCAAGTCTAATAACGTCTGATGTTCAAATATATATGTTACCTCAAACAGACATCAATCATTTAACTTTCATGACAAGGGCTACTATATCCACCCTTTCATTTGCTTAATCGACAATTCCATTATCAATAAAGCTTCAAGTTATCACAAAATTCAAAACCAAAATAAATTTTACTTAAGTCACAATCATGAATTACCACAAAAATTTTCTTACCGTAATTCCCCTCATCAAGCAATAATAGCCCTTTGTCCATGGTACTTATTCACATACCAACCACTTGAAACATAAGTTTCCACAATCATATACCATTTTTCCCTTACCATTTTACCAATGATAAGACCATGCCTAGCATTTAGCATACCATTTTCCACTTAAATCACCTTTCACAATTTCCAGAATTCACACAAGTCAATCAACCACAACTAATATAAGCATCAAATTCACCAAACTTAAACACCAAATCAAAACTTCATGATACTACTAACAAGACAAGCAATAGACCTACTCAAATTCCTTCACACACCACAAAATGCACAACAACTTGCAATTCTTACCTATCACGATTCAAATTTAACCAAACAACTTAAAATTACAATTACATCTTATATTACACCAACAAAGTTACAACCAATCAATTTCATCATAATTCATATGACAATCATAAGTTCTAGCCCTTATAGATAGATACCAATTGGAAACATCTAGATTCCAATTGCAAACTCCTCAAGATGCCAATTGGAATCATCTAGATTCCAATTATGATTGTAGAGATACTAATTGAAATAGGGAGATACTAATTGAATTCAACCCATACAAGCAACTATACAAACTGTCCGAGAGGAAAGAAAGAAGTGTAATAATTTTCTAGAATGCCTCATAGCTTCCTGGAGATAAGATGTGGATTTCAACACACCAATCCGCAGGACTCTACTCAACATTTGCTCTTGTACTGGGAGACCAATAACCTAGGCTCTGATACCAAGTTGTCACGATCCAAATATAGAATCATAAGGGCACCTACTCTAATTCACCTAAATAGGAGAACCCCATACCATCCTTTCAACAAGATATGAGAAAGTCTAAAAATAAGTAACAAAATACCGAAGTCCTTATTAAAATAGATTTTACAACATATATAAATATGAAATGAAACTACCCGAGGACCTAGTCTAAAAAGGTACAAGAGCTTCTAAAGTTAGAAAGATAAGACAGGACACAACTTCCACCATGAATGAGAGGAGTAGAAACTATTGGAGATCACTATCCACATCACCTGAGAAACATCAACTGATCCTGCAACCAGACTATACCCCAAAAAGGGTATAGCAAGAGTAGTATTAGTACAAACAACACGTAGTGGTAATTATCATCGGCCAACCAGGGTTAGATTACATAAAAAAAATATAGAAATCACAAAAAGAAAGCATGACAACTTATATACAATTTAATCCACATCACTTTCATCCACTTATTTTACCTAAGAGTATACCATTCTTGTTCCTGCTAACTTAGTTATATCTAATCCATTGCTAGTAGACAATATATACCATTGATGTTCCCCTTATACCTTTCACACTTAATCTTACTAATCATACATCACCCTTCACATTAAATGTCATCCATCATAACTCTTACTTGCTTAATCCTAACCGTTGTTATAATATAATCTGTTTTGATTAACCTTAATAAAAAATGAGCACAATAACCATAACCTTGTAACAAGTACAACCATGACTCAACAACAATATCCAAGTCAACAATCCATGAGACTAACAATATTCATAGCTCAATTCAAACATGGGAATAACAACAACAAATATGCTTAACATTTGTCAATTTAACTCGGATCAACTCAAGGATCCATAAATAAACAATAATGGAAATCAACATACATTCTGGATTTACATGAGAAACCACCTTTAGCAATTAAGAACATAGACCCGATTCTCTCATGGAACCAATGTAAACAACAACAATAACAGTAATCATAAACTCAGTCCACTCAAGGAACCGTCACACTTATAAATACCTTGTACACATATGCTAGGGGTCCTATGGTTACCCACTAGCCATGACTAGCTAGGGAAGAGCTCTTATCAATGTACTGTACCGGTATGGTACCCGAGCCAACCAATGAATCATATCAACCAATCCCGTGAAAATGTCCAAATATCAGTACATCCTTCAATAATTACTGATATCACAACAATCACAACCACAATGAGAATAAGAAATCACACTTATAAAGTCAACAAGTCTTTAATATAACCTTATTATATGTTATTAACACTTAGGATATCATTTAACAATTATATTCTTTAAGTATTCATTGCAACAATAGACAACCACCAAAAATATTTGGTCAACTCGAGTTAATCAATTCATGTAAACAATAATCATACTTTAAAACACAAAATCACAAGTAGATATGAATCATTGGTTTCATCAATTAGCATGTCTGAAGACTAATACACAACTTATTCAAGTAAGCATTATCAAGCCATAATCATATTATTCAAGTAGTCATTTTAGGAGCGTACGTTCAACCAAACGGAGTCTAAAATCTAGTAATTCATTCATTAATCCAATCCCCCTTTATTCATACCAAAACTTGAGATTCCGCTATTATCTAGCAACCCTTACATTCAAGTCATTACTAGGTTCAAGACCCTACTCCATTAACCAATCATTCAACTCTATTCAACTTACAATCTAGTTTTAGTCGTACACCTTTATACCTTTTACTTTCTAATACCTAGCCTAACTTGACTTTAGGCTCTTAAGTTATGCCACCACCTCTTATCATAATCCATTCTCATAACTATACTCCGGCAAGCATATTCCATGTTCCAAACACACATAATAACTAGTTCACCCTTTTTAAGGTATTAAAGATGAGTTATTAGGTTATAAGCTCCCATAATCTCCTTATCATCATCTATATTCACATAATTCACATTACAATCTATCATGGAGTAATACAACCACAAAACACCTATCAAGGATTCATACATTAACATAATAACACATATTTAGGCCCTTATTATATTAAATCCAAGTCTTATCCATCCAAACTCTATGCCCACAAGCCTAAGCAGATTTCTCCCATCAAATCTATATTATGGATACGATTACAAACCACAGTCTACTAATCATAAACCATAACCTACCTGGGCACCAAGTTGATCCAACAAATAAGCTATACCATGGATGGTCTTCCTTCTTCTTCACGTTTTCAAAGGCTAAATCATCTAATAAACAACAATTACAAGAGTAATTAATAAACTACTCTTCAAACAAAAACCTTGGGAATGCAACTCCACTAATTTTACCCTTATTCACGGCCTACAAATTTAGCCAAGGGTCAATTAATCATCAAATTAGTTCTATCAAGCTCAACCCAACTCTATTAATGGAGTTTTAAAGCTAAAGGTCACACCTTTATTGAATTCAAGGTCCACAACTATCAACTTTGATGTTTTAGAACCATAATTTCATACTGGAAAAAGTTAATTCATCAAACTAAAATAAATTCTACGTGAAAATACGTATACCCATGGTTTTCCCCCATAATTTCATGAACCTAGTAAACCACAAGAATTTCACCATAGATTTCCCATCCTAGTAATTCTCGAAGATAAATGAATTAATTATTGTTAAAGAGAAAATCGCCCCTCTAGGGCTTAGAAATAAAAGTTTGGAGTTTGGGGGATGAAACCCATCAAAATAAGGTTCTAAACTACTGTTGCGTTGCTATATCAAAGTGCATGTTGATATAGTGACTTCATGTCACTATAGCGACCTGAACCTACTACGGCGCCCTCAACTTTTCATCACGGATAGTCTTCAGTAAAACGATCATAACTTTTTACTCAGAAAGCGAATTAAAGAACTTGTAGTTGTATTGGAAAGAAGACTAAGAGATATTTAATTTGAAGATTATTCAGACCCCTAAATCTTTATATTGTAGGAGAAATAATCGTTTGAAGTTGACCCTAGTTTAAACTTAGCCCAAAACTAAATCGGTAAGGACACTTTCAACTTAACTTTGTGCTAGGGGTATTGTATGACCTTAGTACATATCAAATGAACTCCCATACTAAAGAATTAATCCTAACACTTATGACGAATAAGAAGCACATGCTTTTACCATAGAAATTCTCAATAACGATGAAACCAGTCGTTACATCAACCATACATAACTATAATGATTTCCATCCCTTCATAACCAATCAATTAAGACTCTTAAGAAATAAAGCTTTGGGACTATCCATAATTTAGGGCAACACCCACATAATGTAACACATAGCCAACTATTACAAACAAGTATCACCACATGCAATTTAACAATTACCTGCACCTCTAGTATGTGTGTGTATATATATATAAATTTAGCCTTTTTAAGCAACACCCAAGAATTCAATCAAGTGTAAGTCAATATAGACGATATACCAAGCTAAGACCATGACTACCAACATTGACCAAGTCAACAAAATCGTGACTCCACAACAATGAGTTACACCTTGCCTAAAATACACAAGTATGTAAACATCAATAGATGATAAATATTTCCTTCACACTTTTAGCCCAGACCACTCAAGGATCTAATTTAAGAATCACAATAACCATTATAAGTATAAGAATTATAAACTCGGTCCACTCAAGGGACCGTAAAACTCACTAATACCTTGTACACACTTGCTAAGGGTCTTATAGTCACCCACTAGCCATGACCTATAGGAGACGAGCTCTGTACATGTACTAAAAGTCCCATACATCTAGTGCCTGCTAACCTTATATCAATCGATCCCGTGAAGAAGTCCAAATACTGGTACATCCCACAATAATGAGTATAAATCCTGTGAAGATGTTCAAATACCGATTCATCCCATAATAAGCAACAAATAGCACAACAATCATAACCACAATGAGAATAAACAACCACACTTATACAAGCAACAAGCCTTTGATATAACCTCATTATACGTGATTTGCACTTAGGATATAATTCAACAATTTACTTTCTTGAATGTACATTGGAACAAGTACACGAAGAAACAGTTAACATGCATATCTAAACCAAGTTAAGGTTTCAACTACATTTAACCATCTCCTACCAAGTCACATGCCATACTAACATTTTGTAAATCAATTAGGGTCTTATCTAGGACTTTTAATGTCTAGGGTACACACCCACACATTTGGTTCACACCTTAATACATCCACCTTCTATCTTAACCCTAAGTCATTACTGAGTCTACTTCCCCACCTAGCGTCCTCATTTAACTTATACCGGATTGCCACCCATCTATAATTTGGTCTTCATTAGATTCTATCTTAACTTTCGAGCATAAAACCATTATGATTATCCACATTTGGTTTAGAATTAACAACACTACACACCCGTTAATATCCACATATTTAATATTACACACAAAAATCAAGTTGTATTTAAACAAATCCAAAATTACTATTTTATCCATCCCAACACTATGCCTATAGGCATAAGCATGAAATCCCCTATCAATCTATGTCATGCATATATTTTCTCACCCAGGTCCATGCTACTCAATTAAACTTAGCCAAATTCCAAGCAACTGCTAAAGAGGTATGAATATGAAATGCTAACTCTGTGCCAGTGATTCCCAAAGTGAAATCCATAAGGAAATTATGATTTTTGCCCCATTCAAGCAAATTCCTTCCTCTCCATTGCTCTAAGGCCATGATAAAATCCTAGGAGATTTTTAGAAGTAAACCTCATCCTATTTGCAACTGAAAAGGAGAAGGGGAAATAATAAATTGAGGGTTGGTTTTTGGTCCCTGGTGTCCCGCTATAGCGGGATGACGTTAGCCCAACCAAAAATTTCAAATTCTAAAATTTTCAACTAAGTTTATATGTACTAGTTTGAGACCATATTTTACAAAAATCCCCATACCCCATGCCCTTGGATGAGATACCTTTAGTTATGATGGAACACATTGTTATAACAGATACCAATTTACCCATCGTTCGACCCCAAATAATCTCGATAGGAAAAGGAATGAATGAAACTCATTGGGACATTAATGCCCCTCCTCAATGATCACGTATATACAACACTCCCCTAAATCACTGAATTTCTACCACTGGCTCACTAGATTTTAACCGCACTCTATTACTACTCCTCTCCTTTCCTCAAATAATTTTTTGCACTTACGAGTCGCACGAGACTCATTGAACAAAAGTTTTTTGAGTACCCAAGGTAACCAGGGCATTACCAATATACTAGAAAGAAATAGAATTCAAAAATATAATGAATGATTCCTGAGATTGGATCTCGCTATAGCAGGAATATTCTCGCTATAGCGGGCTGCAGGCTGCTATAACGGGAGGGATCAGTTTTAAAAGTTGAGAAATGGGTTTCATTCCCATTTCTCACTTTTTACTCTCTTAAAATCCCCTCTCCTCCCCAATCACTTCGCTTCTGTCATAAAAAATAAGATAATTATCATTATAACTTCATATTTTTACTTTATTACTCGCAATATCATCAAGAATTTCACTTGAAATCATAGAAATAAAGTAGGTTTGGGGTTGGTTTTTGAAATGGAGATTATGGCTTGATTGGAACAAACTGTCGAAGCATGGTTTCTTCTTTTACGTTTACAATCCTTTATGGCATTTGGCGTAAGAATTACGGGATTCATGGATAAATGAGGCTTGAAATAGTGAGGAATGTGAAGGGTTGCTCTAGATTTTGTTTTGACAATTTGGGCATTTATTAGGAGTTTAAATACCTAAATTTTTGCATTTACTAGTCCTAGGACACTTCCCCAAATCTGGGATTAGAATGCCGAAAATGGGGCATTTTCTCAAAAGGCGCCATTGATGCACCTCTTGAGGATCGTGAACGATGAAGTTCGCTATAGCGGCTTCATCTCTCTATAGGGGGAATATTCCTACTTTAGGGTTTCGTGGTAGCGGGATGCAACCCGCTATAGCGGGAGGTAGGCAGGCAGTACCCTCCCAACTATTTTTCAAACTTATTCTTTTTCATAAATTGATATTCTTTTGATGCTCCCATGGGTTCTAACTTACCTTCGCACAATTTTTGCAGGTTTACTATTTCAATGGCCAGAAATTAAGAAAATGCCCCTGCCTTTGTAAGATTCCCTAATGAAAACTGTCACAAACAATTTCAAGACTATCAGATGATGGGGTCTTGTTATGAGAGAGGGATCTACATTAGGGGTATGGAAGCGGGCGTGCCAAAGTTCTACAACCTGCTCTAGGAGTTCTGTTGGATGTCGCTTGTCAAGGTTCCCCGAAAAAAGGTTGAGGGTTGGGTCAGGGAGTTCTTGCCAAAATCTCGACCGTGCTTTTGGATTAACCCAACCCCACTATCCATATTCAAGGAGAAGATGTACCTGTAGATGTTGCCACTATTAATGATATGCTCGGGGTGCCAAATATCTTCTATGTCGAGTACTTAGCTAAGGCTTGGGATGGATATGAAGTGGCTAAGGGACAGACTGATAATCGAGGAGGACAAGGACAAGGTCTACTGGCCTAGCACTGTTAGGAGCATCTATCTTACTGCTGATGCTTGGAGGTGGCTGAACTTGGTGACCTAGAGGATTCGTCCATCGGGCAACACTTTTGATATGACCTACCCTCGGGCATTAGTGATGGCTTATGCTAAGCGGGGGATACGACTGAATATGGGGGCACAGATTGTGATGGAGTAGCAGGACTTCTATCAGGGAAAAAAAAAGGCCCCTACTTCCCAGCCTAGCCTCTGAGTTGTGAAGGCGTGTAGGGGTGCCCAAGAAGGATGCTGACAAAGATGTAGATATGGACACAACCTTCCATCCCCTTAAAGTGAAGGGTGCCTCATCCAAAAATAACAAGAAAAAAAAATGGGTGAGGCCGAGAGCAGCCGGGCAACAGAGGAGGATAACGATGATGATGATGATGATGACGCTCCCTCTTCCTAGCCCTTGTTCTTCAGTAGCTACCTAGAGGAGGACCTGGCTACCGTGAAGAGGTTCATGGAGTAGGACCACTTGCCTCCCCAGGGTACAACCCTTTCCAGCTCCACAACCTCATTTCCCACTGCCCAGGACTATGTAACACTCCAAACAGAGCTCGATAAAGAGAATAAGAAGGCGCTCTCGGGACCACATGCTTTCCCGAATGTGAAAGACCGTTAAGGTCATTCAAGTGAGCTGTCCTTGACAAGGACTTTCCCAGCTAGAGCTGGAGAACTTGCATAAGTTCTCCTTCCTAAGTGACTTGGGAGGAAAAGGCCCCAACCCCGCTGCCCATGATGATGGCAGGGCATCCAGCTAGGTCCTTGGTGCCTATTGGCTTATCCCCCCTCCCTCCGCCTTTTTATTTATTGATACTAGATTTGGGTTGCCACCATTTGGGGGCATGTAACAAATAATCTTTCCTTTTTTTCCCCTTTATTTTACTGCACATGGATGCCTTTTTCTTAATAACTAGTGGTGAATGCATGCTCCTTACCTTATATTATGCAATTTCAATTGATCACGTGGTAGCTCGTAGCTTTTAAATAATGTTTGGATAGGTCGGAAATGTAAAGCAAAATAGGGGAAAATAGGGCAGGGATTCTGTTCCAGCCCATTTCGATATAGAAGCCTGCATGCCGCTAGCACAGCGCCGCTATAGTGGGAAAATTCCCGCTATAGTAGGCTCACTATAGCGGGGTTGTGCCTGCTATGGTGCCCTTACAGCAGTAGCCCAGAAATTTTCAATTTTCCTGTAATTCTTTTTCTCCCGTTCCTTTTCTCAACACTAAAAATTCAAAATCACAGCACGGTTTAATCACAATCACAAGATAGAACCCAAAAAATTAAAGAGAACAATCAATTAAGCATAACACCACCTTAATTCATGATTATATACCACAACAAAGATTCTTCCTTTACAATAATTCCTGCTATCATGCAACAATGGCCATTTTTATAGTGTTCTACATATCAATCGCTTGAGGCAAAAATTTTACAATCATATACCATTTTTACATGCATCAACACCCTAATTAGCATTTAGTATTAAGTTTCTAATTCAAACCACATAACACATAATTTTTCAACCAGCCACATATGATAATTACAACCACCTCATTCATCACGGATTTACAGTTATCCATACAATTACAATCTACACAATTATCAACTAAAAAGATTTCATTCACCAAATAAGCCATTTTAATATATCTCTAAACATGACATTGACAACTACTAATTGATTATCCAGAAGTTATACACAATCCTTAATGCCAGATACTAGTTGGGACCTTCCCAGTCCAAATTTTATTGTCGGTGTCATTCCAAATAGAGTCAAGTGACATTCATTTATCTTGTTGAGATATCAATTATAATTGAGAGATACCAATTGGACTCAACCCATGCAAACAATTATACGGATCACACGAGAGGAAAGAAAAAAGTGAAACAATTTCCTAGATTGCCTCATAGCTTTCCAGAGATTTAATGTGGATGTCAGCACACCAATCTACAATACTCTGCTCGACACTTGCGCTTGTAATGGGAGACCGATAACCTAGGGTCTAATACCAATTGTCACGACCCAGCTACCCAGATTTAGTGGGCACCTTTTGTAAACTATCTGGATAGGAAAACCCTTACCACCCAATTATTAAACATGCGAAAGCCATAAAAAAACCCATTAAACCTCTCAATTATTACAAAACTTGTTACGATTCTCTGAATACAACATAAATATACCATCCTGAAGATCTAGTATAAATAGGTACAAGAGCTACTACAAGGGAATTCAGAAATATACATAACTCAACTTCCACTATGTGAGACAAAGGATAGAAGCAACTGGAAATCTCTACCGCATCAATATGAAACATCAACTGATCCTGCAACTAGACAATACCCCAGAAAGGGTATAACAAGAGTAGTATCAGTACAAATAACACATACCGATAAGAATCATTAGCCGATCCGAATTAGATTACATAAACACCACATAAATATCCAAAAAGAAAAACATACACTTTAAGAGTTCTTATTAGTCAAACAACCTTATTCCCGTTATTCTCCCTTATGTTTTGCCAATCTCGCTAATCTGTAAGTTAAATTCCATACCACATTCAACTCTAATGCACTACCTTTCAACAATTTCATCACCTCTAGCCATGTATTTAATACTCACTTAGTTATGAACTCAACTATACATAACTATAATGATTTCCAACCCTTCGCAACCAATAAATTAAGACTCTTAAGAAATCAAGTTCTGGGACTATCCATAATTTAGGAAACACCCCCATAATGTAACACATAGCCAACTATTTACAAGAAAATACCATCATGTGCACTTTAACAATTACCTACCTCTAGTGTGTGTGTGTACATATATATATATATATATATATATATATATATATATATATATATATATTATTTAGACTTTTTCAAGAAACACCCAAGAATTCAATCAAGTGTAAGTCAATATAGACGATATACCAAGCCAAGACCATGACTACCAATATTGACCAAATCAACAAAACCATGACTCCACAACAATGAGTTACACCTTGCCTAAAATACAAAAGTAAGTAAACATCAATAAATGATAAATCTTTCCTTCACCCTTTTAGCTAGGACCACTCAAGGATCCAATTTAACAATCATAATAACCACAATAATCATAAACCCGGTACACTCAAGAGACTGTAAAACTCACTAATATCTTATATAAACATGCTAAGGGTCTTATGGTCGCCCACTAGCCATGACCTACAGGGGATGAGCTCTGTCCATGTACTAAAAGTCCTAGACATCTAGTGCCTGCCAAATACCGATACATCACACAATAATGAGTATAAATCCCATGAAGATGTCCAAATACTGGTACATCCCATAATAAATAACAAATATCACAATAATCACAACCATAATTAGAATAAACAAATATTAGATTCCATCATTGTTCTTATTATTCTCATGTTTTGATGATTGACAAACTTCATCACTGGAACCTGGTCCATGCCCGTCCTTTGTGATTTATGTTTCAGTGATTGCCTAACCTAGTCAAAGGACTAGTTATGTGAACTGGTGTCCCAGTACATACTTTTGTAGTTGCACACTTTTGTCTTATATGCCAGCAGTCCAGTACTCTCTGGACAGTGTCAGCACATTGGTAGGACAAATTCTGAGTGGTCCTTGGTAGTATCCACCAATGAGGAAGCTTCTCTCCCAATGCTGATCATATATATACATCATCCTTGATGAAAGAAGCTCAAGCTTTTACATAAATCTGAAAAGTATTTTTTCTTAAGCATAGGCCTCACCTCAGCTGATATTGCAAGACTCAACAACTTAGAAACTCCTTACTCATAGTAATACATGTTTTCATTTCTAGGTTGATTCAGGGTCTTATTTTATGGTCTTATAATTGTAAACTCACATATCATTCCAGAGAATCCAGTGAGTAGTTTTCGTTCAGCTTTTTGTTCAAATTGAGTTGTTTTCTTAGCTAGAGGTAACTAATAAAGTGCTCACATTAGAAGCGTTGTGAGGGTGTGTTGTAATAGATTTATTGGAAGATTGTAGGAATTAGGAGGTTAATTCTTAGGTTGTAATTAAAGGTTTCTCGGAGTTTAGTAAAGTGTTAGTGAAATCCTACTAGGGTAGGTGGTGGTTTTACTCCCTTGAGCAAGGAGGTTTTCATGTAAAATCCTTGTATCTTTTACCTTACTGCATTTTACTTTCAGTTCAAGTTATTATCTGTTCTTGGGATTGCTAGAAACCGGTACTCTATCAGGTTCCCTGTGTTGTGATGGACTATAGTAACTCTTCAACAACCACACTTGTACAAGAAACAAGCCTTTAATATAACCTCATTATACGTGATTTACACTTAGGATATCATTCAATAATTTACTTTCTTGAACATGCATTTTGACAAGCATACGAAGAAAACAGTTAACATGCACACATAAATCAAGTTGGGTTTTCAACTACATTTAACCATCACCTACCAAGTATCATGCCATACCAATATTCTGTATATCAATTGGGGGCTTAGCTAGGACATTCGATGTCTAGGATACAAAGCCACACATTGGGTTTGAACCTTTATACATCCATCTTCCATCTTAACCCTAAGTCATTACCAAGTGTACTTCTCCACCTAGCATCCCCATTTAACTTATACTGAGTTACCACCCATCTATAATTCAGTCTCCATTAGATTCTATCAGTACTTTCGAGCATAAAACCTTTATAATTATCCACATCTGGTTTAGCACTAAAAACACTATACACTCATTTATATCCAAACCTTCAATATTACACACAGAAATCAAGTTATATTTAAACAAATTCAGAATTACTATTTTTATCTATCCCAACACCGTGCTCGTAGGCCTAAGCATGGAATCTCCCGTCAATCTATAACATGCATATATTTTCTAACCCAGGTGTCATGAACGAAACGGATGTGAGTGGGACCCATCCCATTCTCCTGTGGGAGAACAAATTACCCCAGAAGCATTAATCAATACTTAGAGAAATATAGGCAACTAATCTATCAATAATTCGAGAAGAGATTAATTATCAAAAATAACTAGAAAAAATGAGGAACAGTACCAATACTCATCCCTAGGAACCGAAAGTCATGTGTACCAAAACTACTAAAGATTGTCAAGAAGGGGATGCAACCCCAAAACTAAAAGAAAGTGCAAAAGTACAAAACAAGGGACTATATCATCAAGAAGGATCCATAGTAAACTAGAAGACGCTGCTTGCCCTTGAATCTGAATCACACGCTAGATTCACAACTGAGGTCTCACAGGAGCCACTGGAATATGCACTGCACTCAGAAAAAGTAAAAGTAGGTGTAGTATCAATACACAAGGAAACAACGGTGTACTGGTAGGGTCATTTGGATAACCCAAGATGAGAATATGAACACTTAACTATAACACAGTACAATAAGTTAATACATGCTCACCCATACAATACCCTAATGCAATAATTAACACTTAAGCAAATTTAGCAACCTTAACAACAAGTTAAAAGATGTCCACAAGATATGTCAGTCAAGTCAAGTCAAGTCAAACTAAGTGTAACACCCCGTACATTTCCGAACCTAGTTGATTACTGTAACATTCTTGGAATTATTTAAACATGGGAGTTTTGAGGAATTATACATCAAATGTGATGGGCCAAATTAACCTTGTACAATTGGGCTCAATTTAAGGCCCAAAAAGACATAAAATACATGGCACAAATGAAGGAAATGACCCATTCTTGTGAGGCTAAGTCAATATATTAAGATTGGACCAAGTGTTTGGTTACAAAGAACCATTAGGGGACTATATAAGGTGGAAAAAAAATCAAATTTTATTCATTTGAGACACCCATGCCAATTCTAGAAATTTCTACAAGATTATTCTCTCAACTCAAACCCTAAGCCACCTTCCTCTTTGGACAATATCATCATTTTTCAAGCCTTGATAAGTGTTTATATTTATGGTTTAACATATTATACGCATGGAAGATGGTGTAGATCAGGACTCAGCATGGGAGAAGGGGGCGGAACTGCACACTTTCATGTTTAGAGCATTGTCCGAGTGAGTAGGCAGCGCCTACCAATTTTGGTTATGTTGGTGAAGTGTGAGAAGTTCATTATGTGTGAAACAATTTATGTTTGCTTAATCGGTGAAGGGTTTTGTCTTGTAAACTTGAAAGTAGACTTGTGGTCTTGAAGGAAGTGAATTTGATGGATTCAATATTGACATGTGATATGTGATTATAGCCTTAACTTGTTTTTTCCTTGTACATAATGTTTGGAATTGTTATTACGAAATTGGGCATGGAATTGGTGACGTATTGAAAGAAAAATGTAGTTTGGTGATGTTTATGTGTGTTGTGAAACCATGGATGTTAGTTGGAATTTAAGATGATCTAAAATATGTTAAGAGAAGGTTAGTTATTATCATGGACCATTTATTACAAAAAAAGACCTAAAAGAGACCCTTTTTGGCCGAAACGGGCACCTGCCCTCACAGACGAAGCACCTGCGGGCGCAGGTGACTTCGCAGGTGCCTCTGGATACTTCCAAAGGTCACCTTACGGTGCACCTCAGCCACCTGCAGGCGCAGGTGGCTTCGCAGGTCAGCCCAGAACCCCGAATTGATTGTTTTTGCATCCCTATGACCCCCCGAAACCCCTATACCTTTCATGGATGCAATTATCAACTTATGAATGACTTTAAGGGAGTAGTTTGAAGGTATTGTGAATGATATCAAGCATGGATTGTCTTTAATGTGTTGTTGTGAAAGGTGTTTATGCGACGTAGCGATGTAAATGTTACATTGTATTGAAGGGGAAGTGTAAAGTATAACCTTGGTGCGAAATGCTATTGGTTAATGATATCTTGGGTGATGTGTGGCATGTTTTGGTAGCGTAATGCAGTAAATGGTATTGTAAGAAGTTGAAATGACGTTATACGGCAGTCACGTAGCTAATTGTCATGTTATGTAATTGTAATGACGTTAGAGGTTAACATGAGCTCTGTTATTTACTTGTGTGTAGAGTAAAACGTAAAGAAAGAGCTGGATTATTGTATTTACCAATAGGACTGTATATTCATATTGGGAAGATAAGGTATGTAAGGTTACTCTTTTCGTATCCTTCTGCAGCATATAGTGTTCACATTGTCATGGTACTTGTTCTATTCCGAAATATTCTAAGGTATCCCATTTCTGGTTATTGAATAATGTTACTCACATTTGCTTTATTCATTGATCAATTTTGATTCACATGACTCATGTTCATTGGCTAATATTTCAAAGTTCCAATAATGTTATGTTTCAAAGTTTCAATAATGTTATGTTCCAAAGTTCAAATAATGTACAATCACCAATGTATAAATCTCATAGAAGTAAAGAAATGAAGTAAAGAATTGAAGTAATGTATAAGTGGTTGAGAATGGGTGGTAGCTTTGGGAGCAAAAGCCTAGCTCAAGCCGATCCCGAATGAAGATTGAGTACGGGTGGTAGCCTAAGGGGCGAAATCCTAGCTTAATGCCGATCCCAAATGGTTGTTGAGCACGGGTGGTAGCCTAAGGGGAAAAAGCCTAGCTTAAATCCGATCCCGAATAATTCTTGGACATGGGTGGTAGCCTAAGGGGTGAAAGCCTAGCTTATAGCCGATCCCGATTATTATGTTATTTTCCCACTGATCAGTAGGGCCCGGGCATTATTATTATTATTATGATTGATGATTAATGAAGTACTTACATACTCAGTACATTCTTTGTACTGACCTCCCTTGGGGGGGGGGGGCTTACCTTACTTGTTGCAGGCACAGGTGCTAGTAAACCTCCACAATAGGTTGCAGATCATTTCCGGATCGTTGGTGAGCTCCAGTTACTTCGGGGCTTTCCGAGTCATTATGCACATTTGTTTGATATTGTACATGAGTATAGAGCGGGGGGTGTTGTCACGACTCTAAGGTTGTTATGGTTATGTATCTGTAGAGGCTTTGTAGACTTATGTGGGAGAATGATGGTAAGAGATGTGTGTCCATTTTGACGTGATGGCCCTAACGACCAAGTTTTATATATATATAGCACATGTTTCCATAACTTCCGCTATTAGCATCTAGTATGTATACGTGATGATGATGTTTCTCGAATGACATGCATATGAATGGACATGAGCAAAGATTGGTTCTCTCTGGCCTTATCGGCTTCGGGTGCTAGTCTGCCTCAATGGGATTTGGGGCGTGACAAAAGTGGTATCAGAGCGGGTCATCCTCAGGGTGTCTACAATGCCGTGTCTGCATAGAATCTTACTTATGGATGTGTAGCGCACCACATTCATAAGTAGGAGGCTACGTGACATTTAGGAGTTGTTTCTTTTCTTCATTTCTTAGATCGTGCAGTTGAGCCAAAGTTGTAGGTGGAATCATATCTGACCAGTGACGTTGATTTTATTTTGTATAGTAAAATGCCAATTACAAGACGAGGTAGGGGCAAAGGTAAGGAGGTAGACATGTTTACCGGAGAAGGAACTGGTAAATCACCACCTGACCAAGCTAGTCAATGTGGGACTGAACCTGAGTCCCCAGAACCACCTATTAATATTACGAAGCAGGAGTTACAGGATTTGAGAAATGCGGTGCAAATATTAACTCAGATAGTTGTTTTACAGAGTCAAGGATGAGTTGGTCCAACGACAAGCGATGATGGTGCGGCTAGAGTAGCTAGCCGGCAGACACAGGATTTTCTGAAATTGGATCTTCCTACATTTATCGGATCAGATCTTAATGAAGATCCGCAAAACTTTATAGACCAAATTCAAAGGGTTCTAGATGTTATGCATGTGACTGGTGTAGAAACAGTGGAGCTTGCAGCATATAGATTGAAAGGAGAGGCTATATTATGGTACGAAGATTGGAAACGATCCAGGGGTATCGGTGCACTCCCATCTAGTTGGGAGGAATTCAAAGCGGCATTCATTGATCACTATCTTCCGTATGAGGTCCGAGAGGCTTGTACGAATCAGTTTTTAAATCTTCGTCAAGGAAATATGAGCGTCAGGGAGTACAGTCTTCGATTTAATTCTTTGGATAGATACACTCCTAATATGGTAGCTACTATGGCCGATAGAGTTCATCGGTATGTAGACAGATTGGAGCCGTATTTGGTGAGAGACTGTACTATTGCTGCGTTAAATAAAGATATGGATATAGCCAGAATACAAGCCTTTGCGCAAAAAATGAAGGATCAAAGGCAAAGGAGAAAGATACAAGAATCTGAAGGGGGGCCATCAAAGAGGGAGAGATCGGTGGGATAGTCCATAGCAAGCCAAGAAGAACTTAGGCCTCTAATTTTTCATAGACCGCCTAGACCATCATTTTGTTATTCCACGGCAGATACTCAATCTCAATTTTGAGGGTCTAGAGGCAGTCAAGCAGGGCAAAGTAGTGGGATTCAAGGTTCACAGGCACTAGGGAGTTCTCGACAGTCATGTCTGCACTGCAAAAGGCGTCACTTAGGTGAATGTCGGTTTGGGACAAATACTTATTTTTGGTGCGGTACGTCGGGACACATGATGAGAGAATGCCCATGGAGAGGCTTGGGTAGTGGGGCACGAACTACGGGATTAGCCATTGCATCCCCCTCGTCAAGTGTACAGCCTACGGGGCATGGCAGAGGTGCTAGAGGAGTAGCTAGTTCTGGTGGAATTCAAAATCGTACCTATGCCTTAGCGGATCGACAGAATTTGGGGACTTCTCCTGCTGTATTGACAGGTATATTATCCATATTTTTATATCATGTATATGTATTGATTGATTCGGGTTTTACCCTATCATATGTTACTTCATCGATTGTTGACCAATTCGAAGGAACACCAGAATTACTAGTTACGCCATTTGAAGTCCTTACACCAGTGGGTGAATATATTCTAATTAAAAGAATATACCGCAATTGTATAGTAACTATTTTGGTTGATCTTATTGAGTTGGAAATGGTGGATCCTGATAATTATAATGAGTATGGATTGGTTGGCTTCTTGTTATGCCACGGCAAAGTGCCAAGCTAAGAAGTTACGTTTTTCAGTTTCTACAAAAGAATGTTCTTGAATAGAAGGGTAATGTTGGAGCACCGAGAGGTTAAGTTATTTCCTATCTTAAGGCAAGAAAAATGATACCCAAAGGGTACATATATCACTTAGTAAGAGTGAAATATACTAATGTGAAATCACCAACTCTGTAATCAGTTCCAATATTAAATGAATTCCTTGATGTGTTTCCTGAAGATCTTCTAGGTTTACTCAGCCTATCTCTAGTTCTACGTATAGAATGGCTCCAGCAGAGCTACGGAAATGAAAACGTGTAATTAAAATACTTGTTCGACAAGGTATACATAAGACTTAGTATGTCCCCGTAGGGTGCACCAGTGTTAATTGTACAGACGAAAGATGGCACGTTGAGAATGTGTATTAATTGTCGGCAATGGAATAAAGCATCAGTTACGATTAAATACCCCCTCCCTAGAATTGGTGAATTGGTTGACCAATTACAGGGTGCCAAATGTTCCTTAACAGATTAACTTAAAAATTGGGTTGTCATCAAGTAAGGGTTAGAGGAAAGGATATACCCAAGACAGTTTTCCGAACACGGTATAGTCATTATGAAGTTTTAAGCTTATGTCATTTGGGCTAACAAATGCACCAGTAGTTTTTATGATTTGATGAATAGAATGTTCAAGCCATTCTTAGACAAGTTCGTGACAAAGTTTACAGATGTTATTGTGGTTTACTCAAGATCACAAGGGACCCATGCTAACTAGTTACGGCAAATGTCATAGATTCTTTGTGATCGTAAGATATAGACACAGTTCTCTAAGTGTGAATTTTAGGTAAAATCCGTAGCATTCTTGGGTCACATGGTATCAGATGAAGGAATAAGGGTTAATATACCAAAGATAGAAGCCATGAATAATTGGCTAAAACCTACAACGCCTACAGAGATTCGTAGTTTTCTTGGGTTGGCTGGCTAGTACAGAAAGGTTGTTGGCGATTTTATCTTCCATTTCAATACCCTTAACAAGTTAACACAAAACAACCATGTTTCAATGAAATGATGCATGTGAGAAGAGTTTCCAAGAGCTGAAAGATAAATTAACTTCTACACCTGTATTTGTACTTCCCGAAGGCACAGAAGGGTATGCAGTATATTGTGATGCTTCAGAAGTCGGCTTAGGATGTGTATTGATGTAACACGGTCATGTGATAGTTTATGCTTCAAGACGATTGTGTCCATATGACTAAAGAACCAGCCAACACATGATCTTGAGTTAGCAGTCGTGATATTTGCTTTAAAATATGGTGCCACTATCTATGGGGTCACATTGATATATAGACTAATCATGAGAGTTTGCGGTATGTTTTTAAGCAGAAGGACCTACTTTTGAGACAACGAAGGTGGTTGAGACTACTAAGAGCTTAGAATATTGATATCTTATACCATCTGAGAAAAGTAAATGTGGTAGTCGATGTGTTAAGTCGCAAAGTGTTGGGAAGCATTGATGGTCAACTTATGAAAAGGCAAGGTATTATTAAAGATCTACGTTAATTAGACAACTTGGGGGTTCGTCTTCTTGAAATTCCAAAATGAAAGCGTTATAGTATAAAATACAGCAGAGTCTTCGCTTGTAGCTACGGTGAAGAAAAAGTAATATGCAAATCCTATGTTATTTCAGTTGGAAAAGAATGTACAGTAAAGTTCGACAAAGATGTTTAAGATCACATAAGGGGGAAGTACTTCAATGCCAAGGTAGATTTTATGTATCGGATATATATATATGAGCTAAGGAAATGAATTATAGCAAAAACACATTATTCACGGTATTCTATTTATTCGGGAGCAATCAATATGTACCATGGTTTGGAAGCGACGTATTGATAAGATTACATGAAAAGAACATTGCAAAATTTCTAATTCAGTGACCGAAGTAGCAACAAGTAAAGGTAAAGTGTTTGAAATTTGAATGTTATAGGCTATGTAGAGATTTTTCCAGTTTGAAACGGAACATGATTAACATGGATTTTATCACAAGTTTGCCTCATACACTTTGGAAATTTGATTCCATATGGGTCATAGTTGACAGGCTTACCAAGTTAACACATTTGTGGAAATTTTTTCCAGAAGAGATTGGGAACCCAAGTGAATGTAAGTATGGCTTTTCATCTTCAGACAAATAGACAAGCAAACCGTACTATTTAAACATGGAAAGTTAGTCCTATGTAGCGTACCTTATAAGATTGTTCGAAGATGTGGTCAATTCGCATATAGAGATACACCAAAAATTCTCCACAGTTCATTCAGTAGTTCATTTGCGATGCTTTGAGAGTGTATAGGAGATCTATCTCGGATTGCTTCCAGTGAAGATGTACAAGTTATGGAGAATCTCACCTATGAGGAGGTACCGATTGCTAATCTAGATAATCAATAAGTAGACTAGGTTACATGGGAAGCCGAAGAAAGAATGAAAGCAAAGTACCCATATTTGTTTCAAACTGAAGAATGTATTTAGACTTACATTTATTGGATTGAGTACTGTCATTAACATTCGAGGACGAATGTTTCTAAGGGGGAAAGGATGTAACACCCCGTAAATTTCTGAACCTAGTTGATTACTGTAACATTCATGGAATTATTTAAACATGGGAGTTTTGAGGAATTATACATCAAATATGATGTGCCAAATTAACCTTGTACAATTGGGCTCAATTTAAGGCCCCAAAAGACATAAAATACATGGCCCAAATAAAGGAAATGACCCATTCTTGTGAGACTAAGTCAATATATTAGGATTGGACCAAGTGTTTGGTTACAAAGCACCATTAGGGGATTATATAAGGTGGCAAAAAATCAGATTTTATTCATTTGAGACACCCATGCCAATTCTAGAAATTTCTACAAGATTATTCTCTCAACTCAAACCCTAAGCCACCTTCCTCTTTGGACAAGATCATCATTTTTCAAGCCTTGTTAAGTGTTTATATTTATGGTTTAACATATTATACGCATGGAAGATGGTGTAGATCATGTTGGTTATGTTGGTGAAGTGTGAGAAGTTCACTATGTGTGAAACAATTTATGTTTGCTTAATCGGTGAAGGGTTTTGTCTTGTAAACTTGAAAGTAGACTTGTGGTCTTGAAGGAAGTGAATTTGATGGATTAAATATTAACATGTGATATGTGATTATAGCCTTAACTTGTTTTATCCTTGTACATAATGTTTGGAATTGTTATTACGAAATTGGGCATGGAATTGGTGACGTATTGAAAGAAAAATATAGTTTGGTGATGTTTATGTGCGTTGTGAAACCATGGCTGTTAGTTGGAATTTAAGATGATCTAAAATATGTTAATAGAAGGTTATTTATTATCATGGACCATTTATTACAAAAAAAGACCCAAAAGAGATCCTTTTTGGCGAAACGGGCACCCGCCCTCGCAGACGAAGCACCTGCGGGCGCAGGTGACTTCGCAGGTGCCTCTGGCTACTGTCAAAGATCACCTGCGGGAGCCCCTCAGCCACCTGTAGGATCAGGTGGCTTTCCAGGTCAGCCCAAAACCCCGAATTGATTGTTTTTGCATCCCTTTGACCCCCCAAAACCGCTATACCCTTCATGGATGTAATTATCAACTTATGAATGGCTTTAAGGGAGTAGTTTGAAGGTATTGTGAATGATATCAAGGATGGATTGTCTTTAATGTGTTGTTGTGAAAGGTGTTTATGTGACGTAGCGATGTAAATGTGACATTGTATTGAAGGGGAAGTGTAAAGTATAACCTTGGTGCGAAATGCTATTGGTTTATGATATCTTGGGTGATGTGTGACATGTTTTGGTATTGTTGGTAGCGTAATGAAGTAAATGGTATTGTAAGAAGGTGAAATGACGTTATACGGCAGTCATGTAGCTAATTGTCATGTTATGTACCTGTAATGACGTTAGAGGTTAACATGAGCTCTGTTATGTACTTGTGTGTAGAGTAAAACGTAAAGAAAGAGATGGATTGTTGTATTCACCTATAGGACTGTATATTCATATTGGGAAGATAAGGTATGTAAGGTTACTCTTTCCATTTCCTTCTGCAGCATATAGTGTTCACATTGTCATGGTACTTGTTCTATTCCAAAATATTCTAAGGTATCCCATTTTCGGTTATTGAATAGTGTTACTCACATGTTCCTTATTCATTGATCAATTGTGATTCACATGACTCATGTTCATTGGCTAATATTTCAAAGTCCCATGTTTCAAAGTTCCAATAATGTTATGTTTCAAAGGTTATGTTTCAAAGTTCCAATAATGTTATGTTCCAAAGTTCAAATAATGTACAATCACCAATGTATCAATCTCATAGAAGTAAAGAAATAAAGTAAAGAATTGAAGTAATGTATAAGTGGTTGAGAACGGGTGGTAGATTTGGGGGCAAAAGCCTAGCTCAAGCCGATCCCGAATGAAGATTGAGTACGGTGGTAGCCTAAGGGGCAAAAGCCTAGCTTAAAGCCGATCCCGAATGGTTATTGAGTAAGGGTGGTAGCCTAAGGGGTGAAAGCCTAGCTTAAAGCCGATCTCGAATAATTCTTGGACACGGGTGGTAGCCTAAGGGGCGAAAGCCTAGCTTAAAGCCGATCCCGATTATTATGTTATTTTCACACTGATCAGTAGGTCCCGGGCATTATTATTATTATTATGATTGATGATTGATGAAGTACAGTACAGTAAAGTTCAGTAAAGTAAAGCAAAGTAAGTAAAGTAAAGAAAGCAATGTACATGGTTCCACATAAACAGAACGGAGATTTATCCATAATGATTACCCTTTTGTTATAATTCCAGTAAAGTACTTATGTAACATGCAGTTTCTTATAGCCTTACATACTTAGTACATTCTTCGTACTGACCTCCCTTAAAGGGGGGGGGGCTTACCTTACTTGCTGCAGGCACAGGTGCTAGTAGACCTCCACAGTAGGTTGCAGATCATTTGCGGATCGTTGGTGAGCTCCAGTTGCTTCGGGGATTTCCGAGTCATTATGCACATTTGTTTGATATTGTACATGAGTATAGAGCGGGGTGTTGTCACGACTCTAGGGTTGTTATGGTTATGTATCTGTAGAGGCTTTGTAGACTTATGTGGGAGAATCATGGTAAGAGATGTGTGTCCATTTTGACGTGATGGCCCTAACGACCAAGTTTTATATATATATATAGCACATGTTTCCATAACTTCCGCTATTAGCATCTAGTATATATACGTGATGATGATGTTTCTGGAATGACATGCATATGAATGGACATGAGCAAAGATTGGTTCTCTCGGGCCTTATCGGCTTCGGGTGCTAGTCCGCCTCAATGGGATTTGGGGCGTGACAAAAGTGGTATCAGAGCGGGTCATCCTCAGGGTGTCTACAAAGCCGTGTCTGCGTAGAATCTTGCTTATGGATATGTAGCGCACCACATTTATAAGTAGGAGGCTACGTGACATTTAGGAGTTGTTTCTTTTCTTCATTTCTTAGATCGTGCAGTTGAGCCAAAGTTGTAGGTGGAATCATATCTGACCAGTGACGTTGGTTTTATTTTGTATAGTAAAATTTTGATTACAAGACGAGGTAGGGGCAAAGGTAAGGAGGTAGACATGTTTGCCGGAGAAGGAACTGGTAAATCACCACCTGACCAAGCTAGTCAATGTGGGACTGAACCTGAGTCCCCAGAACCACCTATTAATATTACGAAGCAGGAGTTACAGGATTTGAGAAATGCGGTGCAAATGTTAACTCAGATAGTTGTTGCAGAGAGTCAAGGGCGAGTTGGTCCAACGACAAGCGATGATGGTGCGGCTAGGGTAGCTAGCCGACAGACACAGGATTTTCTGAAAGTGGATCCTCCTACATTTACCGGATCAGATCTTAATGAAGATCCACAAGACTTTATAGACCAAATTCAAAGGGCTCTAGATGTTATGCATGTGACTGGTGTAGAAACAGTGGAGCTTGCAGCATATAGACTGAAAGGAGAGGCTATATTATGGTACGAAGATTGGAAATGATCCAGGGGTATCGGTGCACTCCCAGCTAGTTGGGAGGAATTCAAAGGGGCATTCATTAATCACTATCTTCCATATGAGGTCCGCGAGGCTCGTGCGGATCAGTTTTTAAATCTACGTCAAGGAAATATGAGCGTCATGGAGTACAGTCTTTGGTTTAATTCTTTGGCTAGATACGCTCCTAATATGGTAGCTACTATGGCCGATAGAGTTCATCGGTATGTAGACATATTGGAGCCATATTTGGTGAGAGACTGTACTATTGCTGCGTTAAATAAAGATATGGATATAGCCAGAATACAAGCCTTTGCGCAAAAAATGAAGGATCAAAGGCAAAGGAGAAAGATACAAGAATCTGAAGGGGGGCCATCAAAGAGGGAGAGATCGGTGGGATAGTCCATAGCAAGCCAAGAAGAACTTAGGCCTCTAATTTTTCATAGACCGCCTAGACCATCATTTTGTTATTCCACGGCAGATACTCAATCTCAATTTTGAGGGTCTAGAGGCAGTCAAGCAGGGCAAAGTAGTGGGATTCAAGGTTCACAGGCACTAGGGAGTTCTCGACAGTCGTGTCTATACTGCAAAAGGCGTCACTTAGGTGAATGTCGGTTTGGGACAAATGCTTATTTTTGGTGCGGTACGTCGGGACACATGATGAGAGAATGCCCATGGAGAGGCTTGGGTAGTGGGGCACGAACTACGGGATTAGCCCTTGCATCCCCCTCGTCAAGTGTACAGCCTACGGGGCATGGCAGAGGTGCTAGAGGAGCAGCTAGTTCTGGTGGAATTCAAAATCGTACCTATGCCTTAGCGGATCGACAGAATTTGGGGACTTCTCCTGCTGTATTGACAGGTATATTATCCATATTTTTATATCATGTATATGCATTGATTGATCAGGGTTTTACCCTATCTTATTTCACCCATATCCAATGGGAACGTCTAATTGCCGGAACATTCCACAATCAACAATGGTATATATAAAAGAAATCATATAACACAATGAAAACAACTAACACTAGTAATATTCTCAAGCTTTACATATAAGTTCAGTGAAATGTGATCACATCTAACAACATGCATCAACAAGAAATACTAAAAAATAGTTAACATGCACATATAACACATGTTGGGTTAAACTACGTAACCATAACCTACCTCAATCCAAGCTTGCACAACTTAACTAAGCATGAGCCTTACCTTTCCATGTAATTTCCATTTGGTTTTGGTCTAGAAATAAATACAAAACACATAATCAATGCAATGACCTACCCCTTTTGGGATTATAACTCAATCCAAACTCCGAAGGCCAAGATCATGATCATTCCCTTCTAATTCTAGAGATTTTCTACCATAATTCACCTAAAACTACCAATTTCATGGATTATTTAGTGAATTAACAACATGCAAAGGTAATTTAACGATCATTAACTAAAACCCGATGATTTTACTTCTAAATTACTCCCTTACACCAGAAAATCAACTAAAACAGGCCCTCAGCATTCCCCAAACTCTGTAAACTTGCAATTCTAAGGCTATATTATCAATTTACTAGTTAACAGAGATGAATTCCTTACCTTAACAAAGAAAAACAATGAAAAACTGATGATTTTTGCCTAAATCGCCACTACTGAAGCCCCAAAATGTGTTTTAGAAAAATAAACCATTTTTGGGGTTTTTATGAATAAATAGTGATTTATTTCACTATAGCGATATGCGTCGCTATAGCAGCCCTTGATCGCATTGGCCGGTTGCTATATCGGGACTTTCTCTGCTTTTAAGAATGTTGCTATAGTGATATGTACGTTGCTATAGCGATATCGATAGGACAAAATGTCCAGTTATCTCCGAAAATCCCCTTTTTCACAACACACCTTAAATCAAAGACATCCCAAACAATACCGTTTACGCTAAGATCAATTTCAGGAGTTCTACTTACCTGGATTCAATTTCATAAAATTCTACGAGTTTCTTATTGTCTTAGATAACTATAAATCAAGACAAACACTACCACACTTACCCAATCCATTCCCAGATTGTCCTAGATCGTACCTCGCTCTAATTTTATCCGAGACTAGCCTAGTCTGAAAATTATAACCTCAAATTCGGGAAGAATCTTAGCCCAATTTTTTTAAACAAGAGACTTAAACATAACAACGGTAAGGGTCGTTACAACAGATACCAATTTACTTATCGTTCATCCCCAAATAATCAAACAAAGAAAATAGGCTAAAACAGAGAACGAAGAGAGTATTTGTATCCTCAAGCAAGTGAGGGTACTTGTCTGGCATGTCCTCCTAGACTTCCCAAGTGGATTTTTCAAACGAACGATATTTCCATTTAACTTTGACTGAACAAATTTCCTTCATCCTCAACTTCCAAACATCCTGATCTAGAATTGCCACCGGTTCCTCCTCATAAGCCAAATCCTTATCTAATAAAATCGAGTCCTATTTAATAATGTAATCTTCATACCCATAGTAACTATTGAGCTTAGACACATGAAACACCGGTTGAACTCCTAACAATCCTGGCAGCAATGCTAGTCTGTAAGCAACTGGACCCACATCCTCATAATTCTAAAAGGGACCAATATACCGAGGGCTGAGCTTGCCCCTCTCACTAAATATCATGAATCCCTTTATAGGAGACACTTTGAGCAACACTTTTTCACCAACCTTGAAAGCCATGTCTTTTACCTAATGATCTGCTACTCTTTCTGTCTACTTTGAGCAGCCAAGAACTTGGTTTAAATAAGCCTTACCTTTTCTTGAGCCTCTCTTACCAAGTCAGTGCCCAAAGGTTTAACATCTCTAGTCTCAAACCACCCAATAGGTGACCTAGACTTTCTTCCAAAGAGTGCCTCAAATGGACTTATACCAATACTGGAGTGATAATTGTTGTTGTATGAAAACTCACACAACTACAGGAACTGGTCCTAATGACCTCCAAAATCAATCACACGGGCTCTCAACATATTTTCTAGCACCTGTATCGTCCTCTCTAATTGCCCGTTGGTTTGAGGGTGACAGGTCGTGCTAAAGGCGATCCTGGTTCCCAACTTCTCATGCAAATTATACCAAAACTTAGAAGTATATTTTATGTCCCTGACAGAAATGATGGTAAGGGGCACCTCATGAAGCCTCAATATATCCTTGATGTAGATTTTAGCTAGTTGTTTGGAACTATAGTCTACCCAAACTGGCAAGAAGTGAGCTACTTTTGTCAACCTATCTACTATCACCCAAGTGGAATCATATTTCCCCAAGGTCTTAGGGAGACCCACTACAAAATCTACAATAATATTCTCCCATTTCCATATAAGTATAGGCATTCTCTGAAGCAATCCCGCAGGCCTTTGATGTTCATACTTCACTGGCTGACAGTTGAGACACTTGGACAGATACTCCATTATGTCTCTCTTCATCTCGGGCCACCAATAAAGTTGCTTCAAGTCACGGTACATTTTGGTTGCACCTGGATGAATAGAATAGCGCAAACCATAGGCTTCAGAAAGTACATCGCGAATCAACAACCCAAGGAACACATATCCTTCCCTTAAACCACAACACCCCACCCGTATCAAGAGTGTCATCCATCATGTCTCCACGCACCACCTTATTTTGGAGTGCATTCAACTTCTTGTCTTCAAACTGTTGAGCCTTAATCTGTTTTAGAAATGTTGACTTCACATCGACACTATCCAATACTCCACCTCTGTCTGAAACACCATACTGCATGCACTGTGATGCTAGAATTTAAAACTCTCTAGCTAAAGGTCACTTGGACACCCTCAAAAAAGACAAACTGCTTATACTTACAGCCTTCCAACTCAGTGCGTCTACCACCATATTGGCCTTTCTCAAATGGTACTGAATAGTCACATCATAGTCTTTTAGCAATTCCATCTATATCAATGGCTTAGATTCAGATCTTGTTAAGTGAATACATGTTGCAGGCTACGGTGGTCTGTGAAGACCTTACACTTGACACCATAAAGATAGTGCCTCTAAATTTTTAATGGAAACACCACCACTGCCAGTTCCAAATCATGGGTTGGGTAGTTCTTTTCATGAGGCTTCAATTGCCTCGAAGCATAGGCAATGACATACTTATCCTGCACTAACACAACACCCAATCCCAAAAGTGAAGCATCATAAAACACTATAAAATCCTTACCTTCAACCGAAATAGAAAGAATAGGAGTCATCATTAAAAGTGTCTTGAGCTTTTGAAAGCTCTCTTCACAATCATCCGACCAAACAAAAGGTACTTCCTTCTAAGTTAGCCTTGTCAAATGCATTGCTATGGATGCAAAGTGCTTGACAAACCTGCGGTAGTAGCTAGCAAGACCCGTGAAATTCCTTACATCAGTCAGTGAGCTAGGCCTAACCCAACTTTTAACTTCCTAAATTTTTGTGGATCTACCATCACATCTTTTTATAAACGACATTCCCCAAGAAAATAACCGGAGACAACCAAAATTCATATTTCAAAAACTTGGCATACAACTGCTTCTCTTTTAGAATCTCCAATAGTATGTGAAGTTGACCTGCATGCTCATTCTTACTCTTGGAACAAACTAAAATGTCATCAATAAACACAATAACAAAAGAGTCCAAAAATTTCTTAAAGATACCATTCATCAAGCTCATAAAAGCCATCAGCGCATTGGTCAACCCAAAGGACATAACCAGAAAATTGTAATGGTCATACCGAGTTCTAAATGTTGTCTTTGGTATATCCTCCAGCCTGATTTTCAGCTGATGATAGTCAGACCACAGGTCAATTTTGAAAAATATCGATGCACCCTGTAACTGGTCAAGCAGATCATCTATATGAGGTAAAAGATATTTATTCCTGATGGTAACCTTATTCAACTGTCTATAATCAATACATATTCTCATGCTACCATATTTCTTCTTAACAAAAAGGACCAGAGCACCCCAAGGTAAAGCATTTATATGAATAAACCCCTTGTCAAATAGTTCTTACAATTGAGTTTTGAGTTTCCTCAACCTACTGGAGCCATTTGATAGGGAGGAATAGAAATAGGGTGAGTGTCCAGCTCTAACTCAATGCAAAAATTAGTATCTCTATCTGGAGGCATATTCGGTAAGTCTGAAGAAAACACCTTCTAAAATTTAAAAAACACTAAAATTGACTCTATCAAGGGGACTCCACACTCGCATCCCAAAGATGAGACAAAAATACTGAGCACCCCTTCCCCACTAGCTTCCTATACCAGACAAATGATATTATTTTCACCAATTTAGCCCTTATACACTCTCTCCAACACTAGTTCATCCATCCCTGGCATAGCTAGAGTCATCGTCTTAACATTACAGTTTATGACACGATGATATGGGGATAACCAGGTCATACCTATGATTACATCAAAGTCCAACATATCCAGAATAATCAAATCTACCTAAGTCTGAAAACCCACAAACAACACGAAACAAGAACAATAAACATGGGTTACTACCACAGACTCACCAACTAGAGTAGAAACATATACAGGATAGTCGAGTACATTATAGACCAATTTCAGACCCATAGCAAACTTGACAGATACATAAGAATAGGTAGACCCTGGATCAAATAAAACAGAAGCCATTCGGTCACAAACTAAAATGGTACCTGTGATAACCGCATCAGAAACCTCGGCATCAGTCTTTCCTAGAAAGGCATAATAGTGAGCCCGGTCATCAATCTGAGCTAACTCCCTACCTGGATGCACCACTCCCTCTACACCACTATTTCCTTGACCACCCCGACCACCTGTCTGATTTCCCCATCCTTCTTGTGGATGTTCTCTGTTGTTACCTCCTCCCCTTCTAACTGCTGGAACTATGGCCCGAGTCTGTTGCTGCGTCTGGCTATTTTCCTATCTCACATGAAACTCTCTCTTACAATGACCAATAGCACCACAATAATAACATCCTAGCTCGAGATAAGATCAACTGGTAGAAGAGTAAAGAGACCTATGGCTCCTCATAACCTGCGGATAAGAAGAGGCCTTAACTGGACCCATAATAGAAACTGGCAATACTGACTAGATAGGGCTGGCTGGCTAGGCCTGCTGACTGTGGTCCCTGGAGTGACATCCACTAAAATTCCCAACATTACGAGGTTTCTTAGCTCATAGCTTAGCCTAACCTACTTGCATGAGACCTTCTAACTTCTTCACATAATCTGAAACCTCATTGAACCCTTTCACTGCAGAAGTCATGTGAACAGACAAAACCTGAAGATCATAATTCAAACCCTTGATGTATAGTCGAACCCTCTCCTTCTCAGTAGTCAACAGCTGAATAGCGAGACAGGGCTTGGAACTTAGCCCCATAGGAAGTTCTTTGACACATTCAGAGAACTTCACATTAACCTTTCTTTGTTAGATGTTTTACAGGGAATGCCCAAGTATGCTAAGTACTTGAAGGATGTGGTGATGAAAAAAAGAAGGCTTGGTGATATTGAGACTGTAGCACTTAATAAAGAGTGTATTTTTGTTGTGATAAGCAAGATGCCCTAAAAGCTCAAGGACCGTGGGAGTTTTACCCTCCCCATACAAATTGGTGAAAGTGATGTGGTTCAGGCTTTGAATGATTTGGGGGAAAGCATCAACTTGATTCCTATTTCAGTGTTTAATACTCTTGGGTTAGGGAATCCAAGGTCCACATCAGTTGTTCTACCGATGTTAGACAGAACGAGAGTAGTTCCCAAAAGAATTATTGAGGATGTTCTCATTAAGGTTGGTAAGTTTATTTTTCTTGCTGACTTTATTATTCTTGACTAAGAGGTAGATGAAAGGGTACCAATCATATTGGGACGTCCATTCTTGGATACTGGAAGATCATTGATAGATGTTATAGAGGGCACACACAAAATGAGATTGAATGATAAAAAAGTGGTCTTCAGAGTGTACAAAGCACTTAGTACACCCTCACACTACAGAGATCTATGCATGATCACAGTGATGGAAGTCAATGAGTGTGGGGTAGAGGAGAGTAAACCTTCTATTGCCCTTTCAGACTCTCTTATGGAGTATCCCAAAAACTTGAAGGGAATTCTGAATATGAGATTGTAAGAGAATATGCAGACCTTGAGTGTGAGCACTCAAGAGGTCAAAAAAGAAGGAGAACATGGGCCACAACAAGGAGGAAAAAGATAAGAAAATGTGGATGATAGTTGTGATGTGGGTCCTATCGTGACAATAAATCAGGTGTTGCTTGGGAGGCATCCTAAGTTAAGGTAGTTATATTTATTTTATAGTTTTTATTTAATATCACTTTTGGTTTTGTTTTTGATTTATGTTAACAAGTTGATGGGAAGTCTAATACCTGAGATCTTAGCTAAGGAGCATGGTAAAAACTAAGTGTGGGGTCCTCTGGACCCCCTTGATGAATATGATGCCACTAGCTAGGCCTAGAGGCCTCAGGGAGTATTCCTAATTCTTATTCTTTGATTTATACTTTGGGGATAAAGTATGATTTCAAGTGTGGGATTGGAATCTTCTGATTTGTTTAGGGTGAAGTGCGTTATAGGAATTTTACTTTTATTTATTTTCATGTTTTTGACTAAATTTTTAAAAAAAATTACAAAAAGATTTTATCTTTGGTTATTTTTAGTGTTTGTTGTTTTATCCGTTTAGTAGAAGCACACTTCACCTATCCCTCAGTTTTTATTTTCGGTTCTTTTTCAAGGGGGAGCCCCTTGAACCCTGTATAATTTTGATTTTTAGGAGTAATTTTAAAATTTTTGTCATTTGATGCTCTTACTGGGTACTACATATGATTACAATATGCAAGTTGGTGTTGAACTCTAAGGCATGATGTAAAAATTTGAATGACTTCTGTGAGACACCTAGGCTCTTTTATTTGACTCTTGTGTGATGTTAGCTTAAAAGTGAATTCCTGCAATTACTTGGTTGAGAGTCTATAGGGATCCTTCTTGATTTGAACATGTGCCAAGTGTGAGTGAGGTTTTTGTTATACTTCATATTTGCATATTGATGTCTAGAACTTGCCCTCTGTGTTTGCAAAGTGAAATAAAGAATGTTGAGTTTAGGAGATGATATAGGCATTTCTTTGCTAGCCATGTTTTATGCCCGCTTTGTCTACCCTTTCTGCATAACCTTAGTTAACCCTATTGAGCCTTTAGCCTATTCTTTGGTAGCCTCATATGTAGCTTATTCCCTTTCTTTCAATTGACCATAATTTTATCCAAAAACTCCTATGCACTTCAGCTGAAAAATTAAGATGTTAAGGAGTGGAATTATGTGTTGATAGCAAATACTCCTTGCTAAAAATATATAAGCTAGCTTAAAGAGATGGGGAAAAACAAAAGAGAGGTGGGAAGATAAAAGTGGTGAAAAATAAGTTGGTTGGATATGAGTTTAATGTAGAGTGTGATGTATTAAAGCGCTTAGGGAAGATAGTCACTATTACTGGCCAGAATAGTTCCTACCCGTCCCTTAGCCTACATTACAACCCTTAAAGTCCTACTTAATCTTGAACTTTGATATTCTGATATGAGAGGAGTACTACACTAAGGTAAAGCTTATGGTTCATCTTATGTGAGATGTGAATTCTTTGTGAGAGTGAGAGAAATTTGATTCTTACATCCATTCTTGTGATAAATTGCATTTTTGTGAGTGAATATGGGTGACTCTCTTGTAGTGAGGGAACATGTTTAATGAAGGATAGGTGAATTATATGATCTCTTTATTGAGTAATGTGCATGAGTTTTTCCAATTTGCTAGAGTCAATTCTTAAGGCTAGGAAGTCTTGAAGTAGTATTCATGTGTTCAATTGCAATATGACATGCCTGTTGTAGAACTTGCTATTCATGTAGTCGTTGTAGTGCTAGATTGAGTGTCTTAGTTCAAGTAGTGATGTTAGAGTCTTTTTTTATTGGGATTAATGTAAAGAGTTGTTCGAGGACGAACAAGGCTTTAAGAGTGGGATGGTGATCTGAGGAGTATTTATACACCTAAGTGTCATTATCTACGCGTGTTTAGCTTAGTTTTGAGTATAACTTGGTGTGCTTAGTGAATTTTATAGTGTTATTTGTGTATTTTTGTGCTAAGTTACATGTTTAGAGTGTTTAAGATGTATTTGAAACAAGTCAAGAGTCAAAATGATCAAATAGAGTTTAAATGAGAAAACTAGTGATGCTAGCTTGAGCTATGCTTGTTCTAGTTTACTTTAATGAGCTCTATTGTGTTGTATGGACTATTTTTTGTTATGAGTTGTTGTAGGAGACCACTGAGGTATCTATGAAAGGTAAATGAAACTAACAAACAAGCCATAAGGAGTGGGGAAAGAAGGAACGAGAGGACGAGAAGAATAGAGCAAGAATTGGGCGAAATCCCTCCTTAGGAAGGGAACCATGCACCGCACCCCCCATAGCATGGGAGGGGTCCATGTGCCACACCCCCTAGTGAGAGGTCACACTATTTTTACCCTGCTATGGGCCTACGTCGTACCCCCTCTTGGCCATACGATTGTCCTGCGATGCAACCCCCCCAAAACTTTCTAAAAGTTTGTTTTTCACGTGTTTAAGTTGAGGGCAAGTTGGTAAATGCATATGTTTCATTTGGTGAAGACTATGGAATACCTAAGGTACTATATAAGGAGTGATTTTACACATTTATAAGATATCTTTGGAATACACACGAATTGGAGAGAGGAGAAGTCAACAAGGGCTCTACGTTAGGGTTTTTCTACCTTTAACTTCTAGTTTTCTTGTAGTTTACTTAAGAATTCATTAATGGTGATTCTTTGTATGAGTATGAGTGGATAAACACCCTATTTATAGGGTTGATGATACAACATGATTGCTTAATTATGGTTTTATAGTTAGTTTGCATGCTTATCAAGTTATGTGATTATTCTTGCATTCTTGTTTTACTATTCTAAAGCGTCATGAATTTTAGGATAAATCTTAGTCTCAAAACGAATTGACCATAGGAGTGGCGGGACAGAATGAAGAACATAGGGAGTGTGGATCATGCATTTAATTGTTAGATACTAATTGTTAAAGGATGATTTATGGTTGGGATAGAAATATACCTAAACGCCCCACTTAGTTAATGAAACGAGAACAAAGTTTAATGCATCCGAACTAAAGACTCACATCCCCGCTCAACAATGTAGTTGTGAGATTAATTTGGGTAGATAACATTGAGGATAACCACTCCCAAGTTATAATATCAACCTGGTAGATCAATAATCACGATAAACACCAACACCGGCTAGAAACCATAGTTATGCATGAATGTGAAGTAAATACCTCAATACTGGAACTCTTCATATATTGTTCACAATCCGAATTTCATACCATTGTTATTTTTGTTATTTAGTTTATAAAAATAAAACTCAAACTTTTCTTGGTTACAAATTGCACTTGTTTAATTTGGATGGTATCATTTGAATTGGATCGTCTGCTAAACACCAAGTCCCTGTGGGATTGATATTCGGCTTGCAAGAGCCACTTTATTACTTGCATGACCACGTACACTTGCGTGTGCAGTTGGAAGCAACAAGTTTTTGGCGCCGTTGCCTGGAACTTGAAAAATTAGCAACCTTCTAATTTCTAGTTTTACTATTTTGTTTGATAAGTGCTGACAACTTGGTCTTAGCTACTGAATTTGTAGGTACAGGGTTGAATCATAAGCAAGCTGACAAGAGAGAGGGAATTGGTTGGACCATATCCTGAACCTGAGTGATGCTTGCACTAATTGAGGAGAAAAGCAGAACTTCTCTGTCCAATCCCACAAGTTCAACAAGACGAGACCATTATGCAGTCATGGGTAATGAACAACCACCCCGCAGGATAGTGCGCAAAGTGGCAATCCCACTCACAATCGTATGACCTCCAGTATCCAAAAACCAGACGCAGAAGACAGATTTGAGCTTAATTAGAACATGGTACAATTGCTGCACACAAGCAGTCAGTTTACAGGCTTGTTACATGAGGATCCATAGGTTCATCTACAAAACTTCTTGGAGATCAGTGACACATTCATTCTCGTGGGAGTCTCTATAGATTACGTAAGGCTCACTCTTTTTCCTTCTCACTCTTGGGAGAAACGAAGAAATGGTTGAAGACAGAACCTTCAAATTCAATCAAAACTTGGGATGACTTGGTGAAGACGTTTCTCATTCGATTCTTTCCACCTGGCAAAACTGCAAGGTTGAGGAGTGAGATCTTAAGTGTTAAGTAGAAGCTAGACAAAAATCTATATCATTCATGAGAGAGATTCAAGTCTCTTCTCAGAGATTTCCTACATCACCAACAGACAAATAAGGTATTATCTCATACTTTTGTTGAAAGTCTTGAACACAACACAAAGATTTTGCTAGATTTCGCGGCAGGTGCTAAGGCATTGGAGAAAACTTATGATGAGTTGTATACTATCCTAAACCGTATTGCACAAGGTAATACAGAGTGGCAAGGAGATGTATCTAGAAGTATGGTGAAGAAGTCTGCAAGTATAATCAAGGTGGATAGTATCACAGCATTGGCTGCATAGTTGGCCACTCTTCAAAACCATATGATGACATAGTTCAATAAGTTGAGTGTGGCTCAACCTTAGGCCCAGGTTAATATGTTGCAGTAGGTTTAGACTTGGTGTGAAACTTGTGGTAATAGTGGTCATTCTATAGACTTATGTGAAGAAAATTTGAAATCGATAAATTTTATGGGCAATGCAAAAAAAGTTAATCAAAATTATGGCAATGCCTATAATCGTAACTGGCAGAATCAGCCCAACTACTCTTAGGGAAATAATCAGGTCCAACCACAGCAGTTTCAGTAGCAGCAAGGTATTCAAAACAACACTCAAGCTAGCAATATAGAAGAGACTTTGAAAAAATTCTGGCCAACCAAGAACAAATGGTTGCAGAGATCAAAAATCAGCAATTGGCTCAAAAGAATTTAGAGACGTAGGTGGGTCAGTTAGCTCAGGTACAAAACATAAGACCTCAAGGGGGTCTACCTAGTAATATAGAGCAAGCTCTAAAGCAAGTTATGGCAATCACATTGAGAAGTGGTAGATATCTGATTAATGCACCTCCAAAGAAAAATCATGAGGTCCAAGCAGAGTTGATCACCCCTGAGCAGACAAAAAAGCAAGTTGAGTCCAAAGAAGCTGAAAAAAGGGGAAGTTTGAGTACCTTAATAAAAAGCAAGTTGAACAGTCTCAAAACATACCACCACCACCATTCCCCAAAAAGAGAGCCAAAGAAGATGCGTGTTTTAAGAAGTTCTCTAACATATTCAGATAACTTTTCAGTAACCTTTCTTTGTTAGATGTTTTGTAGGGAATGCCCAAGTATGCTAAGTACTTGAAGGATGTGGTGATGAAAAAAAGAAGGCTTGGTGATATTGAGATTGTAGCACTTAATAAATAGTGTAGTTTTGTTGTGATAAGAAAGATGCCGTAAAAGCTCAAGGACCCTGGGAGTTTTACCCTCCCCATACAAATTGGTGAAAGTGATGTGGTTCAGGCTTTGAATGATTTAGGGGAAAGCATCAACTTGATGCCTATTTTAGTGTTTAATACTCTTGGGTTAGGGAAGCCAAGGCCCACATCAGTTGTGCTACCAATGTCAGATAGAACGAGAGTAGTTCTTAAAAGAATTATTGAGGATGTTCTCATTAAGGTTGGTAAGTTCATATTTCTTGCTGACTTTATTATTCTTGACTATGAGGTAGATGACATGGTACCAATCATATTAGTACGTCCATTCTTGGCTACGGGAAGATCATTGATAGATGTTATAGAGGGCACGCATAAAATGAGATTGAATGATGAAAAGGTGGTCTTCAGAGTGTACAAAGCACTCAGTACACCCTCACACTATAGAGATATATACATGATCACAGTGATGGAAGTCAATGAGTGTGGGGTGGAGGAGAGGAAACCTCCTATTGCCTCTTCATACTCTCTTATGGAGTTGGTCAAATTGACAAATAAGCCTAAGCTGGAAAAACTTGAAGGGAATTCTGAATATGTGATTGTAAGAGAATCTGCAGACCTTGAGTGTGAGCACTCAAGAGGTCAAAAAAGAAGGAGAATATAGGCCCCAACAAGGAGGAAAAAGATAAGAGAATGCGGATGATAGTTGTGATGTGGGTCGTGCCGTGACAATAAATCAGGTGTTGCTTGGGAGGCATCCCAAGTTAAGGTAGTTATATTTATTTTGTAGTTTTTGTTTAGCATCACTTTTGGTTTTGGTTTTGTTTTATGTTGACAGGTTAATGGTAGTCTGAGTACCTGAGATCTTAGCTAAGGAGCATGGCAAAAACTAAGTGTGGGGTCCTCTGGACCCCCTTGATGAATATGATGCCACTAGTTAGGCCTAGAGGCCTCAGGGAGTATTCCTAATTCTTATTCTTTGATCTATACTTTGGGGACAAAGTATGATTTCAAGCATGGGGTAGGAATCTTCTGATTTGTTTAGGGTGAAGTGCGCTATAGGATTTCTATTTTTATTTATTTGCAAGTTTTTGACTAAATTTTTAAAAAAAATTACAAAAAGATTTTATCTTTGGTTATTTTTAGCTTTTGTTGTTTTTTTCGTTTAGTAGAAGCACACTTCACCCACCCCTCAGTTTTTCTTTTCGATTCTTTTTCGAGGGGGAACCCTTTGAACCCAGTATTCTTTTTGATTTTTAGGAGTAATTTTAAAATTTTTGTCATTTGATGCTCATACTGGGTGCTACATATGATTACAAGATGCAAGTTGGTGTTGAACTCTAAGGCATGATGTAAAAAATTGAATGACTTCTGTGAGACACCTAGGCTCTTTTATCTGACTCTTGTGTGATGTTAGCTTAAAAGTGAATTTCGCAATTGCTTTGTTGAGAGTTTATAGGGATCCTTCTTGATTTGAGTATGTGCCAAGTTTGAGTGTGGTTTTTGTTATACTGTATGTTTGCATATTGATGTCTAGAACTTGCCTGGTATGCTTGCAAAGTGAAATAAGAATGTTGAGTTTAGGTGATGATATAGGCGTTTCTTTGATAGCCATGTTTTATACCCGCTTTGTCTGCCCTTTATGCATGACCTTAGTTAGCATTGTTGAGCCCTTAGTCTATTCTTTGTTAGCCTCATATGTAGCTTATTCCCTTTCTTTCAATTGACCGTAATTTGATCCAAAGACTCCTAAGCGCGTTAGTTGACAAATTAAGATGTTAAGAAGTGGAAAAATGAAGAAGTAAAAAGTGAAAGTCAAGCCCCAAAATAATAGATATTGGTGTTTTGAAAAAGTTTATGTGTTGTTGGTTGGGAGTAATGTAATGAAAAGAAAATTGATCCAAAGTGAATCATGCCAAAACAATGTACTATAGGACTTAAAAGTAGAGAAAAGACTAAATTACCCTTTTAAAATAATTTCTGAATATTGCTTGGTACAGGATACCATGGCTCATGTAACGAGTTGTGGTTTGGAGTACGACTCATTGTCATGACCTAAGTCTACACTATGGATGAGACACAGTACTTAGAATCACAACTGATCCCAAGCGAACCTTAGTACTGGTGTACTACTAAGATTATACATTTAAAACAACTAAGCGGAAGCTTAAGCATAGTAAAATGGACAAACTAAAAATAAACTAAAATTCTGAAATGTCAATATGAAAACCCAATGAACACTGAATTGTCTGACTAGGTCTAAAAGCCTCTACTAAAACTGATGAATAATTGGGACAGGACCCCAGCTAACTCTAAACAATTGAAAACTGAAATAAAGTCTAAAATGAAGTAAACTGAAACTGCAAGCTATCCTCAAATCATGAGGACTTACCAAATCTACTGCTGAAAGCTGGAATCCGAACTAACCCCAAGCGTGAGAATAAGTGCCCGAATCTACATTATGAAACAATGTAGTGTAAGGAAAAGTATGCAGTCAGTACTATAGGATGTACTGAGCATGTGAAGTATGCAATGTCATAAATATGCTGAAAACATGCTTTAAACTAAATTTGGATGTTAAGCAAAACCACATATGAGTATAAAAACTGTAGTACAATGACTCAAAAGTAAAATCATAAACTAGAAACATGTAATATATCTTTAAGTCATGAAATAGCTTAACTGAGCTGAAAACTATGGGTTATGTACAAATGTCATGTTTTAAATTATTTCTGAGGGGAGTTTCTTACAACCGACATAAACTATATGAGCAACATAGAGACAATGTGCAACCCCGATTGAGAGGGTGCCCAATACCTTGCCAAGGGTATAGAACATATCTGATGTGGATCTACTAACTGAGCCTATTGGGATAAAGGTGTCAATGTCAACTGTCAAAAGACCCTTATTCTATGCTAAATAAGATAGTTTCGAGACTTGGGTTATCTGAAACCCATGTCTGCTCGGTGCTAGTCCTCCTAAAACAATATTATTATTTGCTCATAATCGATTGACTGTGTCTGAAAGTAAAGTATGATGCTAGTTCAAATTATTGTTTTTACTGAAGTTCTGAAATACTGAAACTAGTCATGCTAAATTTATGGAATTCTGGGATCATGTGATTAAAATATGCCAAGTTATACTAAAATAGGTTGAAATCTATCAAATCATACATAGATGTTGTTTAAGAATAATAACTGAATTGGAACCATTATAAATCATGAATAGTCATTTTTAACAAGAACCATAATCATATAATAACTTGAGCAAACTGAATTTCAAGAAATATGCATAATTAGGTGTGCACCTTAATTCACAAAATTATAAAAACCACATTGTAAGATCTGAAGTTTTGGGCATAAGGGCGAAAGGAAATCCTTACTGAAACCCCACATACCTGAATGCTTGAGAACATTGAACTAGAACTTGAATTGGAGACTTAAGAAGATGAACCCTAGACTTAAAACCTTGAGAGCATTTTATTTTCTGACTTAGAAGATTTGATCGAGTGTTATGTGAGATTAATTTACTGACTACCCTTTAATCTCCCCTTAAAAGTTGTTGAAATAAACTAGTATTGAGCTTAGGAGATAGGAAAAGACTAATTTACCCTTCTAAAAACATAACTAATTTTCTAAAAACTACATCCCACGAGTTGTACAATGAATCATAGAGTCAAACCATGATTCGTGGTTTGACTCATGTGGGTTGGAATAACTTTTGATCAGGTTTTGTTTTAGGGACTACGAGTGGAATGTATAACCCGTACTATGGTTCTATGACTCGTACATTAAGTCATGGTTCATTGGGAGAATTTTGGAAGGCTAATATTTAAGGTTCCATGGGTTGTAAGTATGACTCATACATTGCTACCATGACTCGTGGTCTGAGTTGTGGATTATGGTAAGGAATTTAAATCTTCTGGATCTCATCTTTGGTTTAACAGTACGAGTCAAGGTACAACTCATATATCAATACCACGACTTATGGTTAGGCGTGGTGACTAGGAGCATTGGGTAATCTAGGGAAGCCTCATACAATGAGTAGTACTAGTCTGGGATTAGAATTTTTTCATCCAATTTTTCTGTATTAGGTCTGAATCAAATCATAAAAAAGCATGGGGTGTTACACTTGTCTACTAATTCATGGTTCCAACTCTTGGTGACACTTCTCTCAATCAGTCATTACGATTTAAGGTACAACTCATACAAAGAAAGTATGATTTGTAATCTTAAAGTATTATTCATACTCTCGAGGTACAATTCGTGCTCACAAAGTATGCCTCGTACTTTAAGTCATGGTCACTGTTTGATAGTGCTCACTAAAATGCCCATAACTTTTTGTTCCATACTTGGATTGATGAACGTTTGGTGGTGCTAGAAAGAAGACTCAAAACCTTTAATTTGGTACGTACTGAGCCACGTAACTCTTCATATTCTAGGATAAATGATCGTTTGAAGTTTACCCTAGTAGTATCTTATATGAGAACTTAATCGGTAGAAGAGTTTTCAACTCAACTTAGTGTTTGGGGTTTCTTATGACCTTGAAATACATGCAATACTATTATCAAACTTAAAAATTAACCTTAACACATAGGTATAATTAAAAATCAATGGGTTTATGTCTAACTACATACTTAGAATGGTTAAATTCTTAGCCTAGAAGTTCAGGGTGTTACAACTGACCTTTTACCTTTACAAACTTCTTTGTAACTCCTGGAGAAACATTCTTAGTCACTAGTGCTTGAATAGTTGAGTGTGCTCCTACTTCATATTGGAAAGAACACAAAGTGTATCACTTTCCATACATCAAACTTTATGCACAAGGAAGGAATAAAAGAAGGAAACTTTCCTAAAATGTCCATGCAACCTCGCAAGGATCTACAAGGCATTTCTTCATGACTTTTAGGAAATCAAAATCTAGTAATCTGATATCAAGTTTCTCATAATGCAAGTCTTGCACTTAGGCCGTGATAGGACACCTAACGAGTTTCAACCAATGAGGAAACCTCTAAGTTTAGAATGCAAATGATTAAAAATTAAGGAAGGATTATACTCAAAGTCTCATAACATAAATATTAGTATAGAAGAGTAGTACAAATATTGAATCTGATCATAAAACCCATAATGGGTCTAAGTCATGGAACTATTAGTTGGAATAGAAAAGTAAGAGACACATATTAGAATACTACTAAGTCAACTAAAGAAAAAAAAGCTGCCATGATCTAATGGTGGCTCACCTCAATGAAACCAAACTAAAGAAAAATGGAATAATCAGATATCAGCTATCTGATTGTTGTTAACAACACCTACAAATATGCATACCTCAACAAGTGTGAGTCTAAAAGGCCCAGTAAGATCATCATGTAATCCCCAAGACTACTCCCTAGATGTCACACAGTGCTTAGGACTATAAGTGGCCTGAGCTAACCCGTGGTATCTGGCATAGCAATAAATGTATATTCTAAACATTTTAAAACCATGAGCGGAAGCTGTAAAATTCATAACTCTGAAATAAAGTAAGTGGAACAATCCAATAATGTCAACGTCATCTCTAAACCATCTAAAATGTACTAATAACTGAAATCTACTAACCATAGACAAGCCTCTAAACATACTGAAGAGCCATTGGGATAGACCCCAACTGACCCAAAAACCATGAAGTCTGAAATGAACATTAACTGAACTACTAAAAACAAATCATAATCCAGGTCATCGGAATATGTGGACTCACCAACTAGTAGGAGTAGGCAATAGTGATCGTGACTAATTATGATACTGAGGATGAACACTAGAACCTATATCATGATAGGATGCAGAGCACAAAAAGTATACGGTCAATACTTATGGAATGTACTAAGTATATAGAAGATGTGCGCAACATGTAAAGATGGTATAAATCATGGAATGAAATCATGCATGCTAAGTGTACCAGGATTCACTATTTCTGTAAACAAACTGGAAACTAAAATGTCATGAAGTAACAAGTACCAAACCATAATTTAGTAAAAACTAGTAAACCGTATACACTTAGATTTTTAAACTGATTTACTATTGGAAGAATCTCTTAACCGACATAAACCACGCGAGCTACATGGAGTTCGATGTATCTACCCCATTGAAAGGACCCAATATACCTTACCAGGATATAAAGGCATGACTAAAGTGGAATCTAATGTATACGCCCCATTGGGAGGACCCAATATACCATTTCCAAGGGTATAAAGACATGACTGTTATGGATCCATTAACATAAGGCCAAAAAGGCTAAATGAACCTATGATGGCACGTAGTTCTAGGACTTGGGTATGCTGAACCCATGTCCACTCAGTGCTTAATACTACTACTAAAAAATCATAATAATGCTCATACCAAATACAACCCACCATGAAGATAAGAATGAATCAATCTTTAAATAAACTAATGACCGTAGTCCAGACATGCAGAAAATTTATCATGCTTTTTTTCCTACTGTGGTGTGATTATAGATAGTAAATGGGTAATTTATGATGACTGAAGATATAAGACCAATTCATAACAAGAAAACCATGAAATTTATGCTAAGTCGGGGAAGTTCATGGAAACTCATGACATGCTAACCCAATTTCATGTTAGAAGATTGTAAACTAGTACCCATGTATCCTATACACTTTAAAATCAATAGGAGCATGATATTAATCGAATAAAACTCAAAAACACAAAAATGGTATAAACCCTAGAATTTAACTTAAAGAATTTCCATTAAAAACTGAATTTGGGGTACAAGGATGGAAGGATATCCTTGATAAACACCCACATACCTTAATTGAAGAATTCTTGAAGAAAAGTTGGGTTCTTAGAGCTTTAGAGCTTGGGGATTCGAAAAACCCTCTTCTTGTATTCTTGAGCTATGGGGGAGAGAGAGTTGAATGTTGTGGAATGAATTTGGGGGAATAGAATGATTTAGGCTGATTAAAAATGGGTTTGGGAAGTTACATGGGGTGAAAGGACAAACTTGCCCTTAATTTTTAAAAGAAAACACTAAAAAATTACCGACGCAAAGGTGTTGGGCGCGTCGTGCACCCCAATGCGCAGGAAGAGGATGTCCGTTGCACCTCTCAATGCGCAGGGGTGGACTATGTGTCGCTCCTCCCAATGCGCAGGGTTGGCCTGTGAGCCGTGCCACCCATCGTGCAAGCCAAAAAGTGGCCATTTTCAATTTACTTCTTGGTGTGGGGCCCAAAGTAGAGGTCCCTGTGCATGATACTCAACCTCCTATTTCAGTTCGTGATGTCTTTTTCCTACCCCAAACTTACCCCAAACATTTTTCAACCTTTCTATGGGTCAAAAGACCTTAATTTATGAAAACCTCCAACGGACATGCATCACTTTCGAGGATGTTACACATCAATACTTTCTTAGATTAACCCTATAAAAGTTTAGAAATCCTTGATAATACATAAATTTAATTAAATAGTATAAGTTGCGGCACTTAAACAATGTTCTTCAACTAAATTTGTTAAATGATCGCAAGATTATTAAACTTAATAATAATGCATAGTTGCTAAAGCTAAAATAGTTTAGTATAAATAATCAACACATGAAATACACTAAAGTTATGTTCGCAAGACATGGTACATATTTATTCATGTCTTATCCAATTTTTTGGGCCACTTCTAACTCTAGAATCTACCTGCAAATGAAACCAACAGGGCCAGACGAAGTATGTCTCTCTAAAGATATAATAAAGTGGAACAAATGTCCAATCAATATCAGGTCAAGACTGGCATGCCCAAAATAGTAGGGATGGAAAAGAATCATATGAGCACCTGTCTTATAAACAACCTGTGACATATACGATGTTATAAAAAAATAAACAAGTAGAATATCTAACATGAACTGCATATATACACAATAGAGTTGTTTGAGCAAAAATTGTACAACACGACATTATATGACGTCTGTGAAGCCTCTAAAGAGTTTAAAACACCATACTACTAGTAACTAGTCGGGACATGCTCCGACATACCCAACTAGAGACCTATACATACAACTAAAAATACTAGATATAGTCTCGCTCCAGATAGTGATGGATCTCACCAAACTACTAGATGAAATGGCAATAGAGAACCTAAACATAGACGTCTGCTCTCCTATGAACCTGATCCTGTATTGGTAAAAATGTAACACCCCATATGTAGGGACATCAATACATATGCAACATATACTGGTATGTAAAGTAGATAGAACAACAGGTAGATAAGTATGGAAGATCATATGAATCAAATATCAAAAATAAAGAATTATGAGCATACAAGTAATATATGTACGATATGAAACTGTAAGCTATGCACCAACCTTATCAATTCGTCATATAATGTCCAAAGAAGCGTTCATTATAATATAGCACCTAGGTGACGTACTTAAGCTATATTTAGTACAAATGATCATATGATGGTCTACCAAAGGCGATCCAAGTCAAGTCTAAGGCATATGTTTCCTAAATACTCATTTCTATGATTTTTTATGTATAACTATAACCGCAGTCTGATAGAGGGTACTCTCCTATGGGCTCACTATGAGGGTCTTCCCATAGGCCATATGTTCCATATATTGGATTGAGTTAGGGGAATAAGTGCATGATGTTCCAGCTGACTACAAATGCAAATGATTCCACAAGAGTGGTACTCCATAATATTCGGGCTCACTATAATGGTCTGGTCTCAATCCTGTACACAGAATCACATCGTGCCGGTGTGTTAAGTAAAATTTATGAATACCCTTTCCTCATTAATATTTATCAAATAATTCCTTAAAGGCCTATGACACATAAATCACGGTAAAGATTGTTTAGCTATTTAAATAAAATCTATCCAAAGTTAGCTCATGCTTTGGCTTCTCATGTAATCAAGTCCAACTATAATATGGCTAATTACCTTCATTTACAATGTGTGACATATATACCACATGAACCATTTGAACTTCAAGTAAATACACGATAATATGAAATATTATGAAGCTTTGACATGAAGAAGGTAGGATGAATAAATATAAGCTTTGATGGTTAGACGAGAGAATGACATGTAGAGTGAATGATTATTCTATCTTCATATTTCATGGAAACCATATGGACCTTTATGAAAGGAACAGGTGACGTGGGGTAGTACCTTAACGGTGAAGGAAGTTTTAGCTTCACATACCTGGGATGCCTTACTAGCTACTGTAGTATTCCGAGTCTAAAACAATTCAACCTACTGGAGTAAAGCCTTTATATCACCATCCACTAACTTCCACTATTCGCTAGGCAACCAATCAACTACAAAAATAATATATTTCTCCATCAATAATCTGTAGGTTCATCTAATAATTTATTCCAATGTCCTTCACTTTTGCCCAAAACTAATCAAATTCTTTAACAATCAATCAGAGTAAATTCTTTATTCTCAAACTTTAAAGTTCAATACTAAATTTACTCAACTGGTAGGAATTCTCAAAATCTTCATCTTTATCCCCTTCTTCAAGAACCCTAATTAGCAAGACCCATTATGAGAACTAGTTCGACATCCTATTCAAATGGTGATTACCACCTTCTACTACATCCGAAACACATATTCAATAATTAAATTTGAGTATGGAGTATAGAAATGATATTTTTGAAATTAATCCCCAATTTGAGTTCTTGAGGATTCTGTAAGGTTCTTGGATAAAACTAGTAGTTGTCTAGTAATTTGTAACCGTAGTATGTCTCTCCTTCGTAAGAACTCTTGTATGTTTTATGATCCCCCAATTTTCTCCTTCAATTTGCAGAATAAGAAAAAACAACAAAGAGTACTTTTGTTGCTGCTTTGGCTGCTCACGCCCTTGGTAGAAATTTCCAAATGAAAAGGCCCAACTTTGTTCACTTTACTTAATAAATTGTAGAAAGGTCAAATGTGGCCCCACTTGACAAATATAAATAACTTAATAGCTATCACCTAATAGCGGTTTTTTGTTTACCAGCGGCAGCAACCAAGACCTCCCTATCTCTTATTAATAATACATATATATGTATATATGTTACAATAGTACTATACTAAGGAAAATTGCATCTTACTCAAAAATGCTCGTGAAATCACCCTTTCTCATAATTCCTAGAAGATTAAGTTTTTCTTACCAAATTTGGTGAACTTTAGTTTCTTTCTTAACTTATTTTTAACTATGGTTAAGAGACTTGTTAAATTAATTCAATGTAGACCTATAAATTTTAAATATTGACAAGTGTCACTCATCCATCACTCATCTAAATGTACAATTGAGGAAATTTCTTGATTTGAACATGTGCCAAGTGTGAGTGAGGTTTTTGTTATACTTCATATTTGCATATTGATGTCTAGAACTTGCCCTCTGTGTTTGCAAAGTGAAATAAAGAATGTTGAGTTTAGGAGATGATATAGGCATTTCTTTGCTAGCCATGTTTTATGCCCGCTTTGTCTACCCTTTCTACATAACCTTAGTTAACCCTGTTGAGCCTTTAGCCTATTCTTTGGTAGCCTCATATGTAGCTTATTCCCTTTTTTCAATTGACCATAATTTGATCCAAAAACTCCTAGGCACTTCAACTGAAAAATTAAGATGTTAAGGAGTGGAATTATGTGTTGATAGCAAATACTCCTTGCTAAAAATATATAAGCTAGCTTAAAGAGATGGGGAAAAACAAAAGAGAGGTGGGAAGATAAAAGTGGTGAAAAATAAGTTGGTTGGATATGAGTTTAATGTAGAGTGTGATGTATTAAAGCGCTTAGGGAAGATAGTCACTATTACTGGCCAGAATAGTTCCTACCCATCCCTTAGCCTACATTACAACCCTTAAAGTCCTACTTAATCTTGAACTTTGATATTCTGATATTAGAGGAGTACTACACTAAGGGAAAGCTTATGGTTCATCTTATGTGAGATGTGAATTCTTTGTGCGAGTGAGAGAAATTTGATTCTTACATCCATTCTTGTGATAAATTGCATTTTTGTGAGTGAATATGGGTGACTCTCTTGTAGTGAGGGAACATGTTTAATGAAGGATAGGTGAATTATATGATCTCTTTATTGAGTAATGTGCATGAGTTTTTCCAATTTGCTAGAGTCAATTCTTAAGGCTAGGAAGTCTTGAAGTAGTATTCATGAGTTCAATTGCAATATGACATGCATGTTGTAGAACTTGCTATTCATGTAGTCGTTGTAGTGCTAGATAGAGTGTCTTAGTTCAAGTAGTGATGTTAGAGTCTTTTTTTATTGGGATTAATGTAAAGAGTTGTTCGAGGACGAACAAGGCTTTAAGAGTGGGATGGTGATCTGAGGAGTATTTATACACCTAAGTGTCATTATCTACGCGTGTTTAGCTTAGTTTTGAGTATAACTTGGCGTGCTTAGTGAATTTTATAGTGTTATTTGTGTATTTTTGTGCTAAGTTACATGTTTAGAGTGTTTAAGATGTATTTGAAACGAGTCAAGAGTCAAAATGATCAAATAGAGTTTAAATGAGAAAACTAGTGATGCTAGCTTGAGCTATGCTTGTTCTAGTTTACTTTAATGAGCTCTATTGTGTTGTATGGACTATTTTTTGTTATGAGTTGTTGTATGAGACCACTAAGGTATCTATGAAAGGTAAATAAAACTAACAAACAAGCCATAAGGAGTGAGGAAAGAAGGAATGAGAGGACGAGAAGAATAGAGCAAGAATTGGGCGAAATCCCTCCTTAGGAAGGCAACCATGCACCGCACCCCCCATAGAATGGGAGGGGTCCATGTGCCACACCCCCTAGGGAGAGGTCACACTATTTTTACCCTGCTATGGGCCTACGTCATACCCCCTCTTGGCCATGCGATTGTCCTGCGATGCAACCCCCCCAAAACTTTCTAAAAGTTTGTTTTTCACGTGTTTAAGTTGAGGGCAAGTTGGTAAATGCATATGTTTCATTTGGTGAAGACTATGGAATACCTAAGGTACTATATAAGGAGTGATTTTACACGTTTATAAGATATCTTTGGAATACACACGAATTGGAGAGAGGAGAAGTCAACAAGGGCTCTACGTTAGGGTTTTTCTACCTTTAACTTCTAGTTTTCTTGTAGTTTACTTAAGAATTCATTAATGGTGATTCTTTGTATGACTATGAGTGGATAAACACCCTATTTATAGGGTTTATGATACAACATGATTGCTTAATTATGGTTTTATAGTTAGTTTGCATGCTTATCAAGTTATGTGATTATTCTTGCATTCTTGTTTTACTATTCTGAAGCGTCATGAATTTTAGGATAAATCTTAGTCATCTAAATGTACAATGAGTAGTACTAGTCTGGGATTAGAATTTTTTCATCCAATTTTTCTGTATTAGGTCTGAATCAAATCATAAAAAAGCATGGGGTGTTACACTTGTCTACTAATTCATGGTTCCAACTCTTGGTGACACTTCTCTCAATCAGTCATTACGATTCAAGGTACAACTCATACTCAGAAAGTATGATTTGTAATCTTAAAGTATTATTCGTACTCTCGAGGTACAATTCGTGCTCACAAAGTATGCCTCGTACTTTAAGTCATGGTCACTGTTTGATAGTGCTCACTAAAATGCCCATAACTTTTTGTTCCATACTTGGATTGATGAACGTTTGGTGGTGCTAGAAAGAAGACTCAAAACCTTTAATTTGGTACGTACTGAGCCACGTAACTCTTCATATTCTAGGATAAATGATCGTTTGAAGTTTACCCTAGTAGTATCTTATATGAGAACTTAATCGGTAGAAGAGTTTTCAACTCAACTTAGTGTTTGGGGTTTCTTATGACCTTGAAATACATGCAATACTATTATCAAACTTAAAAATTAACCTTAACACATAGGTATAATTAAAAATCAATGGGTTTATGTCTAACTACATACTTAGAATGGTTAAATTCTTAGCCTAGAAGTTCAGGGTGTTACAACTGACCTTTTACCTTTACAAACTTCTTTGTAACTCCTGGAGAAACATTCTTAGTCACTAGTGCTTGAATAGTTGAGTGTGCTCCTACTTCATATTGGAAAGAACACAAAGTGTATCACTTTCCATACATCAAACTTTATGCACAAGGAAGGAATAAAAGAAGGAAACTTTCCTAAAATGTCCATGCAACCTCGCAAGGATCTACAAGGCATTTCTTCATGACTTTTAGGAAATCAAAATCTAGTAATCTGATATCAAGTTTCTCATAATGCAAGTCTTGCACTTAGGCCGTGATAGGACACCTAACGAGTTTCAACCAATGAGGAAACCTCTAAGTTTAGAATGCAAATGATTAAAAAATAAGGAAGGATTATACTCAAAGTCTCATAACATAAATATTAGTATAGAAGAGTAGTACAAATATTTAATCTGACCATAAAACCCATAATGGGTCTAAGTCATGGAACTATTAGTTGGAATAGAAAAGTAAGAGACACATATTAGAATACTACTAAGTCAACTAAAGAAGAAAAGTAAGAGACACTGATCTGAATGTATTTTTTTCTTCATACATCAAAAGCAAATTTTCTTATGTATTCATGCTAAGAATCCCATGTGGCCAACAACAAAAGGGGTAGGTCGGACACACTTAATCACTCTTAGATATTATCAAATCACTTCAATATACAATTCCTATATGGAACTCTAAATTAGGGCCATTAACTAATTAATTAATCTACTATCTCACACATTATATCATATATATATATATAGGAGAACTCTTACCACCCAATTAGAATTATGCAGAAGTCATAAAAGAAAATCATGAATCTCTTCAAACTTCTATAAAACTTATTATAAAATAACAAAAGAAATCCTTTATCTGGAGGACCTAGTCTAAATATGTAACGACCTGTTTCGTTGTTATTAAAGTCACCTAGTTATGGGTACGAGTTGAAAATTTTGAAAATACGACCTCAAATTAGTATGGGATGGTACACTAAAAAATTTGGAATTTAAAATTTTTGGGGTCGGGCTGATGTCACCTAGCTATATCGGGAATTTCCCCACTATAGCGGCATTACTATAACAGCTGGCAGGCCATTATAGCGGGAAATCTCAGATCTGATTTTAATATTTCTCTTTTCTCCTTTTCAGTTGTGAAAGGAATGAGGTTTTCTCAAAAATTCTCCTAGGTTTACCTCATGGCCTATGAGCAATGGAGAGGAGCGATTTCACTTTAATGGGGTAAAAACCACGGTTTTTCCATTGATTTCAGGACGAAATTCACTTTCATGAAGTCAAAAGCTCGCATTCATGCCTCCGTAACAGCTACTCGGCGTCCAGGTATGATAGTTTTAACTGAGTAGATTTGACCTGGGTTAGAAAGGATAAGCATGACTTAGATTGATGGGAGATTGCATGCTTAGGACTTTGGGCACGGTGTTTAGATGGAAGAAATGGATGCAAACCTAGTTAATTGGGTGGAAAATTGCTGATATTTTGTGATTGTTGAGGTTTTCCATTAATTAATGTGTTTACCATGTTGATTGTTCATCTTTGTATGGTTTAAAAATTATAGCTAGAAATTGGGTTAAGCCTATTAATGCCTAATCTATAGGTGGTTAGTGCTGATGGATTCTGAAGAATCTTGATGGTAACTAGAGAAATGGGAAATTGGTAAAGTATCAATATTAGGATGAATGGTTGGGGTGCATTATGACACGAGTTATATGTGTAAAACCATAGGTGATGGTTTAATGTAGTTGATTGAGTAATTGAAACCCAACTTGAGTTTAATGTGCTTACTAACTGTCTCTTGTATTACTTGATGTAAGGCATGTTTAAAAAAAATAAAGGTTTGATTGATATCCTGAATATTAATCACTATAATGAGTTGTTATAAAATCTGGTTAGTAGTACAAGTGTATTGTTGAATACTTATTATTGTTGTGATTATGGTGATATTTTGATTATTTATAGGATTTACCGGCCCTTGGACGTATTCATGGGCTTATATATTCATTATTGTGGGATGTACCGGTATTTGGACATCTTCACGAGATTGGTTGGTATAAGATTGGTAGACACTTGATATCTGGGATTTGGTACATGGACAAGAGCTCGTCCCCTGCAAGTCATAGCTAATGGGCGACCATAAGACCCTTAGCATGTGTGTACAGGTATTAGTGAGAGTGACAATTTCTTGAGTGAATCGGGTTTTTGTTTATTTTCCATATACTATGTTATAGTGGTACCTTGAGTGGACCGAGGATTATGTTCTGACATGTTATATTGGTTCCTTGAGTGAATCGAGCTTATGGGTTGATTTGATATATTACTTCCTTGAGTGAACCAGGCTTAATTACTTACTGTTATGTTGGTTCCTTGAGTGAATCAGGTTTTATTGTTAACTTGTTATATTGGTTCCTTGGAGGAGCCAGGTTTATGTGCTTAATTGCTAAAAGGGTTTCTTAGGTAAATCGGGTTGCATGATATTTGACATTGTTGTTGTTCTTTGGATCCTTGAGTGGTCCGGGCTAAGGGTGTAACTGAGACATGGTTGATTTAATTATTGGTGTCATGGTTGTTGACTTGGAGTCTTGTTAGTGGTCATGGTCTTGACTTAACTTGTTATCCATGTTGACTTGTACTTAACTTGAGTTGTTGTCTATGTTACCTCTCACTGGAATAACTCGGTAGCAGGGTAGGTAAAGTTTAAGTGTTATGAATTTGAGGTAAGGCTACCTAGTAGCCTGGTAGGTGTTTATGGTGGTAACTGTGGCATGTATAGGGTCGGTGGTCACTCAGGTTATTGCATTGAAGCATGGAAGGAAGGGGTTACTGTCTTGTTGTATGTTTCTCATAGACATAAGAGAATCTAAATATGCTAGGGTGATAATGTATAACCATGTTAGTGGAGCAAGGTTAATTATTATGTAAAGGTCTTAAACAACGGGTAGTTGTGATTAGGCTGGACATGACAATAAAGAAAGTCTTTCTCAATGATAAGGTTGGTAATATCGAAAAATGTTAAGGAATTGCTTAGTGAAAGATCTCTAGATAAATGACTCTCAAGGTGTATGCTTCTTTCTTGATATTTATGTAATTTTTATGTGATTTAATTTGGGTCAATCGATGATGCTTACCAGTACTTGTTGTTTGTACTGATACTACTCTTGCTATACTTTTTTTTGGGGTATAGTCTGGTTGCAGGATCAGTAGGTGTTTCATGCATAACATGGTAAAGTTCTCTAGCAGCTTCTGTTATTGTTCCTATGGTAGAAGATGGGTCATGTGTACAGTTTTTATTTCCTCTTAGCAGCTCTTTTACCTGTTAGACTAGTTCCTTGGGAAGAGGTTTTCAGTTGAATTTAAGTTTTATAAAATATTGTAATAAATAAGGTATTTTCTTTCTATTTCTTAATTGACTTTCTGCTTGTATTTTAAATGGGTGGTAAGGGTTCTCCTATGTAGGTAGATTAGAGTAGGCACCCACATGATCCGGTTAGTTGGTTCGTGACAAGACATGTACAAGAGCTACTAAATAGAACAAAATATACATAAGACCAGCATCCACCATGGAATGAAAAGACGAAAGCTGCTGGAGATCTCAAACTACATCAAACAAGAAACCTCAACTGATCCTGCAACAAGACTACACCCCAAAAAGGGTATAACAATAGCATAATCACACGTATTGTAGGCATCATCGGCCGACCCAAGTTAAATCACACAAACATAATACAAATAGACTAAGTCAAACATAAACTTACATAATATGCAAATTCAATTACTTAATCTCAGATTTTCCAACCACCATTCTCCCTAGTTTATTTTCACTATCGGGCGCCTTATAAATTCATAGTTTCCTCACAACCCATAAGTTGACCCACCATACGATATTCTTCATTAACTGACTATCTTTTCACTATTACTTACCACTCCTGGCTACGCATCTATCATTTATTCAGTTCCCAAACCCAATAGCACATATTAACCATGAGCGTCCAAGGCAATTAGTAGACCATGCAAGTCAAACTCATTCACTACAATACCTTTAGGATTACCATCCAAATTAGGAACGACACACTAAATCACCTTTACAAATTTTTAATGCTCAATTAGGGTAAAATGCCATCTTAATAACTTATGAATCCAATCAAAACACGCCACCTTAACACAATCAAGTCAAGTAAATAATGAATCACATTCGAGTAAATAGTACTCCCTCCGTTTCAAAAAGAATGACCTATTTTGACTTAGCATAGAGTTTAAGAAAATAAAGAAGACTTTTGAATCTTATGGTCTTGAATTAAAGTAATGTCAAATGTATCAAAATTGTCCTTTAATCTTGTGGTCTTAAACATGCCATATGGAAAGTTGGAATTAAAGTGTTGTCAAAAAAGAAAAGGGTCATTCTTTTGAAACAGACTAAAAATAAAAGTAGGTCATTCTTTTTGAAATGGAGGAAGTATTTAATACACAGTGTACACATATGCTATGGGTCTTACAAATGCCAACTAGCCATGACCTGCAGGGGATGAGCTCAGTCCATGTACCAAATAACAACTAGTGCCTGCCACCCTTATCCCAAATCAAGTGTTATACCACCCTTATTCTAATGTCCCCACCCTTATCCTCCCTGAGATCCACCAATTCAATCTTGATCAACCTTTACCGATTTATCTCACAACAACCATCAGTATCATAAAACAAGTACAAACACATAATAAGTCAATCAACCACCTTATGCATCAAACAAGGTCCTTTTTACCAAGTTCATGATAAGTTATCAATTTCCAATTTGCCTTTACAATTAACAAGTTCTACATTCATTAGCATGCTTGCAACTAAAGAAACAAACAAGTAGTTAACATGCACACATACAATCAATATGAGTTTTAACTCTAATTTAAATTCCACCTACACCACAGACAATAGTTCTCGGAATTAAGAAACACATATAAGTTAATATACACACAATCAATTTGGATCGACCTACTATCTTATAATGCCCAGGGCACACACAACTCCCCATAATCACCACATCATTAACTCTTCAACTTCTATCTTAACATTACACTGTCACTGTTAGCTACTCCTCATCTACTCTTAATTTCACTTAACAGTATATTGACACACCATATTTCATAATATCCTCCTCCAACCTATTTGTACTGTAATAACCCTCAGGGTTATTTTCTATATTATTTTGGCATTTAGAGATTTTCCATAGCTGCCCTAAGTCATTTATTACTTACTGTAGCTGACAATTTAGTTACCGGGTAGTTCATTTGGTTTTTAGAGCCAATTCCCTATTTTGAAGTCTTCGTTGTTATGAATTGGGTATCAGGCCTAAATGTTAGGTGAACCACCTCATATTCTAATTCCAATAGTTCCATCAGCTCCAAAACGTTGATTTTAGACTAGGGGGACCCTTGGTTTGGGTCCCAAGGCTTTCGGACTCATTTTGGGCTATTGGGTGGAAAATGGTTAAAATGGCCCTTTGGGTGTGGGACCCATATTTGATCAAAGTGACCTCGGATGGAAATTTTGATGGCATCGTTGAGTCTGAAATGTTGAATTTGGTGTGTTAGCATAGTTCTTTTGCACTCATGATATTCTGAACGAATCCCGAGGGGTCAATCGAAGACTTGGCATTTAGCCAATTCTGTTGGTTCCTTCAGTGCTGGTTCCATCTCCTTAGCAGCTTCTTAGTCACCTAGGAGATGTCGTCTTGACTTGCCTTAGAGTGCCTAAGTGGTATGGCTGCCTTGGCAAGGCCATAGCCTGAGCGGTGCCTTGGCCGCCCAGGCGAGGCCGCTTGGGCGATGCCTTGTGCTGCCTTGGCGACAAGGCTACCTTTGGCATGCCATCACCTGAGCGATGCCTTGTTCCACCTTAGATACAAGGCTGGTGCATTTAAGGACTTGGCCTTCTCAATTTTAGCCATTCTTCAAGTCCCAAAACCCTATTAAATACCCTAGAGAGCTAAGAAAGAGTAGAGATTGGTCCTTAGGTGATTGGGGTGAGTTGGAGATGTTATTTTGGTCATTTACTCATCGATATTTCCATAAGTTTCCATTAATTTCTTAGTTAATTTTCTGATTTAAAATCTAAACCCCTTGTTTACTTTATGGGCTGATTTAGGGTTCGTTTGTGCTCGGATTTCACTCATTTTTTAGGATAAGTTATAGAGCTCGATTTTAGACCCGGAGAATTTATATGTAATATGGGTATGTTTATACTTGTGTTAATTTATAGATTATTATTTTGATAGCGTAGCATCGTGCGGAGGCTTCTCAGAAGGGAAAAGCTCCGATCTAGTGGACTTTATCGAGCTTTCAATGGCGTCCAGGTAGGCTAGGCTTGTTTCTCACTTAGATTGAGCTTTATTATGGTATTAGTGTAGTATTATGCTAGCGATGGGTAGGGTTTTACTTGGCTATTATTTTAGTATTTCATGGGTTAAAGTTAGTCGTTTTGGGGTCTTTTTTATGAAATTTGACCTCGTCACTCCCCTTGATGATTATAATAATCTTTTGGGGCTAGTTTTGGATTACCTCACACCTTAGGGTAATAATGTAAGGCCTTAGTCTAGGTTTGGGTAGGTTTTGCCTTGGTATGGATTTTTGGGACTAGTAGCAGGCCCCGCCAGCCCGCCTTATAGGTCGAGTAATTAAATTAGCTCCTTGTAGACGTAGGAGACCTTGTTGGACTTTTTTAGGAAATACTTGAACCTTAAGGTGACTTAGGCTTTGCATCGGCTTTCGGTCAGTTGAAATACCCGAACTAGAATGTGGTTGGCCTTTAAGCTTATTTATTTGACTTATTGATTAGATCTTGCTACTCATGTAAACTTTTCATTGATGTTGGTAAATTTATATTAAAATAGGCTTTAAGGAGCTTATGGCTTTGGATTATTATTATTTGAGATTTACTTACTAGCTCCGGTTCAAGTCCGACAATTATGATCTGTTTATGGCATTATTATGGTGATATCATTCTTCAGTTCCGATTCGAGTCCGGCATTATGGTTTAAAGGAAATCTAAGGCATGGTCTCATTGTTGGTCATTTAGAGTTATGATTATTGATACTCTCTTCCTTGTTTGCATCCATCGGGATTATGTGGGCTCGGTTGGGTTATTTCCTTGTTTGGTTATACCTTCAGGGCTTATGGGGGTCCAGTTAGGTTATAATTAGACTGTTTTTATCTTAATTTATTTATTCTTACACATTTATCATTTTATCCGGATGGGAGTGTTTATTACAGATTTAGAATTATCCATCACTTAGTTTACTTTCTCGAATTTTATTATACTTTTTTTCATGATTTAGCTTAGTCGGCCGATGATGTCTACTGGTTACCCATTATTTTGGTACTCATACTACATTTATGCATCTTTTTCTGATGCAGATCTGAGTACGAGTCACCGCCATTGATGCTCGATCCAGCTTACTTTTGGGATTTGGAGATATGGTGAGCTTTCAGAGCCAGAACAGATCCTCTCTCCTTCTATCTCTTTTAGATAGTCTTTACTTTCGAGACTACCTATAGATTGGATACTATTTAGTACTCTCATTCTTTTGGATTTAGTGGCTCTTGTATCGACCTTACTAGGTTGTGGGATATTCTTCTGTGCACTTTCTCCCTCTCTCCTTGATATTTATTCTATTGCTCTTATATTTATTCTGTTTATAATTCTATTGTATGCTTACTTTCGGTATCTATTATACCTTCCACCAACTAGCCCATTACTTGTCGTTTTGGGCTATGGTTTGGCTTACTTACTGGTGGGATAAAGTAGGTGCCATCATGACTCAAGAAATCAGGTCATCACACGTACAAACCAATTATCACTTACTGAAGAGATTTAAGGCATTAACACCAACCTTACTACTAACTCATTTCTATTTAGACAACAACTCACCAAGTATAACTAGCTCATTTGTACTTACTATTAAACTGGCATACAATAAAAAGAACATATAAACATTATTAACAGTTCACCACATGGTTTTATGAACACTAACTTTATTCACGTTGACCTAATTATTTGTTTTATCCATCCAATCACCTTGCTCGCAAGCCTAAATATGAAAAAATAGGTGTGCGAGCAAGTATGGAGCAAAATAGTCCAATTCAACTAGAGTCATATACTCTACTTTCAAAGGCATTTCCAATATTCTCAATACTACTTTTCCTTGTATCTCTTGGCCTTCTAACTAGAAATACCTAATCACCATGGTAGAGAAATGTCAACATGAGACACATGTTATTAGTGTCTTTTGGAGCAAACCTCCTTCACCTATTGTGAAGCTTAATATAGATGAAAGTGCACTTGATAATCTGAGCACCATTGGAGCAAGTGGTATACTTAGAGATTATAAGGGTAATCTCATCTTTGCATTTGCTAAACCTTTAGGGATTGGTTCTAATAACTAGGCAGAGCTACATGCAACAATTTATGGGCTCTACTTATGTGTGCAAAATTGTTATAGTGTGGTCATTGTGGAGATGGACTCAGAATTATTGATCTAATGGCTCAATCACAACATCAACCCTCCCTGGAACTTACAAAGGCATCTTATAGAGCTTCAAGACCTTTTCAATACTCTTGATTATTTTCACATTAATCATACCTATTGGGAAGCAAATTATACAGCTGATACTTTATCCAAAATTACTCATGAAATTGACAGTACACGACACTACTTCAACATACAACAATTACCAAAGGATACAAGAGGATACTACATGCTTGACAAGATGGGAGTTGCTAATTTTAGAAGAGGGAAATAAAAGAGAATAAATAAGCCTCCATGAGATCATCTAGTGGCACTTGGTTCTTTTCTAAGCTTTGGTGTAGATGTCTTTATACCACCTTTTGTTTTACTTCACCCTTTTTAGCTAGGCTATTTCTTAAGATAAGTCGTAGCTTATTTGAATAGGTCTTAGTTTCAGTTGATTTTATTTCTTACTTGTGTAAGGGGAGAGTCTCCCTTATTTATACTATCCTAGACATATTGTGTATTTGAGAGGAGTCCTCTCTTCTTAGGTGCTTAATAGTTCTAGGTTTTCTTTTCTAATATCGAGGATGAGTTGGTCGTCCTTAGTAGGATAGATGACTTATGAACCACCATGGGATTTTAGGTAAGGTTTATGTTCCCCTCCTTGTATTTTTTTTATGTTTTTATTTATTTTAAGGCTTGGGGGTATGCGTCTCAACCCCTGACTAACACGAGGGGTGAGAGATCCTTGGGTTAGGTCTATTTATAAAAACAATCTATATTATGAACATATTTTCTAACCAAGGTCTACTACTCAAATAAACTTGGCCTACCTGGGTACCAAGCAGCTACTACAAAGGCATGAACTCTTATTCCTTGGCCCGTTCTAGCAACTTTCAAAGTGAAAATTGTGAGAAATATTTTAGGATTCGCCCCTCCTAAGCATACTTCTTCAAAATCTTTGTTCTAGGGTCTTGATGCAACCCTAAAGGGTTTTTATAAGGAGTCAATGTTCTGGTTTAAAGTTGAAAGGAAAAGGGCTTTAAAATTTTAGAGGGACTATTTCGGAACCCCGCTATAGCGGCCGGTATGTCGCTATTGTAGGGTGACAACAGCCCGCTCCTCAGAATTTTCCTACTTTAAATTTGTCTAACCCAAGTCTTTAATGAAACTTTTAATGGGTTTTAAAGGAATTCCCATTCCCCCTGTCCTTCAGTCATAGTGATTTTAGTAATGATGGAATGGGTCATTACAGCAGATATCAATTTACCCATCATTCATTCCTAAACGATCACGGTATGAAAAGAACTAAGTCGAGGTGTTTCCAGGGTCATTTATATTCACTTAACAATATAGAAGGTTTTGTTCCCAAATTTCACGTACCGTATTTACAAGATAATTTGCACTAATTATATCACACCCACTTTACTACGAATATCCTTGCATACTATATTGTAACTGGAATTCACACAAGAGTACCCTTGACAAGAGTTTATAAGTATACAAGGTAACCGAGGCCTCGCTAATACGTGCAACATTTAAATAAATTCCCAAAAAGGAAGACTAAAAATTTTCATCCCCAAAGGTTGACTAGTCCCCGCTATAGCGGGACAACTGCCCTGTAGCGACACTGTGGTAATAGGTTGTGGGCCGCTATAGTGGGATGTTGACAGTTTCAAAAGGGTGATAAATAGGTATTTCACCCCATTTCTTACTTCAAACTCAAAACTCCCCACCCCCAACTGATTGACCATTCTCCCCGACGTTGAAATCAAAGTAAATCTCTTTCTAACTCTGTCACTTTACTTTACTACTCTTATTATCGAAGAATAATGCTTGAAATAGTAGAATAGAGAAGTATTTGTTGTTGGTCTTTAAAATTGGTCTATTTTGTTCAAATTGAATGAATTTCCGTAGCATGCTTTCTTCTCTTACGTTTACAACGTTCCTATGGCGTTTTAGGCGTAAGATTTACAGAGTTTAGGAAGTAGCCTTGCCTGATTTTGTGACTTAGCATTTTCTGAAACTTTGAAACTATTTGATCACTTCTATGGCTTCTAACTTGGTTTCACACAATTTTTGAACGAATACTAACTCAATGGCTGACCAAAATCAAGGCGACGCTCCCCCTCCCTTTCAGAGATTTCCTGACCGAAACTATCAGCAGAGGTACAGAGACTACCGAAGGATAGGATTCTGCCATGAGAGGGGGTTTGTGATGAATGAGGTAGAGGAGGAGGTGCCATAATTTCATACCCAACTTCAGGAGTTCAGGTGGATGTCGCTGTAGATCCTACTCAGGACGGGGTCTTGGGCTTGGTTCGGGAGTTCTATGTTATGCTCCCGATCGTGCATTGGGATGACCCTCACCCTATTATCTGCATCTAAGAAGTGCAGGTTCCCATGGATGTGGCTACTATCAATGAGGCTCTGGGGTGCTAGACATACCCAATACTGAGTACCAGGCAAAAGCTAGGGAGATGGACTTGCGGTGGTTGAGGGACACCCGATTGCGAAGGCTGATTGAGAGAAAGCCAACTGGACCGTTCCCAAGGGGATCATGAGTACACACTTTAGGCGCTCCTGGGATCACATACTTGCCCGAATATGGAAGACCGTGAAGATCATATTCAAGTGTGTCCCTTATCAGAATCTCCCCAAGCTGAAAAAGAAAGATGTGGATGAGTTATCCTTTCTGAGTGGTATGGAAGAGGAGGGTTCTGATGCTTAGAGCCTCAATAAATATGGGGCCTCTAGCTAGATCCTTGGGCCCCCACACTAGTCTATCTTTCCTCTCTCTCCTATTTTTATTACTATTTCTAGATTTGGGCTTCCCCCATTTGAGGAATGTAACAAACAATCTTTCATTTTTCCGCACTTTGAATTCTTTGTTTTATATGCTTATACTGAATGCATTGTTTTTATCTCCTCTCTCGCGTGATAAACTAACTTGCTCGATTAATAGCAGTTTACAATTAGGTTTTAATAGGTTGGGACAATGATGTCAAAATAGAGGGAAAAGGACAAGATCACTGCTAGTCCCCTGCTATAGCGGTATGCATACTGCTACTGCGGCAACACAACAGTTGGGTCACGGTAGCGGGGTAGTTCCCGCTATAGTGGACCACTAGTAGTGGCCGAATGAAATTTTCCCTGTAATCCCTTTCTCCACATTCCCTTTCTACAATGCCTTTATCTAATCATTACAACAGGTACTTTACATTCAAGATCAAAACCCAACGATTTAGAAGGTTAACAATTAATTACAGGACCACTTACACACTCTGGTTATTAATTACGACCCCAACGTAAATGAACAAATTTAGTCTTCTTCAACATTTAAAACTTATCGCACTTCAACATTTCACCTAACAACTGCTAAAAAGTAAGGGAGATCCTAACAAATATCCAATTTCACTTACCACCTTTACATATACCATACGTGGTGGTTAACACTCAGGTATCAAAATTTTATTTAAATCATACATGATCACTATCAATAACACACAGCCAATTCACAACTATTTCACTTATCATAGATCTTCAAAACCATCAATTAAGTTGCAACTTACACAAAAATCAAATACCAAGATTTACATTGGAAAGCCAAATCAACCTAGCTTCTTGTTTTCTAAAACACATTGTTAAGCACCACGTTCTTGACGACTGCTAGTTGATCATCTACATAATAATCACATCCCTTCTGGCTAGATACCAATTGGAACATTCCAAGTTCCAATTCCATTACTTGTGTTTCCCAATGGGATCAAATGGTCTCCAATGGACCTAGCCTATACAAACATTCATTCAGGATAGCATAAGAGGAAATAAGGAAGGGAACAATTCCAAGAATGCTTTATAGCTTCCTGAAGATTTGATATAGACGTCTACACACCAATCCACAGGACTCTATTTGACATTTTCTCTTGTACTTGTGAGATGGGTAACCTAGGCTCTGATACCAACTGTCGCGGCCCATCTAGCAAGATCGTACAGGCACCTACTCTAATCTACCTAGATAGGAGAATCCTAACCACCCAACTAGAATTATGTGAAAGTCATAAAAGAAAATTATTAATCTTTTCAAAATTCTATAAAACTTATTACAAAATTCTTTAATTATAACAAGAAAAATCCTTTACCCGAAGGACCTGGTATAGACATGTACTAGAGCTACTAAATAGAATAAAATATACATAAGACCAGCTCCTACCATGGAATGAGAAGACAGAAGGTGCAAGATCTCAAACCGCATCAGACAAGAAACCTCGACTGATCTTACCACCAGAAAACACCCCAAATATTGTATAGTAATAGTAGTATCAGTACAACTACACGTACTGGTATGCATCATCAGCTGACCCAAGTTAAATAACGCAAACATAATACAAATATACAAAGTCAAACATGAACTTACATAATATGCCAATTCAATTACTTAATCTCAGGTTTTCCAATCTCCATATTCCTTATTTTACTCTTACTACCGGGCCTTATAAATTCATAGTACTCCTTGCTAACCACAAGTCGACCCACCATACAACATTAATCGCTAATTAGCTACCTTCTCACTATTACATACCACTTCTGGCTATGCATCTATCATTTATTCAGTTTCTATACCAATAGCACATATTTAACCATGAGTACCCAAGGCAATTAGTAGACTATGCAAGTTAGACTCATTCACAAAAATACCTTTAGGATAACCATCCAAATTAGGAATGACACACAAAATCACCTTTACATATAGTTAATACTCAATTAGGGGAAAATACCATCTTAAAAACTTATGAAGCCAATCAAAACATGCGACCTTAACACAATCAAGTCAAGTAAATAATGAATCACCTTCAAGTAAATCGAATTCAATTCAATCCAACTACACCCAAACTCATAACCAACCAACTTATCACTTTCTCAGAGAACAACTCTTTATTTTCCTATAGTAAGCATTTACTCATTTTAAGTACAATCTCAATTTACCAAACCATACAAGGATCCAAATATAATTATCAATGTGATATAACAAGTTTACTCAAGGAACCGTCAAACTCTCTGAATCACAGTGTACACACATGTTATGGGTCATAGAAATGCCCACTAGCCATGACCTGCAGGGGACGAACTCAGTCCATGTACCAAATAACCCAAACAACTAGTGTCTGCCACTCTTATCTCATACCAAGTGTTATACCACCCTTATTCCCACATTCCCACCATTATCCTCCCTGTGATCTACCAATTCAATCATGATTAACCTTTACCGGTTCATCTCACCACAATAATCAGTACCATAAAATAAGTAAAAACACATAATAAGTGAATCAACTACCTTATTCATCAAATAAGGTCTTTTTTACCAAGTTCATGATAAGTTATCAATTTCCCACTTTCATTTACAATTAGCAAGTTCTACATTCATTAGCATGCTTGCAACTAAATAAACAAACAGTTAGTTAACATACACGCATACAACTAACCTGAGTTTTAACTTCAATTTAATGTCACCTATACCACAAACAATATTACTCGGAATCAAGAAACATATATAAGTAAGTATACACACAATCAATTTGGACTGACCTACTATATTATAACACCCAGGGCACACACAACTCACCCTAACCACAACATCATTAACTCCTCAACTTCCATCTTAACATTACATATCACTGTTGTTTACTCTACATCTACCCCTAATTTCACTTTACAGTATATTGAGACAACATATTTCACAATATCCCCCTCCAACTTATTCGTACAAACCAATTATCACTAACAAAAGAGGTTTAAGGCATTAACACCAACCTTACTACTAACTCGTTTCCATTAAACAATAATCCATCAAGTATAACTAGATCATTTCTACTTACTATTCAACTGGAATACAATAACAAGAACATATAAATATTATTAATGGTTCACCACATAGTTTCATTAATACTAACTTTATTTATGTTGCCCTAATTATTTGTTTTAACCATCCAATCACCTTGTCCACAGGCCTACACTTGAAATCGCCCGTCAATCTATACTATGAACCCATTTTCTAACCAAAGTCTACTACTTAAATAAACATAGCCTACCTAAGCGGCAAACAGTTGCTACGGAGGCATGAACTCACATTTTTTGGCCTATTCTAGCAACTTCTGACGTGAAAACCGCAAGGGAAACTTTAGGTTTTGCCCCACTTAAGTGAACTTTGTCATTCTCTTTGTTCTAGGGTCTTGAAGCGACCCTAAAGGGTTTTAAAAGGAGGCAACATTTTTGGTTTAAAGCTGAAAGGAAAAAGGGCTTTAAAATTTTGAAGGGACTACTTCAGGGCCCTACTATAGCGGCCGATATACCACTATAGCGGGGTGACTGCAGTCCCCTCCTCAAAATTTTCCTACTCTGAATTCGTCTAACCCAAGTCTTTAATGGACATTTTAAAGGTTTTTAAAGGAATTTCCATGCCCTGTGTCCTTCGATCGCGGTGATTTTAGTAATGATAGAATGGGTCATTACAATATATTATTAGAATATATTTCATAATCACTTGTTTAGATATATGAGCAGCTAAAATTCATGAACTACAATGAAAGGCATAATTTTAAGTTTTCTTTAAAAAAATAAACTGGGTTGTAACACCTTGATTATGTCTAGCCAATCTTAGCATGCTTTGATACCAATTATTATGGAAATATCATAGGTTAATGTAAGACCCAAATTAAGAAGTTGTGTGGGCACCTATTCTACTCTAACTAGATAGGAGAACCCTTTAACACCCAATCATGTATTATGCAAAAGTTCTTGAAAACAACAATTTTATAATAAACAATTCAATTTAAAAACATATTCACAATAAGAATCTCAATAACCTGTACAAGCTTTTAACCTAACAGATTACATCATTTCCTCAGGACCTAATCTAGATATGTACAAGAGCTTCTAATACAGACTAAGGATAAAAGAATAAAAGACACAACTTCCTCTAGAGGGATGAGATATGCTGAAGTTGACGAAGAGTACTCGCCACCTCAATCAAGAAACTTTAGTCAACTTGCAACACACCTACATCCCAAAAAGGATGTAGTAAGAGTAGTATCAGTACACCATAAATAATGGTAGGTATCACTGTCCGGCTAAGATTATTCCATGCTACACCATGTAAGAATCAACAAAAGTTAGTAATAAGTCTCACACAAACATTTTTTACCCTAATTTCACACCACTTATATAACTTTCTCGACAAGTCTAAAGATTACATTTATCTTACTTATTTCAAGTTAGATCCTAGCAGATATTACTAGGCATTCTGCTTCAGTTCTAATAATTTCAACAATCACCACTTGGCAATTTTAACCAACAATAATTATTACTCCCAATTCACCAACATTTATTATAGATTTCTCACCCACAATCTATGCAACCCATCAACAAGCACACAGAACATTTATTTAACCTCCAAAAATGGGAAACTAATTTATGATTTAATCAGCCAGATCAAGTAGTTCACGTAATTTAAGTTTATGCAATAGCATAAAAATCAAGTAGTTCACAATAAGAGGTGATAAACATCATTCATACCAATCAAATTCAACAATCATAAGGACATGTAAGTACCCACATGCATATCAATGTCTAAACATCAAGGACATATAAATCACCAAGTAGACATATCAAGTCATAATAGAACCATGTTATTATAAGTAGTCATACGACATACAAATCATCAAGTAGACATATCAAGCCATTATGAAATCATGTTATTTATAAGCAGTCACATGATGTACAAGTCATCAATAGGCATATCAAGTCATCATTGAACCATTCTATTATAAGCAGTCACACGACATACAAGTCATCAAGTAGACATATCAAGTCATCACAGAACCATGTTATTATAAGCAGCCATATCATAAAGCCTGGATCTTGTCCATACTGAATTCATATTTGTATAACCTTTGTACCTCATCGATCTCACTCTAATCATATCAGAACTCATAATAGTCACTCTATTTATACACACATGCTAAGGGGTCTTATTTCTACCAAATAGTTATGACTTGCAGGGGACATACTAGGGTCAATGTACCATACCAGCATGATACTCGATCCATAATAATAATATTATACCAATGTGGTACTCGATCTATAATAATAATAATACCATACCAGCATGGTACCTGATCCATAATAAAACCGCTCGTTCATAAGCTCACATCAAACATGAGCCACTCATCAACAGGAAGGTATATATTTATGACCTTATCTCTCTCAACCTATCAAAATATAATCTCACACTCTACTATCTCTCAGGATAGTACAACAAGTACACAAAATCTTATAAGTGTACTTCAATAATCAATAATCATTCCAATAGGTATCAACAATTTTATAAGTTGTGCATACAAGCATTATCAAGCCAACAACCAATCAATCACAGATTATATCCGAAGACCAATCAATAATTTTATAGGTTGTGCATACAAGCATTATCAAGCCAACAATCAATCAATCACAACTTATGTCCCAAGACCAATCAACAAGCCATTTGATTTAGAAATATGCAAGACACTAAATTAAGTCAAACTCCACATATACACTTTTAAGCATCCCTCCATTTACCAATAATAACTATTATGTCAGGGACCATTATATCCTTTTTTTAAGTAATAGGACACATTATTAACTATGTTTATTATATTTTTTAGTACAACTTCATTATCCATTATTTAGACAATTTGTTAACATTCAATGTATAGCACCAATCCTAGTTCACTCGCTTTTACTAAGGAGTCTAATTTATTATTAGATATATTTCATCCCCATAAGTTTATGTTAAGATATTATTTTTCACTCCACATTCAGACCACAAGAACAAAACCCCACAGAAGTGAACACACCAACACACACAAAACAAGGTTCAATAATTCAATAATTTCCATGAACTCATAATGTTGTTAATATCCAAGTTTATAGATTATTTTGATACATAATCTCCCTGTAGTTACCCATATTAGCCTTATTCGTATCGTAACATGTCACGCCTCAAATCCCATCGAAGCCGTTAAGGCCCAAGAGAACCATTCTATACGTTCACATATTTGTCGTCAATGGGCTAGCATTCAATCACATATGGTTACAACATATCAATAATAGAAATCTAATAAGAACATTTATATAAAAATGAGATATGGCCGTTGGAGCCATATGGTCAAAAAAAGTACAACGTTCCTTCCTTTAACTGTACAACGTCTACAAAGCCTCTACCAGATACATAACCAAACCTACAGTCGGGACGAGTCCTCTCTTTATACATCTGTAATACAATACTAAAATCAACATGTACATACGACTCAGAAAGCCCCGAACGAACTGGAGCTCACCAATAATTTGCAGATAACCCGCAACTTACTGTGGAGGTCTACTAGTACCTGTGCCTGCAATAAGTAAGGTAAGTCCCCCAAGGGACATCAGTAAAAAAGAATGTACTGAGTATGTAAGGCTATAAGTAACTATATGAGATATAAGAACTTTAATGGAATTAAGTACAAGTGAACGAACAATTTAAATAAACTACCATACAGTATATGTGTGGAATCATGTACATTGCTTTCTTTACTTTATTGTACTTTACTTTACTTTACTTTACTATACTGTACATCATCAATCATCAATCATATCATGCCCGGGCCTAACTAATCAGTGGGAAATAACATAATAATCGGGATCGTCATCTATGCGGATATTCCTTTCATCCCATGAGATACCACCCGTAATAATGGGATCGACATTCATGCGAGTGTTTCTTTCACTCCATGAGATACCACCCATTCTCAACGTTAACCATTACACAATTACTCACATTACTTCATTCTTTAGATATAAGAGTGATACATTGATAACAAGTGCTACTAACTCTGAAATGAGATACCCTAAACCATTTAGAGGAAGGATACACTGTACAACCCTTTGGGGATAGGACAAGTGTTATGATAATATGAACAATAGATGCTGCAGAAGAATGAGGAAAAGAATAACCTTACATACCTTATCTTCCCAACACGTAACTATAATGATTCAGCTCCTTCCTTATGTGTTACTCTACAATACAGTACATAATGGAGCGAACATTAACGGCTAGCTACATTATAAGTTCACAAGGCGGTAAGTAGGTGCTTAATGGAAAGTAGAAACCGTCCAACCTCCAAAATACATTGTGCATTACTCCCCCCTTCATTATACTACCAAATAACATTATTCCACCACATTACACTATAAGTTACTGATTTTGCAAAACAACACCACCAAATCAGTCCACACACCACCAAAACAGTCCACAAACCAACATAAACGTTACAAACCGGTAGGATTACCTACCTAGTTTATCCTTTACATTTCCACTCCAACGAAACTCCATATATTCACCCCATAAGGTCACCATACTTGCTTCCACAATAGAATACCAAAATCATTCCACAACAGTTCCAAAATTCAGTTTAACATAACAAAAGAGTATTCTCTTTTCACTACAACAAACGTTCCATTTACCCACACATATAAACATTCCCATCAAGCCATACATGAAAGGAACGATTTAGGGGCAGAACCACACTTTAATATACTGAAATTTCATCATCATAACTTAATTTCTTCAACATAATTTCTTCAACACCTTAAGCCCCTTTACAAGTCCAAGCCACAAGGAAGACAAATTTATCAAAACTAACACAAGTGGACTGCCAACTAATTAAGGGACTGCCCTATACATTTTAAACATAACCAACCTGATTTCCACACTTTCTTATACATATATTACATTAATATAAAAGGTTAAACACTTACCAAGGCTTGCAAAGTGTAGGATTCACCCAAGAACCCTAGGGAATTTTGGGGCAACTGATTGGGGTTTGAGAGAGGAAAGAGTATTTTAATTTTCAATTTCTGGAAAATGAAGTGAATGGATAAATGAGCTGAATTTCAGCTCTTTATACTCCCTCTTATCCACCTCTTTTAGCTCATTCTTATCCCATTTTTTGGTCAAAAATAGTCCAAGTAGGTGATGCACCTACTTGGCTATACAAGCTGTCCAAAACAGTCCACTTTCTCACTTTATTTCTACTTGGATCATGTCTTGTTGGGCCTGAATTAATAGTAGGTGTTGGGCTGGTCCTCTTTCAATTTTTATTTACTTACTTTGGGCCTCAATTGAGTCCATTAACTTATATCCAAATGCATCCCAATAGTTTAATTAGGTGATACACCTACTATCTTAATTAAGTCATGGAATCACCTCGTTTATGTTCTCCCCTTTTTCCAACGTCTTAATCCTTCTACCTTAATCCACCACTTAACTTTAACTTTACACTCAATTATGTCCTTATTATATCAAGTTTAAATACTTTTATCCATGCTAGGTTGATCGTATAAATTTTGAAAATGTACAGGGTGTTACATCCTCCCCCCCTTAGGATCATTCGTCCTCGAATGGTAGTATCATCACTATTCAGCTTAAACGAGTTCAAGCTTAAGTTTGATATTTATACTACCATATAACACTTATATATTTATATACTTACTTGTTATTGCTCCAATTCAGCATCTAAGGCTTCCACTTCGGTTTTAAATAATTGAGGATACTTAGATTTCATTATTTCCTCAGCTTCCCATGTGATTTCTTCTACCTGTTGATTCCTCCAAAGCACTTTTACGGAAGCTACCTCTTTATTTCTTAACTTCTTAACTTGTCGATCCATAATAGCAATAGGTACTTCTTCATAGGTGAGATCTTCCGTAATTTGTACATCTTCAGTAGGAGTAATATGAGATGGATCTCCTATGCACCTTCGAAGCATTGAGACGTGAAACACCGGATGAACTGTGGAGAGTTCTTGGGGTAGTTCCAACTTATATGCGACTTGGCCAAATCTTTGGATAATCTTATATGGTCCTATATAACGTGGACTTAGCTTTCCCTTTTTTCCAAATCTCATCACCCCTTTCATTGGCGATACTTTCAAAAATACCCAATCACCTATAGCAAACTCTAGCCCCCTTCTTCTAACATCGGCATATGATTTGTGTCGACTTTGGGCTGTTCCTAGCCGTTGCTGTATCACCTTAACCTTTTCCATGGCTTGATGAACAAGGCCTGGTCCAAATAAAATAGTCTAACCTACCTCAAACCACCCAATTGGTGACCTATATTTTCTCCCGTATAAGGCTTCATAAGGCGCCATTTTGATAATTGAATGATAGCTATTATTGTAGGCGAACTCAATAAGAGGTAAATGATCATCCCAACTACCTTTAAAGTCTAATACACAAGCTCACAGCATATCCTCAACTGTATGTATGGTGCGTTCTGCCTGTCCATCTGTTTGTGGGTGAAAAGCTGTACTTAAATTCACTTGAGTACCCAAACTTCTCTGAAAAGACTTCCAAAAGTTTGCAGTAAATTGAGCTCCCCTATCAGGTATAATAGAAATTGGAATTTCATGCAGTCAAACTATCTCTTTAACATACAACTGTGCATAATCTTCAGCTGTATAACTGGTCTTGACTGGTAGGAAATATATTGACTTGGTAAGCCTGTCAACTATTACCCATATGGAATCAAATTTTTGCAGTGTACGAGGCAAACCTGTGATGAAATCCATGTTAATCATATCCCACTTCCAGACTGGGAGATTTATACATTGCATATAACCTCCAGGCTTCTGATGCTCTACTTTTATTTGTTGACAATTTGGACATTGGGCTATAAATTCTGCAATATTCTTCTTCATATCACCCCACCAATATACTCCTTTCAGATCGTGGTACATTTTAGTTGATCCCGGATGAATAGAATACCTGGAATGATGTGCCTCTGTCATAATCCTTCGTCTTAACTTATCTACATTAGGTACACATAATCTTTTTTGACACTGAAGCACTCCTTCTTGTGTAAGCTCAAATGCCTTTGTTAAACCTTATTGTACATTCTACTTAAGCTGTGATAGAAAAGGGTCTGCATACTGCTTCTCTTTCACCTCAGCTACTAATGAAGATTCTGCCGCATTTTACATAATAACTCCTTCCTCTGGAGTTTCAAGAAGGCGAACCCTTAAGCTAGCTAATTGATGTAGATCCTTCATTAACCCTTGTTTTCCCTTAAGCTAGCCATAAGTGTTCCCCATTGCCTTACAACTTAATGCATCAGCTACCACATTTGCCTTCCTCGGATGATATAAAATATCAATGTCATAATCTTTCAATATTTCAAGCCACCTCCGCTGCCTCAAATTTAGGTCCTTCTGCTTAAAGATATATTGTAAACTCTTATGGTCGGTATATATGTCAACATGAACCCCATACAAATAGTGGCGCCATATCTTTAAAGCAAATACCACTCTGCTAACTCAAGATCATATGTTGGATAATTTTTTTCATGTGGCGCAATTGTCTTGAGGAATAAGCTATCACTTTACCATGCTGCATCAATACACATCCCAAGCCAACTCCTGAAGTATCACAATACACTGCATACCCTTCTGCGCCTTTTGGAAGTACCAATACGGGTGTAGAGGTCAGCTTATTCTTTAGATCTTGGAAACTCTTCTCACATGCATCATTCCATTGAAACTTAGTTGCCTTGTGCGTTAGCTTTGTTAAAGGTGCAGCAATAGAAGAAAATCCTTCAACAAACCTTCTATAATAACCTGCCAACCCGAGGAAACTACGAATCTCTGTAGGCGTTGTAGGTCTCGGCCAATTTTTCACAGCTTCTATCTTTTGAGTATCAACCCTTATTCCTTCATCAGATACAATATGACCCAAGAATGCTACAGATTTTAACCAAAATTCACATTTAGAGAACTTTGCATATAACTCACGATCACGAAGAATCTGTAACACCTGTCGTAAGTGACTAGCATGGTCCTCTTTTGATCTTAAATAGACAAGAATATCATCTATAAACACTATCACGAACACGTCTAAAAATGGCTTGAACACCCTATTCATCAGATCCATAAAAGCTGCTGGTGCATTTTTTAGCCCGAAGGACATAACTAAAAACTCATAATGACCGTACCGTGTTCGAAAAGTTATCTTGGGTATATCTTTCTCTCTGACTTTTACTTGATGGTAACCCGACCTCAAGTCAATCTTTGAGAAATATTTAGCACCTTGTAATTGGTCAAACAAATTGTCAATTCTAGGGAGGGGATATTTGTTCTTAATTGTTACCTTATTTAGTTTCCGATAATCAATACACATTCTCAATGTGCCATCTTTCTTGCGTACAAATAACACTGGTGCACCCCAAGGGGACATACTAGGCCTTATGAATCCCTTGTCCAGCAATTCTTTAAATTGTTCTTTCAATTCCCGTAACTCTGCTGGGACCATTCTATACGGAGGAATAGAGATAGGTTGAGTATCTGGAATCACTTCAATACCAAACTCTACTTCTCGTTCTGGAGGTAACCCCGAGAGATCTTCAGGAAATACATCAAGGAATTCATTTACCACTGGAACAGACTGAAGAGTTGGTGGCTCCACATCAATATCTTTCACCCTTACGAGGTGACATATGTACCCCTTAGATATCAGTTTCTTCGCCTTAAGATTAGAAATTAACTTAACTTTTGGCGCTCCAACATTACCCCTCCACTCAAGGACTATCTCTTTTGGGATATGAAAATATACCTTCTTTGTTCGGCAATCTACTGTGGCATAACAAGAAGCCAACCAATCCATACCCATTATAACATCAAAATCTACCATTGTTAGTTCAACCAGATCAGCCAACGTATCATGATCACAAACAGTTACTATACAATTATGATAGACTCTTTTAGCTACGATAGATTCGCCAACTGGTGTAGATACTTCAAATGGCTTAGCTAATAATTCTGGTGTTCTTTTGAATTTTTCAGCAATTAATGGAATGACATACGATAGGGTAGAGCCTGGATCAATCAATACATATACATTATGTGAAAAGATGGATAATGTACCTGTAACTACATCCGGAGAAGCCTCCGAATTTTGACCATCCTCTAAGGTATAGGTAAGGTTCTGGACTCCACTAGAACTGGCTGCTCCTCTAGCACCTCTACCACGACCAGTAGGCTGTACACCCCTACCTAAGAAAGGGACCGACGATGATGATGCCACAGTGGATCCCGCAGGTCGTACCATGCTTCCCGAGCCTCTTAGTGGGCATTCCCTCATCATGTGCCCCGTCAAGCCACACCAATAACAAATATTCATCCCCAGCCGGCATTCACCTAAATGATATCATCTGCAATGCTGACACGGCGGCCGAGAAAACCCTGTTGTCTGTGAACCACGACTGCCACTACTTTGCCAGGCTTGATTACCTCTAAACCCTCGAAATTGAGATGAAGTGTCTGTCATGGAATGAGAAAATGATGGCCTAGGCGGTCTATTAAAACTCCGAGGCCTGAACTCTCCTTGGGACCCCATAGACTGTCCCATAGATCTAGCTCTCTTCGACGGCCCTTGTTCAAACCCTTGTGTTCTTCTCTGTTGCTTCTGATCTTCCATTTTCTGTGCAAAGGCCTGTATTCTTGCTATGTCCATGTCCCTGTTCAACGCAGCAATAGTACAATCTCGAACCAAATATGGCTCCAGTCTGTCCACATACCAATGAACTCTATCGATCATTGTAGCTATCACATTCGGAGCATATCGGGCCAAAGAGTTAAATCGAAGGATATACTCTCGGACGCTCATGTTACCCAGCCTTAAATTTAAGAATTGGTCCGCACGAGCCTCTCGGACCTTATATGGGAAATAGTGATCAAGGAATGCCATTTTAAATTCTTCCCAACCAGCTGGGAGTGCATCAATACCCCTCGACCATTTCCAATCTTCATACCATAAAATAGCCTCGCCCTTCAATCTATAGGCCGCAAGCTTAATCGTTTCCACACCGGACACATGCATAACCTCCAAAGCCCTTTGAATTTGATCTATAAAATCTTGAGGGTCCTAATTTGGATCTGATCCAGTGAATGTGGGAGGATCTAACTTCAGAAAATCCTTTGTCCGTCGACTAGCTGCTCTAGCTGCACTATCATCACTTGTCGTTGGACCACCTTGTCCCTGAACTTGTGCAGCAACTATTCGGGTCAACATTTGCACTGCATTCTTTAAATCGTGGTCAGTTGTATTTAGTGGTGGTTCTGCAGGTACTTCTCTTCCTCTTGACTCTTCTGACAATGGAAGAGTGGAAGCAGCCTGTGATACAAACTCATTTTCAGCTTCACCTTGATTAGCTTATTTAGGTGGTGATTTACTGGTTCCTTCTCCGACAGTCATGTCTACCTTATTACTTTTACCCTTGTTTCTCCTTGTAAACGGCATTTTACTATATTGAGGAACAAAAAAAAATATAAAACAAATTCAGTGATCAGATATGATTCAACCTACAACTTTAGCTCTATTACACGATCTAGGAAATGAAGAAAAAAAACAACTCCTAAATGTCCCGTAGCCTCCTACGTATAGATGTGGTGTACAACACATCCATAAGCTAGAATCTACTCAGACACGGCTTTGTAGACACCCTAGGACGACCCGCTCTGATACCACTTTTGTCACGCCTAAAATCCCATTGGGGCGGACATAGCACCCGAAGCCGTTAAGGCCCAAGAGAACCATTCTATACGTTCACATATTTTTCATCAATGGGCTAGCATTCAATCACTTATGGTTACAACATATCAATAATAGAAATCTAATAAGAACATTTATATAAACATGAGACATGGTCGTTGGAGCCATATGGTCAAAAAAAGTACAGCGTTCCTTCCTTTAACTGTACAACGTCTACAAAGCCTCTACCAGATACATAACCAAACCTACAGTTGGGACGAGTCCCCGCTTTATACATCTGTAACACAATACCAAAATCAACATGTACATACGACTGGAAAAGCCCCGAATGAACTGGAGCTCACCAATAATTCGCAGATAACCCGCAGCTTACTGTGAAGGTCTACTAGTACCTATGCCTGCAACAAGTAAGGTAAGTCCCCCAAGGGACATCAGTACGAAAGAATGTACTGAGTATGTAAGGCAATAAGTAACTGTATGAGATATAAGAACTTTAATGGAATTAAGTACAAGTGAACGAACAATATAAATAAACTACCATACAGTATATGTGTGGAATCATGTACATTGCTTTCTTTACTTTATTGTACTTTACTTTACTTTACTTTACTTTACTATACTGTACATCATCAATCATCACTCATATCATGCCCGGGCCTAACTAATCAGTGGGAAATAACATAATAATCGGGATCGTCATCCATGCGGATGTTCCTTTCATCCCATGGGATACCACCCGTAATAATGGGATCGACATTCATGCGAGTGTTTCTTTCACTCCATGAGATACCACCCATTCTCAACGTTAACCATTACACAATTACTCATATTACTTCATTCTTTAGATATAAGAGTGATACATTGATAACAAGTGCTACTAACTCTGAAATGAGATACCCTAAACCATTTAGAGGAAGGAGACACTATACAACCCTTTGGGGATAGGACAAGTGTTATGATAATATGAACAATAGATGCTGCAGAAGAATGAGGAAAAGAATAACCTTACATACCTTATCTTCCCAACACGTAACTACAATGATTCAGCTCCTTCCTTATGTGTTACTCTACAATACAATTACACAATGGAGCAAACATTAACGGCTAGCTACATTATAATTTCACAAGACGGTAAGTAGGTGCTTAACGGAAAGTAGAAACCGTCCAACCTCCAAAATACATTGTGCATCACTCCCCCCTTCATTATACTACCAAATAACATTATTCCACCACATTACACTATAACTTACTGATTTTGCAAAACAACACCACCAAATCAGTCCACACACCACCAAAATAGTCCACAAACCAACATAAACGTTACAAACTGGTAGGATTACCTACCTAGTTTATCCTTTACATTTCCACTCCAATGAAACTCCATATATTCACCCCATAAGGCCATCGTACTTCCTTCCATTGTAGAATACCAAAATCATTCCACAACAGTTCCAAAATTCAGTTGAACATAACAAAAGAGTATTCTCTTTTCACTACAACAAACGTTCCATTTACCAACACATATAAATATTCCCATCAATCCATACATAAAAGGAATGATTTAGGGGCAGAAACACACTGTAATATACTGAAATTTCATCATCATAACTTAATTTCTTCAACACTTTAAGCCCCTATACAAGTCCAAGCCACAAGGAAGACAAATTCATCAAAACTAACACAAGTGGACTGCCAACTAATTAAGGGACTGCCCTATACATTTTAAACATAAACAACCTGATTTCCACACTTTCTTATACATATATTACATTAATATACAAGGTTAAACACTTACCAAGGCTTGCAAAGTGGAGGATTCACCCAAGAACCCTAGGGAATTTTGGGGCGGCTGATTGGGGTTTGAGAGAGGAAAGAGTGTTTTAATTTTCTGTTTTTGGAAAATGAAGTGAATGGATAAATGAGTTGAATTTCAGATCTTTATACTCCCTCTTAGCCACCTCTTTTAGCTCATTCAATCCCATTTTTTGGTCAAAAATAGTCCAAGTAGGTGATGCACCTACTTGGCTATACAAGCTGTCCAAAACAGTCCACTTTCTCACTTTATTTCTACTTGGATCATGTCTTGTTGGGCCTGAATTAATAGTAGGTGTTGGGCTGGTCCCCTTTCCATTTTTATTTACTTGCTTTGGGCCTCAATTGAGTCCATTAACTTATATCCAAATGCAGCCCAATAGTTTAATTAGGTGATACACCTACTATCTTAATTAAGTCACGGAAGCACCTCGTTTATGTTCTCCCCTTTTTCCAACGTCTTAATCCTTCTACCTTAATCCACCACTTAACTTTAACTTTACACTCAATTATGTCCTTATTATATCAAGTTTAAATACTTTTATCCATGCTAGGTTGATCGTATAAATTTTGAAAATGTACGGGGTGTTACATCCTCCCCCCCCTTAGGAACATTCATCCTCGAATGGTAGTATCATTACTACTCAGCTTAAACAAGTTCAAGCTTAAGTTTAATATTTATACTACCATATAACACTTATATAGTTATATACTTACTTGTTATTGCTCCAATTCAGCATCTAAGGCTTCCACTTAGGTTTCAAATAATTGAGGATACTTAGATTTCATCATTTCCTTAGCTTCCCATGTGATTTCTTCTACCTATTGATTCCTCCAAAGCACTTTTACGGAAGCTACCTCTTTATTTCTTAACTTCTTAACTTGTCGATCCATAATAGCAATAGGTACTTCTTCATAGGTGAGATCTTCCGTAATTTGTACATCTTCAGTAGGAGTAATATGAGATGGATCTCCTATGCACCTTTGAAGCATTGAGACGTGAAACACCGGATGAACTGTGGAGAGTTCTTGGGGTAGTTTCAACTTATATGCGACTTGGCCAAATCTTTGGATAATCTTATATGGTCCTATATAACGTGGACTTAGCTTTCCCTTTTTTCCAAATCTCATCACCCCTTTCATTGGCTATACTTTCAAAAATACCCAATCACCTATAGCAAACTCTAGCCCCCTTCTTCTAACATCGGCATATGATTTGTGTCGACTTTGGGCTGTTCCTAGCCATTGTTGTATCACCTTAACCTTTTCCATGGCTTGATGAACAAGGCCTGGTCCAAATAAAATAGTCTCACCTACCTCAAACCACCCAATCGGTGACCTACATTTTCTCCCGTATAAGGCTTTATAAGGCCCCATTTTGATACTTGAATGATAGCTATTATTGTAGGCGAACTTAATAAGAGGTAAATGATCATCCCAACTACCTTTAAAGTCTAATACACAAGCTCGCAGCATATCTTCAAGTGTCTGTATGGTGCGTTCTGCCTGTCCATCTGTTTGTGGGTGAAAAGTTGTACTTAAATTCACTTGAGTACCCAAACTTCTCTGAAAAGACTTCCAAAAGTTTGCAGTAAATTGAGCTCCCCTATCAGATATAATAGAAATTGGAATTCGGTGCAGTCAAACTATCTCTTTAACATACAACTGTTCATAATCTTCAGCTGTATAAGTGGTCTTGACTGGTAGGAAATGTGCTGACTTGGTAAGCCTGTCAACTATTACCTATATGGAATCAAATTTTTGCAGTGTACGAGGCAAACCTGTGATGAAATCCATGTTAATCATATCCCACTTCCAGACTGGGAGATTTATACATTGCATATAACCTCCAGGCTTCTGATGCTCTACTTTTATTTGTTGACAATTTGGACATTGGGCTATAAATTCTGCAATATTCTTTTTCATATTACCCCACCAATACACTCCTTTCAGATCGTGGTACAGTTTAGTTGATCCCGGATGAATAGAATACTTGGAATAATGTGCCTCTGTCATAATCCTTCGTCTTAACTTATCTACATTAGGTACACATAATCTTTTTTGACACTGAAGCACTCCTTCTTGTGTAAGCTCAAATGCCTTTGTCAAACCTTGTTGTACATTCTCCTTAAGCTGTGATAGAAAAGGGTCTATATACTACTTCTCTTTCACCTCAGCTACTAATGAAGATTCTGCCGCATTTTGCACAACAACTCCTTCCTCTGGAGTTTCAAGAAGGCGAACCCCTAAGCTAGATAATTGATGTAGATCCTTGATTAACCTTTGTTTTCCCTTAAGCTGGCCATAAGTGTTCCCCATTGCCTTACGACTTAATGCATCAGCTACCACATTTGCCTTCCCCGGATGATATAAAATATCAATGTCATAATCTTTCAATAGTTCAAGCCACCTCCGCTGCCTCAAATTTAGGTCCTTCTGCTTAAAGATATATTGTAAACTCTTATGGTCGGTATATATGTCAACATGAACCCCATACAAATAGTGGCGCCATATCTTTAAAGCAAATACCACTCTGCTAACTCAAGATCATGTGTTGGATAATTTTTTTCATGTGGCCGCAATTGTCTTGAGGCATAAGCTATCACTTTACCATGCTGCATCAATACACATCCCAAGCCAACTCCTGAAGCATCACAATACACTGCATACCCTTCTTCGCCTTTTGGAAGTACCAATACGGGTGTAGAGGTCAGCTTATTCTTTAGATCTTGGAAACTCTTCTCACATGCATCGTTCCATTGAAACTTAGTTGCCTTGTGCGTTAGCTTTGTTAAAGGTGCAGCAATAGAAGAAAATCCTTCAACAAACCTTCTATAATAACCTGCCAACCCGAGGAAACTACGAATCTTTGTAGGCATTGTAGGTCTTGGCCAATTTTTCACAGCTTCTATCTTTTGAGTATCAACCCTTATTCCTTCATCAGATACAATATGACCCAAGAATGCTACAGATTTTAACCAAAATTCACATTTAGAGAACTTTGCATATAACTCACGATCACGAAGAATCTGTAACACCTGTCGTAAGTGACTAGCATGGTCCTATTTTGATCTTGAATAGACAAGAATATCATCTATAAACAATATCACGAACACGTCTAAAAATGGTTTGAACACCCTATTCATCAGATCCATAAAAGTTGTTGGTGCATTTGTTAGCCCGAAGGACATAACTAAAAACTCATAATGATCGTATCGTGTTCGGAAAGCTGTCTTGGGTATATCTTTCTCTCTGACTTTTACTTGATGGTAACCCGACCTCAAGTCAATCTTTGAGAAATATTTAGCACCTTGTAATTGGTCAAACAAATCATCAATTCTAGGGAGGGGATAATGGTTCTTAATTGTTACCTTATTCAGTTGCCGATAATCAATACACATTCTCAATGTGCCATCTTTCTTGCGTACAAATAACACTGGTGCACCCCACGGGGACATACTAGGCCTTATGAATCCCTTGTCCAGTAAGTCTTTTAATTGTTCTTTCAATTCCCGTAACTCTGCTGGGGCCATTCTATACGGAGGAATAGAGATAGGTTGAGTATCTGGAATCACTTCAATACCAAACTCTACTTCTCGTTCTGGAGGTAACCCCGAGAGATCTTCAGGAAATACATCAAGGAATTCATTTACCACTGGAACAGACTGAAGAGTTGGTGGCTCCACATCAATATCTTTCACCCTTACGAGGTGACATATGTACCCCTTAGATATCAGTTTTTTCGCCTTAAGATTAGAAATTAACTTAACTTTTGGCGCTCCAACATTACCCCTCCACTCAAGGACTATCTCTTTTGGGATATGAAAATATACCTTCTTTGTTCGGCAATCTACTGTGGCATAACAAGAAGCCAACCAATCCATACCCATTATAACATGATAATGTACCTGTAACTACATCCGGAGAAGCCTCCGAATTTTGACCATCCTCTAAGGCATAGGTACGGTTCTGGACTCCACTAGAACTGGCCGCTCCTCTAGCACCTCTACCACGACCAGTAGGCTGTACACCCCTACCTAAGAAAGGGATCGACGATGATGATGCCACAGTGGATCCCGCAGGTCGTACCATGCTTCCCGAGCCTCTTAGTGGGCATTCCCTCATCATGTGCCCCGTCAAGCCACACCAATAACAAATATTCATCCCCAGTCGGCATTCACCTAAATGATATCGTCTGCAATGCTGACACGGCGGCCGAGAAAACCCTGTTGTCTGTGAACCACGACTTCCACTACTTTGCCAGGCTTGATTACCTCTAAACCCTCGGAATTGAGATGAAGTGCCGGCCGTGGAATTAGAAAATGATGGCCTAGGCGGTCTATTAAAACTCCGAGGCCTGAACTCTCCTTGGGATGCCATAGACTGTCCCATAGATCTAGCTCTCTTCGACGGCCCTTCTTCAAACCCTTGTGTTCTTCTCTGTTGCCTCTGATCTTTCATTTTCTACGCAAAGGCCTGTATTCTAGCTATGTCCATGTCTCTGTTCAACGCAGCAATAGTGCAATCTCGAACCAAATATGGCTCCAGTCTGTCCACATACCGATGAACTCTATCGGTCATTGTAGCTATCACATTTGGAGCATATCGGGCTAAAGAGTTAAATCGAAGGCTATACTCTCGGACGCTCATGTTACCCTACCGTAAATTCAAGAATTGGTCTGCACGAGCCTCTCGGACCTCATATGGGAGATAGTGATCAAGGAATGCCATTTTAAATTCTTCCCAACCAGCTGGGAGTGCATCAATACCCCTCGACCGTTTCCAATCTTCATACCATAAAATAGCCTCGCCCTTCAATCTATAGGCCGCAAGCTCAACCGTTTCCACACCTGACACATGCATAACCTCCAAAGCCTTTTGAATTTGATCTATAAAATCTTGAGGGTCCTCATTTGGATCTGATCCAGTGAATGTGGGAGGATCTAACTTCAGAAAATCCTGTGTCCGTCGACTAGCTGCTCTAGTTGCACTATCATCACTTGTCGTTGGACCACCTTGTCCTTGAACTTGTGTAGCAACTATTCGGGTCAACATTTGCACTGCATTCTTTAAATCATGGTCAGTTGTATTTATTTGTGGTTCTGCAGGTACTTCTCTTCCTCTTGACTCTTCTGACAATGGAAGAGTGGAAGCAGCCTGTGAAACAAACTCATTTTCATCTTCACCTTGATTAGCTTGTTTAGGTGGTGATTTACTGGTTCCTTCTCCGGCAGCCATGTCTACCTTATTACTTTTACCCTTGTTTCTCCTTGTAAATGGCATTTTACTATATTGAGGAACAAAAAAAAACATAAAACAAATTCAGTGATCAGATATGATTCAACCTACAACTTTAGCTCTATTACACGATCTAGGAAATGAAGAAAAAAAACAACTCCTAAATGTTCCATTGAAACTTAGTTGCCTTGTGTGTTAGCTTTGTTAATGGTGCAGCAATAGAAGAAAATCCTTCAACAAACCTTATATAATAACCTGCCAAGCCGAGGAAACTACGAATCTCTGTAGGCGTGTTAGGTCTTGGCCAATTTTTCACAGCTTCTATCTTTTGAGTATCAACCCTTATTCCTTCATCAGATACAATATGACCCAAGAATGCTACAGATTTTAACCAAAATTCACATTTAGAGAACTTTACATATAACTCACGATCACGAAGAATATGTAACACCTGTCGTAAGTGACTAGCATGGTCCTCTTTTGATCTTGAATAGACAAGAATATCATCTATAAACACTATCACGAACACGTCTAAAAATGGCTTGAACACCCTATTCATCAGATCCATAAAAGCTGCTGGTGCATTTTTTAGCCCGAAGGACATAACTAAAAACTCATAATGACCGTACCGTGTTCGAAAAGTTGTGCTGGGTATATCTTTCTCTCTGACCTTTACTTGATGGTAACCCGACCTGAAGTTAATCTTTGAGAAACACTTAGCACCTTGTAATTGGTCAAACAAATCGTCAATTCTAGGGAAGGGATATTTGTTCTTAATTGTTAACTTATTCAGTTGCCGATAATCAATACACATTCTCAATATGCCATCCTTCTTGCGTACAAATAACACTGGTGCACCCCAAGGGGACATACTAGGCCTTATGAATCCCTTGTCCAGCAAGTCTTTTAATTATTCTTTCAATTCCCGTAACTCTGCTGGGGCCATTCTATACGGAGGAATAGAGATAGGTTGAGTATCTGAAATCACATCAATACCAAAATCTACTTCTCGTTCTGGAGGTAACCCCGAGAGATCTTCAGGAAATACATCAAGGAATTCATTTACCACTGGAACAGACTGAAGAGTTTGTGGCTCCACATCAATATCTTTCACCCTTACGAGGTGACATATGTACCCCTTAGATATCAGTTTCTTCGCCTTAAGATAAGAAATAAACTTACCTTTTGGCGCTCCAACATTACCCCTCCACTCAAGGACTATCTCTTTTGGGAAATGAAAATATACCTTCTTTGTTTTGCAATCTACTGTGGAATAACAAAAAGCCAACCAATCCATACCCATTATAACATCAAAATCTACCATTTTTAGTTCGACAAGATCAGCCAACGTATCATGATCACAAACAGTTACTATACAATTACGATAGACTCTTTTAGCTACGATAGATTCGCCAACTGGTGTAGATAATTCAAATGGCTAAGCAAATAATTCTGGTGTTCTTTTGAATTTTTCAGCAATTAATAGAATGACATACGATAGGGTAGATCCCGGATCAATCAATACATATACATTATGTGAAAAGATGGATAATGTACCTGTAACTACATCCGGAGAAGCCTCCGAATTTTGACCATCCTCTAAGGCATAGGTAAGGTTCTGGACTCCACTAGAACTTGCTACTCCTCTAGCACCTCTACCACGACTAGTAGGTTGTACACCCCTACCTAAGAAAGGGACCGACGATGATATGCCACAGTGGATCCTGCAGGTCGTACCATGCTTCCCGAGCCTCTTCGTGGGCATTCCCTCATCATGTGCCCCGTCATACCACACCAATAACAAATATTCATCCCCAGCCGGCATTCACCTAAATGATATCGTCTGCAATACTGACACGGCGACCGAGAAAACCCTGTTGTCTGTGAACCATGACTGCCACTACTTTGCCAAGCTTGATTACCTCTAAACTCTCAGAATTGAGATGAAGTGCATGCCGTGGAATGACAAAATGATGTCCTAGGTGGTCTATTAAAACTCCGAGGCCTGAACTCTCCTTGGGACGCCATAGACTGTCCCATAGATCTAGCTCTCTTCGACGGCCCTTGTTCAAACCCTTGTGTTCTTCTCTGTTGCCTCTGATCTTCCATTTTCTGTGCAAAGGCCTGTATTCTAGCTATGTCCATGTCCATGTTCAACGCAGCAATAGTGCAATCTCGAACCAAATATGGCTCCAGTCTGTCCACATACCGATGAACTCTATCGGTCATTGTAGCTATCACATTCGGAGCATATCGGGCCAAAGAGTTAAATCGAAGGCTATACTCTCGGACGCTCATGTTACCCTACCGCAAATTCAAGAATTGGTCCGCACGAGACTCTCCGACCTCATATGGGAGATAGTGATCAAGGAATGCCATTTTAAATTCTTCCCAACCAGCTGGGAGTGCATCAATACCCCTCGATCGTTTCCAATCTTCATACCATAAAATAGCCTCGCCCTTCAATCTATAGGCCGCAAGCTCAACCGTTTCCACACCGAACACATGCATAACCTCCAAAGCCCTTTGAATTTGATCTATAAAATCTTGAGGGTCCTCTTTTGGATCTGATCCAGTGAATGTGGGAGGATCTAACTTCAGAAAATCCTGTGTCCGTCGACTAGCTGCTCTAGTTGCACTATCATCACTTGTTGTTGGACCACCTTGTCCCTGAACTTGTGCAATAACTATTTGGGTCAACATTTGCACTGCATTCTTTAAATCGTGGTCATTAGTATTTATTGGTGGTTCGGCAGGTATTTCTCTTCCTCTTGACTCTTCTGACAATAGAAGAGTGGAAGCAGCCTGTGAAACAAACTCATTTTCAGCTTCACCTTGATTAGCTTGTTTAGGTGGTGATTTATTGGTTCCTTCTCCGACAGCCATGTCTACCTTCTTACTTTTACCCTTGTTTCTCCTTGTAAACGATATTTTACTATATTGAGGAACAAAAAAAACATAAAACAAATTCAGTGATCAGATATAATTCCACCTACAACTTTAGCTCTATTACACGATCTAGGAAATGAAGAAAAGAAACAACTCCTAAATGTCCCGTAGCCTCCTACGTATAGATGTGGTGCACAACACATCCATAAGCAAGAATCTACTCAGACACGGCTTTGTAGACACCCTAGGATGACCCTCTCTGATACCACTTTTGTGACGCCTAAAATCCCATTGGGGCGGACATGGCACCCGAAGCCGTTAAGGCCCGAGAGAACCATTCTATACGTTCACATATTTGTCGTCAATGGGCTAGCATTCAATCACTTATGGTTACAACATATCAATAATAGAAATCTAATAAGAACATTTATATAAATATGAGACATGGTCGTTGGAGCCATATGGTCAAAAAAAGTACAATGTTCCTTCCTTTAACTGGACAACGTCTACAAAGCCTCTACCAGATACATAACCAAACCTACAGTCGGGATGAGTCCCCGCTTTATACATCTGTAATACAATACCAAAATCAACATGTACATATGACTCGGAAAGCCCCGAATGAACTGGAACTCACCAATAATTCGCAGATAACCCGCAGCTTACTGTGGAGGTCTACTAGTACCTGTGCCTGCAGCAAGTAAGGTAAGTCCCCCAAGGGACATCAGTATGAAAGAATGTACTGAGTATGTAAGGCTATAAGTAACTGTATGAGATATAAGAACTTTAATGGAATTAAGTACAAGTGAACGAACAATATAAATAAACTACCATACAGTATATGTGTGGAATCATGTACAATGCTTTCTTTACTTTATTGTACTTTACTTTACTTTACTTTACTATACTGTACATCATCAATTATCAATCATATCATGCCCGGGCCCAACTGATCAGTGGGAAATAACATAATAATCGGGATCGTCATCCATGCGGATGTTCATTTCATCCCATGGGATACCACCCGTAATAATGGGATCGATATTCATGCGAGTGTTTCTTTCACTCCATGAGATACCACCCATTCTCAACGTTAACCATTACACAATTACTCACATTACTTCATTCTTTAGATATAAGAGTGATACATTGATAACAAGTGCTACTAACTCTGAAATGAGATACCCTAAACCATTTAGAGGAAGGAGACACTGTACAACCCTTTGGGGATTGGACAAGTGTTATGATAATATGAACAATAGATGCTGCAGAAGAATGAGGAAAAGAATAACCTTACATACCTTATCTTCCCAACACGTAACTACAATGATTCAGCTCCTTCCTTATGTGTTACTCTACAATACAAGTACATAATGGAGCGAACATTAACAGCTAGCTACATTATAAGTTCACAAGACGGTAAGTAGGTGCTTAACGGAAAGTAGAAACCGTCCAACCTCCAAAATACATTGTGCATCACTCCCCCCTTCATTATACTACCAAATAACATTATTCCACCACATTAAACTATAACTTACTGATTTTGCAAAACAACACCACAAAATCAGTCCACACACCACCAAAACAGTACACAAACCAACATAAACGTTACAAACCGATAGGATTACCTACCTAGTTTATCCTTTACATTTCCACTCCAACGAAACTCCATATATTCACCCCATAAGGTCACCATACTTCCTTCCATAGTAGAATACCAAAACCATTCCACAACAGTTCCAAAATTCAGTTTAACATAACAAAAGAGTATTCTCTTTTCACTACAACAAACGTTCCATTTACCAACACATATAAACATTCCCATCAAGCCATACATAAAAGGAAAGATTTAGGGGCAGAACCACACTTTAATATACTGAAATTTCATCATCATAACTTAATTTATTCAACACCTTAAGCCCCTATACAAGTCCAAGCCACAAGGAAGACAAATTCATTAAAACTAACACAAGTGGACTGCCAACTAATTAAGGGACTGCCCTATACATTTTAAACATAACCAGTCTGATTTCCACACTTTATTATACATATATTACATTAATATACAAGGTTAAACACTTACCAAGGCTTGCAAAGTGGAGGATTCACCCAAGAACCCTAGGGAATTTTGGGGCGGCTGATTGGGGTTTGAGAGAGGAGAGAGTGTTTTAATTTTCTGTTTTTGGAAAATGAAGTGAATGGATAAATGAGCTGAATTTCAGATCTTTATACTCCCTCTTAGCCACCTCTTTTAGATCATTCTTATCCCATTTTTTTGTCAAAAATAGTCCAAGTAGGTGATGCACCTACTTGGCTATACAAGCTGTCCAAAACAGTCCACTTTCTCACTTTATTTCTACTTGGATCATGTCTTGTTGGGCCTGAATTAATAGTAGGTGTTGGGCTGGTCCTCTTTCCATTTTTATGTACTTACTTTGGGCCTCAATTGAGTCCATTAACTTATATCCAAATGCAGCCCAATAGTTTAATTAGGTGATACACCTACTATCTTAATTAAGTCACGGAAGCACCTCGTTTATGTTCTCCCCTTTTTCCAACTTCTTAATCCTTCTACCTTAATCCACCACTTAACTTTAACTTTACACTCAATTATGTCTTTATTATATCAAGTTTAAATACTTTTATCCATGCTAGGTTGATCGTATAAATTTTGAAAATGTACGGGGTGTTACACAAGATATCATGGAAATCTCACATAAACATATTATATCTCATGAAATTCATACATTAATATATTATTGCATGTTTTAGATCCTCTTACATTATTCTATGTTTTGTCTATCCAAACACCATGCCCAAAGGACTAATTGTGCTTTCTCCCATCAATTTTATACAGTATATAAGATTCACCAATCAAAGTCTACTACTCATAAATCCTAATCTACCTCGACGCAAAGTTGCTGCCAAAGAATGCTTACAGCCTTGCTTCTTGTTCTCGATTCAAAATTTCTGCTGAAAAATCCACGAGAAAAATGATGAGATCACATTTTTTTGAGAGCTTTTCATCTCCGTTCTTGACATTCTATAGTACGAAGAACCCTAGAGGCATTTTTTAGGCAAAATCTCTTTTTTGGATTAAAACTGAAATAGTTATTAATTTTAGGATTTTGGTCGCACTTTTCATTGCAGCGACCTAAATATCAGTGCAGTAGGCTTGCTGTAGCGGGAGACAGACCTCCGTAGTAGGCCTTTTCTGGTCAAACTGTAATGACCCATATCATTGTTATACTGAAATAAGAAGTAGAACCTTCACCAAATTTCCTCTTAGACAATTTTTAAGAAATTCAGGCTGGCCTAGTTTTAGGCAAATTTTAAGTACGTACTAGTCTAAGGAAATATGGTATTATTGAGATTATTGGTAGGGGATTTTGAATGTATTTATAAGTAGAGGACGAGTTTAAGAAGCCGTAGCAACTTTAAGCACATAAAATAGATTTATAAAACTCTGGTTATAGAGTTTATCATGAAGGGGTTGGTTTGCGATGTTATATTTTGAGGGGTGTGTTGTAAAATTGACCCATTTAGGGAGAGTCCTTGAGTTTCTGCTCGGGACCACTGCAGTAGACCATTGCAGCGAAAAAGGTGTTGCTGCAGTGGGTAAACCGCTGCAATGGTAACTTTACTGATGTAGCGGATAACTTTGCCACTGCAGAGGTAAAACACAGTATTTTAAAGTTTAAAAACTTAGAAAATGTTTTCATTTCCTACTTTCTAAAAAATGAACCAAGGCTCCAGGAAAGGCAATTTTTTGGAAGTTTTCATCTTTGGAGATAAATCATTTACATTCTAAACTTGAATTACTTCTTATAATCATTGAGAACCATTCAAATCTTATTCATGATGGAAAAATTGAGGTATATCCCTAATTTATGAACTTAATACGAATTGGTGTGAATATGCATAAAATCAGTTGATAATGATTCTAGGGTGTTAGAAAATACAATTTGGAGTAGAATCATAGTTGTTCATATTAAATAAAGTAGAATTCATGAGGTTTAAAAGGGATAAAAATCGTAAGATGATGAACTAGGGAAATTTCATGGTTAAAGTTGTTAATTATTGGTCTCTAGTGGTTAAAAGGGATGAAATTATTGAATTGGGTATGTAACATTGTTGTTATAGATCAAGAGCGAGCTGAAAGAGAAAGAAAAGGCAAACTTGTGGCCAATAAGTGATTTTAAGAAAGGAATTGAGGTAGGTTACAGTTTATTTGTAGCAATTAGAGGTTCTTGACTTTGTTCTTATATGTAAATTGAATATCTATAATTGCTTTTGAGAACTACTTGTCATTAATGACTGTATTTGCATATTTATACATATTGATGATGTTAAACTAATGAAATTGAGTATGATGTTGAGATTATGATGTCCATGATGTTGAGATGATATTGACGATGATGAGTTATAATGATGATGATATTGAAATCATGATGTTCATGATGTTGAGAATAATATTAATGAGATTGAGAAGAGAAAGAAATGATGTGCATATCTTACATTCATACATCCATCCATATGCATTGAATGTTCAGTTATGATTATATGTTGTGACGTAACTTATTGCTAAAATTGGCTAAGTGTAAAAATGCATAAATATAAGCCTGTGTTCCCTCTAAAGTAGAGTGTCATAAATGTGTTGTTTGTATTTGATTATAAGTTCTGTGATGATCGTTGTTGAATTTATCGGGTTTGCTTATTTGTATAGTGTTGAGTTGAGTCGGCCAATGATGCCTACCAATACTTGTTGATGTACTGATGCTACTTGTACTCTTCTTTTTATTGAGTGCAGAACATATTCCAGCATTTGAGATGAGACCTCGACTCTAGTCAGCAGTTGGAGACTTCAATTTAAGGGTGAACACCATAATCGGGCAGCCATTGAATCTTCAGACTTATGTTCATGTCCCTTGTTTTGAGACTAAGACACTCTTTTATTTTATTATATATTTTGATTAATCTTTTGGCTATAGACTTGAGTACTCTTAGTTGTTCTTGCACGGGTGACTTCATGTCTCAGGGATGTAATAAATAGAGGAGTTTCGTACTCTATTAGTGATTTGATGATTATGTTGGATTTGACATTTTTATTTCTTTATTGAATAATTGAGTTTAGAACTTATTAATGATAATGTTAGTGGAAAGTAAATGAGGACGGTTACACTTGATCAGTGACAGTTGGGTTAAGACTGGTTCTCCCGCCATAGTTTAAGGTGGGTTCCAATCATGATCGATTGGGTCGTGACAAATATAGTATCAGAACACTAGGTTCGTAGATCTCATTGTACAAGAATAGGTCTAGTAGATTCTTGCAGAATAGTACGGAGAAATCTGTACTTTTCTTCGAGAGTCTATAAGGCTTTAGGAAATGAATTCTTTTTATTCTTCCTTTGATGTTATTACTTGATTCCAATTGGTATCTAACTCATTCACTCTTGTTTGCAGATGGTGAATACTTGTTCCACTAAAGCAGCAGTAGCCGCACCCACACCCGCACTTGTACCGGCTGCTAGGGCCATAATTCAGGGCAAGCCTTGAGTTAGAAGATGAGCTAAAAGGGGAGGACAAAGGGCATCACCTGTTAGGGGTGGACCCTAGGCCGTCGGAAGATCGGCTAGGTAGATATCACCGTCCCCTCCCTCACAACAGAATGCTCCAGACCTTGTCCAGAATGAGGGAGTGGTAATTGAGAAAGAAGAAGTGGTAGTTCTAGAGAATGTGGAGTCGATACAGAATAGTGCAGCTCTAGTGCCTTTGTCTGCGGAAGTGATTCAGCAAGTGTTGGGATTTCTAAGTAGCTTGGTTGGCACTGGTACCACTCCAGTTTTTCCAGTATTTTCATCCCCAACCTTATAACATGCGTTGCTATAGCAACAAGAATGGATGAGGTCTCTGAGACATGGGTGTATCCCCCATAGGTATTTGTACCTGTAATGACTAATGATGAGCATGGATTATTCTGCAAATTCATAAAAATGAAACCCCAGTATTTCAACGTACAGAATCTGAGAATGTATTTAAGTTTTTGATAGATTGTCATGAACATATACATAAAATAGGTACTGAAATGTATGGTGTGGATTTTTTTTGTTCCAGCTGTAGGCCAAAGCCAATCAATGGTGGAGATCATTCGTTGAGTGCAGGGCTGCTTTACCTCTACTTACTTAGGTATAATTTCAGAATGTTTTTCTTGAGAAGTATGTTCCCCGCGTTTATCATTATTAGAAAAATGATGAATTCTTGAGTTTAGAGCAGGGTGACATATCTGTGGCAACCTATGAGGCCAAGTTTCATTCCTTGTCTCGCTATGCACTTTAGTTGATCACTTCAGAAGAGGAATGGATTAGGTACTTTCTGAAAGGTTTGAACTAAGGGATCCATATGGTTACCTTGTCAGTGGCAGTTTTAGGTAAGTCCTTCCAAGAAGTGGTTGAGTTTACTAAGAAGGTTAAGGCAATTGAGAAAAAAGGAGAAGTGAAAGCAGAAGAAAAAAAGGCCCAGACCTCTGGCCAGTTCAACAGTACTTTTTCTAAGAGGCATAATCGCAGGGTCCTTTTTCCCTTATCATTTAGCCATGCATGTGTCCCCAGGGGGCCTGTCTGGGGTCAGTTATCAGCCTTTACTGATAGAAAACTATACACATTTGTCCTCTTCAGTTTATAGACCTGCTTTGGGCATCAGGTTCCATGAGTGTGGAGGTTTAGAACATATCAGAAAGTATTGTCCTAATTTATTGTCTGTAGGTCAGTTGACTTAACAATCGGGTTCTAGTGCTTTGGTTCCAACAAATCTTGGTAGTGGAGGAAATGGTATAGGTCATCCTCAAGGTCGGTGTTGTGGTAAGGCTATAGGAAGGGGTGGCTATCAAGATAACCTAGGTGGAGGACAGATTGGTAGAGGTAGTGCTCATGCTAGTAGAGGTGGTGGTCAGGGTTGTGATAGAACCCAACTTTATGCAGTTTTGGCTTGTCCTAAGGCAAAAGCTTCTAATATTGTGATCACAGGTACCATTCTTATCTGTGATCGTATGGCTTCTGTATTGTTTGATCCCAAGTCTACTTTCTCCTATATGTCTGTGAAGTTTGCTTTGGGTTGGGACTTAGCTTGTGAATTGCTCGATGCTCCTATGCATGTATCTACACTAGTTGCGGTGTGATGTCGCCCAAAATATGCCTTCTAAGAAGTATAAAGCGCTCGCTGTCAAAAATAGAACCCAACTAGGTTGGGTCGATCCCACAGGGAATAGGATGAAAGTAGGTTAAGTTCCTGTTCGAGTAGTTGGCAAATAAGTAAAAGCTGGGGGGGTTTGTAAGTAAGCAATAACGGTAACGATTCCTAATTATAGAGTTTGTAGTCAATATGAGAAGTACACTAGGACTGTGATCCCCAATGATTCCTTAACTCCACCAGTTACTTGTGCTAACAAAACCATCCCGCTATGTTGCATGCAAAATCTGACAAGATATGTTCATCTAAACGTCTCTCGACCATGGTTAGATGAATTTCACTCTTCTCCTATCGGTCTCCGAGTGTCGCACTACTAACCCTTGTCCTGGATCTCAGATAACTATTCTCGCTAAGGTTCAAGTTATTAGATGAAGGTTGATAGCTTCAAATCTCTGTTGTTATCTCCTTTTGCCAATCTATACCTCTCTCTCGAGCAAGTCTAGAATACAGGTGAGCAAGTCTAGAATACAGGCTAGTTTCTAACGTTTGCAAACGTTAGAAGATCAAGCACAACGAAGGAAATACCAATACATGCATTCACAGCGGTTCAGAGTTTCTTTGCACTTAACCTGTTTCGTTAATTCCTCATGGTTCACACAACCCTAGTTGATGAGTTTAGCTACTCATAATTGCAAGAACACAAGAAGGATTCAAAGATGAAAACATAATTGCACACACACAATAATGAATAAGAACTGAAATCTCAATTATAAATAAAACTCGAATCTAGGGTTTTTGATTACAAAACCAATAATATGTTTATAAACTCAGAAATAATAGAAAATATCTCTCAAAACAATGTACTGACTAACTCTCGCACATAGGACTATACAGGGGTATTTATAGATACAAAGCTAGACCTATCCTAATCAGAACAGAAGAACAGAGTCGACAACTTCCACGATATCGTGACTTGGTATCGTGGAACTAAGTCATGCCACATAGGTGAGTGTCGTGAAAATCAGGCTGAAGTTGACAGCTTCAGAACACAACTCAAGCCACCTAGTCATCCCACGTGGGTGTAGTTACGCCACGTGACTGCCTGGCGTGGAAATCAGGCAGCTTTTGATCCTCTGAAAGTTGACTCACGGCAGCCACTCACGTCACGTGAGTGGTCCTCACGGCACATGAGTGCTGTCGTGAATCACCCATCTGGTGCAAATCTCATCTCTTATCTTCCTACACTCCATTTTTGGGCTTGATTCTTCCTATTGATCATTTGTTGACTTCAAAACCTGTTTTCCTGCAATGTAAGACAGAAACCACATCATACCAACCAAATACACCCAAGTTATTGCATATTTTCCTTGTTTTAAGCATCAAAAGTGCCATGTAACCATGGCGCATCAACACCCTCAACTTAGAATGTTTGCATGTCCTCAGGCGAACAAAACAAAAACAGATATATACGATGCTTAATTAAGAGAAACCTAAGGGACCTATGGCAGTCGACTCATTTCCTTTGGCACAAAAATTCCGACCCCTCCTATTACAAATCAAGACCACAGTGTATATACAGGTAGCATATTATCATGACACAGAAGGGATCAAGTGATGGCACCAGATTATGAACAAACAACTAAGCATATATGCACATGACATTATTTGAACAAATAGCAGCTAATAATGCAACCCATGTACTCTCACAATCAAAGAAGTCCCATTCACTCACAGTATGCTAATGAATCTCAAATTAGGGACTTGTTCAGTACTCTCTCACACAAACAAGTTCAAACAGTGTGTATGAAATACCATAGACTTGCCCTTATTTTCTATGCCTTAAGTTTTCGGACAGTTGGACTAGGATCACTATAGGACTTTACTCGGCTTGTAATGTAGGCTTGGGGACGGGTATTATATATATGGATATGGTGAATCAACCCTCCTTGACGCTACACTATTTTTTTGGCTCCAACTTCCAACCATTCTTATCTTTATTCTCCCTTATTCTCCTTTCTTTTATTTTCAGATTTTGGGTGTGATTTTTCTCAAACTTCACAACACAACTTTTTTTTTCTTTTCTTTCTTTCACTTTATATATTTTTTTCTTCACACCCAAATCTGTTTTCTCTTTTTCTCTTATTACCCCCTTCTTCATACCCAAATCAATCTACGCACCCCTATAATAGCCACCCTCAACTTAGGCTATTTGCCTGAGTTGAGGTATACAGTGTCCAAGGAGGGACCAAGGCTAAGACAAGTTTATTATAATTAAAATGGGAAGGTGAATAGGCTAATGAAAGAAATTGGTCAATTTAGGCTCAAAATCGGGATCAAGGGATACTTATTTCATTTGGTCGGGCATTTAGGCTAAAAGTGGACTTATTCAAAAACGGCCTATGATCCTTTCCTAACCACTATCCTTTGACCTAAGCAAGACTAACCGGGCAAGTTCTGGATCGTACACACAAATTTAACTAAGTAATGACCTCATACACACATAGCACAAGGTTGTATTATCAACTACTACCTATCCGATTCATGCAATGTTGGCTATAGTTATTTTGTCTATAATCCTAGTGCCATAACAAGATCCAACAGTTGTCACACATAAACATGCTACACACACATACTTCAAAATAAAACTTTTCAGGAGGGGTATCCTTAACATTCAAAAAGCATATTTTTTCAAAACTGGACTGCACTACAGTTCCCTTATTTTTCTCCTAATTCAACAAGAAACACATAAATACTATAAATAACACCCTAAACATGCCGGTTCTACTATGATAGCACACTCGGGGAAAAAGAAACACGGCAACAAAAACTCCCAAGTAGTGGTACACCCCCACCCCCAACTAACAATAGTACACTGCCCTCAGTGCACAGCTATCAATATAATCAATGCAAGGGAGTGAAGACATACCTATAGTACCCTAAGTGTCGAAAGTGGGCCCGCCCACAATGGGATCATCAGTCTGCCCTCGGGGCTCTCTGCTAGGTGCAACCGGTGGAGGGGGTGCCTGACTGGAGGATGCACCGCGTGCCCTCAGCTCCTCCGCTATCTGGCTAGCATGGTACTCCATCCTAGAGTCCTTAACCGCTCTCCGGAGATCACCCTCATACTAGTCACCACTGTCAATCTAGTCCTCCGGACTGCGTGGTCTCTTTCCTCTATCAATCTGAGGCTCCTCATCTGCAAACAGATCCACCTCAAAAGCTGGTCGCATCGGTGCCTGAACAGGCATAGGTGGGATAACAGGAGTGTTGCTCGATGCCAAAGCTCTAACCTCTTCTCTCAATGTTGCCACCTCCTGTGTCAATTCGGTCATATCAGGACCCTGTGCAAAACTCATCCAAGAGGCCATCCCTGCCTCAAAGCTATCAATCCTCCCATGCAGCCCCCTCATAAACTGATCCATCACCGCAGTCATTCGGGCTACCACCCTAGCCTCTGTAGCCTCTACTGTGGTCCTAACCCATGGCTTAATCTGGGATACCAACTTATCTATCTGGGTCTCAATGTGGGTCTGCCGCTTGAACATCTGCGTCTGTCTATCAATCAACTGCTGCAGAAAGTCCCTCAAAATTGAAACCATACCAGAGAGAGGTGGTGGAGTTGTAGTACCGGGTACCACATCATCAATAGGGCCAGTGCCCTCGGCCTGTATATGAATAGTCTCTGGTACCCTAACCGGTACTGGAATAGGCATAGGTACACTACCCGGCTCATCTCTATCTCCAAGCCCTTCAAAAAGGGTTGCTCCTGATGACCCAAAAGGCTGAGACCCTCATGGAACAATGGGGTGAGATCCCTACTGTTGTATCAAACCAATATCCGCTAAACGGGTCACCTCTATATAATGATCAAGGGTAGGTAGTCTAGCCACACCCGCCGTATCACATAGACTCTAGATCAAGCAGGGGAACGGTATGCTGGTATGGTCCCGAAAGGCCCGCTCATGAATCTCCCATATGATATATATGGCAATATGAATATCATAACCAACAAGGATGCTGGCTACCACCACAGCCCAATCCAACGTAAGTGAATTGTCAGCATTAGTTGGACCCAATCGATGCCGACTAACTGACCACCAAAATCTTCTTACAAAATATAGCGTGGATTTCTTGATATCCAGCTTACCAGTCACCCAACTCGCAGCCACACCATCCTCCGCTATATACCCCGCAATCCAATTCAGCAGCTCCAACTTTTGGTCCACATCCCGCATCTTAATTCGATCTCTGACAGTGTCCATGCGGTGATCAAACTCAGCAATCATAGCTGGTAGTGGACTGTCCGCACCAAAAAGGAAGCGGTGGATGGTCTGCTCTGATATATCAACTCGGGTACCTTGAACCAAAATGTGTGTCAATAAGGGTTGATCCCTGTGTCGCTGCCCGACAGGTGTACTCAAGTCAACCGATGCAGCATATGAGGCATAAAATTCTCAGACCAATTCCGAGCTATAGCGACCAGGAGGATCCGCCATCCAACCAAATCGATACCGCTCAAACACAGGCCAAATATCAAGCAACGCCTTTAACTCCTCAAGCCTATATCGGGGATCCTCCATAATACTCCTCATACATACACCCCACTCCGTCAGCTCGGCATCCCTATCATAAAATGTACGCATGCCCTGAACACACCACCGTTGAACCTCCCTACTCTGTACGGGAGTTGGAGCACTCTATGCACCAGTACCTGAAATAGAGGTTGTAGCCTCGGTCGCAGAGGTACCCTGACCTGTAGCATCCTCCACAGAGCCCAATTCTGAAGCATCCTCCCCCTCTTCAGACTGGGGGGGCGGACTCGAAAGACTGATCTGGAACAACCAGTGCTACAGGCGGTGGAATGGGCTGAAGTGGAACCCGGGCAGCAGCTTGGGCCCGAGCCTGTAGCCTCGTGGTACGAGATACTAATGCAGTATCATCATGTCCAATCTCAAACTCCTCCACGGACCTACTTTTTTAAGATTCAGTAGGTTCATCATGCAAACGGGTTGGTAATTCCGGATTTTTAGTGCGAATTTTGGATGAGGAATCAAGGTGGTCACTTTTGGGGTTTGATTTGGGCGACATAGTATCGGGTTTGGGTCGGATTTTAGGTAGTTAGGTTGGGGTGGGGTTGGATTTATGGGTAGGGTCAGGTTTTTAAATCTGTGGGTGGGTTTGTGGGTATATGGGTCGGGTTTGGTCGAGTTTTATTATTTGGGGTTCGGATTTATTATATTTTGTGGTGGGGGTCGGAATTTGTAGTGAAGATGGAGGTGGAAGTTGGAATTTGAAGGTATGGAATATGGTGACTTATGGGAATTAGGGTTTATTTGTATGAATTTAAATTAGAGAAAGAGTAGGGTGGGTCAAATTTTTATCGGCTAAAGAAGAAGGTTACTAAAATTTATATAATGAAAAAGGGTCGGGTCGGGTCTGGTCTTAGGCTTTTTGCAGGTTCCAGTTTCCATGGAACCACCCACGTGACGTGGGTTATACTAACGTCACGTGGGTCCATGGTGTAGCTGAGATTCTGAACCCTGAAAGTTGTCTCTGATTTCCATAAAACCACCCACGTGACGTGGGTATACCTACATCATGTGGGTCCTCTGTCGTAGATGAGTTTCAGACACCTAGAATTTAATTCTAATTTTAACGATACCACCCACGTGTCATGTGTACTCTCACGTGACGTGAGTTGTGGAGTGAATAGTACTGGACCTAGTCAGGTAAATCTTGTGAATTTCAGCTAATTATTCCTCCTATGCCCAGATCACAACATTCTCAGATAGTGGGTTGCCTCCCAAGTAGCGCCTGATTTAATGTCGCGGCACGACACGGCTAACTTGGATACTCAGACTTCACCAACTAGCCCATGGTTTGCCTCCCATAAAGCGCCTGATTTAACGTCACGGCACGACATGGCTAGCTTGACTACTTAGACTTCATCAAGCTCAAGTTCCTCACATGTCTTTATTTCTTCCGTGATTCCCACATAATGCTTAACACGCTGCCCATTGACCTTGAATAGAACATTATCCGCTCCTTTTAGCTCAATTTCTCCATGTGGGAATACCCTAACCACCGTGAATGGTCTCGGTTCTCAATTCGACAATCATGATATAATTTCATCTTCTCTTTATATATTGTTGAACTTTCATAAGCCCGGAGACAAAATTCATCCATCTCATTCATCTACTCAAGTCCCAATTTAGCCGCTTCACTCCAGTCTAAATTCAACCTTTTCAAAGCCCATAAAGCCTTATGTTCTAGTTCAACAGGCAAATGGCAAGATTTTCCAAAAACCAACTGATATGGTGATGCACCAATTAGCATTTTGAAAGCAGTTCGATATGCCCATAATGCATCATCCAATCTTCGAGCCCAATCAGTCCTATTGGCATTCACTGTTTTTGCCAAAATAGACTTAATCTCACGATTTGACACCTCAACTTGCCCGCTTTTCTGAGCATGGTAAGGTGTTGCCACCATATGTTTAACACCATATTTTTCAAGCAGGACCTTGAACAGATGATTGCAGAAGTGGGATCCTCCATCACTAATGATAGCTTGGGGTGTACCGAATTGTGAAAATATGTTCTTTTTCAAGAATGTTGTTACACTTCTTCCTTCGTTATTAGGAAGCGCAATTGCCTCCACCTACTTAGAAACATAGTCGACAGCTACCAAGATGTATTTCATCCTACATGAGCTCACAAAAGGGCCCATAAAGTCAATTCCCCACACGTCGAACAATTTAAGCTCAAGTATAGTTGTTATGGAAAGTTCGTGTCTGCGTGAGATATTTCCATGCCCTTGACATTGGTCACAAGTGTGAGCATAATCATGAGCATCTTTGTAAATACTGGGCAATAGTACCCACATTGTAAGATTTTATGGGTAGTCCGCGCACCTCCATGATGACCCCCAACTGGAGATGAATGACATGCTTCCAAAATACTCATCATCTCGACCTCTGGAATGCATCTCCAAATCATGCCATCTGCACATACCCTAAATAAATACGGCTAATCCCAGAAGAATTTCCTCACCTCATGCATGAATTTCTTTCTCTGCTGATATGACATATCTTCCAGAATTAGATCACTTGCCAAAAAGTTGGTAAAATCAGCAAACCAAGGGATTAAGTCTTGCAATGCTACCAATACCTGCTCATCTGGAAAAGTATCATCAATCTTAAGATCATCCCTTAATTTAAGTATGGCCTCCTCCTCAAGGCGTGATAGTTGGTCAGCAACTTGATTTTCGATTCCCTTACGATCCTTGACTTCAAAGTCAAATTCTTACAATAGAAGTACCTACCGAATCAATCTTGGCTTAGCATCCTTTTTTGACATAATATACCGAAGAGCTGCATGGTCTGTATGCACAATCACCTTCGTACCTATCAAGTAAGATCTAAATTTCTCAAAAGCAAAGACAATTGCCAACAATTCCTGCTCAGTCACAATATAATTCCTTTGAGCTGGATTAACCACTTTGCTAGCACAGTAAATCGGATGTAAAATCTTCTCACGTCTTTGGCCAAGGACTGCACCCAAAGCCACTCTGCTAGCATCACACATAACCTCAAAAGGCATCGTCCAATCTGGTGACACAATAATAGAGGCTGAAACCAACTTCTCCTTAGAACACTCAAATACTGTTAGACATGCCTCATCGAACACGAACTTCACCTCTTTCTCCAAAAGTTTGTATAAAGGATGTGCAATCTTAGAGAAGTCCTTGATGAATCTTCTATAAAAGCCAGCATGACCTAAGAAACTTCGAATGCCTTTCACGAAGATAGGTGGAGGTAACTTTTTAATCACCTCAATTTTTGCCTTATCAACCTCAATACCTTTTTTTGAAACTGATGCCCCAATACAATACCCTCGCTGACCATAAAGTGACATTTTTCCCAATTCAGCACTAAGTTGCACTCCTCGCATCTTTGCAGCACATTAGTAAGGCGTACCAAGCAATCCTCAAATGAGTCTCCCACAACAGAAAAATCATCCATAAAAACCTCAATAGTGTCTTTTACCATGTCGGGGAAAATAGACATCATGCACCATTGGAAAGTGGCCGGTGCATTACATAGATCGAAAGGCATCTTTTTAAATGCAAATTTCCTGTATGGACAAGTGAAAGTGGTCTTCTCTTGGTCTTCAGGAGCAATAAAAATCTGATTATACCCCGAATAGCTATCGAGAAAACAATACCATCCTCTACCGGCAAGACGGTCTAACATCTAATCCATGAAGGGCATAGGAAAATGATTTTTTTCTGTCCAGGAATTCAGCTTTCGATAATCCATGCAAACTCTCCATCCGATAACCGGCCTCATTGGGATTAACTCATTCTTGTCGTTTGGAACCACAGTGATTCCTCTCTTCTTTGGCACACACTAAACTGGGCTCACCCATTTGCTATCAGCAATGGGATAAACCACTCCTGCATCTAACCACTTAATGATCTCTTTCTTCACAACCTCTTGCATAGGTGGGTTTAGACGATGTTGGTGCTCAATGCTCGATACGCACTCAGGAGTCAGTTGAATTTTGTGAGTGCAAAGATCGGGTGGAATTCCTATAATATCAGTAATGGACCAACCAATGGCCCTCTTAGATCTTCTCAATACCGAAACCAGAGCCTCTACTTGCCACTCCTCTAATTTAGCAGAAATAATCACAGGTAAGGTATTGTTGGCTCCCAAGAATGTGTAGCAAAGGTGAGTCGAAAGAGCCTTAAGCTCTAAAATTGGAGGCTCCTTAATAGATGGAAGAACTGGTGGGGTCACCCTATTCTTCAAATCGAGATCCAGTTTCTTTGGAGCATAAGTGTATGCTCCCTTACCAGTGAGTACACCAACCATCTCGTCATATTTCTCAATACCGTTGCTATCAAAATTCATAATCACGGCCGCAAGATCTTCTACCCCCAACCTTTCTTCAAGAGACACAACAACATCACTATCACCAATCGTATCTATTATCGAAATCACCCGCTTATCTCTCGATTGCTTCATGGAAAAACAAACGTTGAAAGTGACTTGTTCATTATTTAACCTAAATTTCATCTGCCCTATTTCCATGTCGACCAATGCACGACCAGTGGCAAGGAATGGTCTTCCCAATATGATTGGAACCTCGAGGTCAACTTCACAATCTAGGATTACAAAGTCAGCCGAAAATATGAAACATGCAACCTTTACCAAAACATCATACAGAATGCCTACAGAATTTTTCACAGTCCTATCGGCTATGAGAAGTCTCATAGAGGTTGGTTTTGGTGCTCCCAGTCCCAACTTCTTAAAAACGGCTAACGGCATTAAGTTAATGCTAGCACCCAGATCACAAAGTGTTTTAGCAAAGTTGTAGGACCCGATAGTACAAGAGATTGTGAAAGCTCCTGGATCCTCCTTCTTTTCAACTAGGAAACGTGAAGCAACTGCACTACAATGATGTAAGTTATCTGTTGGCTCAAAACTAATAGTTCTCTTTTTTGTCACCAAGTCTTTCATGAACTTCTTATAACCTGGCATCTGCTCCAATGCCTCAATAAGAGGGATGTTTACTGACAGCTCATTCAATATTGTGATAAACTTCTGATATTTGCCTTCCTCAGCCTTTTTTTTAAACCTTTGAGGAAAGGGAGGAGGAGGTCGTGGGATAGTTTTCAGCACTTGTGGTACCTTCTTTTCCTGCCTCTTTTCAGATTTTGCCTTTTCGCTAGTATCATGATGATCTGGAATTATTTTGCCCTTTGAATTTTTTGGCTCTAACTCAGTTTCTACATCAATAACCATCGGCTCATTGGTCTTACCACTGCTGGCAGGTATAGGTGGATCTGTGGTGCACTTCCCGCTTGGAGTAGTAATGGCCAGACAATGGCTGTCATTTTTCAGATTCTGGACGGTGTTGCTTGGAAGGGTGCCTAGCTGACGTTGGTTCAGTGCCAACGATATCTGCCCAAACTGTTGCTCCAACTGTTTAATGGCGATTGAATGAGACTCCACTTTCTGACTTATTCCCAAAATGTCTGACCTAATCTCCTTCAAGCAATTTTCTTGGCTCTCTGACCCTTTGACCAGTTTATTAAGAAGGGCCTCCATCCTTGAATTTCCAGACTCATCATCACGGCTTCCTGGTGGTACATAAAGGCCACTCTTCTCTCTATAATCATCATTTCACCTCCAATCATCGTCACGGTCTCGTACTCTATCTCTATATCCTGATTTGTTGTAATTGTCTCCATAGTAGTTCCGACCTTGATTCCCTTACCTCGAGTTCCAAGAGTCTTGATTAGACCCTTGGTCCTTGGCTCAGAAACCCGCCACTTCGCGATCCAGGTATTTAGCCTCCTTATCAGATTCACTATCGGGCGTTTTACCCTGTGCTCCTACAGCATGCACCTTCTCAGCATCTCTAGCCGTAATCTGTTTGGCCAGAAGACCAATTTCTGTCCTCAACTGAGCAACCTCTTGAGCTACCGATTCGTCCAACGCCCGTTGTGCTGCTGAGGCTCCAATAGCATATGTGCCAGCCGGTGTATCTGCTTCCCGAGTATGCCATCCTCGGTTGGTCTTAGTGATGCGATCTAATATTTCTGAAGCTTGTTCCCACCTCAGACTCATAAATGGTCCACCAGTGATAGTATCTGCTACAGCCTTAGTACTGACGTTTAAAGCCCTGTAGAAGATTTTAAGTAAGTTTCTACCACTCATCCTATGATTTGGCACATTCTGTAGCTTCTTCTTGAACCTTATCCATGCCTCATAAAGTGCTTTGGAATGTAGTTGTCTGAAGTTTTAGATCTTATCCTTCAACTGCAGCATCTTGGAAGGTGGGAAAAACCTTTCCAGAAATTGATTTCTCAATTCTTGCCAAGTAGTGATAGACCCTCATGGTAATTCTGCCAACCACAAGGTCGCTTCTCTTGTTAGAGAGAATGGAAACAATCTCAATCGAATGGCCTCTTGGTCAACTCCAGGCAAATTATAAGAGATACATACCCCCACAAAATTCATCACGTGCATGTGTGGATCATCAGTAGGAAGTCCGGCAAATACACCCTTCAAGTTTAGCAGGTAAATCATGGCACTAGTAATGTCAAACTTAGTTCTCGGAGGTAACTCCGGTGGAATAATGGCACCATTCTCTATTGGCTCAAAGTAGGCCACGTCTTCTTCCTCAGGATCAGCATAAACTGGCACATGCGGTCTTTGAAGTGGTTGTTGAGCTCTCAATCTTCTTTGTCTCTCTTCAGCCTCAGCCAGTCCCTGAGCTGCCGATTATCTCTTTCTTCTTGTCTAAGAGCAGCTTGCTCTTCCCGTGTCAATCGAGTGGTAGTTTGATCCGCGATTTCATGACCAACTGGCTGAATTGGTTGGTGATGAATGTCTCCCGCAGCTATGGGATCCTGAACTTCGTTAGTGTTCACCATTCTTTGATTAGATCTCAGAGTCCTTTCAATTTCAAGATCAAGTGGAATCAGAGGATTGCCTTGACTCCTAGTATTAGGCATACACCGACGTGTACCCTCAAAAGTATGTAAAAACAAAACCAATCAACTCCAACCAGTACTAATCAACTCCGTAACCGTATTCCCCGGCAACGGCGCCAAAATTTGATGTCGCCCAAAATATGCCACCTATGAAGTATAAAGCGGTCGCTGTCAAATATAGAACCCAACTAGGTTGGGGTCGATCCCACAGGGAATAGGACGGAAGTAGGTTAAGTTCCTGTTCAAGTAGTTGGCAAATAAGTAAAGGGGGTTTTGTAAGTAAGCAATAACGGTAACGATTCCTGATTATAGAGTTTGTAGTCACTATGAGAAGTACACTAGGACTGTGATCCCCAATGATTCCTTAACTCCGCTGGTTATTTGTGCTAACAAAACCGTCCCGCTATATTGCATGCAAAATCTGACAAGATATGTTTATCTAAACGTCTCTCAACCTTGGTTAGACGAATTTCACTCTTCTCCTCTCGATCTCTGAGTGTTGCATACTAACCCTTGTCCTGGATCTCAGATAACTATTCCCGCTAAGGTTCAAGTTATTATATAAAGGTTGATAGCTTCAAATCTCTGTTGTTATCTTATTTTCCCAATCTTTACCTCTCTCTCAAGCAAGTCTAGAATACAGGCGAGTTTTTAACGTTTGCAACCATTAGAAGATCAATTACAACGAAGGAAATACCAATACATGCATTCACAACGGTTCAGAGTTGCTTTGCACTTAACCTGTTTCGTTAATTCCTCATGGTTCACACAACCCTAGTTGATGAGTTTAGCTACTCATAATTGCAAGAACACAAGAAGGATTCAAAGATGAAAACATAATTGCACACTCACAATAATGAAGAAGAACTGAAATCTCAATTATAAATAAAACTCAAATCTAGGGTTTTTGATTACAAACCAATAATATGTTTATGAACTTAGAAACAATAGAAAATATCTCTCAAAATAATGTACTGACTAACTCTTGCACATAGGACTATACAGGGGTATTTATAGATACAAAGCTAATCCTATCCTAATCAGAACAGGAGAACAGAGTCGGCAACTTCCACGGTATCGTGACTTGGTGTCGTGGAACCAAGTCACTCCACGTAGGTGAGTGTCGTGGAAATCAGGCTCAAGTTGACAGCTTCAGAACACAACTCACGCCACCTAGTCACGCCACGTGGGTGTAGTCACGCCACGTGACTGCCTGGCGTGTCAATCAGGCAGCCTTTGATCCTCTGAAAGTCGACTCACGGCAGCCATTCACGTCACGTGAGTGGTCCTCACGGCACATGAGTGCTGTTGTGAATCACCCATCTGGTGCAGATCTCATCTCTCATCTTCCTACACTCTGTTTTTGGGCTTGATTCTTCCTTTTGATTATTTGTTGCCTTCAAAACCTGTTTTCCTGCAATGTAAGACAGAAACCACATCATACCAACCAAATACACCCAAGTTATTGCATATTTTCCTTGTTTTAAGCATTGAAAGTGCCATGTAACCATAGGGTGTGTCCTGTGATGTTTATGAAGTATAAAACTATGGCAAACTTAGTAATTTTAGACATGGAGGAGTTTTATATTATCTTCGAGATGAGTTGATTGTCTCCTTATCATGCCATTCTTGATTGTTATGCAAAAATTATCACCGTAGAAATGCCTGGGATGGAAAATTTAGAGTGGGAGGGTACTTTTAAGCCTTTCATATGAGAATTGTGTCATTTATTCATGCACAGAAATTAGTAAAGAAAAGGTGTAGGGCATTTTTAGCCCATCTTTGGGAAGATAAAGCTGTAGTTCCTCCTATAGATTGGATCCCAATTGTATGTGAATTCTTAGAAGTACTTCTTGATGACCTTCCTAGTATGTCTTTGGACTATGATTTTTATTTTTTTATAAAGTTAGAGCCATGAACTCATGCCATCTCTATCCCTCCTTATCGTATGGCACCCGCAGAGTTAAGGGAATAAAAGTCCCAGTTATAAGAATTGTTAGAGAAGGAGTTTATTCGCCCAAGTGTTTCTCCTTGGGGTGCTCCTATTTTGCTTGTGTAAAAGAAGGATGGTAGCATGAGGGTGTGCATATGCAATCGTCAGCTAAATAAGGTCACCATTCATAATAAGTATCCCTTGACTAGGATAGATGACCTGTTTGACCAGTTGCAGGGAGCTGCAGCATTCTCCAAAATTGATTTAAGGTCAGGTTATCATCAGCTTAAGATTGATTCCCAAACTCGTTGTGGACACTACGAGTTTCTAGTCATGTCTTTTGGCTTGCTAATGCCCCAACTGTATTTATGAGTCTGATGAATGGGGGTTTTAAGTCATTTTTGCATTCTTTCATCATTGTCTTTATCAATGATATTCTGGTTTACTCCAATAATGAGGAAGAACATGAATCTCACTTGTGTATGGTATTAGGTTTGCTTAAGGAAAAGCAACTATATGCTAAATATTCCAAATGTGAGTTCTAGTTGTCTTCAGTGTCCTTCATGGGGAACAAGGTATCTAAGGAAGGGGTTGTGGTAGACCCGCAAAAAGATAAGGTTGTTAAGAATTGAGATAGACAGACGAATGTGACAAAAAATCATAGCTTTGTGAGGTTGGCCAATTACTATAGCCAATTCGTTAAGGGATTTGCTACCATTACTTTGCACATAACCCGCCTAACTCAAGAGGAAGTTCCATTTGTATGGGATGACAAGTGTGAGGAGAGCTTCCAAAAGCTCAAAACTTTTCTAATCTCAACCTTAATTCTCACCTTGCCTATAGAAGGTAAGGATTTCATTGTATAATGTGATGCCTCACGATTGGGTGTAAGTGCTATTTTAATGTAGGACTAGAACATGATTACTTATGCTTTGAGAAAACTGAAGCCTTATGAGAAAAACTATCCTACACATGACTTAGAATTGGCAGCCATGGTATTTGCTCTGAGATTTACAGACACTACCTGTATGGGGTGAAGTGTGAAGTGTTCATAGACCACCATATCTTGCAGCTTGTGTTCACTCAGAGAGACCTAAATCTAAGGCTGAGAAGGTGGATGGAGTTAATTAAAGACTATGACATCTCAATCCTATATCATCCGGGCAAGGCCAATAGGGTGGCAGACGCACTGAGCCAAAAGCCAGTAAGCATGGGAATTTTAGCATGGCTAGTGGTGTCAAGGAACCCATTAGTGAGAGAGGTACAATATTTGGCTTATGATTTCCTAAGATTATAGGTGACTAGCAAGGGAGGAGTCTTAGCTCATATCGAAGTAAGGTCCACATTCTTCGATCAAATCAAAAGCAAACTGTTCAAAAATAAGAAGTTGAGCAACATTAGAGAAAAAGTGTTGCAGGGAGAGATTAGAGAGGCACTCCTTGATGATGAAGGAGTGTTGAGGATTCAGGGGTGCTTGTGTATGCCTCGTGTGGGAAATTTGATTTCGACTATCCTTACTGAGGCTCACAACTCTAAGTACTCTATACACCCGGGTGTAACCAAGATGTATAGAGACTTAAGACAACATTATTGGTGGCGAAGGATGAAATGTGCTATTGCAAATTTTGTGACCAAATGTCAAAATTGTCAACAGGTCAAGTATGAGCATCGAAAACCTAGTGGCATATTTTAAAGGATGCCCATTTTGAAATAGAAGTGGGAACAAACAACCATCGACTTTGTGGTTGGTCTTCCTAAGACCTTGAGGAAGTGTGATTCTATATGGGCATTACTGATTGATTGACCAAGTCAGTGAATTTCATTCCAGTGAGGGTAGATTATAATACGGTTAAGTTGGCCAAGATTTATGCGAAGGAGATTGTAAGGCTCCATAGAGAACCTGTTTCGATTATGCCAGACTGAGATACTTAATTTACCTCTCATTTTTGGGAGAAATTTCAATCAGAGTTGGGTTCTAGATTCGACCTAAGCACAGCTATCCATCCACAGACCGATGGACAGTCGAAATAAACTATTTTAAGTGCTTGAGGATATGCTTCGGGCTTGTGTTATAGACTTCAGAGATCAGTGGGACCAGTATGTACCCTTATGTGAATTTGCTTACAATAATAGCTATCACTCTAGTATTAACATGGCTCCTTTTGAAGCATTATATGATAGAAGATGTAGGTCGATAATCGAATGGTTTGATACATTTAAAGTAAGACCTTGGGGTACTAATATGCTCAAGGATTCAGTGGAGAAGGTAAGGTTTATACAAGAAAAGCTCCTAGCAGCTTAGAGCCTATAGAAAAAGTGCGTGAATAATAAGGTAAGGGATGTAAAGTTTGAACAAAGAGAGAAAGTACCCTTGAAAGTATCACCCATGAAGGGTGTGATACATTTTGGTAAGAAGGGCAAACTGAGTCCGAGGTACATCGGACCCTTTGTGGTTTTAAAGAAAATAGGGTCAGTAGCTTATAATCTGGCCTTACCTCCTAGTATGTCTGGGGTTCACCAGGTATTTCACGTATCCATATTAAAAAAGTACCCTGGAGATGGGTACAACATCATTCGTTGGGACCCCAAGTTATTTGATAAAGAGATGTCTTATGAAAAGGAACCAATTGCTATATTGGGTTGAGATATGAGGAAATTGAGAACTAGAGTCATTCCTTCTGTAAAGGTTCAATGGAGGAACTGTTCAGTTGAAGATGCAACATGGGAGGCAGAAGCGGATATGCGCAAATGGTACCCGCACTTGTTCATAGACTTAGGTATGTACTCTTACCTTAATTGTGTCATTTTGGGCTAGTTGTCATTCAAGGATGAATGAGTGGTAAATTGGTATCTAATGTGATGACTCATATTATCATTATGCTGAAATAAGAAGGAGAACCTTCACCAAATTTCCTCTTAGAATATTTTTAAGAAATTTAGGGTTGGCTTAGTTTTAGGTAAATTTTAAGGACGTACTAGTCTAAGAAAATCTGGTATTAATAAAAGTATTGGCGGTGGAGTGACTTAATTTATAAGTAGAGGATGAGTTTAGGAAGTCGTACCAACTTTCGGCACGTAAAACAGATTTATAGAACTCCAATTATAGAGTTTGTCATGAAGGGGTTAGTTTGCGATGTGGTATTTCGAGGGGTGTGATGTAAAATGGACCTATTGGAGGAGAGGCCCCGAGTTTTTTCCCAGTATCGCTACAGTGAAAAAGGGAACCATTTTAGCGGTAGCCTCAGTTTCATCGCGAACCGTTGCAGCGGTAAAATGCTGTATTTTATAGTTTAAAAAATTAGAAAATATTTTCATTCCCCACTTTCTGGAAAATGAACCAAGGCTCTGGGGAAGGCAATTTTCTGTAATATTTTGGAAGTTTTCATCTTTGGAAGTTCTTTACATTCTAAACTTGAATTACTTCTTAGAATCTTTGAGAATCGTTAGAATCTTGTTCATGGTGGAAAAATTGAGGTTTAGCCCTAATTCATGAACTTAATACAAATTGGTGGAAATGTGTATAAAATCAGTTAATAATGATTCTAGGGTGATACAAAACACTATTTGGAGTAGAATCATAGTTGTTTATGTTAAATAAAGTAGAATTCATGAGGTTTAAAAGGGTTGAAAACCCTAAGATGATGAACGAGGGCAATTTCATGGTTAAAGTTGTTAATTATTGGTCCCTACTGGTTAAAAGGGATGAAATTATTGAATTAGGTATGTAATCTTGTTGTTATAGATCAAGAACAAGGTGAAAGAGATAGGAAAGGCAAACTTGTGGCCTAGAAGTGATTTTGAGCAGGTAATCGCGGTAGGTTATGATTTATTTGTAGCAATTAAACTTGATTGACTTTGTGCTTATATGTAAATTAAATATCTCTAATTGCTTTCGGGAACTACTTGTGATTAATGACTGTATTTACATATTTATACATATTGATGATGTTGAGCTGATGATATTGAGTATGATGTTGAGATCATGATGTTCATGATGTTGAGATGTTATTGATGATGATGACTTGGTGGTAATGATGATGATATTGAAATCATGATGTTCATGATGTTAAGAATGATGTTGATGAGATTGAGAAGAGAAAGAGATGATGTGCATATCTTGCATTCATACATCCATCCATATGCATTGAATGTTCGGTTATGATTATATGTTGTGACGTAACTTATTTCTAAAATTAGCTAAGTGTAAAAATGCATAAACATGAGCCTGTGTTCCCTCTAAAGTAAAGTGTCATAAATGTGTTGTTTGTCCTTGATTATAAGTTATGTGATGATCGTTGTTGTATTTATTTAGTTTACTTATTTGTATGGTGTTGAGTTGAGTCGGCCTATGATGCCTACTAGTACTTGTTGATGTACTGATGCTACCTATGCTCTTCTTTTTATTGAGTGCAGAGCATATTCCAGCATTTGAGACGAGACCTCAACTCTAGCCATCAGTTACAAACTTTAATTTAAGGGTGAGCACCATGATCGGGTAGCCATTGAAGCTTCAGACTTATGTTCATGTCCCTTGTTTTGGAATTAAGACACTCTTTTATTTTATTCCGTATTTTGATTAATCTTTTGGCTATAGACTTGAGTACTCTTAGTTGTTCTTGTACGGTGACTTCAGGTCTCGAGAAAGTAATAAATAGAGGATTTCCGCACTCTATTAGTGATTTGATGATTATGTTGGATTTGACATTTTTATTTCTTTGTTGAATAATTGAATTTAGAACTTGTTAATGATAATGTTAGTGGAAAGTAAATGAGGACTGTTACACTTGATCAGTGACGGTTGGGTCTCCCGCCACAGTTTAAGGTGGGTGCCAATCATGACCGGTTAGGTTGTGACACGGATCCACTTCTTTGATTCTATTTCTTCAATGATGATTAAATGCAATAAATAGTTCTCCTAGAATCAAATTCGATCCGATAAAAAAATTTAAATTCTTGCATTGTTATCGTAGATATTTCAAAACAATGGGATGAGTTATTATAGTTAACTTCCACATAATCCATATAAACAAATAGAAAAGAAAAATAACTCAAGGATTTAACGTGGTTCGGCTAAGCCTAATGCTCTAGGTAGAACCACAGAGAGTTTTCCACTATGAAAGAGAAAAGTTTAAATATTTTTGAATTTCTAACTACAACTCTTATATATAGATCCCAAGTAGTCCCAAACATATAAGGGAATGGTTCTCCCAAACCTACAAGGACAATATATTTTTTCCCAAATTTATTAGGACAATGAATTCCCTAAATCAATAGGGATTATGGATATTCTAAATTTACAAGAAAAAATTCAAAACATACATGACAATTCTCTTTTAACTAAGCAAGGATAAAATTTAATTTGAGACATCTTTTAAGAGGACAAAATGTATCTTCTTTTTGTATTTCAAGCCTAGTTTTAAGTTCCAATAAGTCTACATCTCGACATGTCTTGAAATATATATGTGTCATTTGTAAGTACTTAAATTTTATCAGAATTAAATCCACTAAATAAATTGGACAGTATCTTAAATTCAAATTATATTAGTCTAAAAAATATTATGAACTAATTTAACTAAATCAATAATTTGAATTTCATATATATGAATATAAAGAGTAGGTCCAACTTCGTAATGCTAGCCTATTTAGTTGAGTTACAAATGTTGAACCCATTTTGTTAAATTTAAGATGTCATCTTATTTTCAAAGCCCAATTTAGTGTCATATATCAAAGAGCGTTGCATGTCAAGTCAAGTAAAAGAGCTAAGTGAAACATACCATATGTCAGAATGACATAGCATGACAAGTCAAATCAAAGGCCAATTGTCACTGTCCAAAATTGAGAATGTTATGATACATATGTCAACCCACCCAATAGGTAAGCCAATCCAATTCATAAATGTACATGACAAAGAATAACATACGTGTAAGTAATATTTAAAAATAGAATAAGTCGTAGATCGACATTTTTCATGAAATTTATAAAGAAAGTGAAAATAGATACAAATACCCTAAAATCTGGTGTCACTAGTACAAGCCTCTATAAAAACTCAATGTACAACCTCAATCACGATAATATCTAAAAACTAAAATAACATAAAATAAAAGAAAGATAAAGAATATCCATGTACTTCGCATGTTGAACTATTACTAGATTACAGGCCATTCATACTTGGTCCGAAGCCTGCATAGTGAAGGTGCAAAAAAGGCAAGGGTGAGCATGAAATCCACGTGTACTCAGCAACATCATTGACTGACCCAAATACAAAATGATGGCATTAGTCCTAAACAACTTTGTTTGATAACTACCACATATACTACTCATTTCTAAGAAAACAGATCCACACTAGAAGCTAATATTAATAACAATACATATAGCTCAAGTCCAAATAATTTTAAATTACATTCAAGTCAAAATACGAGTAATAAAGCCACTTTCACTAACACTCAATCACTTTTCATACCATAACAACACCATATCATGCATATGCCTTCTACCTAGCCAGAAACATATATATACCACTTTTATAGTGTAGATAATTGAGACTCATGGGAGACTCACGAGTTTCATATACTTATCTTATACAAGACAATTCTTTATTGGAAAATGCCTTGAGTGATCAACATCCTGTACCGGATAATATCTTGAATAACCATTTATTAGAATTTTGTCTTTTCACATCCTCAATCCTCAATGTCCATGTGCTTGAGATGCAATATCAAAATACAACAAATCCTTTACCATATTCAATCCTCAACATAGAACAATCATAAATAATTCAAAATAATCAATAGTAGGACAGTAAAAAAATAATCAAATAAGCATTTTTTATACTACCTTTCAAGTATCAATTGCTTTAGTACAATCAGTGACCAACACAAGCATTTTTACCGATGTTATAACTAGAATCAAGCTCACATAGTCATATAATTCAATAAATCATGAATAAAGTCTCAATTATCTATAACATGGCACTATGACCTGCATAAATGCTCATTATCTCATTTATATGAGACCCAATTATCTATTTACACAGTAAAATAATATAACTTGCCTTAATGGAAGCTTTACAAGTTAAAATACAGCTTTACCCTTCCTCCAAATCTTTGAATAATCTCAATCTAATCAAATACATAATCTAGATAAGAAAAAACATTTGTAGACACCCATATTGCTATAGTTCCACTCTGGGTCCAAAAATTCAACCTCAAAACCTCAAGGAAAAAATTAGAATTTTCTTTGAAAATCATATTAACAATAATGTAAGACACTCAAACCTAAAATTTCATTAAAAAAAATGGAGCTCAATTTGATCTTCAAACCTCAAATTTTGATCTCTTAACTTTAGCTCGAAAATTTCTATTTCCCCCCAAATTTAAAACATTGATTTAAAGGTGAAATCATTAATATTAATAAATTATAGAAGAATGCATAATTAATGGTATAGAATCACACCCAATGGAGAAATCTTGAAAATCCTCTTTTTAATCATACCAAAGTGAAGTTATGAGATTTATATTCGAAAATGGAATTTTAGAATCTACCCAGGCATCTCTTCTTCAGGAATGCGAAATCCACATCGCGAACTCGATCGACCTGGACCCAGACCCATTGTGAATATATCACAACCCTCGAAGTGATTTTTAGAACTTTTGTATTTTGACCATTTTTCCCTTTCTAGTGTTGTCTTATATTATTTGTGAGTTGTGGGAGTGGGTGTCATGGTCCCCAAAGTGTTTGGGAGAGTTTTATGTGAGTTTTTGGTATCTAAAACTTTTTAAGTAAAGTTTTTGGTAGCTAAAAACTTTTAAGTTAATATAATTGACTTTAGTCAACATTCGGTGATCCAAGCGTCAGATGGGAATTTTTTCAATTCCATTAGCTCTGCAATATCGATTTTGAGTTAGTAGCGTGGTTGGTTTGAGTTCTGCAGCTTTTGATTTGATTTTGAGTCTCTAGATAAGAAATTGGTTTTAAGTTGCCTAGAGTTGCTTTTGGGGGTAACCTATTGATAACACCCTTTGTTGGTGATTTTGATAGTTTTGTTAAGTTCAAAATGTCAGAATCAGCCTAGTAGCATAGTTGGAATATGTTCACGAGGTTCTGAATACATTTCGAGGGTCCGTTGGGTGATTTTTGTGCCTTAGCATTTTGCTGTCAGTTGGTGCCTTCTCCACACATGGGCAGAGGTACCACTGCATGCGCACTGACTAAGTGAATTTGGCTATCGCGTGTGCAACCACGGGGTGTGTGCACATAGAGGAAATTACCCCTGGACAGAATCAAACCGCCATTTCGATCCAAAATCTTATTTTCACAATTTTTAGAGCTTGGGATCTTGAATTGAGGCAATTTCAAGTGGATTTTTTAGATCTAAATCTTGGATAAGTTTCTAAAACTTGTTTTCATCATTATCCATTGATTAAATTGCAAAATCATCTTCAAATCATAGCTTTTAAGCTTGAGATTTTAGGGTTTCACTGGTAAAGTAAAATATTGATATTTTGATGATTTCTAACTCGATTTCAACTCCATTTTAGATGAAATATTAGATTTGAAACCCTTAGATTATCGGTAAAGTAATTTTCTACAAAAATTCTAGATTTACCCTTTTATTTTTGGGTTGATTTTGAGGTGATTTTAGATCCTAAATAAAAGTATGTCAACATGAGTATTGTCGGTCTCATATTTATGTGTAGATCTCATATTTAAATAGATTGAGCTTGCTCGAAGGAGTTTCGAGAGAGTAGAGCTTCCATTTGATTCTTTAGGTTGTGATTTGGCTTTGTGGGTCTTCTTTAAGGTAATTGAGATTTACCTTGACTTTTTTTTGAGGTGTTTATGAGCTATGTGCTAGTTACTTGATTTAGGGGTCCCGTATAGATGAGATAACGAGCATCTATGCGAGTATCGATGTTTATTGTCTGATTAAAAGTAATAAAATAAACATCTTAACTATACTCTCAACTTGTTGACATGTTTATGATAAATTGCCTTGATAAATGACTTATTGATTATGCATAAATTGATAGAGAATATCTACTTAAGGGTTTGAATCATGTTTAGTAGAATTTGATGGAATAATTGGGGTTAGTGACTACTTAAGGTATAAAGAGATAGGGCTTATAAATAAGAAGTTAACAAGAGAGATCTTGGCGTAATTACTATGCATTATGAATGAAGGTAAACTTCTAAACATGCTTGTTGATGAGTAAATTTTCATTTTGAGTATTTGAGTCTAATTGGATCAGAGGTGGTAAAATGTAATGACCCAATTCATTGTTAAGCTGAAATAAGGTGTAGAACCCTTGCTAGTTTTCCCTTAGACAATTTTTTGAAAATTTAGGGCTGGCCTAGTTTTAGGTGTATTTGGAGGGTGTGATAATCTAAAGAAATTTGGTGAGAATTAGAGTGTTGGTGGGTTTGTTTGATTTCATTTTGTGGTAGAGGATGAATTTAGAAAGTCGTAGCAACTTTCGATACAAAAAACGGATAAATAGAACTATGGTTATAGAGTTTATCGTAAAAGAGTTGGTTTGCGAAGTCGTATTTTGAGGGGTGTGTTGTAAAATAGCTGGAACTGGGAAAAGGCCCCGAGTTACAACCTCAGGACCGCTATAGCAGTAAAAAAAATCATTGCAGCAGTGGCCTTAATTAGCCCATGAACCGCTACCTCAGTAACTTTACAGCTACAACGGTAAAAACACAGAATTATGGTTTTTAAAACCAAAAAACTCATTTTTCATCTCACTTTTTCCAAAAATGAATGAGGCATAGCAAGAGGCGATTTTCTGCATTTTGGGGGAAAGGGTTTTCATCTTTAGAGGTAAGATTTTTCTACTTTCTAACTTAAATTACTTTCTATAATACTTCAATATCGTTAGAATCATGTTCATGGTAGAAATTGGGGTTTAGCCCTAATTTATGAACTGAAAGAAAATTAATGGAAATAGGGTAATTTCAGTTGGTAATGATTCTAGGGTGTTAGAAAACACTAGTTGGAGTAAAAAACTGGTTGTTCATGCTAAAAATATGTTGAATTCATGAGGATTAAAAATTAAAAAATCTTAAAATGATGAACTAGGGAAAATTCATAGTTTAAATTGATAATTTGGATTTCCAATGGTTAGAGAGAATGAATAATTGAAATGGGTGTGTGAATTTATTGTTAGAGATCAAGAATGGGTTGTAAGAGAAAGGTAAGGAAAACTTGTGGCCATGAAATGATTCAAGTAGAAAATCGAGGTAGGTTTTGGTTTATTTGTAGTAATGAGACTTGCTTGACTCTATGCTTATATGTAAATTGAATGTTTGTAATTTCTTTTGGGAAATACTTGTGATTTTTTACTGCATTGCATTTTTCATTGATATTGATGGTGGACATTGTATTGTGATGGAGATAAATTGATAATGATATTGATAATGATGTTGATATTATGATGATGATGAGTAAATGATGATGATGACATTGAGATGAGAAACAGATGATGCGTACATTTTGCATACATACATTCATCATATACATTGCATGTACATTTATAATTGTGTGTTGTGATGAATCATTATTGATGACTTGACTATGTGTATAAGGGTAATTATGGGCTTGTGTTTGTTGAGTTTAAAGCATGTTTCAGCATTTGAGACGAGACCTCGATTCTAGCCAGCAGTTGCATACTTTGATTCAAGGGAGAGCACCATGACCGGGCAACCATTAAATTTTCTGATTTATGTTCATGTCGCTTGTTTCGGGACTAAGACATTCTCTTATTTTCTTTCGTATTTTGGATAATCTATTAGCCATAGTTTTGGAGCCTCTTATATGTTCTTGTAAGGTGACTTCAGGTCCCGGGGTTGTAATAAATAGAGAAATTCTGCACTCTATTCTTGGTTATGATATTTGATTGGGTTTATATTATAATTCAGTTGTTCGTATTGTGATTTTGAATTTAAAGATAAAGATATTTTATGAATGAGACTTGTGTAGGATTGAATTTGATTGACAAGGGTAGGGTTAGATGGTTCTCCCACCATAGTGTTAGGATCTGTGCTAATCATGACCACTTGGGTCATGACAAAAAATGGTGTTAGAGCACCAAGTTCGTAGATCTCGTCATACAAGATTAGGTCTACTAGAGTCTTGTAGAATGATACAGAGACGTCTGCACTTTTCTTCCAAAGGCTACAGGGCTTTACGAAACAAAATTCCTTTCTTTCTTTCTTTCGTTATATTACTTGATCCAAATTGGTATCTAACTCATCACTCTTGTTCGCAGATGGTGAATACTCGTTCCACCAGAGAATCAACATTCACAACAACCGTACCAGCAGTAGCACCCACATCGGCTTCTAGGACAGCATTTTGTGGTAGGCCTAGAGTGAGGGGCAGGGCAAGAAGAGGAGGAAGAGAGGCAGCACCCACCAAGGGTAGGGCTTGGGTAACCGGAGGGCCGACTATACAGAGGACAACATCCCCTCCACTACAGTAGGATTCTCCAAACTTTGTCCAGAATGAAGAAGTAGTAGTTGAGGAGGATGAAGTGGTAGTTCCATAAAATATGGTGCCAATACAAAACGATACAGCTCTGGTGCCTTTGTCTGTAGAAGTGATTCAGTAAGTGTTGGTATTTCTGAGTAGCTTGGCTAGCACAGGTACCACTCCAGTAGTGCCTGTGATTCCCGCCTCAGCCCTATAACATGTTGTTGCTATAGCTCCTAGGATAGATAAGGGTTCTGAGGCCAGAGTTTTTCTGCAGCAGATATTGGGACCAGTGATGACTGACGATGAGCATGGACTTTTCTATAAGTTCATGAAGATGAAGCCTCCAGTGTTCCAGGGTACTAAGTCTGAGGATGCTTTTGACTTTTTGATTGATTGTCATGAGCATCTGTATAAGATGGGTGTAGTTGAGAGGTATGGTATGGAATTTATGTCATTTCAATTGCAGGCCGATGCCAAGCAATGGTGTACATTCTTCGTTGAGTGTAGGGATACCTTACCTCCACTTACCTGGGTTCAATTTCAAAATATATTTCTTGAGAAGTAAGTCCCTCGCACTTATCATGATCAGAAGAAAGATGATTTCTTGAAGTTGGAGCAGGGTGATATGACTGTGGCGGCCTATGAGGCCAAGTTTCATGCCTTGCCTCGTTATTCCCTTTAGTTGATTACTTCAGAGGAGGAGCAAATCAGGTATTTTGTGAAAGGTTTGAATTCAGGGATTCAGATGCTTACTTTGTCAGTGATGGCTTCAAGCAAGTCTTTCCATAAAGTGGTTGACTTTGCTAAAGAGGCTGAAGCTATTGTGAAGCGGGGGGAGATAAAGGTAGAGGAAAAGAAGGTTCGTACATTGGGACAGTTCAGTGGTACTTATTCTAGATGTCGCGGTTCTAGGGTCATTCCTTTTGGCCTTATCATTCAGCCATACCTGTGTCTGTAGGGGGACCATCTGGGGTCAGTTATTAGCCTTCACGGATGGGTATTTATACACTTTCATTGTCTTTAGTTCATATATTTACCTTGGATATCAGGTGACATGAGTATGGAGGTTTGGGCCACATCAGGAGGTTTTGTCCTAATTTCTTGTCTGCAGAACAGTTGAATCAGTAACCAGCTTCGAGTACGCTAGTTCCAGTAAGTCGTTGTGGTGGAGGATATGGTAGAGGTCGTCCATAAGGAGGGTATGATAGCCAGGCTGCAGGTAGAGGTGGTTATCAAGACAACCAAGGTGGAGGACAGGTTAGTAGAGGTGGTACTCAGGCTAGCAGAGGTGGTGGTTAGGGTGGTGACAGGGCTCATCTTTATGCTGTTTCGGCCAGTCCTGAAGCGAAAGCTTCTGATGTTGTGATCATGGGTACTATTCTTGTCTGTGATCGCTTGGCTTCTGTATTGTTTGATCTCGAAACTACTTTTTCTTATGTGTCTATGAAATTTGCCTTGGGCTGGGATTTAGACTATGAATATCTTGATACTCTTATGTAGGTGTCCACACCAGTTAGAGTGTCTGTATATGTTGATCAAATGTATCATGCGTGTCATGTGATGTTTATGGGGTTTAAGACTTTGGCAGATTTAGTGATTCTAGATATGGAGGAATTTGATGTTATTTTGGGATTGAGTTGGTTGTCCCCTTATCATGCTATTATTGATTGTTACGCTAAGACCATTACTGTAGCTACGCCTGGGATGGAAAAGTTAGAATAGAAGGGCACCATTAAGCCTACTCCTATGAGAATTATGTCAGTTATTCGTGCCTAAAAGTTAGTTAAGCGGGGGTGTAGAGTGTTTTTAGCTCATCTTAGGGAAGAAAATTCAGTCGTTCCTCATATAGCTTCGATCCCAGTTATGTGTGAATTCTTAGAGGTATTTCCTGACTACCTTCCTGATATCTCTCCAGACCGTGAGATTGACTTTTGCATAGATTAGAGTTAGGAACTCATCCCATCTGTATCTCTCCCTATCATATGACACTAGCGGAGTTGAGAGAGTTAAAGTCCAAGTTACAAGAATTATTAGAAAATGGTTTTATTCATCCAAGTGTTTCACCATGGAGTGCTTCGATTCTATTTGTGGAAAAGAAAGATGGCAGCATGCGGATGTGTATAGACTACCGTCAGTTGAATAAGGTGAACATTCACAACAAGTATCTTTTGCCTAGGATAAATGATCTTTTCGACCAGTTGTTGGGAGCGGCAATGTTCTCTAAAATTGATTTAAGTTTAGGTTACCATCAGCTCAAGATCAGGGCAAAGGACATCCCAAAGATTACTTTTCAAACTCGTTATGGACACTACGAGTTTTTGGTTAGTCCTTTGGTTTGGCCAATGCCTCGGCTGCTTTTATGAGTCTGGTGAATGGGGTTTTCAAGCTATTTCTGGATTCCTTTGTCATTGTTTTCATAGATGACATTCTAGTTTACTCCAAGAATGAAGAAGAACATGAAACTCACTTGCGAACAGTATTAGGGTTGCTTAAGAAGAAACAACTATATGTTAAATACTCGAAGTATGAATTCTATTATCTTCGGTGTCCTTCTTGAGACATATGGTATCCAAGGAAGGAGTGATGGTAGACCCACATAAAGTTGAAGCTATTAAGAATTGGGCTAGACCATCTAATGTCACCAAGGTTTGTAGTTTTATGGGGTTGGCTAGTTATTATCGTCGATTTGTTAAGGGGTTTGCTGTTATTGCTTCACATATAACCCGCCTGACTCAGAAAGAGGTTTCGTTTGTATGGGATGACAAGTGTGAGGAGAGCTTCCAAATGCTCAAACTTTGCTAACTTCAGCCCGAATCCTTACTTTGCCCGTGGAAGGTAAGGACTCTTAATTGCATATTGTGATACTTCACGGTTGGGTTTAGGTGTTGTCTTGATGCAGAGTCAGAATGTGATAGCTTATGCTTTGAGATAACTGAAGCCTTATGAGAAGAGATATCCCACCCATGACTTGGAGTTGGCGGCTATAGTTATTTCTTTGAAGATTTGGAGACACTGCCTCTATGAGGTGAAATGTGAGGTGTTCACAGACCACTATAGTTTGCAGCATGTGTTCACCCAAAGAGACCTGAATTTGAGGCAAGAAAGATGGATGGAATTGATCAAAGACTATGACATCTCAATCCTATATCATTTGGGCAAAGCCAATAAGGTGGCAAATGTATTGAGGCGAAAGCCGATAAGCATGTGAAGCTTGGCATAGTTGGAGGTGTCGAGACGCCTATTGGCTAGAGAGGTACGGGCTTTGGCTAATGATTTTATGAGATTACAGGTGACTAGATAGGGAGGAGTATTAGCCCACGTGGAGGCTAAGTCTATGTTTTTCGAAAAGATGAAGCGCAGACAGTTTGAGGATAAGAAGTTGAGCAACCTTAGAGAAAAATTATTACAAGGCGAGGCTAAGGAAGCCACTCTTGATGAAGAAGGAATGCTGAGGATTCTGGGGCACTTGTGTGTGTCTCGTGTGGATGATCTAATTCCTGCTCTTCTTCCAGAGGCTCACAATTCCAAGTACTTTATACATTCAAGAGCAACTAAGATGTACAAAGACTTGAGACAACATTATTGGTGGAGAAGGATGAAGCGTGACATTGTAGATTTTGTGACCACGTGTTAGAAGAACACCAGAAACCTGGTGGAACCTTTCAGAGAATACACATTCTAGAATGGAAGTGGGAAAGGATAACCATGGACTTTATGGTAGGTCTCCCTAAGTTTTTGAGGAAGTGTGATTCTATATGGGTTATAATTGATCGATTGACCAAGTCGGCTTATTTCATTCCTTGTAAGAGTGGATTATAATGCGGCAATGATAGCTAAAATTTATGTGAAAGAGATCATAAGGCTCCATGGGGTACCTCTTTCCATTGTGTCAAACAGAGGCAGATGTGTAAGCGATACCCCCATTTATTCCTAGACTCAGGTAATTACTCTTACTTTAGTTGCTTTATTTCGGGCTATTTGTCATTCGTGGATGAAAAAATGGTAAATTGATATCTAATATAACGACCCAATTCGTCGTTACTCTGAAATAAGGTGTAGAACCTTTGTTAGTTTTTCCTTAGACAATTTTTTAAAAATTCAGGGATGGCCTAGTTTTAGATGTATTTGGAGGGTGTGATAGTCTAAAGAAATCTGGTAATAATTACAGTGTTGGTGGGCTTGTTTGATTTGATTTTGTGGTGGAGGATGAATTTAGAAAATTCTAGCAACTTTTGGTATGAAAAACGGATTAATAGAACTACTGTTATAGAGTTTACCGTGAAAGAATTGGTTTGTGATGTCATATTTCGAGGGGTGTGTTGTAAAATAGTTGGAACTGATAAGAGGCCCCGAGTTGCTAACTCGGGACCGCTACAGAAATAAAAGAACCACTGCAGTGATACCACTGCAGCGGTGGCCTCAATTAGCCCGCGAACCGCTGCAGCGGTAACTTTATTGTTGCTGTGGTAAAAACACAGAATTATGATTTTTAAAACTAGAAAACTCATATTTCATCCCACTTTTTCCAAAAATGAATTGAGGCATAACAAGAGGCGATTTTCTGCATTTTGGGGGGTTTTCATCTTTGGAGGTAAGATTTTTCTACTTTCTAAACTTAAATTACTTCCTATAATCCTTAGGAATTGTTAGAATCATGTTTATGGTAGAAATTGGGGTTAGCCTTAATTCATGAACTAAAAGAAAATTGATGAAAATTGGGTGATTTCAGTTGGTAATGACCCTAGGGTGTTAGAAAACACTAGTTGGAGTAAACAAATTGGTTGTTCATGCTAAAAATATGTCGAATTCACGAGGATTAAAGAGTAGAAAATCCTAAAATGATGAACTAGGGCAAATTCATAGTTTAAATGGGAAAAGTCATCAAAACCACCTTAATCTATATCCAAAAAGTCGAAGACACACCTAAACTATTGACGTGACCTAATACACACCTATACTACTTAAAAGTGAATTTAATATCACCCTTAAAGCTGATGTGGCAAAAAAAATATAAAATAAAATAGGTGCGTTTGAGTTTCAATTTCAATCCAAAAAAAAAGAAGAAAAAAACTGGTCTTTTACCCCATTTCTTTTTGTTATCTATCTTTAGCACATGCTCTTCCTCTTCTTATTCAACATTTTCCAATGAAATATACTACCATAATTTTTTCTTTTTTTAAGAGTGGAGGAAGAAAGGAATAGAGAATGAGTCTAGATTATGGTAAAGAGACGATAAACAAACTTGAGGGTTGGAATTTCACTGACTAAGATCTGATGAAGGTATCCCAAAAATTGGAGTTTGCCGGTAGAAAAAAGTTTTTGGTGAAACATTCAAAACTAATTGCTTTCAATTTCAGATTCATTAAGTCGAGCACTACTATTCTGCCATATTACTCCCAAATACAGAAGCTAAAACCTTTTTTTGGCTTACCACATAATTTTGCCGACTTTGATTCCAAACTCACGAGATTAGCAACCAAAATTAGAGCTCTTTTTAACTAAATATTGATAATTGATTTTGCAATATAATTCTAATCAATAATAAATGGTGGTGATGTTTTGATTTTTGGTGGTGGGTCAGGTGAATGGTGGTAAAATTAGTTGTGCAGCTTTATGATTTTTGATGGAGGAAGGTATGGTTGATGGTAGTAAAATCAAGTGGTGTTGTTGTGAATTTTTGGTGACGGATTTGATGATAATGGTGAAATTAATTGCGATGTGATAATGAAATTGATGATACTTATATAACAAATTAACTAGTGAATAATGAAGAAATTAAAGAAGTTGGAGACTTGTAAAATTATAACCTTGAATATGAAGAAGTTGAATGTTGATTTTGTTTCAACAATGGAGAAGAAGAAAATGGTTTCATTTGTTAATTCTTTTTAAGTAAAAAAAAAAATTTCATTTGGAGAGGGAGAAAGAGGTGAAATTAGAGGTAAAAAATGGGAAAAAGTGAGAAAAATATACATGGAACCAGTAATGACATGACAGGTGCGTGAGAGTCACGTTGTATTATGCAACTGATTTTATATGTCGTGGGGTGAAACTAAATTCACTTTTAAGTAGTATAGGTATGTATTAGGTCGCGACAATAGTTTAGGTGTGTCTTCGACTTTTCGGATATAGTTTAGGGTGATTTTGATGTCTTTTCCCTAGTTTAAATTGATAATTTGGATTCCTAATGGTTAAAGAGGATGAAATAATTAAAATGGGTGTGTGAATTTATTGTTATAGATCAAGAACATATTGAAAGAGAAAGAAAAGGCAAACTTGTGGCCTTGAAGTGATTCAAGCAGGGAATCGAGGTAGATTATGATTTATTTGTAGCAATGAGACTTTCTTGACTCTATGCCTATATGTAAATTGAATGTTTGTAATTGCTTTCGGACACTACTTGTGATTTTTGACAGCATTGCATATTTCATTGATATTGATGGTTGACATGTCATTGTTATGGATATGAATTGATAATAATATTGATGATGATGTTGATATTATGATGATGATGATGTTGATAATGATATCGATGATGATGATGAGTTAATGATGATGATGATATTGAGATGGGAAAGAGATGATACATACATTTTGCATATGCATTGCATGTACATTTATAATTATATGTTGTGATGAATCATTGTTGATGACTTGACTATGTGTATAAGGGTATTGTGACCTTGTATTTGTCCTGAATTGAAGTGTCATAGTTGTGGTTGGTTGTCATTAGTTATAAGATTTGTTGTGATCGTTGTTGCTTATGTTTGGTTTATATGTTTGTATAGTGTTGAGTTGGGTCGCCCTATGATGCCTACCAGTACTTGTTGATATACTGATGCTACCTGTGCTCTTCTTTTTGTTGAGTTCAAAGCGTGTTTCAGCATTTAAGATGAGACCTCGACTATATCCAACAGTTGCAGACTTTGATTCAAGGGAGAGCACCATGATCGGGTAGCCATTAAATCTTCTGATTTATGTTAATGTCACTTATTTCGGGACTAAGACATTCTCTTATTTTCTTTCGTATTTTGGATAATCTATTAGCCATAATTTTAGAGCCTCTTAGATGTTCTTGTAAGGTGACTTCAGGTCTCGGGATTGTAATAAATAGAGAAATTCCGCACTCTATTCTTGGTTATGATATTTGATTGGGTTTAGATTACAATTCAGTTGTTCGTATTGTGATTTTGAATTTAAAGATAAAGATATTTTGTGAATGAGAATTGTATAGGATTGAATTTGGCTGGTAAGGGTTAAGTTAGATGGTTCTCCCACTATAGTGTTAGGGTGGGTGCCAATCATGACCACTTGGGTCGTGGCAGAAAAGGTAGAAAACTTATCGTGTAAAGTATGCTATGGGTTGGGTGAATTTCAATATTTATATTATTTGGGTTGATTACCATTATCGTAATACCCACGTGGGGGCTTGTGTGAACCTTATTATTAATTTAATTGATTATTATCATTGCGATATTCGAGTGGGAGCTTGTATTGACTTTATTATTGATTAGAGAGCTCATTATCATTGTGATGCCCAAGTGGGGGCTTACGTTGACCTTATTATTGATTGCAAAGCTTATTATCCTTGTGATGCCCAAGTAGGGGCTTGTGTTGACCTTATTGGTGTCTTATTTGGTTCTTTTACTATTGTGGTGCCGTGTTGGGGGTTTGTATCATGATTTACCGAGATTCGAATGACTTGGGTCCATTTATATCATTATTAAGCTGATTATTGTGCCTTATTGATTTTTCCATGATAATGCATACTCATTCATCATTCATTTTTATGGAACTGGTGCTACTATGGAATTTAGATTCTTTAAGAAAAACATGAACAATTTTACAAAATGCCTTAGCCCAGGAAGTGTTGGCAAGGTTGATTGATGAGATTATGATTAGTATATGGATTGTGAACCACCCATGGGTCCTCTCCTGGAGCTTAGGCTCGGAAGGTGTGTACATTATACTTTGGCCATCGCATTTCATCTCATATCACTACATTGCATTGCATTACATTGCACTTTCTCTTGGGTGATATTATGGTTGAGATATTATTATATGTTGTGTATTGATTACGGATTGATCCGTTGAGACTGTTGCGTCATATCCATTGGTTGCATGGTATGCATTTTTCCTATCTTATCCTAGATTGCTAGTTTGACATAGTGAGTAGATATAATATACTGTGTTGGTGAAATTCTCTCCTGATGTGATCTATTACTATTATTGTTGAAGTTAAACATGTACGTGTCTGCCTTAATTGAACTGATTTGCCTACCTTGTTAATTGTTGCTAGCTGCTAGATAGGCTGAGACTTTTCTGAGTGCAAGTTTATTTGGGGTAATCTTGGATGGTTGGTGTGGTGGTTCTCGCTATCATTTTGGATTTGGGTCGGTTATCGATGATGCTTGCTGAGAACACTGTTTCGTACTCACCCTTGCTTTTCTTTTCTACATCTACGTGCAGGTATTGAGGGAGTAGCTGAACATTGATTGTGACACCCGATGTCAGCTTTTCCAGAGATTGAGGTAGCTGCTGTCGGATCTCAGAGCTTACCCATACCTCTTCTTTTTTTTTATCTTATGCTTATTCGCATTTGAGATACTTCATACTATTTTATTGTATTACGTATTAAAGGCTTGTACTAATGACAACTAGACTTGAGATATTGTACCTCTTTCTTATATCTTTTGGGGATTATTTCTATTTCTTACTTCTTCTGCTTCTGTTTTACTTCTATAACTAATTATGTTTGGGTTGTGATAGGTTTACCTGTACCAGAGGGTGTGACAGGTGCCATCACGATCCCTATTTTGGATCGTGACAGAACATGATCTAAGTCTTGTGATTGCAAGCACACTGGCCATCCTTCTTCGCGAACGCGACCTCACCTTCGAGAATGTGAAGAGGGAATCACTAGCACCAGAAAAACAGAAAAGCCAACAAAGGAAAATCTTCTTGAAATCTCAGAATGGACCCTCAGGATTTATTCAGAACCTCATAAAAAGAAATTAAATATATAATTTGACTAAAAGTCACAATCTGAATCTGTTGGAACCATCAAAACACCGATCAGAGGTTGTCTTGACCAAATGTTGGCTGAAGTCAACTCTTAACTTCTAAATTTTTAAATTTCCAACAAATGACTCGAATTGCATCTGAAGGTCTCGGGACCCGAACCAACTGTCCAACTAACTAAAAAATCACCTTTCAGACCTAATTAAATTGTCAAAATTTTATTTTGATCTCCTCTTCCTCAAATATTGAGTTTGGTCAAACTTTTAACTTTTCAACCTTTCAAACTGAAAAACTCATTCAAAACTCATCCAACCACCTCGAGAATCGTTCCATCCATCATCGTAGATCAGAAATACTATATTGAAGCTACGAGAAAGGGTAAAATATAAAAAAGTATGAAAATCATAATACGACTATGAGGGTCGTCAGATTAATGAAAATCGTCAAAGTTGCAAGTGAAATGTTTCAACCAATTAAATATGACAACGTCACTTCAATCTTATTGATTACAATTTTTTAATCTCAAATCTCAATACAACTCTTTCTTCATACAACTATAAATAGGGATCCACATAATTCAATAAAGAGACAGTGATATACAACAAGAAGCTAGACAGAGTTCATGGATCAAAAACTATAAATATCTCTATAAGCTGCAAGTATTCAAGTGTTCTAAATATTTGCAGATCGAGACCATAATTCAAGATCAAGTTTCAAGCCCTTGAATTAAAATCCATAAAGATTTAAGATAGAAGCTCAAATGTCCTTAAATTTTATTTTGAAAAAGAGGAATCAAAAGATTCATAGAAATTGTAGTGTTCGCTATATTAAATTAAAATATAATGATTTTTGTGATATTTTCAATTTGAATTATTTTCTTGACACAATTTTTTTTTTGTAGCTACAACAGTATAATAACTGCAATTTCATCTCACAAACTTCTTCCACACCTTACTCTATTTGATGAATAGAAATAGTACACCATTTGATGTTTGTTTCGTTGGTTAGCATTAGTTCATGCAAAATTGTATTTTCTTTATTGATTCTTTCATCATGGATGGATCATTAGATGAAGAAAACATTACTTGTAAGTATTACATAACAATATTTCTTCTCAACAAAGAAGGAATGTTGTATTTATTGTAAAGCTGTCTTATTATGATCTATAAGTCACAGATTTAAGTCGTGAAAGAAGTTATTAATGCCTGCACTAAAATAAATTATTTATATCAAGTCCCTTCGGGTACGACTCTTCTCTAAATTCTGTGTACACGCTAGGCACTTTATGCACCAAACTATCATTTTTACTTCTTATCAACAAAAATGTTATCCAAATGCAACTTCACAATGTGATGCAAAAAAAAGGCTAAATACATAAATAGTCCCTCTAACTTACTCCTATTTTTCATTTTGGCACTCCATCTCAACCTTGTTTCATTTTGACCCTTCAACCGCCTTTTCATGTGCCATTTAAAAACAAAAATATCATACCTTGTTTCATTTTGACCCTCCAACCCTACTTTTCATGTACCATTTAAGCACAAAATATGTTATCCAATGAAAACTATTCAAGATGTGTTGATAAACATAAAAAAGGGTATGAAATATTCAATTAAATAATGCCATATTTTCTTTTTCATGTTATCCGGATCATCTGGATTTGACCCAAATACCCGCTTTCTAGTTTTTAGCTCAGAACCAATACGAGTAAAAAGTACTCATCTTCAAAACGGCAAAAAAAAAGCCTTTGTTCATTGCTAACAACACTATTGAAAACACTAAAATCCGATGAACTCTTTCGGGTTGTCAATGATTTCTTTTAAAAAAATCGATGGACTTTAAGAAAATCTACATATTGTCCTCAGTTAATTTTTCACGTTAAAATGCGTAAAAGCTATAAAAAGAAAATTATTACTATCTTTGGAAAATTGACGAACGTTCATCAATTTTTATATTTTTTTAAAAATAAAAATTAAAGGACGTTCATTGATATTTAAAGTGCAAAACTACAGTTGAAAAGTATGAATAAAAATAATAAAATTATAAAAATTAGTATTTGCTACTTAAATGGTACATAAAAAATAGAATTGAAGAGTTAAAATGTAACAAGATTGAGATGGAAAGCCAAAATAAAAAATGGGGGCAAGTCAGAGAGTTGTCTATGTATTTGGCCCAAAGCCACCTATAAATGTAGATATTTTTCCTTATTTTTTTTTTGGTAAATAATTTTTCCTTATTAATTGGTCACCCCTCTCCCGGAAAAGTTTTAAAAAAGAAGGACAATAAGCCACACAAAAAAAGGGAAAGAAAGAATAGTCCATTTCAATCCTTGAATTATTGCTTTGTTTTATCTCTTATTTTTATAATATTTAATTAAATATATTCAACCTTTCTCAATTTAATTATGTAAATTTAGTCCCTAAATTAAATTGTCAATTATTGAAAGAATATTGTTCAAAAAATTAAATGAGATAAAAAGCATAACATATGATTGCCACTTGCCATGAAAGTTGCAAAAGAAACAAGTCTCTACAACATGAGGGGTGATATTAGATTATTAGTAATATTTTGAAAGTATTTATAAGATTTTCTTCTCGCGCCACAATGCCTCTTTAGCCATGCAAATTACAAAAAGAGTTAATTCTCATCAATTTACTGAATCAAAAATAAAATAAAAAAAATTAAGAAAGTCTCCTATATATCATTAAAGACAATCAATACTTACAATATTGATTAGCTACAAATGGTATCATAATAATTTATTATTATTATTTAAATAAATAATGAATTTTTATTCGTTGAAATTTTACCATATCATCACTAATATTATTATTTAAATAAGTAATGAATTTTTATGCATGGAAATTTTACCATATCATCCCTAATATTATGCAAATTCTTATAAAAAATGTTGCTTATATCATTTATGGCAATTTCAAGGGAAGGCCACAAAATATGGTGAGCATTTGGGTTATTAGGAAAGAGGAATTTCTTCTTTGGCAGTTCGAATTTTCTTGAATATATTCCACTTTCGTTTAATTTCAAACTTTTAAGAATTATTATTAAATATTTAAAATTAAATACTCTTAATTAAATAATACGAGGACTTTTAATTAAATAAAAATAAAGTGAATAATTTAGAAAAGGAAAAAATAGAAAAAGAGAATATTTTCTTCTTCCTCTCCCTCCCTCCCTCGCTCCTTTTTCCTTTCCTTTTTCATCTAAACACCACCGCCATTAAATCCAACTTTTAACCTTTTGCCTCCCTACCCCATCCTCACCACCCCCACCCACCCAACCCGGGAAAACTTCTTCTTCTTCTCCATTCCAAGAAGTTTCCCGGGTCGTCGCTGCCCCGCCCCGCATTGCTTTTTGCAGCGGCAAATTTCCTCTTTCAATTTTGGTGGATTATTAGTGGGGTATAATAATATATATATTTTTAATATGTATATTTAGTGGTCGCAATAATACTTTTTTGAATTTCAGCTCTGAAATATTCAATGATGACTCTTCTCTTCCCCTCCCACTTTTCTCCTCTCAGGTATTATTTTCTATTCCTGGATGTTAATGTTTCCATTTTCTATTAGAAATTCATTAATCACCTATTATTATTAATTCAGCTTTTTATTCAGACCCATTAAGGTAAATTAGGCGTTTTCTAAATTTACATGCTTGTGATTTGTTTTAACCCTATTCTTGTTTTTGCTTTTAGATACCTGTGGATGTTGTAGAATTTGTAAATAACCCATATTGCTATTTGTGGCTTTGGTGGCTTTTGGGTTTCAGTTGAGCTAAATTGGGATTTGTTATTTTAAGTTTGAAAGTTTTGGGGTTGTAGTGGAGCTAAATGAGGAATTCTTTTTTTTTCTTTTGAAGTTTGAACATTAGGGTGTGGTTTCTTTTGGGTTTGCAGATAGTTGTTGTGGCTATTAGGGGAGATGGAAGAGACTGGGCAACTTAAAAGAGCTTTTATAGATGCTACAGCTGGTGCAATTTCTGGTGGTATATCCAGGACCGTAACGTCACCACTTGATGTTATTAAAATTAGATTCCAGGTAATACAGTCTTTGTATATGTTGTTGTTATCATGCTTAGCATTTATACAAATACTGGTAATAGCATGGTATTGCCTGAAAACATAATCAGCTTTTTGATCAAAATGACCAATAAACATAAAAAGGACGAGTCATCTTTCTAACTTTGTTATGAATTGGATATTCCTAACCGCTTTCGTTATTAATCATTGTTAAAATAAAACAGTTGGGGAGGGTGCACAGTTATACAATTGGTTCAGCTCATTAGAACTAGTCCTGTAGATTGGCCTTTTCAGGTTCTCTCACGAGTGTTATCCTTGTTACGGCGGTGATGCTTCGACTTCTCAATAAAAGGCAGTCAGACCAACAGTTTGAGATTTTCAAATTTGCAAACTTTAGTTTCATTACTACAGGAATATGCGTGATTGAAGAGATAACCTACTTTTCCCAGCCTTGGCCTGATCATTTGTTGAATCTCTAGTTCTTGCTGTTGGATGATTTGTGTTCATGTGCAATAGAGAACCCTCAAACATTCCACTAATTAAACTCAACATTTACACTTCTACATGTAGAGGCCATAAACAGCGAAACCCTCAATTAGTTTACAAAACTCTCATTTTGTTTCACAATCATATTCTTCGACAAACTCCCTTCCATAAAAGAGTAATTGGTATTTAGTCTCTATGGTGCTGAATCAAGCTTTCTCATGCTCCTGTGACAGTTTTTCTTCGCTGCTTCATTTTCACCAGACCTCTGTATTGGGATAACCGATAACATAAAAATTGCCTTGATCTTATCTGTATATCGAGTACAATTGTACATAGAGAGCTCCTTATTTTAAAAAAATGTACATAAAGAGCTGATGTTTTTGATATATTCTCATATTTTTACAGGTTCAACTGGAACCCACTACTCAGTGGGCCTTGCTTACAAGAACTGTATATGGCAATTCAAAATATACGGGGATGCTGCAAGCCAGCAAAGACATACTAAGAGAAGAAGGTTTACCGGTAAACTTCCTATCATATTGAGGACTTTTTAGGAATCTTATAATTATTTGATGCATGTCTTAATCATAGAGTTTTTGACCTTGGATATATTATTCATCATCATCATCTTACCCAGTGTATTCCCACCAGGTGGGGTCTGGGAGGGTAAAGTGTACGCAGTCCATACCACTACTTCAGATGAAGTAGAGAGGCTGTTTCCGATAGACCCCCGGCTCAGAACTGATAACAATAACAAACAAAAATCATAAAAATCATAAATCAAAAATCATAAAAATCATAAAAAAATCATAAAAATCATAAATCAAAAATCATAAAAATCATAAACAAAAATCATAAAAACCAACAGCAAAAGGGGTTAACACATCGCTAGATAATCGAAGAAGCAAGACACTCACAGATCAACACTATAGACTAGTTATTCAAAATCACAAATATCACCAAAACAACGCGAACAAGACTCTGCCTAAGAAACAACAGTCAAAGATACAAGCAAACACTCTTCCTTGCTAAAAACAGACACCTTTCTACCCACTAACCCTCTACCCTAATCCGCGTCCTCCGCATCTTCCTATCAAGAGTCATGTCCTCTGTAAGCTGTAATTGTTCCATGTCATGCCTAATCACCTCCGTCCAATATTTCTTCGGTCTACCTCTACCCCACCTAAAACCATCCCCAGCCAGCCTCTCACACCTCCGTACCGGGGCGTCCGTGCACCTCCTCTTCACATGTCCGAACCATCGCAACCTCACTTCCCGCATCTTATCTTCCACCGAAGCCACTCCCAATTTCTCTTGAATAATCTCATTTCTAACTCTATCACTCCTGGTAAGTCCACACATCCCTCGCAACATCCTCATCTCCGCTACCTTCAACTTTTGGGTGTGGGAGTTTTTAACTGGCCAACACTCGGCTCCATATAACATGGCCGGGCGGACGGCCACTCTGTAAAACTTACCTTTAAGCTTCAGGGGCACCTTCTTATCACACAAAACTCCCGAAGCGAGCCTCCATTTCCTCCACCCTGCACCAATACGCTGCGTGACATCCTCGTCAATCTCGCCTTTCCCCTGAATCACAAACCCCAGATACTTGAAACTCTCCCTCTTCTGAATGGCCTGGGAGTCCAGCTTCACTACCGCATCAGCTTCATGCCTCGAATCGCTAAACTTACATTCCAGGTACTCCGTCTTAGTCCTGCTCAACCTAAACCCTTTAGACTCAAGGGTCTGTCTCCAAACCTCCAACTTATCATTCACCCCTCCCCAGGTCTCGTCAATCAGTACCACATCATCAGCAAACAGCATACACCAAGGCACCTCCCCTTGAATACGCCGCGTCAAAACATCCATCACCAAGGTAAATAAAAACGGACTAAGAGTCGATCCCTGGTGCAACCCTGTCAATACGGAAAAGTGCTCTGAATCCCCTCCTACCGTCCTCACCCTCGTCTTCGCACCGTCGTACATGTCCTGGATCGACCTAGTGTACGCCACGGGCACACCTTTAGCCTCCAAACACCTCCACAGAATCTCCCTGGGGACTTTGTCATATGCCTTCTCAAGATCAATGAACACCATATGCAAATCCTTCTTCCTCTCCCTAAACTGCTCCACTAATCTCCTTATCAGGTGAATGGCCTCAGTAGTCGAGCGACCTGGCATGAAACCGAACTAATTCTCTGAGATAGTCACTACCCTCCTCAGTCTCCATTCTACCACTCTCTCCCAAACCTTCATAGTATGACTCAACAACTTGATACCCCTATAGTTGTTGCAACTCTGAAAGTCCCCCTTGTTCTTATATAATGGAATCATCGTGCTCCATCTCCAAGATTCGGGCATCTTCGCTGCCCCAAAAATGATGTTAAACAACCTTGTCAGCCACTCTATACCTGGCCCGCCAGTGTACTTCCAGAAATCCACCGGAATCTCGTCGGGCCCAGTCGCCCTACCCCTACGCATCCTACGAATAGCACCCTTGTCCTCTTCCACCTTGATACGCCTACAATAACCGTAATCGCGACGCCTCTCTGAGTGTTCCAAGTCCCCCAACACGAGACTTTTGTCCCCCTCGTCATTCAAAAGTCTATGAAAATAGGACTGCCACCTCCTCTAATGAGGGCATCCTCCATCAACACTTCGCCATCCTCCCCCTTGATGCATCTCACTTGGTCAAGGTAGCGGGCCCTCCGCTCCCTAGCCTTGGCCAACCTATACAACTTCTTATCCCCTCTTTTCTCCTCTAAAGCAGCATACAAACTCTCAAAAGCTGCTGTCTTGGCCGCCGTAACCGCTAACTTAGCCTCTTTCCTGGCTACCTTATACTCCTCCCTACTCGTCCGCCTCTCCTCGTCATCCTTGCTCTCAACCAACTTAGCATAAGCCACCTTCTTAGTCTCCACCTTTCTTTTCACTTCTGCATTCCACCACCAGTCCCCCCGGTGTTTGCCAGATCGGCCTGTCGAAAAATCCAACACCTCTCTAGCGCTCTCCCTGATACAACTGGCAGTCGTCTCCCACATACTATCCACTTCTCCTCTACTCTCCCAAGCTCCCATATTCGTTAGCTTCTCCCTATTTTCAAAGCACTTGTCAAAGTCAAGCTACCCCACTTAATCCTGGGCCGATCCTCCACGCCCCTCTTTTTTCTGCCTTTCTTGATTTCCAAGTCCATCACCAACAGCTTATGCTGGGCTGAAAGATTCTCACTAGGTATGACTTTACAGTCTTTACATACCGCTCTATCACCCTTCCTAAGGAGCAAAAAGTCTATCTGAGTCTTGGCTACCGAGCTACGAAAGGTAATAAGGTGCTCTTCCTTCTTCGGGAAGCTCGAATTCACCACCCACAACCCAAAGGCCCTAGCAAAATCCAAAAGTGTGGTTCCTCCTTCATTCCTTTCCCCGAAACCAAAACCTCCATGCACCTCATCATAACCTCTCGATAAAGACCCAATATGCCCATTGAAGTCCCCTCCTACTAACAGCTTCTCAGTGCTCGGAATGCCTCTCACCACCTCTTCCAACACCTCCCAAAAGCTCTTCTTCTCCTCCGAATCCAAGCCCGCTTGCGGCGCGTAGGCACTAATAACGTTCCACGTAAACCCTCCAATGACCAACTTAATCGACATCAACCTATCATTGACCCGCTTAACCTCCACCACCTGCCCCCTAAGCTCATCATCTACTAAGATACCTACCCTATTTCTATGCCTCACGCTACCAGAGTACCACAACTTATACCCGTCCACGTCCCTCGCCTTAGAACCTACCCATTTAGTCTCCTGGACACACGCTATACTAATCCTCCTTTTTCTAAGAATTTTCACGAGCTCTACGGACTTCCCTTGAAGAGTCCCTATGTTCCAAGATCCAACTCTCAACCTAGAGGTTCCCTTATCCCACTTACCCCTAGTACCCCCCGCCCCCGAACTCGACCCTAGGCCAGACCCTAAACCCGCCCTCACCGTAGACCCAAGTCCTAAACCCGACCCCAACCCGGACCCCGACCTATGACATGACCCTAGTCTACCATCGACCACCACAGCCACTACTCAATCCGAAAAGAAGGAGGGCAAGTAGGCTAAAGACGCCAACAACAACATACCCAGTGTAATCCCACCAGGTGGGGCAGTAGGCTAAAGACGCCACGAAAAAAATAAATAAAAGGTACAAAATAAAAGGTAAAGAAACACGAGTCAGCAGCGTATGCCAAACAACCAACGACACTAAACCAAATTACTAAAACGCAAGTTTAGTCAACAACAGTCAGTAACAAGAACTAAACTACCCGAGAAAACAGTAAGTCCACAAGACAAAGAAACTAAGAGAGGTATGCAACAGGAGATATGAAAGAAATACAAATATGAAACGAGTGCACCTGGCTCGGCGAGAGTGTGGAGTGAACCTCAATCCGCAGCAGCTCCCGCCCCTAAAATTGGTCGCCGGAGAATGTACGGCCCGAGCTGCCTTTGAAGATGTGCGTGGCTTGTTGTACCTGAAAGGGGTTATAAAGAAAAAAGAAGAAAAGAGAGAAGAGAGAAGCAGGAAAAGTGTCGATCTGCACGCCGGAGAAGTCGCCGGAAAAGACGCCGGCGACTGCTTTTCCGGTCAGATCCGAGCCCTACCATTCAGATCCGTAAAAATGGTCGAAGGAGAAGATCGGAAAAACCCTTCCGGCGTTAGATCGGAGTAGATCGGAGGAGGAGCTCGCCGGTCAACACTATTTCACCGGAAAACTGACCGGAAGAGGATTTCACCGGTAAACGACACTCGAACGGAGCAAGTTCAGCAGCTGAGGATTTCCGCCGAGGAGTTCCGAAATATGCCTTTTGATAGAACCCCAAGTATTGAAATGAAATGGTAAATGGAGCAAAATGGATATTAAGGATTCAAATAGCTAGCGAGCTAGAAGGGGATCAAGGCATAGCTTCTTGCTGTTGATCCGCAATTAAAATCAAAGACTTTCCTAAATCTAGATCTAAATTCCCCTTGGATATATTATTAATTATGCTTTTTCAGATTATTTATTTTGCACAAGATAAATTTGAAAATTTACTCTCTTTTGTTGCTTGAAAATATTAAGTTAAAAAACAAGGCATGCATTCTATGACTTCTTGTTGTCAAAATTCCTTTTGCGGTTATATCCTTAATTTACTATACATGTTGCTCTCGTCATTTTTCTACTCAGTTGATGAAAACTTTTGTGGTGTTATCAAACCCCGGTACGAGTAATGGTGGAGTGGTGGGGGTTTGTCTAATTATTGGATTCAACCTTCCTTCCAAAATAATTCTCTCTCTAATTGATGAACATTATAGCAAATTAACTCTAAATTATCTAAAAAAGGACACTGGTGGGGTTACTGATTCTGTTCCGTCCATGTTCTATATTTATTCTGTTAATATCCATGTGTGCCTCGGAAGATAATTAAAATTTGATGTTTCTGCATCCAACAATTTTGTCCTCCTTGTCTTCAAATATTTAAGCTTGCTTGTTTGTATATGGGGAGCAGGGCAAGAGACGTTTCTACCTATTAGTTTTAATGATTTTGACGATAGTATCTTTTGAAATTATGTACAGTTTTCTCAAATTTATTCTGTTTCCTTGCTCACATGACAGGGATTTTGGCGGGGTAATGTTCCTGCTTTACTGATGGTTATGCCATACACTGCAATACAATTTGCAGTGTTGCATAAATTGAAAACTTTTGCTAGTGGTTCTTCAAATTCAGGTCTGTATCGTTGTCTGACCTGCTCGGGTAGATTAGTTAGATTTTATTCATAGTTCTCCTTTGCTCCTCTGTCACAAGTCTTACAGCTTTCGCACCATGACTGCTTTTAGAATCTGACTACATTAAGAGTTCTATCTAGTCTAAGTTCAGTCCAGAAATCTGATTTACATATTTAGCTGTTCAAAGATTCCGTTAAGCTATTTGTGCTTCCCTCAAGTAAGGTCAGTGTCTGATGGCATTCTTTTCTATGATGCAGAGGATCATGTTAACTTGAGCCCTTATCTTTCTTACGTCAGTGGAGCGTTAGCAGGCTGTGCAGCTACTGTTGGTTCTTATCCGTTTGATCTTTTGAGAACCATTTTAGCTTCTCAAGGAGAGCCAAAGGTACGGATCACTGCTGTATGATATGTGACTATAGTATAACCTTTGTTGCATGTGATACAAACTGTGCTCATACATGTGGAACCAGGTCTCTTGCAATGCAAATCATGTTTGTATTGGGTAAATTTGACAAACTTGTATGTCTGTAGAAAGGGATAAGATTGACAAATTCACCTTCACTTCTAGTTACATGCCAAGTTATATATAGACGTAGTCGTAGATTGATTGATTGGTAACTGACATGTCAAAGAAACAACTGAATAAGAATCTAGTCTTGGATTGATAGTGTTGATTGTAGTCCTCGGTTGTCAAGGCATGCATGTGGGAGAAAATACAGAAACTTACTCTACATGAGTCCATCTGAATGCTTTTGACACCATTATTTGAATGCATTGATATTGGACGCTTGAATATACGAAATGCCACATTTTCAAAAATATACCGCCCAACATAAAATATTGCGTCACCTAGTCCAATATACAATATTATAATATATTATACCTGGGAAAGCATTATACATAATGTGTTGACCTTGTATAAAAGTGTTTAATAGTATATAAAAGGTGTGTATACACAAATATGGGCTAAACTGGGTATAATGTTGTATAATATTTTATATTGGGCTACGTGGCGTAAATAATTTCCCTCAGTAGACATAAGCGTAATTTCCCTATACGGAATCCATTATGCAATAACTGCTTCACTTGATGTAAAAGAATGCAGTGTCATGTCTTTATTGTTTCCCCATAGGCTTGTTTAGTGATTACAACGGAGTGAATGATTTGATCAATGAATATTCAATTTTTTCTTCAATGTAGAATCGATTCACACCAATTCTTCTATTTTTTATAGAAAAAATACGGATTTGAGTCGTCATTTATCATTTGATATAGTATTCAATATGTGTGTATATATGTTTATACTTCAGTTCATTCTTTTTCTTTCTGAAGTTTTAACGATGTTCGTCCTACTTGATGTAAGTATTAAGTTTGCTCTTCAGTCATGGTTGGTTGGGGAAATTCCTTATTCATTCATCATTTGATTTAACTTAATGGGTTTACCAGAAATTGCATGGCTAGATCATAGATGTTAAAGTAATGATCACAAATTCACGTTAGTGGGGTTTTTTTACGGATGAAAAAGTCAAGTGAGATATAACGCTCCAAATTCTGTTGTATTACCATTTTGTATCCTATTTCTGCAGTCATGTTAACTAGGTTTCATGGGGATACGCTAACAGGTTTATCCAAACATGAGGGCTGCATTTGTTGATATATTCAGAACTCGTGGCATTCGAGGACTGTATTCTGGATTAACACCTACTCTTGTTGAGATTGTTCCTTATGCTGGTTTGCAATTTGGGACTTATGATACATTCAAACGCTGGATGATGGTAAACACTTGCCCTTTCATGGAGTCTCTCACTGCCATGTTTGATATTGTTGACAGTTAGTTTGGCCCTCGAGGATAATGTACTGAAGTGGTTGTATACTCTATTAGATTTTTGACTTGGGATAATCTTTGTAGATGAGACAGCTTTAAAGGGAACACTTATAAATTCATAGAGGAAATTTATGTGCATTAGCTGTTATTTATGAGAGATGTTTTTACCTGTAATACTAAATACACAAAAGGTACTCCATATGTCCTAAAAAAATTTCCAGATTTATTGTCCAAAGGTTAAGATAGGCTTAGGTCAAAACTACTTAATGCTAGATTTAGGGGGGAAATATGATAAAATAGAAGAAAAAATGAAGTACATGAAAAGTTTATGATGTAGAAGGTTTATGATTTTCTAAATGTGCATAAATTTATCTGAAATTACATTGTACAGAAATCCAGTTAGTTTGAAGAGTCAAATACACGAGTTTTGGGTCAGAGGGCGTGGTATATGCATTTGTAGACACCAATTGGGCACGACATCAATGTTAGATGAATCCAATTCCGGACTATGGATGCATTAGTAGGAACCAATTGGGCATGACATAAATGTTATTAGATGAATCCAATTTTGGACTATGGATGCCTTAAGTAGACACCATCTGGGCATTGACATCAATGTTGTTAAATGAATCCAATTCCGGTCTATGGAAGTCCTATGCCTGAATCATTTTAGTTCAGGAGATCTGAGGATTAGAGTGACTGATTTTCTTTAGCCATTATGTTCTTGAATTGTTTAGCTTGATAAGAATTTTAACCACCCTAGCAGTTTGTACATTTTACACTGGTTTATTTTTTCTTGAAACAATCTGACCTTCTAAATTCGCAGCACTATTTTGGAGATTGCTGAGACATGTATTTATGTGTCAAAAGCTTATACACATAGTTTAGTGTAACGCTTAAAAGTTTCATTTGATTATTAACTTCTTATTTGTTGATATGCTCTCGGCACCAATTTTTGCTACAGTTAAATGTAGCAAGTGCTCTCAATTTGGTCTCTCACAATATGGATTTATATTTGTAGGCCTGGAATCATCTTAGATCGTCTAATACTATCCATGGTGATGAACATGTGTCAAGCTTCCAGCTTTTTATCTGCGGTTTAGGTGCTGGGACATGCGCGAAAGCCGTCTGTCATCCTCTAGATGTTGTTAAGAAGAGGTTCCAGGTAAATTTGCTTTTAGTTGATTCTCTATCTTGGTTTAGTCCAAAAAACAAAAAGAATTAAGGTTACTTATATTTTAAGAATTGTACAGGTCTGCTTGTATCCCTAAGTGGGCTTCTAAGTGCTCTTTTGGATTAAAACAAATTCAGGAAATGCTGTTATTTCCTTAAAAGACAAAAAATAGTTATCTTGTTCTCCAGGTCTAGTGTTTGGTTTTCAGGGGTAAGAAACCAAACAATGGGTGGTTGAAAATAGGAGGTTATTTTTCAAAAACCATTTTCTATTTCTTATTTTTCTTTTTATTTCAAGATTTTCAGCTATCCAAAATAGTTTTGGGGCAAAAACATCTTTTATTGGTTCAATTGTCTTTTTGAAGTCATTACTTTTTTTTTAGAATTATTGTTTCAAAAACACATGGTTCCCCAAAAGGCCAAAACCCAATGAAATCTGTTTCAAGTCCAAACGTCTGTCTGAACTTTGTTTTGGACTTGGAAACCAGGAAAAGGTTCAAGTGTCTCCCAATTCCTTTTTCTTCGAGTTCCTAAAGAGTATAATGTTTCTATAAACACCCTCCCAATGTGTCTTTGGCGATCTCTGGATTTGGAACCTCCAGATTTCATATGCAATACGAACCTCCTGCTGCTGCTTCTTTTATCTTCATCTCCTATCAATTTTCCCCTTTAATATTAGTTTTCAAAATTTGACCTGCAATCTCACTATTTCTACTCTCGCATGCCTTTCATAAATATGATTAAAAATCCTCTACGATCCATATGCAAAGTGAGATGTGTGCAATATAGTTCCTTTATATGTGATCAACTTTTTCTTTTTGGTACGTCTCTTGGCATTGTTAAAAGGAAAGAGAGAACAAAATCATATGTAAGTGAATGAAAATTGTTTGTGACAAATGTTAATGGTGCAACTATATACCTTGCAGATTGAAGGACTACAAAGACATCCAAGGTATGGAGCTCGACTTGAGCCTCGCGCGTACAGGAATATGTATGATGGCCTCCGGCGGATCTTGATCGAGGAGGGTTGGGCCGGACTTTACAAAGGGATTGTCCCCTCAATTGTTAAAGCTGCACCTGCAGGTGCTGTGACATTTGTTGCTTACGAGTATACGTCAGACTGGTTAGAGTCCACATTGAATTGAAGCATGCAGAGCACTTTTCCTTACTTCCTCGGTGGTGGCATCTGGAAAGGGCCTGATAATTTTGAGCTTTTGTTTATTTTTTGTCATTCTTTTTCTCCTTGTATCTTAAGAAGCCCCAAAGGAAGTAAAAGTGGGGCCATAATTGACACTTCTTGTAAGAAAGGGAGTATTATAGGTTTCATTCAGTTGAATGACGTCTTTCCTTTTCATCTGTACAAGACACTGAGCTCTTTTTATGGTGTTCACAATTTCTCATGCCTCGACAGTATTGGAGGTTTCATGGAAGCTCTTGGTGCTTTTTTTCTCTGTTCTTTCTCTTTTGGATCTCAATTAGATGCTTTTTAAACTGATTCACTCTGTAAGACAATGGCAAATAATGCTGGAGTCAATCATTGAGACGGTCTGTCTTAGACTAATTTCTTGTTTCAACTGGGTAGCAAGTAGTGGCTTAAGCGATTTCATGTAGAAGCAAAAGGAATAAAAAGGATTAGTTTTAGTAACACACTTTCAAAGTCAAGGAATAACATCATCAGGTTGTCTGTAGAATTAACCTTCTCGAATATGAGAGGAAAAAAAATCCTCCTGGTGCAACAAACATCTTTAGGATCAGTTTCTAAAGTTACCGTGACTACTGTATTCAATTTTTCTCCAGGACCATGATGGTAGGTCATTATTACAACAGACGAACTTACAGCTGCAAAAGCATAAAGGGAACCACCTCAGGGGAAGTGTAAACTCACTCATTTCTTTTGAACTATCCGTGACTATAAAAATATGATACACTTATGTGTTCCTCTTTTTACTAGTGTCTTCCGGAGGCAATGATACGAACTGCAGAATCCTCTGAACCTGGGCAGCATCAACTCGAAACCGCTCAGCAATTCCATTGATATCCATAGGCCCTTTATGATCATCGGATCTGCCTTGATGCAGGAGTATAATTTCTCTTATCTGTGCCATATTCAGCGTACCTGTAGGAGCAGGCCTTTCCTCATATCTGCTAGACTCTGATCTTGTATTCCTTAGCTTAGGCAAGGGTCTATCATACTTCTCCACCACTGTTGCCTGTCACAGTAGCAAGGAATTAACAACTTATAATTCCTGATACATGTGCTCTTGTAGCTATTACTACGTTTAAATCTATGTCAACTGAAATATTTAGTCAGATAGCACAAATTCAGTAACTTAAGATCTCTATTTTATTTGCACCCAAGAGGGAACCCCATTGTTGAGATTAAACCTACTGTGAAGGGAAGATTATCCGACATTACAAGAATGGAAGTGCACAGCCATGGTGATCATACACCAATGTACTTAGATAAGGCTCAAACAACTTAAAGACTTAAAAAGACTTATAGGGTTGCCAAATTTTAACAGATTAGTGCAGGCTGAATTCTTGATGCCTGGAATATATCATGTGATTATTTCATATCCTCATGCTTTTCACCCAAAAAAGGGAACTTTTTTTTTTATATAAGTACTAATTAAAACTCTTGGCTTGCACATTTCACACTACTCCTTACTTGCATATAAAGATTTGAGATGAATAAAAAAAAGAGAGATTTCATGTGAGCTTTTAAAACCTCTCGATATTTAGAGGGTATTGTGTGTGTGGAGCGGGTTGGGGGAATCATCCGCACCAAATTTATTTAAACTAGGACAATAAGAAGAAAATCATTTCTAATACTTCAATCTTGGATTTCTTCGCTGTGCTACCAGATGGCACAAGAAATTTAGAATATACTTCCTACAAGGGAAGGACATTACAACAACAACAACAATATACCCAGTAAAATCCCACTAGTGAGGTCTGGGGAGGGTAAAGTGTACGCAGACCTTACCACTACCTCAGGTAGGTAGAGAGGTTGTTTCCAAAAAACCCTCGGCTCAAGTGTAGCAAATCCAGGTACAAAGAAGAGGAAAACAGTGAAGAAACTATGGCAACTAACAAGGGAACAATGCAAAATCGATCAGAAAAACAATAATCTGCCACAAAATAGTGCGACACAATAAACAACAATAATGATAGATATCTACGGCTAAACCCTAAGCTACCATACTACGGCTAGTGCACTACAACACTCCTATCCGGCTAACCTTCTAATCTAATACGCGTCCTCCACATCTCCCTATCTAAGGTCATGTCCTCGGTAACCTGAATATGCGTCATGTCCTGTCTAATCACCTCTCCCCAATACTTCTTCGGCCTACCTCTACCCCTTTTCGTACTTACTATATCCAACCTCTCGCACCTCCTCACTAGGACATCTGAACCTTGCCTCATCACATGTCCAAACCATCTCAATCCTGCTTCCCTCATGTTGTCCACCACGGAGGCCACTCCCACTTTATCTCGAATAACCTTATTCCAGATTTTATCACACCTAAAAGGGAAGGACATTGGCTCCTCTAAATCACCCTCATACCTTCCTTTTCTAAAGAAGATGAAGCTTTATGCAACAACTGAAACAGTGATTGACTAATAAGTAATCACCTAATTTAACAAATAATCTATGAGTGTTTCAAAAGTTGAAAAGTCAATAGGCACACGTTCAATCTGAATATGCAAACAAATGAAACTCACCTCACCCATCTCTAGCTTTCCACCAGGTTTGGCTTGAATTCTACCAACCATTTGACTAAGCATAGAATCGAACTTGGGATCTCTCTCTTCCAGGGTATTTTTAACAGCAACCTTTGGGCTGCTCTCTAAAGAAGCAAAAGCAAATGGTCACTTATCATATAAGTAATTTGTGAAATCCTACAAACACTCTTGCAATGGGAATTATTGAAGCAAGTTGTTTTTCCTGTGCAGATAGAAAAGTAAACAAGTGAAAGGCATTAACCATTGCAGCAAAAAGGCATCTAAACGGATGACATCAGTGTTTAATCCAAGACTCAATTCGTTGTGCAATGTGATTAGAACTCACTCTATCTCTAATTTATAGACCCATTTCGCTGACGGAGAGTCAAATTTGACTTAATTTTGCAATAAGTTGACTCATATTAATTCATATTTTCAAAATTATACTTAGATATTTGGGGATATTTGTTCCCATTTCACAAGTACAAACACATTCATATTGCAATGCTAACTATAAATGGACAGGATTAAAGATCCCTTTTTTTATAGGTGGATTAAAGATCTGTTTCTCATTGTCAGTTATCTTCGAACAAAGGCAAATTAACCAGTCAAAACCCAAATGTGGCCTTAAGATGTTCACACGAACAACTTGCATTGAGAAGTTACTCAAAAGCATAAACCAACATAAATATAGTCCAACTACTCACACAGCAACTCGTTACAATTTACTGTGCCCCGGAGCACACATGCATACCCAAAATACTATTCACCATTCTAGCTACATACCAGTTCTACTATCCTAACCAAATTCACAGGATTATGTAATTAAACAATCAAGCTCCAATTATCACTTCCTTATGTGAGCCTTGCAACTCCCAAACCGGATAAATACGGAGGGTCGCAATAAGTTTGCAATCAGATTATGATAAATTATGGCCTAGTGGTCAAGAAGTGGGAGTGAAGCAGACCCAAAAAAAAAAAACCTAGGTGGAATTTTGGAAGAGAGCAACAGATTTGGAGTGGCTGACTGGGTTGTTTAATGTCGTTTTTAAGACAGCCAAAATGCCTGAAAAATGGAGGTGAAGTACAATGGTTTGGTTGTACATAAACAAGAGTGAAATTTAAAATTGCAACAATTACAGGGAATAAAGCTGCTAAGCCACACCATCAAAGTTTGGGAAAGGGTAGTGGAGATGAGGGCGAGGAGCAGTGTTTTGGACGGCGAAAGGCGACAAGGGTCTGCCTCGCCTCGAGGCGAGCGGCGAGGCAGTTTTTTTGAAGTGAGGCACCAATTAAAAAAAAAAAAGGCAGCCCGTGCACTAAAGCTACCGCTATGCGTGGTGTCCGGGAAAGGGCCCCACCACAAGGGTGGATTGTACGCAGCCTTACCTTGCATTTCTGCCAGAGGCTGTTTCCAAGGCTTGAACCCGTGACCTCCTGGTCACATGGTAGCAACTTTACCAGTTACTCCAAGGCTCCCTTTCAAAGTGAGGCACCAATTAATACCAAAAAATTAAAATATTTATTGCATATATAAATAACCAAAATTTCAATAGCAATAACAAATTAGCAAATATTTCAATTCAAAAACTAAATCCATTTATCTTGTAAGGAGACGGGTGGAGCAGTATAGGGAGAGGAAGAGGGACATACATATGGTATTCATCAACCTAGAAAAGGCATTAGACAAATTCCCAAGGGAGGTTCCATGGAGATGCCTGGAGGTTAGATGTGTACCTATGGCGTACTCTAGGGCGATTAAGGACATGTACACCGGAGTCAAAACCCGGGCAAGGACAATGAGAGGAGATTTGGAGCACTTTCCAGTTGTGATGGGGTTAAATCAGGGATCAATTCTTAGCCCATTTTTATGTGCCTTAGTGATAGATGAATTGACGCAACAAATCCAAGGTGAGGTGTCATGGTCTATGTTATTTGCATATGACATAGTTCTTATTGACGAGAGTCGCAACAGAGTTAGCTAAGCCACAGGTCTGTAGATAGACTCTGGAGCCTAAAGGGTTAAGGTTGAGCACAACTAGGACCAAGACAGAATACTTGAAGTACAAGTTTAGCGACAAAACACATGAGGCTTCTGTGGAAGTGAGGCTTGATGTCCAGGCAATCCAAAAAAGAGAAAATTCCAAGTATCTTGAAGTAGGGAGATTGACGATAATGTCATACATCATAATCACATTGTTGTAGGGTGGATGAAATTGAGTCTCGCATCTGGGCTGCTTGCGCACACCTCGACTAATTCCACAGGTACCTGCTACCGCTACCCCAGCAATACCTGTTAACTCTCTCCATTGGTTTAGATGGGAAGAATCACCTAGTGTATTGCCTCTATTGGGTTTTGAACCTAAGACCTCATTGTTCCCGCTTCATTCACCACTATGCCACACCCTTGGGTGCCAATTTTTGAAAATATATTTTGCTACCAAAAGTTGAAATTTAAACTATAGGAGTTTTGAAAATGTAAAATTTATTTCAACACTGCTAATCCATTTAGACATAGTAAGTAATCTTTGTGTAATGCAAGAAATTTAAACTAGCTGCGTCATGAATAAGACCCAAGTTTCTAAATTGAAATAAATGAATTGCTGGAAAGGGCATACCGGCAACTGGACCAACATTATGGACAGGGGGTTTCAGGTCGATGGGTTTCTTCAGTTGCGATGAGGCCGCATCAACAGTAGAACTTCCGATCCTTCCAGTTGCTCGACGAAATGCCTGACCCATTTTCCCCAAATGATCCCTTTATGTACAAATGTTAAATGAAAAGTTGGTGTAAAGTTTGGTTTTCTTGGGGGTTTTGTATGCTCGTTTAATTCTCAGTGAAATTGATTTGGCATAACAAAAAATTGATCGCTAATTGAATGGAGAGTTATTGGATAAATGGACCATTTGGAAAAAGAGACAAGTAGGAAGGTGAGGGTATTTATAGTTGCGACTGGAATGCGTTGAACACAACATCCACGTACAGGCCTGTACGATGACCACGTCTCTATTGTTTTGGTGTCCCTAACACCTCGTTTGGATGGTTGTTTACTTGTTACATATAGTTTCATAAAGAGAAAATGCATAAAATCCCTATTAAAGTTGTCCTGAATTTTCAAAAAGACACTTAAATTTTACGAGGCTCCTATTACCTTACGAAACAATTTTGAAGTAATATAAATATATCATTTTCGGTCAATCCCAATTTTAAGAAAGAAAGTAAGTTTTACTTATCAATCACTAATTGTCACGTGTCAAAATATTAAAAAATTACAATTAAAAAAAAAGAAGAAGAAGAAAAAGACTTATTTATATATTAAAAAAATAAATTCAGCCCTCCTCTCCCCTCCCCCTACAGTCTCCACCATTTTTAAGAAATGAAGGTACTTAGCTTCAAAAATAAAGTAACTAGGAATCACTTCACTATTTTATTTTATTATTAATGTAATTGATTTATTCCTTTTTCTCTGAAATTATAAAACACATCTATGTCCACAAAATCTATCAAAAGGCTTCTTCCACAGTAGTCATGGAATACTCATGATTGACCACTTCACTTTGTCATATCTTTATCTTCAAACTAATGAAATTAATTATCTGATCTGAAATTTGAAGAGCACTTTTAAATTAAAAGCAACAAAACTTGCCCGAAAAAAAAACTCTCATCGAAAAAGACAGTTGCACCCATTCTTCATAACCGGGAAACATTGAAAAATGGTTCATTGACAACGACCATCTCACCTTTTCCTCTTTTTTCCTCACGTTCTATTACTCTTTATCATTCCCACCAAAATAGCAAAATGTAAGAAACTATAAACCCCCCATAAATATATAAAAGAAAATACAAAGTAATAGTGACGGAGAAAGTGGAGCCAATAAAACTTCAAGATAAATTTGAGAAGAAATTGAAACTTATTTCTCCGAAGTCGAAAGAAAAAAGAAGGGAAAGAAATTCCCCAAAAAAGAAATACCGGAAATGAATAAAGAAAACGATAAAAGGAAAAAATAAAACAAAAGAGAAAAAATTAAGAAAGTAACTTTTAATTGAAAAAATGGTCAAAAATAAATTTTTTAATTGTTCTTTTAGTTGCTCACTCTCCCTAAGAGAGTGAAATATAGGCAATATGCCAAGTGGCCGAAAAAGGGTATATTTATATCACTTCAAAGCTGTTTCGTGGGGTAATAGGAGCCCCGAAAAGTTTAAGTGTCTTTTTAAAAATTCGAAACAACTTTAATGGGACTTTATGCATTTTCTCTTTCATAAATCGTACTTACTATATTATGTTGTTTTGATGAATATAAATTTGAATAGATTATTTGTTTTTTGAATACACAAGGATTTTAAAAAATACACTTATAATATTATAAAAAAAAATGCTCGGTAAAATTATTACTATTAAAAAGAGATAAGATAAATAAGTAATTAAATAATAAGCAAAGTCAAAATAAGAAAAAAAAGAAGAAAAAGACGTAATGATACGACCACATTAAACAGGTTGTTTGGTTGGTTGTTAACTATTGTATCTATGTGTTGTTAGTTCAAATACAATGTCTGCTTTGATTGTAACTTAAATTTTACTGTATCGTATAGTTAAATCTATTGTTAGGTAACAAAGGAAAGTCCCATTGTGTGTAACGATCGATCTAGTGTGATCCCGTTGTTACATTTTTTATCTGTATAACTGAAAGAAGAAGAAGAAAAAATTTGAAAAAATTTCTGAATATCTGACGTGTCTTGTGCAGTAAGACTTATAGCAATTACAAAAGACTAGATTGTAGTTAAAAAAACTTGCTAATAACCTACCAGTTGTACATTTGACCTTCTACCCTTTCACTTTTCTCCAAGAAAGAAAAACTATCTAAAAAAATTATGTATATGTGATGTATTTACTTAGGCAGAGATAATGTATTGCTTCTTTGGCCTAAAACTCTTTTATTTGCACGGGTCCATCTTGTAGGCCCAAATTCTTGTTTTTCTTCATTCTTAGCAACCTTTTTCTCTTCCATAGATGATTTCTTTGAAGATGAAGTAGAAATGTCAATATCCCCCTCAAATTGGAGGGTGGTGAAATAACCCCCAATTATTTTTATCAAGAGACGATGAGATAGCTGCCCAGATAAAGGCTTGGTAAATAGATCTGCAACCTGCTGTTTCGAGGGGACAAAAGAGAGTCTAATAAGCCCTGATACAAATTGTTGTCTCACAAAGTGGCAATCCAGTTCCATGTGCGTCGTTCTTTTGTGGAAAATTGGATTCTTGGCAATGTGTATAGACGTCTGGCTATCAGAGTGAACAAAAAAGGGCAAACGTGGTAGTGCAGATAGATTAACAAGAGCTCTGACAAGCCAGGTAATTTCAGCTGTGACTTTCCTCATGGATCTATATTCGGCTTCGGTTGAAGATAAAGAAACTGATACTTGTTTTTTTGATTTCTAGGAGATAGGTGCACCACCAAGAGTGTGAAGTATCCACTAATAGAACGACGTGAATCCTGACAAGAGGCCCAATAAATGTCATAGAATGCTAGCAGCTTAAAAGAAGGGTTTGAGGACAGTAAAATCCCTTGACCAGGGTCATTATGAAGATACCTCAGAACTCTAATAGCTGAGGAATAATGTGGTTGTCTAGGTTGTTTCATGTATTGACTCAATGTCAACACTGCAAATGATAAATCGGGTCTAGTGTGGGTTAAATAGTTAAGCTTCCCAACTAGATGCCTGTAGATAATGGGATTAGGTAAGAGAGAACCATTTTCGGCATGAAGCTTGGAATATGGGTCATGGGAGATAATACCTCAGGACCTGCATAGTCAAATTCTTGCAAAATGTCCAATGTAAACTTTCGCTGATTGATAATGACCCCTATTTGTCATGCGAAATATCCTGCCCCAAGAAATAGTGAATATCCCCCAAATGCTTAACCTTGAATCCCTTGTTTAGAAAATCAGTAATATGCGTGACTTCAGACTGATAATTTCTTGTAAGCAATATATGGTCCACATAGACTGCTATGATAGAAACATAGCCACCAATAGATTTAAAGAATAGTGAATAATCATTCAGGGAACTAGCATAGCCTTTGAAAGTAAGAGCACCTGCCAATTTAGCATACCATTGCCTCTACTTGTTTCATTCCATACAAGGGTTTCCTTAGGAGACAAACGTAATTAGGATTAGAAGGAGTGAGATCTGTTGGAAATTTCATGTAAGCAGTGTCCTGTAAATCACCATGTAGAAAAGCATTACTTACATCTAGTTAATGAACATTCCATCCTCACTTAACAACAACTATAAGAAGACATCTAAGGGTGGTCATCTTGACCACCGGAGAAACCGTCTCAGTATAATCAATCCCTTCCTTTTGAATGTCTCCCTCACTACTAGCCTAGATTTTAGCCTTTCAATAGTTCCATCTGAATTGTGTTTGACCTTGCAAATCCATTTACAAGGTAAATCTTTCTTCCCTGGAGAGGGCTCTACCATATCCCAAGTATATTAAACTTTAAAGCTTTGATTTCTTCTTGCATAACAGCTATCCAACCAGGATGGATAAAATTTTGTGCAAAACTATTAGGCTCAGTGACAATAGAAATAGAAAGAAGAGCATGTTGATTTAGTAGGGATAAAGAATCAAAAGAGTAAGTTGTTAGGCTTGGTGGGATGAATAAAACAAGCCCCAGTTAAATTAGTGAAAACAATAATACTGCAAACATAGTCATTCAAGTAACTTGGTGCATACGTGACCCTTCTAGACCTTCTTGGTGGGATTAAAGGTAACAAAGAAAGATTCAAAGTGGAAATAGAGGTGGGATTTGGAAGTGGTGAAAAAATGGATTCATTTCTGTCAATAAGTGAGAAAGGGTTAGGTGAGGACGAAGTAGGAAGTGGTGAAGAACAACAGGGAGATGATAAAGAATCTGATGTGGAAAAAAGGATTAGCCTCATCTAAGACTAGTGAAAATGTAGAAAAGATAGGTGGCTCAAAAGTATATATAGCAGCAAGAGGAAAATTTTCTCATGGAAATGGACATCTCTTGAGACAAAAACTCTTTAGTCCCTAGCTCCAAACCATTATAACCTTTTTTCCTTGAGGGTAGCCTAGAAAGACATAAGCTACTACTCTAGGATCAAATACTTTGAGCTAGAGTGGAGGCATAACACAACAACTAAAACTTCTTAGGCTCTCATATGAAGGCTTACTGCCAAAAAGATCTTCATAAGGAGTCTTCCTTTTGAGAACTCTAGAAGGAAGTCTATCGATCAAGTGAGTGGCTATCAAAATGCATTCCCCCAATATGAAATAGGTAGATGTGACTAAAACATAAGGCCTCTAGCTAGTTCAATAATATGTCTATGCTTCCTTTCTACTGCCCCTTTGTTGGGGTGTAGAAATACAAAAAGTATGATGCAAAATCCCTTTAGATTTAAGAAACAATGCCTCATCAGTATCTTTTCCTAATTCCAATGCATTATAAGATGTGATGCATTTGACTTGTGTATGAAATTGTTTCTCAATCATAGTTAAAAATCTTTCAAAATAGGAAAAACATTACTCTTACAACTCATTAAAAAAGTCTAAGTACCCTACTATAGTCATCTACTATAGTAACAAAGTATCTAAAACCATTGTAAGTAGATCATTTGTATGGACCCCATGTGTCAATATGAATTATATCAAATATTCTTTTAGAATGAATGTGACTGATTGGGAAAGGTAATCTAGTTTGCCTTGCTTTTGGACATATGCCACAAATAAAATTAGAATTTGAAGGAAATTAATGAAACTGAGATTTTTCATAATTGAATAAGGAACATGCCCAACCTTACATGCCAAAGATCTATATTAGGAATAACATTGACTGAAATAGGAAATGAAACATAATTTGACTTAGAGATGAAATTACTCCCTTCTTGAAATAAAACTACATTTTTCAGTAAGGAGTTAAACCTATGACCACTGGGCTGCAACAGATATAAACCTTCACTCACTTCACCAAAAACTTGAGTGTTACTCATTAAAGGGTCCTGTAACACACAACAACTAAGAGTGAATAGAAGATTACAACTATATTGAATGCATAATATATTTACAGACAATAGGTTGTATTTAAAATATGGCACATGAAGCACATTTTAAGCGTGAGTTTAGACAAAATAGAAACTCTTCTTGTATGAGTCACAATAATCTTCAAAAAGTTAGGCAATGTGATATGAAAAGGCACAAGAAAAGGGGTTAGAGACATAAATGACTTAGAATCAAAATACATGTGCTCTAAGGCACCTGAATCAATGATCCAGGAGCTTGAATTGATGTAACTACCCATTTTATCATTACTAGAATCGCTGCATCCTAAGGGTACGAGGTATGAAAATTTTGTAAATATCCTTGAAGTAGATTAGTAAAAGACTTAGTTAAATGAATTTAGAGTAGAAATTTTAGGGTGGGCTGATATCATCCCGCTGTAGCTGCGTCGTGGTGGTGGCATGTAGGTCGCTATAGCAGAATGCCAAAAAACAAAAATAGTCTACCTGAGTTTTTAATTACCCTTCTCATTTCAATTGTAAACTAGATTGAGCCTTCATTCTAAAAATCCCTTAGGGTTGCCTCAAAGCTCTGGAGCAATGGAGAAGAAGGGGCACGCTCAAACAAGGTAAAACCTGACATTTTCTTAGAGATTTCACGATGGAAATCAATAGAATGAAGCAAGAGGTTCAAGTTCATGTCTCTATATCAACTGCTTTCTTGACAAGGTAGGATAGGTTTAATTGAGTAGCAAAGACCTGTATTAGAAAATGTATACATAACATAGATTGATAGGTGATTTCATGTGTAGGCTTGCGGGCAAGGTATTTGGATAGATAAAATTGGTAGATTAGGGTTATGTGAATATGATGGATATTTTTGAATGAGTATTATGATATAATGGATGTTGACCTATTATTCCTTATGAATAATGGATCGGTTAGTGAGTAAAAACATTTGGTTATGGTAGTGTGGTATGGTTAAATTGATAAATATCAGTATATTCGGTACGAATGCCTTGTTCTTTGCTTAATGGATTGATTGTGTGATTGGGGAGGACCTAGAGTTAAGATGGTAGTTGGAAGTAACAAAGGGTAGATCAAAAAGGTGGTGTGTGTGGATTCTAAATAACGGTAGTCCAAGGTTTATTCTAAAGTAATGAGTGTTGCCCATTCTATAAGTCGTTAGGCCCTGGATATTATTATTAGTGGGAAGGGGTATGTGATGGTTGAATTGTAGTTGAGACTCAATTTAGTTTATATGTGCATATTAATTGACTTTTTTTCTACTTGTTATAATGCATAATGTGTATGTTAACTTGTTGGATAGTTTACAAGTTATTTAATCAACTAAAATGAGATTGTGTAAAAAGACTTATTTGAAGTGCAAATGTGGTTGTATTATCTCACATTGTGATTATATATGTTGTGACATGGATGTATATTGTGAGATAAACCAGTAAAGGTCATCGTTACAGAATTGATGGAATTCAGGGAGTATAAGGGTGGGGATATTGGAATAAGGGTGGTATAACATTTGGTTTGGCATAAGGGTGGCAGACACTAGTTGTCTGGGTTATTTGGTACATGAACTGAGCTCGTCCCTAGCAGGTTATGGCTAGTGGGTATGTATAAGACTCATAGCATATGTGTACATGGTATTGGTGAGTTTGGCAGTTTTATGAGTGGATCAGGTTATATTACTGTTGTTATTTGGATCCATGAGTAGTCTGTTCTATTGATATACTTGGATTGAGTAATTATCTGTTGAAGTTTCATGAACATGAAATTATGGTGAGGTTGATGTTAAATGTTATTAGTCATGGTATTGACCAGGTTGAATAATTGTTCTTATTTTATGCTTCCCTGTTTTACTTGACTTGATTGTGTGAAGGTAGCTGTGGTTTGATGTTATAAGCTTGAGATGTTGTCTTATTCATAATTGAGTATTAATATGGGTGTGAAGGTAAATACGTGTATTATCCCTAATTAGAGGGTATCCCCACAGGTATGATTATGGATGGGTTGGAATTGACTAGTTACTAGAGGCTTAGATAGTGATTATGTGCTATCGGAGTCTTGAATTGATTGAGTAGTAAATGCATAGCTAGAAGCGACAGAAAGTATAAAGGGGTAGCATTAGAGTTGAATGTTGTTTGGTAGTTGACTTGTGGATTAGTGTAGACTGATTCATAGTAAGTGAGGGTCCAGTGAAGAGAGTATAAAATCGGAGGGTGGTGAATGAAAATATGAGAGTTCAATTCAACTTACTTTATTAATTAAGTGCATGTATTATTTCATATATTTATGTTTTGTTTATGCGATTTAACTTGGATCGGCCGATGATGCTTACCAGTATGTATGGTTGTACCGATTCTACTCTTGTTATACTTTTTTTGGGGTATAGCCTATTACATGATCAGTTCAGGTTTCATTGCTTGATGTGGATAGAGATTCCTCAACAACTTTAATCTTCTTATTCCTATGGTGGAGGCTGAGTCTTGTATATTATTCTTATCTTGTAGTAGCTCTTAAACCTGTCTAGACTAGATCTTCGGGGTCGAGTATTTCTTTATGTATTTGAAGAATTGTAACCAATTTTGTAATAATTGAAAGGTTTAATCATTTTTCTTTTATGACTTCCATATAGTTCTCATTGGGTTGTAAGGGTTCTTTTATCTAGATGTATTAGAGTAGGTACCCTCACGATTAGTTTAGTTGGGTCAGTTGGTATCAGAACACTAGGTTACCGATCTCACAAGTGCAAGAGAAAATATCAAATAGAGTCCTGCAGATTGGTGCATCAAATATTTGAAAAGCTATGGGGAATTTTAGGAATTGTTCCCTCATTTATTTCCTCTCGTACTATCATAGATGATTGTTTGTATGGGTTGAGTCTAATTGGTAGCTGTTGGTTCCAATTGGTGTCTCAATTGAAACAAATGGACGTCACCTGGTTCTATTTGGGATAACACAAGAAACAGGATTGGAACCTAGAAGGTTCCAATTGGTATCTGGCCGTAAGGGCTACGTTTAAATTATTATATGATCAATTAGTGGTCATTGATAAAGTGAGTTGAATGATTTGTTTAAAGAAACAAGAGCAATGGCTAAATTGGTTAATTAATGAAATTGTTCAAACTGATATTTATGTGAATTGTGACTGATTTGATAATTGAGAATCTATGATAAATGGATTTTTGTAAGTTGTCTATGTGTTGCTGATTGAGAATTTGCATGATATGTGATTAAGTGAATAGTTGATGCTTGAATGTGGGTCATTAAGGAAGGTACATGTAAGGGTGGTAGATGCAATTACTAAATTGTTGCAATTTTCCTTGCTTTAAGTGGTTGTTGTGTGGAAATCATAAGCATGACGAGTGTTAAATATTTGGTAAGTTATTTGATGTTGAATTCATAATCTATAACCAAGGTGTAAGTATTGTGTGTTGATTAGTTGTTAACTATTTCAAATTGCTGGGTTTCGATCTTGGATTTATGGTTATCTACTGTATGGATTAGAATTAAAAGAAGGGAATGGAGGTGAGGTAACTACAGGAACTGGGAAAATTTTTTGGGCCACTGTCAGTGGGTCACTATAGCAGGCACTGTCTTACTACTGCGACCTTGCTATGGCGGTGCTATGGTAGCGACATGTAGGCTGCTATAGCGAGATGGGCCTAGGCAGAATCCCTGCCCTTTTTCCTCTTCTTTTGCATTTCATTCCCAACCTATCCAAACACTATTATAAGCTGCTACCTACCACCTTATTTGTGCAACACACCTAGTATAAGATAATAATTATACGTTCATTACTAGTCTAATAAAAACAAGCATCTAATATGTGGAAATAAAAATAAATTATTTGTAACATGCCCCAAACCGGGGCAGCCCAAATCCAGAAATATGTAATTAAATAGGAGTAAAAGAGGTAGGCTAACATGAACCCAGGGATCTAGCTAAAGTCCCCATCATCTTTGTGGCTCGAAGAGTCGGATCCTTCTCTTTTTAGGCCACTTAGGAAGAAAAACTCATGCACATCTTCTCTCTCCAGCTTAGAAAGTAGCTTATCAGGGATGGTACACTTAAACATGACCTTGACAGTCTTCCATATCCGGCCAACATGTGATCCCGGGAGTGGTTCTTCTTCTTTTCTTCATCTATTTTCATCCGGAGCTCTGCATAGTCCTGAGCAGCGGCGAATGGGGCTGTAGAACTGGAAGGGGCTGAACCCTAGGGAGGCAATTGAGCCTGCTCCAGAAAGCTCCTCACGGTTACCATATCCTACTCCACACGCTCATAGGAAATTGGGGGGGGTATCATCATTATCATCCTTCTCGGCTTCTCTCCCTCTCGGTGCCTATCTTCCTCTTTTTCTTGTTCTAGGATGATCCAACCTTTACCTTGAGGGGATAGAAGGGTATGTCACACTCTAGGTCCCTATCAGGATCCTCTTTAAGCACCCTTGCACAACTAAAAAATCAGACTCAAAAGATAGGGAGCCTTTTTGTTGCCCCAGTAGAAGTCCTTCTACTCTGACACGATCTGTAACCCCATATTTAGATAAATCCCCCGCATAGTGCAAGCCATCACCAGAGCCTAAGGGTAAGTCAAGTTAGAAGTATTACCCGAGGGACAAATCCTTTGGGTCACCAGATTTAGCCATCTCCGAGCATCTACAGTGAAGTGCAACCAGTATGTACCTCATCTCCATCTCTCGAGTTTTGGACAGGTACTCAGTATTGGAGACATCAGTCACCCCTAGAATCTCATTGATTGGAGCCATATCTAAGAGACACGTACTCTTAAAATGTAGATAGTAGAGTTTGGGTCATCCCAAAGCACAGTCGGAAGGATAGCATAGAACTCCCTGACCCAACCTGGGACCCCATCCCAAAAAGCCTCTAACAACGACATCCAACTAAACTCTTGGAGCCGGTTGTAGAACTCTGGCACCGCCTCCGCCACTCTCCTCATGAGGAACCTCCTATCATAGCAGAATCCCATTCTCCGATGTCCCAAAATCTATCCTGCCAATTCTAGTCAAGAAATCTTTGGAAAGGAGGGGGAGTGTTGCCTTGATTTTTTGCCATGAAGTTAAGTAATCCTGCAAAAATCGGGCGAAAAGTAAGTTAGAATTTAAAGAAGTATTCAAATAATTACAAGTTTCAGAAAAATCTAAGTCTCAAAATTTTAGCTACTGCCTACCTCCCGCTATAATAGAAGGCATCCCGCTATCGCGGGACTGCTATAGTTAGAATATTCCCAATATAGCAAGGCCGTCATAGCGGGATAAGGCTGCTATAGCGGCCTTCATCTTCCCCAAACTCGAATCGACGCATCAATAGTGCTTTTCGTAAAAATCATTTGTTTTCAACCTTTTAAGCACAAATCAGGGTTGGGGAAGTGTCATGGGACTATTATATACTAAAATATGGGTGTTTAAACCCCTATACAAGCCCCAATTATCAAGAAAATTTCAAAAACCAACCCTTCACATTCTACTCTTGTTCAAGCCCTAAATTGGCCATGAATTCCATAAATCTTATGCCTAGAACGCCATGGGGGAATTATAAACGTAAGAGAAGCAACCATGCTTTGAAAATTCATCTGAATTCAAGCAAAATTTCAATTTGAAAAACCAACCCCAAAACCCATATGTTTTCTACTGTTTCAAGTGCAAAAATGACTATATTACGTGTAAAAGAGTAAAAGGTAAAGTTAGAATGAAATTTACCTTGATTTCGAGTTAGAACAAGTTGATCATGGAGGGGAGGGGAGTTTTGTTTTTGAAATTATGAGAAATGGTTTTTTTCCATCCCGCTGTAGCGGCCTGTCGCCCGCTATAGCAAAAACATTTCTGCTATAGCAGGACCCAATGTATTTCGGGGGAAGAAAATTTTTGTTCTTCCCTTTTGGATTAATTATGATTTCTAGGTGTATTGGAGAGGCCTTGTTTATCTTGGGTACTCACAGGCTCTTGTCAAAAGTGGCCTCATGTGAGTGTTGATGACTTGGGTGCATTTTCGTCCAGTTCTTTTCCTACCGTGATTGTTTGGGGACGAATAATGGGTAAATTGGCATTTGTTGTAATGACCCATTCCATTATTACTAGAATTTCCATGTCCTAAGGGTACGGGGTATGGGAATTTCATAAATATCCTCAAAGTAGATTCGTAAAAAATTTAGTTAAATAAATTTGAAGTAGAAATTTTAGGGTGGGCTGACGTCATCCTGCTATAATAGGAATTTTTCCACTATAGCGGCGTCGTGGTAGCAGAATATAGGCCTCTATAGCAGGACGCCAAGCAGAAACTGTCCATTAGAGTTTTTAATTACCCTTCTCCTTTCAGTTGTAAACTAGAATAAGGCTTTATTCTAAAACCCCCTTAGGGTTGCCTCAAAGCTCTAGAGCAATGGTGAAGAAGGGGCACGCTCGAATGGGGCAAACCCCATGTTTCTTGTGGATTTCATTATGGAAATTAATAGAATGGAGCCAGATCTCAAGTTCAGGTTTCCATATCAGTTGCTTGGTGTCTAGGTGGGCTAGGCTTAATTGAGTAACAAAGACTTGTGTTAGAAAACATATGCATAACGTAGATTGATGAGAGATTCTATGTGTAGGCCTACTGGCAAGATGTTTGGATGAATAAAATCAGTAGATTAGAGTTATGTGAGTAAGATGGATATTCTTGAATGAGTATTGTGATGCTATTAATGCTGCTTTGGTATTCCTTACGCATAGTGGATCGATTAGCGAGTAACAATGTTTAGTTAGGGTAGAGTGGTGTGGTTAAATTTATAAATATCAGTATGTTGGACAAGTATTCCTTGTTCTTTGCTTAATGGAGTGATTATGTGATTGAAGGAGGACCTAAAGTTAAGATAGAAGTTGAAAGTAACGAAGGGTAGATTAGAAAGGTGGTGTGTGTAGATTCTGAATAATGTTACTCCAAGGTTTATTCTAAAGTAATGAGTGTTGCCTGTTCTATGTGTCGTTATGCTTGAGATAGTATGATTGGTGGGAAGAGGTAGGTAATGGTTGAATTATAGTTGAGACTCAATTTAGTTTATGTGTGCATATTAGCTGCCTCTTTATCTACTTGTTGCAATGCATAATGTGTATGTCAACTTGTTGGATAGTATTACAAGTTGTTTAATCACCTAAAATGAGATTGTGTAAAAAGACTTGTTTGAAGTACAAGTGTGGTTGTGTTATCTCATATTGTGATTGTATATGTTATGACATGAATGTATTTTGTGAGATGAACTGGTAAAGTCATCATCACGGAATCGGTGGAGTTCAGGGAGTATAAGGGTAAGGATGTTGGAATAAAGATGGTGTAACACTTGGTTTGGTATAAGGGTGGCATACACTAGATGTATGGGTTATTTGGTACATGGACTGAGCTTGTCCCCTATAGGTCATGGCTAGTGCAAATTTATAAGACCCATAACATGTGTGTACATGGTATTGGTGAGTTTGATGGTTCCATGCGTGGACCGAATTATATTACTATTGTTATTTGAATCCATGAGTGGTCCGGGCTATTGATATACTTGGATTGAGTAATTATCTATTGAAGTTCCATGGACAGGAAATTGTGGTGAGGTTGATGTTAAATGTTATGAGTCAAGGTATTTACCAAGTTGAGTAATTGTACTTATTTTATGCTTTCCTGTTTTACTTGACTTGATTGTGTGAAGGTAGCTGTGGTTTGATGCTATAAGCTTGGCATGTTATCTTATTCATAATTGAGTATTAATATGGGTGTTAAGGTGAATACGTGCGTTGTCCCTAATTGGTGGGTATCCGTACAAGTATGATTGAGGATGAGTTGGAATTAACTAGTTACTAGTGGCTTAGAAATTTGTAGTGATTATGTGTTATTGGAGTCTTGAATTGAGTGAGTGGTAAATGCACTGCTAGAAGCGACAGGAAGTGTTAAGGGGTATTGCATAGAGTTGAATGTTGTTTGGTGGTTGACTTGTGGATTAGTGTAGACTGATTTGAGGTAAGTGAGGGTCCAATGAAGAGAGTATAAAATTAGGAAGGTGGTGAATGAAAATATAAAAGTTCAATTCGACTTATTTTATTAATTAAGTGCATGTTTTTTTGGATATTTATGTTTTGTTTATGTGATTTACCTTGGGTCGACCGATGATGCTTACCAATACGTGTGGTTGTACCGATTCTACTCTTGCTATACCTTTTTTGGGGGGTATAGCTGTTACATGATCATTTTAGATTTCATTGCTTGATGCGGATAGAGCTTCCGTTTTCTTATTCCTATGGTGGAAGCTGAGTCTTGGTTATTATTCTTGTTTTGTAGTATCTCTTGTACCTGTCTAGACTAGATCTTCGGGGGCTAGTGTATTTCTTTATGTATTTGAAGAATTATAACAAGTTTTGTAATAATTGAAAGGTTTAATCTTTTTTCTTTTATAACTTCCACATATTTCTCATTGGGTGATAAGGGTTCTCCTATCTAGGTGTATTAGAATAGGTCCCCTCATGATCCGGTTAGTTAGATTGTGACAATTGAAAACTAAAAATCAAGAGCCTGAATATTTAAGTATTGTACCAGTAATTGCTGATGCATAAAAACTAGCATTTAAGTTATCTTCTTGCTCTAATTTCACCTCCTTGACTGCCTACTCTACTAAGTCTGCATATCGGTCTTTGCTCAGAAATTAGCCAGAAAGGTTTTTTGTTATTTGCCTTTGTGTATTGTTTGGAATCTCAGCATCCTCCCCTGTGAACATTCCATTAGCTCTCCCCTAATATCTTTTTAGCCTACCATTCTCAAAGTGCTGATAACTTTTTCCTTCAGTAGTCTCAAACTCCTTTGATTTTGTGGATTCTATATCTTCAGGAAAACCATGAATCCTGAAGCAACCTTCTTGAATATGTCATGTCTTTACATAGTAAGTACATGATATATTAGGATTGTACTAGGCCTCATTGGTTTATTCCTCTGAATTACCTTACCTATCCTTTGATTGTTGTTGGGATATCTATGATGTTGTGGTGAGAAACCTCCTCTCAGAGTATGATTTGATCTCTTCTAACAAGTTTTTCCTTGTGAAGTCACCATGAAACCTGCAGTATCTGAAGAATAGGAAGCATTTACATAAGACTCACTCTGGTTCTCATCGTGCAACAAGAGTGAGTAGGCATAATCAATACTAGGCAAAGATTCATCATCAAGATATTACCCCTAGCCTTCCCACAGCGGCTACAAGTCATTTATGATGTGCTGGAACTATCGGTTTGGTTATCGGGCAGTTCGTTTGGGTTTTAGGCTCATTTTTCTATTTTGGAGCTTTCGCTGTTAAGGAATTGATCTCGGACCAAAACTCCTAGTAGACGACCTCAGATGGAAATTCTGACAGAGCCATCAGCTCCAAAATATTAATTTTAGGCTAGAAAGACCCTCAATTCAGGTCTCGAGGCTTCCAGACTCGTTTGGGGCTATTGGGTAGATTTGATGAAAAATGGAACTATGGGGGTAGAGCCTACATTTAATCGAAGCGATCTGGGATAAAAGTTTTGATGGTTCCATTAAGTTCAGAATGTCGAATTTGGTATGGCAGCATAGTTCATTTGCGCGTACAGGGTTTTGAACGAATCTCGAGCACCCGGTCGGAGTCTATTTGGACTTAGCAAAAATCTGATGCCTGATATCTGGTGTGACCGCTTTAGCGGTCAAGGTATGCTTCGTCGCTTTAGTGGCAGTTCTCCTCTTTAGCGGACGTTGCTTAAGTGACTAGAGTGCCGCTTTAGCAGCCACTCGTCCTTTTGTACCAGCCACTCACCCTTTTGTACCAGCCGCTTTAGCGACCTAATGACCTCTTTAGCGGCACCTGGAGGTGTTAAATCCCCTTCTTCACTCATTTTTCTCCCTCATATCTTAATCTTTTTCCTCTATTTTTGAGAGCATGGGACATTGGAAAGTGTGGGGAATCATCCATTGAAGCAAAGGTAAGCTAGCTCAACTCTCCTTGATCATTTTCCATTATTTTTCCCTGTTAAATTCCATCATTTTCCTTGTAAATTCTTAGGATTTAGGTCTTAAAATCAATAAATGTTAGGGGCTGATTCGAGCCCCAATATACACTCTGTTTGTGCTCAACTTTTGAGCACACATTTTTTATCCTTCGAGGGTCCTCATGACGAGTTCAATTTTGGATTTCATTTGCGATCCCCGCAGGCTCATTCTTGACCCAAATTTTGACCCGACCTTTGATATAGCAATATGGATTTCATTTTACTTGTATTGACGTGTAGATGATTATTTTGATAGCATGGTGACATTTTGGGATTGTGGAGCGAGGACGAGCGATTCGTGGATGATTTGAGATTTGCAATTCGGCATCGAGGTAGGCTTAAGTCTACTTTTCTCTAGAGATTGTGTATTGCATAGAGTGCATGCTAAGTAGGGATCATTGGATCGGATTATGACTAGTATACCATGACTTAGTATATTTAGGGAATTTGGGATAGAAATATGACCCAAACCTTAACATAGGATACTTGTTATGGCCTTAGAATCCTACCATCCTTGATTATAGGCTTGTTTAGTTATAGATTGGCATTATGGATTCGTTAGTATAACGTTTACAATTTGACTTAGTGATTTGGGTGGTATTTCCCTGATTAGATCCTTGTAGTGGCTTCATGCCCTTGATTACTGTAGTTGCCCGAGTTATGAGGCTTTACTATGTCGGTTACATATTGTTGGGCCAGAGGCTGTGGTTACGATAATAGTTGGACTCCAAGTGAGTATTTTATCCCTAAAGGGGACATGATTCTAGATTACAGATGCTTAGGCGATTATGATCGTATTGTTTGAATACTGGTGATGTCATGCTTACTTTAAGGCGCATCTATGCTCGCTTAGTGGTATGATTCCGACCAAAACCTTGATTTTACTACTGTTTTCTAAAAAGGGAATTATTCCCACTTTTCACTTCTAAAATGGATTCATTTACAATGGGAATCGTACCACCTTATTTAATGAATTATGAGCTTTGGAACTAAAAATGTTATTTTGAAAATTAGACCGAGGTTGATTCTGGTCCATTACTAATCCACTCTTTTACCACTACTATTTACTTCAATCGAGGGAGATTTTGATCTTTTCTATGCTATTATGCGGATTTAGTCCCGAAGTCGATCTCGAGCAATGGGTTTATAGACTTACACACTTTAGTCACTGTTCGAGTCCACGCACTTATTATACTTATATATCTCTCCGGTACTGGACGAAGTAGATTGATTTTGTTGATTATCAGAAGTTTTGGTTCAGGACCAGGCAGTGTATACAGATATCCCGATTCCCCTTAGTCCGTGAGTCATAGTGCCGGAGAAGGATGGTCGTCGTAGGTCCTACTTTTGTGAGCTACTGAGCTGGAGAAGGTGTATACACTTGTTATGTTATGGCACTTGGATTGGACATGGTATTTCCGATTTATGTTGCATTTCATTCATTCATATGCATTGCCTATCACCAGTATAGTTGTTTAACTCCTGTATATATCGGTCTTATGGGGGGCTGTATAGGTATATGTTATGATTGTTGTATGCTGAGTGTTTGACTGAACCTTTCGGGCTTATGGGGGCCCGATTAAGTTATTGTTTATCCGAACCAGCCGATTACTTTATTGTTGGTTATTATGGTTAGTTTGTGGCAGGATGATTATGGACTGGTACCCGAGATTATCGGTATGTTTTTGGTTTCCCTTTCTCTATTACAGTAAAGTGTATTATTATTAGGTTACCTCATGATTAGTTACATTTTGGGTTAGAGGCTTTGATTGTGCTAGTATTAGTTCCCTTTCCTAGCCATGATCCTTAATATGTTAGGTTGGCTCCCTCAGGTTATTACCTTTGAGTTAGTCCTTTATGTATGTATGTATGTATATCTATATCTATATCTATATCTATATCTATATATATATATATATGGTATTACCGTATATACCTCTCTTTCTTTGTCTATTCATATTATATATGTATCCTTTGGCCTTGCATACTACTCTACATCCTTTTTTCACTCTTCATTGGTATATTGGCTAGTGATATACGGTATTGTACAATAGTTCCTGAAACTGTTAGGATAGGATAGTGTATCCTTATTGCTCCATTAGCCTTATTATGCTTAGTTTTCCTGGATAGTTGTCTGCAGTTATATTCTTGCTTACATGTTATTTATGCCTACATTATTTTTGGAGCTCAGTTGGCCAATGCCTACTGAGTACCACGTGTTTGGTACTCATACTAGACTTCTGTAGCCTGCAGATCATAGTACGAGTTATCGTCGTTAAGGTGTGCATCGTGCGTAGCAACCATGGATCGGAGATTTAGGATGAGCTCCTGATGTTCGGAGTGCTCCTACTCTCTCTCTCTCTCTCTTATTGTTAGACTGATCTCTATGTTGTATTCAGAGACATCTTTGTATATATATCTACCCTGTATTTCACTTGTACTCCTATTGTATTAAAAGCTCATGTACTGGCTCCACCAGGTTTTGGGATTATAGTAGCAGTAGACTATTTATTATATTTATTCTGCAGTTTCTTCTTTTCTCTTGGTAGTCCGTTACTAGCTATTCCAGACTACGGGTTGGCTTACCTACTGGCGGGTTAGAGTAGGTGCCATCATAACCTGAGAAATCGGGTCGTGACATATAGTGACTTATCCAACTTAGATTTCCCTTCACAGACACACACACAAGTGCAAAAAATCATGAGATTGAGGGAATCTAGCTCATTCCACAATTGTTTGAGTTTAGTAAAATATCCAGCAACATCAGTGTTGCCTTGTGTCAAACCTAATAATTCTTTTTGTAGATAATATAAATTAGCACCATTTGTCCTCCCAAACCTCTATTCTAGACTGTCCCACAATTCCTTAGTCGTTTTGGAGTATATCACACTATCTTCAATGTCCTTAGTGAGTTCAACAGTCATGACATAACCATATCATTGCAACAACTCTACTAGTCATACTGTGGAGATTTCAGGTCTGGTGTTGCACAAGTTCCATCAATGAAATTAAACTTTTTCTTTACAAATAAATCTATGAGCATCAATCTTCTCCAGCCTGGGAATCCCTTTCCATTAAAGATTGAACTCACCAAGTTCATTCTAGGTGAATCAGAAGAAATGGGGTGATAAGGTTATTGATGTCAAAAATAGTAGTATTTGCAGGAATAGTGATTGTTCTTTCTTCGGTCATTTTACAGCTAGTGATGACTCAGAAAGAAGATTTGATGATGATGATGACTGGATCGAGCTATTACTCAGATACCAAAAAAACAAAAAAGAACAAAAATTTTGAAATTTTTTCTGAATATCTGAACTGTCTCGTGAAGCAAGACTTATAGCAATTACAAAGGTCTAAACTGTAGTTAAAAAAAATTGCTAATAACCTAACCAATTGTAAATTTGACTTTCTACCCTTTTACTTTTTCTCAAAGAAAGAAAAACTATCTAACAAAATTATGTATATGTGATGTATTTACATAGGCATAAATTATGTATTGCTTCTTTGGCCCAAAACTCTTTTATTTGCACTAGTCCATCTTGTAGGCCCAAATTCTTATTTTCCTTCATTCTTAGCAACCTTTTTGTCATCTATGGATGATTTGTTTGTGGAAGATGAAGTATAAATGTTAATAATAATGATGAAAAGTCTTATTTCTTATTTTGTTTTTACTTATTATTTAATAATCCTATTTTATCCATTACCCTATTTTTTATAATAAACCTTTTTGGGTTAGCATTATAATATTAACTTTTTATAGTATTATAATGCATTACTTTGAATTGAAACATTGTGCATTGAAACAATCATAACACTTGGATTCATTATGCCAACTTCTATCCATTGCATTGTTACAATGTGTAGCAGCTACTCCTAATTCATTAGTGATTTTTATGCCTATTGACTCACATTAGTTAGTGGCTATAATTTCTCTTGTAAATCATATGTCATTCATTTTTTGTTACTCTCATGGTCATTAGTTTTTTTGTGGATCATGTAACCTCTATCCATTTATCTACCACTTTACTACTCCACATTCTTCCTATTCAACACAAGGAAGAGTTTCTCACTATAAATAGTGGTGGTCTTACTTTGTGTTGTATAGACATAGAAAATATAGATAAAATAATATGAGAAGTGGAGTATAAGAAATATATTATGTTATATTTAAGGTTAGAGTAGTGAAAGAGAGAGTTGAGACAGAAGATATTCTAAGTCTCCAACTATATCACTATACAAAAAAGAGTAATTATATACTGAATGAAGGTGTTCTTTTGATGGAGCTTTGGACTCTACAATTAATCTGGAGTTGCTTGAGTTATACGATGTTGTTGGGTTATTGTATCTAGGAGGAGACAAGTCAAGAGTGAATATTGTTGGGTTGGTGTAGATTATGTCGCATTGGGCTTGAATCTCCTTGAAGAGAGCGAGATATCCGCACCTCAGCCTAAATTTTATTTATTCAATTTTGTTTATTTTATATTTTAACTATAATTATTGTAATTTATGGTATATTATACCAGAAATTTTAAGGAGATTCATTTTTTTACAGTTTAAAAAATTATGAATATTAAGATAGGAGATTTCAACATCATTCCGCTTCAAAGTTTCTAGATCTCTTCAAGAGATGAAAGGGAAGATACCAAAGGGTAGAGATGAACGGGTAAAACAATTGCTCATTTTTTTTTTTATAATGAAGAGTTCAATTGGCCCATATTATTAAAACAAAATATTTACATTAAAGATTTGTGCCTAAAAGATGCCCAAACTCGGTCCAAAAAAAAAGGCAAAACAAATAAAATCGATAAAGGCAAATATATACATCAAAGGAGAAAAGTGGAAGAGGTTTCCTAATCGTCACATACATCTAAATCTGGAAATTTTTGGTGAACTATGAGAAACCACGAGCTTCTTCATTGGCACCACTCTCTGGCATGGATCTAAAGCTCATTCACGTAAGTGATTTGTTCTTGACGTCTTTCTCTTTTCTCTAGCAAGGCCCAACTGCAAATCTTAGCTAAAACACATATCTATCTTTCAGCTTTGGATTGATTACACTTCAAGCCTCTTAAATTTCCCACTGGTGTTGCGTAATACAATTCTTATGAATACCATCTCCAAGCTTCTGATGTAGTTGCATCTCAGGTTTAAAAGAAGTAAGGTTTATTGAAAGAAATAAAGATTTTGTAAGTAAATAATCTAGTCCTCTTGCTAATTCTCCTAAGAAGGAATAAATCTCATAAGAGATTAATGCCACCTTCGTATAATTTTTAAACAGTTGTAACTATTTTTCTTCTTTAATAAGACTGGATGTATCTGATAAAACCTTCCAATTACTTATACTTTTGTATTAACAATGTAGATTGTGAGTTAATTTGTTCTTCCAGGCAGGATGTTGCCTTTGTGATCTATTGGGAGTACGTTCCATTGTAAAATATCTTCTTGTCATTTTGGTTCTTGCTTCTTTAGTATTTAGATCTACATGTGTGGTACTTCATGCTTGTCTACATTTATGATGCTTTTTACTTCCCTTGGTAATGGTTGAATGAGTTAAAACTTTACCTACAAAACTAAAACACCTGTTAGTTAAACAATCTCCTAGTGTATTGCCCTCTTTGTATGTGTGTTGAATGTGTATGAGACCTCCTTCAATTAGATCCTTAATCCTCCTTATTAGCATAACAATACTCTATGGACACTCCCATTCTCCCTTCACTATTTTGGCAAGTACTAATAAATCTGTCTCCATAATAAGGGGAACAAATTTATGATCTATATAGTAGTCACACCCTTCCTTCATAGCCATAGCTTCTGTTGTTATACTAGTGGTATCTGGGATCTGATAACATTTAGGAAACTGCAAGTCTCCTTAATTGTTTCTAACAGAAAAGGCAATTGAGTTGGGACGCCCAAGGTTGCCCCTCAAAGCTCCATCTGAGTTACACTTGAACCATCCATGAGTTGGTTTTTTCCAACTTACTGGAAAAGCTTCGAGCTACGGTTTGTAACTCTCATTAACTCCATCAAGAGTGGCCAAACAAGTGGCATCTCCTTTATCCAGGGGTATAGAACTAGAGTTAAATTCTGAAGGTTTTGACTAATTTCATATATAACTCTACCCCAAGAGATGGTACCCTCATGAGCAATTGTATTTATCCTTTTCCAAAGTAGCCAACAAATCATTCCAGGAGTAGCTTATAGAATAGGTTTAGGTTTACTAGGACATTTGTACTCCACTACTTCTCAATTGTTTGATGACACTGAATAAAAGCCCTTTCCATCCAACACTGATAGCAAAATACTCCCATACTCTAGCAACAAACTCCTCTGTGATAAACAAATAATGGGTGGTTTCTTGATGTTTTTGTGAACAATATCTACATCTGGAAATCAAGTTAATTCCACGCCTCTGTAGGATATCATCCAATGGCAATTTAAACTTCCACAATCTCTATAGGAAGAATCTGATTTTTAATAGGACCCCTTTAGTGCATATCCTTTCTATATACTCTAAGTAAGTGTTTCTCTATCTTGGAAGATGTCAAGCATTGGACACTGTAAATTTACCATTTGTAATTAGCATCCACCAAGGTAAATCCCAAGGTGATGCTGGTTATCACTTGCATGCTGAACAATTTCTTTAGGTCAAATCGCCTGCATTTTTTTATATACCACTCTTCCCCTATCATTAGAGTGTTTATAGCACCTGTATTTTGATCAGTGAGTAAGTCTACATCCATATGATGATACAAAGAACCTAGTTTTTACCAATTATCAAGCCAAATGTTTGAAGAGCCCATATTTGGCTCCTGCCATAGTTCCTACTCAATAGAATTCTTTGCTTCCAACATCTTATTCCAGATTTGAGATCCACTTTTCCATTGAACTATTATTGGTATAAGCTTTTTACAATACTTATTCCATGTGTAGCCTGTCCAAAGAGATCTAGTTGTTCTATATGTTCACCATAATTTAGTAAACACAGCCTTTGAAACGTCAAATAGGGATCTAAAATCCACACGTCCTTCTTCCTTAGGGTAGCACATCTTATCCCAATCAACCCAATGCTTGATCTTGCCTTCTTCTTTGCTACTTCATAAAAATCTGTTGAAGATTTTGTGAAGTTCATAAATAATGAACTTGTGGGGCACCACTGCAGAAAACAAGTATAATGGTATCCTCTGTTGAACACTATTTATCAACACTACTTTACCTCCAAAGGATAAAAGCTTACCCTTTAAATTTTAAAGTCTACCCTTCATCTTCTTGATCAACACATTATAATATGCTTTCCTTTTCCTTACATGAGTGATTGGACACCCCAGATACATGAAGGGGAATTACCATTGGCTAAAGCCAGTTATCTCTTTCACCTCATTCATTAAAGTAGCAGCTACCTTCTTGTACATGTTTGTGGAACTTTTATTATCATTGATTAACTTCCCAGATAACATCTGATAATCATGTAGCATTGTCATCACCATTTCTAAAGATCCCTCGTTAGCAAAAGTAAAGATGATAATATCATCAACATATGCTAGATGATTTAGGTTCCTACTCTATTTAGGTGACCCATATCCACTATATCACCCATCTTCAAAAAGAGAATTTAGGGCTCTAGATAGTACCTCAACTGTGAGAATTAATAAAGCAGGGGATAAGGGATCACCCTATTTTATTCCTCTGATTGAGTGGAAAAAACCATGAGACTGCCTATTAAGAATGATAGAATACCAATTGTTTTCAACTAACCTTCATATCTTATCTATAAATACTTCTGTAAATCCCTTCTTTCTCATGACTTTAGTGAGGTATAACCATGAACTCCCATCATATGCCTTGGACATGTCCAGCGTAATAATCATATTTGCTGGTTTGCCTTTCAATATAATATCTGTAGCTATTTTCTGTATGAGCAGGACATTCTCATTGATTCTCCTCCCCCCCCTCTTTAACAAAGACTAACTAATTTTTTGAAATCAATTTTGGTAGGAAACCTTCCAAGATATCATGAAAATCTCTGGCTATGACTTTATATAAAATTACTTAAATTGATAGGCCTAAGATCAGAGAAACTCTCTATAACTTCTTTCTTTGGGATCGATACCAAGTTGGTATGTGTAATGCTCTTTGGTAAAGTATTACCATCAAAGAAATCCTTTACCATATTATAAACATCCTGACCCACCATCGCCTAATAGTGTTGACACAAAAGCCCTGAGAAACTATCAGGGCTACATGCACAACTACCTCTTAAATAGTAAACTGCCCTTTAAACTTCCTCCACAAAAGAGGGTTCACAGAATTTAGCATTATCCTCAACAATGATCAATTCTGATAAGTGATAAAGCATCTCAAAATTAGTATCCTCCTCCAATTGTATGAATTGTTTCTTGAAACATGGAGTACCCTTTTTTGCTAGTTTATCTTTATCCTTAATCCAGTAACCGTGAGTATCCTTAAGTCTATTAATTTTTTATCTTTTCTTTCTTTCCTTTACAAGGCTATGAAAAAACTTGTATTGTAACAAACCATCCAATTTTTATAGTGTTTTCTACGGTGTAAGAGTTTGGGTAGAGTTATCCCTAGGAGGAGAGCTATACAAGTTTTTGGCTAGGGTGAATTCAGATTTGGTGAATTCAGATAAAATCTGAGTATCATGTGGTATAGAGACCCTTTGTGTCTTGTGGTGGTTGGTATGTTGGTTTTATAGGTGTAATGTGATAGACAAGAAGTTTAGTGCTCTATAAAAACTTTTAGAGAAAAATTTTGGTGTATAAAACATTGGTTATAGTGTTTGACGTGATAGGATAAACCTGTGTTGTAGAAAAACAAAGACAGTGTTGTAAAAGGGGGAAAATTTGGAAGTTCCTTTGAGATAATATTTTAAGCTCCACTGTCGCAGTTCCAGTACCGCTATAATGGGACCGTTGTAGGCGGTTAGACTGACAGCTGTAGTGGTCAGCAATGTCAAATGAGGGACTGCCATAATGGGCCACTAGGTTGCTATAGCGGGACCACTATAGCAGGCAGTGGGCTGCTAGAGCAATCATCGGGCAGTTTTTAAATGTTAAGTCCAATTTTTGATGTTATTTTATCCCAAAACATCCAAAATTCGATCTAAGACTTGTGTGGGGAAATTCTCTTCTAGTTTGGTTAATTGTACTCTTGAGGTAAGATTATTCAACCCATTTAACATATATTAATCCTTTTTAATTCCTTAAATAACTATATTCAAGTGTAAGGAAGAATTCATAGGTTAAAGCCCTAAAATTGATGAAATAATGGGAATTGCCTATGGATAGACTTACAATCAATTGTAAATAATTCTAGGTTGCTAGACTTAACTTCTTAACATAGAATTCTTCCTCATTAACGTGAATTATAGGAAATTAGAGTGGATTAAAAGGTGAAAAATTCTAGAATAATGATTTAGGCTATGGTTATGGGTAAAATCAGTGGTTTTTGGGTTCTTAATGCCTAGAATTGGAGAATTAGTGGTTGATTTCTTATTGTTTGTTTTTTTTAGACCAAGAACAATCCAAAGCAGTGAGAAAGGGTAAAACTTCAGTGGATTAGTGCTTCACGGCTTGTGTTTGGTGGTAGGTTGTGGTTTAAATATAGTTATAGAATTAATTTGATTTCTGGGCTTATCCATGAGTTAAATAATTGTGAATTGACCTTCAGGCATACTTGTGATTGATGAATTGACTTGGTAGTTGATTATTTACATGAAAAAATGATCCTTGAATTTGACTAAGTCTCTAGATAAATTGTGTAATTGCATATTTGGTGCACTTCATCATATTCTTGTTGATATTGATTGAGATATTCAGATATTACGATATTCAGTAGGTCGGGTACCACTCTGGTACATATTGCTTACAGATTGATATTTGAAAGGTTGGGTACCACCCTGGTATGGTACATAGACTGAGCTCATCCCCTTCAGGTCATGACTGTTGGGCATATAAGACCCCATAGTATGCGTGTACACTTTTCATGATCGAGTTGATGGTCATGATACATTATTTCATATTATTCATTCATTGATCATTTAATTGCATTATATAAGTGTTGTGGCCAATATAAGTAGCATGAGACTACTTGTGAGATGGTTAGATAAACTGGACTTGGTATGTTACACTTCTGATAAGTAGAGATTCATAGACTCTTTATTTGTTGTGGTTGAACTTAGGTTAAGATAGTAGTACAATTGTATTAATAGGACTAATATTTGTGTTATTGTGTTATTTGGTTAGTAAGAAGTTATTCTATGGATAGTGGTGTTTTGGTGAATTACTTGTTATGTCCTGATTGCTAGTTGCTCTTATTTGATTTATGTATATGTATGGGTTTTAAGTTAAGTAGGCTGATTATAACTATTAGTACATAGTATTTGTACTGATACTACCTATGCTCTTATAGTATTTGTACTGATACTACCTATGCTCTTATCTTTGTTGAGTGCCAAAAGTGTTCCAGCAACTGAGAAAAGACCTTGGATTTAGTGCATGTCCAACAACTTATCGATCCAAAGGTGAGGACCTACCTTCAGACAGCCATTGGATCTTCTCATTGATCATGTCCACTCTTTCAGATAAGAGCACTCCTTTATTATTTGTTTTTGAGATATTCATTTCAGACTTTGGTTTTGGCTTTTAGAATGTTCTCTTACAATGACTTTTGGGTCCTTAGGATTATATATTCAGTAGTTATTTCTACATTTTTATCAATTTATTGAATTATAAAGATTAAATGTTATTTAGCCAAGATTATTGTTATTTATTGTTTACAATGTCTAGGTAATTAGTTTGATATTTAAGTTAGATAGTTCTCCCGCCGAAGGGTTAGTGTGGGTGCCACTCACGACCATTTGAGTTGTGACATATTTCTATCTCCCTTTTCAAACCATGTGATTTAAGCTATTTGTCTCCAAAATTCTTCCTCAAAGTGGAGATATTTCTTCATTTATGCCTAAACTTATTGCATCATCATTTTATTCTGTTGAGTTGGTTCTTCCTCAAGCAAAAGCTCTTTCATCTTCATAAATTCTTCCCTGATAATTAGTTTCTGGACGATGTCTCCAAATCTTTCGTTGCTCCACACCCTTAGAGCCTTCTTCAGATTTTTCAATTTATGCTTGAATAGCCAGGAACTATTTCCTATTTCATCTGTATGTCAATGTTGTTTCACCACATCAATCAAAGATGTATCTTCTATCTAGAAAGCTAGAAATTTTAAATGACTCAATTATTTCCTGATCTCTATCACCCAATGATAATGACAAAGGAGCATGATTTGGTCCTATCCTAGGTAAATGTTTCATTTCAATCTTAGAAAACCAGTCATAGAGATGAGTATTATCCAACAATCCATCCAATCTTTAAAAAATACAATCAAGACATGCTCTTCCATTCCACTATGTGAATGGACTTTATTTAAAAGGGATTTCTCCAAGATCATAAAAATTAACACAAAATGCAAAATATTTAATTTTCTATGGAGTAACAAGAAGGCCACCTATCTTCTCTTCCTCATTTAGAATAGCATTGAAATCTCCACCTATCAACTAGGGCAAATTGGTTGAATAATCCATGCCACTATGTTATTCCACAAATCAATTCTTTCAGCTTTAGTGCATTTGGCATATACCATGTTTATCATCATGTGCTTTTGATTTTCTTGCAAAAATACTTTAATAGTTAGTTTCTGCTTTATATCACTGATAACTTTTATCTCTGTATCTTTATTAACAAAGAATAATATTTTCCCATTCATATTGGCCCTATCTGTTTGCATACCCAATCTTCTTTTGCTTCTATAACTGTCTAACATGTTTTGAATGGTTCCATAAGTGCTATGAGAAATTATTTATGATGTCTATTTAATATTTGTAGCCTATTAAAAGCCTGCTTGGTGTTAACATATCTGATGTTCCAAAATATTACTTTTTTCATCATTTAATAATTTTTTAGTACCCTTTTTTGGCACAACCCTTTTAGGTTGTTGATTTTCTACTGCGACCAACTTCTTGCCCTTTTTATTGCTTTTCTTTGTAGTCTTAGAAGATAAATCTACCTTTAGACCTACCTGCTCCTAAACATTAGTGTCATCTTCCTTTATATCCTCTGCCATAGTCTCATCTAACACTATTGATGTTCTATCCATAACATTCTCTACTTGGTGTGTAACCAAATCAAGAAGGATTCTTGTTGGACTCTTCTCTTGAGTTTCTACTATTTGATCTTGTTGCCCTTGATCAATCAAGGTGTTAGTATAATGACCCATTCCATCGTTACTAAAATTGTCTCATCCGTTGGGGCCCAGGGTATGGAAATTTTGTTAATACCTTTGAAATAGGTGCATAAAAGACTTAGTTAAATAAATTCAAAGTAGAAGTTTTAGTATGGGCTGATGTCATCCTACTATAATGAGAAATTTTCTACTATAGCAGCAATGTGGTAGCGGCATGTAGGCTGCTATAGCAGGACGTCAAAAAGCAGAAATAGTCCACCTAGTTTTTAGACTAGAACAAGGCTTCGTTCTAACCCCCCCTTAGGGTTACCTCAAAGCTTTGGAGCAATGGAGAAGGAGGGGCACGCTCGAACGGGGTAGAATCTGATGTTTCCTTGTGGATTTCACGACCGAAATCACTATAATGGAGCCAGAAGTTTTGGGTCATGTCTCCATATCAGCTGCTTGGCATCCAGGTAGGATAGGTTTGATTGAGTAGCAAACACCTACTTTAGAAAATGTATGCATAACGTAGATGGACAGGAGATTTCATACTTAGGCCTGCAGGCAAGGTATTTGGATTGATAAAAATGGTAGATTAGGGTTATGTGAATCAGTGTTTTAAAAGGTGGGGACGTGATGCGACATTTTTTACTTAGCACAGAGTGAGGCGTAAGTCCCGAAACATGAGTTGTAAGTCCCATGGATCTACGGAGCGTATATCTCATGTATCTTCATTTTTATAATTTTATTACTAAAAATATAAGTAAAATAAATTTTTTCAATGATTCTATAAATGATTCTAATAAATCACTAAAAATACAGAAAAAATATTATAATTATTATTTGAGAAAGGTAACAACACAAAGAAAGGTTACAACACTAAAAATGATGTAGCCGAGATAATCTATAAAATTAAGATCAACATTCATACCTCATCTACTAGTCGTTCCTACTATCAACTAATATTGCACTTATTATTGTTTATATATTTCAATGAATGAGAATGATAAAAAGTTTAAGAACATTGATGAAAAATGAGTAAAGTTACTTCAGGAACATAGTGCTATGGACTCTTTGCCCTATCAATTTCTTTTTTAAAATAATAACTTGAAGAAACTCTACTTTGTCAATTTTCAAGCATAATTATATAAAAAATTAGTTATGGTTGTGTCAATTTCTATGAAAATTGCTTTCTTTATTACATATATATTTTTTTAAAATAACAATACTATGATAACATAAGGTATAAATATCATTAAATCAATAATAAAAAATATGAATATAGCAAAAAATACTTTTAAAATAATAGAAATCAAATTTAATGCCCGAACGTATATTTTTATGCCTGAGACTTACATTTTTACTATCAGGGATTATGCTCCAAATTCTAGGACTTATGCTCCATGGATCTACGTTTTTTATTTGCGCCCCGAAGTGTTTTTACTACGCCCCACCGGGACTCGCCCTGGAACTCGCCCCAAAAACGCCTTTGAATACACAGATGTGAATAACATGGGTACTCTTGGATGAGTTTTGTGATGTTATTAATGCTGTCCTATCATTCCCTGTGCATAATTAATCGGTTAGTGAGTGAAAATGTTTGGTTATGGTAGTGTGGTGTGGTTAAATTTATAGGTTTCACTATGTTGGATATGAATGACTTGATCCTAGTTTAAAAGGATAAATTGTGATTGGGAGAGGAATTAGAGTTAAGATGGAAGGCTAAAAGTAATAAAGTGTAGATTAGAATGGTTGTGTGTGTATTCTAGATATCGGTGCTCCAAGGCCAATTCTAAGTGAATGTGTATGTTACTTATTTTATGTGTATTTGGCCCCAAATATTATTATTGGTGGAAAGGGGTAGGTGATGGTTGAATTGTAGTTGAGACTCAATTTAGTTTATGTGTGCATATATTAACTGCCTCTGTGTTTACTTGTTGCAATGCATGATGTGAATGTGTACTTGTTAAATAATATTACAAGTGGTTTAATCACCTGAATTGAGATTGTGTAAGAAAACTTGTTTTAGAGTGCAAGTATGGTTGTGTTATCTTATTTTGGGATTGTACATGTGTGACATGGGTTGATATCGTGAGATGAACCGGTAAAGGTCATCAGCACAGAATTGGTGGAATTCAGGGAGTATAAGGATGCGGACATTGGAATAAGGGTGGTATAACACTTGGTTTGACTTAAGGATGGCAGACACTAGATGTCTGGATTATTTGGTAGATGGATTGAGCGTCCCCTACAGGTCATGGCTAGTGGGCATTTATAAAATTATATTATTGTTGTTATTTTGGATCCATTAGTGGTCCGGGATATTGATGTACTTGGATTGAGTAACTATTTGTTGAAGTTCCATGAAAAGGTAATTATAGTGAAGTTAAGTTAAATGTTGTGAGTCATGGTATTGACCTGGTTGAATAATTACACTTATTTCATTTAACGACCCAAAATGTCGTTATGCTGAAATAGGGGGTAAAAGTTGCACCTAGACAACCCTTAGCGAAATTTTGAGGAATTCAGGGCTAGTCTAGTGGTTTATATTTGAGGATGTGGTAGTTGAGTGAAATTTCGTATTAATGTGATTGGTGATAGCGGGGTTTGATGTGATAGATGGATAGCCAATGAGTATAGGAAGTAATAGCAACTTTCGGCACCTGAAATGGAGTTATAAAACTCTGGTTATAGCATTTATCATAGAAGGGTTGGTTCGCGATGTCAAAATTCATGGTGTGTGTTCTAAAATGAAGAAAACTGAGGAGAGATCCCAAGTTTCTACCTCAGACCACTATAGCAAAAAAAGTAACCGCTGCAACGGTATCACTGCAGCGGTCACGGGAACCGCAGTGGCGGCCTTCAATAAAAAGGGTGCAAACCACTAAAACAGAAAGTTAACCGCTGCAGCGGTAACGCACAGTAAAATTTTAGTTTTTAAGAATCAAAAAATATTTTCATTCCCTATTTTTTGAAAAACGTGATAGAGCTTTGGGAGAGGTGATTTTCAGAGGGTTTTTGAAAATTTTCATCTTTAGAAGTAAGTAATTACATTCTAGACTTGAATTTACTTCTTTTAACCTCAAGAAATCACTTGAAAATGGATTAATGGTGGATTTTGGGGGTTTAACCCTAGCTTGAGGGAATTGATGAAAGGATGATGGAAATGTGTATAATTTCAGTATGTAATGATCCTAGGGTGTTAGAAAATTCTAATAGGACTAGAATTATGATTATTTATGCTAATTCAATTAGGGTTCATGAAGTTTAAATGATAAGAAAATCCTAAGATGATGAAATGGGGTAAGTTCATGGCTAAAATCAGTGACTTTTGATCCCTAGTAGTTAAAAATGGATGAATTATTGAAATAAATGTGTATTCTTGTTGTTATAGATCAAGAACGAGATCGAAAGAGCAAAAGTGTTGCTTAAAGGTGACTTTGAGCAAAGGAGTTGAGGTAGGCTATGGTTTTATTGTAGAACTTAAACTTTCTTGCCTTTGTGCTTGTTTGTGATTTTGACATCTATGATTACTTTCTAGCATGACTTGTGATTTAATGACTGCATTGCATTTCCATTTGCATTGTGATGATATGTTGAGGTGATGGGTCGGGTACCATGCCTGTACGAATATGATATATTGAGATGATAGATCGGGTACCACATCGGTACGATATGATTTATTGTGATAATGGGTCGGGTACCATGTCGGTACGTTATGATGTTGATGATGAGGATAAGAAGAGTAAGAGATGAAGCACACATCTTGCATACATGCACTCATTCATATGCATTGAGTGCTTTTATGATATTATATATGATGATAAATTGTTGATGAAAATGACTAAGTATGAAAGCGAACTTGTGAGTTGTAATTATATGATGATACATGATGTGTTCAGTTGATTGATATCATTGATTATGAGTTTGTTATGATCATTTTTTTATTGGTTTGACTTGCTTACTTGTACATTCTGGAGTTAGTCGACCTATGATGCTTACCAGTACTTGTTGATGTACTGATGCTACCTATACTTTTCTTTTTATTGAGGGCAGAACATTTTTCAGCGGTTGACAAGCGACCTCGGCTCTAGTTAGCAATTTAGAACCAATTTTGAGAGTTAGCACCATGTTCGGGCAACCTTTCGATCTTCTTATGATGTTGATGTCCCTTGTTTCGGGACTAACATGATTTCTTCTTGTTATGTTTTTAGGATATTCTAGTTATTTCTAGACTTAGTTGTTTTCGATGTTCTTGTATGGTGACTTCAAATTCGGGGATTGTAATAAATAAAGGTTTCTGCACTCTATTTGTGTTATGGATGATGATTTTGTTTGACAATGATTTCTATTTAGATGAAAACCTTTCAGAACTGATTTAATACATGGGAATTATGTAATATAAATGTGAGAGTAACACTTATGTGAGTAAAGGTGAGACTAGTATGGTTCTCCCGCCATCGGTTAGAGTGGGTGCCAATCATGATCGGTTAGGTCGTGACATAGATGTTATCTGAGCACTAAATTTGTAGATCTTATCGCACAAGAAAAAGTCTAGTAGAGTCTTGTGGAATGGTATGGAGACATCTATACTTTTCTTCGAATGGCTATTGGACTTTAGAAATGAATTTCTTTCTTTCTTTCATGCTATGAGTTGATTCCAATTGGTATCTGGTGATCCAAATTGGTATCTAATCCTTTCACTCTTGTTCACAGATAGTGAATACCCATTCTACTAGAGCAGCAGCCGCAGATGCAGCAACATCCGCACCGGCTGCTGGGGCCGCAGTTTTGGGTAGGCCTCAAACTAGGGCAGAGCTAGATGGGGAGGACGAAGGGCAGCACCTACTAGGTGTGGAGCCCAGGCAGTCAAAAGACCTGCAAGATAGAGATCACCATCCTCTCTCCCACAACAGAACGCCCCAGACCATGCTCAAAATGAAGAGGAGGTAGTTGAGGAAGATGAGATGGCAGCTTTAGAGAATGTGGTGCCAACACTAAATGATGCAGCTCCGGTGCCTTTGTCTGCAGAGGTAATTCAACAAGTGTTAGGGTTTTTGGGAAGCTTAGCTGGCACAGGCTACACTCTAGTAGTTCCAACTGTTCCTCTCACAGCCTTGCAAAATACCGTTGTTGTAACACCAAGGATAGATGTAAGCTTTGAAACAAGTATGTATCCCTAATAGGTACTTGGACCAGTGATGACTGATGATGAATATGGGTTATTCTGCAAGTTCATAAAGATGAAGCCCCTGGTATTTCAAGGTACAGAATCTTAGGATGCTTTTGAGTTTTTAATAGATTGTCACAAATGTCTGTACAAGATGGGTATTGTTCAAATGTATGGTATGGAGTTTGTTTCCTTTCAGCTACAGAACGAAGCCAAGCAATGGTGGAGGTCATTTGTAAAATGTAGGTGTGTCTTACCTCTATTTACTTAGGTTTAGTTTCAAAATGTATTCCTTAATAAATATGTTCTCTGTACTTATCGTGATCAGAAGAAAGATGAGTTTTTGAGATTGGAGCAGGGTAACATATCTATGGCAGCCTATGAGGCCAAGTTTCATGCCCTATCTCGCTATACATTATAGTTGATTACCTCAGAAGAGGATGAGATCAGGTATTTTGTAAAGGGTATGAATTCGGGGATTCAACTGGCTACGTTATCTGTGGTTGTGTCTGGTAAGTCCTTCCAAGATGTTGTTGAATTTGCCAAGAAGCCTGAAGCATATGAAAAATAGGGAGAGGTAAAAGTAGAAGAGAAGAAGGCTCGAACTTCGGGGCAATTCAGCCGTACCTTTTCAAAGGGGCATGGTTCTTCTAAACCCTACTATTCAGCTATACCAGTATTTATAGGAGGCCCATCTGGGGTCAGTTATCAGCTTTCCTAAGATGACAGCTACACGCCTTCTTCCTTTTCAGTTTAGAGGCCTACTTTGGGACCCAAATTCTTTGAGTGTGGGGGTTTGGGGCCACATCAGAAGGTGTTGTCCTAATTTCTTATTTGTAGGTCAGTTGACTCAGCAACCAACTTCTACGGCTCTAGTTTCGACCAGTCGTGGTGGTAGAGAAAATGGTAGGGGTCATCCACAGGGTAGGTATGGTGGCCAAGCTAGGGGTGGAAACCAAGCCAATCGAGGTGGAGGACAGGCTGGTAGGAATGGTGCTTGGGCTGGTAGAGGTAGCGGTCAGGGTAGTGATAAGGCTCATCTTTATGCTGTCCCAGCTCGTCCTAAAGTAGAAGCTTCTGATGCGGTGATCACATGTACTGTTCTTATCTATGATCGTTGGCTTCTGTATTGTTTGATCCTGGCTCCATTTTCTCTTATGTGTCTGTGAAATTTGCTTTGAGTTGGGACTTAGCCTGTAAATATCTTGATACCCCTATGTATGTGTCCACGCTAGTTGGGGTGTCTGTATGTGTTAATCAGGTGTACCGTGCATCTTCTGTGATATTTATGGGGTTTAAGACCCTGGCAGACCTAGTTATTCTAGATATCAAAGAGTTTGATGTTATATTAAAGATGAGTTGGTTTTCTCTTTATCGTGTTGTTCTTGATTGTTATGCTCAAACCGTTACAGTAGCAATGTTCGGGATGGATAAGTTAGAGTGGGATGGTACTTTTAAGCCTAATCCTATGAGGGTTGTGTCCGCAATTTATGCCCAAAAGCTAGTAAAGAAGGGGTGTAGGGCATTTTTGGCCCATCTTTGGAAAGACAAATCTATGGTCCCTCCTATTGTGTTAGTCCCAGTGGTATGTGAATTTTTAGAAGTGTTTTAGGATGATCTTTCGAGTATGCCTCCAGACCGAGAGGTAAATTTTTGTATAGATTTAGCGCCAGGAACCCGCCCCATTTCTATCCATCTTTACCGCATGGCACCAACAGAGTTGAGGGAGTTGAAGTTTCAGTTGCAAGAGTTGTTAGAAAGGGTTTTATTTACCCAAATGTTTCTCCTTGGGGTGCACTGGTTTTGTTTGTGAAAAAAAAGGATGGTAGCATGAGGGTGTGCATGGACTACCGCCATTTGAATAAGGTAACCATTCACAATAAATATTCTTTGCCTAGAATAGATGATCTGTTTGACCAGTTACAAGGAGCCGCAGTGTTCTCTAAGATTAATTTTAGGTCGGGTTATCATCCGCTAAAAATCAAGGTTGAGGACATCCCAAAGATTGCTTTTCAAACTCGTTATGGGCACTACGAGTTTTGGTTATGTCTTTTGGTTTGACTAATGCCCAGCTGCTTTCATGAGCTTGATGAATGGAGTGTTTAAGTCATTTTTGGATTCATTTGTTAGTGTGTTTATTGATGATATACTTGTTTATTCTAAGAGTGAGTAAGAGCATGAAACTCATTTTCATACTGTGGTAAAGATGTTGAAGAAGAAGCAATTATATGCTAAGTACTCTAAGTGTGAATTCTGGCTTTCTTCGATGTTCTTCTTGGGTTACATGGTTTCTAAAAAGGGGGTAATGGTAGACCCATAAAAGGTTGAGGCAGTTAAAAATTGGGCCAGACCGATGAATGTCATAGAAATTTATAGTTTTGTGGGGTTGGCCTGTTACTACCACCGGTTCGTTAAGGGGCTTGCTGCCATTGCTTAGCACCTGACCCATTTGACTCAGAAGGAAGTTTCGTTTGAACGGGATGACAAGTGTGAGGAGAGCTTTCAAAAGCTCAAAACTTTATTGACTTCGGCTCCAGTATTAACCCTTTCTATCGAGGGTAAGGATTTTATTATATTTTATGATGCCTCACATTCGGGTTTAGGTGTTGTGTTGATGCAGAAAAGGAATGCGATTCGTATGCTTTGAGACAACTAAAAACCTATGAGAAAAAGTACCCCACACATGACTTGGAATTGGCAGCCTTGGTGTTCTCTTTAAAAATTTGAAACACTATCTCTCCGGGGTGAAATGTTAGGTGTTCACGAACCACTGTGGTTTGTAACACGTGTTCACCCAGAAGGATTTGACTCTGAGACAGAGGATATAGATAGAGTTGATTAAAGACTATGACATCTCAATTCTGTATCACCCAGGTAAAGCCAATATGGTGGCAGGTACACTAAGCTAGAAACCAGTGAGCATAGGGAGTTTAGCATTTCTAGAGGTGTTCAGGCGGCCATTAGCGAGAGAGGTACAATCTTTGGCTAACGATTTTCTGAGAATGTAGGAAACTAGTAAAGGAAAGGTATTGGCACACGTGGAGGCTAGGTCCACCTTCTATGATCAGATTAAGAGTAGACAGTTTGAAGATAAGAAATTAAACAACCTAAGATAAAAGGTGTTACAAGGGGAGGCGAAGGAGGCCATTTTTGATGACGAGAGCGTCTTGAGAATTCGAGGTCGGTTGTGTGTGCCTTGGGTAGGTAACTTGATTCCTACCATTTTGGCAGAGGCTCACAATTCCTAGTACTCCATACATCTGGGTGCCAATAAAATGTATAGAGACTTGAGACAATAGTGTTAGTGGCGACAGATGAAATGTGACATTATAGATTTTGTGGTTAAGTGTCAAAACTATCAACAAGTCAAATACAAACATCAGAAGCCTAGTGGTACTTTTCAGCAGATGCCCATTCTGAAATGGAAGTGGGAACGGATAATGATGGATTTTGTGGTTGGTCTTCTGAAAACCTTGAGGAAATGTGACTCCATTTGGGTTATTGTTGATCGATTGACTAAGTCGGCTTATTTCATTCTGGTAAGAGTTGATTATAATGCAGTTAAGTTGGCCAAAATCTATGTGGAGGATATTGTAAGGCTACATAGGGTATTGGTGTCAATTGCATCTGACAGGGGTACTCAGTTCATTTCTAATTTCTGGGAGAGGTTTCAGTCTGAGTTGGGTTCTAGATTGAACCTTAGCACAACTTTCCACCCGCAAACAGGCGGTCAATCTGAGTAGATTATCCAAGTGCTTGAGGATATGCTTTGGGCTTGTGTTACGGAGTTCGGGGGTCAATGGGACCAATACTTACCATTATGTGAATTTGCCTACAATATAGCTACCACTCTAGTATCGACATGGCTCCTTTTGAGGCCTTATATGGTAGGAGATGTAGGTACCCAATTGGGTGATTTGATGCATTTGAGGTGAGGCCTTGGGGCGCTGATATGCTTAAGGACTATATGGAAAAAGTGAGATTCATATAGAAGAAGATCATAGCGGCTCAAAATCAACAAAAGGAATATGCGGATAAAAAGGTGAGAGACATGAAGTTTGAGAAGGGGGAGAAAGTACTCTTGAAGGTGTCACCCATGAAGAGTGTGATGCAATTCGGTAAGAAGGACAAGTTAAGCTCAAGGTACATAGGACCTTTTGAGGTGTTGAAGGAAGTAGGGTCGGTAGCCTACAGGCTGGCCTTATCCCCTAGTATGTCCAAGGTCCACCCCGTATTCCATGTGTCAATATTAAAAAAGTACCATAGATATGGTGACTATATTATTCGTTGGGACCTAGAACTGTTTGATAAGAAACTGTCCTATGAAGAGGAACCAATTTCTATTCTAGCTAAAGATATGAGGAAGTTGAGGACGCGATTTATTCCTTGTGTTAAGGTTCAGTGGAGGAACCGTACCATTGATGAAGCTACATGGGAGATAGAAGCGGACATGCGTAAGCTGTATCCACACTTGTTTATTGACTCAGGTATACTTTATTCCAGTTGTTATGTATTTTTTTGGGCCAAATGTCATTCGGGGACAAACGAGTGGGAAATTGGTATTTAATGTAACAACCCAAAATGTCGTTACGCTGAAATAGGGGGTAGAAGTTGCACCTAGACTTCCCTTAGCTAAATTTGAAGGAATTTAGGGCTAGTCTAGTATTGGATTATTTTTTAGGATGTGGTAGCTGAGAGAAATCTGGTATTAATATGATTGGTGATAGTGGGATTTATGTGATATTTTGATAGCCAACGAGTATAGAAAGTCGTAGCAACTTCTGGCACCTAAAACGGAGTTATAGAACTCCGGTTATAGCATTTATCGTGGAAGGGTTGGTTTGCAATGTCAAAATTCATGGTGTGTGTTGTAAAATAAGGAAAATAGAGGAGAGATCTCGAGTTTCTGCCTCGGACCGCTGCAATGGAAAAAGTAACCTCTGCAGCGGTCACGGGAACTGCAGTTGTGGCCTCCAGTAAAAAAGGTGCGAACTGTTGTAGCGGAAATTTAACCACTGCAAGTATTACCGCTGCAGCAGTAATGCGTAATAAAATTTTAGTTTTTAAAAATCAAAAAACATTTTCATTCCCTATTTTTTTTAAAAACGCAATAGAGCTTTTGGGAGAGGCAATTTTCAGAGGATTTTTGAAGTTTTTCATTTTTAGAGGTAAGTAATTACATTCTAGACTTAAATTTACTTCATTTAACCTTAGAAAATCACCAGAAAATGGATTAATGATGGATGTTGGGGGTTTAACCCTAGCTTTTGGGAATTGATGAAAAGGTGATGGTAATTTATATAATTTCAATATGTAATGATCCTAGCCGGTTAGAAAACACTAATGGGACTAGAATTATGATTATTTATGCTAATTCAAGTAGGATTCATGAAGTTTAAATGATAAGAAAACCCTAAGATGATGAAATAGGGCAAGTTCATGGCTAAAATCAGTGACTTTTGATCCCTAGTACTTAAAATGGGATGAATTATTGAAATAAATGTATATTCTTATTGTTATTGATCAAGAACAAGATCGAAAGGGTAAAAGTGTGGCTTAAAGGTGACTTTGAGCAAAAGAGTTGAGGTAGGCTATGGTTTTGTTGCAACACTTAGACTTTTTTGGCTTTGTGCTTTTTTGAGATTTGGACATCTATGATTGCTTTCTATCTGACTTGTGATTTAATTACTGCATTGCATTTTTATTTGTATTGTGATGATATGTTGACGTGATGGATCAGGTACCACGCCGGTACGAATATGCTATGTTGAGATGATGGGTCAGGTACCACGCCAATACGATATGATATGTTGTGCTAATAGGTCGGGTACCACGCTGGTACATTATGATGTTGATGATGAGAATGAGAAGAGTAAGAGATGACACATCTTGCATACATACACTCATCCATATACATTGAGTACTTTTATGATAATGATATATAATGATGAATTATTGATGAAAATGACTAAGTATGAAAGCCTGTGAAGGTGAACTTGTGAGTTGTAATTATATGATGACACATGATGGGTTCAATTGATTGACATCATTGGTTATGAGTTTTGTTATGATCGTTTTTATACTTGTTTGACTTGCTTACTTGTACATTGTGGAGTTAGTCGACCTGTGATGCTTACCATTACTTGTTGATGTACTGATGCTACCTGTACTCTTCTTTTTATTGAGGGCAGAACATTTTTCAGCGGTTGACACGCGACCTCAGCTCTAGTTAGCAATTTAGAACCGATTTTGAGGGTGAGCACCATTTTCGGGCAACCTTCTGATCTTCTTATGATGTTGATGTCCCTTTTTTCGGGACTAAGACAATTTCTTCTTGTTATGTTTTTGAGATATTCTAGTTATTTCTAGACTTAGTTGTTTATATATATTCTTGTACGGTGACTTTAGGTCCCGGAGATTGTAATAAATGGAGGTTTTCGCACTTTATTCGTGTTATGGTTGATGATGTCATTTGACAATGATTTCTATTTAAATGAAAACCTTTCAGAACTGATTTAATACAAGGGAAATTATATAATATGAATGTGAGATTAACACTTATGTGAGTAAAGGTGAGACTAGTATGGTTCTCCAACCATAGGTTAGGGTGGGTGCCAATCATGATCGATTGGGTCGTGACATTTCATGCTTTCCTATTTTACTTGACTTGATTGTGTGAAGGTAGCTGGTGTTTGGTGCTATAAGTTGAGATGTTGTTTTATTCCTATTTGAGTATTAATATGTGTGTGAAGGTAAATATGTGTGTTGTCCCTAATTGTTGAGTATCCCCATAGATATGTTTATGAATAAGTTGGAGTTGACTAGTTACTAGTGGCTTGAGAATTCATAGTGACTATGTGCCATTGGAGTCTTGAATTGAAAAAGTGGTAATTGCATAGCTAGAAGTGACAGGAAGTGTTGAGGGGTAATACATTAGATTTGAATGTTGTTTGGGTGGTTAACTTGAGGATTAGTATAAACTGATATGAGGTAATAGAGGGTCCAACGAAGAGAGTATAAAAATCAAGAGGGTGGTGAATGAAAGCATTAGAGTTCAATTGATTTTCTTATTTATTAAATACATATTTTATTTCAGATATTTATATTGTGTTTACGTGATTTAACATGGATCGACCAATAATGCTTACCAGTACGTGTGATTGTATTGATTCTACTCTTGCTATACTCTTTTTGGGGTATAGCATGTTGCATGATCAGTTCAGGTTTCATTGCTTGATGCGGATAGAGATCCCTAGCAACTTCTGTCTTCTTATTTCAATGGTGGAAGTTGTGTCTTGTTTATTGTTCTCATCTTGTGATTGTTCTTGTACTTGTCTAGACTAGATCTTCGATGTAGAGTATTTCTTTATGTATTTGAAAAATTATAACAAGTTTTATAATAATTAAAAGGTTTAATAATTTTCTTTTATGACTTCCGCATATTTCTCATTGGGTGGTAAGGGTTCTCCTATCTAGGTGGATTAGAATAGGTGACCTCACAATTCAGTTAGTTGGGTCATGACAGTTAGACTCTTTATTAGTGATTTCTTTTAGAATTACTGATGCCATTATTTGCCCTATGTCTTTAGGTCCTATATCTATTGTTGCACTGATATTATCCCTTGTCCCCTCCAATAATAAATATTCTTGTTTGTCCTCTTGGCTCTCAATAGCTAAACTATCAATAGCTATTGCTAATGGTTGTGAGCTAATCACTATATCTTGACATTATTTCTCCTGATATTTTCTCCCTTCAGTAGGAGTTGTCTCTATTTCCCCATCCATGTCTACTCTATCTTTCCATTTTGGACTTTGTTCACCTGTTAGTTAAGAAGTGTGTTGATTGTTGCCATTTTTTTCCTTTTGTGAAGCATTATTGCTTTCTCTGCCCTGTTATTAATCTTGAGGTGTTTGTTGCTTTTCACCCCTTATAACTTCAGTGTGTGTTCAAAGGCCTTCTCAACCCAACCTCTAGTAGAATTTAATTGTCTGTTGTGTTTTTTTGATGTGTCATTTCCCTTGGTAATGGTGTCCTCTACTTCATTATGTTCTTCCTCATTGAGGATATCAAAAGAATTAGTAGTAGTAATGATGTCTCATGTCCTAGTAGTAGTGTCACGTAGGAATTCATATGCATCCTTAGTCAACGTGAACATTCTAGTAGGTGGGTTTCATTAACCTCTCTTTTCAGCATTTCTTCCATCTCTTCATCTTCTTTGTGTATTGTTCTAATGTTGTGTTGGCTCTGCCTCACTAGTGCCAATCTTCTCCTTGTCCATTTTCAATTTTGGGTGAAGAACTCTGCGTTCTTGCTCATTGTGGCCTTGCAATTTGCACTTATTGCAATAACTTAGAACATAATCATATTGTATCTTGACCTTCATGGTTTCAACTTGCTTACTTGCCTCATTCTTTATCTCCATCTTAACATATTGAGACATATTAATCGAAAGGTCTAATTAAAAATTTGTCCTCGTACAACTTGGCCTCGTTTTGTTTACAGTTGCCATATCAAGGTGAAAAGGTTTTCCTATAACAAATGCCAAAGTATAGAGCGACTAGTTGACAAAAAAATGTAAGTAGGAGATTAGGATAGGATATTCATTCCATGGCTTAGGTTGTTTCTTCCTTCATTTTAAAATCTACTTGCTCAGCTCAAGCGGAAGAAAGATAAAAAAAACTTTTCTACTTGTTCTGGAGAAAATGTAAAAAAAAAAAATTACCTAATATTTTTCATGAATAAGTGATACTACTTTTCATGAATATTTATTTTCATTAAATTCTCGAAATAGTGGGGGTTAATGAAATGAGAAAAAAAATTATCACAAAAAAATGTAATTTTTGAATTTTTGAGAATGCTTTGAAACAACAGAGTGTTACAAGTGCATATATTAATCTTGGAATAAATCACATGTTATTATTTACATATGATTTGATGTCTTTGGCTTTAAAATGAGTGTTATCAAAGAAAGGATAAAAACATGGTGAGTAGTCATTTTGACATGAAATATTTGGGTGAGATAAGTTTCATTCTTGGAATGAAAAAATACCATAAAATGTGTGATGAAATTTTCCTTCACAAGTCACATTGTGTAAGAAAATTGTGAAGTATAATTTTGTTGATTGTATGAGCCTTGCAACACCTTTTGACTCAAATGTGTGAAAATCATGTGACAAATAAAAAAGGAGTATGCGATATGAAATATGTGTCTGATTGCACTTGAATGATATTGCGTTTGTAGTATAGCAGGTACAAGAAATCAGGTATATTTACTTGATATGAAAGTTCGTGGCTTGTTTATATAAAAAAATCCTACTACACTTAAAAGTTTTTTTGATGCAGATGAAATTTTTGATGCTATTTGTTGAAAATAAATTTTTTTATGGCTGACTCTATCATTGAGCCTGAGTTTATTGCTTTAAATTTAGATAGTGAAAAAGTCAATTGATACAGAGATTTATTGTATTAATCACTTTATTTTGAGAAATTAATTTTTCTATTTTTAATTAATTGTGATAGCATCAATATTAGTGGTAGAGTAAAATATCATTATTTTAACTGTAAATTCAGACTCATAAGGAGAAAACACAATATTTGTGAGATCATCTTGATCAGTGGTATGCCATTAATATTAATTGTGTTAAATCTTGTGACAATTTTGCAGATTCATAGACTAAGGCCTTAGCAAGAAAAAAAGTCTGAAGCACTTCGAGGGGATGAAATTGAAGCCTATAAACCCATTAGCTATATATGAGGAAACCCAACCTGAGGACTAGAGATCCTATAATCATGTTCAATGAGAAAAATGAATCATATGATAACTTGTTGTGAAATGAACAATTATTTTATCTCTCCCTATGATGTGAGTGCATTTTTTCTATAATAATTTATAGAGGTTGAATTTAATAACTCTTGATGAAAATATGTAGATCGTATGAGAGGGGTGTTAGACTTACAGGAGCACTCTCGATAGATTTCACCTATGTGATTGTGGAAGTAGGCTGCTTCCTATGAGAATTAGACTTATTAAAAACACTCATGAAAATTGAGATAACACAAGATCGTAATGTTCTGGCTATAAAAGATTATGCCAACACCTTGATTATTATGTGTAAGTAGTAATACTTTATTTTTCTTAAGCAGTCATAGTTCAAGTCAGAGACCACTAGACTCTGGAGTAAAGGGTATTATTTTACTAAGTGAAGATTTAATGCGGAGCACACCTTCATTATGCATAATAGTCTTCTTTCAATTAAATTGGTGAATTCTCATACTTTAATATTAAAACTAGTTAATTGGCCCGCGCTTCGCGCGGTAAGACATTTCATTTTGTAAATTTAGTTAATATAAAATGATTTAAAATATATATAGTACAAAAGATGGAAAACTATTTAATCTTAGACAAACATGAAAATAAATAAAAACTCAAATATATATTAAAAAACATATGGAAACCCCGAAATAGAAAAACAAATTTGAGTACATAAAATTGCCTATTGTAAAGGAAAAAGAACACTTATTTCATAGGTAAAAAGACACTGAAGCTCTATTTAGTTACTATCCTTAGAAGACACAACAATAAAATAAATAAATGAAACTTGAGGCATATGCAGTAGGTTTGAATTGAAAACATCATATAATTTTCTCAGGTCTCTAGAAAAACCAAAAAAAAGTTCCATTTCTATAAAAGCCGTGAACTTTTCTTAATGGTGATTACCCTAACATGTTAATCTTATCTCAACTACCAGAAATAACAATTAAAAATGCACCATCTATTTGATAAACACTTGACAATCTAAATAGTGCAATCACATGTAATCTCTTTTCCCAAATAAATGCCTCTCTTAGCAAAAAATACTACCTGCATATTGATCAAGGCTTAGTATTTGAAATTCTAGTTTTAGTTATCACACATTAATTAAATATTCTAATAGAAAACTGGGAAGCATAAATATGATATGTAGCAAAATTTAAGTGTAAAAGAAGTAGAAGGGGATGTATCTACCTCCTTCTCATTCCTCACAGAAATGCTTTTGGGCACCGCAGTTCGGACTATGTCATTCCAGTATTAAGTAATTTGTCTCGCATTTTAGAACACACTAAACTCATAAAAAATAACTTCAACATTTATTATATACCTCTCTTGTTATTGTACACGGTCTAATACATAATTTGCATCCATATGTCCACTTCAACGATTAAGAAAACCATTAAAAAAGAACATAAACAAAAGTTAATATGAGCATAGCAAGTGTTTCAGCAGTAACAGTTTATGATCAACACTTGAGGAAGACAGAACCACGATGTGTGGTAGACAAAACCAACAATCGTTTGCCCTCTGGCCACTACATTTCTCATCACATCCGATTCAACAGATTGAGACTTCACAATTTATCAAATGGATTATTAGAGGAGTATGATTATTATTGGAAAAATATCCGAACAATATATATGGTAGAACTTTTCTCTACAAAGGCTAGCTCTATAATCGCAGGTAAGTATGAGGGAGAAGAAAGTCACGGTAATGATACAATATTTGGCTGAAACGCAAGGCCAAAAGATTAAGATAAAGGATGTGGTTTCTATGATATCTTTAAAAGTAATGGGTACTATGTTCTTTTCAACAGATTTAATCAACTTTTAGGACAATACCAGATACCCAAAGTTGGGGATTATGGACTTGAATAGTGATAATCCTTATGAAGAGGTGTAAATTGTGGATGTGAATTTTTTTAAAATGGGATAAAAAAAATAAATTGATTCAGAAAAAGGAGAAGACAGCTAAATAGAATTTCCTAGCTATGAAAATGTCACGTAACCGGGTTAATGTCATGCAATTATATATATATATAGATATTCACACAATAAATTATGATAAAAGAGAGCCTTTAACATTTTTTCCCAATTCTTTCACCATTGATCTTGTTATTCCTTCCAATTTCTTTACTTTTTCAATTTCCAATTGAAGTATGTAAAACCTTAAAATTTACTTCTCTCTAGCAAGCCATCAGAGTATTGAAGCTCAAATTTGGTCAGATAATTGACATGAAATCTGAACAGTTGAACAGAGACTATCCATATTCTCTAATGACGTAGAAAAGCTATATACCTGTATTATATTTCTTGCTTTGAATGTCAATTCTAAAATCTTGCTGGCACCAGCAGCAGCGTGACCCTCCGCAGACAATAAAATGCTTCTTAATTATTTGTTATCCTAATAATGCAAAGCAATTCCAACGGTGATGATGCGTTATCCGTTGTATTGGAGTTAAAAAGTAACTTCTAGCAAAAGAAAGAAGTCTGAAAGAATCACCTAAGGAAATAGTAGAGTGATAGTAACACAAATCGACAAAAGTAAAATAAAGTAGCTGAAAATATGAAATGTTTCATACTTGTGCCATGATAATTCTGGGGAAATCTCAGACCTATCGAAAAGTACAATGTATCAAACCGTGAGAAGTTTTAAAATATAATCCCTCAGAATAAAAGGAGAAGACTTGATTGCAGAGAGCAAATGTTAAAACCTGGAAAAAGGAATGCAACGCAAGAATCAGCCAATAAGCGATTCATTATAAAGGAAATTGATGAGACAAATTTGAACAGTAAAATTGCAATATGAAACTTAAAAATATTGACAAAACAAATACTAACAGCACGTATAAAATTTGGTACTTTAGTTCCCTATATCAAAGAAAAGGTTCATGTGTTATTTACATCTGGTCCCTTAGTTTCCTATAAATATTCACTTTTTATTATCTGATCACATATAAGATATAAATCTGAAATATGTACTTATAAATCAAGACAGTACGGCAAAGTAAAAGAGCAAAATACCTTCAAGGGCTATATTTCTTGATTCAAGCAGTCTATTAAAAGAGGCTATTCCTAACATTTGAAACATCGAGATAAACCAAAAGAAGATCCTGAAAAACACCAAATACAAGAACTATTTAGGGACTGAAATTAAGCCTGAAAGATAAGTACATCTAGAGTAGAATTTTTAACTTTAAACTTCTCCTCTAGATCTACGATTTGTTCTCTTTAAGGTTAAAGGTTAGACTGTCTAAATCGCAACTCATATGTGGAATGGTTTTGGAGTCATTTCTTGAAGCCATGAAAAATATCTCTACACATGCATTTTTTCGAACACTTCATGAGCATCAAAAAAGCATAGTGTGCTGATTTGTTTTTTTCCCAGAATAAACTTGGTAAACACTCATGATCCAGTTCTGCATTAATGCACTGGTAACAACATTGGAGTGAGTCAAAGACGGAGTGAAACGAACATCCAGAGGAAAAGTAAGTGTAGCAAGGAACAAAGGAAGTTGTAAATCCAACAAACTTGAAGCAAGAGAACAATAATTTAAAAGATAAAGAAGGAATACAGAGGAAAATTTTGTAAACAATATAGAGACTAATGTAAGAAGGTTGCGTTCCGTAAGACGTGTTCTTTACGTAAAAGGATTTTCTTTGTTTTTTCTTGGTGAAAAGCGAGGATAAAATCAAAAAGTTGTTTAAAGAAATAAAAGTAACTCCTGTAAAAAAAATATGAATACCTTTTCACATCGTTGCCTTTAGCAAGATGTTTTTTTGATGGCGAGTGGCGACTTCAGGATAAGCGTTCTGAAATCTTTTCTGGAAGTAGTCTTTGGAACTCTCTGCTTAGTGCCATCAGGAGCCTTTCTGCTTTCAACAACAATGGTATATGTGGGTTGCGAAAAAGAGGTGAAAAGGAAGAGTAAAAGTGTTCTGTTAAAGTGAAGGAGTACGAAGAAGAGGAAGAGTGAAGGATGCATCGTTCGGTCTTTTTATTGAAAATAAGGGGGGGGGGGGAGAAAAGTAAAATATAATTCCTTGATTCTGAGGCCGCCACGTAGGCAGGCCTTTGTCCCTCTTTTATATAGATATATAGATGAGTGGGAGATTATTGGGTTAGCATTTTAATATTAACTTTTCATAATATTATAATGCATTCTTTTAAATTGGAACATTGTGCAGTGAAAACAACCTTAACACTTGGAAGTATTATGCCAACTCTATCCGTTGCATTGCTGAAAGGTGCAACAACTACTCCTGATTCATTAGTGGCTTTTACGACTATTGACTCACATTAGTTAATGGCTATATTTTCTATTGTAACTCATATGACATCAGTTTTTTGTAACTTTCATAGCAATTAGGTTCTTGTAACTCTCATGGTCATTAGTTTCTTGTAACTCATGTAACCTTTATTCATTTATCTACCTTACTTTGTGATGTAGATACATAGAAAATATAGAGAAAAAATATGAGAAGTGGAGTATAAGAAATATATTGTGTTTATATTTTGAGATTAGTGTAGTGAAAGAGAGAGTTGAGATAAAGAAGATATTCTAAGTCTCCAACTATATTCACTTCACAAAAGAGAGTAATTATATGTCGAAGGAAGAAGCTCTTTTTGGGAGTTTTGGACTCTTTAATTAATTCAGAGTTGCTTGAGTTATACTACGTTATTGGGTTGTTGTATCCTAGAGGGGGCAAGTCAAGAGTGAATATTGTTGTATCAGTATAGATTATGTCACAGTGGACTTGAATCTCCTTTAAATGAGCGAGATATCCAGGCCGCAGCTTGAATTTTATTTATTTAATTTTGTTCATTTTATTTTTCAACTGTAATTATTGTAATTTGTGGTGTATTACACCAACAGACCTACCTTGAATATCCAATGTTTTTTTATATGTTTATCTTTCAAATTTCTTATGTATGATATTATATAACGATGGAAAATGATACAATTATCTAAGTATTGTATTCACCAAAATAATATAATACAATACAATACAACAGATACAGCATAGTTCGATATACTATACAACAATATGTAACAACCATTCAGATAGAGTGTAAGTCGATCACTACATAAAATGATACTTCTCATCATTACATAAGAGTGAACATAACGATATGGTATAATAAAAATTTAAGTAATAAATAAAATAAATATTCCATTTAAAATTATAAGATAATTTTTAATAAATAGCTTGTGCTCAAAGAAATAATTTGACAACTAAATTTTGTTTATACATAATTAAAAAATATATATATATAAAAGAACCATTCGAACAAAAATTTAGATGAAATCGAAAAAATATTTGGAGCCCACAAGTTGCTTGTGTGCCCTTAAGGAATTATAACTCTCTCACTATTGCCAAGGATTATTTGAGTTACTTCCTCCTAGGATAGAACAAAAAAGTGTTTCTATAATAGCGGCATATCGAATTACAGAACTCCGATGAACTCAAATGACATAGCAAAATCACACATGACACTTTACGTTTTTGTTTGAAAATAAGGCACAGAAGGAGAGAAGAAGCATTTCAAACTTTAGTTTGTGAAAAATTGAGGCAAAGCCTCAAAATTTATTGTCGCGGGATTGGACATCAACAGGTGTAGACATGTATATTCGTCAAACACAGTGTTTGACGGTAATTAATTACCATTGGAAAGAGGAAACAATTTGCAAGTTTTAATTTAAATATTGCGTGAAAAATATATATTAGAAATTGAAAATGAATAGTAATGAAAATGATAATTAAGTTTGGTATAAAAATATATCAATCAATCACATCATTTGATCAAATTCAAATCCAAATTGAGCAACGACAACAACAGCGTTATAGAAGACTATCTTCTCAACTCTTTAAGAGCTAGAAGAAGTGATTCTAAATATTAGTACAAGTGATCTTATCTTTCTAATCAATGAGGAAGAAATGACCTTTGTTAAAATTTCATTTTTACTCAATTTTATTTTGAGTGAAGTATCAAAATCATACCTAAACTATCTCCTTTTGTTGAGTTCCACACAAAAACTATCACAACATTAGTTTGAGAAACATACGTCAACTAATATGTGATGGTGTGTATATTACATTCTCTCTTTTATTTAAAAAATCTTGCCTCGTTGAATGGACAAAAATTTCACCTTGGCAAAAATTAAATAAATTAGAAGACATGACATGTAAAAGTTCATCTTAAAAAACCTGCAGAATACGAAAATTGAATGGGAGGAGGTATATTTCTATTACTACTTCTCTAATATACTACGACTTGTCTCATTTTCTCTACTCAAATAAATAACACGTTTCAGATTTCTTTAAATATCAGTATCCATATTATGTAGAAAAAAAAAGGGGGGACAAAAAGAAGAACAAATCTAATTAGAATATACAAGAAGAAAATGAAAGACAAAATTAAAATTTTTTTTGATAAATGAAGAAGAAGAAGAAGAAGAAGAAGAAGAAGGTTGAGAAAATATGCAATAGAGGAGAAGAAATGAAGAAAAATACTTGAGAAATGATGTTGAAGAAGGGGACAAGGTAGAGTTTTAAAAAATTAATTAAAAAATATAAAAAATGAAAAAAAGAAAGTGTCAGCAACAAGCATAAAAATATGCCACGTGGATGGATTTTTAATGGTCGGACGCGCCTAAATGTATTTGTAAACAAATATTTGATCTACTCAGCTTCTAGGTGTGTTTCTTAAACTAATAAGTGATAGTTTAGGTGTGAAACTAAAAGATGGGATAGTTTAGGGGTGTTTTTGACCCTTCACTATTTTATTTTTAACTATTTTTCAATTCACACTACATCTTAGTTTTAAAGTCATCTTTAAAGCTAAATCCCAATAATCCCTGTCACAACCCAAATCATGGAACGTTTCGGGCACCTACCCAACTCTATCCTAGATAGGAGAACCCTTACCACCCAACCATTCAATTATTGCGGAAGACATTATTAAACCTTAAATATAAATAAATCTATGAATAAATAACCTTTTTTTTTCAACAACAAAACTTTATTACAAAAAGACACATTGCAGAATTTTACTAAGCAACTACCGAGAACCTAGTCTAAACCAGTATAAGGGCACTAAACAAATGGAGGAATGATCTGAGATACAACATCCATGTAGGAGTAGGAGGACAGGAGCTGCTGCAGAATAAACGCCGTTGTAGCTATAGAAACTCCAACTGACCTACAACATGGCTATACCCCCAAATGGAGATACAATAAGTGTAGTATCAGTACAACCACACGTACTAATAGGTATCATCAACCAACCAAGGTTAGAAACATATAATAACATATAGCAAATAAGAAGAGATCATGACGAGCATACAGTTTAATATTTGAACATACTTAACTTACTTCAACTTTCAAAACCTACCATCTTTCGTTTGTTTAAGCAACATGACTTTGCCCTTAGGGCGCGATTAACTGACTATTCTAGGGATTAATCTAACCCACAATTCTTACGTACTTACCTTATTATAATAACTCTATATACTTCTCTCTCTTTCTCAGTAATCTTTTTATTGGACAACCCCTGGTCCTTATTATACTACCATTAACCATTGGGATTGCAACCACCAAGAAAATGGATAATATCAACAACCTTACAAGAAAGGGAACTATAATATACCTCACGTATATAACTATATACACAGAGGAATAATATTTATACACAATCCAAAACACACCTCGTATTCATATTTTGCTGCAATGACAATCACAACCATTAACGTAATCGATCCACTCAAGAAACCATAATATCTCATCAAACAACTGGTCTACACAAGGAACCATGATATATCATCAACATAACTCGGTCCACTCAAGGAACCATCAACAACATATGACAAATGCATATGACAAATGTATGTACGCAAGATGCACAACTTTTCTTCCCCTTCTCAACTCATCAACATCAACATCAACATCAATATCAATATTATCAGCATCATGAACATCATGAGCTCGATATCATTATCATCATCATCATCATCATCATCATCATCTCATCAACATCAATATCATCAGCATTATGAACATCATGAGCTCAATATCATCATCCATACCATCAATGTAAATGCAAGATACAGTCAATAATTATAGGTAATGCCTGAATGTGAATTACAAATACCCAATCAAAATCAGATGCAAGCAACAACGATTGAAATATAACTTACAATTAATGATAGCCAAGTAAATGCAATTAATAATCTGAAGTTTATCAGTCCAGGTACAACAAATATCTGCTAACAGAGGAAATCACAAGTATGTCTGAAGGCCAATTCACACTTTCTCAATTGAGTATTATCTAACTCAATCATCAATCACAAACATGTCCGAAGACCATCAATCAAGTATCTATTTTAAGAGTTCATATTCCACCAAGATTGATATCTACACTCTAAATAATCCTCTTATTTCTTTCACCAATCTAACCCTCTTTTATTCTTGAAACAGGTAAGTTTACTTACTAACTAGTAACCTCTACACTCAAGTCATCACTAAGTTCAAGGCATTATCCCCTTTAATCCATCATTCAACCAATAGTTTCTACTCAATTTACAATTGTAGCTAGAATCCTACACCTTTACACATCTTACTTCCTAGCACTTAGCCAAACTTGGCTTAAGGTTCTTAGGTCATATCATCACCTCCCCTCATCACAATCAATCCTCCTAACTATCTTTTAACAAGAATACCCCATACTTCAATTATACCCAACATCGAGTTCACTCTTTTTAAGGTATTAAAGACTAGCTCTATAGATTAGAAGGTCACCTAATCTTTCTATTAGTATTCACATTCATATATTAATGCTATAATTCATAAAGTAAGTCATACAACACAAACACCCATCAAGGGATTCATACAAAATACAATAACATATAATTATATCATTATTACACTATTTTAATAATTTATCCATCTTGACTCTATGCCCATAGGCCTAAACATGAAATTCCCCATCCACTACAGTTATTACATGCATCTAAACCAAGTTTACTACACATTAAACCATAAACTACCTCGATCGAAGATCCTGGAACAAGTAAGCCACACCAAGGATGCTCATCCCTTTCTTCAGGCCTTAGAATGCTCAATCATCTAAGAAATAAGTAGTTATAAAGTAATTAATCTATTACTCTCCAAATAAATACATTGCGAATTTAAATCCAATAATTCTATCCTTATTCATGCTCTAAAACATTAGCCAAGGGTCAATTACCCATTAACAAACTCTATCATATTTAATATATATCCATTAATAGAGTTTCAAGGCTAAAGATTCTATTTTTGTTGAATTCAAGGTCCCCAACCATCAATTTCATATTTTAGAATCACTAATTCATGCTAGGAATCGTTAATTAACACTATGGAAGTAATTCTAGGTGATATTGACCCAAATCATAGGTTTTCCCTAAAATATCATGAGTTTAGGGTTCAAATCCCCAAGAATTCCATCATTAAGGATCATTCTAATGATTCTAAGATGTTAAAGGATCAAAATACGAAGAAGATGATGGAAGAACTTACCTCAACGAAGAATTTTCACCCAAGGGCATAGAAAATCACTTCCCTAGGGCTTGAGAATGAAGTTTTTGAGTTAAAAACCCAAAAACCATAAAAAAAATAACATTTTATACTGCCCAGTTACTGCTGCAGAGGTACCGATGCGGCAGTTAGTTCTCTGCCTGGACAGTGTTCAGTAAAACGAACATAACTTTTTACTCCAAAGAAGGATTAACAAACGATTAGATGCGTTGGAAATAAGACTCAAATATATTTCATTTGATAGGTATTAGGCCTCATAAATCTTTATATTCTAGGAGATATACTTATTTGAAGTTGACCCTAGTTTAAACTTAGCTCAAAACTCAATCGGTAGGAAAACTTTCAACTTAAATTTGTGCTAGGGGTATTATATGACCTTATTACTTGTCCATTCACTTCCATACTACAGAATTGGTCCTATAACTTAGGGTGAAAGGGTTTCTCATGTTTTTACCGTAGATATTTTCAATAACGATGAAATGGGTCGTTTCAATCCCCCACGTGAATGAGGAATGACTATATTTTGAAAAAATGCATGAGAAACTGTGTGATTTATAAATAAAGTTTAATGACCCTCTTCTTCATTACACATAAGTCCTATGTTTAAAATTTCACATCCAGATTCCTTACGGTTTGAAAGTTACAAAATTCAGGCTAGGCTAGTCTCGATCAAATTCAGAGTGAGGTGTGGTCTAGGAAATTTGGGAATGATTTAGAACAATTTGGTGGCAATTATATTGATTTCTAGTTAGCTAAGACAATAAGGAACCCATAGGAATTTATGGAATTGAATTTGGACAAATAGAACTCCCAAAATTGATCTTAGCATAAAGGGCATTGTTTGGAATGTCCTAGCTTCAAGGTATGTTGCAAAAAGTGGAATATTTGGAAGAAGAGGGACATTCTGTTCCGTCGACGCCGCTATAGTAGTCGGCATACCGCTATAGCGGAGGTCAAAAGCGGTAAACGACCGCTATAGTGGTCAGGTACTGCTATAGTGGTGAAAACTACAGATTTATTAAAATATTTTTTCAAAATATTTTATTTTTCTAAAACTCATTTTGGGGCAAGAGAATGGCGATTTAGGGCGAAATACACCAGAAATTCATTGTTTGACTTCATTAAGGTAAGGAATTCATCCAGTTAACTCATAGTTAATTATTAAGGCTTAGAATTATTGATTCACGAAGTTCGGGGAGGGTTTTAGGATGGATTTTGGTTAATTGTTGGTGTAAGGGGGAGAATTAAGGAATAAGTTAATGGATTTTGTTAATTAACGCTTGCATTTTGTTAATTCACTAATTTATCCATGGAATTGGTAGTTTTAGGTGAATTACAGTAGGAAAGCCCTAGAACGGAAAGGGAATGATCATGAACTTGACCTTAGGGGTTGTGTGAGAGTTATAAATATCGACATGTTAAGGTCATTTCTTTAATTATGTATTTATATACATGTTCTAGACCATGAGCAAGCGGGAATTGCATGGAAAGGTAAAGCTCCGGCTTAAAGGGTTGTGCAAGCTTGATTCGAGGTAGGTGATGGTATTGTAGTTTAATCCAACTTGTATTATATGTGCATGTTAACTACTTGGTAGTATGGCTGGTTAATGCATGTTGTTTGGTGTGGTCAATGCAATGATTTTACTTGCTTATTGATTTGACTTGCCTTATTTCTAAAATGTGGAATGTTTTGGTATTTGGGACGTTCTCACGGGCTATTGGTGAAATAAGGTTGGCATACACTTTTGTTTGGGGTTTTAGTACATGGATAGTATTTGTCCCCTGCAGGTCATAGCTAGAGGTTGGATGTATAATCCATAACATGTATGTATGAGATTTAGGTGAGTTTGACAGCTCCATGAGTGAACCGAGAAATATGTATTTATCTATGCTTGATAATGGTATACGTGTCTAGACTTGACTTGACTGTACTTGACTTAGTGATATTTGTTGACTTGCTGGTTGTTTATCCTGAACTATCTTTTTGGTGTTTACGTGCTAAGTGTATGATGTTTTTAGCATGGATTATCTTGTTATACTATCATTTGGTTAAGTGTTCATGTTTTCATCTTAGTTTGGCCAAATGAACCTATCAGTACACTGTTGTTCTTGTGTGCTGCTACTACACTTGCATTTACTTTTATGAGTGCAACTCATATTCCAGTGGCTCCTATGAGACCTCCCTTATGATTTCAGTCATTGATTCCAGATTTCAGGGTGAGCAACTTATCCGGGCTACCATGGAATTACTCTCTCTTGGCATAATTTTCTATTTCTGGACTTATGTTTATTTTAGTTTTGGGGTTGCATCCCCTTCTTGACATTCGTAGATATTTTTGTACAGACGACTTTTGGGTCCTAAGGATGTTTTTCTATGTATATTTTTTGCTTAGGTTGTACTTACAATTTTTGATTTAGAATGGATAATATTCTATTGATGGTTTAGTTCTACTTATTTACTTTAAGTGTTGATTATGGGATGGTCTTCGGGGTTGTTGGTTCTCCCACCAAGTAGCGTGAGTTCCACTCACCATTGGTTTGGGTCGTGACAAAGTTGGTATCAAAGCCTAGGTTCGTCGATCTCGTTGTACCAAAATGGGTCCACTAGAGTCTCGCGGAATGGTAAGGAGACGTCTGTACTTTTCTTCGGGAGGCTATAGGACTTTAGGAAATATGTCTTTCTTGCTTCTTTCAAGCTATAACTTGATTCCAATTGGTATCTGGTGATCCAAATTAGTATCTGATTTTTCACTCTTTTGTCCATAGATGGTGAATACCAGGTCCAATAGAACCTGAGTACTAGCCCCTGAACTGACCATTCCAGTTGAGGAGCCAGCCGTAAGGGGGAGAGGAAAAGTGAGGAGGAGAGAAAGGAAAGGAAGGGGATGAGCCACACCCGATATGGGTGGAGCTCAAGCAGCTATTGGCCATTCTCATGGAAGGTCAGTATCCCCTCCCCCACCTCAAGATCATTTTGAGGAGAGAGAAGTAGTAGAGAAGCAAGAAGTAGGGCCCGAGGTGGCGGCACCATCTAGGGTTGTGGCCTTACCTCATATGTCTGCTGAGGTTGTTCAACAGGTGTTAGCATTTCTAAGTGGGTTGGTAGGGACTGGAGCTACTCCTACTGTACCGACTTTTCAGGCTTCGATTTTTCAGTCTACTGTTGTTATGGCTCTAAGGAGGGATTGAGCTTCCGAGACTGATGATTTCCATCGCCTGGTGTTGGGTTCTGTGATGACAGGTACGAAACATGATCTGCTGACTAAGTTTCTGAAAATGAAACCACCTACCTTCGAAGGTACTGAGTTTGAGGATGCTTTTGAATTTATCATTGATTCTTATAATAGGTTGCACAAAATGGGCATTATTCAGCAGCATGGGGTTGATTTTGTGAATTTTTTGTTGGGGAAGGATGCTAACCAATGGTGGAGGGCGTATGTTGAATGTCGATCACTGGTTTTACCTCCATTGACTTGGGAGTAGTTTTATGCCTTGTTTTTGGAGAAATATGTCCACACGCCCTTCGTGATTGTAAGAAAGATGAGTTTTTGGCATTGAAGCAAGGTGACATGTCAGTTACGGCCTATGAGGCCAAGTTCCATGCATTGTCTCTCTATGCTACTCACTTGTTAACTTCTGAGGAGTTGAGGATTCAACTGTATGTCAAGGGGTTGAACTATGATCTTCAGGTTTTTACTATTTATATGACTTCTGTAGGGAAAGGGTATGAAGTTACAGATTATGTGAAGAAGTTGGAGTGGGTTACGCAAGCGAGTCTGGCTAAGATGTTAGCCAAGAAGTCCCGCAATATTGGAAATTTCAGTGGATATTATTCTAAGGACCACGGATAGCAGGCCTATTCAGCCCGTCCTATTCAGTCAGCCTTGACAGCCTCTACTGTGGTTCCAGCTAAGGTTTCTTCTCAGACACAAGTTGCTAGGGGCCAATGGGCTTCTTACTCTTCTGCCAGTCGTCCTTCTCTTGAATGTGGATGTTACTATTGTGGTGTTGTTTGCCATTTTAAGAGAGAGTGTCCCTTAAATCAGGCAAATGGCTAGGCACAACAGTAGACTCGGGCTATAGTTCCAACAGGTAGAGGTGGAGGAGGTAATGGCAGGGGTCATCCACAGGGTGGGTGGGGAAATCTGACAGATGGTCGGGGTGGTTGAGGAAACAGCGACACCGAGGGAGGAACGCAGTCGGGAAGGGAGTTATCTCAGATTGATGACCGGGTTCACTGTTATATATTTCTAGGAAAGACTGATGTCGAGGCTTCTGATGCTGTGATCATAGGTACTATTTCTGTTTGTGACCGGATGGCTTCTGTCCTGTTTTATCCAGGGTCTACTTATTCTTACTTATCTATTAAGTTTGTGATGGGTCTGACTCTGGTTTGTGATATACTTGATCACCCTGTTTATGTGTCTACTCCGGTTGGTAAGTCTGTGGTAGTAACCCATGTTTTTAGTTCTTGCTCTGTATTATTTGTGGGTTTTCAGACTTGGGTAGACTTGATTATTCTGGATATGTTGGACTGATTTAATTCTGGGTATGACCTGGTTATCTCCATATCACGCTATTTTAAACTGTAATGCTAAGACAGTAACTCTAGCGATGTAGGGATTGGATAAACTAGAGTGGAAGGGAGTGTATAAGGCCAAGCCAATGAAAATTACATCATTTGTCCGAGCCAGAAGGTTAGTGGGGAAGGGGTGCTTAGCGTTCCTAGCCCATATTAAGGATGTAGACTCGGGGTCCCCTTCTATTGAGTTAGTTCTGGTAGTTTTCGAGTTTCAGAAAGTGTTTCCTTCAGATTTATCGAGTATGCCTCCGGAAAGAGATATTGTTTTCTACATTGATTTAGAGCTGGGCACTCGTCCTATATCCATTCCACCTTATCGAATGGCTCCAGCGGAGTTGAGGGAACTTAAGATTAAGGGTTTTATTCATCCAAGTGCTTCACATTGGGGTGGTCCGGTCCTTTTTGTTAAGAAGAAGGATGGTAGCATGAGGATGAGCATTGATTATAGGCAGCTGAATAAGGTCGCTATCAGAAATAAATATCCCTTACCTCTCATAAATGACTTATTTGATCAGTTATAGGGTGTGTCAATATTTTCAAAGATTGATTTGAGGTCGGGTTATCATCAGTTGAAAATAAGACCAGAAGATATACCAAAGACAACTTTTAGAACTCGGTATGGCCATTATGAGTTTCTAGTGATGTCTTTCGGGTTGACTAATATACCTGCTGCCTTCATGAGTTTGATGAATGGCATTTTTAAGTCGTTTTTAGACTCTTTTGTTATTTTTCTTATTGATGATATTCGTGTCTACTCTAAGAGTAAGGAAGAACATGCAGGCCATCTTTACATAGTTTTGGGAATTCTAAGGGAGAAGCGATTATTTGCTAAGTTTTCAAAGTGTGAATTCTAGTTGTCTTCAGTTGCCTTCTTGGGGCATGTGGTTTCCAAAAAAAAGGTGATGGTGGATCCCCAGAAGCTTGAGGCAGTAAAGAATTGGACTCGGCCTAGTTCAGTGACCGAGATAAGGATCTTTATGGGTCTTGCTAGTTATTACCGCAGGTTTGTCAAGAACTTTGCATCCATTGCAACACACTTGACAAGGTTGAATCAGAAAGAAGTGTCATTTGTTTGGTAAAACCAATGTGAGGAGAGCTTCCAAAAACTCAAGACACTCTTGACTACAGCGCCTATCATTTCATTACCGGTTGAAGGTAAATATTTCATTGTGTTTTGTGATGCTTCACTTTAAGGCTTGGGTGTTGTGTTGATGTAGGATAGGAATGTTGTTGGTTATTCTTTGAGTCAGTTGAAGCCTTATGAAATGAATTACCCAACCCATGACTTAGAGTTGGCAGTGGTAGTATTCACATTAAAGATTTGGAGACACTACCTTTATGGTGTCAAGTGTGAGGTCTTCACAGACCACCATAGCCTGCAGCATGTGTTTACCCAAAAGGATTTGAATCTAAGGCAGAGGAGGTGGATGGAATTATTGAAGGACTATGATGTGACCATTCAATATCATCCGGATAAGGCCCATGTGGTGGTAGACGCATTGAGCTGAAAAGCTATAAGTATGGGTAGTTTGTCATTCTTGAGAGTGTCCAGGCTACTGTTAACTAGACAGTTTCAAACTCTAGCATTTTTGAGCATGCAATTTAGGGTCTCAGATAGGGGTGGTACATTGGCTAGTATTGAGGTAAAGTCGATATTTATGGAACATATCAAGGCCAAGCAATTCGAGGACAAGAAATTGAATGCACTTCGAAATAAAGAGGTGAGCGGGGAGGTGGCGGACACCACTCTCAATGCGGATGGAGTGTTGTGGTTTAAGGAAAGGTTATGTGTTCCTCGGTTTGGTGATTTGATTCGTGATATACTTTCATAGGCCCATGGTTTGTGTTATTCTATTCATTCAGGTACCACTAAGAAATATCATGACTTCAGACAGTTTTATTGGTGGCTCGGGATGAAGAGGGACATAGTGGATTTGTGTCTAAGTGTCTCAATTGTTAGCAAGTGAAATTTGAACACCAAAGGCCTGCGGGTTTACTTCAGAGGATGCCTATTCCTGAGTAAAAATGGGAGCATATTGCCATGGATTTTTGTGGTGGGTCTTCCTAAGACATTGGGAAAGTATGACTCCATTTGGGTGATAGTGGATCGGCTGACAAAATCAGCTCACTTCTTGCCGGTTCGGGTGGACTACAACTCTCAGCAATTAGCTAAAATCTATGTAAAGGAGATTGTAAGACTTCATAGGGTGCTACTTACTGTCATTTCTAATAGGGATGTGAAGTACACTTCTAAATTTTAGGACAGGTTACATGAGGAGTTGGGCACCAGACTCACTTTTAGCACAGTGTTTCATCCTCAAACTGCTGGGCAGTCAGAGAGGACAATTCAAGTGTTAGAAGATATGTTTAGGGCTTGTGTGATTGATTTTGGTGGTCATTGGGACCAGCTTCTTCCTTTGTGTGAGTTTTCATACAACAATAGTTATCACTCCAGCATTGATATGGCGTCATTTGACATACTTTATGGAAGAAAGTGTAGGTCACTTATTGGGTGGTTTGAGGAGGGAGATGTCAAGCTTTTGGGCACAGGCTTGGTAAAGAAGGCTTAAGAAAAGGTAAGGTCCATTCAAACCAAGTTGTTGGATGCTCAAAATAGACAGAAAGAGTATGCAGCAAGGTAGGAGACATGGACTTCAAGGTTGGGGAGCAGGTATTGCTTAAAGTGTCTCCCATGAAGGGGGTCATGAGATTTGGTAAGAAGAAAAAGCTCAGCCCTCGGTATATCAGTCCATTCAAGGTTCTTGAGGATGTAGGTACGGTTGCATACAGGTTAGCTCTACCACTGGGTTTGTCAGGAGTCCATCCGGTATTTCTTGTTTCTATGCTGAAACAGTATCATGGGGATGGAGACTACATTATTAAGTGGGATTCAATACTTCTAGATAAGGATTTGGCTTATGAGAAGGAACCAGTAGTGATTCTAGATTGGGATGTTAAAAAATTAAGGACGAAGGAAATTCATTCGGCAAAGGTTCAATGGAAGCATCATCCGATTGAGGAATCCACTTGATAAATCGAGAAGGACATGCGGGACAAGTACCCTCAATTGTTTGAGGATATAAGTACTCTCTTTCTTCCTCTTTGTTTAGATTGTTTTTCTCATTTGGTCATTCGGGGACTAACGATCGGTAAATTGGTATCTATTATAAAAACCCTCTTTGTCGGTACGCATGAGTCCTACATTTAAAATTTCACGTCCAGATTCCTTACGGTTTGGAAGTTAAAAAATTTAGGCTAGGATAGTTTTGATCGAATTTGGAGCGAGGTGTGGTTTAGAAAATCTGGGAATGATTTAGACTGGTTTGGTGGCAATTGTATTGATTTCTAGTTAGTTAAGACGATAAGAAACCCGTAGGAATTCACGAAATTGAATTCGGGCAAGTAGAACTCCCGAAATTGATCTTAGCGTAAAGGGCATTATTTGAAATATCCCAGGTTCAAGGTGTGTAGGAAAAGGTGGAATTTTTGGGCGAAGACGCACATTCTGTACCATCGACGCTGCTATAGCAATCGGCACACCGCTGTAGAGGAGAAATTCCCGCTATAGCAGAGGTCAAAGGAGGTCAACGACCGCTATAGCGGTCAGGTACCGCTATATTGGTAAAAATTACAGATTTATTAAAATATTTTTCCAAAATAGTTTATTTTTCTAAAACTCATTTTGGGGCAAGGGAAGGGCGATTTAGGGAAAAATACATCAGAAATTCGTTGTTTGGCTTCATTAATGTAAGGAATTTATCCCCGTTAACTCGTATTTAGTTATTAAGCCTTAGAATTGTTAATTCACGGAGTTCGGAGAGGGATTTAGGGTGGAGTTTGGTTAATTTCTGGTGCAAGGGGGAAATTAAGGAATAAGTTAATGAGTTTTGTTTATTAACGGTTAATTTACCTTTGTATTTTGTTAATTCACTAATTTATTCAAGGTATTGGTAGTTTTAAGTGAATTACGGTAGGAAAGCCGTAGAACGGGAAGGGAATGATCATGAACTTGACTTGAGGGGTTGGGTGTGAGTTAGAAATCCGGATATGTTAAGGTCATTTCTTTAATTATGTATTTATATGCATGTTCTAGACCACGAGCAAGCGGAAATTGCACGGAAAGGCAAAACTTTGGCTTAAAGGTTGTACAAGCTTGATTCGAGGTAGGTGATGGTATTGTAGTTTAATCCAACTTGTATTATATGTGCATGTTAACTACTTTTTAGTGTGGTTGGTTAATGCATGTTGTTTGGTGTGGTCAATGCAATGATTTTACTTGCTTATTTCTAAAATGTGGAATGTTTTGGTATTTGGGATGTTCTCACGGGCTATTGGTGAAATAAGATTGGCAGACACTTATGTCTGGGGTTTTAATACATGAACGATATTTTTCCCCTACAGGTCATGGCTAAAGGATGGATGTATAACCCATAGCGTGTACGTACGAGGTTTAGGTGAGTTTGATGGTTCCATGAGTGAACCGGGGAATATGTATTTATCTATACTTGATAATGGTATACGTGTCATGACTTGACTTGACTGTGCTTGACTTAGTGATATTTGTTGACTTGCTGGTTGTTTATCCTGAACTATCTTTTTGGTGTTTACGTGAGAAGTGTATGATGTTTTTAGCATAGATTAGCTTGTTATACTATTATTTGGTTAAGTGTTCATATTTTCATCTTGGGTTGGTCAAATGACCCTACCATTACACTGTTGTTCTTTTGTGCTGATACTATATTTGCATTTACTTTTGTGAGTGAAACGCATATTCCAGTGGCTCCTACGAGACCTCCCCTGTGATTACAGTCGTTGATTTCGAATTTCAGTGTGAGTAGCTTATCCGGGCTACCGGCTACCATGGAATCTCTCTCTCTCTCTTGGCATAGTTCTCTATTTTCGGACTTATGTTTATATTATTCTTGGAGTTCCATCCCCTTCTTAACATTCGTAGATGTTTTGGTACAGATGACTTTCGGGTCCTAGGGATGTTTTGCTAAGTACATTTTCTGCTTAAGTCGTACTTACGGTTTTTGATTTAGAATGGAGATTATACTATTGATGGTTTAGTTCTGCTTATTTATTTTAAGTGTTGATTATGAGATGGTTTTCGGGGTAGTTGGTTCTCCCACCGGATAAGCAACGTGGGTGCCACTCACCACGAGTTTGGGTCGTGACATAAAGATTAATTGTATTTGGATAAGTAGGTTTTCTTGAACTTTTCATAGTGAACATATATTAGGTATAGTCAATCACTCATTAGAGTTGATATCTTTAGATCATCGAGCTTTGGTGTATACCTCGATAAATACGTCATACAATTAAATCTTAACCGCCTTTGTTCTCATTGTTGTGTTCGTTTCAACCACGAACACCGCCTTGTTTCATAAATGCATGAAATTAACCTTACATAATTCTCCTTGAAATGACTTACACATCGCACTTACATAGTTGATTCCTAAATGTGCCATCCTTTAGATACACTGTTTCATAAATTCTATATCAAATTTAGAAGTCATTAAAAAACCCTTAGTACTTTATCCTTGTAATTGAACATTGTCTTCATCACGATAATAGACAAAGATTTTGTTTGACAATAATGTTGAGTCGCCAATCATATGTACATACAAATCAAATAAATGAGCCAATAAACTCATGCCACATTTCAAATATTGTGTCAATCCAAGTCAAATAAATGAGCCGGTGAAATCATGTCACGTGTCAAATAAGGCGGCAATTCAAGTCAAATAAAAAAGTCAATAACATCATATAAAGTGTGTACGTGACATATTCTGACCAATCAAATTGGATCTTCTCACCAGATGAATATGATTGGTCAGTTCAAACCGATCAATCAAATCACACAACTACACCTTTTCCTAAAACTATAAATAGGAATTCTCATAAAATGAGGAATTAATAACAAGAAGCAAGGAGAGAGCTCGTGAATTAAAGGCCACAAATTTCTTTATGAGCTACAAGTTCAAGCTAACAAATTCAAGTTCAAAGATGAATATAAAGATGTTCAATATCAAGTTACTTGTTCACATTCATTATTCGTGAAAACCGTCCAAGTTTTCTTGGCGAATAATTCAAATTAATTTCAAAATCAAAGACTCAAGATCAAACTATTCAGACCCTTGAATCTAAATTTAAGTTTGACATAGTTCATATCAATTTTGGAAGAATCAGAGGATTATTATATAAATTGTAACACTCATTATACTTGAAATTAAATACTACATTTGTTATTCAATTTCTCTGTCTTGATTATTATTTTTCTTGACTCTAAATTTATTAGTTAGAAATATGAAAATAGCTAAAATGATAGTTAAAATGGAACAAAGAGGAAGTATGTTCAAGCGATAAAAAGTGCAAAGTAACATGCACCTATAATTTTATATTAGATAAGAAATTACAAGGGGTTAGTTTATGAATACTAGATGTGATTGAATTTTATATATAATTAAAAAAATCAGACATAAGTTACAGAACCAGTGTATACTCTAATATTTAACTTAAAATCAAAATACATATCAACTTAATTCATTATACTTGAGCGATGAACTTTATATAAAGAACACATGTTACAAAATATATTCTCTCATTGTATAGTCGGAACTTTCATGTTTCTTCATTTCTTTTTTCTTGCGCCATCTTAAGTTTTTTTTTGAAAAAAAAAAAAAAAATCATAAAAGAAAGCCTTTCCGTTAGTTATATAATTAATTAGCGTAAATTTAGACATCTGTTCCTCCATTTTTCCCTAACTAAAATATCACATTTACATGTATCATTCATGGATGAATTTATGATCGGATGAGACAAACACCATTTCTTTTTCTTCCTATTTATGGTCAACGCCTTCCCACACTATGACGAACGAGTCCGGCGTATTCAACTCCAGGGGGGTCGTTTGGTATGTTGCATAAACACAGATAATTTTGGGATAAAAATTTAGTATTGTTTAATCCTTATTTGGTTACTAATTCTAAAGTAAGTCATATCAGAATTAACAATTAGTATCAGGATAAGTTATCTTTTGTTAGAGAGCGGAATAAGAGTATTGAAATTAGTCGTCCAAGATAAAATAATGAAAATGACAAAAGCATCCCTGAACTCTCAAACCTTTTTTTCTACTAAATAAGATGACGGATATTTTTATTAACAAACAATTTTTTCTTAGAAATTATGCAATACATATTATTTTTAATACAACAAATTAAATAATTAATAAGAAAAATATACAAATAGCTAATCCTAACTCATATAACTAATCCGCACATAACTTATCCTAAATCAAATACCCCTAAAAGTTTCATACGACAACTTTTTAAACAATAATCCTAAAAAAAAATTCGTACTTATATAAGGGTTTGTCCGGTATGGATTTTTCAATTTTCTCATAGTTTGTTGGTTAAAAATTTTGGAAAATATTTTCTATGGAAAACAGCAACAACACCATACCCAGTAAAATCCCGCAAGCTAAGTCTGGAGAGAGTAAAGTCCACGCATACCTCACCACTACCTCATAGAGGTTAATTTCCGAAAGGTCCTCAGCTCAAGGGTAGCAAATCCAGGTACAAAGAAGAGGAAAACAGTGAAGAAAATATAGCAGCTAACAAGGGAACAATGTAAAATCTACTAGAAAAATAATAATCAACCAAAAAATAGTGGGATAATCGAAACGCAATAAACAACAACAATGATAGGTATCATAAGCAGGGATCAACTCCATCTCAACATCTACGGCTAGTGCACGACCACACTCCTACCCAGCTTACCTTCTACTCTAATATCCGTCCTTCACATCCTCCTATCTAAGATCATGTCCTCGATAACCTGAATATGTATCATGTCCTGTCTAATCACCTCTCCCCATACTTCTTCGACCTACCTCTAGAAAATAAGTTCCTTAAAAATAAGAAAAATGACTTCCTAGTAAAAGTTAAAAAAAATAAGTTCCACAAATGACATTCCACATTGATGGTGTCCTCCCCATCCTTGAACACACCTCACTTTCCCCTCCAACCTCATAACCACCTTTCCGACCACCTTCCATAATATTTGTCTAGATTATACAAATATTTTTAGGATAATATTTTTAACTTACATACCATCCACAAGAAAATAAGTAAGAAACACAATCGGAACATTTTCAAAGAAAATATTTTCCATAAAACATTTTCCTTTGTACCTAACACACCCTAAAACCAAAATATACATGATAAAATCCAAATGTGTTGTTAATATGATAATAGTATTTTGGCTTTTTTCTTTTCTCCGTCCTATTACTGTGAATACCAACTAGTTTTAGCAATGAAGAAACTCCTAAATCCAAAAGGAAAAAAGAGATATTCCAAAGCATCCCATTATGTAACTTGTTGGAGATGGATATAAGCAGTAGGTACTAGCCATACTGTACAAACCAAGCTCCTTGTACACACTAAGAGGCGCTTTGCTGCTATGTTCAGCTCAGTTTATTACTAAAATATTAGGAAAAACAAAACAAAGGAACCATATGGAGGATAACAAAGTTTGGTTTGGGGGGTGAGGGGGGCAGGGGGGAGGGAGGGAGTTTTAATGGCCTATGGACTGAATATAAGATATCTACAATCTCAACTAAGAAGACAACACTAATCACATGATCACTAGTTCTAAAACAAAAGGTTTTGCTGAGAATAATCTTTGCTCCTTCCTGCAACTGCAACTGCAATCAAATGAATGAAAAACCTCTTCTTTTGAGTCTGAACAACAATATTTCTCTTCCTTGTGCTATTATTCAGTATCCACAATTCGTCGGCTGCATGTACAGTTTTTACTGGGGAAGCTTTTATCTTTTACAGGCCATTCTGGTGACTCAGCTGGCAGTGAAATCCTGCATATCAATGGCACATGAAGCGAGAGCACAGATACGAGTAACAAGACATTTAAGAACTTGTTTAATCATGTTGACAACTTATGGACCTGCGATTGTCATCCCACTCTCAGGTGGATGCTGAATCTTTCCAAACATGTTGCTATCACCCCCGGTAGACACAGCATCTTTATCTTCTTCCATTTGGGAAACCACTGTGCTATTGCTAAAGTCAGTAACCCTTGTACCACCAGGGGTTTGTCGCGAACTCCTGGATGTCGACTTCCTTTTTGAACCCCCTTCTTTACTCTTTTGCCGTGTATTCACAGTCAAAAAACCATTTGCCAGTGCTTCAAGTACTCTTGTGGTTGGAGGCCGATTTCTAGTGCCATGCCTACGTGAGTTCAAGCTAGGTTGCTGCTGTTCCATACTAGCACTTTGTGTCAATGTCTTCAACTCGCCAGAAACATCATCAGGACTCTTCATTTTACCACTTTGGTCTTCCGTCAATGCTGGCATCAGAATTTCGAATTCTGAATCAGGGGGGACTTGAGGTTCATTGAGGTCAATCATTGTCCTAGTTTTAGGTTCTGCATCAGGAAGCTTCACGCCATGACCATCAGCAGAAGCACATTCGGCACTTTGAGAAGGACTGCTCTTTGACGAGTTGCTTGATGACACCTTATCCTCAGACGAAGCTATTGGAATGTTGTTCGGCGATAGGTCATTGCTGCTAGAGGTGTGGTGCATCTCTTGTTCCATTCCTGGAGCCATCAAAGAATTTACCATGCCACTTCCACGACTACAAGCCGTTAGTCTCCTACGCCGCTTGGCAATGGGAGCTACAAAGTCCTCATTGTTTTCTTTCAATCTCTTAAACAAGTGGGATTTTACCACTTTTCTTGGCTTCTTGTCTTCACAAATGCTTTTGGTTTTCTTTGAATCAATCACAGGTACAGTAGAAGAAGCAGGATCAGATATAGGAATGCCCTCGTTTGAAGCTTCCTGAAATTTCTGGCTTGAAACACTGATTTTGTAACCTTTCTCATCAGAATGCATTTCTCCATTGGAGATAATCTTCGAGGAATTATTATGATTTGCTTCAGCTTCACTAACCACGGAAGTACCAACAGAGTCTGATTCATCAGTAGACTCCTCTTCACTCTCTTCAGCTTTGTTTCCAGAAGACAATTTGTTTGAGATATCCACTGGAAGACTTCTCAACTCTCTCACTTTATAGGGTTTACCATCAGAGAGACTTGTATCTACAACCGTAAACTTCATAACATCCGTATATCGGTTAGGAGTTCTAGGTTGCAGATAACAAGGGCGTTGTCTTGTTGGAAGATCATCTTGTTCTAACTTTGTTTCATCTGTACATTCACCTTCAGCATTAAGCTCTAGAAGCTTAGGATCTGAAGCAACTTTACCCAATACATCTGTAACAGAATCGAAATAGTGGTTCCCTTTGACTAATTTCCTAGAGAACTTCTTAACATCAGGCAGCAGAAAAACATATGGATTCTTGGGATTAGCAGCATAATTCAAGTTTTTAGGCTTCTGTGAGTGCCAACCTCTAGCTAATAATCGGGGCCAAACAGCTTCCCAGAATAGATCATAGGACCGAGCTTTACTAAGTCGGAAATCACCAGTTAGAAATTTAATTATTTCGTCAGTTGTAAGAGAAGCGCATGCTTTGCCAGCTGGGACTTCTGAGCGTACAGCATGATTGGACCTTGAAGGTTCCAAGGTCATGCATGTAAGATCATATTTACCTTTGCCAATGCCAACTGCTTCAATAAGCATGCTTACCCCAATCATAGCCTTTAAAGAGAAGACATACTCTTCCAACAGCATCTTTCCTTCCCCAAATGCCTTAGAGACCTGCCAAGCAATCAGATAAATTAAAGTATTATAAGATATACATATAAGGTTTCACCTAACTTTAACAATGCAAGAAGCAACATTGCCCAAAAACTTGCCACTGATGTCACTCTTAATAATACTCATCACAAATTATACAACCTCTAACTAAAGCCTATCCACATAATAATCAGACAGATAGATAATCAGAGAAATTTGCAATATGCAGACCTTTATGGTATGAGGTTTCAAGTTTAAGTACAGACAAAATCCATCCTTGTAATACTTTTACACTATGAGCAGTTCATGCACATGTTCTCTCGATCAAGAAATCTCTTGTTTATTACTCAGAAGAACCTTTCTTTTTGTTTTTTTTGGGGAACTCAGAATAACCTAATAGCAACATGTACTCTTTTCCCTACATCTATAATAGCTTTTAGAATAATGCACATTTATTCCAGATTACTAGAACTGATGCACATACAAAGGCATCAGCTTTCTGATGATAAGATCATCAAATTTTTTCATAGGACGAAGGAATTTGAAAAATTTTAAAACCTAAAGTACCACGTTGGAGAATAAATAACTAACACGTACAACTTGGAATGCAAATATTCTAGAAAATACTAAGCAACTAAATCAACTAGGTTGACGAACAACCCAGAAAATGTTAAAAGGCCAGTGATAAATCAAAAACACATCTAACCAGGCAGAATTACTTAGCAGGGGGCATAAACATGAGAAAACACTGGATATGGTAAATCTAGCTTTTCTGAATACCTCCGCCAAAGCCTTCTGGGTTTCTTCTGAAATGTGGGGAAGTAGACGAGACATCAGCTCCTGTTGCCTCGATCCAGTGAACATCTTTTGTCCACACACACTCCTTCTGCTTCTCACTTTTCGACATTCTGACCATTTACGGTACTCAGGAGATCCATAGAACTCCCCATAATAAAACGACAAGATGTCACCTGTCCCTTTAGTTTCAACAAACCTCTTAACATGAACAAAATTCTTCTCAAAGATGTACAGACCTAGAACTAAACTTGACTTTTCAGTAGCAGTCCAAGAATCTAGGACAATGCCAGGGACTAAACAATATCGCAGGCCTCTTATTTCCTGTAGTTTCTTTTCAGAAGACAGATCTGCTGATTCTCCTAGTGTCACCTTACTGTGCAAGATTGTGTCTGATGGCTCATTTTTTACTGTGATATTGTCCGTTTCTGAATGCATGCTGGTTAATCTGGTACTTTCAGGTTCTGAGGGTACACTATCATTGGCTGCATTTATTGAATCAACCAGATCTTCCAACTTCTCATTTTTCATGCTTCCAACTTCCTGATTGACCCACACTAGTGGTATGGGTAATCCCACCATGAAATTCCAGGAAATATCAGCTCTGGACTCCTGATCATCTAGCATTTTAGTATATGAACTGCAGTCTCCCTGCAGAGGTGGAATTTCAACCTGATACTGGTTACCAATTCGAGGAGGTATCTCTGGCTCTCCAAGCACGCCACTCATATCAGAAGACTCAAAAGAAAGCAATCGATCCGCAGACGCACCATCCATGGGATCTCCATTCACTTCAAATGAATCCATCTGCAAGAGAAAGCGAGACGAGATTCTGTTATGAGATACAACTATAAAGCAAAAAAATAACTCTTGTGAACATATTAAGCCAAAGGTTTCTGATGGGACGGAATCAATAATCTACTCACAATATAATGCTAAGGCAACCAACGAAACAATAAGAATGCTCGAATTAGCTCTTCCAAGCGTGAAAAGCAAATATACTGAAGTGGTTGACCTAGTAGGTCCCCCCGCAAAAAAAAGAAAAAAAGAAAGTGTCTGAACCTGTCTTGATGCTTGTACAAAATGTACCTTCTGATTAAAGCACTTAGGTAGTTCAATTTTAAGAATGCAATTGGCTTGTAACAGTTAGAGTGGCGTGTAAAGCAAAAGGGACTTTTGAAAGAAAACTACTCACCATAGATTGCAATGAAACACCAACACTTCAAGAAATATATAATACCGAGCAGAGTCCTTCGAGAATTCCTTACACAAATATACGAAGAGGTACCTAATTCAGAAAATCAATGCGTTTGGTTGTTATCTTTCTTTTTCGTAGTTTTCTGTCAACATTCCGCTGCCCCTTATCCGTCAAATAATTGCCTAAAAATCCAAAGAGATTGAAGTATAAGTATACACCTAACTAATTTGATAAAATGTCGATGAATAGTCACGTTAAATCAAGTAAAATGTCATTTGAAGAAGGCAGAGGCAAGTCTAATAACCAAATGCAAGATAACTTACAGAACGCCGATTAAAAGGACTAAAAACCAAAACTTAATAACCGATTCACTCAGAAATCATCAAAAACTTGTGCATTTAAATTAATATCCAAAAAATGAAAGGGGCTAAAAACAAAGAACACCGCGAGAGAGAACTCAATTTTCATATAATCTAACCGACAACAAAAGAATCCTTTCGAAAGAGAAACACAAAATCAAAAAAACAAAAAAAAGAAAAAAGATAAACAGAGTGATATAACTTGTAACATCAACCCCAGATCCCTTTTTCTAACAAAAACCAAGTTCAATATTAGGAAAGAACACGAACACTTAATCTGAGATCAAACACAAGCCTTGAAGCAACCGTTTACATAAATCTTTAACACAACAAACCCCAACTTTCAAAAAACAGAAGAAAACAAAGAGCATACATTCAAAGCATTCTTATCAAAAACCGCAACTTATAAATAAACAAACAAGGACAATGTAGAAAAAGTATGAATCTTTATCAAGTCTCAATCACCTTTACTCCAAAAAATTCCCAATGACGATCCTTAAATAAAATCAAAACACCATAACAAGTCCAAAAACTTGCACAAAACCCACTACCCAAATCGTGTTTAACAAGCAAAACAAGGCATCTAAATACCCACAACACACACATATAACATAAAACAAGAAAGCAAAAATAATCCAAGAAAAAAAAAACTGCTTAGAAGCAAAAAAGGAACGTGAAAGATAAAATGGGTCTACAAGTTATAGATGTAAAACAAAGAAAACATGAACATAAAAAACAAGAACACTATTTTAAGAAAAAAATAAAACCAAACAAACAAGCATATATTCAAGAACATGATGTGTAAACATGTATATAACATAGAAAAAAGTTTTAAAGGATGAAGTTGTACCTATACAGTATGCTTCATGGAGTTGGGGGTGGGTTGAATTCGAAGAAAGAGAGGGGCAAAATAGAGGAAAAATGTGAGACTATTTTTTCTCTTTTGTTGCTGCATAGAGAGAAATATAGGGAGGGGGGGTGGGGTGGGAGTTTAGACAAGGGGCTGGGTGGCTTAAAAATAATATACTTCTACTACTGAGGGGGTTTGGTCCATTTAAAGAAAAAAAATGGATGATAAACCAAACGCGCTGTTACAAAAGGTTGTACGTACTCGAGAGTTTTCTTTATATCACACGTAAATTTAATTAACATAATTGAAATATTCTTACTATTAAAGAAACAATTTTCTACCACTTTCTCTTTTTTTTTTTTGGTCAAGAAGAAATTGTTTATATTAGCTTAATTAAAAGGAGGGTAAGGAGTAAAAGGAAAGGTTTAAATTTTACCCATTTACTATATAAATATCTTAATTTATTATGTATTATATTGTGCATTTATACATATCCTTATTAGTAAATCATCTCATATTCACTATTTAGCTTTGACGGAGTTTCAGAGGTAGATCAGATGCGGTCCACCTGTTAAAATCGCGCAAAATATCTAAATTTATTTGTCCATATTTCATTATGATTTAAAATTACTTTCTAGTATACATCGATCAAGGTTTATATTAGAGCTTCATTACAATCAAGAAAAAAAATTGCAAAATATACTTACGACAAGGATATATAATAACCTCAAGGTATAAAGAAGAACATAACTACGATATTGGGTATAAAAGTATATTGACCTTCTCCTCCAAAAATGAAAAGTGCATTTTCTTCCTTCTTTCAAGATTCTAACTTAATTTTCACTTGAATTTTGGTATAATATGATAGTAATAAATTATAAGTTTTTTCTTATCAAATAAGTGGAAAAGAAAAAAATGTCAAAATCGAAATGTATATTTATTGCATGGAGTAAATTTTAGGTTAAATTCATCGACAAATATCTAATATTGACATCATTTTTTACTTAGACATCTAAACTAAAAGTTATACTCCCCCGGTTTCAATTTGTTTTACCTATTTTCTTTTTTAGTCTGTTTCTAAAAGAATAATCCTTTTCTTTTTTTTAGAAACTCTTTACTTTCAACTTTCCACATGGCATGTGTAAGATTATAAGATTAAATGTTATTTTGTTACATTTCACATATCTTTAATTTAAGATCATACTATTTAAAAGTCTTCTTTACTTTTTAAAATTCTGTGTCTTTTTTTTTTGAATTAAAGCCGGGCTTGAAGCCCATTTATAAATTTCGTGTCAAGTTATAATGGGTCAAACAAATTAAAACAGATGGAGTATCATTTAAACATTTGTAGTAGGATCCAACTGTACCACTTTTGGCAATTTTTGCATAGTTGACAAGTTGCGTGTTTTTTCACACGAAAGAAGCGTGTGAAGAGTCGAAAAAACATATCTTTTTTGTTTTCATTTCCTTCTTCTTCTTCGTCTTCTTTATTCTTTTTTCTCTTTTTTCTCCGCATTATATTCTACTATTGACAGACCTTCAACCAATACTATTTTATTTACCAAAAAAAATGATGGTTGCTATCATTCTCTGAGAACATGTCACATTTTTGTATAAAATCGAAATTCAAAAAATACAATTTATGTTTTTTAAAAAAGAATTTCATCCAAAAAAAAAGAAAAAGGTCACCCCACCCTTTGTTTATCTTCTTCTTCTATGACTCACCCCCTCCTTGGGCTTCTTCTTCAGCAACCCCCCCCCCCCATCTTCTTTTGTCGGCTATCACCCTACCCCATGTTTGTAATAATGATGTGAACAGATCAGGAATTTTTTTTATAAAAAATCACAATTTTTTTTTAAAAAAAATTCTATTATTATAAGATTTGCATGGAGTAAATTCTATTATGACTAGTCAGAGCATCAAAATATATTTGTAAACTATAATCACGATAAAAAATAACAAGGATTGTGATTACAACCACTCCAACCCTATCATGGTATGTAAATCGGACTCAACAAGCATAATCAACTCAAAATAGTCCAAAATAACAAGGGTTGTGATAACACCTGTCCCAACCCGACCCTAATAGGTAAGCTAGACTTAACAAGCGCAATCAACTCAAAATAAAGGTAAATAATAAAATACCGATACAGATAACTTATAATATCTCTAAAATACTTAAAGGAAAGGAAACCATACATCATAAGTATCCAAAGACTAAGTTGCCACAAGTACAAGAATGACCTCTAAAATAGAATGTCAAAGCTGAAATACAAGTCTGTTTAAGAAGTAAATAAGACGGAAATAAAAGATAGAAGAAACTGGAATAATCTCTGAACATAGGAGCTCCCAACAACTTTGAAATAACAACTCAGCAAGATCAAGGGTCACGTTGACAACTCGCACTAGGATCTGTATCAAAAGAATTAAAAAAGTAGGAGTGAGTACAACCACTAGTACTTAGTAGGCATCATAGGCTGATTATATCGAATAAAGAGTACTAAAATATCCCTGCATGAACAATAGTCTCAGCAATTCAATATCAATAAATACCACAATCACCTCAAACACAACAATAATCCAAGAATGATGCAATGTAATGATATAGGATGATATGCAATGGCCAATATCTACCAGTATACAACCCCTCCGGTTGTGTGCTGCAAGGTGAAATCCATAGGGGACTCGCGAGGTTCATATACTCCGCCCAAAATCTTACCTCGGATGAAATTAGTATCATAAATCTCCATCTGGAATCTTATCTCGAACCAAAGAAACATCATATATCTCCGTCTGGAATCTTACCCCGGACCAAATCAATAGAAGGTGATTATTTTCTTTAAAAAATCACTATTTTCTCAATAATACAATCTAGTGATCCATGAGATGAATGAATGTGCATGCTTAAAATGATATAATGAATTCAAATACAATAGATATGCATAAAATCTCATGATATCAATCAACTCAAGAACGCAGGGTACAAGCGTCAATATCAAGCCAGGAATCCAAATCCCACATTGCTAAAATGATATAAGCCCCAATTTGAGTGTCACAACAACAGTCTGCCTTATACACTACTAGAAATTACGAATTCACCCCAATACATAGTGTGCTTTACACGATAAGTCCCCACCCAAGCAAAGTCTAAAGAAAGTTATGTCATAACTTACCTTGAAGCCAAACATATGAGCTACAAACCACCGTAAAAGCATCTTCCCTTCCAAAACTATCTCAACTCAATCTCAATCTGTTAGGAATAATTTCTACACGTGAATATGAGTCCATCGATACCCATATTGTTATACATCTAATCAGGATCCAAAAAGTCAATCCTGAGCCCACAAGGGCAAAACTAGAATTTTATTTGAAAATCACGTTACCCATACCTTAAGGAGTTCAAAAATATGAAATTTCATTGAAAATAAAGCTTAAATCGACCTTCAAATCATAAAAATACCAGTTCTTATCTTAAATCTCAAAATTCTAAATTTCCACGTTCATACGTGGTTTAAAATGAGAAAATAATCAATAATTTGGTAAATTTATGCCAAAAGCAGTTTTTACATACTACAATGACCTTATGTTCTAAAAATTAATGAATATCCATCACAAATTGATACTCAAACTAAAAGGTTTTGATTTCTTAATTTTGGAGTTTTAAATCTCAACTTTGTGAACCAAAATCATGAAAAACATAATGGGTATTCTTGAAAATGAGAAACAATAAAGGTAGAATCACATACCCAGTATTTATACGAGAAGAATACGTCAAGAATAGCCTCAATTGGAGTTTTCTAGCTCTGAAAATGTTGAAAATTCCATGTGATTTTTCTTCTTCGCATTCGTGGGACCCACCACATCCGCGAAGAACAAAATTTTGCATTGACCAGTCAACCTAAAAATCCTTCTTTGCTTTCACGAAGAATAAATTCCCCACCAGAAAATCAACAATTGTTGTCCACACTAAAATGATCATATCTTCCTCATACAAACACGAAATACGTTGATTCTTTTTGCATTAGTTCCAAAATTTTGATACTGATCTAATGGAACAATCCAAAAACCCAAAATATTTCATTCTATTCAGGTGGTACTATTAAACTCAATAATGAAAAACTCCAAACAAGTTTTCCAAAACTCATCTGAGACCTCTCGAACATAAACAAATCGTGTAAACCACTTCTAAAATATATTCTGAACCTGATGTAATCATGAAAATACTCAAACAAGGTCATCTTGACCGGATGTTTACTGAAGGCAATCCTTAACTTAGAAATCTCCATATCTCTAAATCACAACTCAAAACTCATCCAAAAGTCTGGAGAGATGAACCAAACCTTCAAATTACCTAAAAATCACCCTTAGGACTTAGTGGAATCATCAAAACTCAAAAACAACCTTTCCAACCTTGAATGCTGACTTTGGTCAATTCTCTTAAGTTTCCAACTGTAATGACCCTTTAGGTCATTTCCTGCGTTTTCATGCTTTTTCGGTATTTTGGGGCTGGTTGAGTCACACAGAGTGGATTACATGACATATCAGCTTGACAAGGCAGCGAGACAGTGATGAAGGGTTTATCTTGATTCCAGGCCAGCTGGATCTCCTCCTTTGACTTGGGCTCAGTTCTCCAAGGCTTTCTTGGAGAAGTACATGCCTTATACTATGCGTGAGCGCCTGAGGGATGAGTTTTATGAATTGAGACATGGTTCTATGATGGTGGCCGAGTATAAGGTGAGATTTCACAAGCTATCCAGACATGCCACCATGATTCTACCTACAGAATATGAGAGGATTTGGTGTTTTGTCAGAGGGTTGAGTCTACCGCTCTGCAGGACTACTCAGGGTATGGTGACTTTAAGAAAGTTTTTTACTATTATGCCTATACTATAGAGAAGATGGATCGTGAGGCCCAAGGGGGCAGCAATAAGAGGCCATGTCAGTAGGGCAGTTTCAGTGGGAGCCACAACGACTCATAGTTCCTAGGTAGAGGTTCTCAGGGTAGGTACCCTGATCATCAGTCTTATTAACACCAAGGCCAGTCTAGTAGGCCCATTCAGGCAGCACTTCAGATTACAGACGGGGGTCAGCCCAATTATAGTGACTATAGTGGTCAAAGAAGTGGTCAGTCCTCGAGGGGTGTACAGTCAGTGTCTTTAGGCTAAGGGGGCCAGTCTAGGTCAGCCAAACCTTCTGGATAGAGTAGAGTGCCTGGGGCATGTTATAATTATGGGGTTGTTGGCCATTTCTCCAGAGAGTATCCTCGGTGTGGGATAATTAAGCATGTAGCACAGAGTGTTCAACCGATTAGAGCAGTACTGCCTCCATCTAGAGGTGGTACTCAAGGTCGCAGGAGTAGTCCCTGGGGTACTAGAGAAGGACCTCAGGCTGGTAGGACAGGTGGTCAGTCAGGTACCCAGTTCGAAAACATACGGGGTTAGTTTTTATGCTGTACTAGGTAGGATAGAGGCAGAGTCTTTAGATGCTGCTGTACGATTTCAGTATGCCGTCAGCCAGCTATTGCTTTATTTGAGCTAGGATCCACTTACTCATATGTTTCCACCTATTATGCATCGCAGTTAGAGTTGTCTTTGGAGCCTTTATCTATGCCATTACACCTAGCTACTCCCATGGGTGATTCTTTATTAGTGGATCTGATTTATATATCATGGGTGGTGACCGTTTAAGAGTATGATACTCAGGCTGACCTTATTGTGCTAGATATGGGATTTTGGTATGATTCTGGGGATGGACTGGTTATCCCCCGTACTATGCGGTCTTTGATTATTTTACCAAGACCGTTACCTTAACCATGCCTGGCATACCCTCTGGTTGTGTGGCAGGGTTTTTTTAGCCGCTCACCAATAGGGATTATTTCTTATATTCAGGATAGGAGACTAGTATTAAGGTGTTGTGAGTCATATCTTGCTTACGTTCATAATGTTAGTGTGGAGATTCCTTCACTTGGTTCTATTTCTATAGTCCGTGACTTTTCTGATGTTTTTCCTACTGACCTACCTGGCCTTTCTCCTGAGTGAGATATTGAGTTTATGATTGACCTTAAGTCGGGCACCTAACCTATTTCCATGGCACCTTATCGTATGACTCATGCCTATCTAAAGGAGCTAAATTCTCAGCTTTAGGATCTTCTGGGTAAGGGTTTTATTAGACCGAGTGTATTGCCTTGGGGTGCTCCTATTCTTTTTGTGAAATAAAAAGATAGTTCTATGCGTATGTGTATCGACTACAGGCAGTTGAATAAGGTGACAGTGAAAAATAAGTTTCCTATGCCTCGTATCGATGATTTATTTGACCAGATTTAGGGTGCAGCAATGTTTTCTAAGATTGATTTGAGATTTGGTTACCATCAGTTGGGGATTTAGGTAGAGGACATCCCTAAGACAGCCTTCAGGACCCGCTATGGCCATTATGAGTTCCTAGTGATATCTTTTGGGTTGACTAATGCCCCTGCAACGTTCATGGACTTGATAAACCGTGTATTCAGGCCTTATTTGGACTCCTTTATGATCATTTTCATCAATGATATCCTTTTTTATTCGAGGAGTAGGGAGGAGCACGAGCAATATTTGAGGACTGTGCTCCTAACTTTGAGAGATCATAGGGTTTTTGCCAAATTCTCAAAGTGTAAGTTCTAGCTGGAGTCTGTGGCATTCTTAGGGCACATAGTATCTAAGGATGGGATTATGGTGGACCTGATAAAGAATGAGGCTATTTGTGATTGGGCCAGACCTACATCTCCGATCGAGCTTCGCAGCTTTATTGGTTTGGCAGGCTACTACAGGCAGTTCGTTGAGAAGTTTGCTACTATTGTAGTGCCTACGACCAAGTTAACTAGGAAGGAGGTTCTGTTTCAACAGTCGTATTTGTATTTTGAGGGTTGGAGACTTGATTCAGTTGATTCTACTAGAGGCTCATAGCTCCAGATACTCTATTCATCCTGGGACAGCTAAGATGTATAGAGATTTAAGGCAGTATTACTGGTGGAGTGGCATGAGAAAAGATGTAGCAGACTTTGTAGCTTGATGTTTGTGTTGTCAGTAGGTAAAGATCGAGCATCTAAGACCTGGTGGCTTACTTTAGAGACTACCCATTACTAAGTGGAAGTGGAAGCGAATTACTATGAACGTCGTGAGTGGTTTACCTCATACTTCTCGTGGTTCTGACAGCATTTGGGTCATGGTAGATCGGTTGACCAAATCGGCCCATTTCATCCCTATTTAGATTTCTTTTTGTGCCTAGAGGTTAGCCTGTATTTATGTTCGAGAGATAGTTCGCCTTCATGGGTACCTGTGTCTTTTATTTCAAATAGAGGCTCAGTGTTTACTTCTAGCTTCTGGAGGATATTTCAGGAGGAGTTGGGTACTCAGGTGGACCTCAACACTTTTTTTCACCCCAGACTGATGTATAATAGGAGCTGTCTATTCAAGTTTTGGAGTATATACTCCGTATATGTGTTATGGACTTTGGAGGTCAGTGGGACAAACATTTAGCCTTAGCGGAGTTTGCTTATAATAACAGCTACCATTCGAGTATTGAGATGACACCATTTGAGGCATTGTCGATCTCCAATTGGATATTTTGAGACTATTGAGGTTAGACCCCAAGGTACCGACTTGCTTTGTGAGTCATTGGGTAGATTTTGGGTGATTCAAGATCGGCTACAAGTAGCTCAAAGTAGGTAGAAGAGTTATGCTGATCATAGGCTTCGTGCTTTGAAGTTTGTAGTTAGTGACCGAGTGTTCCTTTTAGTATTGCCTATGAAGGGCGTGATGAGGCTTGGAAAGAGGGGTAAGCTCAACCCCAGGTCTATCGGGCCATTTAAGATACTTTGGACAGTTGGGAAGGTAGCTTATGAGTTCGCCTTGGCCCTAGACATTTCAGGAGTCCATCCAATTTTTCATGTGTCTATGCTGCGGTGCTATATTTTGGATGAGTCGCACATGCTTCATTAGGACTCGGTGTAGTTGGATGAGAGGTTGATCTTTGTGGAGGAGCCAGTTTCCATATTAACCAGGGATATCAGACAGTTGCATTCCAGAGAGATTCCAGTGGTACAGATTCAGTGGAGACACCGCCCCATCGAAAAGACCACCTAGGAGATTGAGCGTGGATGCGATCCCAGTATCTCCACATATTCGAGCCCTCAGATACTTCTTGATCTTTTACTTTTGAGGACAAAAGTCCTTTTAGTAGTGGATATTGTAATGACCTTCCAGGTCATTCCCTATATTTTTGTGCTTTTTTCCATATTTAGGGCTTTCGCATAGCTGCCCCAAGTTGTTTATGACTTGCTGGAACTAACAGTTTAGTTATCGGGCAGTTCATTTGGTTTTTAGAGCCAATTCTTTATTTTGGATCTTTCAATGTTAAGAAAAGGGTATCGGGAACTTCAGGTAAATGGCCTCGTATGCCAATTTTGACAGTTCTTTTAGCTCTGGAATATTGATTTTAGGTAAAAGGGACCCTTGGTTCAGGTCCCAAGGCTTGTGGACTCGTTTTGGGCTATTGGGTGGATTTTGGTTAAGACGGCCCTTTGGGTGTGGAACCCACTATTGATTGAAATGACCTCGGATGGGAAATTTTGATGGCACTGTTGAGTCCGAAATGTCGAATTTGGTAGGGTAGCATAGTTTGTTTGCATTCATGGGATTCCAAACAAATCTCGATTGTCAGATTGGAGACTTGGCACTTGGCCAAAACTGTTGTTGCTGGTGCAGACCAAAAATAGACTTTGCGTTTGCGAGGCCTTAGCCGTGTTCAGGAAGGCCAAGGTTATTGGCCATCGCGTTTTCTAGATGACCTTTATTTTTGTGAAGAGTTAGATGTTGATTGGTCCAGGCCTTCTCCTTTGCGATCGTGGTGGACCGGGCCGCATTTGCGAAAGCCTAACCTAGTCAAACAGCGTATTAGCAATGAGGGTCCCATGATTGCGACGAAGGACCCCTGGGCATATTTAATGTTGTTTCACCCATCTTTCTCCCATTTTTTTCAAGTCCAAACACCATTAAACGTTAGGGAACTTGGAAAATCATAGGGGATTGATTATTGGGTGTTGAGGGCGAGTCGAAGACATCATTGTGTTCATTTCCTTGTCTTTATTTCCGTAAGTTTCCGTTTAATCTCTAGTTAAATTCTTTGGTTAACTTTGAATCCCTAGAATATTGTTGGGGCTAATTTGAGGCTTATTTGTACTCGAATTTCACCCAAATTTTGGTATAAATGATCCTTGAGCTTAGAGGGACGCGTTGATGGTTTCAAACTTGTGATTCAACAAGTGAGCCCCACATGGAATTTGTAGGTCAATTCTAACCTGGAGCATTTATACACAATATAGGTATCAATATACTCATCTTAAAGCATAGATTATTATTTTGATAGCGTGGCAGCGTTTGGAGGCTTCTTAGAAAGGGAAAGCTCCAAAGTAATGGACTTTACGAACTTTCGACAGCGCTCAGGTAGGCTTACTTTCCTCATAGATTGAGCTTAATTATAGCATTAGTGTAGTATTTTACTAGCTATGGGTGGGTATTTACGACTTGGTGGATAGTTTAGTATTTTATTTGTTAAAATTAGCCGGTTTGGGGGCCTTTTGGTAGAATTTGGCCCCGTTTTCCCTCTTAATAGTGATAATGGTACTTTAGGACTAGTTTCGATTTACTTAAGACCTTGAGATGGAATTGTAAAGCCCTAGTCTAGGTTTGGGTAGGTGCTTCCTTAGTAGAGATTTTCGGGATTATTAGCGGGCCCCACCAGCCCTTCTTTTAGGTCAAATGCCTAAATTAGCTCCTTATAGACCTAGGAGGCCTTTATTCATCACTTTAAACTAAAACTTGAGCCTTAGGATGACTTAGTCCATTCATCGAATTCCGGCTAGCTTTATTACTTGGATTAGAGTACGATTGACCTTTAAACATCATTCTTAGACTTAGTGGCTAGAGCTCGCTCCTCTTATAGATTTGACCGTTGAATTTGGGGATTTAAGATTAATTTGAATTTAAAGGAAGTTATGGCTTTGGGGTATAATTACTTTGAAACTTATTTACTAGTTTCGGTTCATGTTCGACATTCATGATCTATACGCGGTACTTTTTTATGATGATACTATTCTCCAATTTCGGTTCAAGTCTGGCGTCTATGGTTCAAAGGGAGTTCCAGGTATGTTATCACTATTTGGCAAACTTTAATCTTATTATTGTCGAAGTTCCTCTTTGTTTGTATCCACCGAGCTTACGGTGGTTCGGTTGGGCTATTCCTCTCTTGTTCGTGTTTTCTAGACTTATGGGGGCCTAGTTAGGTTGTGGTTAGACTGTATTTACTTTTGAGTTGCTTATTCTGTATATTTATCATTTTAGCTCGGTTTGGAGTATTATTTTAGATTTAGTCTTTATTCCTGACTTTAGTTTACATTCTCGCTTTTGATTATACTTTTATTGTAATTTAGCTCGATCAGCCTATGATGCCTATTGAGTACCCGTTGTTTTTGGTTCGCTTACTACACTTTTGCACCTTTTTCTGATGCAGATTCTAGTACGATCTATCGCCACTGACGTTACTTTCAGGCTTACTGCTGCTTCGGAGATAGGGTGAGCTTTCAGAGCCGGAGCTGATCCTCTTTCCTTCTGCTACTTTTGGATAGTCTCTTGCATATCCTGAGACTACTTGTATATTTTCTACTATCTAGTATTCTTATTTTTGATTTAGTGTCTCTTGTACTGACCTTACCAGGTTATGGGATACTCTTTAGTACTTTTACTCTTTTCCTTTGTTATTTCATATGATATTATTACTCTTTTCCTTTGTTATTTCATATGATCTTATTTGTATATATCGCTGCTTAGTACTCCTATTGTGAGTCTATATTTCATGCTTATATTATCTTCCGCTGATTAGCCCATTACTTTTCTTTCCGGGCTATGGTTTGGCTTACTTACTGGTGGTTTAAGTAGGTGCCATCATGACTCGAGAAATTGGGTCGTGACACCAATTTTCAAAACTATAAAAATCTTCCAAAACTCATCTCAATGTCTCTAGACTAGAACCAATAGTCCTACTAACCCAAAAATCACGTTCCTGAATTGATGACACTGATGGAATTTTGATACAAGCTCAACTTCTATGGATATTGACTAAAGTCAACCATATCATCTTTCCAACCTTCCAAAATAAAAAACTCACATAATACTCTACCAACCACCTTGAGAACCGTTCCACCCACTCCCACAGACTGCATATACCATACATAGTTATGGGAGGGGTTAAATAGTCACAATGCACTAAAAGTCCAAAATCATTATGAGGATTGTTACATCATTCACCATTTAAACATCCGTTAATCCTTGAACAGACAAGAAAAGTAACAATACTATCGAGAAACTGCAAATACCCATAGTAGACCTCATACAAGTACTCCTAAGCAAAATTACATCTGTAGTACCGCTAGTTCACCCTAACTATCAAATCCTCCTTATTTAAACTCTTAAGACTGCATCTCTTAGTATCCAAAATCAAAACTTCCCCAAATTCGATTTCCATATGTTTGAACTATCTCCGAACACAATAACTGAGTTGATCGTAATCATAGTTTTGAATATACCCATTCTCCAAAATTCATCATAGACACCACAAGTCAATAGTTGTATGCAAAATCTAGTGCCATGTCTGTACCAACAAAGCACCATAACCTTACAAATTCTCCATTCACATTTCCAGAATCATTATTAGTACCAAAACCCTTAGAAAACTCATTGCCACTCTCCACAACTCTGAATTTTTACTTTTTTTTTTTTTTATCCTCTACTTGTTCTAAGCCCACCCTTAGCATTTTCTGCTAGGATTAGCCTTATACAAGGCTGATAATGATGATTCCAAGTCTGATAGTACTGTTTCTATAAGCTGAAGCTACTGAGTCAGAAACCGATATCAATTCCCTACAAATCTTCAAATGTCTTGCATCGACCATTATTCAACAATCATATTCTCATGTCAAATCTGAAAGATCACTAATCAGCCCAAAAACGTCTTATACCATACGCATATACCCTCTATACATTATCAAATGTCTATGTAACTCATTATAATAACCTATGTAGTTTTCATCAATAAGATAACATCATTCAACCAGAAATACTCAATAAATCTATAGAACTATAAGCCCTTTCAATAATACACATGTAAGCAACCTTTCACAACGTGAATAATTCAATCTAGCGTAGAAATGCAAAATTACCCACATATCATTGATTGTTACCCAAACCAAAAACAAATCTTTAGAAAAGTCACTACTAAGCCATTCATAAGTCTGTGCCAAACTATTCCACCTTCCACTAACAAATATTCCAACTTGTGCTATCATTTCTGAACTCAAAGTCTGAAATCCACACAACTATTCAACTTTGTACCAATAATGTATACATGATTTATTCTTTACCGACTAATATCAACCCATTCACTTATGGATGCTATAAATCACACACTTTTGTATGCCACCAATCCTTTTCCCATCAATCTGATCGCACCCATCACTTGAAACCTATACCATACCAGTTACCAAATTTAAAACCGCTATAGAACTCATTATAAAAATTGATCTGAGTGTTGATAGACTTCCCTCTATGAGCATACTTAACCAATTTTCTCCCACCTAGTCAACACATGATAATATCACCATAACTTGAATAAGACCCAAGTAACCACGGCATTCTAAACCCAAGTGTAACATTTTGAATATAAACCCTTAGCCTTATAAATAAAAATAGATCCTCTCATTCTTATTTTCCAAATATCACATTCCATTTTTAATTACTTTTACCATTGTAAGTTAAAAATATTTCAAATCTACTCGAGAGGTGTTTCAAAGTACCATAAGTGTTGGACACCTAAAAGTGCTCCCTAACTCACTCGAATCATTTAATCAAAATCCTTATAAATTAGCCGCATCACAAGTAAAATCCATCACAAAGTCTTCTCACCAAATTTAACTAGTAGATTTGGTCATCCCAAAAATTTGATCTTGTCGTCAATATCACTAGCCCTCAATTAAATCTCTGATTTGTACTTCACAACTTGAACATGTTAATACCTACCATTGATCTCCCACTTTAATTTATCTTATACTCTGATGCTTCACTCAAGTGTTCGTAGTAAAAACTAGTTGGTTCTTTAATAAGAATGCAATGTAAAAATCAATTATCCAGATAGGTGAAGCAACTGATAACTCCTTAAGTAATTAACCCTTACACTTATTAACATCTACTTTTGTTTGAATTCATCACTTGCTCTACCTTAGTAGTACCAACTAATGAAAATCCACTGGATCCACAAATTTTCCACTATGTAACGATCGAGAAGGTCATACCCAAATCACACCATATATTTCCACCTATCAAGTATCTATAATGCATTATACAAACTACTCAGTATCTAGCCTAAAATAATATGCACTCTTGTATTCACCTCACACAAACATGTAAACATATCCCTTGCAAAATAATTACTGCTACACAATCACATGAAATTCATTCTTGAAAGGAACTTTCCCTTTCTAGACCTGAAGTCAACAACCATCTCCCCAAACTCATAACCTTTATCCTTAATTCAGCCTTCATATCACGCCATACATAATCAATTCACTCTTTTGTAAACCCCATTCGATACCAAAGGTAGTACGCCTCATGACTCTAGCCAAGTGAACACCTGTCCCCCTATGGCTATCGTATTGTAAATTCAAACCATTCAAATTCTATTTATTGTAACTCCACTTCATAGGATAGAAAGTATACCCTTCATATGAACTCCGAAAATAGTCATACCATCTCAAAACTCATTATATAAATTTGAAATCCTTTCTCATTCTTAGAAACATTTCCTCTTACCTAATCCGCTGATCCTTCACAACTTTAATCTTTCCTTAAAAATATTAGTATATGTACCTATCCATCACTGAACTAACGAATCCTTGTTGATACATTCATTCCATAAGACTGTAGTAGAAATTCTGATCTCTATTGAAGTATTTTTTTCTCATCATACACTGAGCAATCCATCTATATTATGACAAACTTCCTAAACTGCAGTCTTCAAATTTACCATGGTTATTACATGGTCATTTCTTTAATCATACCATTTCTAATTGTTAACACTATTTCTGATACCATCTATGTCCCATATGTACTCTTCTCATTATTGAACAACTAACCACAGAAGAAAGACGTTTATGAAGTTCTTCAAATCATTATTCACCTTTCTATAAAAATATCCCCGAAATGCATGATATAAACCCCAACCTTACTCAATCAGTCTTTGAATCATCGACACAATCTAAATCTGTCTGCAGATCTTTCTTATTGGTCTACCACTTCCTTCTTAGTACCAGTTCTTGCACTAAACCAGAAGATGTCACCCCTAACTATAAGCGTGCAAATCCAAAAATGCGTCCTTACCATAGTGAGAGAATGGAATGAGGAAATTTTCAGAGTTAGACCGGACCAAGAATGCACGATAAGGACTCAAGAAAAAGAATTTCCTAAAGTCCTATAGCCTCTCAAAGATAGATAACGGATGTCTCTGCATCGATCCACGAGACTATACTAGACACTTGCTCTTGTACTTGTGAGACTAGTGAACCTAATGATTTGATACTAACCTGTCATGACCCAAAATAACAAGGGTTGATATGACACCTACCCTAACCCAACTATGGTAGGTAAGTCAGATTCAATAAGCACAATCAACTCAAAATAAAGGCAAATAGTAGAATATCGATATGGATAGCTAATAATATCTCTAAAGTAACTCAAAGGAAAGGAAGCCATACATCAAAAATATCCCAAGACTGAGCTGTGATAAGTACAAGAGTGACCTCTAAAATAGAATGTCAAAACTGAAATACAAAGTTCTCTAAGAAGTAAATAAGATAGAAATAAAAGATAGAAGAAACTGGGACAACCTCTGAACATAGGAGCTCACCACAACTTCAAAATAGTAGCTCAGCATGATCAAGGGCTAACAAATCGCACTAGGATCTACATCAGAAGGATGTATAAAAGTAGGATTGAGTACAACCACTGGTACTCTTTAGGCATCTTTGGCTGATTGAGCTTAAGAAGATACGATATCGAATAAAAAATATCAAAATGACCCTGCATGAAAAAAAGTCCAGCAGTTTAATATTAATAAATATCACAATCATCTCAAACACAACAATAATCTAAGAATGATGCAATACAATGATATGGGATGATATACAATGGCCAATGCCTACCGATATACACCCTCTCCAGTCGTGTGTTGTGATTTGGGATGCATAATGGACTCGCGAGGTCCATATACCCTCTCCAAAATCATATCTTGGACAGAGATGGTATAATATATCTCTATGCATAATATTACTTCAAACCAAGTCAATATCATATATCTCTATCTAGAATCTTACTTCGGATCAAATCAATAGAAGGTGATTCATTTTCTTTCAAAAATTAGTGTTTTCTTATTAGTACAGTCCAGTGATCCATGAGATGAATAGATATGCATGCTCAAAATTATATGATGAATCTAAATACAATAGAAAAGTATTAAATCTCAAGATATCTAGCAACTCATGAACACAGGCTACATGCATCAATATCAAGCCATGAATCTAAAATCCCACATTGCTAAAATGATTTAAGCCCCAATTCAGGCATCACAAACAATCCACCTTATATACTACTAGAAATCAAAAATTCACTCAGCCTATAACATACTTTACATGATAAGTACCTATCCAAACAAAGTCTGAAGAAAGTTAAGTCATAACCTGCCTCTAAGTAGAACAAACGCGCCACAAACAACCATCAAGCCATGTTTCCTTCCAAAGTAGTCTCAACTTACTTTCAAACTATCAAGAACAAGTTCTACACATGAATACGAGTCCATCAACACTCAGATTGCTATACTTCTAATATGAATCCAAAAAGTTAACCCAAAAGTCAATCATGAGCTCACAAGGGAAAAACTTGAATTTTATTTAAATTACTGTTACTCATAATTTATGGAGTTTAAATATGATCATTAAAAAAAAAGCTTAAATCGACCTTCAAATCATCAAAATATCATTTCTTAATTTTAGGCTTAAAATCCCCAATTTCCATGTTCATACACGGTATAAAATGAGAAAATAATCAATAATTCGGTAAATTTATGCCAAAATCGGTCTTCCATACTACAAGGACTTTAAGTTCCAAAAATCAACAAAAATTTATTATAAATTGATTCTCAAACCAAAAACGTTTGATTTCTTAACTTTGGGGTTTAAAATCTCAACTTTGTGATACAAAATCATAAAAAAATGTAATGGGTATTCTTAGAAAATGAGAAAAATGAAGGTAGAATCACATACCCAATGTTTATATGAGAAGAACACATCAAGAATCGCCTCAATCGGAGCTTTCTAGCTCTCAAAATATTGAAAATACCAAAACTTTATGATCTGACCGTTTAAATCACTATATGGGTAATTTTTCTTCTTCGCATTCGCGGGACCTACCATATTCACGAAGAACAAAATTTTGCATTGACCAGTAAACCTAAAAATCCTTCTTCACATGACGAAGAATAAATTCCGCACCAGAAAATCAACAACTGGTGTCCGTGCTAAAATGGCCATATCTCCCTCATAGAGATTCGAAATACATCGATTTGTTTTGAGTTGGTTCTAAAATTTTGATAGAGATTTAATTTATACTAGCCAAACACTCAAAATAACTCATTTTATTTAGGTGATACTATTAAACTCAATAGCAGAAATCTCTAAACTCTAAACAAGTACCCAAAACTCATTCGAAACCTCTCAAACACAAACTAATAGTATAAACCACTTTTAAAACATATTCTAGACCTTGATGGAATTATCAAAACACCCAAATGAGGTCATCTTGATCAAATGTTGAATGAAGTCAATCCTTAACTTAGAGATCTCCAAATTTCCAAACCACAACCTAAAACTCATTCAAAAGTTTCGATTGCTGAACCAAACCTTCAACTAGCCTAAAAGTCACCCTCCAGACTTAGTGGAATCATTAAAACTCAAAAATAACTTTTCCAACCTCGAACGTTGACTTTGGTCAGCTCTTTTATCTTTTCAACTTTTAAAACTCAAAAACTCTTATATAACTCATTTGAATGCCTCTAGACTCGAACCGATAGTCCTATGGACCCAAAAATTGTATTCCAAAACTAATGGTGCTGATGGAATTCCATACGAGATTAACTTCTATGCACGTTGACTAAAGTAAACTCTATCAAATTTTCAACCTTTCAAAACAAAAAATCTCACATAATACTCAACCAACTACATCGGGAACCATGCCACCCACTCTCGCAAATTACAAATACAATAATACAACTACTAAAAGGGGTAAAATGATCAAAATGCACCAAAAGTCAAAATTTATAATGAGGATTGTTACATGTATACATACCTTATTTGTAACGAAAGATATATATTCCACAAATTGTCACCTGTATAAATGACATTCGTTAATCATTGGAATTGAAGAAAGTTGATACTCCCTCCATTCTATAATAAATGGTGTCTTTAGCATGATCACATCTCTAATAACATTACTCACTTCAAGAAAGTAAGAATTGTTTTTACTTACTCCTAATCAAATGTATAAAAAAATAAGTAGCTCTTTGATGGTTTATTGGCTATGTTGGATTTTATTTATTTAAATAAAAACAAAATTGAAGAAAAAAATCAATTTGATTTTAAATTTATTTGAAGATAGAGCTGAAAAAGCTATAACACAGTTTAGATTAGGATTATTGTTTAATTCAAGTATTATACAAAGCAACACAATTTATTCATATGTATAAATTAATGTAGAATATTTTATAGGGGAGAAATTAGCATTCTTTTAGAAACTTGGTACTTGATTCTTTATTTTTTTATTTTTTAATTCTCAAAATTGTTACAATCCATAAATTAGGAACGTATCTTAACCCCAACGATAGGTAAGCCGATCCTTTAATAAGACAATTGATGGAGAATAATAATATGCAAAAGTAATATCTAAAACAGGAAAAGTCCTGAATCAACTTTTTTCATAAAATCATAATGTAAAGCCTAAAATAAATACGAGTCATCCAAAATCTGGTGTCACTAGTACAAGCCTCTATGGATCTTAAGTACAAACACAAATTCTACAAATCCAAAAATTGAAAGATAAAGACTAAAAAGAAAGGTAGAAGAGTTCCATAAATTGTGAATCTGTCAAGTAGCTACCTCAAAATCTTGAGAATGTTCAATCGCTACGAGGATAACTAGTGTCATGACTTGAGACAAGGCTCTGGACATAACCGACACCCTAGAAAATCACTTGGCTTACATCATGAGTATCCAATTACAATGAGTGAATGTAAAACATTCTTAAGTCCAAAATAGGAGAACTCATAATGGAAACCCAAATCGTAAACTTCAAATCTTTAAGAAAAATATAAATTGGAGCAATCTCAAAATATCTGAATGAAGTTGAAAACATCTGAAAACTAATATCTACATAGGTCTATGAAGCTTCTAAGTACATGAGTCAATATCTACTAAGACAAGGCCTTGGATATACCTTAATACCCAAAGCACATCTAATCATCAATATAACGCATGCCTTCAAGAAGATGGAGGGCTCACCATTAGCTGATACAAATGGATCTAACTGCACGAAAATCACAAATGTGCATCTCCAATCCTGCATCAACGTCCAAGATGGTCAATACAATAGAATGTATAGGTATGTAAAGCTGGGAGGGAAAACATAACATTGAATATATATGAAACTGAAACCAGAAACTGAAAGAGGGAACATGAGATATTATGTACATAAATCATCAACTGAAAAAACTCATTAATATCATTTAATTTACTTATGAACTAGATGGTATCACTAACATCATATTTACACCATGAGCTATGTGGGTCCGAACAACACCCAACAGACAGAGCCTCAGTCCATATTTGCCACATGGATCGGGATATAACATCATATAGGCCTACAAAAATCATTCTTATAGAGGAAACATCTAAGGTTGTCTGAATTACAAAACGAACCATTCTGACATAAGCCAAAATATAGGTTTTAGGTGTTTGAGCCACATGGACTCACACCTTATCGGTTAACTATCTTGCCACGACCCAATCGGTCATGATTGACACCCACTCTAACCTATGGCGGGAGAACCATACTAATCTCACCCTTACTCACTTAAGTGTTACTCTCTCACTCATATTACTTAATTATCCAAATATTAATTTGATTCAGAAAGGTTTTCATTTAAGTAAACATCTTAGTCAAATGACATCATCATCCATAAAATGAATAGAGTGCAAAAACCTCTATTTATTACAATTCCCGGGACCTGAAGTTATTGTACAAGAACATCTAAAAGAACAACTAAGTCTGAAACCAACACGAATATCCAAAACATAACAAAAGATGAAATTGTCTTAGCCCTAAATCAAAGGACATCAACATCATAAGAAGATCTGAAGGTTGCCAGAACATGGTACTCACCCTCGAAATCAGGTCTAAAATCACTATCTAGAGTCGAGGTCGCGTGTCAACAGTTGGAAGATGTTCTGCACTCAATGAAAAGAAGAGTATAGGTAGCATCAGTACATCAACAAGTACTGGTATACATCATAGGTCGACTAACTTAAATATCTACAAGTAAGCAAGTTAAACAAGTATAAAAGCGATCATAACAAGACTTATAATAAATGATATCAATCAGACAACACATCATGAACAATCATATAATTACAACTCACAAGTTCACATTCGCTGGCTTCCATACTTAATCATTTTCATCAACCATTCGTCATCACATATATTCATCAAAATAGCACTCAATGCATATGAATGAGTGCATGTATGCAAGATGTACACATCATCTATTACCCTTCTCATCCTCCTAATCAACATCATAACGTACAGGCGTGGTACCTTACTCATTATCATAATAGATCATATCGTACCGGTGTGGTACTCGATCCAATGTCATAACATACCGTATTGTACTGGTGTGGTACCCGACCCATCATCTCAACACCACATCACAATGCAAATGAAAATGCAATACAGTTATCAAATCATAAATCATGCTAGAAGGAAATCATAGATGTTTAAATTACAAACAAACACAAAGCCAAGAAAGTCTAAGTGATACACAAAACCATAGACTACCTCAACTCCTTTGATCAGAGTCACCTTTTAAGCCACACTTTTCCTTTTTTGTTCTCGTTCAATTCATTCTTGATTTATACGATCACAAAATATACACAAATTTCAATAGTTCATCTCTTTTCAACTACTTGGGATCAAAGTCACTGATTTTAGCCATAAACTTATCCTATTTCATCATCTTAGGGTTTTATTATTATTTAAAATTCATGAACACTACTTGAATTAGCATAAACAATCAAAATTCTAGTCCCATTAGTGTTTTCTAACACCCTAGGATCATTATATGCTGAATTTATGAACTAGAGTTAAACCTCAATTTTCTCCATTAATCCATTTTCTAGTGATTTTCTAATTTTAAATGAAGTAAATTCAAGTCTAGTACGTAATTACTTACTTTCAAAGATGAAAAACCTCAAAATCCCTCTGAAAATTACCTTTCCTCAAAGCTCTATTGTGTTTTTTGAAAAGTGGGGAAAGAAAATGTTTTCTGGGTTTTAAAACTAAATATTTTACTGCGCGTTACCGCTGCAGTGGATAATTACAGCTGCAATAGTTTGCGCCATTTCTACTGGAGGCCACCACTGCGATTCCCCTGACTGCTACAACGGTACCACTGTAGCTGTTACTTTTTCTGCTGCAGTGCTGCAGTGGTCCGAGATAGCAACTCGGGACCTCTCCTCAATTTTCCTCATTTTACAACACACACCATAATTTTCAACAACGCAAACCAACCCCTCCATGATAAATGCTATAACCGAAGTTTTATAACTCTATTTCAGGTGCTGAAAGTTTGTATGACTTCCTATGCTCATTTTCTATCCAACTATCACATCAAACCCATATATTACCATTCATATTATTACTAGATTTCATTCAACTACCATACCCTCAAATTTAAGCCAAAACTAGACTAGCCCTGAATTTCTCAAAATTTAGCTAAGGGGAGTCTAAGTGCAACTTTCACCTCCTAATTCAGCATAACGACATTTTGAGTCGTTATATTAGATACCAATTTACTAATATTTCATCTCCGAATGACCATTGACCTAAAAAACATATCAGCTGGGATAGAGTGAATTAATGAACAAGTGTGGATATCTCTTACGCATGTCCGCTTTTATCTCCTATGTAGCTTCCTCAATGGTACGATTCCTCCACTAAACCTTCACACAAGGAATAACTTATGTCCTCAACTTCCTCACATCTTTATCTAAAATAGTAATTAGTTTCTCTTCATAGGATAGTTCCTTATCAAACAATTTTGAGTTTCAACAAATAATGTAGTCACCATCTCCATGGTGTTTCTTTAACATAGACACATGGAATATGGGGTGAACCCCAGACATTCTGGGGGTAAGGCCTGCTTGTATGCTACTAACCCTACTTTATTCAACACCTCAAAAGGTCCTATGTTCCTTAGGCTCAACTTGCCCTTCTTGCTGAATTACATCACACTTTTCATGGATGATACCTTCAAGAGTACTTTCTCCCCCTTCTCAAACTTCATGTCTCTTATCTTTTTATTCGTATCCTCCTATCGGTTTTGAGCCGCTATGAGCTTCTCCTGTATGAATCTCATTTTTTGCATAGAGTGCTTAAGCATTTCTGTGCCCCAAGGCCTCACCTTGAACACGTCAAACCACCCAATTATGGGACCTACACCGTCTACCATATAAGGCCTCAAAAGAATCCATGTCAATACTAGAGTGGTAGCTATTGTTGTAGGAAAATTCACACAACGGTAAGTATTGGTCCCATTGACCTCTGAAGTCCATAACGCAAGCCCAGAGCATATCCTCAAGCACTTGGATAGTCCACTTAGATTGATCGTCAGTTTGCGGGTGGAAAGTTGTGCTCAGGTCTAATCTAGAACCCAACTTGGACTTAAACCTCTCCCAAAAATTAGAAGTGAACTGAGTATCCCTATCAGACACAATTGACACTGGTACCCCATGCAACCTTATAATCTTCTTCACATAGATCTTGGCCAACTTAGCCATATTATAATCGACTCTTACAGGAATAAAATGAGCCGACTTAGTTAATGGGTCAACAATAACCTAAATGGAGTTACATTTCCTCAAGGTTTTTGGATGACTAACCACAAAATCCATCATTATCCATTCCCACTTCCATTCTGAAATAGGCATCTGCTTGAAAGTACCACTAGGCTTTCGATATTCGTATTTGACTTGCTGGAAGTTTTGACACTTAAGCACAAAATCAACAATGTCACACTTCATCCTTTACCACCAATAGTGTTGTCTAAAGTCTCTATACATCTTGTTGGCACTCGGATGTATGGAGTACTTAGAATTATGAGCCTCCGCTAGAATGGTGGGAATCAAGTTACCTACCCGAGTTACACACAACTCACCTCGGATTCTTAAGGCCCCTTCATCATCAAGAATGGCCTCCTTCGCCTTCCCTTGTAACACCTTTTGTTTGAGGTTGTTCAATTCCTTATCTTCAAACTGTCTACTCTAAATCTTATCATAGAATGTGGACCTAGCCTCCACGTGTGCCAAAACCTTTCCTTAGCTAGTTTTCTACAATCTCAAAAAATTGTTAGCCAAAGACTGTATCTCTCTCGCCAATGGGCGCCTGGACACCTCCCAAAATGCTAAACTCCCCATGCTCACTGGTTTTCGGCTTAGTGTAGCCACCACCATATTGGCCTTACCTAGGTTATATAGAATTAAGATGTCATAGTCTTTAATCAACTCCATCCATCTCCTCTACCTTAGATTTAAATCCTTCTGGGTGAACACGTGCTACAACCTGTGGTGGTCTGTGAACACCTAAACTTAACCCTGTAGAGATAGTGTCTCCAAATTTTTAAAGTGAACTCCACGACTGCCAATTCCAAGTCTTGTGTGGGGTAATTTTTCTCATAGGGCTTCAGTTGTCTCTAAGCATAAGCAATCACATTCCATTCTTGCATCAGCACAACACCTAAACCCAAATGTGAGGCATCACAAAATATAATAAAATCCTTACCCTTGACAGGTAAGGTTAGTACTGGGGCTGAATTCAACACAGTTTTAAGCTTTTGAAAGCTCTCCTCACATTTGTCATCCCATTCAAATGGAACCTCTTTCTGAGTCAAATGGGTCAGGTGCAAAGTAATGGCAGCAAACCCCTTAACAAACCGACCGTAGTAACTGGCCAGCCCCACAAAACTATGGATTTCTGTCACATTCATTGGTCTGGACCAATTATTAACCGCCTCAACCTCTTGCGGGTCCACCATTACCCCTTCTTTAGAAACTATATGCCCCAAAAAGGACATCAAAGAAAGCCAGAATTTGTACTTAGAGTACTTAGCATACAATTGCTTCTCCTTCAACTATTTCAACACAGTATACAAAATGAGCTTCATGCTCTTCCTCACTTCTAGAATAAATAAGTACATCATCAATAAACACAATAAAAAATGAATCCAAAAAGTACTTAAACACTCCATTCATCAATCTCATGAAAGCACCTGGGGCATCGGTCAAATCAAAAGACATAACCAAAACTCGTAGTGTCCATAACGAGTTTGGAAGGCAGTCTTTGGGATGTCCTCAACCCTGATTTTTAGCTGATGATAATCCGACCTCAAATCAATCTTAGAGAACATTACAACTCCTTGTAAATGGTCAAATTGATCATCTATTCTAGGCAAAGGATATTTGTTACGAATGGTCACCTTATTCGACTGGTGGTAGTCTATGCACATCCTCATACTACCATCTTTCTTCTTCATAAACAACACCGGTACACCCCAATGAGAGACACTTGGGCGAATAAAGCCTTTTTCCAATAACTCTTGCAATTGGGATTTCAAATCTTTTAACTCTGCAGGTGCCATACAACATGGAGGAATAAAAATGGATCTAGTCCTCGACTCTAAGTCTATTCAAAAGTCAACTTCCCGATCTGGAGGTATACCTAGAAGATCATCCGAAAACACTTCTAAAAATTCACATACCACTAGAACGGATGCTATAGTAGGCATTATAGATTTATCTTCCCGAAGATAGGCTAAAAATGCCCTACACCTCCTCTTTACTAATTTCTAGGCATGAATTACGAACACAACCCTTACAGGATTAGACTTAAAGGTACCCTTCTACTCCAACTTCTCTCTCTCGGGCATTGCTATAGTAACAGTTTTGGCATAACAATCAAGAACAACATAATAAAGGGAGATCCAACTCATCCCCAAAATAACATCAAACTCTTTTATGTCTAGAATAACCAAGTTTGCCAGGGTTTTAAAACCCATGAGCATCACAGGACACGCACGATATACCTGATCAACACATACAGATACCCCAACTGGTGTAGACACATATATATGAGTATCTAGATATTCACAGTCCAAGTCCCAACCCATAACAAGTTTCACGAAAACATAAGAAAAGGTGGAACTAGGATCAAACAATACAGAAGCCATATAATCATAGATAAGAATAGTAACTATGATCACAGCACGGAAGCTTTGGATGAGATGGAACTATATAAAGATGTATCTTATCACCACCTTGGCATCCACCTCTACCACCCTGCGCTCTATATCTACCAACTTGTCCTCCAACTTGGTTGGACTGGTTGCCACCCTTAGCCTGGCCACCACACCCACCTTGTGGACAACCCCTACCATTTTCTCCTTCACCACGACTTGTCGAAACTAGAGCAGTAGAAGCTGGTTGCTGTGTCAAATGACCTGTAGATAAGAAATTAGGACAATTCCTCCTGACATGTCCCAAACCTCCACACTCAAAGCATTTGGACACCAAAGTAGGCCTTTGAACTGAAGAGGAAGAAGACAAGTAGCTGCTGTCTTGGGAAGTCTAATAAATGACCCTTGATTTGCTGATGCTGACATAGCTGAAATGTAGGGCTTAGAAAAACCACACCCATTTGAGAAAATACCACTAAATTGGCCCAAGGTTTGAGCCTTCTTCTCTTCTACTTTCACCTCTCCCTGTTTCTAAAGTTCTTCAGCCTTCTTGGAATATTTAACATTCTAAAAATACTTACCAGACACAGCCACAGATAAAGTAGCCAACGAAATCCCCGAGTTTAGACCCTTCATAAAATACCTGATTCGCTCCTCTTATGAGGTAATCAACTGTAGTGCATATCGAGACAGGGCATGAAACTTGGCCTCATAAGGCACCAAAGATATGTTACGCTGCTCCAACCTCAGAAACTCATCTATCTTCTAGTCACGATAAGTGCAGGGAACATATTTCTCAAGGATACATTCTAAACTGAGCCCAAGTAAGTGGAGGTAAGGCATCTCTGCACTCCATAAACAACCTCTACCATTGCTTGGCTTCGTTTTGTAGCTGAAAAGAAATAAAATACACACCATACCTTTCAACAATGCCCATCTTGTGCAAACGTTTGTGACAATCTACCAAAAATTCAAATGCATCCTCAAACTCTATACCTTGGAATACCGGGGGTTTCATCTTTATGAACTTGAAAAATAGCCCATGCTCATCATCAGTCATCACCGGTCCAAGTACATGTTGGGGATACATCTTAATTTCAGAGCTTCCATCCATCCTTGGTGCTACAACAGATGCATATTACAAGGCTGTAGGCGGGATGGTCAAAACAATTGGAGTGTAGCCAGTGCCAGCCAAGCCACCAAAATCCCAACACTTGTTGAATCACCTCTGCAGATAAAAGTACTTATGCTGCCTCATATGGTACTGACACCACATTCTCTGGAGCTATCATTTCTTCTTCCTAAGCTACCTCCTCTTTATCTTGAGCATGGCCTAGAGCATCCTGCGATAGATTGATGATGCTCAAATTATACTTCAAGAGTATAAGCGATCGTCGTAAATATATTTTACCCAACAAGAGTCGGGGTCAAATCCACAGGGAATGAGATCACGACCTTCAATCTCAAGAGTTATAGGCAACTAGAAGTTGCCTCACAATGTTATTATAAATAAAACAAGGAAGTAAATGGGGGGTTTTAATTCAAACACTTTGTAAAGTTAATCGCAAGTGAAATATAAAATTCAAAGATTAGAGAAATAGAGTTGAAATCAAGTGTGAAATAGGACTTGGGGTTATGCTATTGTAAGGGTGAATGCATGTATGGGTGATTGAACATTTATCTAAATTCAGCTAATAGTCATGGGTAGACTAGATTTAAGGGTATTTAGTGTTAATTTGTCAATCAAACACAAAAATCTCACAAATGGGTGCCTTCGAACACCTCACAAGTGTAACTATATGAGTAATCAAACACCTCAATTAGCATCCTTATGTCTAAGAGCCACTATTAAATGATTAACATCAAGTTATTGTTCACTCCTATTCCTTACCCTATCCCCTTTGTCAAGGATGATATGGGTTCTAGAGTTAACTAGAGTTTGCAACCTTTAATATTAGATAAAAAACATATAATAGGAGCAAAACCCACAACAATTAGCTAACTGGGAAGACAAATAAACAACACCCATACAATTATCACACCTTAATCAAGCATAACCCCAACCAAATAAATTAGTTATTCATAGAGAGAGAAAGAGAAAAATTACCCAAACTCTCATTCCATTCTTTCATTGAACCAAAGATTATCACAAGAATTGAGATCCAAATATAATAAAAAGCTAAAGAAAATCACTAATTTCACTCTATGTTTCTCAAGCTTCGAAAAGTACAAAGGCAGCGTTCTAGAGCTGAAAACCCCCTTTTAAAGCTCCAAATTCACGTTCTTTAAAATTATGAAATTGCCACCGCACTGGCCACCTATTGGGGCAGGTGGAGGGCCTACGTGTGCATATGGGGAGCGCAGGTGATACTGCCTCAATGTTAACCTTGCCACCTACGCTCATGACATGCGTGCATAGGTGAGCCTAAATCTTCCCAAACGTTCGTTTGAGCTCTTTTTCTTCACTTCTTGCATTTTGATTAACTCGTATGGATAACTCGAACTCATATTCATCCATTACCTGGAAAAATAAGAAATATAACATGAAAATCACTTCGAATCAATAGAGACTAAGGGATAATTCAAGCTTAAAAGTGGTAAGAAGTTTGCAAATTGCCAACTTATCAACCCCCCAAACTTAAACTATTGCTTGTACTCAAGCAATCAATAACGTTCATAATGAAAAATGGTATTTTTTAATCCAAAACAACCACAAGAGACTACGCTAGACAAATAAGACCACAAAGTTCAACCAGTTCCTCCAACAAGTCACGACAAGCAAGTAAATCACACTTCTCCTTTCAGAATCCAATTTTCATCAAGCAAAGGTGTAAGATATCAACAAGTAAGAGTTTCAACCCAAGATTCTTCTCAATGTGTGACACAAGACTTTCAAAGATTGCCTCAATTTCAATTTGCGGCTTGTCTTGCTCATTTTCCCTAATTGAAAGTAAGACATTACTCTCCACTTCAAGGTATAGATGTCACTCACATGTAAGAGTTTGCTCCACTCACATAAAACAATGTAACTCAAAAGGAGCATAAATATAGAAAGACTTTTTGCTCACTCTCACAAAAAAATTCAAGTACAACAAGTAGAACCATAAGCTTGCCCTTTGTGTTATTCTCCACTAATGGAGACTTACAAGGTTTGAAGTCATCAAGAACTTGCGGGCTTTGATGAAAGTTAGGGAGAGGGAAGGAATTTATGGATCAAGTGACTAGAAGATCTCCCTAAACACAATCACTTTATCACTTCTTAGGCCCTATTCTTTCAACCTTTCCACCACCTTATTCGCCTTTGTTTTTTTTTATCTCTAATCTCCTTTTGCTAAACACACTTATGAACTTCCCTCTTCATTTGCATCTTTGGTTTTTCAAGAGATTTTCTATCCTTAGTCATTCATGCCCTCCCCTTTTTAGTAAACTTTTTCACTTTTTTTGAATCATTTTCTAAGGGCTAGGTTCTTTGCTTTCATTTACAAGCACATCTCTTGTCCTATAAAGCACTTAATGAGACAACCAAGCATACACCTTAAACAGCCCTGCACATCTCTTTCCCCCAAACTTAGGTTTTGAGTCCATCTTTATCATTCTCACAATCATGCACCTCCAAACATAGGCATTTGCCTACATTGGCCCATATTAGAATCATGTGATGTGTTTAAAGAGGTTGGGTGCCAAAAGAGGGATTTTAAAAGGGATAAGGTGTCATATTATGGTCATCTCCAAGAAAATAAAGAAAATGGAAAGAGGTTTAAATGGGTTAACTAGGGAAAAATGTTAAGGTGGGATTTAGATCATGTGAGAGTTCAAGAATGGCCACGGGTCATCCTCCAAACCAAGCGTGATCTTGAATTTCACCTTGAATACACTTGGGGAAAGTTCTAGACTACAATGCATACACAAGAATAGATCAAAAACCTTACCACACAAGTCACCATACTTCTTAAAAGAGAAAGCTAGTCTTCCAAACAATTTGAGAAAATGAACTTGACAAACTACTCCGAGTCGTAAACTCTTCTTTAGAGCCAAAAATTGAATTTAAAGGTCACAACGCAAGAGAAAGCTTGAAATATCTTTGCTTTTTCCATTTCAAAAACCATATTCACAAGCTATTTTGCTTGCCAACACAAATTTTGGAGGGTATCTTTCAAATCTTTCCAACTACCACTTGACTCTAACTTAAGACAATGGGTATTTCCCCTAAGAATGTCGCCCGATCCATCTATCATGGGGGAGTACCACTCGGTTCAACAATAAAAACACAATAATAAAAAGAAGTTGCTCCTTGGGAAAGAACCGAGTTTCAAAGAAAACCCTTGGAGTTTATTTGACATGTATATACACAAGGCGAATAAAATGATATGCATGTTCAACATAGACATCTCCCAAACAAGAATATACACGAGAAAGAGGATATATTTGTCTTGAATAATAACAAGTGCACACCATGGGCCCGGCAAGGGCTAAAAACATAACCATCAAAATATGGGCCCGATAAGGGCTAAATAATAAATAACTATTAAAACATGGGCCCGACAAGGGATATATTGGAATCAACATCACAAAGTAGGCCCGGTAATGGCAATATCTGAATAACATCAAGAAAATGTAGCAACAAAATAATATTATAGACCAATCGAATAAATGTCCCACTAAATTTTGGAAGGTACCTTTCAAATTTTTCCAACTACCACTTGACTCTAACTTAAGACAATGGGTATTTCCCTTAAGAATGTCGCCCGATCCATCTATCATGGGGGAGTACCACTCTGTTTGACATCAAAAACATAATAAAAAAAAGAAGTTGCTCCTTGGGAAAAAATCGAGTTTCGAAGAAAACCCTTGGAGTTTATTTGACATGTATATACACAAGGCGAATAAAATGATACATATGTTCAACATAGACATCACCCAAATAAGAATCTACACAAGAAACAGAATATATGGGTCTTGAATAATAACAAGCGCATACCATGGGCCCGACGAGGGCTAAAAACATAACCATCAAAATGTGCACCCAAAAAGGGCTAAAAAGAAAATAACTATCAAAACATGTGCCCGACAAGGGCAATATTCGAATCAACATCATAAAGTAGGCCCGACAAGAGAAATATTCAAATAACATCAAGAGAATGTAGTAACAAAATAATATTATAGACAAATAGAATACAACATGCCCCCCAACTAAAGAACATTGCATTATCCAAAATGCAATAATTTAGAATGAGAAAAGAAGAGGATAAGAACTCCCTTATGTGCTCTACGCTCATGGATCCATTTCATGTAAGGTCTGTAACTGCTCGGTAATTAAAATACTAGGAGCCTTCTCAGACTAGGCCCCTGTAACTACTGAAGGAACATGCACCTCATTGGGAGGTTGGGATCTAGAACTAGCACCAACCATACTCGCATGCTGCTCATCAATGGACCACTACTTGGCCAGCTCTACTTGTTGGTCCTCAAAAAGCCCCTCACTAAAGTCAATCTCCATCTCCTCTCCTATAGTAGAATGCCTGAACAAGATAACAAATGTTAAAACTGGGCTAGTAGCAACCTGTGGGTTGGTAACCTGGGAATCATCAAGAGTAAAAAAGGACTGGATCGACTAAAACTCAGAATGCAAGCTATCAAGATCAGTCCTCAAAGGGGAAATCACCTCGCTATCCCCTCTAGCCTCAACCACGGCTAATCTTCACTCATAGTATGCCATCCAATCACAAAAAGGTCTAAAACTTCTCTCAATAGTTGTCTGAATAAATGGGGGATATAAAAAACCAACCGTGAAATGGTACTATCATTTGCCAAGGTCATAGAAGCAACCTTAGCAAACATAATAGTGGAAGACAATGGAGGTTGAGTAGACTGGGTAGTGCTCGAATGAGGTGGTGCCTGAAATAGATTAATCACCGGAGTAGTGCCACTAGAACTTAAAGGATCATCGAATGCATTGAAGTTAGATGAGGGGTACTAGTACTCTTGATAATAAGGATCTTACCCAAAGTCGAACCGGATACCTTAATAATTTTTCTCTTCTTCCCCACCGGATTATCCTCATCTTGACTAGTACGAATATTAATAACCCCTATACTTATCACCTTCATTTTAATCTGAGGAAAAATAGGAACTTTGGAATTAAAACACAACATTGTTATGATAGCCAGAAAAGGCAATAAGGTCCCAGGTTGCCTTGCTCAACTTTTAATCACATCGACAATAATTTCTCTAAAATTTATGTGATTACTACTCATGATGCAACCAACCGTGATGGCCCTATCAATAGTGACATCTTTATTGTTAGTCGATGAAAGCAACCGGTAATCCATAAAACCAAGACAATGTTTGTCCTCAACAATAAGATCTCTCCTCTTAATTTTCCCTACCCCATTGTCCTAAAAAAGAAGACCCTTTGCAATGATTGGGGAAAACCATGGGAATTGAGCATGTCTACCTTTCACTTTCTTTCTATATTCAGTGCCCGACTCACAATGGTGGTCAAAATAAACTTTATTGATAGCCTCAGGTGTGCACGGTACCTCAACTCCTCTAATAAGGACACTCGACAAACATGGTTGCTTATTAACGAATTCTTTGTACTTGTATTGCATGTGTCGGATGTGGTAGGAGGCATAAAATTTCTGAATAATCTCCAGAAAATAAAGAGGTGATGATGAATCACCTTCATCCATGAAACCTTGAAAGTCATGCTCCTTAACTTGTTGCACAATCTTTGGGAAATGTCCAGGACCCCTTTAAAACAAATTATCTTCTCCGGATTGAAACCGTGAGTATCAACCCACTCTTTATACAAGTCATGCATTCCCTCATGTCCGAACAGGATTTTGATTTGTATCTTTAGCCAACCCCTTTGAAAGATTAATAGTGGTTTGGATATCGGGGGTTGTGGAGGCCTCTTGTTGATCTGGTGCCTTTTTCTTAGAAGTAGTAGAAATATCCTTGCCCTTATCCTTGGTGCTATCCTTCTTTCCAAAAGGCCTTGGCATTGATTTTCGAGAAGTCATCCCTAAAAAAACACAAAAAGAACCAAACAAAGCAAAACAAAACAAAAGGTAAAACGTGTTTTTGGAACTTTTTATATATCATAAAAGAAAATAAAGCTATGATAAAAGAGGTTAATGCAAGGCAAAATATTATATGAAAACACATGGGAGAAATAAAGAAATGAAAGCATGAATAGCCATCACATGCTACATACTTAGCATTTAAGCACACAATCAACCCATGACCCACACATGAACAAAATCGACAATTTGCCCTTAAGAATGGCGTCACCCAATCTATCATAGGGCAAAACATGTATTTTTTTCAATGGGGTTACTTAGACTTCATCCACGAGTTCCACACAAAACAACCAAAGCAATAAGGGTCATGGAAGACTAAATGTAGCAACACACTTCAACAATCTTGAACTATCGATTTACACTCCTTGGAATACTAGTTAACTCACATTATAACTCAAGAAATAGTCAAATGATACCCCACGATTAAATTCATCAACTACTAGTAACAATCACGCCAAAAACTTCTGATGGGCATTTCAACAAACACTTGGTGTACATTATAAAATGAACTTGGTAAATAATGAGGATGACACTTGAAGGTCATACCAAGTTATTCTTCTCAACTCCAAAAACTTAGAAACACTCATTCATTGATAAAATATTACTCAAAATATGCACAAGACCCTCAACTAGCTCTCTTAGATCACCCATAAAGAGAAAGCACAAAGAAAAGTTCATGTGGGAATTTTATCAAACACATAGGGTGCATAAAGTTGGGTACTCAAGAATTCCCCAATTTGCATATAAAAAGTGACACCCATTCCAAATAATCCACAAAAACATCTATCTTACACCAAAAGCAACTCAACTAAACCAACCCATCACAATAATCTAACATAGGATATGTTTCACCATTTTAACCCAAGAGAAATTGAAGAAAAATATATAAAAAGTGAACTTACCAAACCAAGTAAAAATACAAGATAATGACAAGAGAATTGCAAGATTAAGATCCTCAGAGTTATAGTTGATGATGTGTGAGTGTGCTTTTGAAAGAAATTAAATTTTTTTAAAGTGTGAAGAAAGAGAAAATTTTAGAATGAAGAGAAGAAAAATAGGGTCTTTTGTGTATGTGTATGAGGTGTGGATGTTTGAATTGTTTGGGTATAAGTAAGGGTATTATGTTAAAGGAATAATGGGTCAATCGGGTTGGGTCAACCCATCAAAGTAAATGAAGGAGGGTTGGAGCATCAAGCCTCACTTGTGCCCCACCTTGCACACGCATGTGGGGGGCTGTGCACGCAGGTGGGTGTTGGAGAGCTGGGCAGTGTATCTGGGAGCTTGAGGCAAGCTTGAACGCCACCTGCGTGGCCAGCCTGTGCATGCAGGTGCCTGTCCTGTGCCCGCAGGTGGCTATTCTTCCCCAAAATAGTGTGTTGCCTTCTCCAGCTAGCCACATGTGCCCTGACATGCATGGGCATGTGGGCATGTGCACTAGCGGGTGCTCGAATGAAGTAATAACAGTGTGAATTGGTACCCCGTACTTAGAATTTTCACCTACATTCACAAAAAACCCTAAAATTAGTACTCAACCAAGTATAAACTAATAATAAGTAACCTTGGGTTACCTCCCAAGAAGCGCCTTAGTTATCTTCATGGCACGACGTTGTTCCACATCACTAAGCATCCTTGAAACAGAGCAACTCAACCTTGGCTGATCTAGGTCCACCCACATAAAAATGTTTTAGCCTTTGACCATTCACCATGAACTTCCTCTTCTCATGGTCCTCCAACTCGATAGCCCCACTAGGGTAGACATTCACCACAACAAAAGGGCCCGACCACTTAGATTTTAGCTTACCCGCAAAGAGTTTTAACCTCGAATTGAAGAGTAGCACTTTATCTCCAACACAAAACTATCTTTTAAAGATCTTAGCATCATTCCATTTCTTTACTCTCTCCTTGTATAACACTGAGCTCTCATACGCCTTCAGTCAAAATTCTTCTATCTCATGTAACTTCTCCTCTTTAGACTTGGAGGCATCCTCACAATTCATATTCAACTTATGCAAGGCCCACAATGTCTTGTGATCTAACTCAATGGGGAGGTGAAAAACTTTTACAAACACCAATTGATACGATGACATACCAATAGGAGTTTTGAACGCGGTTCTATCGGCCCAAAGAACATCATCTAATTATCGTGCCCAATTTGTACTTCCCGCATTCACAGCTTTCTCTAAGATTGACTTGATCTCTTTATTGGAAACCTCTACTTGGCCAATCGTTTGAGGATGGTATAGGGTAGCCACCTTATGCTTCACCCCATACTTATCAAGCAAAGCACCAAATACTCAGTTACAAAAATGAGAGCCACCATCAATAGGGATGGCTCGGGGAGTTTCAAACCTTCTAAAGATGTATTTATTTAAGAAGAACGTGAAACTTTTGCTCTCATTGTTTGGAAAATCAATGTCCTCCACCTAATTTGACATGTAATCAACGACCACCAATATTTACTTGTTACCATACAAGCTCACAAAAGGGCCCATAAAATCAATGCCCCACACATCAAATAACTCTACTTCGAGGTTAGGCTTCAAGGGAATCTCATTCCTCCTTGAAATAATACCTTGCATTTGGTATTATGTACAAGTTTTCACCAAGTCGTAAGCATCTTGATGAATGGTAGGCCAATAAAACCCACTTTGAAGCACTTTTGCGACCGTTCTCACACCACCATGATGGCCACCAAATGGAGATGAGTGGCAATCCTCGAGAATAGATTTCAACTCTTTTTTCATAAAACAATGATGTATAATTCCATCCACACACTTCCTAAAGAGATAGGGTTCATCCTAATAGTATCTTTTCACATCATAGAGAAATCATTTCCTTTGATAGTAGCTCAAATTATCGAGAAGCAACCCATTCACTACATAATTTGCAAAATTAGCATACCATGGTGGTGTACTCCCCTTTAAGCTCCTGATCATTGGGAAATGTATCATTGATTTTAATCTCGCCCAACTTTTCTTCATTCACCTCGAGACGTGATAGGTGGTCCGCTACTTGGTTTTCACAACCCTTTCGATCCTTTACTTCAAAATCAAATTCTTGAAGTAGTAGAATCCACCTTATCTATCGAGGTTTTGCTTCTTTATTGGCCATTAGATACCTTAGGGAAGCGTGATCGGTGTTCACAATAACTTTTATTCCTAATAAGTAGGCCTGAAACTTTTCAAACCCATAAACAACCACTAGTAATTCTTGTTCCGTAACCATATAGTTCCTTTGTGCTTGGTTCAATGACTTACTAGCGTAGTAGATAGGATGAAAAAGTCTCTCTTTTATTTGACCAAGCACCACACCTAGTGCAAATCCACTCGCATCACACATGAGCTCAAATGGTTGTAACTAATTAGGGGCCACAATAATGGGAGCCGAGAAAAGTTTCTCCTTAAGGAAATTAAATACCCTCAAACACTCCCCATCAAAATCAAATTTTACTTCCTTCACGAGGAGCTTACACATATGATGTACTATTTTAGAAAAATCTTTAATGAACTACCTATAAAAACCTGCATGCCCAAGGAAACTTCTTACCCCTTTGATAGATATTGGAGGAGGTAGCTTAGAAATGACCTCCACTTTAGCTTGATCTACTTGGATTCTTTGGATCGAGATTTTATGTACAAGAACAATCCCTCCCTTCACCATAAAGTGGCATTTCTCCTAATTCAACACAAGATTATTTACCACACACCTTTCAAGCACCTTCTCTAAGTGTTCAAGGCAATTCTCAAACGTATCACCATCAATCGAGAAATCATCCATAAATACCTCCATCAAAATACTTCCATCAAATCCTCCACCATCTTCAAAAAGATAAAAAGTTTACACCGTTAAAAAGTGGCAGGTGCATTGTATAGCCCAAAGGACATGCGCTTTAAGAAAAAAGTTTCATAGGGACATGTGAATATAGTTTTGTCTTGATCTTCAGGGGCTATTGATATTTGATTGTAACCCGAGTATCCATTGAGGAAGCAATACCAACCCTTTCCCACAAGCCTATCAAGCATCTAGTCCAGGAAGGGCATGGGGAAGTGGTCTTTCTCCGTCCATGAATTCAACTTTCTATAGTCAATACACACCCTCCAACCTATGACCTAACAGATAGGTATGAGATCATTATTCTCATTTGGGACTACCGTGACACCACCTTTCTTGGAAACACAATGGATCGGGCTCACCTATGTACTATCCGAGATAGGATAGATGACACCTACATCAAGCCACTTGATGATTTCTTTCTTTACAACCTATTGTATAGGAGGGTTTAATCTCTGTTGGTGCTCAACACTTGCTACAAACTCAGGCTCAATTTTTATTTTATGGGTGCATATACCAGGAGGAATCCCAATAATATAGACTATGGTCCATCCAAGAGCCATAATATACCATATCACCACTAATTTCAATGCCTCGATTTGCCAAGAGGACAAGTCTCCTGCAACAATAATAGGTAGAGTCTCACCTTCTCCCAATAATACAAAACAAAGGTGAGGTGGCAATGGTTTGAGCTTAATCTGTGGTGGATCTTCAATTGAAGGCCTTACGAGAGGGGTTTCCCTATTTTTCAAGTCAAGGTCCAACTTGCAAGGATTTTTGGTGTAGGACCCAAGATATTTCAAAGCTGCAACTACTTTATCATATCCTTCAATCCTCTCGCTCTAAATATTCCACAAAACTCCAACCAAAGGCTCACTAACAAAATCAATCTCCATAGTGTTTGCCACTTCATCATCAATCACATCAATTACAGTGCACACACTAAATGACACCTTTTCATTATTTACTTGGAATTTCATTTCACCATATTCAACATCTACTAAGGCTCATCCGGTAGCTTAGAATGGCCTACCAAGAATAATAGGGACCTCGTGGTCAATTTTGCAATCCAAGATCACAAAGTCAGCCGAGAAGATGAAATGGTCCACCTTCACAAGTACATTATAAAACACACCCACGAGCCTCTTTATAGAATGATCAACCATTAAAAGCCTAATTGTAGTTGGCTTTGGGGCACCCAAGCCTAGCTTTCGAAACATGGCTAATGGAATCAAATTAATACTTGCCCCAAGAACACATAAAGCCTTTTCGAATTTATACACCCTAATAGTACATGGGATGGTGAAAGCACCCGGGTTTTCTTTCTTCACAACCATTGTGCTAGACATGATAGCACTACAATTATGTGTCACTGCAATTGTTTCGAAATCCATGACTCGCTTCTTTGTCACTAAGTCCTTCATAAATTTGGCATACCCGGGCATATCTTGTAGGGCTTCCAACAAAGGTATATTTACCAAAAGGTTGCTAAATTTAGCAAGGAACTTCTTGAACTTTGAATCATCTTCCTTTTTCTTAAGCCTTTATGGAAATGGAGGAGGGACTTTGACTTGCTGCCTTGAGACAGTCAGGTTTACTTCCGGTTTTAAATCATTACCACCTACCTCTTGTGGTTCTTCTTTGTTTTCAACCTTCTTTTCCACTTCTCCTGGCTTTTCAACACTTTGCTCATTTGAAATCGGGGTCTTATCTTTTGACTTATCAAGCTGCTTTCTTTTTCCGCTCACTTGTTCTCCAACACCCTTATCATTAGGGTTGTCATCAAGATTTACAACATCTTTCTCAAGAATTCTCCCACTCCTAGTAACAATCGCCATGTCATGACTATCATTCTTTGGGTTTGACACAGTAACACTAGGGAGGCCTCCTTTTTGCCTTGCATTCAATTGTAAGGAGATTTGATCCAATTGGGTTTTAAGTTGTTTTATCAAGGCTGAGTATGAGGTGACGGTTTTGTTAAGTTGTGAAAAATCACCTTTCATTTCTTGAAGCACCTTATCACTTCCTTCACCACTTAAAAGGATACGAGCATGCTCTTCATTCTTAAACTTTTACAGATCAATGATGGTTGATTCCTTACCCTTGGCCTGATCATGTGGAGGAATATACCTATCATAGTCTCGATCTTTATCTCGGTAATCACAGTCTCTATCTCTTTCCTTATCCCTCAATTCTCAATCTCTATCATGATCCTTCTACTCCCAATTTTTCTAATCTCGATCTCTATCCTTCCAACCTTGATTCACGCCTTGCCTTTGATAGGGAGGACGGGAACCCCTCATTTGATTTGACATAAATCAGACTTTTTTCATCAAGAGCTTCCACTTCATCATCATTATATGTCTTAGCACCTTTAGAAGCAATGGCGTTAACCGCCTTTGGTGTTGAACCCATTACATATTTAGTGAGGAGGTCTCGTTGTGTCATCACCTTTGCCATATTCTCATCTCTCTCCTCATCCTTTTTTCTTTGCTCTTGGCTTACAAAAGATGTAGAGGGAGCCCCCACGGCCACCTCAGAATCTTTTGTATGCCAACCTCAACTTTATTTAGTGACTTGGTCCAACAATGCCGACGCAACACCATAAGTTTGTTTCACTAAAGATCCTCCGGCCGTATTGTCCATAAATATTTTATTCAATTGATCTAATGCTCGATAAAAGATTTGGAGGAGCATCTTATCCGAAACATCGTGAGTTGGACATTGCATCAGCTTCTTGTTAAACCTTTGCCAAGCCTCATGTAATGGTTCACCATTCAATTGGCGGAAGTTAATAATCTCATCCCTCAATTATAACATTCGGTATAGTGGAAACAATCTATCCAAGAATGCTTCCGTTAATTCCACCCATGTAGTTATTGAACCCGTGGGCAATTGTCTTAACCACAATACGGCCTCGCCCGTCAATGAGAAGGGGAAGAGTCTCCACTGGATGGACTCTTGTGATATGTGGGCAATATCGAATGGAATACACACATCAATGAAGTTCATCAAATGAAGGTTGGCATATTCATGGGCTTAACCCCCAAATAAACCCTTCATTTGAAGTAGATGGAGCACTCCATTGCCTTCCGTGGGTGGAATATGGATGGCTCTAGCTCTCCTGGCGTCTCCCAAATAGTCTTCATCATCAAGATGTCCATCGAATGAAGTGGTATGACTACCATTTTGACTCATTGATTCATGAAGACTTTGGTTGTCACCTAGAGAAAACAAAAACAACAAGTAAGGTCAAATTACACAGCGGCTAACTTAAAGTGACTTATAACACTAAAAAGAATGAAAGATATGTTTCATTCCCCGACAACGACGCTATTTTTGATAACACTCAAATTATACTTCAAGAGAATAAGCGATCGTCGTCAATATATTCTACCAACAAGAGTCGGGGTCGAATCCACAGAGAATGAGAACACGACCTTCAATCTCAAGAGTTATAGGCAACTAGAAGTTGGATCGCAATGCTATTATAAATAAAATAAGTAAATGAGGCGTTTAATTCAAACACTTTGTAATTATCAAGTTAATCACAAGTGAAATGTAAAATTCCAAGATTAGAGAAATAGAGTTGAAATAAAGTGTGAAATGGGACTAGGGGTTATGCTATTGTAAGGGTGAATGCATGTATGGGTGATTGAACATTTATCTAAATTCAGCTAATAGTCATGGGTAGGCTAGATTTAAGGCTATTTAGTGTTAATTTGTCAATTAAACACCAAAATCTGACAAATGGGTTCCTTTGAACACCTCACAATTGTAGCTATATGAGCAATCAAACATCTCAATTAGCATCCTTATGTCTAAGAGACACTATTAAATGCTGAACATCAAGTTATTGTTCACTCCACTTCCTCACCCTCATCCCATTTATCAAGGATGATAAGGGTTCTAGAGTTAACTAGAGTTTACAACCTCTAATTTTAGATGGAAAATATAGAATAGGAGCAAAACCCACAACAATTAGCTTACTGGGAAGACAAATAAACAACACCCATACAATTATCACACCTTAATCAAGCATAACCCCAAGTAAAGAAATTAGCTATTCATAAAGAGAGAAAGAGGAAAATTACCCAAATTCTCATTCCATTCTTTCATTGAATCAAAGATTATCACAAGAATGGAGATCCAAATTCAATAAAATGCTAAAGAAAATCACTAATTTCACTCTTAGGGTTTCACTCTTTATTTCTCAAGCTTCAAAAAGTACAGAGATAGAGTTCTAGAGCTGAAAACCCCCTTTTAAAGCCCCAAATTCACGTTCCTTAAAATTACAAAATTACCACCGCACTGGCCACCTGCCAGTGCAAGTTCCAGTGCAGGTGGACGGCCTGCGCGTGCATATGGGGAGCACAAGTGACACTTCCTCAATGTTAACCTTGCCACCAGCGTGCGCAGCTCATGACATGCGTGTGCAGGTGTGCTTAAATCTTCCCAAATGTTCGTTTGAGCTTCTTTTCTTCAATTCTCGCATTTCGATTGACTTGTATGGATAACTCAACATCGTATTCATCCATTACCTACACAAATGAGCAATATAACATGAGAATCACTTCGAATCAATGGATAATAAGGGAAATTCAAGCTTAAAAGTGTTAAGAAGTTGTCAAATTGCCAACTTTTCAGGGGAAGGGTCAGTGATCTCTGTCTTGCCGGTCTCCCGACTGCCTGTGCTACACCTCTAATGGGAGTTTCTCCCCGTTCTCCTTTTATTACTCTGCCCCTAACTAGAGGCCTGCCCCGAACTGCGGTCTCAACTGCCGGTGTGGGTGCTGCTACAGGTGCTATCGTGGGTGCTGCTGCTGCTGCTCTAGGGGAACGAGTATTTATCATCTGAGAAAAAGAGTGAAAGTAATAGATATCAATTTGGATTGCCAGATACCAATTAGAATCAAATAATAGCACGATAGGAAGAAAGAAAGGAAATTCTTTTCCTAAAGCCCTGTAGCCTCCCGAAGAAAATTACAGACGTCTCCATACCATTTCGTAGGACTCTACTAGACCTGTTCTTGTACAACAAGATCTACGAACCCAGTACTCTGATACCATATCTGTCATGACCCAATCGGTCATGATTGGTACCCACCCTAACCTACGGAGAACCATACTAATCTCACTCTTACTCACTTATGTGTTACTCTCTCATTCACATTACACAATTCCCCAAATATTAATTTGATTCAGAAAGGTTTTCATTTAAGTAAACATCTTAGTCAAATAACATCATCATCCATAAAATGAATAGAGTGCAGAAATCTTTATTTATTACAATCCCCAGGACCTAAAGTCATTGTACAAGAACATCTAAAAAGAACAACTAAGTCTGAAACCAACATGAGTATCAAAACATAACAAAAAATGAAATCGTCTTAGTCCTAAATCAAAGGACATAAACATCATAAGAAGATCTGAAGGTTTCACGGACATGGTGCTCACCCTCGAAATCAGGTCTGAAATCACTATCTAGAGCCGAGGTCACGTGTCAATCGCAGGAAGATGTTCTACACTCAATGTAAAGAAGAGTACAGGTAGTATCAGTACATCGACAAGTACTGGTAAGCTTCATAGGGCGACGAACTTAATAATGTACAAGTAAGCAATTCAAACAAGTATAAAGCGATCATAACAATACTCATAATCAATGATATCAATACGACAACACATCATGAGCAATCATATAATTACAACTCACAAATTCACATTCGCAGGATTCCATACTTAATCATTTTCATCAATCATTCATCATCATATATATTCATCAAAATAACAGTCAATGCATATGAATGAGTGCATGTATATAAGATATGCACATCATCTCTTACCATTCTCATCCTCCTTATCAACATCATAACGTACCGATGTAGTACCCAATCCATTATCATAATATATTATATTGTACCGCGTGGTACCCAACCCAATACCATAACATACCATATTGTACCGGTATAGTACCCACATCACAATGCAAATGAAAATGCAATGCAGTCATCAAATCACAAATCATGCTAGAAGGCAATCATAGATGTTTAAATCACAAACAAGCACAAAGCCAAGAAAGTCTAAGTGCTACACAAAACCATAGACTACATCAACTCCTTTGCTCATAGTCACCTTTTAAGCCACACTTTTCTCTTTTCGTTCTCGTTCAATTAGTTCTTGATCTATACAAACCAAAATATACACACATTTCAATAATTCATCATTTTTCAACTACTAGGGATAAAAAGTCACTGATTTTAGCCATAATCTTACCCTATTTCATCATCTTATGGTTTTATCATCATTTAAACTTAATGAACACTACTTGAATTAGCATAAAAAATCAAAATTCTAGTCCCATTAGTGTTTTCTAGCACCGTAGGATCATTATATGCTGAATTTATTCACATTCCCACTATTTTTCATCAATTTTCCTGAACTAGGGTTAAACCTCAATTTTCACTATTAATCCATTTTCTAAGGTGAAATGAAGTAAATTTAAGTCTAGAACATAATTACTTACCTCCAAAGATGAAAAACCTCGAAATTCCTCTGAAAATTACCTTTCCCCAGAGATCTATTGTATTTTTTGAAAAGTGAGGAATGAAAATGTTTTTTGAATTTTAAAATTGAGAATTTTACTGCATGTTACCACTGCAGCAGATAATTACCGCTGCAGCAGTTCGTGCCATTTCTTCTAGAGACCACCGCTGCAGTTCCCCTGGCCGCTGCAGTAGTTACTTTTTTCGCTGCAGTGGTCTAAGATAGAAACTTAGAACCTCTCCTCAGTTTTCCTCATTTTAAAACACACACCATGAATTTCAACAATGCGAACCAATCCCTTCACGATAAATGCTATAACCGGTGTTCTATAACTCCGTTTCAGGTATCGAAATTTGTCACGACTTTCTATGCTCATTGGCTATCCAACTATCACATCAAGGCCATCTATCACCATTTATATTATTATCAGATTTCATTCAACTACCACACCCTCAAATTTAAGCCAAAACTAAAATAACCCTAAATTCCTCAAAATTTACCTAAGGGGAGTCTAAGTGCAACTTTCACCTCTTAATTCAGCGTAAGGACATTTTGGGTCGTTACACATCTTATTCTATTTAAGCTCATATTTATTCATGTCATATCATAAATCATCTTTTAAACATAACTCATCTTTATCTCATCAACTGACCATTAAACATATAGAGTTTCATATCATAATAGTCTCGTCATACCAAGACTTGTGGTCATCTATTCATAGTTCCTATCATCATTATGGAGGTTGTGAGGGTTCATACATTTGATTGAAAAATATTGATTCTTCATAAAAGTCATTGGAAACCATTCAAAAACACTTCTTAAAAATGATAGTAGTTAGGTTTTAGTAAAATGACCAAATCGCCATAAATTTCCCTTCAAAGTCATGTCAATCACAATAGTTCTTTAAACTTTGAAATATGAGAAAAGGATTCATGATACATAAAAGGTTTAGGAAAAGTAGTTTTAAAACATTTGGTTGAAATCCTAGAGGTTTGGGACTTTGTGAGGGAACACGGAATTCAATATAGTTAACACCTTTAAACTAAGTCACTATTAAAAATCCATAAAACACATGACATGATTTACTAAATTTTTAGGGTTTATGAATTATAGAAATTTGCAAGCCATTGATTTTGTGAACTAGGAGCATAAGTGAAGAGACTTCATGAGTGACATCGATAAATTAAAGATTTTTCTAATATTCAAATAATGTAGTTATAAGCCTAAATCCTTAAACAAATTGCATGAATATAAAGAATTGAGACTAAAGGAATTCTTTGACTTAGGACAATCTTACGTGCCTTTGTGAAGAAGTTGGAGAAGCAACCCTTTTGGAGAAGAACCCTAGCTTTGATCTTCCTTGAGACTTAAAGTTAGGAGTTTGAGGGAGGAAGGAGACTGTTCGATTGATGAAATAGGGTAAATGATTGGGTAAGGGATGAATTAAGGTAAGGAGGGATGGTTTTTATAAAAAAGGAAATGACCGAAATGCCCCTTAAATTCAACAAAATTAAAGAATCTCTTTTGTACGAGGAGGAGGGAGCGGGTGCGGTGCACCCCCTATCACGCTAATCTCACCTCCACACTGCACTACCCATTGCAGGGCCTAGGAAGTGGGCTCCCGTCACGCCCCGACTTCCAACAAGGCGTGATTGGCACCCGAAGCCGATATGGCCCGAGAGAACCAACCTTTGCTCATGATCATTCGTATGCATGTCCTCGTGTAAATCTCATTATTTCTCATGCAACTATGCGGAAGTCATGGACATGGAAACATATGTCATAGCTATATATGTAAAACTTGGCCGTTTGAGCCATCAAGTCAAAATGACATGTACCTTCACATTTATACACCCACATCCGTCTACAAAAGCCTCTAACAAAGTGCATTGACCAAAATGAACTAAAAGTCGGGACAAGTCCCCGCTTTATACAACATGTACAAAATCAAAACACATGTACCACAGTGACTCGGAGAAGCCCCGAACTAACTGGAGCTCACCAAAGATCTGCAACACTGACAATCTACTGTGGAGGCCTACTAGTGCCTGCGCCCCTGCAGCAAGTAAAATAAATTCCCCAAAAGGGGTCAGTACGAAGAATGTACTGAGTATGTAAGGCCATATGAAACTTGTAAGATATGAAAGTATGTTAAGAACTCAAGTTCAAATGCATAACCAATATAGATAAGTCACAATGTAGATGAGTCACTATTCTGTACTTTGGAAGTCATGTATATTACATTCATTCTTTCTCTTGCCTTTACTTTACTTTACTTTACGTATGTTGTCTGGGCCCTCATCATGCAGGTGTTCTTTTCACCCCATGGATAACATATCATCGTCATGCAGGTATTCTTTTCACCCCATGGATAAGATCATATCGGCATGCGGGTGTCCTTTGCACCCCATGGATAAAGTAACATCATCATGCGGGTGTTCTTGCACCCCATGGATAGAATAACATCATCATGCAGGTATTTGCACCCCATGGATAACACATGCGGGTGTTCTTGCACCCCATGGATAGAATAACATAACCAATATGCATTACTTTATTCTTACTTCATTTCTTTACTTTTGAGATTGATATCTTTACTTGTGAGAGATTGATTCTATTGCTTATGAGAGATCGATACAATCACTTGTGAGAGATTGATACGTTGCTAATACTTTTGATAATCATAACTTTACTTGAAGCTTTGGATCAATAATCAATGAGTGAGAGACATATGAATAACTTGGCAACATAACATTCTTGGAAACATAACACTATTGGAATCATTGAACCATAATCAATGAACAACAGACATGAGTATAATCACTATTAAAACTTTGGAACACAACCTTATTAACTTTTGGTACATTAGTCCATGAACGTGAGACGTGTGATTCACATCCAATTAATAAGTAGAAAACATATGATCACAACCATTGGAAACCGGAAATAAGATACCTTAACACATTTCGGAATAGAACTAGTGTAATGTCAATGTGGACACTATTTGTCGCAGAAAGATACGGACAGAGTAACCTTACATACCTTGTACTCTCAATACGGATATACAATCTTAGAAGTGCATACAATAGTCCCGCTCCTTATTTATGTGTCACTCTAAAACACAAATATATAATGGGATTCACATTAACCATCAACTACTTTACAAATGCATAGAACATCAATGAGTTACATATTTGCCTTTAAACATGCCCTTTCCCCTTGACAAAACCATTGATAACATGATTATTCCAAAAATCCCCCAGTATTCCATACATTGACCAATACATGAGAATCAATACATTTCACCACAACACTTCTCCTTTGCACTTTCTTATCCATATCACATCACAAATATTCCATCAAATTACCTTAATACACCTCATATCACATATCGGCCAAAATTCCACAATTTACACTTTTAGAAAAATAACAAGTTAAATAACAAAATCACACCATACATGTTCATATTTTATCCATACCATACTCTTTCATTAAGACATCAAGTCTCTTTTCAAATTCAAATCACAAAGATGGCACATCTTTCACCAAAAGCACAAATACACTATTCACCACCTTGCCAACATAACTATCATGATATACATAATCTCCCATGCCTATAATATGTTAATCCATGAGAATAGATACTTACCAAGTCTTGTAATAGGATGATCTTCACCAAAGAAAAGGCTTAGGGTTTGAGAGAACCAAAAAGAAATATCTTGTAATTCTCAAAATGTGTTGTGTGGGTTTAAGAATAAAAATCTGATTTTGGGTCCCTTATATAGTGCTCAATTCATCCTTAGACATTTTCTTGCATTAAATGCAATGGTCCCTTGGTCAAAGTGGAAGAATGGATCATTTTTGCCCTTTGGGCCATGTCGTTTACTCCCTTTTGGGCCCTAATTTTGGGCCCAATTGCACATGTAGCTTAGCCCATCACCTTTCATGTATAATTCACCATTTATCTCATGTTTAAATAATTCCATAATGTCACGACAATATTCTCTTACGAGATTCTCATTCGTAGTCTCAATCGCCAAAATAGGAATTCTAATCGCCCATGGCTTCATTGACCATTTTGGATAACTATTTATATTTCATGATTTGATCATGTAGGAGTATGTAGGAGTGTATTGAGGTATTTTAAGCTTTAAAAACACTCAAAGAACTCCCAAGAACCAAAAGAAACCATCTAAGAATCGACGTAGAATTGCATTGCGAAACGAGTCCGGAAGGGCACAATATTTGTGCCTTGCGCCACTGCTTCAAAGCAAGGCAGTGGCGCAAGAATTGCAACCCCTCTGAATCAGTGGCTTGCGCCACACCCCCTGAAATAGGGTAGTGGCGCAAGATTCAGCACCTTGCTGAATTTTTCAGCCACTTCTTCAATACTTGCATATCGTCCAATACCTTATCAAAACACTACAAAATACTTACTTAGTGATCTTAATCATCAAGTAAACATGACTCCAAGTCACCAAATGAGGTTAGAATGTGTACGGGGTATTACACAAATGCTCCACGAAATCACAAAACACCTCCTACAAGGGTCTAATTGCATGTACGTGGCCAAATTTCAATTTTCTCGTCATTAGCATTACCAAATACATACTTATATCTCTCGACACCTAAGAAAACATTATTCAACATCATAAACTAGGGTTGGGAAGGTACGGGGTGTTACAACTCCTCTCTGGATCTCCACAACATGGGTCCTAACACAGAGGATCCTCCGGTGCGATGCACGAGCTAATTTCCACGTCATTAACTCCCATTTAAGTCCTCAAATTTATCTCAAAAATTTTACCAACCAAACTAAGATTAACCAAGTTCATTCTTGAGATTTAAGAGGCATCAAAAAGCTATACTAAAGCTAGGAAGTTTCTGGGGTGTTACAATATCTTCCTCTTAGGATCATTCGTTCTTGAATGATGGCTAGGGACTTACTAAAGTTCTATAAGCATGACACAAGGGATGAAACTTCACATCAAGAATTCACTTTTAACTCACATACATCAAGAAGAGATTCCTGACAACACTGAGCAAATAGGGTAAGGACAAATCATGAGATACATGAGACTTGGCATAGACATGATCTAGGACATGAGTTCTACACAATCTGGTCATAACAACGTAAGGCATGAATTCCAGGGAATAATAATAATGGATTAAGAAGGATAAATAACATGAAATATGACCGTGCTGAACTTAGAAATAAGAGTATTTCCATCTTAAAATATATGACCGATAACCTTTAAGCTTAGCAACACTTCTTGACTATGCGCCTTCTTCCAACTATAACACCTTATCTTTTACAACCTATAATTCTCCAGGGTTCACATAACTAGTAGAGTTTGAATATAACCACATATTGTTCCCATGTTCAAGCCTCACTTGGAGGAACAAGGTTCTATATTTAATGTGATCATGCTGGTCTAAATGCTGGTCGAAGTTACAAATTTCTATATCTTATATCTCTCTAGAAACTTATGTCCCCAAGAATAGTACTCTTTTTTACCACTATAGTCGACCAACCTCGAGCTCTAATTAATGAGTCACTAGTCATATAATGCAATGATCTGCATATTTGACAATCATGATATTTAAGCCTATTACTACGCCCATTTTATGGACTTCCACACCTAAAATTAGCAGTTTCAATCACTTATAAAAGGAGGCACACCATATATCCCCCCTTTAACCATTACACATAGTGAAATTTCATCTCAATCTTCCTCCTAACTTATAACTTTAGCTGAAATAAATACACCATAATTTCACAACAAGGGACATCTACTCTCTCATCTACGCTATTACTCTACTGCTATCAACACCACTATCATATCATAAGAAAGATCACTAGAGGATCATAGTAAGAGGATCTAAAATAAAAGGAATATGGTGCAATCATGACTTCTACTTATTGTAACCTTGATGCTCAATTAGGCATGAAGAGTAAGATACAAAAAAAATAGGCAGGAATTACTTCGTATAGCAATCACATAAAGCATGAATAGAGTGTCATTCTAGGCTTAGACGTGACATAATATGAGTTGGTAACATATTACAAAGTATAGTTTCTTAGGAATGAGCATAACGTAAGACATGGGTTCATGGGTCATACGCATCATAATATAGAACCTAGATCCCTAGAATCTTTGAGAACAATTTGGATCATTGGAAGGCGCTATTGCTTCTAGTTCAATAATCAAAGTATGTACATGAGTTTGCATATAGAATTTGGACCTTAGACATAGGTGTGGCATAAGTATATAAGACATGGGTAGAGTGTCCTCTTAAACTAAAATATGAGGAATACACTAGAATAAAAATGGATCACTATGGACGCATCATAACTCTTTTTTGAAACTCACCACCACTAGAAACTCAAGACCTGCCTTAGTTTAATACCTCATCATCTCCCCTTTAGCTTAAAGGTTTCTATCCTAGGTCTGTGGACCTATTCTCTAAAAAATACTATAAGAATAACACTCAACATTGTGGGATATCACTGTACACATGAATGCTAAAATCACCCTGATAAACTATATTTGGAAGATACCAACTTCATTCTAGGAAATTCCTTTAAGAGCTACTTCTATTAACTTTCTCTAGAATCTATTATCATTACTCTATAACTTACACTTTCATTGGAAAACATATCCACTTCCTCTAATACTTAACAATTTGACCTTCTTTTCTTAATATACTAGCATTGCACCTCTAATCTCATATCCACCAAGTTCAATGGAATTTAAAACTATACCAAGGGGCTCAACATCGTCTATCTATATCTAGAATCCTTTTAATTTATATCTAAAGAACACCATATAATACCTATCTAGTCATCTTCATATGAAACAACTGAAGAACACAAACTATGAACACTTAGCACTTATAAACTTAGAACCTCATGTAACAACTTACTACCTTGGGTACACCTCTTTCTTTATATAATCTTAAAGCTCTTCTTTATCTAATGACCTAGCCTCAATTTCATTGTTTCATCTCTAGTTCTCATATATATTAAGCCTACCCATTCAAACCTTTCATAAGTTATTAACCTACGCAATCCCACACACCATATAAAGCCTGCTAGATCAATCTCATAAAACTAATATTATCATCTTCAAACTATTATTCTTTCTACCTCGAAGACCATCCAAAACTCAAGCTTAGTGTCTAGTACTAAGTAAAGTTAACATTACAACTTTGCATGCTATTCAAGCTTACATCTACCAGATGAAAATCAAGAAACACTAAGTCTCCTAAAACCTTATGATCAAAATAATCTATCTTAGTCTTGCAGTCCATCAAATTATAGTCCATTAACACATTCACCTTTCATACATCACAACTACTTATCCATGCATACTTTTAAACTACCTTTATAGTTCTACAAACATCAAGGAGTTTCCCCCTTGAAAAACCACAAGTGAAGCTTAGATCTGTGAATTTTTAACAACTTTATCCTTCCATTCACCACTATAAATAATATTTAGTACCACAATGACAAGCTGCCACATGCTTCTTCTCTAGTTCAAATATATTCTCGATCATCTTAACTAATCACTCTTTCTCTACTAACTACCATAAAATTTGCAAATCTTGCTACACCATAGCCAAACCATAAGGGCATACCACCCTCATCACTCACTTAATGGGCACTTGACTCTACCTACATTCTTCAATAAATCACTATCCCCAATCTTTGGCTTCTAAACTTATGATTTCATATTTTTGGTTCTGGGATCATCCTACTGCTTGGATATTATAACACCCTAATTTAAACTATCTCTCAGGTGGTAACAATATCCCAATATTTAGATACATACCTTCCCCTTTCAGCATGTCATCTGTAATAATGTTTTTGAAAGGGTCTGAATACACATCTTACTCTGTCTTAAACACATAATTCATGTAGGAAGTGGTATACACTTTGAATCAATAGACTTGAACACACTAATGGACTCCTATCAAACCTTGGTGCAGTCAATTAACTTTTTAATGACTCTATTTCAGAGGATCACATCAATAGGAATCTGAGCTTTAACACTTCTATCAGTTCAAAGAAGAGGTGTAGCTAGCAGAATTAGAGCAAAGCAAGAATTAGGATAAGTTTCTTATGGACACCTCAATTGTATGATCTCAGTGTGAAAGAATAGCAAATATCTTATAAATGCCCTGTAGCCTCCTAATTATAAGTGTGGTGCAAAACACACCCATAAGCAAGACTCCACTAGACACGACTTTATAGATACCTTAGGACACTTGAACTCTATACTCTGATACCAAGTTTTTCATGACCCGAGACTAGGCCTTTCATGACCCGAGACTAGGCCCTCGACATAACTGGCACCTGAAACCATTACTGGCCTGAGAAAACAAATGAGAAAACAAATTACCTTACATCATAAGCATCCGATTATAATGTGCAAAAGTAAAATATTTTTAAGTCCAAAATAGGAGAACTCAAAATGGAAACCCAAACTGTAAACTTTAATTCTTTAAGAAAAATATAAATATAGAAGAATACCATAATATCTAATAAAGTTGAAAACATCTTAAAGATGACATTTACATAGGTCCATGAAACGTCTAAGTACATGAGTCAGTATCTACTAAGACAAGATCTCAACTATACCATAATACCTGAAGCACATCTAATCATCAATATAACCCATGTCTTTCGAAAGATGGAGGGCTCACTATTAGCTAATACGAATGCACCTAGCTATATTGAAACCATTGGCTATTGACATGTATGGTTAACTGCAAAGTTGAGTTGGCTACTGTTTAGCCTGGGCACTAGGCTCTACGCTGCGCAGGCAGGAGCTAGGCATTGTCCTTCGCAGTGTACACCCCTATTTCGATAAGAATTGTCTATCCTAATGGGCTTGGGAGTAACTTATTCCACCTCTATGAATACCTTAAGGATAATTTTCAAAAGGTTATCACGTATTCTTTGGAGATAAAGCATAGGAAATAAAGGATTTCATTAGGGTTCTTTTTCTTTAACTCAATTACTCTTTATTTTGCATGAACAACATCAATTTTATAATATTGTTTCCAAACATGAGTAGGTAAACACCCTTGTTCTGGGGTTGCAGGTAGAAACATGATTGTATAGTATATATTTGAATTGACAAAGTTTGTTTTTGATAGTTTTTCTTATATTCTTATGCATAGTATTTTAATGTCTGACAAATATTAGAATAAATATTTAATCCTAAAGTGAATGAACCAAGGGAACTCGGGGATAGAATGAAGAATATAGGGGGTAAAATCTTTTCCTATTTAACCTTAATAGTTGATTTGTGTCTAGGATAAAAATATACCTAGATTGCCTTACTTGATTGCATTATGGGAAGATAAATGCATGTGTTTGAATTAGATACTCAAATCCCCGCTCAACAATATAGTTGTGAGACTAGTTCATATAGATGATTAGAGGTTGACCGTACCATTATCATAAAATCAACCCTACAGCCGACAGCTAAAGAAAAAATGTTGAGAAAATTGGATGTTATACATGATTGTGAATTATGCTGTAACCCTCAAATTTCTCTTTGATAGTGATCGCAACTGTTAAATTACTTTGTTGCTTTACAATTAGTAGCTTTAGAATTATAAGAAAATACAACTTATCTGGTTTTACATACTTGCCTGAACACTCGCCTGAAATTGTTGTATAAATTGAATTAGATAAAATTCTAAGTCATAAGTCCCTGTAGGTTCGACATTCAACTTAAAAAAGCCATTATATTACTTGTATGACCGCATATACTTGTGTGTGTGCTTAGATACAACATTAGGCAGTGGGCCCCTCCCTAGAGCTCCGCGACATAGGTCCCAATATGGGGGACCTTCCGGTATGATGCATGGGCTAATTTACACGTCAGTAACTCCTATTTAAGTCCTCAAATTCATCTAAAATATTTTTCTAACCAAACTATACTAACTCTAAGAAGTTTTCGGGGTGTTACAACTGGCCACTCGTACTCAGCTTTGAACTTGCACAGTAAAGGTGCAGAAAGAAGTAAGGGTGAGTACAAAATCCACATGTTTTTAACAGCATCTTTGATTGATCCAAATTCAAAGTGATGGCGAGGATCGATCCTAAAACTGGCATGTTTGATAATTATCACATATACTACTAATTCTTAGAAACACAGACTCTGACTAGTAGCTAATGATAAAAACATTTTATAGAAATCAAGTCCAAATAATCTAAAATCAGAGTCAAGTTAAAGTATGATTAATAAAAACACTTCCATAAATACTCAATCACTTATCACACTATAACAATACCACATAAAGAGAAATGAGATGATGTATGAAATATGATGCAAATGCCTCCTACCTGGTCAAAATATTATATATAACCACTTCTAGAGTGTAGATAGTGGGGACCCATAAAGGACTTAGAGGGTTCATATACTCACCCTGTACCAAACAATTCTTTACCAAGAAATAACCTGAGTAATCAACATCCTGTATTGGATAACCCTTTGCAGGGAAATATCCTAGATGCCCATTTACCAGGATATATCATTTCACTTCTCTAATGTCCATGTACATTAGACAGTATAGACAGTCATAGACAGTCATAAATAGTCTAGAATAACCAACAACATAAGTAGGACAGTAGAAGAATAAACAAATAAACATTTCATATGAAACCTTTCAAATATCAATGGCTTTGGTAAATATTATGAGAAACATAAGTATTTTACCAATGCTATAATTAGAAATCAAGCTCACACTCATATAATTTAACAAATTAGGAATAAAGTATGGCACTGATACCTACATAAATGCTCATTATCTCATTTATACATGAACCTCCATCATCCATTACCTAGTTACATAGTCAATCAATACAATAATGTTTCAAAAAGAATCTAAGAAAGTATCAGCTTGTCTTAATCAAATCCCAAAAAAGTCAAATTATGACTTTTTCCTTTCTCAAAGCCTCCAAATGGTTTCAATCTGGTCAAATACATAATCTAGATAAGAAAATGAGTCTATAGACACCCATATTGCTATACTTCTACTCTAGATTCAAAAATTCAATCCAAGTCTCAACCCCGAGCACCTAAGAAGAAAACTAAAATTTTCTTTGAAAATTAGATTGCTCATACTGTAAGGATTTAAAATCTAAAATTTTATAAAAAAGCGGAGTTCAATCCGACCTTCAAAACCTCAAAATTTAATCTCATAACTTTAGCCCCAAAAAATTCCATTTTTAATTTAAAAGTGAAATCTTCGATAGAGTATCAAGAAATGCTTAAATAATATTTAGAATCATACCCAAAAAAACAAATCAAGAAAATTCTCTTTTGAATCATCCTAAAATGTGATTTTAAGATCACAAGAATGAGTTATAGAATCTAATTTCAAATTATGGAATTTAAATAGCCTAGGGGAAAACCTTCATTACAATCATAGGGTCTTCCTTTGCAATTGCAATCAACCCGAATCGAACCCTTAGTGATTGTGATGAATAATCGCCTAACCCCAGAACCCTTTTCTCAATCACAATCTTCCTCTAACAATCGTGATGACCAGATCTTATTACCCTACATGAATGTGAGGGTCCCTTCATAAACACAAAGATAATATAGACCTGAACCATCTCAACCAAAACCAACCATCACAAAAGTTCTCAGTTTCCCTAATAGGCTTTCAGGATTTGTTTGGAACCCCGTAAAAATAAATTAGACATGTAACTTGATTGAAAATCACATTCTGGATGTTTTGGAATCATGAAATATAGATATGGGGTTGTCTTGGAAAAATGTTGATCGAAGTCAACTCTTAACTTCTAAATTTCCAATAGTCCAAAAATGAACCAACAGTCCAACTAACTTAAAAATCACCTACATGACCTAATGGAACTGTTAGAATTCTATTCTTAGCTCATCTTCTACAAATGTTGCTATGGTCAAACTTTTCAACTTTTCAACCTCCAAAAATGAAACTCTTCCAAAATTCATCCAACCACCTCAAAAAATCATGTCACTCATTCCATAGACAGAAGTACCATATTAAAGTTAAGAAAAGGGACAGTGGAAGGATTTAATCCTTAAATATGTTGAATTATTGATTGTATTTAGAGGATTCGAACCTTTATACTTACAAGTAAAGCTACTACAATAAAGAGTCCAAGTAGGACTCTAGTATGTGAGTTTAAGCTAATCCTATATCCACTAGATAAGGGATTACAACTAAAGAGACTATATTTTTAAATTTTAAACTCACAGCAGGATCATTATCTCTTAAGCAATTTCTTTATCCTTACAGGCCCTCGCAAGTGCTGCGGTGGTACGGCCACAACAAACTTGTCCCTGAGAAATTGAAATTGATGTGTAGCAAGAAGTTTAGTCATGATAGCAGCCACTTGATCCATAAAACTTATGTAGCAGACTTCTATGTCTCTTGAAGCTACCTTATTTCTCACAAAGTGAAAATCAAGTTCAGTAGCTTTAGTTCAAGCATGGAACATAGGGTTTACAATGAGGTATATGGATGATAAATTATCAAACCATAGTTTTGGAGCAGCTGGAAGAAAAATTTGGAGTTATTTAAGTAGATTTTGTAGCCAAGTTATTTCAATAGTGGTTGTGGTAAGGCCTTGGTACGACTCCATTCTAGAGTGAGCAACTACAGTTACCTTTTGGAGCTTCATGAAACAAGGTTGGGACCCAAACATATACAAAATCCATGGGTGGAATATCAATCATTTGGAAAATCGGCATAATCAACATCCAAGAAACCAGTAAGTGAGAAGGAAGTGGATGGATATAAGAGTAAACCAAGATCAATTGTACCTTTTAGATATCTAAGTAGCCTCTTCATGGCTGTACAATGCATTTAACATGGATCATGCATAAATTGACACATTTACTTAACAGCAAAGAGACATCATGTCTTGTAATTATGATGTACTGCAATGCTCCAACGATACTCCGATAGAGTTTCGATTGATCAAACTTTGGTCTTCCATGCTAGGAAAGTTGAAGAACACTTACCATGGGTGTGAAGATGGGATTTTCTCCTTCCATAAAATCTCTAGTCATTAAATCCCTAATATATTTTGATTGACAAAATAATAGACAATGTGGGGCAATGCAAACTTAAATCCCCAAGAAGTAATGTAGAGGTCCTAAGTGTTTGAGAGAAAAATCCTTAAAATGTTTAGAGATGATAGATGAAATAAAAAGGAAGAGCTACATATAATAATAAGATCATCCACACACACTAAAAAAATACAAGGTGATTATCTGCCATATGAATAAATAAAGAAGAGTCTGACTTGGAATTAACAAAACCAACTTCAAATCGCTTCACCAAGTCGATCAAATCATGCTTGAGGGGCTTATTTAAGGCCATAAAGTGCATTATGACATTGACATACATGATTTGGATATCTATAATAAAAAAAACCTCTAGGTTGGGTTATGTAAACCTCTTTATATAGCTTACTATGTAGAAAAGCAATTTTAACATCAAGTTGACGGATAGACCAGCCTTTTGATATAGCCATAACAAGAACCACCCTTATAGTAGTAGGCTTAACAGTAGGGCTAAAAGTTCCATGAAAATTAATCCCAGCTTCTTGACTTAACCCTTTTACTACGAGTCTAGCCTTACATCGTTGAGTGGTGCCATATAGATTTAACTTCAATTTGAAGATCCATTTACAACCCACTATGTTCTTTGCTAGTGCGGAAGGGAAAAAGGACCAAGTACCATTTTAGAGGATAGCATTGTATTTTGCTTGCATAGCTTGTCTCCAATTGCTATCCTTGTTTGCTTGGGTAAAGTAAGTTGGCTTAATAGGAAGAGAATATGGAAGAAGAGGATACTTGGTCGCTGAATTACCCTGAAGCAAAGCAATTTGGGTTTGTAAATAGGTGATCATGTGGTGTGTATGATTAGATCTTTTTGTAGGCTGTTTAAATGGAGCTTGCACTGTTGTAGGGGAAAAAATTAGATCAAAATATAGACCCAAAGAAGGAATAGAATCTGGTGGTTTAGGAGGAGAATATATGCATGCGTGAGGTGAATGTTGAGTTAAACTAGGTATTTGCTGGACACTAGATGGACAACATGACTTACTAGGAGGAAAAGAGTGGCACAGTGCAATTACTGTTAATAGGGACACAATATAAGAAGATGAAAAAATATGGTGCTTTGACTCATTTACCAAAAAGGAGTAAGGAAATAAAGATTCATCAAAGACAACATGTACTTCTAAATAAAGATTGAAAATCACATTCTGGATGTTTTGGAATCATGAAATATCGATATGGGGTTGTCTGGGCAAAATGTTGAACGAAGTCAACTCTTAACTTCTAAATTTCCAACAGTCCAAAAATGAACCAACAGTCTAACTAAATTAAAAATCACCTACATGACCTAATGGAACTGTTAGAATTCTATTCTTAGCTCATCTTCTACAAATGTTGCTATGGTCAAACTTTTCAACTTTTCAACCTCCAAAAATGAAACTCTTCCAAAATTCATCCAACCACCTCAAAAAATCATGCCACTCATTCCATAGACAGAAGTACCATATTAAAGTTAAGAAAAGGGACAGTGAAAGGATTTAATCCTTAAATATGTTGAATTATTGATTGTATTTAGAGGATTCGAACCTTTATACATACAAGTAAAGCTACTACAATAAAGAGTCCAAGTAGGAATCGAGTAGGTGAGTTTAAGCTAATCCTATATCCACTAGATAAGGGATTACAACTAAAGAGACTATATTTTTAAATTTTAAACTCACAGCAGGATCATTATCTCTTACGCAATTTCTATATCCTTACAGGCCCTCGCAAGTGCTGCGGTGGTACAACCACAACAAACTTGTCCCTGAGAAATTGAAATTGACGTGTAGCAAGAAGTTTAGTCATGATAGCAGCCACTTGATCCACAAAACTTATGTAGCAGACTTCTATGTCTCTTGAAGCTACCTTATTTCTCACAAAGTGAAAATCAAGTTCAATATCTTTAGTTCAAGCATGGAACATAGTGTTTACAATGAGGTATATGGATGATAAATTATCACACCATAGTTTTGGAGCAGCTGGAAGAAAAATTTGGAGTTATTTAAGTAGATTTTGTAGCCAAGTTATTTCAATAGTGGTTGTGGTAAGGCCTTGGTACGACTCCATTCTAGAGTGAGCAACTACAGTTACCTTTTGGAGCTTCATGACACAAGGTTGGGACCCAAACATATACAAAATCCATGGGTGGAACATCAATTATTTGGAAAATCGGCATAATCAACATCCAAGAAACCAGTAAGTGAGAAGGAAGTGGATGGATATAAGAGTAAACCAAGATCAATTGTACCTTTTAGATATCTAAGTAGCCTCTTCATGGCTGTGCAATGCATTGAACATGGATCATGCATAAATTGACACATTTACTTAACAACAAAGAGACATCATGTCTTGTAATTATGATGTACTGCAATGCTCCAACGATACTCCGATAGAGTTTCGATTGATCAAACTTTGGTCTTCCATGCTAGGAAAGTTGAAGAACACTTACCATGGGTGTCAAGATGGGATTTATCCTTCCATAAAATCTCTAGTCATTAAATCCCTAATATATTTTGATTGACAAAATAATAGACAATGTGGGGCAATGAAAACTTAAATCCCCAAGAAGTAATGTAGAGGTCCTAAGTCTTTGAGAGAAAAATACTTAAAAAGTTTAGAGATGATAGATGAAATAAAAAAGGAAGAGCTACTTATAATAATAAGATCATCCACACACACTAAAAAAATGCAAGGTGATTATCTGCCATATGAATAAATAAAGAAGAGTCTGACTTGGAATTAACAAAACCAACCTCAAATCGCTTCACCAAGCCGATCAAACCTTGCTTGAGGGGATTATTTAAGGCCATAAAGTGCATTATGACGTTTACATACATAATTCGGATATCTATAATCAACAAAACCTCTAGGTTGGGTTATGTAAACCTCTTTATATGGCTTACTATGTAGAAAAGCAATTTTAACATCAAGTTGACGGATAGACCAGCCTTTTGATATAGCCATAGCAAGAACCACCCTTATAGTAGTAGGCTTAACAGTAGGGCTAAAAGTTCCATGAAAATTAATCCCAGCTTCTTGACTTAACCCTTTTACTACAAGTCTAGCCTTACATCGTTCAGTGGTGCTATGTAGATTTAACTTCAATTGGAAGATCCATTTACAACCCACTATGCTCTTTGCTAGTGCGGAAGGGACAAAGGACCAAGTACCATTTTAGAGGATAGCATTGTATTCTGCTTGCATAGCTTGTCTCCAATTGCAATCCTTGTTTGCTTGGGTAAAGTAAGTTGGCTTAATAGGAAGAGAATATGGAAGAAGAGGATACTTGGTCGCTGAATTACCCTGAAGCAAAGCAATTTGGGTTTGTAAATAGGTGATCATGTGGTGTGTATGATTAGATCTTTTTGTAGGATGTTTAAATGGAACTTGCACTGTTGTAGGGGAAAAAAAAAGATCAAAATATAGACCCAGAGAAGGAATAGAATCTGGTGGTTTAGGAGGAGAATATATGCATGCGTGAGGTGAATGTTGAGTTAAACTAGGTATTTGCTGGACACTAGATGGACTACATGACTTACAAGGAGGAAAAAAGTGGCACAGTGCAATTACTTTTAATAGGGATACAATAGAAGAAGATGAAAAAATATGGTGCATTGACTCATTTACCAAAAAGGAGTAAGGAAAAAAAGATTCATCAAAGACAACATGTACTTCTAAATAAAGATTGAAAATCACATTCTGGATATTTTGGAATCATGAAATATCGATATGGGGTTGTCTTGGCAAAATGTTGATCGAAGTCAACTCTTAACTTCTAAATTTCCAACAGTCCAACAAACTTAAAAATCACCTACATGACCTAATGGAACTGTTAGAATTCTATTCTTAGCTCATCTTCTACAAATGTTGCTATGGTCAAACTTTTCAACTTTTCAACCTCCAAAAATGAAACTCTTCCGAAATTCATCCAACCACCTCAAAAAATCATGTCACTCATTCCATAGACAGAAGTACCATATTAAAGTTAAGAAAAGGGACAGTGAAAGGATTTAATCCTTAAGTATGTTGAATTTTTTATTGTATTTAGAGGATTCGAACCTTTATACATACAAGTAAAGCTACTATAATAAAGAGTCCAAGTAGGACTCTAGTATGTGAGTTTAAGCTAATCCTATATCCACTAGATAAGGGATTACAACTAAAGAGACTATATTTTTAAATTTTAAACTCACAGCAGGATCATTATCTCTTAAGCAATTTCTTTATCCTTACTGGCCCTCGCAAGTGCTGCGGTGGTACAGCCACAACAAACTTGTCCCTGAGAAATTGAAATTGATAGGTAGCAAAAAGTTTAGTCATGATAGCAGTCACTTGATCCACAAAACTTATGTAGCAGACTTCTATGTCTCTTGAAGCTACCTTATTTCTCACAAAGTGAAAATCAAGTTCAATATCTTTAGTTCAAGCATGGAACATAGTGTTTACAATGAGGTATATGGATGATAAATTATCACACCATAGTTTTGGAGCAGCTGGAAGAAAAATTTGGAGTTATTTAAGTAGATTTTGTAGCCAAGTTATTTCAATAGTGGTTGTGGTAAGGCCTTGGTACGACTCCATTCTAGAGTGAGCAACTACAGTTACCTTTTGGAGCTTCATGACACAAGGTTGGGACCCAAACATATACAAAATCCATGGGTGGAACATCAATTATTTGGAAAATCGGCATAATCAACATCCAAGAAACCAGTAAGTGAGAAGGAAGTGGATGGATATAAGAGTAAACCAAGATCAATTGTACCTTTTAGATATCTAAGTAGCCTCTTCATGGCTGTGCAATGCATTGAACATGGATCATGCATAAATTGACACATTTACTTAACAACAAAGAGACATCATGTCTTGTAATTATGATGTACTGCAATGCTCCAACGATACTCCGATAGAGTTTCGATTGATCAAACTTTGGTCTTCCATGCTAGGAAAGTTGAAGAACACTTACCATGGGTGTCAAGATGGGATTTATCCTTCCATAAAATCTCTAGTCATTAAATCCCTAATATATTTTGATTGACAAAATAATAGACAATGTGGGGCAATGAAAACTTAAATCCCCAAGAAGTAATGTAGAGGTCCTAAGTCTTTGAGAGAAAAATACTTAAAAAGTTTAGAGATGATAGATGAAATAAAAAAGGAAGAGCTACTTATAATAATAAGATCATCCACACACACTAAAAAAATGCAAGGTGATTATCTGCCATATGAATAAATAAAGAAGAGTCTGACTTGGAATTAACAAAACCAACCTCAAATCGCTTCACCAAGCCGATCAAACCTTGCTTGAGGGGATTATTTAAGGCCATAAAGTGCATTATGACGTTTACATACATAATTCGGATATCTATAATCAACAAAACCTCTAGGTTGGGTTATGTAAACCTCTTTATATGGCTTACTATGTAGAAAAGCAATTTTAACATCAAGTTGACGGATAGACCAGCCTTTTGATATAGCCATAGCAAGAACCACCCTTATAGTAGTAGGCTTAACAGTAGGGCTAAAAGTTCCATGAAAATTAATCCCAGCTTCTTGACTTAACCCTTTTACTACAAGTCTAGCCTTACATCGTTCAGTGGTGCTATGTAGATTTAACTTCAATTGGAAGATCCATTTACAACCCACTATGCTCTTTGCTAGTGCGGAAGGGACAAAGGACCAAGTACCATTTTAGAGGATAGCATTGTATTCTGCTTGCATAGCTTGTCTCCAATTGCAATCCTTGTTTGCTTGGGTAAAGTAAGTTGGCTTAATAGGAAGAGAATATGGAAGAAGAGGATACTTGGTCGCTGAATTACCCTGAAGCAAAGCAATTTGGGTTTGTAAATAGGTGATCATGTGGTGTGTATGATTAGATCTTTTTGTAGGATGTTTAAATGGAACTTGCACTGTTGTAGGGGAAAAAAAAAGATCAAAATATAGACCCAGAGAAGGAATAGAATCTGGTGGTTTAGGAGGAGAATATATGCATGCGTGAGGTGAATGTTGAGTTAAACTAGGTATTTGCTGGACACTAGATGGACTACATGACTTACAAGGAGGAAAAAAGTGGCACAGTGCAATTACTTTTAATAGGGATACAATAGAAGAAGATGAAAAAATATGGTGCATTGACTCATTTACCAAAAAGGAGTAAGGAAAAAAAGATTCATCAAAGACAACATGTACTTCTAAATAAAGATTGAAAATCACATTCTGGATATTTTGGAATCATGAAATATCGATATGGGGTTGTCTTGGCAAAATGTTGATCGAAGTCAACTCTTAACTTCTAAATTTCCAACAGTCCAACAAACTTAAAAATCACCTACATGACCTAATGGAACTGTTAGAATTCTATTCTTAGCTCATCTTCTACAAATGTTGCTATGGTCAAACTTTTCAACTTTTCAACCTCCAAAAATGAAACTCTTCCGAAATTCATCCAACCACCTCAAAAAATCATGTCACTCATTCCATAGACAGAAGTACCATATTAAAGTTAAGAAAAGGGACAGTGAAAGGATTTAATCCTTAAGTATGTTGAATTTTTTATTGTATTTAGAGGATTCGAACCTTTATACATACAAGTAAAGCTACTATAATAAAGAGTCCAAGTAGGACTCTAGTATGTGAGTTTAAGCTAATCCTATATCCACTAGATAAGGGATTACAACTAAAGAGACTATATTTTTAAATTTTAAACTCACAGCAGGATCATTATCTCTTAAGCAATTTCTTTATCCTTACTGGCCCTCGCAAGTGCTGCGGTGGTACAGCCACAACAAACTTGTCCCTGAGAAATTGAAATTGATAGGTAGCAAAAAGTTTAGTCATGATAGCAGTCACTTGATCCACAAAACTTATGTAGCAGACTTCTATGTCTCTTGAAGCTACCTTATTTCTCACAAAGTGAAAATCAAGTTCAATATCTTTAGTTCAAGCATGGAACATAGTGTTTACAATGAGGTATATGGATGATAAATTATCACACCATAGTTTTGGAGCAGCTGGAAGAAAAATTTGGAGTTATTTAAGTAGATTTTGTAGCCAAGTTATTTCAATAGTGGTTGTGGTAAGGCCTTGGTACGACTCCATTCTAGAGTGAGCAACTACAGTTACCTTTTGGAGCTTCATGACACAAGGTTGGGACCCAAACATATACAAAATCCATGGGTGGAACATCAATTATTTGGAAAATCGGCATAATCAACATCCAAGAAACCAGTAAGTGAGAAGGAAGTGGATGGATATAAGAGTAAACCAAGATCAATTGTACCTTTTAGATATCTAAGTAGCCTCTTCATGGCTGTGCAATGCATTGAACATGGATCATGCATAAATTGACACATTTACTTAACAACAAAGAGACATCATGTCTTGTAATTATGATGTACTGCAATGCTCCAACGATACTCCGATAGAGTTTCGATTGATCAAACTTTGGTCTTCCATGCTAGGAAAGTTGAAGAACACTTACCATGGGTGTCAAGATGGGATTTATCCTTCCATAAAATCTCTAGTCATTAAATCCCTAATATATTTTGATTGACAAAATAATAGACAATGTGGGGCAATGAAAACTTAAATCCCCAAGAAGTAATGTAGAGGTCCTAAGTCTTTGAGAGAAAAATACTTAAAAAGTTTAGAGATGATAGATGAAATAAAAAAGGAAGAGCTACTTATAATAATAAGATCATCCACACACACTAAAAAAATGCAAGGTGATTATCTGCCATATGAATAAATAAAGAAGAGTCTGACTTGGAATTAACAAAACCAACCTCAAATCGCTTCACCAAGCCGATCAAACCTTGCTTGAGGGGATTATTTAAGGCCATAAAGTGCATTATGACGTTTACATACATAATTCGGATATCTATAATCAACAAAACCTCTAGGTTGGGTTATGTAAACCTCTTTATATGGCTTACTATGTAGAAAAGCAATTTTAACATCAAGTTGACGGATAGACCAGCCTTTTGATATAGCCATAGCAAGAACCACCCTTATAGTAGTAGGCTTAACAGTAGGGCTAAAAGTTCCATGAAAATTAATCCCAGCTTCTTGACTTAACCCTTTTACTACAAGTCTAGCCTTACATCGTTCAGTGGTGCTATGTAGATTTAACTTCAATTGGAAGATCCATTTACAACCCACTATGCTCTTTGCTAGTGCGGAAGGGACAAAGGACCAAGTACCATTTTAGAGGATAGCATTGTATTCTGCTTGCATAGCTTGTCTCCAATTGCAATCCTTGTTTGCTTGGGTAAAGTAAGTTGGCTTAATAGGAAGAGAATATGGAAGAAGAGGATACTTGGTCGCTGAATTACCCTGAAGCAAAGCAATTTGGGTTTGTAAATAGGTGATCATGTGGTGTGTATGATTAGATCTTTTTGTAGGATGTTTAAATGGAACTTGCACTGTTGTAGGGGAAAAAAAAAGATCAAAATATAGACCCAGAGAAGGAATAGAATCTGGTGGTTTAGGAGGAGAATATATGCATGCGTGAGGTGAATGTTGAGTTAAACTAGGTATTTGCTGGACACTAGATGGACTACATGACTTACAAGGAGGAAAAAAGTGGCACAGTGCAATTACTTTTAATAGGGATACAATAGAAGAAGATGAAAAAATATGGTGCATTGACTCATTTACCAAAAAGGAGTAAGGAAAAAAAGATTCATCAAAGACAACATGTACTTCTAAATAAAGATTGAAAATCACATTCTGGATATTTTGGAATCATGAAATATCGATATGGGGTTGTCTTGGCAAAATGTTGATCGAAGTCAACTCTTAACTTCTAAATTTCCAACAGTCCAACAAACTTAAAAATCACCTACATGACCTAATGGAACTGTTAGAATTCTATTCTTAGCTCATCTTCTACAAATGTTGCTATGGTCAAACTTTTCAACTTTTCAACCTCCAAAAATGAAACTCTTCCGAAATTCATCCAACCACCTCAAAAAATCATGTCACTCATTCCATAGACAGAAGTACCATATTAAAGTTAAGAAAAGGGACAGTGAAAGGATTTAATCCTTAAGTATGTTGAATTTTTTATTGTATTTAGAGGATTCGAACCTTTATACATACAAGTAAAGCTACTATAATAAAGAGTCCAAGTAGGACTCTAGTATGTGAGTTTAAGCTAATCCTATATCCACTAGATAAGGGATTACAACTAAAGAGACTATATTTTTAAATTTTAAACTCACAGCAGGATCATTATCTCTTAAGCAATTTCTTTATCCTTACTGGCCCTCGCAAGTGCTGCGGTGGTACAGCCACAACAAACTTGTCCCTGAGAAATTGAAATTGATAGGTAGCAAAAAGTTTAGTCATGATAGCAGTCACTTGATCCACAAAACTTATGTAGCAGACTTCTATGTCTCTTGAAGCTACCTTATTTCTCACAAAGTGAAAATCAAGTTCAATATCTTTAGTTCAAGCATGGAACATAGTGTTTACAATGAGGTATATGGATGATAAATTATCACACCATAGTTTTGGAGCAGCTGGAAGAAAAATTTGGAGTTATTTAAGTAGATTTTGTAGCCAAGTTATTTCAATAGTGGTTGTGGTAAGGCCTTGGTACGACTCCATTCTAGAGTGAGCAACTACAGTTACCTTTTGGAGCTTCATGACACAAGGTTGGGACCCAAACATATACAAAATCCATGGGTGGAACATCAATTATTTGGAAAATCGGCATAATCAACATCCAAGAAACCAGTAAGTGAGAAGGAAGTGGATGGATATAAGAGTAAACCAAGATCAATTGTACCTTTTAGATATCTAAGTAGCCTCTTCATGGCTGTGCAATGCATTGAACATGGATCATGCATAAATTGACACATTTACTTAACAACAAAGAGACATCATGTCTTGTAATTATGATGTACTGCAATGCTCCAACGATACTCCGATAGAGTTTCGATTGATCAAACTTTGGTCTTCCATGCTAGGAAAGTTGAAGAACACTTACCATGGGTGTCAAGATGGGATTTATCCTTCCATAAAATCTCTAGTCATTAAATCCCTAATATATTTTGATTGACAAAATAATAGACAATGTGGGGCAATGAAAACTTAAATCCCCAAGAAGTAATGTAGAGGTCCTAAGTCTTTGAGAGAAAAATACTTAAAAAGTTTAGAGATGATAGATGAAATAAAAAAGGAAGAGCTACTTATAATAATAAGATCATCCACACACACTAAAAAAATGCAAGGTGATTATCTGCCATATGAATAAATAAAGAAGAGTCTGACTTGGAATTAACAAAACCAACCTCAAATCGCTTCACCAAGCCGATCAAACCTTGCTTGAGGGGATTATTTAAGGCCATAAAGTGCATTATGACGTTTACATACATAATTCGGATATCTATAATCAACAAAACCTCTAGGTTGGGTTATGTAAACCTCTTTATATGGCTTACTATGTAGAAAAGCAATTTTAACATCAAGTTGACGGATAGACCAGCCTTTTGATATAGCCATAGCAAGAACCACCCTTATAGTAGTAGGCTTAACAGTAGGGCTAAAAGTTCCATGAAAATTAATCCCAGCTTCTTGACTTAACCCTTTTACTACAAGTCTAGCCTTACATCGTTCAGTGGTGCTATGTAGATTTAACTTCAATTGGAAGATCCATTTACAACCCACTATGCTCTTTGCTAGTGCGGAAGGGACAAAGGACCAAGTACCATTTTAGAGGATAGCATTGTATTCTGCTTGCATAGCTTGTCTCCAATTGCAATCCTTGTTTGCTTGGGTAAAGTAAGTTGGCTTAATAGGAAGAGAATATGGAAGAAGAGGATACTTGGTCGCTGAATTACCCTGAAGCAAAGCAATTTGGGTTTGTAAATAGGTGATCATGTGGTGTGTATGATTAGATCTTTTTGTAGGATGTTTAAATGGAACTTGCACTGTTGTAGGGGAAAAAAAAAGATCAAAATATAGACCCAGAGAAGGAATAGAATCTGGTGGTTTAGGAGGAGAATATATGCATGCGTGAGGTGAATGTTGAGTTAAACTAGGTATTTGCTGGACACTAGATGGACTACATGACTTACAAGGAGGAAAAAAGTGGCACAGTGCAATTACTTTTAATAGGGATACAATAGAAGAAGATGAAAAAATATGGTGCATTGACTCATTTACCAAAAAGGAGTAAGGAAAAAAAGATTCATCAAAGACAACATGTACTTCTAAATAAAGATTGAAAATCACATTCTGGATATTTTGGAATCATGAAATATCGATATGGGGTTGTCTTGGCAAAATGTTGATCGAAGTCAACTCTTAACTTCTAAATTTCCAACAGTCCAACAAACTTAAAAATCACCTACATGACCTAATGGAACTGTTAGAATTCTATTCTTAGCTCATCTTCTACAAATGTTGCTATGGTCAAACTTTTCAACTTTTCAACCTCCAAAAATGAAACTCTTCCGAAATTCATCCAACCACCTCAAAAAATCATGTCACTCATTCCATAGACAGAAGTACCATATTAAAGTTAAGAAAAGGGACAGTGAAAGGATTTAATCCTTAAGTATGTTGAATTTTTTATTGTATTTAGAGGATTCGAACCTTTATACATACAAGTAAAGCTACTATAATAAAGAGTCCAAGTAGGACTCTAGTATGTGAGTTTAAGCTAATCCTATATCCACTAGATAAGGGATTACAACTAAAGAGACTATATTTTTAAATTTTAAACTCACAGCAGGATCATTATCTCTTAAGCAATTTCTTTATCCTTACTGGCCCTCGCAAGTGCTGCGGTGGTACAGCCACAACAAACTTGTCCCTGAGAAATTGAAATTGATAGGTAGCAAAAAGTTTAGTCATGATAGCAGTCACTTGATCCACAAAACTTATGTAGCAGACTTCTATGTCTCTTGAAGCTACCTTATTTCTCACAAAGTGAAAATCAAGTTCAATATCTTTAGTTCAAGCATGGAACATAGTGTTTACAATGAGGTATATGGATGATAAATTATCACACCATAGTTTTGGAGCAGCTGGAAGAAAAATTTGGAGTTATTTAAGTAGATTTTGTAGCCAAGTTATTTCAATAGTGGTTGTGGTAAGGCCTTGGTACGACTCCATTCTAGAGTGAGCAACTACAGTTACCTTTTGGAGCTTCATGACACAAGGTTGGGACCCAAACATATACAAAATCCATGGGTGGAACATCAATTATTTGGAAAATCGGCATAATCAACATCCAAGAAACCAGTAAGTGAGAAGGAAGTGGATGGATATAAGAGTAAACCAAGATCAATTGTACCTTTTAGATATCTAAGTAGCCTCTTCATGGCTGTGCAATGCATTGAACATGGATCATGCATAAATTGACACATTTACTTAACAACAAAGAGACATCATGTCTTGTAATTATGATGTACTGCAATGCTCCAACGATACTCCGATAGAGTTTCGATTGATCAAACTTTGGTCTTCCATGCTAGGAAAGTTGAAGAACACTTACCATGGGTGTCAAGATGGGATTTATCCTTCCATAAAATCTCTAGTCATTAAATCCCTAATATATTTTGATTGACAAAATAATAGACAATGTGGGGCAATGAAAACTTAAATCCCCAAGAAGTAATGTAGAGGTCCTAAGTCTTTGAGAGAAAAATACTTAAAAAGTTTAGAGATGATAGATGAAATAAAAAAGGAAGAGCTACTTATAATAATAAGATCATCCACACACACTAAAAAAATGCAAGGTGATTATCTGCCATATGAATAAATAAAGAAGAGTCTGACTTGGAATTAACAAAACCAACCTCAAATCGCTTCACCAAGCCGATCAAACCTTGCTTGAGGGGATTATTTAAGGCCATAAAGTGCATTATGACGTTTACATACATAATTCGGATATCTATAATCAACAAAACCTCTAGGTTGGGTTATGTAAACCTCTTTATATGGCTTACTATGTAGAAAAGCAATTTTAACATCAAGTTGACGGATAGACCAGCCTTTTGATATAGCCATAGCAAGAACCACCCTTATAGTAGTAGGCTTAACAGTAGGGCTAAAAGTTCCATGAAAATTAATCCCAGCTTCTTGACTTAACCCTTTTACTACAAGTCTAGCCTTACATCGTTCAGTGGTGCTATGTAGATTTAACTTCAATTGGAAGATCCATTTACAACCCACTATGCTCTTTGCTAGTGCGGAAGGGACAAAGGACCAAGTACCATTTTAGAGGATAGCATTGTATTCTGCTTGCATAGCTTGTCTCCAATTGCAATCCTTGTTTGCTTGGGTAAAGTAAGTTGGCTTAATAGGAAGAGAATATGGAAGAAGAGGATACTTGGTCGCTGAATTACCCTGAAGCAAAGCAATTTGGGTTTGTAAATAGGTGATCATGTGGTGTGTATGATTAGATCTTTTTGTAGGATGTTTAAATGGAACTTGCACTGTTGTAGGGGAAAAAAAAAGATCAAAATATAGACCCAGAGAAGGAATAGAATCTGGTGGTTTAGGAGGAGAATATATGCATGCGTGAGGTGAATGTTGAGTTAAACTAGGTATTTGCTGGACACTAGATGGACTACATGACTTACAAGGAGGAAAAAAGTGGCACAGTGCAATTACTTTTAATAGGGATACAATAGAAGAAGATGAAAAAATATGGTGCATTGACTCATTTACCAAAAAGGAGTAAGGAAAAAAAGATTCATCAAAGACAACATGTACTTCTAAATAAAGATTGAAAATCACATTCTGGATATTTTGGAATCATGAAATATCGATATGGGGTTGTCTTGGCAAAATGTTGATCGAAGTCAACTCTTAACTTCTAAATTTCCAACAGTCCAACAAACTTAAAAATCACCTACATGACCTAATGGAACTGTTAGAATTCTATTCTTAGCTCATCTTCTACAAATGTTGCTATGGTCAAACTTTTCAACTTTTCAACCTCCAAAAATGAAACTCTTCCGAAATTCATCCAACCACCTCAAAAAATCATGTCACTCATTCCATAGACAGAAGTACCATATTAAAGTTAAGAAAAGGGACAGTGAAAGGATTTAATCCTTAAGTATGTTGAATTTTTTATTGTATTTAGAGGATTCGAACCTTTATACATACAAGTAAAGCTACTATAATAAAGAGTCCAAGTAGGACTCTAGTATGTGAGTTTAAGCTAATCCTATATCCACTAGATAAGGGATTACAACTAAAGAGACTATATTTTTAAATTTTAAACTCACAGCAGGATCATTATCTCTTAAGCAATTTCTTTATCCTTACTGGCCCTCGCAAGTGCTGCGGTGGTACAGCCACAACAAACTTGTCCCTGAGAAATTGAAATTGATAGGTAGCAAAAAGTTTAGTCATGATAGCAGTCACTTGATCCACAAAACTTATGTAGCAGACTTCTATGTCTCTTGAAGCTACCTTATTTCTCAAAAAGTGAAAATCAAGTTCAATATCTTTAGTTCAAGCATGGAACATAGTGTTTACAATGAGGTATATGGATGATAAATTATCACACCATAGTTTTGGAGCAGCTGGAAGAAAAATTTGGAGTTATTTAAGTAGATTTTGTAGCCAAGTTATTTCAATAGTGGTTGTGGTAAGGCCTTGGTACGACTCCATTCTAGAGTGAGCAACTACAGTTACCTTTTGGAGCTTTATGACACAAGGTTGGGACCCAAACATATACAAAATCCATGGGTGGAACATCAATCATTTGGAAAATCGGCATAATCAACATCCAAGAAACCAGTAAGTGAGAAGGAAGTGGATGGATATAAGAGTAAACCAAGATCAATGGTACCTTTTAGATATCTAAGTAGCCTATTCATGGTTGTACAATGCATTTAACATGGATCATGCATAAATTGACACATTTACTTAACAGCAAAGAGACATCATGTCTTGTAATTATGATGTACTGCAATGCTCCAACGATACTCCGATAGAGTTTCGATTGATCAAACATTGGTCTTCCATGCTAGGAAAGTTGAAGAACACTTACCATGGGTGTGAAGATGGGATTTTCTCCTTCCATAAAATCTCTAGTCATTAAATCCCTAATAGATTTTGATTGACAAAATAATAGACAATGTGGGGCAATGCAAACTTAAATCCCCAAGAAGTAATGTAGAGGTCCTAAGTGTTTGAGAGAAAAATCCTTAAAATGTTTAGAGATGATAGATGAAATAAAAAGGAAGAGCTACTTATAATAATAAGATCATCCATACACACTAAAGAAATACAAGGTGATTATCTGCCATATGAATAAATAAAGAAGAGTCTGACTTGGAATTAACAAAACCAACTTCAAATCGCTTCACCAAGCCGATCAAATCATGCTTGAGGGGCTTATTTAAGGCCATAAAGTGCATTATGACATTGACATACATGATTTGGATATCTATAATCAACAAAACCTCTAGGTTGGGTTATGTAAACCTCTTTATATAGCTTACTATGTAGAAAAGCAATTTTAACATCAAGTTGACGGATAGACCAGCCTTTTGATATAGCCATAACAAGAACTACCCTTATAGTAGTAGGCTTAACAGTAGGGCTAAAAGTTCCATGAAAATTAATCCCAGCTTCTTGACTTAACCCTTTTACTACGAGTCTAGCCTTACATCGTTCAGTGGTGCCATATAGATTTAACTTCAATTTGAAGATCCATTTACAACCCACTATGTTCTTTGCTAGTGCGGAAGGGACAAAGGACCAAGTACCATTTTAGAGGATAGCATTGTATTTTGCTTGCATAGCTTGTCTCCAATTGCTATCCTTGTTTGCTTGGGTAAAGTAAGTTGGCTTAATAGGAAGAGAATATGGAAGAAGAGGATACTTGGTCGCTGAATTACCCTGAAGCAAAGCAATTTGGGTTTGTAAATAGGTGATCATGTGGTGTGTATGATTAGATCTTTTTGTAGGCTGTTTAAATGGAGCTTGCACTGTTGTAGGGGAAAAAATTAGATCAAAATATAGACCCAGAGAAGGAATAGAATCTTGTGGTTTAGGAGGAGAATATATGCATGCGTGAGGTGAATGTTGAGTTAAACTAGGTATTTGCTGGACACTAGATGGACTACATGACTTACTAGGAGGAAAAGAGTGGCACAGTGCAATTACTGTTAATAGGGACACAATAGAAGAAGATGAAAATATATGGTGCATTGACTCATTTACAATAAAGGAGTAAGGAAATAAAGATTCATCAGAGACAACATGTACTTCTAAATAAAGATTGAAAATCACATTCTGGATATTTTGGAATCCTGAAATATCGATATGGGGTTGTCTTGGCAAAATGTTGATCGAAGTCAACTCTTAACTTCTAAATTTCCAACAGTCCAAAAATGAACCAACAGTCCAACTAACTTAAAAATCACCTACATGACCTAATGGAACTGTTAGAATTCTATTCTTAGCTCATCTTCTACAAATGTTGCTATGGTCAAACTTTTCAACCTCCAAAAATGAAACTCTTCCAAAATTCATCCAACCATCTCAAAAAATCATGTCACTCATTCCATAGACAGAAGTACCATATTAAAGTTGAGAAAAGGGACAGTGAAAGGATTTAATCCTTAAATATGTTGAATTATTTATTGTATTTAGAGGATTCGAACCTTTATACATACAAGTAAAGCTACTACAATAAAGAGTCCAAGTAGGACTCTAGTATGTGAGTTTAAGCTAATCCTATATCCACTAGATAAGGGATTACAACTAAAGAGACTATATTTTTAAATTTTAAACTCACAGCAGGATCATTATCTCTTAAGCAATTTCTTTATCCTTACTGGCCCTCGCAAGTGCTGCGGTGGTACAGCCACAACAAACTTGTCCCTGAGAAATTGAAATTGATAGGTAGCAAGAAGTTTAGTCATGATAGCAGTCAGTTGATCCACAAAACTTATGTAGCAGACTTCTATGTCTCTTGAAGCTACCTTATTTCTCAAAAAGTGAAAATCAAGTTCAATATCTTTAGTTCAAGCATGGAACATAGTGTTTACAATGAGGTATATGGATGATAAATTATCACACCATAGTTTTGGAGCAGCTGGAAGAAAAATTTGGAGTTATTTAAGTAGATTTTGTAGCCAAGTTATTTCAATAGTGGTTGTGGTAAGGCCTTGGTACGACTCCATTCTAGAGTGAGCAACTACAGTTACCTTTTGGAGCTTCATGAGACAAGGTTGGGACCCAAACATATACAAAATCCATGGGTGGAACATCAATCATTTGGAAAATCGGCATAATCAACATCCAAGAAACCAGTAAGTGAGAAGGAAGTGGATGGATATAAGAGTAAACCAAGATCAATTGTACCTTTTAGATATCTAAGTAGCCTCTTCATGGATGTACAATGCATTTAACATGAATCATGCATAAATTGACAAATTTACTTAATAGCGAAGAGACATCATGTCTTGTAATTATGATGTGCTGGAATGCTCCAACGATACTCTGATAGAGTTTCGATTGATCAAACATTGGTCTTCCATGCTAGGAAAGTTGAAGAACACTTACCATGGGTGTCAAGATGGGATTTTCTCCTTCCATAAAATCTCTAGTCATTAAATCCCTAATATATTTTGATTGACAAAATAATAGACAATGTGGGGCAATGCAAACTTAAATCCCCATGAAGTAATGTAGAGGTCCTAAGTCTTTGAGAGAAAAATCCTTAAAAAGTTAGAGATGATAGATGAAATAAAAAAGGAAGAGCTACTTCTAATAATAAGATCATCCACACACACTAAAAAAATGCAAGGTGATTATCTTCCATATGAATAAATAAAGAAGAGTTTGACTTGGAATTAACAAAACCAACTTCAAATCGCTTCACCAAGCCGATCAAACCATGCTTGAGGGGCTTATTTAAGGCCATAAAGTGCATTATGACGTTGACATACATGATTTGGATATCTATAATCAACAAAACCTCTAGGTTGGGTTATGTAAACCTCTTTATATAGCTTACTATGTAGAAAAGCAATTTTAACATCAAGTTGACGGATAGACCAGCCTTTTGATATAGCCATAGCAAGAACTACCCTTATAGTAGTAGGCTTAACAGTAGGGCTAAAAGTTCCATGAAAATTAATCCCAGCTTCTTGACTTAACCCTTTTACTACAAGTCTAGCCTTACATCGTTCAATGGTGCCATATAGATTTAACTTCAATTTGAAGATCCATTTACAACCCACTATGTTCTTTGCTAGTGCGGAAGGGACAAAGGACCAAGTACCATTTTAGAGGATAGCATTGTATTCTGCTTGCATAGCTTGTCTCCAATTCCTATCCTTGTTTGCTTGGGTAAAGTAAGTTGACTTAATAGGAAGAGAATATGGAAGAAGAGGATACTTGGTCGCTGAATTACCCTGAAGCAAAGTAATTTGGGTTTGTGAATAGGTGATCATGTGGTGTGTATGATTAGATCTTTTTGTAGGCTATTTAAATGGAGCTTGCACTGTTGTAGGGGGAAAAAAAGATCAAAATATAGACCCAGAGAAGGAATAGAATCTGGTGGTTTAGGAGGAGAATATATGCATGCGTGAGGTGAATGTTGAGTTAAACTAGGTATTTGCTGGACACTAGATGGACTACATGACTTACTAGGAGGAAAAGAGTGGCATAGTTCAATTACTGTTAATAGGGACACAATAGAAGAAGATGAAAAAATATGGTGCATTGACTCATTTACCAAAAAGGAGTAAGGAAATAAAGATTCATCAAAGACAACATGTCTTGAGATGATACACAACCACTAGGCATATCGAGGCACTTATAACCCTTGTGTTGATTATTATAGCCTAAGAAAATACATTGAGAATATCTAAAGACTAATTTATGAAAGTTGTAAGGTCTAAGATAAGGATAACAAGCACTATCAAATACCTTCAAGAATTTATAATTCGAAACTTTGTTGAACAATTTCTCATAAGGAGATATATTGTTTGAAACTGTAGTTGGTAAAGGATTAATCAAGTAAATAGATGTTAAGAAGGCTTTGTCCCAAAAATGTAAAGGAAGAGAAACATGAGCTACCAATTAGAGATCGGTCTTAATAATATAATGATATTTTCATTTCGCAGTCCCATTTTGTTTATGAGTATGAGGAGAAGAAAAGTGATGAACAATTCCATTTTGAGCAAAGTATTGGGAAAACTTGAAATGTTCCCCACCTCAATCAGATTGCAATATTTTGATTTTGTGTTACAAACGATTCTCAACTTAAGATTTAAATTCTAGGAATACATTGAACACATCACTTCTTGTTGCTATAAGGAAGATCCATGTTACTTGCTAAAATCATCAATGAAAGAAACATAATATTGAAATTTATTATTAGCAAAATAAGGAGATGGTCCCCATACATAAGAATGAATCAATTCTAAAGGATGGAAAAAGACAGACATAAAATTAAGAAATGACAATTTATGACTTTTGCCATATTGATAAGAGGGACAAACACTAGAAAGAAAATTCCTACTAACTATTAAGTCAAGTTATTTTACTACTCTACTAACATTATTTATTAATGCATGACCTACTCGACTATGCCAAAGATCAATATCAGACTTAGAGTTAAGTAATGCTTAAGGGGATGACGTAGGTTGACTAAGAAAAGATGTAGTTAAATGTCGCTTGTAAAGGCCTTGACAAGGATCCCATCCACTAGAACTTCCTGTGTTGCCCGATCCTTCACAAGACAAATATGAGGGTGAAATTAAAAAACATATTAATATCTGAAGTGAACTGAGCAACACTTAGTAAGCTCTTTGTAATATCTGAAACATGGAGGATATTACACAATTGTAAGGGGGAGACAAAGGGTGTAAGAACTAGAATTACCAATATTTTTTCTATTCAAACCTATACCATTACTGACATGAATTTGTTCATTACCTTTGTAGTCTCCTATGATGTTCATATTATTATTCTAATCATTAGGGAGATGGTTTGTCACCCTAGAGTTCAGATACCAAGATAGATCATTGATAGTAGAAGGTTGAGCCACCATTGTAGCTATTTATTGCTTAACATTAGATTGATATGCATGATCAAACTTATGATAACATGTTATGGACTTTAGTCCAAACTTATTACAAACTTGGCATTGAGAAATATTAGAAGAAGGTTGTGAGGGATTTTGTTTGTTATTTCTTGAACCTGGCCTCTGTCATAACCATATTTACCACCATAGGATTGACTTGATGCCTAATTTATTTTGAAATTTTTTTTCATACTTGTCAGAGTTCTTGAACATGAGATTAGCCTAGCCTAAACCTTGTTCAATAATAGTAGCCTGCTAAAGTTGGTATTCGTGGCTTAATAATAATCCTTGAAGATCAGCAAGTGAAATAGGGTCAGTCCTTGAAGTAACGGACACCACTAAAGCATCATATTCTAGTCCTACACCCCAAGAACATACAAGATGAGATCTTCATCTGATACCTGTTGTGTAGTATTGCCAAATTATTAGCAAACATTTCATATTTTACAAATATTCAACCATGAACAATGTGCCTTTCTTCGTGGTTTGCAACTGTAGCCTAAGTTGCATATGTGTAACTCATGATTGCAAAACAAATATGACTTCCAATATTATCCAGACTTTCCTGGGCGTAGAGAATCCCAGGAGCTATGCAATGTAATGACCCAAATCACATTATGTTAAAAACCATTTTGGAAAAATATTGTGACTAAGAAATCCTTGTTTCGGACTGTGTAAAAATTATTTCATGGGGAAAAGCCATGGCTCAAAACTAATTGGGTTGAAAATTTGGAAATTGGACCAGGCCTACTGACCTACCACTGCAACGACACTTTTACCACTACAACAACACTTTTATCACTGCAGTGGCAGTTGGGAAGTAGATAGGCCGAGGGTTAATTAAAACCCTCATTCAACTAAATCCCCCTTATGTCTTCCTCCTTCTTCAAAAACAGCCCAAATAAATCTATCACCTAGAACAATGAGAATTTAGAGGTCATGCTTCATGAGGGAAATTTTGAGGCATTTTCTATGAAATTCCATTGTTAGAAGCCGAAAAACGTGTGCGGGACAACTCTCTGCTCTCTGTAGTAGTGGAATTCTTCTATAAGGTAGGTTATGCTTTAATTATAGTAGACTTGGGATAAATGCACGTAATAATGATGGTAATATTGGGAGATTTAATTCCTTAGGTCTTTAAGCACAGAGTTTTGATAGATGAAATAATAATAACTTGACTAGGCTACGACTATATGATGTTAGGCATAACGTCTTCAAGGATTTTCCATACAATCGACTCTTTTTCTTGAATTTTACTCTTAGAAACTCCTATGTTCAAAGCAAGATGTTGTCTTCCCACTGTATTGATTTGGTTGCTTCTAAATGGTCCAAGAGTATGAGTTTGCATGAGTTAAAGTATTACTCATGAATGTAAACATATCTAGTGGGCTAGAAGAAGGGTAAGGATGACATATGAATGAAATGTGCGTGAGTTGGGGACATAATATGTTGTTAGTGGGTTCATAAAAGTTTGGTAGAGCCTAATTTGGGGATAGAGAGAAGTGGGTAATAAGGTCCTAAGTGTAGTGATAGGTTAGACTGGTTGGAAGAGTTGTAGAGGTTTGCATACATGGTTGTGTTTAGTTATAAATAGAGTTGTGAACATAGTCAAGGTAGAAGAGAGGGGAAGTGAGAAATGGACTTAGTATCTAGGATGGAGATAGTTAGTTAATGTAGGGTAATTATTGTAATTGGGTTTGGGGTGGCCAGCAAAGGTATGAGTGTTGACCTGGGAATATAAGCATACATCGGTGAATGCGAGTTGTTGGGTGTCACCTGGGATGGTACTCTATGTATTCTCATATATACTTATCGATATGTTCATGAATATAAACGTATAAGATAGGTGCATGAATAACCTTCTAAATTATGGGGCTGTTAATTGTAGCAAAGACTTGCTTGACTTTGTGTTTATATGTGAATCGGGTGTTTATAATTGTTTTTGGGTAATACTTGTGATTATTGATTGCATTTTGCATTTGCATAGATATTGATGATAATATTAAGATGATATGGAGATGATGTTGTGATGATATTGATGATGATATTGAAATAATGTTGAGATGATGTTGCGAATGATGTTGAGCTGATATTGTCATGATATTGATATTGAGATGATATGATATTGATATTGAGATGATGTGATATTGATGATGAGATGATGGGGAGATGGTAATGATATGATGTGTACAATTTTCATGCATGCATTCATCATATTCATTTGAGTGTGTATATTTACATGTCATGGTGAATCTTGTTGAAAAGTCTGCTTAAGTGTAAGTGATGTATTGCATATCTATAAACTTTTTGGAGTAAAAGATGATGCCAGTAATTTGTTGTGTTTCAAGTCATATAGGTTTGAGGGATATTTGGACAACTTGGTCTAACCCTTATAACATGCTAGAGTAGTGGGGATCGTAGTATTATCCGTAATGTTTAGAGGTGGAGTAGAGGGTCATGTTAGTGTCGGGTTTGAACCATAAGATTGATCATGAGGGGAATAAAACAAGACTTAGGAAACCTAAGAAAGGGTTGTATTGTCAAACGAAAAAGATACATAAAAATTTTAAATGATAAGTAGGTCACAGAGATGCTAAAAGCAACATGCCAAAGATTAGATGGAAGGGTTTAGTTTCTGGAACTTTATTTAATATCATGATTTCTTCCCTATTTTTTGTTGTTGTTATTTGCTTCTAATTCTTGTTGGTCGATGATACCTACTAGTACGTGTGGTTGAACTGATACTACACTAACTATACTTTCAATTGGGGGTATAGCCATGTTACAGCTCAGTTGGGGTTTCTATAGGTATGACGATGGTTACTTTGTAATAACTCCTGTCCTTGTATGCTCACATGGATATTGTGTCTTGGATACTCTTCTTCATTTCTTATTGCTCTTGTACTGATTTAGATTAGGTTCTGGGAAATCAATGTTAATTCTTTTCCACATTATTTTATCTATTACATGTACTAAACAAGAGTTTTATTTATGATTAAGAGATTTTCCTTCTTTTAAAAATTGTTTATTTGACTTCTGCACTTAATTGAATGGTTGGGTAGTAAAGGTTCTCCTATCTAGGATTGAGTTGGGTAGGTTCTCGCATGATCCATGGAGTAGGTCGTGACATGAAAGCACATGTTAAGTTAATGACAACAAGAACCAAATGAGCAATACTTGATCTTGTTTCTTCCAAACAACATACGCTAAATTTATTTCAATTTCAAGAATACTTGGGTCAGCAATGCAGGCAAAATTTGAGACTTCCACAGGACAAAGTTATTCCTGCCAAGTTTGACCATGTTGGCATGGTATACATTGATCGAAAATGGGGCAGTATTTCTAGTAGGCAGAGGCAAATTTAGGATTTACGGAATAGGGGTGCACCACTAAAAAAAAAGGAAAAATGTGTTATATAGGAATTGAACTCAACTCCCCTAGGTAAACAACTCAACGTTCAATCAAGTGCACCATTTAACCTTCTTGTAGCATGGATGCTAATAAATAATAATATATCAATTTAAAAAATATATATACATAAAATAACTAATTTTATGAAAAGATCATGGGTTCATGTGATCTATCTTTTCCACCTAAATTCGCCACTACCAGTAGGCATTTGTGTAGAAAATCTTGAGCGATAAGTCATAAAAAATTAACGTGAGTCTTGGCTTGGCTACGATACCATGAAGGTATTTAATCCTTGAATATACTAAATTATTATTGATTACATTTAGATGATTAGAACCTCCATATATATATATATATACAAGTAAAGCTATTGCAATAAAGAGTCCAAGTAGGACTCTATTACATGAGTTTAAGCTAATCATATATCCTCTAGATAAGGGATTACAATTGTAAAGACTATATATTTGAATTTTAAACTTGCAGCAGAATCATTATGTCTTAGGTAATTTCTTTATCCTTAGAGATAAAATAGGAAAATATGTAAAAATCTCAAAACTACTCTGAGGGTTGTTACAAAGATATTTAAAAATCTTATGAGGTTATTTAAAAAATTATACAAATTAAATAATTCGGGATACACGTGCAAAACAAGTTTCAAAGAACTAATAACTAAGATATTTAATTTGATAAAAGTATATTGATCTTTTCTCCAAAATTAATTATTCTTTATCTTCCTTGTTTCAAGTTCCTCACTTATTTTTTAGAAGAAACTATATATACTAGCTTAATTAAAAGGAGGTCAAGGAGTAAAAGGAGCAGGTTTAAATTTTACCTATTTACTATATAAGTATCCTTATTAGCAAATCGTCATGTAATCACTCTTTAGTTTTGGTGAAGTTTCAGAGGTGGAGCGGATGTGATCCATATGTTAAAATTGTATAAATTATTTAGATTAATTTACCCACTTTTTACTATGGTGTAGAATTAACTTCTAGTATACATCGATCAAGGTTTATATTATAGCTCCGTTACAATCAGGAAAAAAATACGAAATGATTTACTTATGACAAGGATATATAATGACCACAGAGTATAAAGAGAAACATAACTAAGATTGTTGGTATAATATAAGAATATATTGACCTTTTTCTTGAAAATAAATTGTTCTTTTTCTTCTTTCTTTCAAGTTTCTTACTTAATTTCCACTTGAATTTTGGCATAATAGTGGTAGTAATAAATTATAAGTTTTCCATTATCAAATAAATGGAAAAGAAAAAAAATAACAGAATGGAAAAATACGTTTATTGCATCGAGTATATTTTAGGCTGAATCCATCAACAAATACCTCAAATTGACACCATTTCCTACCAAAACACCTAAATTAAGACTCATATCATTTAAATATTTCTAGTAGGATCCACCTATATCATTTTGACACTTTTCACACACTTTACAAGTTATGTATTTTTTCACACGAAAGAAGTGTGCGAAGAATCTAAAAATATAATTTTTATTTCCTTCTTCTTCTTTCTTCTTTTTCTCTTTCTTCTCTGCTTAATATTCTACCATTAATAATCCTTCCACCATTTTTATTTTGTTCACTGAAAAAAAATGAAGATCGCCATCATTATCTAAGAACATGTAATATTTTTTTAGATAAAATCAGAATCAAAAAATACATTTTAAGTTTTTTTAAAATGAATTTATGCTAAAAAAATTTTCAGCCTCATCTTCTTCTCCAGTGATCCTCCCCCTTCTCTTGGTTTTCATCTATGGCGATCATCCTTCTACTTTTACTTCTTTTTTTCACTGCCACCCACCCCCTGTTCGTAGTAATAATGTGAACATATCTGATTATTTTAAAAAGAAATTCAAAAAAAAATTCAGCAAAAACTATTCATTTTATGATGAAAAGTAAAGGAGTTTATTTAGAAGGGGAAGGAGGGGCTAGGTAGCTGGGGTTGGGGATTAAAAAATATTTTTTTATTTTTGTTGAAAATATTTTTTTTCATAATTTATTTAAACTATTGTTTTGACCCAAATGTCACGTGTCTTCATTTGATTCTCCACTTTGATATGTCATCGACGAGTTTGTTACACACTCTTTACATATTTGGTTGAGTCAGTAAAAAATATCGCAATGACACAATCATATGCTACTATGAGTGTTTAAATGATTCAAGTCTAGTAGTGGTGTATAAATGAAAAATGCTACCAACTTTAGATGTCTCTTGATGTGGTCAAATCTAAATTCTACTATTGCCAGATTTGGATGGAGTAAATTATGTTATTAACAATCGGAGAGCATTAAAATAAGTTGGTAAAACATATACATATGTACCTTGTTTATAACAAAAGATATATTCCATAAATAATTGTGACACATATAAATGATATTTGTTAATCATTCGATCAATGGAAGAAAGTTGATACTCTCTCTATTTAATAATAAATTGCGTTTTTAGCTTGAGCATATATGTTAAAAAAATTATTCACTTCTAGAAAGAATTATTTTTACTAACTTAACTCTAATCAAATTCCTTGAAAAAGAAGTAGTTCTTCAATGTTTTATTGATTATGTAAAATTTTATTTATTTAAATAAAGGTAAAATTGAAGGAAAAATCAATTTGATTTTAAATTTATATGTTACCATCAAGATAGAGCTAAAAAAACCTATAACACCGTTTAGATTAGGATTATAATTGAATTCACGTATTATATAAAGTTTTATTTTTTATTTCTCAAAATAAGTTTAAAAATCTTATGAGATTATTCAAAATCTTATACTAATTAAATAATTTAGGTAACACGTTGTAATACCCCAAAAGTTCCTAAGAATTTATTTCTGACTGAGTACAGAAAACCAGTCAGGTTCCTAGAAAATTCTTCACAGAACAACTCAGACAACGAGTCATTGTCAGAGCTAATGACTCATTCGGTGAGCCATCCAGAGTGTTATCCAAAAAGTCCTGAAGATTGGAATTCCTTCTAGTAGAAACGAGTGGAGGCCACAAGTCGTGGTATCCACCTATGAGTTGTCATGTGACTCGTATGGTGCCTATCCAGTCCAACAATCATTTAAAAATAGTTTATTCATAAATTCCATGACATGTCAAGTACCAAGAACCATTACATAAGCATGACATGAGTATTATATGATATTTAAGATCATAAGGAGTCCCTAACCCAAAAATGAGTTGAAAACTCCTTTTTCGGCTAAGTTCTAGTGTAAGATTCTTCTTGGGCCATCTTCAAACAACCATTGCTCCTAGTATATAAAGAGTTAGGTGTAATAATAACCACCAAATTAAAGGTATTTGTATTATATTTCCAACTCCACCAACCATTAGTGAATCCGATATTGGAGTAAAACTTTATGGCCATTTTACTGAAGCACTGTCAAAGCTGTCAGTGGTGACGACTTAGACCCTACGAGTTGTCGGGTAACCTTACGGGTCGTTGGGTGACCTTATGAGTTGTAGGGTAACTCATTGGGATGGAAAAGAGAAGTGGAAATTGAGTCCTAGGCGATGGATCAGGCAACGACTCATTGCCAGACCCTACGGGTCATCACGTGAGTCATTGGGACTGATACCAGCAACTTTTAGACAATTTTAAAAGGGTTATTTGGTATTTTTCTACTATTTTAACACCAAAACTACATTGTTTAAGCTATCCTAAGGCTGAATATTATGCCTAAAATGCCCCAGTGACTTATTGTCCCTACCTAACTACATGGTAGTGGTCTAGGGAGCACAATTTCTAGAGCACATGAGAATGTTGAGCAATGATTTCAGCAAGAGCAGCCAGTTTGGTCCATATCTGGTGTGGGCGTTAGGGCATTGAGAGGACCTTTCCCTAGTATGAGAGGCCTGGGAAGGATGCACCTCTAGTGTACCAGTTATCGTGCCCATGGTAAACGCTGGGTAGCCAAGTACGGAGCGGATAACTGTTGAAAGCATCTAAGTAGTAAGCTCACCCCAAGATGGGTGCTCTCCTATTCTGACTTCCCCAGAGCTTCTGGTAGAATAGCCGAGAAAACTAAGTAGAGCATGCGTGAAGTAGTCAAATGCTTCTTCTATTCTTTTCCCTAGTGCAGCTGGGCCATCGTGGACTTGAACTAGAGACCTCGCCCATGAAGTAAATCATCGCATCATTCATTCCTTTAAACAACAAGCAACACTTAGCCAAAAACAGAGAAAAGAGGTAATTTGCTTCTCCAGGGTAAAAATTAAGGTTCTTCAACTTCAGGCTTCAAATTCAAAGATTTTGGCAAGGTTTCCACTCTCGAGTATGTAGGATTTCATTATTGGACATGTTTTCACAAATTGAGTCCATAAGTGAACCCAAATCCTTCAGTAATTTCATTCCTCAAGTTAGTGTTTTGTCACGATCAAAACCCCGGATAGTTCGGGCACCTATCTAACACCTACTCTAGATAGGAGAACCCTTACCAATCAACTATTCATTTAATTCGGAAGTTAAAACCATTCATTTTTAATGGTATAATTCAGCCATCTAATTAAAATAATCCTTCATTCAACTAGTTAGTCCAGTTCACATCATAACTATCAGTCTAGTTCAATATAATTGATACGTAAAAGTAATGTTACCTACCTGCCATTTAATGTTTTCATATATCTTTATCCTTTGAAAATCCTCACTAACTTACATTCCTTAACATTTTCCTCACCCCTTACTCTGATATTTGTAATTCCTAGCCCACTCTAGACCATCTTATCGACTTCAAAAAATTAGGACTTGAGGCCACCCACTATTTGACCAAACCTTCTAAAAATTCTACTAACGCAATGCACTATGGGGTTTACAACCATTCCAACACTTATGACATTGACAAATTCCCTACAGGGAGGGACGCTACTATATATCCCGCCTATAAAAAAAATACATTAGGGAAAAATATTATACATAACACAAAACATAACCGGTATTCACGCTTCACTACCATGCACTACCACCATTATCAAAGGACCCGAACCACTCAAGGAACCAATAGTACATAAAAGTATAATCGGATATACAATGCACATGAAAGAATGTATGTATGCAAGATGTGCACATCATCTCTTCCTCTCCTCAATCTCATCAAAATCATTTTTTGAATCATGAACATCATGATCAATATCAATATCACCAACATCATGAACATCATGATTTGTATAACATCATCATCATCAGCACTACCAACCCATCCTCATCAATATGTATGGATATTCACATGCAATAAACAATCACACAAAGTGACCGAAGCCGATTATAATTCCTTGTTTCACATACAGGCACAAGACCTTAATTTATTACCATACATATACTTAGGCACATATATCTACGTAATTACATACACCCATTCCTTCTATGAGACTCCAATATTTCTATCGAGATGCCATTACTAACTCATTCTATCTACTGACATCGCTCTCAAATTCTTTACTAAATACTCTATTGGAATTCCCATGCTTATTACTACATTTATCCTGCTTACTCCATGACTCTTAACGACTTACCTACTCTGCCACTTACCCTACTAAGTTGTCCCCTAACTATCTTATCCCTTTTATTACTCTCATTAGTCGATTAAACTCTCTTAGGTTACTATTAACCCAGATTCTACCTTCATGTTTTGTTAACCCTTTTCAATTTAAGGCGTAACTATCTAATTCACTAAGGGCACCCTCTCACACCCTAGATTGCTACTTACTCCCCCTTTTTACCGTACTCAACTCACCCCACACCTTGAAACCACAACATTCAATCAGTTGTCTAGATTCTCATAAAATTCAAGCCACTCCATTCCACGAATATCATATCAATGTGGTACAACATCAATAAGCCATATTATTAAGGCCTAACCAGGTTTTTATCATTTTCGCCCTTCCAAACACCATGCCCAATGGCCTAATGCATGAGCTCTCCCGATATTAATATCAAAGTTATATGAATCTAAACCAAGTCCAATTGCTATAATAAAAACCATAACCTACCTTATAGACAAAACATGCTGCTATTGAGAGGAAAGAGTTGTCCTGTATGTACCAAGCATCTTCCCATATCGGATTTTCATCGGGTGTGCCTCAAAATCGCTATCATGAAGTTTGTCCTTTGGAATCTCATAACTATGGAGGTGGTATTTATTCTGGGTATTTTTGAAGGGAATGAATGGTTGGGGAGGGTTAATACAAAAAAGGTTTTTTTAAAATATCCTGGGCCGGTTACTGTCGAGTTCTGCTGTAGCAGTCATTTTACCACTACAACGGTTAACCTACTACTATAGTGTTAGGATTCAGACTAGCCCAGTTCCCTTTTGGACCTTTTAGGCATAGTTCCCTTTTGGACTTTTTGGCCCAATCACTTTAGGCCTCATTTTTCCCCACGAAATAATTTCTCCAAGTCTATTAAGAGTATTTTAGTCATCGTAATTTTTTCTAAGGCGATTTCACACGTAACGACGTTTTGGGTCGTTATATTAGATACCAATTTACTCACCATTTATCCCCGAATGGCCACAGGTAAAGATTACAAGTCCCTGGCATGACTACATATGTGAATTTAGCCTATGATACTTCAAAAGGAAAACTACCTTAATTTTTCACTAATTCATAGGCTTACCTTTATTTTTAATTAATAACAAAGCCACGTACTGACTATCCTGACACTTTAGCAGCCTTTGCACCGATTTACTTCTTATTTTCCCGACTCATGAGAACTATGGGAGGAAGTTACAGAAATGTTCCCGTGCAAATTATTTCAAAATATTTGGAGGTAGCACAATACTCTAACACATGAAAAGTCGGGATGAAAATAGACACCCGAAGGTTTCGCTGCTGCTATGGTTGATTACCGCTGCAGTGGTAAATCTATCGTAGTAGTGGTTTGCAGCAGTTCACATAGGGGGAAATATTTCATTTCCCCCATTTTTACTTCTTACTCCAAACTCTCTCAATTCTCTCTGTGCAATCTCCTTTCGGCTTCAATTTTAAGGTAATTCTTTCCTACCTACTACTTTATTAACATAATTATCGTTGTAGAATTGTAGAAAATTTGTTATAATAGAAGATTTTATTTGGTTGTTTCGTGTAACTTTTGGGATTTGAATTTTGATGGTGTTCTTGGATGAAATGATAAGCATGTTAGGTTCTCTTATGTCTACAATGCTTCTACTATATTCTGGGTGTAAGATTGATGTAGTTCATGGTGGATTTCAGTTGTGGGAGGGATAGAAGGTGAAGGGTCATCTTCCCCAATGAATTTGGGTGATTTTTGAGGGTGAAATCAAGTGTTATACACTCCCATTTTAGTGTAAAAAGGTTCCTTTTCCTACAAACTTCCTTAAGACTGATCTACCCTTAATTCTTGAAAATATGGGGGAAAAAATGGAAAACGACCATAGAAGGAGAGGTTGGCGGTTTAGAGATGATGGACCGCTACAACAGTAACATTTCCCCTGCAGCGGTATCACTGCAGTGGTAATTTACCACCACATCGGTACCACTGTAGTAGTTAACTAACCGCTGCGGCGGTACCTGGCAGTAGCCTGCCCAAATTTTTATTTTCTTGCAATTTCCAATTTTTTCCCTCCCATAGCCCTTGATATAGTTTATAACCTTGTAATTATGATGTTTGCAGGATTATCATGGCCCAAGAACAATGCTACTATAGATTTCCTGACGACGAATACTGTGACCATTATGAGGAATGTCTGCACACTAGAGGTTTTCTCTGTGAGTAGGGTATAATGATGAGGGATATGAAGGAGGAGTTGCTAGAGTTCCATGACCAGCTGAAGGTCTTTGGGTGGGAGATGCTGGCTGAGCCTGTACCCCAGTACAACATGGAGATTGTTCAGGAGTTTTATGCCATGATCCAGATGGTGGAGTGGTCGGTACCCCTCTCTACCATTCAAATTTGAGGGAAGAAAGGTTTGGTAGATATTACTACCATCAATGATGCCTTGGGGCTTCCCAATCCCTCGAATGCCACTTTTGAAAATAAGGTGAGGGAATCAGTTTTGAAGTGCGCGGCTTGGGTTTTGGCACCAAAGGGTCAAGCTAAGGAGGTGAAATGGTCTAGTGTAAAGGGAACTAAGAGCACCTATTTCTCACCCGAGGCCAGGGTGTGGTTACAGTTGGTGTCTCAGAGGATTCATCCTCTGGGAAATATTATAGATGTGGTCTTTCATCAGGCTATGATGGTGGCGTGCACTCTTGTGAGGATTGAGTTAAATGTGGGGGCACAAATTGTGGACGAGTGGTGGCATTTCTATGCTCGGGAGACGTAGGTGAGGTATCTCTTCTTGTATTACTTGATCACCAAGTTTTACGGGTGGGTGGACATACCCAAAAAGGATCATGACACTATGGACGAATATGATGTGGCATATAACCCATTAAGGAGTAGGAGCATGTGAGGAGGGAGCAAGAAAAAAAGGAAGATAGGAGAGTAGCTGGGCCGGCGGGGTTGAGGAGTCTGGCACCCCTTCTACTCTGGCTCCCGTATCTCTCAGTGGTTGGGAGGCTGACCTCATTTCTGTGTGGGCTACCTAGAGAGGACCCAGCTGCCCCCTCCTGCATTGGTTCTTTAGAGCTCGACTACCCTTGTAGACCCAGTATGTGCCTATACTGAGTTCCGGGGTGAGCTAAATACGGAGAAGAAGAAGCACCGCTCTCTGGATAGTATGTTAGTGAGGATGTGGAAGGTTGTGCAGGTGATGTTCAAGTGTGGCTCCTCTACTAAGAAGACCCCAAAGCTGACAAGGAGGGATACCGAGGAATTCACCTTCCTTAGCAAAATGATAGAGTAGGATTCGGATGCCTCGAGCCTCGGAGATGACGCCACCAGCTAGATCCCCCCTTTTTAATTTATGGATTTGGATTTGGGTTGCCCCCATTTTGGGCATGTAACAAACTATTAATCTTTTTATTTTTCTTATTTTTAAGACATTTATCATCCCCACACTTTTAATAATCATTTTAGCTTATATTGCGTGTCAGAATAGATTTTTACCTTTGATTAACTTGAATACAGGGTTGCTTTGCAACATTTGTAAAATGAAAAAATAGGGGAGAAGCTGGCAGGTTACTGCCTAGAGCCGCTGCAGTAGTAACCTTTAGTGGTTTTGCTTTTCCCTTTTTGCTAACAATCCCTAGGTGTTTTCTCACACTATGCCACTCCTTGAACACTATTGCAGTTTCTAACTCTCACGTCCCATAGTTTTTAAGGTCTAGCGCGATTATACCCCGACCTAAACTATGGTAAATACAACTAATTCTTCAACTTGATTAACTTTAGCACATTTTTACCTTCTTTTCCTCTCAAGCACCACATACCACATGATATTCCTCTCAAAATCATCAGGATTCAGATAGAAATTAAGGAATACTTCAAATCACGGAGAGATAAGGTGTGCCTCAATTTGCGGAAATAATGATACACCTCGACATCACACCTGGTCTCACGATACCTGGGTCCCTTGGCCATACATTGTTCAAATCATATATCACCTAAGAGTTTTAACCATCGCACAATAAGTCATCGTATGCTACACTTAGCACAATCCATAATTAAATTTTTTGTGCTTAAGAATTTCGACAATCCAACAACCAGGTAACAGCAGCGCCAAACAATAACCATCAATATGAGTAATACACAACACATTCTATCACAACATAACAAATCATTTAGAGAATTAGTATTTTCATACAAAATCATGCGAATCACGCCACATAACCATTCAACTCCTACATTTCTTATGGGCATCTACTGGTTGGAATACCCTGTTCCAATGTTTCAACATTTGGTGAGATACCAATTGGGACAAAATAGTCCCAATTATGATGGTTGAGGTACCAATTGGAATCTACCAGATACCAATTGGACTCAACTTAGGGAGACAACACTGAGATAGAACGACATGAGAGAAGAAAGTGAAATAGATTCCTAGATATCTGGTAGCCTCCTATATATTTGATATGGACATCAACACACCAATTCACAGGACTCTACTCAACATTTACTCTTGTACTAGGAGATTGGTAACCTAGGCTTAAATACTATCTTGTCACGACCCAAACCTTAGATCGTACGGGTACCTACCTAAAACCCACCCCAGATAGGAGGACCCTTACTAATCAACCATTAGTTTAATGTGGAAGTTTAAACCATTCATTTTCAATGGTATAATTCATTCATCTAATTAAAATAATCCTTTATTCAACCCGTTAGTCTAGCTCACATCATAAATATAAGTCTAGTTTAATACAATTGTTACGTAAAAGTAATGTGGAAGATAATCAACAGTGAATCCCTCAAAACTACACTAAACCTGTACAAGAGCACTAGACAAGGAACATGAAGGTCCATGACACAAAATCCATAGATAATAGAGATGGAAGGAGCTGCTATAGAGTGATCACTATCGCTGCTATAGAAACCCCAACAGACCTACACCATGGCAATATACCTGGTGGGAGATATAGTAAGTGTAGAATCAGTACAACCACACATACTGGTAGGCATCATCGATCGAACAGGGTTAAAAACAAATAACATTAATAGAAAATAAGAAGAAATCATAGTATCAAATAAGGTTCCAGTTTCTAATCTTTATTTTATGAAATCATTAGTACCACAATTTTAGCATCTCTGATATTTTTGTATATCTTTATCCTTTGACAATCCACTCTAACTTACATTCCTTAACATTTTTCTCACCCCTTACTTTGATTTCTGCAATTCCTAGCCCACACTAGACCGACTTACCGACTTCACAGAATTAGGACTTGAGGCCACCCATAATTTGACTGAACCTTCTTGGAATTCTACTAATGCAATGCACTATGGGATTTACAACCATTCTGACACTTATGATGTTGACAAATCCCCTACGAGGAGGGACACTACTGTATTTCCTGCCTATAAAACAATATACATTAGGGAAAAATATTATACATAACACACAGAACATACCTGGCATTCATGCTTCACTATCATGCACTACCACCATTATCAAAGGTTTTGGTTCCGTCAAGGAACCAATAATAACATAAAAGTATAATCAGACATACAATGTACATGAAAAAATGTATGTATGCAAGATGTGTACATCATCTGTTCCTCTCCTCAGTCTCATCTACATCATTTTGTGTATCATGGATATCATGATCAATATCAATATCACCAACATCATCATCAACTCATCAACAACAACATCATGAACATCATGATTTATATAACATCATGATCATCAGCACTACCAACCCATCCTCATCAATATGTATGGATATGCATATACAATCAACAATCATATAGAGTGACCAAAGGTGATTATAATTCCTTTGTTCATATACAAGCACAAGACCTTAATCTTATTACCATACATATACACAGGCACATATATCTACATAATTACGTACACCCATACCTTCTATGAGACTCTAATATTTCTACCTAGATGCCATTACTAACTCATTCTATCTACAACCCACACCCATGTTTCGTACATCGCTCTCAAATCCTTACTGAATACGTTGTTGGAATTCCTATACTTATTTACTAAACTTACCCTGCTTACTCCATGACTCTGAACAACTTACTTAATCTACCACTTACCCTACCACTAGGTTGTCCCCTAACTGTCTTACCCCTTTTATTGTGCTCATAGGTCGATTAGATTAAACTCTCTTAGGTTACTATTAACCCCTATTCTACCTTCATGTTTTGTTAACCCTTTTCAATTTAAGGCATAACTATCCAATTCACTAAGAGCAACCTTAATCACACCCTAGTTTACTAAATACTCCCTCTTTTTACTGTACTTAACTCACCCCATACCTTGAAACTACAACATTCAATCAGTTAGTCTAAATTCTCATAAAATTCAAGCTACTCCATGCCATGAATATCATATCAATGGGGTACAACATCAGTAAACCAAATTATTAAGGCATAACCAGGTTTTTATCATTTTCACCCTTCCAAACACCGTGCCCAAATGGCTAATGCATGAGAGCTCCCGACATTACTATCAAAGTTATATGAATCTGACCTAAGTCTAATTGCTACAATAAAAACCATAACCTACCACATAAATGAAACATGCTGCTATTGAGAGGAAAGAGTTGTCCTACAAATTCCAAGAATCTTCCCATGTCGGGTTCCCGCCGAGTGTGCCTCGAAATCACTCTCATAAAGTTTGGCCTTTAGAATCTCATAATTATGGAGATGGGGTTTATTTTGGGTGTTTTTAATGGGAACGAATGACTAGGGAGGGTTAAAAAAAGAGGCTTTTTTATAAATATCCTAAGTTGGTTACTGCTGGGTTTCACTGTGGCAGTCATTTTTCCACTACAACGGTTAACCTATCATTGCAGTGGTAGGCCGCAGAACAACCCAGTTCCCTTTTAGCCCTTTTGGCCTAATCACTTTGGGCCTCATTTCCCCACAAAATAATTTTCCCAAAAACATTAAGAGTATTTTAGTCATCATAATTTTTTTTCTAAGGTGGTTTCATACGTAACGATGTTTTGGGTCATTACAGGTTTCCATGAAAAGCATGAATTTCCTTTGCTCTCCATCCCTTAACATGACTAAGTTATGAATACATGTTTTTCCATGAAAGTTAATGCTTCTACATATATAATTCATGAACTCTCAGGACATATAGATAATTTATGATTTTAGACTTGTGTTGTATGAATCCTTACTTTATTTATATTTTAGAAATACTCATGAGTTGTTGCGTTCTTCAGATATGGCGGAATATGAACACCTCGATGATGTATTACTTCATGCAGTTGATATTGAATGTTCAGTCCATCAATTTCCCATATTTTAAGATATTTTCAGATAAAGTGTCTATCACTCAGTCTTAGATACAGCATTAAAGAACTTGTCACTTATTCAGTATAATTCAATCTGAAGTAGTACTTAGCACCGAGCAGATGTAGGGATGAAGGCTCACCCATCAGTTAGGCTGAGACTTTTAGTAGAAGTTCCTAAGTCCCAGAACTACAGTGCCACCATTAGTTTTAAAAGGTCACCCATTAGACTTTGCTTGACACCTTAGTCCTTTTGGACATCAGTTAGTGGATCCACATCAGTCAGTGTTCATACTTTCAAGGTAGAGAGCACCATTCTAGCTGGGGTTACAGGTTGGGCTCCAGTTAGCTCAGATTGGGGTATGTCAGTTAACAGTAGCTCCCACAGTTCAGATTCAGATATTGCATGACATTGTATTCAATTTATTTAGCATATTATATAGTTACATGTTTATTACTTAGTCATTGCATCAGTTTATATCATTCAGTTCCATGTTCAGTTTGTCATGTCATCTTTAACATATTTAGTTCATATAGTCTAGTGCATATCTCACATGCTCAGTATATTTAAAGTACTGACTGCATACTTTTTTTTGTGCTATATTGTATTATAATATAGGTTCAGACGTTCAACATCTAGCTTGCGGTTAGCACGACCCAGCACTACCTCAGCAGTAGAGTTTGGTGAATTCTCATCATTCGAGGGCTAGTCTTTAGTATTTTCATTTTAGTATTATTTCACTTTCAAACAGTTAAAGTTAGCTGGGGGACTTGTCCTAGCAACTCATCTTAGTAGAGGCTCTTAGACAAACAGACAATAGTTTCCAGCTTTATGGTTTTGTCCAGATGATTTCCGTTTTGAATTTACGTATATCATTTAGATTTAGCTTTCTAGTAGTGATTATCAGTTTTATACAACATTCTTAGTATCATGCTAGGCCATGGGTTAGCTTGGGGTCACTTGTGACTCTAAACACTGTGTTATAACTAGGTGGTAGTCTAAGGTCATGATTAACTTGGTATCAGTGCATCAGGTTTAAAGTGTCTTACGGTGTCTGAAAGCCCCGTTAAGTAGAGTCTTATTCATGGGTGTGAAGTGTGCCACACTTATAAGTGAGAGGCTATGAAATATTTTAGGAAAAGTTTCTTTTCTATCATGTTCATATCGTACGATAGAGTATGAACTCTATTTAATGTCCTTCTAACTCGTACACTATGCATGTATAGAAAATGCCTCCCAGAAGAGCAAATGAAAGGAGAAACGGGAATGGAAATGGGAACAAGAATGGAAATTAGAAAGCACCACGAGTTCCAGCAGACCCTTTGAACGAATAAGTTTCAAATACTAAGTTTAGGGCTGCTTTTCAAGTGCTAGCTCAGGCCATGACTACCCAGGTGAACCAGCAGGCTATTGCACAGATCAACCTGCATGGTAATACAACAGCGGCTAGAGTCTGAGATTTCACTCAGATAAATCCTCTCGATTTTCATGGTTCTAAGGCTGAGAAGGATCCATATGAGTTCCTTGATGATATTCAGAAGGTCACTTTGATCATAGGTGACACCTCAGTTAAGAGTGCTGATTTAGTTTCTTATTAGTTTAAAGGAATGGCTCACACTTGGTGTAAGCAGTGGAAGGGACTTAGGGGTACAGATGTAGGTCCAGTAGATTTGGATGAGTTCGTAGTTGCATTTCTAAATAGGTTCTTCCCACATGAATTAAGGGAAGCAGAGTTTATTAATCTGAAATAGGGTAACATGAGTGTGAAGGAGTATTCTCTTAAGTTTAGGCAGCTTTCAAAGTATGCTCTGGCAATGGTGAATGATTCTAGGCCCGCATGAGTATTTGTATAGGGTGTTTCCGAGGATATGGTTAAAGAATGTAGAACTACTATGCTGGTTAAAGAGATGGACATCTCTAGATTGATGACTCATGAATAACATATTAAAGAGGAAAAGATCAAAGAGAAGGAAAGAGAGAGTAAAAGGGACAGAATAGATAACTTTAACTTTTTTCAACAGAGATCAGATGGTGGTAATAATTCTCAATTTCATCACAAATCTTTAGCTCCAGCACCATCCTCTGCTAGTGCCTAGTTTCCAAGTTTAGATAGGATCATCAGGATAGGTCACCAGGCTCTAAGTCCTAGGGCAGTGTCACTAGTGGATGTACTCATCCAATTTGCAAGAAGTGTGGTAAGAACCATCAAGATGAGTGTATGGCCAGCAATGGTAATTGTTTTAGATATGGAAAGCCAGGTTATAGGCTGAGAATGTATCTAGTGGCTTTATAGAGAGGAAGGGATGCTCGCCAGCAGAATAAGACTAACTCTTCAGTAGCTACAGCAGGTCACCCGACTCAACAAGGTGCCTCATCTAGTATAGGTAGCAGTCAACGCCAGAATATATTTTATGCACTTCAGACTCGACAGGATCAAGAGGGTTCCCCTGATGTAGTCACTGGTATGTTGGGGGTCTTTCGTATTAATGTTTATTCCTTATTGTATTCTGGAGCCACACTTTCTTTTATGACTCCTTATATAGCAATAGACTTTGGTGTCAGTCCAAAAATCTTCTCAAAACCTTTCTCAGTCTCTACTCTTATTGATGATTCAGTCATAGCCAGATGGGTATATAGAAATTGCCCTGCCATAGTTTCCCAAAAAGTCACTTCAGTTGATCTTGTAGTGTTAGACATGGCAAATTTTTATATTATTCTTTGAATGGATTGGCTATATTCTTGTTAAACCTCAATCAATTATAGAAATAGAGTAGTCGAATTTCAATTTCCAAATGAGACAGACTTAGAATGGAAGGGGAGTACTTCAGTGTCTAGAGGTAAATTTGTCTCTTATCTTAAGGCCAAAAAAATAATTTCCATAGGGTGTATCTATCATCTTGTCTAGGTTAAGGATTTAAAGTCCAATGCCCCAACTCTTCAGTCTTATCCAGTGGTTAGTAAATTCTTAAAAGTATTTCCCAAAGATCTACCCGGAGTTCCTCCCAAATGGGAAATTGACTTTGGTATAAATTTTCTTCCAGATACCCAGCTTATTTCAATTTCACCCTATAGAATGGCTCCAACCGAGCTTAAGAAGTTGAAGGAGTAAGAAAGATAATTCTCGCAGAATGTGCATCGACTACTGTCAGTCAAACAAAGTCACAATCAAGAATAGGTATCCCATTCCTAGAATATATGACTTGTTCTATCAGCTTCAGGGAGCCAATTTATTTTCTAAGATAGACCTCAAGTCTAGCTATTATCAACTCATAGTCAAAGAATGTGAGATTCCAAGGATAGCCTTCAGAACTCGATATTGTCACTTTAAATTTATTGTTATGTCTTTTGGACTAACTAATGCTCCTACAACTTTTATGGACTTGATGAATAGGTTATTCAAGCAGTACTTGGACATGTTCGTCATTGTCATTTTAGATGATATCCTTGTCTATTCTCAGAGTGAGGATGAGCATGCAGACCATTTAAGGATTGTCTTACAGACTCTCAACGATTGCCTGTTATTGGCCAAGTTTAGCAAATGTGAATTTTTGTTAAAATCAATCGCATTCCTTGGTCACATCATTCCCTGTAAAGGCATTCAGGTTGATCCTCAAAAGATCAAAATAGTTAGAAATTAGCCTAGACCTATTTCTCTATCATATATAAGGAGTTTTTTGGGTTTAGTCAGTTACTATAGATAGTTCATTGAGGGGTTTTCCTCTATTGCTTTCCCTATGTCCATATTGACTCAAAAGAAAGTCAAATTTTAGTGATTCGATTCTTGTGAAAAAAGTTTTCAGGAATTAATGACTCGACTTACCTCCATTCCAGTTTTGACTCTGACAGATGGTTTGGATGGTTTTGTGGTGTATTTTGATGCTTCCATATTTGGCGTTAGTTATGTGTTGATGCAGCATGGTAAGGTTATTAAATATGCCTCTAGACAGCTCGAGCCTCATGAGAAAAATTACCCGACTCATGATCTTGAGTTGGCAGCGGTTGTTTTTGACTTAAAGATTTAGAGGCATTATATTTATGGAGTTCATATAGATGTGTTCACAGATCATAAGAGCCTTCAGTATGTGTTCAGTCAGAGAGATCTAAACATTCGTCAGAGGAGATAGTTAGAGTTGTTAAAGGACTATGATATGAGTGTCTTGTACAAGAAGTTTATTGGTGGAATGTCATGAAGAAGGATATAGTGGAATTTGTGGCTAAGTGTCCAAACTGCCAGCAAGTTAAGGTTGAACACCAATGACCTGCTGGTATGATTCAAGATATTAGTATTCTTATGTGGAAGTGGGAAGTGGTGAACATGGATTTCATTATAGGGTTGCCTCATACTCACCGACAACACAATTTTATTTGGGTTATTGTGGACCATATGACTAAGTCAATGCATTTTCTGCCAGTTAACACTTCAGATTCAGTGAAGGACTATGCTAGACTCTACCTTAGGGTGTTGGTGAAATTGCATGGAGTTTCTTTGACTATTATCTTTGATAGGGGTACTCAGTTCACTTCTCAATTTTGGAAGACAATTCAGAAGGGTATTGTTACCCAAGTTCATCTTATCACATCTTTTTTTCTACTGATAGATAGTCAGATAGAGTTGACCATTCAAACCTTAGAGGACATGTTGAGAGGACATGTTGAGAGGACATGTTGAGAGCTTGTGTGATTAATTTCAAGGGTAGTTGGGATGACCACTTGCCGTTGATTGAGTTTTCCTATAATAATAGCTATCACTGTAGCATCCAAATGTCCCCATTTAAAGCATTGTATGGTAGGAGGTGTAGATCTCCTATTGGCTGGTTTGAGGTTGGTGAGGCTACTTTGATTGGGCCTGATTCAGTAACGAGGCTATGGAGAAAGTTCAACTAATTAGAGAGAGGTTGAAAACATCTTAGAGTCATCAGAAATTCTATATTGATATGAGAAAGAGGGATCTTGAGTTTGTGATTGGTGATATGGTTTACTTGTAGGTTTCACCCATGATAGGGGTGAAAAGATTTGGAAAGAAAGGGAAACTCAGTCCTTGTTATGTTTGCCCTTATAGGATTTTGAGTCACATGAGCAATGTGGCTTATGAGTTAGACTTGCCTGCAGACTTAGCATCAGTGCATCTAATTTTTCATGTATCTCTATTGAAGAAATGCATTAGTGATCCAGCCTCAGTTGTCTATTTGGAGAGTGTGGGAATTAAGATAGTCTCTCTTATGAGGAGTTTCCAATTGAGATCCTTGACCGTCAGGTTTGTAAGTTGAGAAACAATAAAATCGCATCAGTAAAGGTTCTTTGGAGAAATCAGTTAGTTGAGGGAGCTACTTTGGAAGTAAAAATAGATATGATGACCAAATACCATTATCTTTTCTCTACAAATTACATTCCAGCTTGAGGTAAAAATTTCTTTTATATTACTTCTCTTAATTTCATGTTCCTCAGTTATTCTCAAGTCCTAGTATGCATGCATGTTTTATGAATTTGTTCCAGTCATGTTTCAGTTAGAAAAAAAAATAGCTATCATGTCAGTATTCATCTTTGAAAACTCAGTGTTGGGATTGCAACTCTTTCCCTATCTTTTCAGCCTAGCAGGTCATCATTCAAGGATGAATTTTCCCAAGAGAAAGATATTGAAACAACCCAAAAGTTCCTAAGACTTTATTTCAGACTTAGCACAGAAAACTAGTCAGGATCCCAGAAAATTCTTCACAGAATGACTCAGGCAATGAGTCATTTTCAGAGCCAATGACTCATTGGGTGAGCCATCCTGAGTGTTATTCTAGAAGTCTTGAAGTTAGGAATTCCTTCTGTGGTAACCAGTGGAGGCCACGATTCGTGGCATCAATACGAGTTATCGTGTGACTTGTATGGTGCCTATTGAGTCCAACAATCATTTAAAAATAGTTTATTCCTAAATTCCATTACATGTAAAGTACCAAGAACCATTACATAAGAATTACATGAGTATTAGATGAGATTTAAGATTATAAGGAGTCCCTAACCCAAAGTTGAGTTGAAAACACCTTTTCCGGCTAAGTTCTAGTGTAAGATTCTTCTTGGGTCAACTTAAAATGATAATTTATCCTAGTATATATAGATTTAAGTATCCTAATATCCACAAAGTGAAATTTAGTTGAATTATCTTTCCAATTCCACCAATTGTTCATAAATTTGGTATCGGAGAAAAAAGTTATGGCTGTTTTATAGAAGCACTGTCAAAGCTGTCATTGGCGATGACTCTGACCCTACATGTTATCGAATGACGTGTGGGTAGATGGGTGACCCTAAAAGTCATAGGGTGAATCTTTGGGACAACAGAGTGAAGTGGAAATTTAGTCCTAGGGGATGACTCAGGCAACGACTCATTGCTAGACCCTACGGGTCATTACGCGAGTCATCGGGATTGATACCAACAACTTTTTTGATGATTTTAAAAGGGTTGTTTGTTCTTTTCACACTATTTTAACACTAAAACTACGTCGTTTAAGCTATCCTAAGGATGAATAATAATCCTAAAACACCCTAAATCCATCATTCCTTAAAACATCAAGTGACACTTAGCCCAAAAATAGTGAAAAAAGGCATTTTACTTCTCCAAGGAAAGAATTAGTGTTCTACAACTTTAGGCTCCAAATTCAAAGATTTTGGTGAGGTTTCCATGATCAAGTATGTAGGATTTCATCAATAGGCATCCATTCACCCAATGAGTCCCTAAGTGAACCCAAATCCTTCAGTAATTTCATTCCTTAAGTTAGGGTTTCCATGAAAAGTATGAATTTCCTTGTGTACTCATACATCACCAAGAATAGGTCATGAATACATATTTTACCATGATATTTAGTGCTTTTACTTATATAATTCATGAACTCTCAGAACATATGGATAATTCATGAGTTTAGACTTGTGTTGTATGAATTCGTACTCTATTCAGATTTTAGAAATACTCATGAGTAGTAGCGTTCTTTAGAGATGGCGGGTTATGAACACCCGATGACCTAGTACTTCATGCATTTGATATTGAATGTTAGTACGTTAATTTCCCATGTTTTAGGATACTTTTAGATAAAGTGTTTATCACTCAGTCTCAGATATCAACATTAATGAGCTTGTTAGTTATTTAGTATAATTCATTTGGGAGTAGTACTAAGCACCGAGCTAAAGCTGGGATGAAGGATCACTCGTCAGTTAGTCTGAGACCTTTAGTAGAAGTCCCTAAGTCCGAGAACTATGATGCCACCGTAGGTTATAAAGGGTCACCCGTCAGACTAGGCTTGAAACCTTAGTCTTTTTAGATATCAGTTAGTGGATCCACGTCAGTCAGTGTTCGTACCTTGGGTAAGGTACAGAGCACCCTTACAGTTTGGGTTATAGGTTGGGCCTCGATTAGCTCTGATTGGGGTATGTTGATTAACAGTAGCTCCCACAATTCAGATTCAGCTATTACATGACCTTGTATTTAGCATATTACACAGTTACATATTTATTACTTGGTCATTGCATCAGTTTATATTATTCAGTTACATGTTTAGTTTGTCATGTCATCTTCAGCATATTTAGTTCACATAGTGTAGTGCATATCTCACATGCTCAATACATTCAAAGTATTGGCCACATACTTTATTTTACACTATATTGTATTATAATATAGTTTCAGACATTCAACATCCATCTCGCTGTTAGCATGATCTAGCATCACCTCAGCAGTAGAGTTTGGTGAGTCCTCATCGTTCGAGGGCTAGTCTTCAGTATTTTTATTTCAGTATTATTTCACTTTCAGAAGGTTAGAGTTTGCTGGAGGCTTGTCCTAACAACTCATCTTAGTAGAGGATTTCAGACAGACAGATCGTAGTTTCCATCTTTATGGTTTTGTCCAGATGATTTTCATTTTGGATTTACTTATATCATTCAGATTTACCTTTCGCTTAGTGATTTTCAGTTTTATACAACATTCTTAGTTTCATTCCAGGCCATGGGTTAGTCTGGGGTCACTTGTGACTGTAAGCATCATGCTACGACTAGGGTGTAGTCTCATTTCGTGACACACGTGCAAAACATGCGCCAAAGTATTAGTAACTAAGACATTTGATTTAATATAAAGGTTTGTTTGGTACAAGGAATAACAGACAATTAATCGCAAGATTAATTTTAGGATGAGCTTATCCAATGTTTGGTTGGGATAAAAAGCATTGAATAACTCATTCCAGGATTAGTTATCTTGGGATTGTAGTGTTATTTTTATCCCACCCTCAAAACTAATCCTAGGATAGCTAATTTCGGAATAACTTGTTTCCTAACAAAAATGAACCCTAAGGGTGTATTGACATTTTCCCCAAAAATAAATTATTCTCTCTCTTTATTGTTTCAAGTTTCTCACATATTTGTCACTTAAATGATGGTGTAATAGTGATCGTAATAAATTATAAGCTTTTCCTTATCAAACAAGTAAAAAGGAAAAAAATAACAAATGAGAAAGTGCATTTATTACATAGAGTAAATTCTATTATTTTCAACTTTACGTGGAGTAAATTTTATTATTGCAAGCCAGAGTGTAATAACTGGTACCTTGCTTTTTGATTTTTGGTGTGTTTTGACCGTTTTATCATTCTCTATAGTTATATTTTAGTGTTTGTAGTTTGCGGGAGTGGGTGACACGGTTTTGGAGGTATTTTTCATTTTGTAAGGCTTTAAAGTTGGAATAGTTGACTTTGGTCAATATTTAGAGATACAAGCATCATATTAGAATTTCATAAGTTCCATCAGTTTTAGAACGTCAATTTTGGATTAGTAGCATGGTTGGTTTGGGCCCCTAAGCTTTCAGTGCGATTTTAAGTGTTCAGACGAGATATTGGAGAGTTAATGCCTAGAGTTGACTTTAGGAAACATCCATTGTTAACAACCTCTATTGGTAAATGCATTGATTTTGTTGATCTGAAATGTCGATTGTAGTCTAGTAGCATAGTCGGATAGAGTTCATGGGGTTCTGAATGCATTTCATGGGTTCATTCAAAAGGTTTTAGCTTATCTCCTTCAACTGAGTTACTATCTTCTAGTACAGACCCCTACATTCCTCACGTTTATGACATCCCTCCCGCAGTCATGAAGACCTGACTGGTTTGGCTATTGTAATCACAAAGGATAGACCGAAATCACATAGAAGTTATTATCGGGTTGGAGGGTTCGGTTAGAATCCTTTATCGCGAACGTAACTGGGTCATCACGAATGTGGTGGGCTTGGGTCAATCAAATTCATGATCACAAGGTGGTGGCTGCAATTACGATGAGAAAAATTGCGGGGACAGATTTAAAGTGCCATTTTTAAAAAAAACCCATAACTCCATTTTTTAAGCTTGAGAGCTCAGTTTTGAGAGATTTCAAAGGTGGTTTTCAAGATTCCTTCATTAGGTAAGTTTCTAAACCCATATTTTAACATTTCTCAATGATTAGTTCATTATTTTATCTTTAAATCTTGGTTTTTCAACTTGAAAATATAGGGCTTTCCAAGTAAAGTTAAAGTTTGATAAATTGATGATTTTGAGGTCGATTTAAACTTTTTTTTTTTTGATAAAATTTTATACTTGAACTCCTTAAATCATGGGTAATGTAATTTTTCTATAAAATTCTAATTTTTCCTTTGTGGGCTTAGAGTTGATTTTTTGGACCCGGATTCAAAATATAGCAATATGGGTGGTTTTAGTTTTGTATTCCTATGTAGAATTCATATTTGGCTTGATTGGGCTCGTTTGGAGGTGATTCGAAAGGGCAAAGTTTCTATTTGATCCTTCAAACTTCTTTAGGATATGTTGAGACTTTATTTGACTTTTTTTAAATGTGTTATGTGGTAGTTGTGTGTAAGGGGAGCAACAAGGATATTTTGAGTCCCATATAGATGAGATGACGAGCATCTATGCAGGTATCAGTGTACTTGTGAATGGAACAAAATTAACTAATTGAGTTTTTGGACTTGGTTTCTGGAGTCTGTAATTGTTATGCTATAATTTCCTAGTAATTAAGTTGTTGGTGCCCTATTTCACTTATTTGCATTTGGGTAGCATGGGTTTTTGATTGCATACTATTTGGGGATATATTGTGTTATGAGGAATTACCACTAATGGTCATGGTTTGGGACGATACTGTTGTTTTGTTGTATTCTATCATCCTTTTTCCCTTCATATGCATATCATCATGGTTCTACTATATATTTCTCCATAGCCTTCGAGGGGATCGTGAGGTTAAGATTATTGAGGCACCAAGATATTAGGAAATTCTCTATATGACCCTGTAGGCAGATCCAGATTGAGCTGGTATTGATTATTTACTCTATGACCCTAGAGGCGAATTTGAAGGGTGTATGTGGACTTAGCAAGTCTTCCATAGGTCCCAGCTGATTATACTGATGTGGCGGGTATGTACAGGTAGGATAGACATGCATCATACACATCATTATCATTTTCCCTATTTGTTTGCATGGCACATATCATACTGATCATAGCTATTTGGTTGAATGATTTGGTATGGTAAGTAGATATTGGACTTTAGACTGATTATTAGCCTCTTGATATGAATTGTTATCCTTGTTGACTTGAATCTCTGTGCCTAGATGATTTGATTGTGATGAACCAGACTGTAATTACCCTTTAGGTCATTTTTTATTTTTCATGCGCTTTTCCTCTTTTGAGCTTTCCTATAGTTGCTACATGATATTTTTGAATTGCTAAGACAGGTGGTTCAATTCTTGGAGAGTTTGGATAAATTTTAATCCAATTTCTCTATTTTGGAACTTTTAATGTTAAGAAATTTGACTTTCGTCAACATTCTTAATAAACAACCTTAGGGAGAACTGTGATAGTTCTGTTAGCTCTGGAGCATGGATTTTGTTCTAGGGGAACATTTGATTTGGGTCCTGAGGCTTTTAGACTCATTTTGGGTACTTGGGTAGATTATAGAGAAAATCGATAAAAGTGTTGGCTTCGGTCAACATTTCATCAAAATGACCTCCTTTGGTCATTTTTTCCAATTCCATTGAGTCCAAAATGCCATTTCCAATTGGGTAGCATATTCAATTTGCATGTACGGGGTACCGAACGAATCCTAAGGACCCGTTCGAAGTACTTTTCAACTTAGAATATTGTTGGTGCAAACCCCAATTGTTCTTCACATTTGTAACCTATTTAATGACCTATTCCATTGTTATACAATTGCTTGGGGCGTGAGTATCTGGTTAGAGTTTTTCCTAGGATGAAAGTTGATAAAATCTCAAACTAGGGTGGTTTCTAATGAAAATCTAGTGTTATGTTCTTTAGAGATGATTTGTGGCTCATGGTATTGTGTTCGGTAGTGGTGTGTTCATTTTAGGATGGTTAAGTGGCATGGTTGCCCATAGAAAGTTTCAAAATAATAAATGAATTCGTAGAACTCTGATTATAGAGTTTGCTATGTTGGGATAAATCTCTGATGTCTAAAATCAAGGTTTGTGTTGTGAAATGGGGGAAGTCCTAAAATTACCTCAATTTTTTATCTAAGGGCTACTACAGTGGTCGGATCACCACTGTAGTGAGATCGTTGTAGCGGTGGGCCAACTGCTATAGTGGCAGTCATGGGGATGGTACGAACTATTGTAGTAGGCACCTTACCCGCCATATAGTAACCACTGTAGCAGTCACGTGACCGCTGCAGCGATCATTGAGTAGTTAAATGCCCTTAAGTCTAATTTTTAGCGTCTTATTTATCAAAACTCAAAAGGCTTGTGCTTAAACTTGTGAGAGGTGATTTTCCATCTGAGTAGGGCAATTTTCTTCAATGATGTAAGTTCATTCCTCCCTCCTTTCAATGATTAATCCATTCAATTTGTAGAATTATTAGAATGGGGATTAATGGTGTAATTCTTGTGTTAAGGCCCTAAGTTCTTAAATTGTTGGCAAAAACCTATGGGTAGGTGTATATTTGCCTAAAAATGATTATGAGTTGTTAATTAACACTTCCTAGCATAGAATTATTCCCCTTAAACGTAAATAATGTGGATTTAGGGCAAATTGATGGTTAAAAGTCCTTGGCTAAGGTTTTAGGCTATGATGAGGGTAAATTTTATGGGATTAAATACCTAAGGCTTAGAATTGAAGAGTACATGATTAATTACTCTTACATTTATTTTTTTTAGATTGTGAATGAACCAAAGCATTGAGGAAGGGAAATGATCTTTCAAACTTGCTTGGATTTGGGTTCTTTAGTTAATGTAGGTTATGGTTAAATTCGAGTTTAGACTTGATTTGGTTACATGTGTGCTCCTAAGTTGGATACTCTTTGATTGGCCTTCAAACATGCTTATGATTGATTATTATGGTTGTTAGTGCTAGAATGAATAAGCTATTGAATATTGAACTTGATTGAAATACATTATAGTCTTAAGTGTACTTTTAATTGGGTGCACTGTGTTATATCCTGAGAGATAATGAAATTGGAATTATTCATTGATATTATTATGGTGTATCGGGTAATGCGCCGGTACAAATATTGATATTGTTACTATTATGAAGGATTGGGTACCACGTCGTTTGAGATAAAACTCTGATATCTCAATATAAATCAAAACCCTAGAATCGATGTTTGAGATTACAAGATCATTGTGTTTATGATCCTCAAAACAATGTAATAGAATCCTCAAAACAATGTAATGGAATCCTCAAATAATGTAATAGCTAACACAAATAATGTAACAACCCCCCCTCCCTAAACGTAGGACAACCTAAGGGTATTTATAGATACAAAGTGAATCCTATCCTAAACAAATTAGGAGAAAAAAGTCGGCAACTTTCCACGGACCATGACTTGAAGTCATGGGATCAACCCACAAAACGTGGGTTCGGACCATTGGAATCAGACCTCACTGCACATTTGCAAAAGTTAACCCACGGTCATGACTCACGGACCGTAGTTGGACCTACGGACCTTAGGTCACTTCCGTGGGTCACATGATGAAATTCCAGCTCTGCTCTTCTTTCTTCAAAAACTTCATTCCAGTGCATGCTTCATCGCTTTTGTCCATTTTGCCTTCAAAACCTATTTTTCTGCAAGATAGAATATAAAACACATCATACCCACCAAACATACCCAAGTTATTGCATATTTTCCTTGTTTTAGGCATCAAAAGTGTCATGAAATCATGGCACATCAACACCCTTAACTTAGAACGTTTTCATATCCTCAGGAGAACAAACCAAAACAAACACATTCGATGCTTAACTAAGAGAAACCTAAGAGACCTACGACAGTCGACTCATTTCTTCCGGTACCAAAAATTTCAACCCCCTCCTATTCACAAGTCAAAACCACTGTGCGTATACATGTAGCATATTATCATGACACAGAAGGGATCAAGTGATGGCATCAAATTATGAACAAACAACTAAGCATATATGCAAATGACATTAATCATATAAATAGCAGCTAACAATGCAACCCATGTACTCTCACAACAAAGAAGTCCTAAACACTCAAAGTATACTAATGAATATCAAAGTAGGGACTGGGTCAAAACACTCTCTCTCACAAAGAAGTTCAAACAACGTGCGTGAAATACCATAGGCTTGCCCTTATTTTCTATGCCTTAGTTTTTCAGAAAGTTGTTCTAGGATCACTTTAGGACTTTTATTGGCTTGTAATGTAGGCTTGGGGACGGGTGTGGTACATATGAATATGGTGACTCAACCCTCCTTGACGCTACACTATTTTTGGCTCCACTTTCCAACCATACTCATTTTATTCTCCCTTATTCTCCTTCATTTGTTTTCAGATTTTGGGTGTAATTTTCTTTACGATTTTAATATATTTTTTTCCTCTTTTTTTTCTTTCTTTTTATTATTTTTGCACACTCTATTTTTTTTACTTCTTTTCTTTCTTTTTCTTCACACCCAACTCTGTTCTCCTCTCTTTTACTAAATCCTTCTTCATACCCACATCAAGCTACGCACCCCTATGATAGCCACCCTTAACTTAGGTGATTTGCCTGAGTTGAGGTACACAATGTCCAAGGAGAGACCAGTGCCAAGATAGGTTCATTGTAAGCCGAAATGGGAAAGTGAATAGGCTGATGAAAGAAAAAGGTCAATTAAGGCTCAAACTCGGGATCAAGGGATATTTACTTCATTTAGTCGGGCATTTAGGCTAAAAGTGGACTTATTCAAAAATGACCTATGATCCTTTGCTAACCACTATCCTCTAACCTAGGCAAGACTAATCGGGCAAGTTCTGGATCACACATATAAAGTAAACTCGGTAATGACCTCACACACACATAGCACAGGGTTACACTATCGACTACTACCTATCCAGTTCATACATTGCTATGCTGCAGTCATTCTACCTATAATACTAATGCCATAACAAGGGAGTTAGGAAAATACCTATGGCACCCTAGGTGCGTGGGTCTAATGTTGATCAAAATAACAAAAATCAAAGCAAATGTAGGAATAGCAAGACACCTTGGGTTGCCTCCCAAGCAGTGCCTGATTTAACATCACGGCATGATGCGGGTGTCTTGATTAGTCAAAATTCATCATGATATCCCTTGGGTTGGCCTCTAGGGTCATCTAAACTATTTATTTACGAAACCACCCTCATGTCCTTTGGTTGCTTCATAGTTCTGCAAACATTGAACGTGACTTCCTTATTATTCAGCCTAAATTTCAGCTCACCCTACTCTATATCCATAAATGCTCTGTTGGTGGATAAAAATGGCCTCCCCAAAATTATGGACATCTCAAAATTGATCTCACAATCCAAGACAACAAAGTCAGCAGGAAAGATAAAGTTTTCAACCTTGACCAAAACATCAAATAATATGCCCACAAGCTTCTTGATCGTATGATCCTCCATCAATAACCACATTTTTGTTGGATTGAGGGCTCCCAAGCCTAATTTTTCAAATACTGATTCAAGTTAATGCTCGCACCTATGTCACACAAAGCTCTGGCGAAGTTAACTAAACCAATTGTGCATGGAATTATGAAGGCACCGAGATCATCTTTCTTTTGCATAAGTGAATGGGATGCAATTGCACTACAATGGTGCAAATCACCAACAGACTCATAACTGACAGTTCCCTTCTTTATGACCAACTCTTTCATAAACTTTTCATATACCGACATTTTTTCCAGCACCTCTACCAATGGAATGTTTATAGAAAGTTGCTTCAATATGGACATGAACTTATGAAATTTTCCATCCTTCTTCTTCTTCTTCAAGTGCTGAGGGAATGGAGGTGGCGGCTTAGGAATGAGGGTTAACATTTGTGGGGCTTCTTTTTCTTTCTCATTTTTAGCATTCACTTTGTGCTCATAAGTTTGAGTCTCTTCAACTCCTTTTATGATCTCCCCACTAACAATTTTACTTTTATCCACTTTTTTCTTTAGACGTTGAAGGAAAGGTGAAGGAAGTTTTGGGAATGGAACATACTTCTTTAGAGCTTCCTTTACCTTTTTCATGGCATTAATTTTCTCTTCCAGTGTATCATGAACACCCTCAACTTATTTGGGTGCCTCACTAAGAGTCTTTCCACTTCTCATTGTGATAGCCATACAATGAGCATTATTTTTTGGGTTCTGGATGGTGTTGCTCGAAAGTGTACCTTGTTGACGCTGATTCAATGCTGAAGATATCTGCCCAAATTATTGCTCCAACTATTTAATGGTTGTCGAGTGAGACTCAAAATTTTGACTTATTCCTAAAATGTCTGCCCTAATCTCTTTCAGACAGTTTTCTTGACTCTCCGCCCCCTTAACAAGTTTATTAAGAAGGGATTCGATTCTTGAATTTCCATAATCAGCTTCTCGGTTCCCCGGTGGAACATATGCACCACTCTTCTCTTTGTAATCAACCCTTTGCCTCTAATCGCCGTCATGATCTCGGTCTCTGTCTCTATATCCTGACTTGTTGTAATTGTCTCTATAGTAGTTTTGACCTTGATTCCCTTGCCTTGAGTTCCAAGAGTCTTGATTAGACCCTTGGCGTTTAACTCGAAAACCTGATACCTCTCGATCTAAGTACTTAGCCTCCTCATCATATTCATAATCGTCATGCCTAGGTGTTTTGCTTTGTGCACCAATGGAATGCACCTTCTCAGCACCCCCTGCTGTAATCTTTTTGGCTAGAAAGCCAATTTCTATCCTCAACTGTGTGACCTCTTGAGCTACAGATTCATCCATAGCCCATTGTGCTGTCGAGGCTCCAATAGCATATGTCCCAGCAGGTGTATCTACCTCCCGAGTATGCCATCCTCGATCGGTCTTAGTGATACAATCTAAAATCTCTTAAGCTTGTTCCCATCTCAGACTCATAAATGCTCCACCAGTGATAGTATCTACTACAACCTTGGTATTAGCATTTAATGCTCTGTAGAATATTTCAAGTAAATTTTGACCATTCATCCTATGGTTTGGAATATTTTGCAACTTCTTCCTCAATCGTAACCAAGTCTCGTAAAGGGCTTTAGAATGTAGCTGTCTGAAAGTATAAATCTCATCCTTCAACTTTAGTATCTTGGAAGGTAGGAAAAATCTCTCCAGAAACCAATTTCTCAACTCTTTCCAAGTAGTGATGGAACCTCGTAGTAACTCGGCTAACCACAAAGTAGTTTTTTTTGTTAGGGAGAATGGAAATAATCTCAATCGAATAGCCTCTTGGTCAACTACAGACAAATTATATGAAGTGTGGACCCCCACAAAGTTCATCACATGCATGTTCAAATTATATGTAGGAAGACCGGAAAACACACCTTTCAAGTTTAGCAGGTGAATCATGTCACTTGTAATGTCAAACTTAGTTCCCTGAGGTAACTCTGGTGGAATAATGGCACCAGTCTTGATCAGCTTGAAATAAGCCACCTCCTCTTCTTTGGGATCATCATAAACCGGCACATATGGTCTCTATGGTGGTTGTTGCACCCTAAATCTTCTTTGTCTCTCTTCAAGTGCAGTAAGATGTTGTGCTACTTCTTGCATTCCTTGATGATCTCTGTCTACTTATCTAAGAGCTGTTGTCTCACATTCTCCTCATTCGTTAATCGAACAATGATTTGTTCAGTCGTTTCATGACCAGCCGGGTGAATTGGTGGCTAGTTATAAATATCCACACCGGCTGTGGGGTCCTGAACTCTGTCGGTATTCATCATTCTTCAATTGTTCCTTAGGGTTCTTTCTATTTCCCTGTCAAGTGGAATCAGGGGATTGCCTTGACTTCTAGTGTTGGGTATATACCAGCGTGTGCCCTCAAAAAGAAAGAAAAGTAAGACCAAATAACTCCAACAATTCAAAGTCAACAAACTCCGTAACTGTATTCCCCGGAAGCGTCACCAAAATTTGATGTCGCCCAAACTATACATCCAAAAAAGTATAACATGGTCGCTATATCAAATATAAAACCCAACTAGGTTGCGGTCGATCCCACAGGGAATAGGACAAAATTCTATCGAGTATTTGTCCGAGTGATTGGCAAGTAAGTAAAAATGGGGGTTCTTGTAAACAAATAGTAACAGTAACAATTGTTGATTGCCAAATTTGTGATCAATACAAGAAAGACACTAGGACTGTGATCCCCAAGATTCCTTAATTCCTCGGGTTACTTGTGCTGGCAAACTATCCCGCTGAGTTACATGCAAAATCTAACAAGATAGGTTCATCTAAATGTCTCTCAACCTTGGTTATATGAATTTCACTCTTCTCCTATCAGTCTCGAAGTGTCGCACTACTAACACTTATTCTTGATCTCTGATTAATTATCCTTGTTACGGCTCAAGTTATTAGATGAAGGTTGATTGCTTCAAATCTCTATTGTTATTCCCTTTTCCCAATCTCTACCTCTCTCTCGAGCAAGATTAGAATACAGGCAAGTTCCTAACATTTGCAACTGTAAGAAGATCAATTATAATGAAGTAAATAACAATACATGCAGTCACTCCGACTTAGAATTGCTTCGCACTTAACCCATTACGTTAATTCCTTATGGTTCACACAACCCTAGTTATAGGGTTTAGCAACTTATGATTGTAAGAACACAAGAAGAATTCAATTATGAAAACATAATTATGAACTCACAATAAGAATAAAACTATAAAATCTCAATATAAATCAAAACCCTAGAATCAAAGTTTGAGAGTACAAGATCAATGTGTTTATAAACCTCAAAACGATGTAATAGAAGCCTCAAACAATGTAACAACCCCCTCCTAACCATAGGAAAACCTAAGGGTATTTATAGATACAAAGAGAATCCTATCCTAAACAAAGTTGGAGAAAAATATCGGCAACTTTCTACAGACCTGACTTGAAGTCGTTGGATCAACCCACGAACCATGGGTTCAGATCGTAGGAATCAGGCTTCATTGCACATTTGCAGAAGTTGACCCACGATCATGACTCACGGACTGCAAGTGGACCTACGGACCGTAGGTCACTTTCGTGGGCCACATGATGAAATTCTAGCTCTGCTCTTTTGTCTTCAAAAACTTCATTACAGTGCATGCTTCATCCCTTTTGTCCATTTTGCCTTTAAAACCTATTTTCCTACAAGATAGAACAGAAAACACATCATACCCACCAAACATACCCAAGTTATTGCATATTTTTCTTGTTTTAAGCATCAAAAGTGTCATGAAATCATGGCACATCAGTGTACACTCTAGTGTTTGATACATAAGTTAGTATGGCATATTATGATGAAACTGATACTAACAGAATTGTAGTTGTGAGATTCAGGTGGAAATTGATCCATGTTGTTCTTTAATTATTAAATTCGTGGTTATTTATAATATGGTTGATATTATTGATGGTTCTGTTACTTGGTTGTGGACAATGTTTGGCTATTTATGAATATACTTGTTGGCTGATTGAATTACTTGTTATATTATGAAAGTCTTGTCTACATTTTATTTGATTTATGTTGTATGCTTGTTTCTAAATTGTGTTGGATGATGATACCTACCAGTACATAGTGGTTTGTACTGATACTATTATGTACTCTTCTTTTATTGAGTGCAGACTGTGTTCCAGAGACTCTAACGTGATCTCGTCTCTAGCACTTACAGCTAACTCGGTCCAAAGGTGAGCACTCCATATTCAGGCTGCCATGGATCTTCGTAGTTGTTCTTGTCCTTCATACGAACAGTGATACCATTTATTATTTGTTAATTTTTGGATTATTCTTAGACATGGTTTTGAATTATAGTTCTTGTATGATGAAATTCAGGTCGTGGGGATTGTAATACATTGTTAATGATTACTTCCACACTTATTATTTATGGTTTTTGGAGATTATTATTATTTTAGTTGAATTCGTGATTATCTTGTCTTAAAAGGCTAACTGAATTAATGGGTTAAAGGCTTGGGTTTGATAGTTCTCCTACTAGAAGGTTAGTGTGGGTGCCACTCACTTTCATTTGGGTTGTGACAAAGTTTCTATTAGAGTCTTAAGTTTGCATATCTCCTCATATAATGAAATTTCTAGTAGAGTCTTGTGAAATGGTATGGAGACGTTTGTACCTTTCTTAGGTAGAAGTAATACTAGTTCAGTGAGGTCCATTATCGGCTAATATGTTGTTAGATATTATCAAGTAGGTATTGAGCTTACTGATTGGATTGGTTGGGACTGGGGCTACACCTGCAATTCCTGTAGTACAACATCTGGGAGTGTAGTAGGCTTCAAAAATAGGTATCTTCTCGAGATAGGTTGTAGGTCCAGTGATAACTGGAGATAAGCATGATTTATTATGTATGTTTATCAAGATGAAGTATTCGATCTTCCAAAGTCTTGGAACTGAGGATGCATATAAGTTCATCATCGTTTGCCATAAGCAACTCTATAAAATGGGAGTAGTCGAGAGATATAGAGTTTAGTTTGTCACCTTTCAGCTTTAGGGAGATGCTAAGATGTGGAGGAGAGCCTATGTGGAGTGTAGGGCTTTTGGGTCTCCTGTACTGACATGAACTAGTTCAATTCAGTCTTTTTAAAGAAGTATGTCCCACATATTTCAAGGGATATAAGGAGAGATAAGTTCACTAGTATCGAGTATGGGAGTTCATTAGTTGCAACCTATGAGGCTCAATTCCAGTCCCTCTCCCGTTATTCCTTGTAGTTGCTACATATGAGGAGTAAAGGATCAACCATTTTGTTAAGGGGATGAACACATGACTCCAAATTCAGCTCTTTAGTTAGTATCCTTTGGAAGGTCTTTTCAGGTGGTAATTAAGTTTGTAAAGAGTGTTAAGGGTGTAAAACAAGAAGGATATTCCAAGATGGAAGAGAAGAAGGCTCGAAAAGTGGGCAGCTGTAGTAGTTCATTTTCTAGGGGTTAGACTTCATAGGGGTACTCTGCACGCCCTATTTATTTAGTCATGTAGGTGTCGGCTGGGGGTCCATCAGGGGCCAGTCATCCTTCTTCAGAATTTAGTGGTTACCTTACTACTTTTACTCCAGCTCAACAACCCATTTTCCCCTGTACTTATTATGAGTGCGGTGAGGTTGGTCATATGTGAAGACATTGTCCTAGATATAGGTAGTCTGGCCTGTTAGGCCAGCAGCAGGCTCACCGAGCTCTTGCTCTAGCAGGTATGGAGGTGGCGGTAATGGTAGAGGCCATCCTTAGGGGTCGTGGTGGTCACCAGAAAGGTAGACATAGAAACTATCCTAATAGAGGCGGTGGATATGCTAATCCAAATGGTACTCAGCCCGGTAGGAGTGGTGCATAGGCGAGCAATAGGGCCCATTTCTATGCTTTTCCAGGTAGGCCTAAGGAAGAGACATCAGATACAGTGATCACATGTACTATTCTTGTCTATGAACAGATGGCTACTGTATTGTTTGATCCTGGTTATACTTTCTCTTATATGTCTTCTTGTTTTGCCATTTGGACATGATGTGTGATTTACTTTATGCTCCTGTTCATGTATTGTAACACCCAAAAAATCCAAGCTATGATTAGAACCGTTCTTCAAGTGATTAAAGAACCAAAACTAATGATTTGGTAGTTTGAGAAGTGCTTTAGATATGAATAAAAGCCATAAGTACCTCCTAGCTCATAGTTAAGTTGAAAGCATACTTACCTATTGAATTCTCATAAAAGATATTACTAGGGGCAATTTAAAATGAGTATAGTTACTGGATTATGAAGAGTTTTGAGGTTCAAGACTTACCACATGAAATTTCTTTGAATCTTCTTTCCAACGCATCTGATTTATCATTAATCCGATTCAGGAGCAAGGAATTATGGCCATTTTAGTGAAGCACTGTGCCACAATAAGTAGACGACCAATCCAATGACCGTTGGAAGATCGAAAGACAATCCTATGTATCATCTATAGAAATCTATACCAAAATCCCAGAGGATTTGCAAAGTGCTTCCCTTGGCAACGAGAGGGACCAACGACCGTTGGAAGAACCAACGAGTCATTGGTGGCCACTAGTAGCGCAAAATGAGTAACCAATGACCAACCAAAGGGCGATTGGTTGGGGAACCAACGACCATCCCTTGGCTTATTTCAGAACTCCAGAGAATCCATCAAGACCTCCCCTTAACCAATGAGCCAAAAAATGATCATTGGTAGATATAACGACAGACAATGGGTTCGTCCATCATGATACCCAAATTTTTTAGTTATGTTTATTTACTAATATATCAGTCTTTTCCCGACATTCAACCTGGTAAACTATGTCATAAGGCTAAATTTTAAGCCCAAACTACCCTAAATCCCTCATTCCCTTAGAATTGGAGTGACACTTAGCAAAAACAGAGAGAACATGTAATTTTCTATTCTCCAAAGCAAGAAGTAGGGTTTATAAATCATTAAGCATCAGGACCAAGATCTTCATATTCAGGTATATGGGATTTCATCAATAGGTATCCTTTCACCCATTGAGTCCTTAAGTGAACCCAAATCCTTTAGTTAATTCATTCAAGTTTAAGGTTTCCATGAAAAGTATGAATTTCTTTATGTTTTGGTTCCCACGAATACATGTTCCCTATGAAAGTTAGTGCTTTTATATATGTAATTCATGAACTCTCAAGACATATGGATAATTCATGATTTTAGGCTTGTGTTGTATGAATCCCTGCTCTATTTAGATTTTAGCAATATTCATGAGTAATTGCATTCTTTAGAGATGGTGGGTTATGAATACCCAATAACCTAGTACCTCATGCATTTGATAATGAATGTTCAGTCCTTAAGTTTCATATATTTTAGGATACTTTTAGATAAAGTGTCTATCACTCAGTCTCAAATATCAGTACTAATGAGCTTATCAGCTCATCAGTATAAATTTAGTTGGGAGTAGTACTTAGAACCAAATGGATACAGGGATGAATACTTACCCATCAGCTAGGCTAGGACCTTTAGAAGTCGTCCCTAAGTCCTAGAACTATGGCACCACCATAGGTTTTAAATGGTCACCCATCACACCAGGCTTGTCACCTTAATCCTTTTGGACATCAATTTAGTGGATCCATATCAGTTAGTGTTTGTACCCTTGGCAAGGTACAGAGCACCCTTCCAACTAGGTTACAGGTTGGGCCCCATTTAGCTCAGATGTGATATGTCGATTATCAGTAGATGCCATAGTTCAGACTCAGATATTTTCATGACTTTGTATTCAGTTTATTCAGTACAATATTCATCAATTACATGCTTATTTACTTGGTCATTTAATTAGTTTACATCCTTCAGTTCCATGTTCAGTTTAGCCTCGTATATTCGACATATTTAATTTATATTGTGTAATGCATATTTCATATGCTCAGTACAGTTAAAGTACTGACTGCATACTTTATTTTGTGCTATGTTATGTTATAATATATGTTTATACATTCAGCATCCATCTCACGGTTAGCACGATCCCGTATCACCTCAGTAGCAGAGTTGGTAAGTCCTCATCTTTCTAGTACTTGTTTTTCAGTATTTCTTATTTCCATTATTATTTCAGTTTCAGATAGTTAGAGTTAGCTGGGGGCTTATCCCAACAACTCATCTTAGTAGATGGTTTCAGACAAACAGACTAGTGTTTTTAGCTTCATGGCTTTGATTAGATGATTTCTGTTTTGACTTCAGTATTGATTTTTGTTTTGGAATTTATTATATAATTCAGAATTTAGCTTCTGCTTAGTGATTCTCAATTTTATACAGTATTCTTAGTGTCATTCCCGACCATGAGTTATCTTGGGGTCACTTGTGATTCTAAGCATCATGTTACGACTAGGGGTAGTCTCAGCTTGTGACAAACTTTGTATCAGAGCATCAGATTTAAAGTGTCCTAGGGTGTCTAGAAGCAGCGTTAAGTAGAGTCTTATTCATGGGTGTGAAGCACACCACACTTATGAATGAGAGGCTATGAAATGTTTTAGAAAAAGTTTCACTTCTTTCATGTTCATATTATGCTATAGAGTGTGAACTCTTTTAACCTCTTTCTAACTTGTGCTCTACGTGTTTTTAGAAATGCCTCCTAGAAAAGCAAATGCAAGAAGAAAAAAAAATGGAAATGGTAACAAAAATGGAAAACAACAAGCACCACCAGCTCTAGCAGGCCCTTTGAACAAAATAGTCTCACATGCTGAGTTCAGGGATTCTTTTTAGGTTTTAGCTCAGACCATGATTACTCAAGTTAACCAGCAAACTGTTGCACAGGTCAACCCATATGGTAATACAACAATAACTAGGGTTCAAGATTTTACTCGAATAAATCCTCTCAAGTTCCATGGTTCTAAGGCTAAGGAGGATCTGCAGGAGTTCCTTGATGCCATTTAGAGGGTCACTCAAATCATGGGTGTCACTCCAGTTTAGAGTGTAGATTTAGCCGCTTACTAGTTAAAAAGAGTGGCTCATACTTGGTGTATGCATTGGAAGGAAGATAGGGGTATGGATGCAGGTCCAGTAGATAAGGATGAGTTCGTAGATGCATTTTTGGACTATTTCTTCCCACTTGAGTTAAGGAAATCCAAGGTTCAGGACTTTATTAATCTGAAATAGGGCAACATTACTGTACAAGAGTATTCTCTTATGTTTACTCAGCTTTTTAAGTATGCTCCGACAATGGTGGCTGATTCTAAGGCCTGTATGAGTAAGTTAGTGTTAGGTGTTTCAGAAACTATGGTTAAAGAGTGTAGAACCACTATGATGGTCAAGGATATGAACATCTCTAACTTGGTGACTTATGCCCAACAAATTGAGAAAGAGAAGATAAAGGATAGTGAAAGGCAGACTAAGAGGGCTAGAAAAGGCAGTTTTAACTTCTCTTAGTAGAGGTTAGGTGGTGGTGATCGTTCTTAGTTCTGTTAAAAGTCTTTAGCTCCAGCCCCATCCTCAGTTTGAGCCCCAGTACCTAAGTTTAGACAGGAGTATCGAGATCGGGAAACAGTCTCTAAATCCCAGGACAGTGCCGCTAGTAGGCATACACATCCTGTTTTTAAAAAGTATGGTAAGAACCACCAAGGTGAATGTATGGTTGGTAGTGGTGGTTGTTTCAGATATGGCAAGCCAGTTCACATGTTGAGGGAGTACCTTGTGGCCTCACAGAGGGGCATGGATACTCGTCAGCAGAATCAGTCTAACTCTTTAGTATCTCCAGCAGGTCGCCCAACTCAGTAGGGTGCCCTATCTAGTACAGGTGGCAGATAATGTCAGAACATGTTTTATGTACTTCAGAATCGACAGGATCAGGGAGGTTCCCCTGATGTAGTCACTAGTATGTTACAGGTCTTTTATATTAATGTCTATGCCTTGTTAGATCCCCGAGCCACACTTTTTTTGTGACTCACTATGTAGTAGTAGACTTCGATATCACTCTAGAAATCCTCTCAAAACCTTTCTCAGTCTCTACTCCTGTTGATGATTCAACCATAGCCAGACGGGTATACAGAGATTGCCCTATCACAGTTTCTTGGAAAGTCACCTAAGTTTATCTTGTAGAGTTAGATATGACTAATTTTGGTGTCATTCTTGGCATGGATTGGATACATTCTTATTATGCCTCAGTTAATTATAGAAACAGAGTAGTCCAGTTTCAATTTACTAATGAAATAGTCTTAGAATGGAAGAGTAGTACTTCAGCGCCTATAGGTCAGTTTGTCTCTTACCTTAAGGCTAGAAAAATGATTTCCAAAGGGTGTGTCTATCATCTTGTTTAGGTTAAGGATTCAAAGTCTGAGACCCCAACTCTTCAGTCAGTCCTAGTGGTTAATGAATACCCAGAAGTGTTTCCCAAAGATCTGCCCGAAGTTCCTTTCGAGCGGGAAATTATCTTCGAAATAGATTTGCTTATAGATAACCAGACTATTTCAATTCCACCTTATAGAATGGCTCCAGCCGAGCTTAAGGATTTGAAGGAATAGTTAAAAATATTTTGGATAAAGGTTTTACTAGGCCCATCATCTCTCCATAGGGTGCTCCAGTTCTTTTCGTGCATAAGAAAGATGGTTCACTTAGAATGTGCATCAACCACTGTTAGTTGAAAAAGTTCACAATAAAGAATAAATATCCCACTCCTAGAATTGATGATTTGTTCAACCAACTTTAGGGTGCCAGTTTCTTTTTTAAGATAGACCTCAGATCTGGCTATCATCAACTCAGAATTAGAGAATGTGACATTTTGAAGACAACCTTCATAACTCGGTATGGTCACTTTGAATTTGTTGTTATGTCTTTTGGACTAAAAAATGCTCCTGAAGTTTCTATGAACTTGATGAATAGGGTGTTCAAGCAGTACTTGAACAAGTTCATCATTGCCTTCATAGATGACAGCCTTATTTATTCTCAGAGGGAGGATGAATATGCAAGATATTTGAGGATTTTATTGCAGACTCGCAAAGATCTCTAGTTATTAACTAAGTTCAGCAAGTATGAATGTTGGTTGAAGTCAGTAGCATTCCTTGGTCATAGCATTTTCGAGGAGGGCATTCAGGTTGATTCTCAAAAGACCAAAGCAGTTACAAATTGGCCAAGACCCATCTTTCCATCAAATATCAGGAATTTCTTAGGTTTAGCTAGTTACTATAGATGGTTTATTGATGGATTTTTATCTATTTCTTCTTCTATGTCCAAATTGACTCAGAAGAAAGTCAAGTTTTACTGGTTTGATGCTTTTGAGAAGAGTTTTCAAGAGTTAAAGACTCGACTTACCTCTACTCCAGTTTTGACTCTACCAGAGGGTCCAGATGGGTTCGTTGTGTATTGTGATGCTTTAGGAGTCAGTCTTGGTTATTTATTGATGCAATATGATACAGTTATAACATATGCCTGTAAACAGCTCAAGCCTCATGAGAAGAATTATCCGACTTATGATCTTGAGTTGGCAGTAATTTTTTTACCTTAAATATTTTGAGGCATTATCTTTATGGAGTTCATGTAGACGTGTTCACAGATCACAAGAGCCTTCATTATGTGTTCAGTATATGTTCAGTTAGAAACATCTGAATCTTCATCAGAGGAGATGGCTAGAGTTGTTAAAAGACTAGCATTCCATGCAATGATAATGTTATGGTTAACACTCTTAGCAGGTTATCCATAGGAAGTGTTGCTCATGTAGAGGACAAGAAGAAAGAGTTGGTTTATGAGGTTCACAGGCTTGCTAGATTGGGAGTTTGGTTGGTTGATACAGCCAAAGGCAGAATCTTGGTTCAGAATGGTTCAAAATCTTTTTTAATAGTTGAGGTGACAGCAAAGAAAAATAGTGATCCTAGTTTACTTAAGTTGAAAGGAGTTGGCCAAAGTTACAGAGTTGAGGTTTTGTCCCAAAAGAAGATGTTGATCTTTATTTTCAGGGCAGACTATGTGTTCCAGATGTGGATGACTTAAGACAACGAATACTGATAGAAGATCACTGTTCTCAGTATTCTATTCACTTAAGATCCACTAAGATTTATCGTGATCTATGGAAAGTTTATTGGTGTAATAGCATAAAGAAGGATTTTATAGAATTAGTGGCTAAGTGTCCAAACTGTCATCAGGTTAAGGTGAAACACCAGAGGCCTAGTAGTTTGACTCAGGACATTAGTATTCCTAATTTGAAGTGAGAAGTGGTGAACATGGATATCATTAAAGGGTTGCCTCGTAATCGCTGACAACATGATTCTATTTGGGTGATTATAGACCGAATGACTAAGTCAACACATTTTCTTTTGGTTAGCACTTTAGATTTAGCTGAGCATTATGCTAGACTCTATCATAGGGAGTTGATAAAATTGCATGGAGTCCCTTTGATTATCATCTTTGATAAAGGTACTCAGTTTACTTTTCAATTTTGGAAAATATTTTAGAAGGGTCTTGGTACCCAAGTTTATCTCAGCATAAATTTTCATCCCCAGATAGATAGTCAAGCAAAGTAGACTATTCATACTTTAGAGAACATGTTGAGATCTTGCATAATTGATTTAAAAGGTAGTTGGGATGATCACTTGCCTTTGATTGAGTTTTCATAAAATAATAACTATCACTCTAGCATTTAGATGGCCCTGTTTGAAGCACTTTATGGTAGGAGGTATAGATATCCTATTGGTTGGTTTGAGGTTGGTGAAGCTACCTTGATAGGGCCTGATTCGGTGTATGAGGCTATGGAAAAAGTTCAGCTGATTAGAGCAAGGTTGAAAATAGCTCAGAGTTGTCAAAAATCCTATGCAGATGTAAGGAGAAGAGATCTTGAGTTCCTAATTGGTGACTTGTTCTACTTGAAAGTTTCACCCATGAAAAGGGTGAAGCGATTTGGCAAGAAAGGGAAACTCAGTCCCTGCTATGTTGTTCCTTATAAGATTTTGAGGCGCATTGGAAATATGGCCTATGAGTTAGATTTTCCTACAGACTTAGCATCAGTGCATCCAGTCTTTCATGTGTCTTTGTTGAAGAAATACATTGGTGATCCACCCTCAGTTGTGTCTTTAGATAGTGTGGGTATGAAAGATAGTTTCTCTTACGAGGAGGCCCTAAATGAGATTCTTAACCATCAAGTTCGTAAGTTGAGAAAGATTCTTAACCATCAAGTTCGTAAGTTGAGAAATAAGGAAGTCTCTTCAGTGAAGGTTCTTTGGAGGAATCAGTTAGTTAAGAGAGCTACTTGGAAAGTAGAAGAACATATGATGAACCCCCATCTTTTCTCTTCGAATTCAGTTTCAACTAGAGGTAACAATTTTCTCCTTATTACTTCTCTTAGTCTATTGTCACTCAGTTGCTCACATATCTTAGTATGCATTCATGAATTCAGTCTACCCCATGTTTCAGTTAAAAATCCAGTTAACATATTAGTTTTCATCTCTCAAAACTCAGTGTTGGGATTGCATCGCTTTCCCTATCCTTTTTGCTTAGTTAGACTTTATTCGAGGATGAATGATCCTAAGAGAGAGATATTGTAACACTCCAAAAATCTAAGATCAAATCAGAACCATACTTCAAGTGCTTAAAGAACCAAACCTAATGATTTGGTAGTATGAGAAGTGCTTTATATATGAATAAATACCATAAGTACCTCCTAGCTCATAGTTAAGTTGAAAGCTTACTTACCGATTAAATTCTCATAAAAGATCTTGCTAGGTTCAACTTCAAATGAGTATAACTCCTATATTATGAAGAATTTTGAGATTTGTGACCTACCAAATTAAAGGTCTTTGAGTCTTTTTTCTAACGCATCTGATTTCTTGTTAATTCGATGCTAGAGCAAAGAGTTATGGCCATTTTAGTGAAGCACTGTGCAGCAGTAAGATACCATGACCAATCCAACGACCATTGGAAGATAAGATGACCGTCCTATGTATCGTCTATAAAAATATCTCCCCAAAAGTCTAGAGGGTTATAAAAGTCCTTCCCTTGGCAACGAAAGGTACCAACGACCGTTGGAAGAACCAACGATTCATTAGTGGCCACTAGTAGCCTGAAATGAGTAACCAATGACCAACCAAGGGATGATTGGTTGGAGGAACCAAATACCATCCCTTGGCTCATCTGAGGAATACTAGAGAATCCATCAAGACCTTCCCTAACTAATATGCCCACCGACTATCGTTGGAAGATCCAATGATCGTTGGTGGGTTCATCCGTCACAATACCCAAATTTTTCAGTTATATTTATTTAGAGGCTCATTAGTCTTTTCCTAGTATTTAACCTTCTAAACTATGTTGTTTTAACCATCCTAAGGCTGAATATTAAGCCTAAAATACCCCAAATCCCTCATTCCCTCAGAATTAAAGCGACACTTAGCAAAAAAAAAGAGAACAAACAATTTCCTCTTCTCCAAAGGAAAAACTAGGGTTCATAAATCTTCAAGCTTCAAGTCCAAGATCTTCACTTCCAAGTATTTGTGATTTCATAAATGGGTATCCATTCACCCAATGAGTCCCTAAGTGAACCCAAATCCTTTAGTTAATTCATTTTTCAAGTTTAGGGTTTCCATGAAAAGTATGAATTTCTTTATGTCTCATTTCCATACTATGAATAAACCATGAATGTGTGTTCCTTATGAAAGTTAGTGCTTTTATATATGTAATTCATGAACTCTTAGGACATATGGATAATTCATGATTTCAGGCTTGTGTTGTGTGAATCCCTACTCTATTCAAAATGTATCAATATTCATGAGTAGTTGCATTCTTCAGAGATGGCGGGTTATGAACACCCGATGAACTAGTAACTCGTGCATTTGATAATGAATGTTCAGTCCTTCAGTTTTATATGTTTTAGGATACTTTCCAATAAAGTGTCTATCACTCAATCTCAGATATCAAAACTAATGAGCTTATCAGTTTATCAATATATATTCAGTTGGGAGTAGTACTTAGCACTGAGCTGATGCAAGGATGAAGGCTCACCCATCATTTAGGCTGAGACCTTTAGTTGAAGTCCCTACGTCCCTGAACTACGTACCACTGTAGGTTCTAAAGGGTCACCCGTCAGACGAAACTTGACACCTTACTCATTTTAGACATTAATTTAGTAGATCCATGTCAGTCAGTATTCGTACCTTGGGCATGGTACAGAGCACCCTTCCAGCTGGGGTTATAGGTTGGGCCTCATTAAGCTTAGATAGGGTATGTCAGTCAAAAGTAGCTCTTATAGTTCAAACTTGGATATTTGCATGACCTTATATTCAGTTTATTTAGAATAGTATTAATCAGTTACATGCTTATTTACATAGTCATTGTACAAGCTTACATCCCTCATTTCCATGTTCAGTTTAGCCTTTTATATTCAGCATATTCAGTTTATATCGTGTATTACATATCTCACATGCTCAGTATATTCAAAGGAGTGACCGTATACTTTCTTTTGCACTTTATTGTGTTATAATATTGGTTTAGACATTCAGCATCTAGCTCGTGGTTAGCACGATCCCTTATCACCTCAGTAGTAGAGTTGGTGAGTCCTCATCTTTCTAGGACTAGTTTTTTAGTATTTCTTATGACATTATTATTTATGTTTTTAGACAGTTAGTGTTATCTAGGGGCTTGTCCAAATAACTCTTCTTAGTAGAGGCTTTCAGAAAGACATACTAGTGTTTTCAGCTTTATGTTTTCTATTAGATGATTTTTGCTTTGACTTTGATATTTATCTTTGTTTTAGATTTTATTATATCATTCAAACTTTAGCTTCCACTCAATGATTCTTAGTTTTATATAGTCTTCTTATTATTATGTCAGGCCATGGGTTAGCTTGGGGTCACTTGTGATTCTAAGTAACGTGTTACGACTAGGGGTAGTCTTAGGTCGTGACATGTATCCACCCCTTTTGGTGATTCTATGGTTATTGATAGGGTTATTTTGTTGTCCTATTATATTTATGGGGTATAAAACCTAGGCAAATTTAGTGATATTGGATATGGTAGGTTTTGACATAATTCTGGGGATAAGTTGGTTCTCTCCTTATTATGCTATTTTTGTTTGTCATGCTAAGACAATAACCTTGGCTATGTTGGTGATCGCTAGACTTGAGTGGGAGGTTGATTATAATCATGTTCCTATGTAAACTTATCTTTCATTCATGCTAATTGGTTAATAGGAGGGGGTGTTCAATATTTTTAGCACACCTTCGCGACACTAGTATAGACATCCCCCTATTGAGTTAGTTCCCGTGGTGTGTGAGTTCCAGGAGGTTCTTCTTATGGATTTTCCTGGCATGCCACCAAAACGTCACATTGATTTCTATATTGATCTAGAGTTGGATACCCATCCCATTTCTTTTCCTCCTTATAGGAAGGCAACGCCTAAGTTGGGGGAGTTAAAAGATCAGTTGCAAGAATTGGTTAGTAAGGGATTTATCCATTCGAGTGCCTCTCTATGGGGTACTCTAGTCTTGTTTGTGAAGAAGAAGAATGGTAGCCTATGTATGTGTTTAGACTACCGATAATTGAACAAGGTTATGATCTCATAACAATTATTCTCTTCCCTGTATCAATTATTTATTTAACCAACTGCAGGGTGCATCAATCTTTTCTAAGATTGATTTGAGGTCCATCTATTATCAGTTAAAGATTTGGGCAAGTGATATTCCTAAGACCATATTTAAGACCAGTTATGGGCAGTATGAGTTCCTAGTGATGTCCTTTGGGCTTATAAATGCCCCAACTTAGTTCATAGGTTTAATAAATAAGATATTTAAGCCCTATTTGGATTCATTTGTGATTGTTTATATTGATGACATCTTAGTTTATTCTAAGAGTAAGGAAGAACCTGAGAATCACCTAAGGGATGTGTTGGGATTGCTAAAAGATAAAAAACTTTATGCAAAATTTTCTAAGTGCTAATTCTGGTTAGCTTTTGTCTCCTTTTTGGGACATGTAGTTTCAAAAGAAGGGGTGTGGTAGACCCACAAAAGATTGAGGTGATTATGAATTGGGCTAGGCCTACTTTATTGACCGAGGTTCTAAATTTTATGAGGTTGGCTAGTTTTTACCATCGGTTCATGAAAGGGTTTGCTTCTATTACTACTCATCTGACTCATTTAACTCAGAAGGATGTACCATTTCATTGGTCGAATGAAAATGAAGAGAGCTTTCAAAAGCTCAAGACCTTATTGACTACCACTCTCATTCTTGCCTTTCAAGTGGAGGGTAAGGATTTTATTATCTATTGTGATGTAGGAAAAGAATGTTATTGCCTATGCTTTAAGGTAATTAAAGGTGCATTATCCTAGTCATGATTTAGCATTAGCTGTTGTGATTTTTTCTCTTAAGATATGGAGGCATTACCTATATGAGGTTTGTTCTGATGTGTTCACTGACCGCCACAGTTTACAATATGTATTCAAGTAGAGAGACCTGAATTTAATACAACATAGGTTGATAGAGTTGCTTAAAGACTATGACATCACTATTCTATACCATTTAGGAAAGGCTAATGTAGTGGTTGATATGCTGAGAAGAAAATCTGAAAGTATGGGTAGCTTGGATTATTTGATGGCTACCAAACGTCTATTAGCTAGAGAGATTCAGTCTCTAGCTAACAGTTTCATGCGACTTGAAGTGTCTGAGTAGGGTGGATTGTTAGCCTGTGTAAAAGTGAATACTTTATTTCTTGATTATATCAAGGTTAGATAGTTCGAGGATGGGAAGTTGAGCAAAATCCATGATAAAGTCTTACAGGGTAAGGTTAAGCAGGCTATGATCGATGATGAATGTGTGTTGTGAAATAAGGGGCGAGTATTTGTGCCCCATGTTGATGACATGATTCCTACTATTTTGTGAGGTTCATGGTTCTAAATCCTCTATACATCCTGGTACAGCCAAGATGCACTATTATTTGAGGCAGCATTACTGATGGGGTCAAATAAAGCTAGACATAATTGATTTTGTTGCCAAGTGCCAGAATTGTTAATAGGTAAAGTAAGAGTATCAGAAGCTTGGTGGTACTCTTCAGAGGATGCCCATTTCTTAATTAAAGTGGGAGAGGATAGTCATGATTTTATTATAGGTTTTTCCAAGACTTTAGGGAAGTTTGATTCCATATGGGTTATCATTGATAAGCTGACTAAGTCTACACACTTCATTGCAGTTCCGATTATATACAATGCAGAGAAGTTGGCTAAGATATATCTTAAGGAGATTGTTCAGTTGCATGGGGTCCCAATTTTTATTGTTTTGGATAGATATACTCTGTTTACCTCTAACTTTTAGGAGAGATTACATGAGAAGTTGGGTAATAGGTTTGACCTTAGTACAACGTTTTACCTTCAGACCGATGGGCAGTCTTAGTGGACAGTTCAGGTGTTGGAGGATATCCTCTATGCGTATGTTATGGACCTTGGAGTTCATTGGCACCAGTTTTTGCCTTTGGCAAAATTTGCATATAATAACAACTACCATTCGAGTATTAATATAGCGCCATTCGAGGCTATGTATGGGGGGAGGTATAGATATTCCATTGGGTGGTTTAATACCTTTGAAGTGAGATTGTGGGGGTATTGAGATTTTGAAGGAATCATTAGAGAAAGTGAAGTTCATCCAAGAGAAGCTTCTAGAGGCTCAAAGTAGACAAAATGATTATATAGATTGGAAAGTGAGAGATATGCATTTTATGGTGGATGAGCAAGTGTTATTCAAAGTTTCACACATGAAGTGTGTCATGTGTTTTGATAAGTAAGGTTAGCTTAGTCTAAGATATATTGGACCATTTGAGGTTCTTAAGCGTGTAGCGCTGATGGCCTATAGATTGTCGTTGCATCAGAGTTTGCTGGGAGTTCACCCTGTGTTACATGTTTCTATTCTAAAGAAGTTGTATAGTGATAGAAATTACATCATTCACTGGGATTCAGTCCAGTTGGATGAAAGCCTCTCTTATGAAAAGTAACCTTTGGCTAATTTAGATAGAGACATTTGTAAGTTGAGGACTAAAGAGATTGCATCTATGAAGGTCTAGTGGAAAAACCATCTTATTTGTGGAGGCCACTTGGCAAATGAAAATGAACATACGTACCAAGTATCTGCACCTTTTCTTTAAGCCAGGTAACTCCTTATTTTCTATTTTATTTCTTATTTCCCTTTTGGGGGTGAATGATTATTTAAGTAGAATCTGATGTAATAACCTGCTCCATCATTATAGCATTTATTAAGGCGTAAGTGCCAAGTTAGAGTTTTCACTAGGATGAGAGTTGATAAAATCTTAAGCTAGGGTTGTTTCTGATAAAAATATGGTGTTGTACACTTTAGAGATAATTTATGGATCATGGTGTAGTGTTTGGAGGTGGTGTGTTCATTATGGGATGGTTGAGTGGCATGGTTGCCCGTGAAAAGTTTTAGAATGTTAAACAGATTCATAGAACTCCAGTTATAGAGGTTGCCATGTAGGGGTAAATTTGTGGTGTCTAAAATCAAGGTTTGTATTGTGAAATGGGGGAAGTCCTAAAATTTCCTCAAGTTTCTATATAAGGGATACTACAGAGGTCAGATCACTAATGCAGCGAGACTACTGTAGCGGTCGATCAGCCACAGTAGCGGCGGTCATGGGGATGGCACTGACTACTACGGCAAGCTCTTTGGCCGCACTACCAGGACCACTGGAGCTATCATCAGACTGCCACAATGGTCATCAAGCAGTTAAATTCCCTTAGTCCAATTTTTAGAGTTTTATTTCTCAAAACTCAAAAGGTTCGTGCTTAGACTTGTGAGTGGCAATTTTCCACTAAACCAGGGTAATTTTCTTCTTTGAGGTTTTTTCATTCCTCCTTCTTATCAATGATTATTCCATGCAATTTGTAGAATACTTAGGATGAGGATTAATGGTGTAATTCTTGTGTTAAGGCTACAAGTTCTTGAATTGGTGGGAAAAAAACTATGGGTTGGTGTAAATTTGCCTAAGAATGATTCTGGGTTGTTAATTAATATTTCCTAGCATAGAACTGTTCCCTTTGAACATAAATTATAGGGATTTAGGGTAAATTGATGGTAAAATCCTTGGCTAAGGTTTAAGGCTATGATAAGGGTAAAATTTATGGTGTCGAATCCCCAAGGCGTAGAATTAAAAAGTAAGTGATTAATTATTCTTGCATTTGTTTGTTTTAGACCGTGAATGATCCGAAGCATTGAGGAAGGGAAAGGCTCTTGGAAACTAGCTTGGATTTAAGTTCTTTGGACGAGGTAGGTTATGGTGAAATTGGAGTTTAGATTTGATTTGGTTGCATGTGTACTCCTAAATTGAATACTTGTTGATTGGTTTTCAGACATGCTTGTGATATATGATTATATTTGCTAGTAATTGAATGAATAAGCTATTGAATATTGAACTTGATTGAAATACATTATGTTCTTAAGTGTACTTGTAAATTTGGTGCACTAAGTTATATTCCGACAGATAGCGAAATTGGAATCAATCATTGATATTATTATGGTATATCGTGTATCGCACCGGTAAGATATTGATATTGTTTCTATTATGAAGGATTAGGTACCACGTCGGTATGATAAATAAACTTAGATTGTCCCCTGCATGCCATGAATAGTTGGGCAAAAATAAGTCCCTTAGCATGTGTGTACAAACTAGTGTTTGATACGTGAGTTAGTATGGTATATTGCGATAATATTGGGACTAACAAAATTGTAATTGTGAAATTGAGATGGACATAGATCTCTGTTGTGTTTTGATTATTTGAACTCATGGTTATTTATGATATGGTTGACATTATTAATGATTATGTCACTTGGTTGTGGACATTGTTTGGCCTACTATGAATATACTTATTGACTGATTGAATTACTTGTTATGTTCTGGATGTCCTGTCTACTTGCTATTTAATTTATGTTGCATGCTTGTTTCTAAATTGAATTGGCTGATGATACCTACCAGTACATAGTGGTTTGTACTAATACTATCATGTACTCTTCTTTTATTGAGTGCAAACTGTGTTCCAGAGACTCCGACGCGACCTCATCTCTAGCAGTGACAACTGACTCGATCCTAGGGTAAGCACTCTACATTCAAGCTGCCATGGATTTTTGTAGTTGTTCTTGTCCTTCATCCGGACAATGATACTATTTATTATTTGTTAGTTTTTGGATTATTCTTAGACAAGATTTTAAACTAGAGTTCTTGTACGATGGCTTTCAGGTCTTGGAGATTGTAATAGTTAGTTGATGATTACTTCCGCAGCTATTATTTATAGTTTCTAGAGAATATTATTATTAGTTTATTTGAATTTGTGATTATCTTGTCTTAAAAGACTAATTGAATGGATTAAAGGCTTGGGTTTAAAGATTTTCCCATTGGAGGGTTAGTGTGGGTGCCACTCACGACCATTTGGATCATGACAATCTGGTCGTTACATTTGCAAAGGTCAATTTTTATTAACCTTTGTGTTCGCAACGGACCCATTGCATTTGCGATAAAGGGTCAATAAGACCCAAACTAGGACCTTCTTTCTGATTATGAAGGGACTATCACAAACATGATGGTCAGGTATGGTGGGTCCTCATGTTCGTGACTGGGGTCCATCATTTTAAAAAAGGGGACCCCTGGCAGTATATAAGGCTGCCTTCTCCAATTTAATCTCATTTTTCTCGAACTCTTTGGTGATTTTGGAACTTGAGGCTAGATTTTTGTGGGAATTTCACCTAACTGAGCTAAGGTAAGATGATTCTACTTCTATGGTGTAATTTTTTGCTCTTATTTCATTAAATTTCATTCGTAGTTCTGTTAGATTTTCAGTTGAAATCCTTGAATTATAGAATCTTTTTGGGTTGTTTTAGCCCAAATTTGGACCCTATTCTCGCCCAATTTTTGAGCATACTTTCCTTTTCCAACAAGAAAGGTAATTATAGGTTTAATTTTTGAATTCTGTTATTGAGCCCTAATTTTGAACCTATTTTTGGCCCGAATTATAAATTTGTAATATGGGTATCAATTTTCTCTTCTTAACGAGTAGATCATATTTTTAATAGCGTGGATGTAATCGAAGACTTTACAAAAAGGAAAGGACTCAGTGTGATTGAGCGCTAGCATATCATTTGACCTCCACGTAGGTTACAACTTTCCCTCCTCAGACTTAGCTTGGCTTGCTGTATATGACATAAATTGATTATGGGTGACGGGATATTTGGATTTAAATTGTGATATTGAGGAATTTCTATTTTTTATTAGTTTATTTTAGGCCTTAGAGTAGGATTCAGTTTCAGAATTTAGTTTAGGTAGATGCTTAGTGCGTGAGCCTAAGATTAGATTGCTTACTTAGTATTAGGATTACAATCGAGAAGCCTTAGCTTAGTTTGGGTAGATTGTTTCGTTAGGTTGGCTTGTGAAGAAGAACGATGGTTCCATGAGGATGTGTATCGACTAACATCAATTGAACAAGGTGACTTTTAAGAACAAGTCCCTTCAATGGATTTATACTTGTTTGGTTATCTTCAGAGTTATTCAATATTTTTGAAGATTGATTTGAGCTCAGGGTACTACCTGTTGAATATTAGGTCTTCTAGCATCCCTAAGATAGCTTTTAGGACTCGATATAACAACTATCGTTGTTATATTATTTGGGTTGACTAATACCTAGGTGACATTTATGAAGTTGATGAATAGAGTATTTCAGCCTTATCTCAATTTTGTCATTGTATTCATTAATGATATTTTATTGTATTTGAAGAGTGAGGTTATGGACAACATGTGAGAATTGTCCTTCAAAATTTAAGGGATGAGCGACTATATGCTAAGCTTTCAAAGTGTGAGTTTTAGCTTAGTTTTATGGCATTCTTAAGGCATGTAGTGTCCAAGAGGGTATTATGGTAGATCTAGCCAAGGTTGGGGCAATTCGAGATTAGACTAGGCCTACTTCACCTAATGAGATTAGGAGTTTTATCAATATGGCTATCTATTGTTGATGGTTTATGAAGGGTTTCTCTTTGATTGCATCCTTTTTGACCTAGTTGACTAAGAAGAATATTGCTTTTCAATTACTCGATAGGTGTGAGGCGAGCTTCTTAATGCTGAAGGCTTTATTAACTTTATTACCTAATTTGACCTTGCCCATGACTAGTGAAGGTTTTATAGTGTATTGTGCTTCGGGTGTTGGCCTTGGTGTTGTAGATAGGGAAAGTTATAGCCTATGCTTCAAGATAGTTAAAAACTCATAAGAAGAACTATCCCACTCATGACTTAGGGTTAACAGAGATTGTATTTTCTTTAATGTTGTGGAGGCACTACTTGTATGGAGTTCATTGTGAGGTTTTCATCGATCATCGCATTGTACAATATAGATTCAACTAGAAGGATCTAAATGTGAGAGAGCGCAGATGTTTGGGGATGTTGAAGGACTATGACATGAATATTCTTTATCATAGGCCAAGGCTAATGAAGTGGAAGATGCCTTGAGTAGAAAGGCGGCGACTATGAGTAGTCTTGCTTTGTTACCAGATAAGAAACGACCTTTGGCTATGGATGTTTAAAGTTTAGTCATAGTGTTGTTAAACTTGACATTTCAAGCCTAGTATAGTTCTTGCTTGTGTTGAGGCCCGATCACTTTCGATAAAGCAAATTAAGGATAGACAGTTTGAAGATGGGAAGTTGTGTATAATTCAAGAAAAGGTGTTGAAAGGTAAAGTTAGAGAGGCGATTCTTGACCAAGAGGTTGTTTTGAGTATTAAGGGTTAGATTTGCGTTCCTAAAATGGGTGATTTAATAGGTTGACCATAGAGGAGGCTCATAGTGAGAAGTATTCTTTCATCTAGGTGCAATCAAGATGTATCATGAATGGAAGCAGCATTATTGGTGGTGTAGGATGAAGAGGGACATTATGGAATTTGTGGCTAAGTGTTTGAATTGTTAAAAAGTGAAGTATGAGCACCAGATATCGAGAGGTATGACTCAGAGGGTGTCTATACTCACATAGAAGTAGGAGCACATTCCTATGGACATTGTTGTTGGTTTTCCTTAGACTTTGATGTAATTTGACTACATTTGGCTTATTGTGAACATGTTAACCAAATCAGCACATTTTGTACTAGTTAAGAATATCTACAATACAGAGAGATTGGAAAAGATCTATATTTGAGGGATTATGCGGTTGCATGGCATACCTATTTTAGTTATTTCAGATCGAGGCACTCAGTTTACATCGCATTTTTGGAGTTTTATGTAGTGAGGGTTAGGCGAGATGAGTATAACTTTTCATCCTAAGACATATGGTCATTTAGAATGAACTATATAGGTATTTAATGATATGCTTTGATCTTATGCGATTGATTTTAGTAGTAATTTGGACCATCTCTTACCTTTGGTGAGGTTTGCATACTAAAATAGGTACCATTCCTGCATCCAAATGACACTATTTGAGGCTTTTTATAAGGAAAGTATAGATCTCTAGTTGGTTGCTTTGACTCTTTTGAGGTTAAGCCGTGGGATATAGACTTGTTGAGAGAGTTCATAGATAGAGTGAAGTTAATACAAAATCCGCTTCTAGTTATACAGAGTTGGCAAAAATGTTATGCAGATAGAAGGGTTCTTGATTTGGAGTTCATGATAGGTGATTGAGTTTTGTTAAATGTATCACCTATGAAGGGTGTGATGAGTTTTGGGAAGAAGGGAAAGCTTAGCCAGAAGTTCATCAATCCTTTTGAAATTATTTGATGCATTAGGGAGGTGGCCAATGAGTTGGCCTTACCTCGGAGTCTTTTAGTTGTGCATCCAGTTTTTCATGTCTTATCTTGAAAATATCATTTTGATGGTTCTCACATGATTCAATGGGATTCAATAGATTTGAATCAGAGTATAACATTTGAGAAAGAGCCCGTGGCAACTTTGGATAGAGGAGGCCACTTAAGAGACATTGTTGGACATGCAAAATACATATCCTCATATTTTCTATAGTTCAAGTACCTTTTTCATCCTTGCATTGGAGGATGAACGTGTGTTTTAATAGTGGATGATATAACAATCCTCATGATTGTTTTTCATGTCTTGTGCATTTTGATTGTTTTACCCCTCTTCATAGTTGCTTTATGATATTTGTGGTTTGGGGGAGTAGGTAGCATGAATCCCAAGGTGGTTGAATGAGAATTATGGAAGTTCTTCATTTTGAAATATTTGGAAGTTGATATAGTTGACCAAAGTCAACATTTGATGATAATGAGGTTGAAATAGAATCCTGAAAGTTCAGTTAGCTTTAAAATATAATTTTTTGGATTGATTGGACCTCCAGTTCAGATTCTGAGGTGTTCAGATGAACTTTGAGTGGTTGGTAGGAAATTTAGAGTTTTAACTGTTAAGGTTTGACTTTGATCAACATTTGGTCAGGGAGATCTCTATTTGGTGTTATAATGATTCCATTAAGTCTAAAATATCATTTCTAATTAGGTAGATATGTGGTTTATGTTCACAGGGTTCTAAATTAATCTCGAGGGTTGATTTGGGGTTTGGGGAGTATTTTGGATCATTGATGGTTGCTGGTGTCTGGTGCAGCCACGCCTACAATGCAGCAATTGTGACTAAGGTACCTCTCCTACAGAGATGCACTAGAAAAAAGGTGTTTAGCTGGGCTTACATGCTCCTGCGAAGCCTCATCCGTACTGGCAAAGACGCCGATGTGGGATTTCCTCGCACCTGCGAGCTTGTTCCAGCGAGACGAGTCTGCACATGCGAAGGCCTACATGGCAAGTGACCTTCGCTATTGCAGAGGTTTCTTCGTGCCTGAGACGCACTGCTTTAAGTACACTATTTCATTCTTAAGCTCATTTTATCATTGCAAACCTCGATTTTAAAGCTTGGGAACTTATTTTCGGGAGATTCAAAAGGTAATTTTCATGAATTATTCTTTGGCTATGATTCTTAACCTATATTTATACTTTTCCCAATGTTTTTACTTATAATTTTAACTACAAAAGCTTGTTTTAAAATTGGGAAATTGGGACTTAAATTATGAAATTGTATTTTGATGATTGATTTTAGCTTCGGTTTTTATGAAATTTCATATTTGAGTTCCTTAAGTTATGATTTCCAAATAAAATTCCAACTTTACCATTGTGGGCTTAAGGTTTAATTTTTGGACCATAAATAGAAGTAAAGTATTATGGGTGTCCATAAATTCATTTTCTTATGTAGAATACGTAATTGATCAGATTGGGATCATTCGGAAGCATTACGAAAAGGGAAGGCATTGGTTTTACTGTTGAACTTCTTTTAACACAAGTTCAAACTTTATTTGAGTTTTTTTCAAAGTGTTTATGTACCAATATATTCTTAAAGGGAGTAATGGGGATATAGGGGTCCCATATAGGTGAGATAACAAACATTTATATGGGTATTGGTCTTATGTGAAGGATTAAAGTAATGAATTGTGTAGTTTGAACTGACACTTTGAAAGATAGCTATGCATCCTGATGCGAGTAGAATCAAATATTGATTGTTTCACTGATTATGAATATGCTGAGAGTATGATGAATAATTTTTCTAGTTGTTAGTTAGTAAAATGTGTTGCCCGATAGGTAGGCTATATGATTTCTACATATCAGACGATATTTATGACTAGAAGGCGCCCTAATATCCAGTTATTGTGATATCTATTTTTTTATCTTAGGCATTTCAATTCCACTTCATATGAGTTTACATGCATATTATTTTTGAATCATATGGTTCCTCTCCGATGACCCTTGGTTAAGATTTGGAGGTTTTATGATACAATTGAGACAATGCCTTCTTTGAAAATATGTTTTTATGGCCTACGGGAACGATCAAGATTGAGATACCTTAGAGGGACCAAATACGTAGGATCTGGAGGGGCTATATAGACCTCGCAAGTTACTCGTGGATTCTATCTAGTTATACCGAATAACAGGTTTATACGAGTTCTAGCCAAGTATGTGCATATGAATCATATGCATTCATCTCATTATTTTTATTTTCTTGACTTGCACTGATATTTGATATGAAAGGTGATTAAGTGGCCTGCTACTTTTATTCTGATTTGATAGTAATAGGAATCATTTGGACTGAACTATATCCCTGTTTTGTTGTTATTTGTTGTTAGACTAGGTCTATCTCTTTTGAAATTGACAGGGTATGTGTGGGAAGTAGCGGATTATAGTAAATTGGGATGTTTCTTGCCATCGTTTTGAATTAGGGTTAACAAATGATGTTTTTGAGTACATGTGGATTATTAATCACTCTTATTTATTTTTAGAACTTTGCGTGCAAGCACTGAGCAAGTTGTCCCTGGGCATTGATCTAGAACCTATTTCAAGGCCTTTCATTCAGAGATTAGAGGTAGTTGTTGGCTTATTCGTGGCTCTATTGGATCTCCTCTGTCTTTCTTATATGTCATTTTTCCTATTCTTGAATGTTGAGACTCTTCAGTTGTATTTGATAATTGTAGACATTTGTACTACTGACTTCCAGATTTTATGTAGTTAAATATTGATATTTGTACTATTATTTACAAGCTTGATATGAAAGATGGTATTTGATACTTGTAATTATTTTCATTTTTTGCATATGTAGTTTATATGTTTCACGACCCGAGACTACCCCCTAGCCATGAGCCATATATAGCTGCTCACCAGTGGTCTGGAAGGACCCGATATAGCATATCTATAGTGCAATATAAAAAATGGAACTGATGTAGAAACATAGACAATGACAGTGGGCTAAATCTAAAGAGAAACAATTTTTTTTGAGGCATAACTGAAAATAAATGGAAGACTATCAACTACTACATAATGGTTTGTCTAATGAATCCTCTACTACTAAAAATGAGGGTCAATAGAGAGAAGACCCCACAAGTTTTAATAAAACAAAAGCCTACACCAACTAAGAAAGAAACTGGAGACATCTCTAGGCTTCCTGAATGATAGGAGTGCTCGCCAATCAACTGAATGTCAGGTGATACCAAAAATCTAGCAACAAACCTTTAGCTCAAGTACATGAATCTATATCGCATGAAAATTCTTGTTCAAAACGCACCTCAAATTTGCCTAAGTTGAGGTGCACAATGTCCAAGGAAGGACCAGAACCAAAATAAAGGTTCAACGATAAAAGAGGGAAGGTGAACAGTTGTTGAATAAAAAAATGTTACTTCTCTAACAGGGATCAAGGGATTTATTTACATTATTTTGAAAGTTTCTTTAGGCTAAGTGGACTAGATTCAATAGGGTGTGATCCTCTCATAATCAATGACTTACAACCTAGCTAGCATAGACCAAGAAAGTTCTAGGTGCATACACAAAGTCAAAAAAGTACAAAATAGGCTCACACACACTTGGCACAAAAGAACACTTTTTAATACTCATTATTATGATGAAAATTATTCTTAAGAAGTATTATTACATCAATATATACTAATGACTTTCAGAGATACAAACGGTCAACACTATGAAAACATGCCATCCAGTGCTAAAAATAATATAATTTTGGAGGGGTCTCTATTTTTCCACAAAATCCACAAAAGATCACAAAATTCATACAATTAATTGCTAATAGTCTAACTTAATCTATACAAACGTAATAAACCTAAACATGTCGATTCTACTAGATAGCACACCTGAGCGAAAAGATACACGTCAAAAAAAACTTGGGTGGTCACAGACTCATAGGTACCCCCACCCCCGTCAAATGAAACATGCATTGTCCCTAATGCATCAAGATAATAAATAAAAACTCAGAAAAAGGAATACATGTGATGCCCTTAGGCTTCAGAGTCTGGCAAGTCTTCGTAGGCCTTTGTGGCCTTAGAATCTACAAGAGTGACCCCGGGGTTAACTGGAGTACTCACACTATCAACCACATCCTTGATCACTATAGTGGGAGTAGGTAGTACATATGGTGTGGGACCAACTCCAGGTGTTGAGCTGGAAAAAACTCCCGTAAGTCGATCCTACTCACACTTAAGCCTCAATTCTTCTTCTTTCTTAGAGGCCTTCTGTGCGTTCCACATGTTTCTTTTTTTGGGTGTCTCATCTCGTTGCTTTCTTTTCTTTGACCTCTTTTTCTCCTCGTCTTCAACTAGTTTCTTCCCGCTATCTCAGATCGATCGGCCCATCAAATTAATTATGGTATCATCGTCCTCTGACTCCACCATTTCTTGCTCAGGGAATCCAAAAGAGTGACCCTTTTTTAGAGTGGTAATATCAACTTGGGACTTCACAAGTTCGGCCGTGAACTTGGCCAAATTCGAGACAGAAAACTCCCTCAATCTACTATTCACCTGCGACTCCATGTCATCTATACGGGCATGCAGGTTCTCATATGATTTTAGCGCCTCCTTAATTTGATGATCCATGAAATTCTGAAAATCCTTAGCCTATTTTTGTGATTGCTGCTCAAATCTTTTCTACTTCTTCATCATTCTGATGAAATTTTGTAGAGTTAACTGAAACTCTGAGTATATAGGCGACATAATGCAATATCTATTGTGTCAGTAGTAAGGGTGGCAGCCTCAGCCCAGGATGCAGTGGATGCACCTTGTAGAGCAACAGTCACAATGGCCAACAATGTAGCCAAAGGAGAACCAGACATCTCAGGAGTCATCTGTGAGAGAGGTCCATATGAAAGAGGCTTATGGACCCTCAATTCAAACTTAGCATCATCACGTGTCCTATAAATGTCTTGGGTACATGTGGCTAACACCTCATCATCAACTCCACTCAGAATCGGTACCTTTGCCATTCTACACAGCTCAGTCACCAAGCAAGGAAATAGTAGTGATGTAGTGGTCTTAGTGTACCTTGCTTGAATTTCAGCTGTAATCACTTGCCCAAAGTTTAACTTGAAACTTTCCATCAAACTGGCAACCAAAACGACCCTTACCTCATCCAGATTTACATCTCCACTTGTAGGCATTAGTCACAGCCGGACTACTGCCCACTAAAATTTTTCTATAAATCTCATCGAGGACTTGTCCATTCATTCCTTCTTATTGATCAACCAAGAAGGCTCACCACCATCTATTAGTATTTGGGCCAACCAGGGTCGCTGTGTGGATGCTGATATAATCTAGCGCTCTTACATTGAGCGATAGATGGAGGTTCATACAGTTGCCCAAAGAGGATCCAGTTGATGGTGTGTTTGGAGATGTCCACTGACACCCCATGAATCAGATGCCTGACCAACAATATCATATCATAAGCTTTTTCCCCTTTCTTGAATTCCTTTGAGAACTACCAAGTAGTTCTCATAGAATTTGCGAACCATGGCGAGGTAGTACTATGCAGGAGGTGTGCTCATCTAACCCAAGTTATACTTATTGAATTGTTGATCAATGTCCGGGTACTCAGGCAACTCAGTAGTGATGATCATGGTCTCTTTAAACTCCTTGTCTTTGTTGGAAGGAGACCCTCTTGGTATAGTTTTTCTGCCCCTTCAATCTTCCAATAAATATTTTTTAACTCCCGAGGCCTTTGTTCGAAGAACTTCTCCCCTCTCTTGTTCAGGCTTAATATTTTTCTCATTGGGCCTCGAGCTTGAACTGTCACTGCTTCTTTCACTGCTGCTGGACTCCTCACTTGAGGACCCATCCTTCTCATTAGACTGGAGGCTTGAGCATGCCTCTTTTTGCTCTGTCTAGTGCGGTAGGCTGGAGCCTCAACATCCTCAACCTTATATTTTTGTTCATCTCTGAGTCTCAAAGATGAGGTGTCCTTTGCTTGCCTTTTCTGTGCTCCACCTCTGATTGTTTGTAGCTTTTGAGGTATTGTTCCTGTGGAAGGAAATATTCAATCATTTTTCAAGGAAAAATCACAAAGTTAGAAGCTTTAAATCAAAAGTTGTTTATGCTTGATGGGTAGAAGTGGCGGTTCATCACAGTCGTGACAGCTTGTCACTCAAACCGTCAGGTCTCTCTAGTTATTCACTACCACATGATGGCCAACCTTGACGGTTTGTCAAAATCTTGATGGGTCATCAGATAAACCATCAGGCATAAACAGAATACACAGGGATTTTCTTCTTTGTGAAGGTTGGATTTGACGGACTGCCACCCTTGTGACGTTTCGTCAGTTGATCTGTCAGGGCTTACCAATAAACACTTTATTCATTGGGTCATTCTTCCAAACACATGACATGCACCCATTACTCCTTTCTCACTCTTTGGGAGTTTGAACTTATTCGACACCTCTAATTACACTATCATTATTTATTTCATCTGGGTTACTCAAAATTCACCTATTTGGTTTCCCCAAAAAATAAATTTGAGTACAATACAACTTTTTACGAATATATACACGAAGAGCAATGGTTGTGTTATCCCCAATTCACTATCAACTAACTAATAAAAGAAAAGAATAAACAAAATACTAAAGTGGATGCATATTGAGTATGAGAATACCTAGGAAAAGAAATGAGAAATAAAACTTCTAATAATGTTCTTGAGCACACAATTAAGGCTATGCGAGGATGGAAAAGGTATGTGAGATTTTAGGTGTTTAGAAGTTTGGATTTATAGTTACTGGGTTTGAGAAATGGCGATAATTTCATTTGAATGTGGGGGAGGACGAGTCATGGGATAGTTGGTAAAAGAGGAGTTATGGGATTTACATATTAAGTAGTAGGCATTTACGTTGAAGAGTAGGAGATTTTGGTGAGAAATCAATTAGTTGAAATTGGCTTTCTTAATAGTCATAGGGTTTAGATCGGGTATGGGTCAAATATTTTGCTAAGGTTTTATTGCAGTTGGATCAGGTTGGGTTAAGATAAATTTAAAAAGTAATAAGTAAACTTACCTATAATGCCTTGCTTGACGGTTCATCCAGAACATGACGATTCGCCAGGCAAACTATCACGCCTTAACAGATTTCATCCAAATTAGATCAACTCTGATGGTTAGGTTGACGGTCCATCAATAAGGCGATGGCTCGTTATATGACCCATCAACCCTTGACCAGAATGACCCTTTTATGTACTACTTATGATGGTTAGGTTGATGGCTCATTAGATATTTTATGAATCTTTGAGTTGGTCGTCAGACCTTAACCAAAATGATTGGTATTTGTATGCTTTGTGACGGCTCATGTTGACGATTCGTCAGGTCCCTGACAATTAGTCAGGTGAACTGCCAAGCCTAACTAGATTTCTACCATCTACTTCTTTATCTGCAACTTCTTTCCCTGCACACTTAGCACACACATCAACCATGCTCAATAATTAAATCCTACGCTAAAATTATTTTACAACAATAAAATTTTGGTTGCCTCCCACTTGCACCTGATTTAATATCGGGGCATGACTCAGTATCTTAGCTACTCAGACTTCATTAAGATACACTAGTGATAGCAATTTTACCTCTTCTAGCATACAACATGTTGTTTGGCCCGTTGACCATTCACCTTGAACAATTTCCCATCCTTGTTTTCCAACTCAACAACCCCAGATGAAAACACTTAAGTAACCTTGAATGGTCCGAACCATTTTTATTTCAGCTTACCCGAAAACAGTTTAAACCTTGAGTTGAACAATAACACCAGGTCACCCACCTTGAAGTCTCTCTTTTCAATCCTCCTGTCATGGTACAACTTTATTTTCTCCTTATAGAGGGCAACCTTCTCATAAGCACAAAGTGGAAACTCATCCATTTCATTCAATTGTTCACACCTCAAGTCAGCAGCCTCACTCCAACTCAAATTAAGCTTTTTGAGTACCCATAAGGCTTTGTGCTCAAGCTCTAGCGGTAAATGACAAGCTTTACCAAAGACTAGTTGGTAAGGAGTACCTATTGGCATTTTGAAAGCGGTACGATAACCCCATAAAGTATCATCCAATTTTAGGACCAGTCACTTCGGTTAGCATTCACAGACTTCGCCAATATCATCTTAATCTCTTGATTAGACACCTCTACTTGCCCATTGGTTTGTGGTTGATAGAGAGTGGCCACCTTGTGCTGTTTCACTTCATACTTAGCTAGAGCTGCCCGAAACAACTTGCTACAGAAGTGGGATCCCCCAGCACTTATAATTGAGCGTGAGGTACCAAACTGGGAGAAAATATTCTTTTTGTAGAATGCTACAACACTCTTTCCTTCATTATTTGCTAAAGCCACAGTTTCTACTCTACCCATTTTGACACATAGTCCACTCTTACCAAGATATACTTGTGACCCTAAGAACTCACAAATGGGCCCATAAAATTGATGCCCCACATATCAAATAATTCTACCTCCAATATTTTAGACATGGGCAATTCTTGATTTTGGGAGATTGAATCCTACCATTGACATTGATCATAAGATTTGGAAAAGTAGTGGGCATCCTTATGAATAGTGGGCCAATAATACCCACATCGCAATATCTTTCTTATTTTGCGATCACCAGCATAATTTCCCCCCACTGGGAATGAATCACTAACTTATAAGATACTTAACATTTCTACCTCTGGTACACATGTCACGATGATATTGTCAGTACATAGTCTAAATAGGCAGGGTTCATCCCAGAACTAGATGCTCACATCATGTAGAAATTTCTTTCTTTGATGGAAGCTCAAATCTTTCGGTATCAAGTCACTAACCAAGTAATTAGCAAAATCAGTGTACCAGGGTACAAGATCAAGAGAAGCAGCAAACACCTATTCATTTGAAAGCGAGTTATCAATCTCTAGCTTATCCGGCTTCTTTCCTTCATTCTCAAGTCTAGATAGATGATCTGCTACCTGATTTTCACACTTCTTTCGATCTTTGACATTGAAATCAAACTCCTGTAGCAAAAACACCCATCAAATCAACCTAGGATTGGCATCTTTCTTTGCCATTAAATATCTCAATGTTGCATGATCAGTATGTACCACAACCTTAGTGCCAAGTAAATATGCTCGAAACTTCTCAAAGGAGTAGACAACTGTAAGTAAATCCTATTTGGTGACTGTGTAGTTCTTTTGTGCCTTATTTAATGCCTTGATAGCATAGTAAAGAGGGTGAAAAAGCTTCTCTCATTTTTTCCCAAGAACATCTCTAAGTGAAACCCCACTTGTATCATACATAACTTCAAACAGTTGAGACCAATCTGGAGCAACAATTATAGGAGCAACTACCAATTTTCCTTTAAGGCATACAAATGCCTTCAAACAGTCACACTCAAACACAAACTTAGCTTCCTTCTCTAACAGTTTGCACAATGGATTAGCAATCTTAGAGAAGTCTTTAATGAACCTTGGGTAGAAACCTGTATGACCGAGAAAGCTTCAAACTACTTTCACCAAAATTGGTGTAGGTAGCTTTTCAATCACCTTAATTTTAGCACAGTCTACCTTAATCCCTATTTTAGAGATATTATGTCCCAACACAATGTCCTCCTTAACCATAAAATGGCATTTCTCCCAGTTAAGCACAAGATTGAAGTCTTTGCATCTTTGTAAGCCATTACTAACGTTTGCCAAGCAATATTTAAAAGTATCACCTATCACAGAGAAGTCATCCATAAATACCTACAAAGTGTCTTCCCCCATATCAGAGAAATTCAACATCATACACCTTTGAAAGGTTGTAGGAGCATTACACAACCCAAAGGGCATCCATTTTAAGGCGAATACCCCATAAGGGCATGTAAATATAGTCTTATCTTAGTCTTCGGGTGCAATGGATATTTGATTATATCCCTAATAACCATCCAAAAAGAAGTAACAGCCTCTCCCTGCCAACCTGTCAAGCACTTTGTCTATAAATTGCATTGGAAAGTGATCCCGAAGAGTCCAAGAATTTAGTTTCCGATAATCCATGCAAACTCACCAACCAGTAACTAGCCTTATCCAATAAATTTATTTTCCTATTACACCACCTTCATTCCCCTTTCTTTGGGACACACTGAATCAGTCTTACCCACTTACTATCTGAAATTGGCTAAATAACTCCTGCATCCAGCCAATTGATTATCTCTCTTTTACCACCTCTTGCATTAGTGGGTTAAGTCTTTGTTGATGGTCAATGGTGGGCACACATTCTTACTCTAACTGAATCTTATGTGTATATACGCACAGTGGAATCCCAATAATATCTACAATTGTCCAACCAATTTGTCATTTGTTTTTTCAAAAAATAGAGACAAGCATTTACACCTTCCATTCTATTAAGTCAGCAGCTATAATCACAATAAATGTATTTTTCTCACCCAAAAATACATATCTAATATGGCTCGGCAACTCTTTAAGCTCTAACACTGGTGGCTCCTCGATAAATGGTTTCGTTGGAGGGGTTGACCTATTTTTCAAGTCCAGGTTCAACTTCTTTGGGGCATAAGAATACGACCCCATTCCATCCAATGTACTAACTATCTCATCATAGTCTTCAATGCCATACCCATTAAAGTTCATCATCATAGAAGCTAAGGTTTCACAGCGAGCCTTTCCTCAATAGGCACTTCCATGTAAACTTCATCAGTGATGTCAATGACTGAAACAACACTCATGTCTCTCGGTTACTTCATCGATTGACACACATTAAACTTTACTTCCTCGTTATTTAGCCTGAATTTTAACTCATTGCATTCCATGTCCACCAACATTCTTCCAGAGACTAAAAATAGTCTACCCAAGATTGTGGGTACTTCAAAGTCCACCTCACAATGAAGAATCACAAAATCAGCTAGAAATATATTATTCGCCACCTTCACAAGCACATCATATAAGATCCCAACTGCATTTTTGACCGAATGGTCAGCCATCAATAACCGCATTGACGTTGGTTTGAGGGCTCCCAAGCCCAACTATTGATATATAGCTAGCGGCATCAAGTTTATACTAGCTCTAAGATCACATAATGCCTTAGCAAAAGTGAAGCACTAATTGTCCACGGAATAGTAAATTCCCCTGGATCTAATTTCTTTTGGACTAACAATCATGAAACAATCATACTACAATGATGGAGATTGTCCACTATCTCATAGCTCACTATCCTATTCTTAGTGACTAAGTTTTTTTATGAACTTAACATATCTTGACATTTGCTCAAGATCCTCTACCAATGGGATATTCATTGACAACTGCTTCAACATGGATAGAAACTTATGAAACTTACCATACTTTCTACTTTATTCGGTGTGGAAATGGAGGAGGAAGCTTAGGAATTTGGGTTGGAGGTTTTGTATCCTCTTTACCCTTTTTCTTGTTCGCAACACCATCATCATTCGCCTTTACAGACTCTTCTATGTTTACCTTTTTATCATTAACACTTTCTAGCTTCTCAAATTTGGTCGAAATCTCATCAACACAAATCATCGTCCACTATTTCATAATTATCAGCTACATCTTCCATATACATCTGAGTAATTGGATGTGGTTCAGGTAGAACTTTACCACTTTTTGTGGTGATAGCTAAACAGCTCCCATCATTTTTTGAATTTTGAATTATGTCACTTGGTAAAGTGCCACTTTTACTCTGATTGAAATTTGCAAACAATTGACCCATTTGATATTGTAGTCGCTTAATGGAGGTGGAATACGAATCAACTATCAGGCTCATCAAAGACAATTCAGTCTTCATCTCCTAATACCTACTTCAATGGATTCCACCCCTTTTAATAACTTGTCCATCATTGCTTCCATAGAGAGCTTCCCCGATTCGTTATTAGCACTATCATGACTCCCTGGTGGTATTTACAACCCACTTCTATCTTTCTTACTTTTCTAATTCCCTTGCTCACGATCTCTATAACCAGCCTTGATATAGTAGGTATCTCTTTAATAGTTTTGACCTTAGTTTCCTTGGACATTGACCCAGAAATCCCCCTGATTATTCAGTTAGTTTGCCTCTTTTTTAGAATTGGATTTGATTGCTCTACCTTTCAAACCAACCATTTTTACCTTCTCAATACGTACAACTAATAAGTTCTTTGTTAGCAAATCCATCTGAGTTTTCATATACGACATATCGTGGTCATGCTTTTCTTCTCCTCGACGTAGTTCGATCAATATCCCCATAACATATGTGTTGTTTGCTACCTTAAAATACCTGATATGCCAAGGTCTACTAGTTTTGGTTAGCCTATCAAGTATCATGGTTGTATTTGTGAAATTGTGTTCCATAAAACAACCTCCAGCTGTATTGTCAACCATTGGCTTAGTATTAGAATTCAAAGACCTATAAAATATCTCCATCAAATGTTCATCAGTCAACGTGTTATTAGGGCATTAGGCCAACTTCTTCTTAACCCTAAGTCATGTGTCATGTAGTGACTCATTCGGTAGCTGCCTGAAGTTGCTAATTTCGTCCCTCAACTACAATATTCTGGAAGGAAGAAAGAACCTTTCTAGGAAAACTCCTTTTAACTACCTCCAGTTTGTTATAGAATCATGTACCAACTCAGTTAACCACATTGTCACCTCCCCATATAGAGACAACGAAAATAACCTCAACAAAATTGTATTCTGACTGACCACTAGGAAATAAAAGGACTTGTTAATTCCTATGAAGTTAACCAAATGCATATTTGGATCATCACCAGGCAACCCTCGAACTGAATCATCATGCTGGTTATATTAAAATTTATTCTAAGAGCTAGTTATGGCAGGATAATGGCTCCATAGGCACCAACCCCATCTAAATTAGCATCATCATCATCATTGAGGGAAATGTTTATAGCAGTTTATCGACACCCTCTATCTCTTAGTCGCTAATTCTGGTTGGCTGGAGCAACCTTGTCAACATGTTTTCCATCAACAGCATCACCCAAATCATCATTATCATCATTCGGTACATGGCCGGGTGCATTCAGGTTCTGTTGATTCAATAGAGCAGCAACAAGTGCAGTAAGCCTTACTTCTTCCTGTTGTTGTGCATCCAAATTTCTTCTCAGAGTTTTGTTTAGCTCGGGGACGTAGGATAATAATGGTTAAACTGAGCATCGAGTACTTGGCATGCACAACTAATAACCTACAAATTACAAAAACAACAAACAAAAGTAAAATTAGGAAACATGACTAAAAGTCAAATAATCACAATAACTTAATTGACAATCGTATTCCCCGGCAACGGCGCCAAAATTTGATATGCCCAAATTACAACTATTTTAAGAAGCGAAAGCGGTCATTGTCAAATATATAACCCAACAAGGTTGGGAATGAACCCACAGGGAATATGATAATAATCAATTCGTATGTAATTCAAATGACTAGTACTCGACAATTTCTATGAAATGGGGGTGGGGTTTATGAATAATTGTAAAAACTATTTCAACTTGTTTCAAGTAATTACGGTTAAATTCACAAACTTTTATCAATAAAGAGAACAAATTAGGATTGTGTTCACCTTGGCTACATATTAATTCTGGGTCAAGTTGATGATGAATTCATGTTGCCACTCGTAAATGTAAAGAAACTAGTCCAAATGTTCACCTAAACATTTCCCAACCTAATTAGATGATTATACGTTAAATTTTTTTGAACTTAAAGTGATGGAAATAAATACCCAATTTTAGGCTTAAGTGAGTAATCTCGTTAGAGCATTAATCATTAGATGGAGGTTAGAAGCTTCAAATTCTCATTGTTACAGCCTTTATCCAAGTTTTAAACTCTTTGTTCAAGAAAGCCTAACCTAAGGTTTGATCTAATATTTGCAACCATTACAAATCTGTAAACACGAAGGAATTAACAATGCATTCACGAATTTTACTTGAACTTGCAATGACATGAACCCTAAAACTGATAATCCATCAAGGATTCTACAACTTTAATTATAGGCTTTTTTTCCACTCATAGTGATTGAGAAGAGAAAAAACAATATAATTCATAAGTAAAAGAGTAAGTCTTACAAAGAATAAAATCAAGCCTTTGATTCTTCACAAAATACCAAAGTGGCATTTGAAATACTCCAACTTGTGTTTCTCCAGAGAAAAGAGTCATAAAAATATCCAAGGTATCAGGTGATGCCTATTCTAAACCCTAGAATAGGTATTTGTAGGCTCCAAAAATATGGGATTTAAAATTTAAACTTGGACTTCTGACTCTATCTTGGTTGCTCACCTGAAGACTCACCGCAATCATGATAGTTCGTCAACTTGAACCACCATATGCCTTCAAAAATGCATGGAAACTGGTTTGGCTTAATGATTGTCCCAACGGCTCGCCAGACCTCTGACGATTCTCCAGTTGAGCTATCACCTGTCTTTTTTGATTTCGTAATTCTGTTTCAACCTGACGGTTCAAGTGATGGCTCTCCAAGGTCCTGATGGGTCATCAGCTGAGTTGTCGCTTACCTTCATGGGACCTTTGGTTCTATTTTATCATGACGGTTGGTGTGGCGGCTCACCAAGTCCTTGACGAGCCATTAGCTAAACCACCTTATATCATCTTTAGCACAACGTTTATCCTTTTTTATCCTCAGGCCTATTTCCTACAATTTAACATAAAAAAAAAAATCAAAACTACCAAAGGTTGCTCAAATACTCATGATTCTTCTCAGTTAAAAGCATAAAATATGTCATCATAATTTGAGTACAGTCAGCACAAGTTAGGCGAGGGAAATCACTCATAATTTTAGAGCCGTTCATCAGCCTTTACACTATGTTTAACTAGTGCCCCAGCACCTATGTCCAAGCAGGAGCAGTGGGGCAAGACACCTGCCACCAGATCACAAGATAGTATCACTGGGGGACGTATCTACCCAACTTGCAAAATATTTGGTAAATATCATCTAGGGGGATGTTTTTTGGGTAAAGATAGCTATTTTGGGTGTGGCAAGCCAAGCCACAAGGTGACGGATTGTCCATTATCCAGGCAGGGCAATAGGGTTGCTCATTCTCAAGCTCAATCCACTGCCTCAGTAGCCCATTCAGGTCATCCAACTCAGTAGCAAGGTGCTCCATCTAGCGCCAGTGGCAGTCAATATTAGAACTAGATCTATGCTCTGTCTTCTAATCAGCAGGATAGCTCCCCAGCTATGGTCACTGGTATTCTTCGTGTCTTTCATATCAATGATTATGTGTTGTTAGATTTGGGGTCAAATCTTTCTTTTGTAACCCTATTTATTGCTGCGAATTTTAGTGTTAGTCTTAAAAATCTTTCCAAACCTTTCTCAGTTTCTACTCTTGTGGGGGAGTTAGTTATTGCTAAAAGTGTTTATAGAAATTTCCCAATCACAGTCCTTCATAGGGTCACTTTGACAGACTTACTAGAATTAGAGATGACAGATTTTGATATCATACTTGGCATGGACTGGCTTCATTCATGCTATTCTTTAGTTGACTGACAAACTTGAATTGTGAAGTTTCAGTTTCCTAACGAGTCACTTCTCGAGTGGAAAGGTAGTCCAGTGGTACCTAGTGGTCGGTTTATTTCCTATCTCAAATCCAGAAAATTGATCTCTAATGGTTATATCTATTATCTAGTTCAGGTTAAGGATTCACAATCCGAGACCCCAAATCTTTAGTCAGTTCCAGTGGTCACCTAGAGTTTTCTCTGAGGATCTACCTGGAGTTCTTCCCGACAGAGAGATTTAATTTGGGATGGAACTTCTCCCAGACACCATCCCAAATCCATTCTTCATTATAAAATGGATCCAGCAGAGCTTAAGGAGTTGAAAGAATAACTCAAAGAATTCCTAGATAAGGTTTTCATTAGACCCAGTGATTCTCCATGGGACACTCTGGTCTTATTTATGCGAAAGAAGAATGATACTCTCAAGATCTGTATAGATTATAGGTAGTAGAACAAGGTCACCATCAAAAATAATTAACCTATCCCCAGAATTGATGACCTATTTGATCAACTTCTTGGTGCTCATTGCTTTTTGAAAATTAACCTCAGATGAGGATATCACCAATTGAAGCTCAGGGAGTGTGACATCTCGAAGACTGCTTTTAGAACTCGGTATGGTCACTTTGAGTTTGTGGTTATGTCTTTTGGACTAACAAATGCTCCTTCAACTTTTATGGATTTAATGAACAGGGTCATCAAGTAGTATTTAGCCTTGTTTGTTATTATTTTTATTGATGACATACTTGTTTACTCTCTGAGTGAGGAGGAACATAAAGACCATTTGAGGATAGTGTTATAGACTCTAAAGGATAGTCAACTATTTGCTAAGTTTAGCTAATGCAAATTTTGGTTGAAGTTTGTTGCCTTTTTTGGGTCATGTGATCACTAGTGAAGATGTTCTTATAGACCCTCAGAAAATAGATATAGTGAAGTGTTGGCCTAGGCCCATTAATCCATCTAATATTAGGAGCTTTCTAGGCTTAGCTCGCTACTGCAGGAGGTTTTTAGAGGGTTTTCTTTGATAGTCACACCATTGACCAAGCTATCATAAAAAAGGTGAAATTCCAGTCATCAGACATATGTGAGAAAAGCTTTCAAGACCTGAAGCACAGGTTGACTTTAGCACCAGTATTAGCTCTACCAGAAGGATTAAAGGGGTTTGTGGTGTATTGTGATGCCTCGAGAGTTAGACTTAGATGTGTGTTGATGCAAAACAAAAGGTTGATAGTCTATGCCTCTAGAAAACTCAAGGATCATGAGAAGAACTATCTAACTTATAACCTGGAGTTGGCAGCAATAGTCTTCACCTTGAAAATTTGGAGACATTTTTTATACGGAGTACATGTAGATATTTTCACCAACCATAAAAATCTCCACTATGTGTTCAGCCAGAAGGAGTTGAATCTCCACCAGAGGAGATGAGTGGAGTTGTTGAAAGTCTATGATATAAATGTACTCTACCATTTTAGTAAGGGAAATGTGGTTGCATATGCTCTTACTAGGTTGTCTATAGGTAGTGTAGCCCATGTTTCAGAGGATAAAAAGGATTTGGCTAAGGATGTGCATATATTGGCTTGATTAAGGGTTTGTTTTCTTCATACAGATGATGGTAGTATGATGATACAGAATGGTTTAGAATTGTCTCTAGTGGCATAGGTGAAAGAGAAGTCGGGTAGTGATCCTATACTGGGTTAGTTAATATATGTTGTCCATTAATAGAAGGTGGAGGTTTTTCTCAAGAGGAGATGGTGCACTCTGCTATCAGGGTTGTTTATGTGTTCCCAATATGTTGTTGGGTTGAGGGATCAAATGTTAATAGAGGCTCATAGTTCTAAGCATTCGATCCATCCAGGTGCAATAAATATGTACCGTGACCTACATGAAGACGATAGGTGGAATGGTATGAAGAGGGACATAGCAGATTTAATGGCTAAGTGTCCCAATTGTCAGCAAGTTAAAGTTTAGCATCAAAGATCAGGAGGTATGCTTTAGGATATTAGTATACCCACTTGGAATTGGGAGGTTATCAATACAAAATTTATTACGGGGCTTCCTCGCAGTAGGCGTCAGCATGATTCAATTTGGGTCATAGTGGATCAAATAACTAAGTCATCTAACCTTTTGCCAGTCAAAACCTCATATTAAGCTGAGGATTATGCTAAACTTTACATTCATGAGTTATTAAAACTGCATGGGGTTCCTTTACCCATTATCTCAGATTGAGGTACTCAGTTCACCTCTCAACTTTTTTCAGAAGGCTCTTGCTAGAAAAGTGAATCTTAGTATTGCATTCCATCCCCAGAAAGATGGTCAGGACGAGCGCACTATTAGAGGACATGTTGAGAGCATGTGTGATCTATTTTAAGGTAAATTGGTATGATCTCTTACCTCTAATTAAGTTCACGTATATTAAAAGCTATCACGCTAGTAACTAGATAGCACCGTTTAAAACTCTTTATGGGCGAAGATGTAGGTCCCTAATTGGGTGGTTTGAAGTTAGTGTGGCTACCTAGATTGGGGCGGACTCCATGCTTGAAGATATGGAGAAAGTCTAGTTGATTCAGGAAAGATCAACAATAGTTCAAAGCCATCAAAAGTCGTATGTAGATATAGGAGGAAAATAAAGTTTACTGTGGGTGATTAGGTATTTTGGAAAGTATCACCCATGAAATAGGTGATAAGTTTTGGGAAGAAGGGGAAACTCAGTCCCCCATACCTTGGTCCTCACCCCATTTTGAGGGGCATTGGAGATGTTTCTTATGAGTTAGATCTTCTAACAGAGTTAGCCGCAATCCATCTATGTTAAAGAATTGCACTGAGATCCATCATTGGTTGTACCTATGGAGAGTATTAAAGTGAAAGATAGTTTTTCCTATGTGGAGGTTCTGATTAAGATCCTTAATCATCCGGTTTGAAGGTTAAGGAATAGAGAATATGCTTCAATGAAGGTGTTATGAAGGAACCCGTCAGTTGAGGGAGCCATGTTTTGACAATTTGAAAAGACGGTTCATTAAGGGTTTGACGGTTCATCACCTGAACCATCGGACGAAAATTTCTGCACTTTTTTGAGTTAGTTTTATGAGGGGTAGCTTGGTCCTTTCCTTACCCCTAAACCTCTCCCCATGACTTTAATCACCCAATAAATGTTATTTCCTCATTACACAACCAAATTTCATCATTCTTTCTCCTCCCAACTCTCAAGAATAACCAAGGTAAGGGTTTCTCTTAAAGATTCAACCTCCAAGGCTCCAAACTCAAATTATCCTCCAAGAAATCATCAACTTTAGATATGTGGGGTTTCAACAAGAATTTCCTTTCATCCTTGTGCCTAAGAACATTATTTTCCTAAACTATTTTATGAATTAAAAAACTAGGGTTCATACCCAATTTACATGATATTGATTATTATGCTCCCTTATGAACTTATTTACACTCCCTTGATAAAATTCATGGTTTATTTATAATTTTACTCATATACTTGATCTCATGATTTAATTTTAAACCTCTTGACATGAAATCCTATGAGTTGGCAAATGTTGCATGATTTTAGCATGATTTAAGTCATTTATTATGAAGTTCAACTGTTATGATCTCAGACTCATTGTGAAATTAAGAATTGATTTATGGATATGATTTAGAAATATAAGCATAGTTGGTTATTAAGACTTACAAACTAGTATTCTTATTTCATGATGTACTTTATATGTTATGAGTAATAGTATGGTTTTGGGAGTAGTATTAAGCACCGAGAGGATGTGAGTTTAGCGTACCCAAAATCCTGAACTACGTGTCACCGTAGGTTATGGGGAGCTTGTCTCCTATGTCCTAAGTGGACTTATGAGTAAATTCATGCCAATTGTTGTTTTCTACCCCTGGCAAGGTATTGAACGTCCTCCAAACATGGGTTGCAAGTTGGGCTTCATGCTTGCTCAAATGGAGCATGTTGGTTAAGAGAATCTTCCACAGTAAATCAGTTTTATACACTTAGCACACATATTTTATAACATGATTTCCACCATTTTGACATGTTGCATGCATCCCCCATATGCTCAGTACAGTCCATAAGTACTTACCATATACTTTTTATGCTCTGCATCCTTTTATGATGCAGGTTTTGGTGCTCATCCTCACTGTTACAATTAGCCACGACCACCAGTGCCTATTCCCATTTAGTTGGTGAGTCCTCATGATCCGAGTACTATGGATATGTTTCATGCTTTAAGTAGTTCATTTTTCCTTTCTGTTGAGATTTTTATGTTTGGGCAGCTGGGGGTTTGTCCCAGCGACTCTTTACTACTTTAGAGGCTTTTCTAGACTAAATAATATGTCAACTTACGTTCATGATTGGTAATTCTTTTAGCGTATATTCTCAGATTTTAGATTGGAGATTTTGTATCTATGTTTCATTGAGTAAGTATTAGCTTCCGCACATGGCTTTGAATTAATTGAATATGATTTACTGCGTTGACTGATGCCATGGATTAGCTTTGGGCTACTGATAGTCCTAAGAACCGTGTAACATCCAAGGGGTAGTCTCGGGGTTTTACACAAAACTATTCATAAATCATAATGGGCATATCTGGATGTCATACTGTTCATAAATCTTTCTATTTTGAGACTAAGCTCAAATGTCTGAATCATAAGTCATGTACTTGAATATTTTCATGTAAAACATATATATTGAAACATAGGGATATTAATTCATAGAAAAGTCTTGAAAACCATGAATTAATACATGAATCAAAAGCTTGCATGATATTCATAAAATCAAAAAAGAATTGTTCTATAAAAGTCAGGTTAAACATAGAAGGAAAACAACTTCGATAATTTGGGCAAAAAAACCCTAACTTTGAACATAGTTTGCATATATCTTCAAAGTACTTGGATGTGAGGATGAAATGATTCCATCACTAAAATCTTGTATGCCTGAAAAAGACAACTAAACTTGAAGGAAGAACTCTGAAGAACTTGCTTGAACAAAACCCTAACTGCTTGATTTGCTTTAGAACTTATTCTTGACTTAGATTTTGAGAGAATAATAAGAGAATTGACTTAGGATATGATAGTTATAGTTTTTGAAAGTCAAAACATAGTGGGATAGAATAATAGAGTCAAGAAAAGTTGAAAATACCCTTTTTAGGCATTGTTGAAAAATTGTTGATTTTCAAACCACTAATCAGATCACGACTCTTGGTCTCAAAGTATGACCCGTGGTCTTATAGTACAACTCGTACTATGAGTCATGGTTCTTGGGAGTTTTTCAAACTCCTAGATCACCTCTCTAATTTGATAGTACAGCTCATAGGCTTAATAGTTTGACTTGTAGAGTCATTGTACGACTTGTACACCCCTCCACGACTCGTGGTGCCTGGGGACTTTAGAATAACTCTAGTGGTGATACCATGAGTAATACCATGACTCTTGGTCCTATTGTATGAATCATATAGTTAGTCATACCGGTATGGGACTTCAAGTCTCAAATTTTGGGTTTTCATACTAAGCACTGAGTATTCATAGGTTCGGAATGCAAGGTGTTATAATATTTCCCTCTTGGGATCATTCATCATTTAATGAAAACTGCGACTAGAATTAAAGAACAAAGGGAACTAGTATCATCATCATGGTCTAAACATAACTGAATCATACTAAGACTTGAACTCAACTAGGGAGAACATGAGCAAAGAAATAAACATGGAACAATACAATGGTCCTTGAACAATTGATCTTGGCTAGAAGGAAACACATGGACTAAAATGGAACTAATTTCTATTGACTTATCTCGAACCTGATTCACCAACAAAATTAAACTTAACCATATTAGCAATAAGGGTTACAACAAACTTCAAGGAATGACCAAGCACGAGTTATGAGAGCAAGAACTAGTTTGGGCATGCAAAACTTATTTAAGAACATAAGCTTAGCTCCTATTTGTCCTTTTTAAGACATGAAGGGAACTTTCTTAGAACTCGTTTTCCCAAAACAATACTCCTTCTACCCGTCTGAATCAATTTAACTCGAGTCCTAACCCAAGAGTCACTAGTCACATCCTACCACTGACCACACACATACCAACACAACATTCAAGTCAATCACTTTAACCACTTCATGGACTTCTAGGTAACAAACTCACCAAGGAATTTCCTGCCTTCCTAACATCTCTACCAACTAAAATTTCAAGGACTACTACCAGAAGACATACTAGATATTCTCATCTAACTATTGTATATAAAAATACTCGCCTTGATCCTCCTCAATACTTAGAACCTTAGGTGGAATATGCATATTATGATCTTCATAATAAAGGACATAACGGGGATCCTTGAAGGACTAGAGTATAAGGACCTAGAATAAAAGGGATTTTGTTCAATTATGGATTATACTTATCATGAACTTGACACCCATAAATTGAGCCTGAAGAGAAAAGTAGAATAGGCATGAGTACTTCAAATATCAACACATAAAGTGTGAGTAGGGAGTTGTTCAAGAAATCTGATATGAGAACATACCTGACGTAGCATGATTTCACAAGCCCATTAGGGTCTATCATAGGTTCATAAAGCTAAGCATACTGATAAATATGAGTGTATATATAATGAGTGGTATATCATAAAGTTGGGATGTCACAATTCAAACCCATCGTGAGTGGCACCCACACTAACTCTCCTGTGGGAGAACCATCTAACCCTAATAATCACAACCAACACTTAATCCTTTTTTAAATGCGAACAAAACTAGTTTGATATTAAATAAACAATATCTGGAATGGTTCAAATAATAGTGCAAAATAACAATAAGTCTAAAACGACCCCAAAAATTACAGGTCATCATGCCACAACATCTACTAGAACAAATCAATGGGTATAACCTAGAAAAATAATAATGTACTAATATTGTCTGTGTCAGAAAATAATGGAAAAGACTTAATGCAGGAGAGATCCATGGTTTCTCGAAAGATGATGCTCACCTTTGGATCAGATCTCATGTTGTGGTCTACAGATGAGGTCTCGTCGAAGTCGCTGGAATATGCTCTGCACTCAACAAAAGAAAAGTGCAGGGTAATTTCAGTACAAAACCACTATGTACTGGTACGGTCATAGGCCAACTCAACTTAACCAATGTGAACAAGTAACTAACATATTGTAAACAAGTAGCAACCATGTCATCTAACAAGTAAGCATTCAAACCAGTCCTTCTACCACAATTTCCATGTTAAACAATCAATCAAATAAATAACATTTCATATTTAAGCAAATGGTATTCAATTCAATCCAAATGTAATGAATCCCAAACAACTCAATTTATCACTTTCCATAAACACTTTATTATAGATCAACAAGAAGTATTATCCCTATTCAAGTACAATATCAAAAACTTAGACCACACAAGGATCCAATTATAATGCCAAGTAAACCGGATCACACAACGATCCAAATATATATACCAAGAAAGTGGTCCTCACAAGGATCAAAATATAATAAAGGACAATGTAAACCCGGTTCACACAAGGAACCATCAAATGTACTCTCCAATTTACCGTGTACACATGATATGGGTCTAATATATTCCCACTTGCCATGACCTATAGGAACGAACTCAGTCAAAGTATCAAATAATCCAAAAAAACTAATGCTTGCCACCCTTTTCTCAAACCAAGTGTTATACCACCTTTATTCCAACGTCCCCGCCTTTATTCTCCCTTCACCAATTCAATTATGATCAACCTATACTGGTTTATCTCAAAATAACAAATAGTACCAATAAACAAGTACAATCACACAACAAATGAAATCAACCACCTTCAATAACAAATAAGATTTTTTTACCAATCTTATCATAGATTAATGAAATTCCAACTTGCATTTAAAATTAACAAGTTCAACATTAATTGGAACATATATTATCAACTTGAATGTTAACTCTAATTCAACCATTATGTACCTCAATCCAAGCCCTGCAATGCTCTATCATATGTGAGCCTTGGCCTTTTATGTAGCTTTGGCTTGTTTTTGGTCTAAAAACAACACATAGAACACTAATCAACCAATGTTCTAACAATTCTAGGGATTATAATCTAATTCCTTTACCCTAAGGTCAAATTCATGAATCATTTCCACATTCCAGGGGTTTTCTACCTTCATTCCACTTCAATTCCTTCTATTTCTCATTCATAAGAGTAAATTCTAGTATAATAATCAAAACCTAGCAACCCTTAGTCAAAATGCAGGGCTTTATACCTCTTTTCACTAATTTGCACAAGAAAATTCATATAGGTCAAGTTAATACCTCCACCATGATCAAAACCTAGAGATTCTAAGGATTAAAGTATGAAAATCTAGTTAGATAGGTGGATTAACTTACCTCAACAATGGAATTTGGGTAAAAACTGGTGAAAATAACCCAACATCGCTCAATTCTGACCTCTGAATGTTTTTGGAATAAAAGTAACTTGTAAGTCCAAAAGATGATATTTAATATGCATAGTCTGCTATATCGGCCTAATTCTCGCTATAGCAGTCTCACTGTAGCGGGACTAACCCATATTGTCATCCACTATAACAAGAAAATGCCCACTATAGTGGGACCATGATAGCAGTATATCTCCTGTTATAGCGATGTAGGTGAGGCAGTTCAGGCAGTCCCAGTTTTTGGTTAATTTTACAACACACTCCCGGCTTTTAACCTCCTAAACTAACTCCCTTACATTAACCTCTATATCCAGAGTTCTACTAACCCGAATTCATTTTCAAAAGTTTTTACTAACTCCCTAACCTCTTAGCTAACAAACTATATTCTTAAATCATAGAATCATCAACCTATCTATTACTAGATTTATCTAGACCAAACTATACTTGAACTTCATCCAAGACTAACCTAGCTTAAAATTTTTAAGACTTAATTCGGGGAGAATGTTAACCAAATTTTTGCATGCTAACCTATACCATAACGATGGAAAGGGTCACTACATGGGGGTCATAGATTCATGGAGTAAGATAAAATTAGTTTTTCTGAAGCCATTGCTTTTTCTTCTAGGAACTGAGTATGGACGTGAATCTACATGAAGTGCATGAGTATGGGTCATGGGCATGATGCTAACACACAAAACATTAGAAGGGTGTCATAATAAATGAAATTTAAGGAATAATCTAGAGTAATAATGGATTCTATCTTATCTTAACTCCTTTCTAGAACCTGAAATTAGATGATTCTTAAAACCTTATTTGGTTCCCCACCTGTCATCTTCCCCTTAGGTCTAAAGCCAACATCTAAGTCTGTGGACCTATTATATTTTCTCTAAACTAGGCTATAATCACTTTACTCTAATGTCCAGGGTATCACTATACACATGAATTCTAAACTCCCCTAAATAGTCCATATATATAGATATAAAACCCTTGCATAGGGAGCATACATACCTCCTAGATGGATCACCATGGTCAATACAAGCCTATCAACTTAAACTTCTTCACATATTATGACAATCCTACAAGGTCAATTCTATAAAACTAGCACCCACATCTCTAAACTATCATTCCTTCCACCTCAATGATCATTCACGACTCAAGATTAGTGTCTAGCACTTGACATGGATAGCATCGCAACTTCTCACATACTAAACAAACTTACAACTATGAGTAAAGGTCAAGGCACACTATTCCACTAAAAATTTATGACAAAAAATAATCAATCTCAACCACATATCCTATCTAACTCCAACCTGTAAGCATATTCTTCTTCACATCGCCACTGCCCTTCTTTACTATCTCATTACACATCTCTTTTCTTACAAGATTCATGACTTATATCAGACCTTTACTAATACACTAATAAGCCCTCATGAAATTTTGTCTTGGTTCAAGCATACCCTAAGTCATCTTAATCCAGAACTTCTTCTCTATACTACTATGGGATTTATTAAAACCTATTATGCCTAAGTCAACACTTAAAAATATATCACCTCATTACTAACTTACTAGATACAATACTTTAGCTACTTGCTTCAGTCAAACACTATATCCACTCTATTGGCTACTATACTTCTAAATTCATACTTTTAGCTCTGGGGTATTCTACTACTCAAGGCTCATTAACACCATAATTGACACTACCTTTTGCGTGACAACACTTTCCAAGCATTCCATGACATACTTCCTCCTTAAAGGGTCTCATTTACACTAAGGGTAAAAAATGAGTCTAAAATCCAATCATAGTTTGGCTCAATGCACGATATTATGTGAACAAAGATAAGGGGGCATTCTTTTGAATTAAACAAAGTTAAACGCATTGATGGGCTTCTCTCAAGCCTCTATGCATTATCTTGACCTCCTATTGGCTCTATCTGAGAGAACCTCATTGATAAAGATCTTGAGCTTTACTATTTCTAACACCTTAGAGATAAGGAATAGTCGGAGGAAAATGGATCAACACACGAATCTGCATAAGTGTCTTAGAGAACAATTTTATTGCACTATTTAGAGTATGAAAGAATTGGAAACTTTTCTTAAATGTCTATAGCCCCTCATTTATAGAACTGAGGCCCTTACAACTATAAATAAGATCCTACTGACATGACTTATAAACTACCAAGGCCACTTGAACTCTTTCTCTAATACTAAGTTTGTCACGACCTGAGACTACCCCCTAGCAGTGAGCCATATTTAGCTGCTCACTAGTGGTTCCAAAGGAGCATGTCATAGCATATCTATTGTGTAATATAAATAATGAAACGCAAAAACATAGACAATGATAGTGGGCTAAATTTGAAGAGAAATAATATTTACTGAGACATAACTAGAAATCAATGGAAGACTATAAACTACTACATAACTATTTGTCTAATGAAGCCTCTACTACTAAACATGAGGGTCAACTCGGACAAAACCCCATAACCTTTATTGAAACAAAAGTGTAAACAAACTAAGAGGGAAACTGGAGATATTTCTAAGCTTCCTGAATGATATGAGCGCTCACCAATTAGTTGAATGTCAGGTGCTACTGAATGTCTAGCAACAAACCTTGAGCTCGAGTACCCGAATCTATATCACATGAAAAATATAGTGCAAGACGCAATTAATGCAATGCATTATATATATATATACACACACACATATATATACATACACATATATATATACACATACACATATATATAAACATACACTGTAAAGCTGAAGACTAAGCATGATAACATAAGATTAAGATCCTTGAAACAAGAGTAAATTTTGAATCATGTCCATGGGAAGCCATTAAAATACTTTAAACATGCTAAAAATCTTATGAGAACCTGACGGCTAAAAACTTTGCATAAAATCTTCTTTCTTTAATACATATATAATAAGATCAAAAAGTCATAAACCTGTACGAAATCATGATAAGTAAAGTCATTCCTAAAAAGTATTTCACGAGTGTGTAAATAGTAATGTCACACCCCGAGTCTACACCCTGGGTAAGACATGGTACACAGAACCACATGTAGACCCAAGTGAACCCTTGGCTCTGAGATACTACTGAAAATACATACTAAAAACACTATATGGAAGCATAAACATAGTATAGTGGGAAAACTAAAAATAGCTGAAGTTATGAAATAACAATCTGAAAACCCAAATGTAAAGTAAACTGTCTGACTATGTCTGAAAGCCTCATCTAAAATTGATGAGTTACTGGGACAGGATCCCAACTAACTCTAAAATATTGAAACTAAAATCAAGTCTGGACTAAGCATAACTAAACTAAAATATTTCCTCGAATGTGAGGACTCACTAAAGTTGTTGCTGAACCGGGCACTGGAAACGTATCTAACTATGTGGCTGTCAATGAGCACTTGAACCTACATTATGATAGTATATATCATAAAAGATATCATGTAATCAGTATTATAGAATATACTGAGCATCTGAGATATGCATCTCATGGATAAGTATGTAAATTATTTTGTAAAATTGAGTCAAGCAAATCATTTATAAATTGATGTACAATGGCCCACATGTTTTATAATTAAATATTGGAAAGCTATATCTTTTAAATAATATATATAAATCATATGTGAAATGAAAACTTATGACTCATGTACACTTATTAAGCTTAAAACTATTTTCTAGGGGAGTTTTTTCTAACCGACATAAACCACGTCAGCAACCATGAAGTCCAACATCTGGACCATGTTGAGGAAGTTACTCCATACCTTGCCATCAGTACAGAACCATGAACTGAGGTGGTTCCACTAACTTAGCCTCAAAGGGATAAACATGACCTATGGTGGAGTATAGTTCTGAGACTTGGATTATCTGGAACCCGTATCCGGTCAGTGTTAAATACTACTCCCAAAATTTATATTTACTATTTTCTCATAATATAAAATGGTTAGAAATTAAGCATAAACTAGTTCAAATAATCTTGTTAATAGGAGGTTCTGAAATGAGGGAACTAGTTATGCTCAATTTATCTAAAAGTTTGTGGTCATAAAATCAATTCATGCAAATTTATTTTGAATCATGCTCAATTCTGTGTAAATCATTTTAAATCATGTATCAGGTTATAAACCATAAATAAAACTATAAAATCATGTATTGGAGGAGTATTGGACAAAATATAAAATCATAAGAAACATGCTAGAATAAAAAATTATTATAATTAATAAAAATTAGGTATAACCCCTAAGTTGCAAAATCATGAAACCCATAATTTAAAAGTTGAGGTTTTGGGACTACGTGTGAAAGAAACCCCTTATTAAATACCCACATACCTGATTGCTGAATAATCTTGACTAGAAACTTAGCTTAGGAACTTGAAGTTTGAAATCTTGAGGAAGGAACCCTAGCTTGGCTTAAGAGCTTTTGTTTCCGAGTTTAGGAGTTGAATCGATGCTAATGAGGGGAAATTTGATTGTTTATCCTTTAATCCTTCTCGAAATAATACAAAACAATGTAGTATAGGGCTTAAAAGAGTAGAAAAAGACTGAACTACCCCTGGGAAAACCATTTTAAAACTAATAGGACTAGTTTTGACGAGTCAATGTATAACTTCTACATTGAACAATAGCTCGTGGTCTGACTCAAAAAATTTGGGAAGGGTTTAAGCTATTTCTAGAATGTGCCCCTACAAGTCACTGTATGATTCATAAGTTGATGCCATAAGTCGTACTAAGACTCACGGTCTCCTAGACCTAAGCTGGATGGGTTCTGTTCAAGTCGTGGTTCCTGGGAGGATTTTCAATTCTCTGGAACACATCTTTGGTTCATCAGTACGAGTCAATGGATGACACGTACATTGATTCCACAACTCGTAGTCTGAGTCATGGTGTCTGAAATGTTGGACCGCCTACTATGAGCCATTGTACAACTCATGGTTTCACCGTACGACTCATTGAAAATTTGATTTTCAGTTGGTTTTCTAGTCCTAGTCTTAGTGTAAGCATGAGAAACTTTGAAGGTGTTACAATTAATTTCCATAATGTTATACATTAGGGAGTTTGTTATAACCAACAAATACCATGTGAGCTCATGATGCCTAGTGTCTTATACCCACACTAGAAGAGTTGTTTTGATCGTCCAAGGTGTAGAACCATGTACATGAGGATCCTGTAATTTGCCTTTTAGGATAAACCTACATTGGCAACGTAGTTATGGGACTTAGGTTAATTGAAACCTTGTCCTTTTAGTGCTAAATAATCCTTCCAAAATATACTAGTGCTCATATCATATTATGTTACATATTTGGATGTCAAAACTATTCATAAATCATAATGGATATATTTGTATATCATACTATTCATAAATTTCATTGATGTGAGACTAAGCTAAAATTTCTATATCTTAAGTCATGTGCTTGAAATTTTTTATGTAAAATATGTATCTTGCAACATAGGGTTCATAATGCATAGAAAAGTCTTGAAAAACATAAATTAAAACATGAATCATAAGCTTGCATGATATTCATACAATCATAAAAGAATCTTTCATAAAAATCATGTTAAACAAAGAAAGAAATCAACTTTGGTAAATTGGGCATAAAAAACCTAACTTTAAATATAGTTTGCATATATCTTAAAAGTACTTGGATGTAAGAATGAAAGGAATTCATCACTAAAATTGTGGTCCTATTGTATGACTCATATACAGAGTTGTACTAGTCTAGGACTTTAAGTCTCAAATTTTGGGTTTTCATACTAAGCGTTGAGTATTTGTAGGTTCAGAATGTGAGGTGTTACAATATAGTTGTGTATTTGGGTTGTCTTACTTATCACAGGAATTCGATAGGTGTCATCATGACTTTAGATTTTGAGTTGTGACATCTACCCCTATACATCCTACAAATAGCACCATTAACCTCCTCTACCTTTATATGCCTACAATAACTATAATAGTGAGGCCTCTCAGAGTGGTCCAAATCCAAACACAATGTCTTTGCCTCCCTCTTTATTCAAGAGTTTATGGAAGTATGACTACCATCTCCTTATAAAGAGTACCTCCTCCACTAGTACTTTGTCATAATCATCCTTGATGCTCTTTACTTGGTCAAGGTCCTGAGCCTTCCTCTCTCTAGATTTGGCTATCCTCTATAACTTTTTATCCTCGCCTTTCTTCTCTAGTTCTACATATAAGCTTTTGAAAGCTATTGTTTTTGGTGTCGTAACCACTATTCATCTGCTTCTCCTCCTCTTTTATCTCCACTAACTTCATCTAAGCCCTTTATATTACCTCTGCCATCCCTTTGACTTCTCCATTCCACAACCAGTCTATTTGATGTTTACCATATCAACCTCTTAAGACACACAACACCTCTCTAAATGTCTCCCTGATACAACTGGCAGTCTTATCCCACATACTATCTATATCCCTACTACTTCCCCTAGCCCCTATATCCATCAACTTCTCCCCTATCTCCAAGGTACTGGCTATAACCAAGCAACCCCATGCAATCCTTGGTCGGTCATCCACAATCCTCATCTTTCTTTCCTTCTTGATCATCAAATCTATCACAAAGATCTTTTGTTAGATCAAAATATTCTCACTTTGGTTAACCTTACAATCTTTACAATGACCTCTATCACCCTTCCTAAAAAGAAAAACATTTATCTGAGTCTTGGCCACTAAACTATAAAAGGTAACCAAGTGTTCCTCTTTCTTTAGGAAGCTCGAGTTGGCTACCATTAACCCAATGGATCAATCCAAATCCAAAAGTAAGGCTCCTCATTCGTTCCTATCCTCGAAATCAAAACCTCCATGAACATTTTCATAACCTCTAAAAAGTGACCCGATGTACCCATTAAAATCACCTCCTACAAAAATCTTATCGATGTTTGGTAAACCTTTCACCACCTTATCCAAAACCTCCCAAAAAAAATTTCTTCTCCTCCTTGTCCAAGCTCTCTTGTAGTGTGTATACATTAATAATATTCAAAGTAGACCTTCCAATAAATAACTTAATCATCATCATCCTATCATTGACCCTCCTAAACTCTACCACTTGCTCCCTTATATTTTCATCTACTCTGATTCGTCTACCATTCCTATTCAACATGCCTTTTGAGTGTGCGTGTGTGTGTATATATATAATTATAATAATAATAACAACAGCAACAATACTAATAATAATAATGTAAAAAGAATAAATATTTTTTGGACGTTATGCTTTATTTGGGCTGATGAACTAAATCAGCATCAATAATATATTAGGAGAATTTCACTTTTGATCCCTCAATTATTGATGAATTCTGATTTTGATCCATGTAATTATTTCTATGCATATTTAATCTTCAATTAACTAAAATGTGTGATTTTTTACCTGTAATACCTCAAATTGTGAACATACGAATACTCAACATTTAGTACTAAAACCAAAAATCTGAGACTTGTCGTCTCAAACTAGTATGACTTAGTATACGAGCCATACAAATGGGACCGTGTGTTGTAGTATCAACACCCAACTTGTCCTAATGTCTCTGGGCACCATGAATCATACGACGAGTCATGGAAGGGTATACGAGTCATACTATTGACCCATGGCCTATGCCGGTGACTTGAAAAAATCCCATCAATTGAATTTATTATATTACCCTATAGATATTCTTTACCAAGGGTCCCACCGAACCACTTGTGAGCAGCTAGATATGGCTCATGGATAGGGTGTAGACTTGGATTGTGAAATACTTGGCATCAAAACAATATGTTAAAGTGTCCTACAGTGTCTGTGAATCTGTGTCTAGTAGAGGCCTACTTATGAGTGTGAAGTATGCCACATTTATAATTGGGAAGCTATAGGGCATCTAGGAATAATTTCATTCTTTCATGATCTATTTCGTATGATAGATTTTAACTCTATGTTTCTCTTATTACTCGTGTTTTACACGTGTTGCAGATCATAAATCCAAAGAGAACCGCTAGTCATAGGGCCACTGCTAATGCTTGAGTTGAATCGACTCCTGCACCTTCTCAGTGCAATGTTGAGAAGGAATAGAGCTCGTTCTTTTAATTAAAATTCTAATATCAAGACTCCACCTGCACTATCAGTTACACAGAGAGGTTATGGTTCATCTGCAGTTCAACCACCAAATATTGACCCAAATGTTGATTTTGAGAAATGTTATTAAGATGTTGACCGAGATAGTGGATACTCAGACTAACCATCTAGACCCAACCAATCCAAGTTCTTGGGTTTCTTTTAAGGTCCTTGAATTTCTCATAATGATTCCTCTAGAGTTCTTAAGGTCAAAGCTTGGAGAGGATCCACTAAATTTCATTGATGAGGTTCAGAAGATTTTTCAGGTTATGCATGTTTCAAACACAGAAAAGGCTGAGCTTATTTCATATCAGCTTAAAGATGTTGTGGGAATACGGTATAAGTAGTAGAAAGAAGTCTGGGGAGATGATGTGGTACCTGTAAAGTGGGTAAAGTTTTATAATGCTTTCTTATAATATTTTTTTCCTTGAGAGTTGGTGATGGATAAGGTTTGAGAGTTCTTGAATTTGGAATAGGGTTCCATGAGTGCAAAGGAGTATGATCTTAATTTCACCCAACTATCTTGTTATGCTCTAGATATGGTGTCTGATATGAGGAATTGAATGAGCTTGTTCATATCAGGGTTGTACAGAATTTCTAGTAAGGAGGGTAAGGTGGCAATATTAATTGGAGACATGGACATAGCTCATCTTATGATTCATATTTAGCAGGTCAAAGAGCATAAATTGAAGGAAAGGGAAGAAAATCAGAGTAAGAGGACTAAGATGGCCAACTATGATCAGAGCTAGTTGAGGTCCATAAATAGAAATTGGTCTTCCTTCCATAATAATTCATATAGATAAGCCCCACCCCATATTCAAGAAGTGCACTAACATCCAAGTTCGGAAATGATCAAACATTTAGAGCTTCAGGCCCTCAGTCTCAAGGGAGCATTGCGAAGGGACCTTTACATCCTTTTTTCAACAAGTGTGAGAAGCACCATCCGGGTGAGTGTCTCTATGATAGGGATGCATGTTTTGGATGTAGATAGCAGGGTCACATAGTGAAGAATTATCATTTGGCTAGATAGGGAAATAGAGGGCTCAGACTACTCCATCAGCATCGTTAGGTTATGGTACTCAAAAAGATTATGCTTCAGATTTTGGTAGTGGTCAGAACTGCTTTTATGCTTTATCCAGCCATCAGGAATGAGAGAGTTCCCCCTATGTCATCACCGTATGTTGAAAGTTTTCTCTCTTGATGTGTATGCTTTGTTAGATCTAGGAGCCACCTTATCATTTATGATTTCTTATGTTTCTATGAGATTCAAAATTAATCCTGAACAACACCCAGAGCCTTTCTCTATTTCTATTTAAGTTGGTGAGTCTGTCTTAGCAAGATGAATCTACAAATTTTTCACCATGTCTATTCTTCACAGAGATACCACAACTGATCTAGTAGAGTTAGACATGATAGATTTTGATGTCATTTTAGGCATGAACTGGTTATATTCTTTTTATGCTTTAGTTGATTGTATAACCCAAATTATGAAATTTCAATTTTTGAATGAACCCATCATAGAGTGGAAGGGTAGTCTAATCATGATAAAAGGTCATTTTATCTCTCATCTTAAAGCTAGGACAATGAATTCTAAGGGTTGTATTTACCATCTAGTTTGGCTTAAGGATTCTAGTGTTGAAACCTCTTCTCTTCAGTTAGTCCCCATAGTTAATAAGTTCCCTGAGGTCTTTCCCGATGATTTTCCTGAAGTCCCTCCTGATAGGGAGATAGATTTTTTGATTGACATTCTTCCTAATAAGTAGCCTATCTTTATTTCACCATATAAAATGGCTCCAATTGAATTGAAAAAACAGTTAAAAGATCTCCTAGATAAGGGTTTTATCAAGCCTAATCCCTCTCCATAGGGTTCTCTAGTTCTCTTCATGAGTAAGAAAGATGGTTCCTTTAGAATGTGCATCAATTACCGCCCGTTGAACAAGATCACTATTAAGAATATCACATTCCCAAAATCGATGACTTGTTTGACCAACTTCAGGGTGTTGTTTGCTTTTCTAAGATTGATCTCCAATCCGGTTACCATTAGTTAAAGGTAAGGGAACATGACATTCTATGATGGCTTTCTGTACTTTGCGTGGTCATTTGAGTTTCTTGTTATATCCTTTGGGTTAAGTAATGCTCCCTAGTATTTATGGATCTCATTGATAGGGTGTTCAAGAAGTACCTTGATATGTTTATAATTGTGTTCATAGATAATATTCTAATCTACTCCCGTAGTGAGCAAGAGCATACCGATCACCTCTGAATTATTCTTCAGACTCTCAGAGATAGACAGATGTATGCTAAATTTTCTAAATATGAGTTTTGGTTGAAATCCGTAGCTTTCCTTGGGCATGTTGTTTCTACTAAGGGTATTCAAGTTGATTCTCAAAAAATTAAATCAGTTAAGAATTGGCCTAGACCTACATCCCCATCAGATATCAAGAGTTTCTTGGGTTTAGCTAGTTACCACAGACAGTTCGTAGAAGGTTTTTCATCTATTGTTGCTTCATTGACCAATTTGACTCAGAAAACAACAAAATTTTAATGGTATGATGATTGTGAGAAGAATTTTTAGGAGTTGAAAGCTCAATTAACTTCAGCTTAAATTTGGACATTGCTAGTGGGTACAAATAGTTTTGTCATTTATTGTGATTTTTTTCAGAAATGGTCTTAGTTGTGTATTGATGTAGAATGGTAAGGTTATTGCTAATGCTTCTAGATAGCTTAAAACTCATGAGAGAAATTACCCCACCCATGACCTTGAGTTAGCATCTTTTGTGTTTTCTTTGATATTTTGGCATCATTATCTTTATGGTGTGCATGTAGATGTCTTGACAGATCATAAGAGTTTGCAGTATGTTTTTAGTTAGAAGGAGTTGAATCTTCGACAGAGAATATGGCTAGATATTTTGAAAGATTATGATATGAGTGTGCTTTACTATCCGGGTAAGGCAAATGTTGTTTTTGACATTTTTAGCAGGTTTTCCATGGAAAGTGTTGCTATGGATCTTGCAAAGGATGTTGATAGACTTACACAGTTGGGAGTGCATCTCATGGATTCAGATGACGGTGGTGTGATAGTTCAAAATGGTTTCGAGTAATCATTAATGATATAGATGAAAGAAAAACAAGGTAAGGATCCCATATTCCTCCAGTTGAAGGAAGCAGTCCTTAAGAAGAGTGTATTGTATTTATCCTAAGGAGGAGATGGTGTTCTTGGGTATCAAGGCAGATTATGTGTTCTAGACAATGATGGGTTGTGAGAGCGGATTATGACCGAGGCGCACAATTGTAGATACTCTATTCATCTAGGTTCTACAAAGACGTATCATGATTTAAGAGAGGTGTATTGATGGAATTATATGACTAAGTGTCAGAATTGTCAACGGGTTAAGGTTGAACATCAAAGACCCAGTAGAATATCTCAAGACATAAGTATTCCTAATTGGAAATGGGAGATGCTTAATATGGATTTTATCATAGATTTGCTGCGTACATGAGTCAACATGATCTTATTTGGGTGATTATTGATCGCATGACCAAATCAACCCAATTTTTGTATGTCAAGACGACCAATATAGTTGAGGGATTACGCTAGGATGTACATCAAGGAGATAGTCAGAGTTCATACAATTCCTTTGTCCATTATTTTAGATAGTGGTTCACGGTTTATCACTTTTGTAGTCTTTTCAGAAAGGTTTGGGTATGAGGTTAAATCTTAGTACCATTTTTCATTCGCAGATCGATAGTCAGGAAAAGTGCATTATTCAAACTCTTGAGAATAGGTTGAGCACTTGTGTCATTGATTTCAAAGGTAATTGGGTTGATCACCTACCTCTTTTTGAGTTTACTTATAAAAATAGTTATCATTTTAGCATTCAAATGGCTCCATTTGAGTCACTCTATGGGAGAAGGTGTAAATATCCTATTGGTTTGTTGGAGGTTGGTGAGGCTGTATTGATAGGTCCATACATGGTTCATGAGGCTATGGAGAAAGTTAAGGTGATCCAAGATTGTTTGAGAACCTTACAAAGCAGACAAAAATCATATTCAGATGTGAGAAGGAGAGATTTAGAGTTTGAGATTAATAATTAGGTCTTATTGAAGGTTTCATCCATGAAGGTTGTTATGCATTTTGATAAGAAAGAAAAACTCAGTCTCCGGTTCATTGGTCCTTCTCGAATTATTAATAGGATGGGAAAAGTAGCTTACAAGTTGGAGTTACCATCATAGTTGGCATCCCTATGCCCAGTGTTTCACATCACTATGTAGAAGAAGTGTATTGGTGATCCTTCATATGTTGTACCTATAGAGAATGTTGGGGTTAAGGATAACTTGTCATATGAAGTGGTTTCGATTCAAATTTTAGATCTTCAGGTCTGTGGGTTGAGAACTAAGGAAGTTGTATCAGTCAAAGTCCTTTGGAGGAGTAAGACAGTTGAAGAAGCTACATGGGAAGCCGAAGAAGATATAAAAGTGAAATATCCTTGTAACACCCCGTACCTTCCCAACCCTATGTGATGATGTTGAACAATGATTACTTAGGTGTCGAGATGCCATAAGTACGTATTTGGTAATGTTAATGATGAGAAAATTAAAATTTGGCTTTATACATGTGATTAACCCTTCATAAGAGTTGTTTTGTGATTTTCGTGGCGCATTTGTGGGGTTCAAAATGAGGCTAAGAGGACCTCTAAACAATAGATATTAAGGGTAAGAAGTAAGTTAAAAAGTAGGATTTGAAGTACCTAACCAAACCCGCGAAGAAAAGTCGAAAAATGTAATTTTCGAAAATGTTAAGTCTGGGGCGCGCTGGAGGGCGTGCCACGCCGCTCTGGGCTAAAATTTTCAGCAATATGGCGCGCCCAAGGGCGTGCCACGCTGGTTTTTCCACTTTTTCAAAAGTTGGAAATTTTCTAAGTCCCAAGGGTATCCGGGGACGAATTGAGCCGATTTTTGCCACGTTTATTCTACAACCATGAGTATATACATGAAATGAGTAAAATATTATATTGGGATGGTAAAATTACTCGAGAACGAATTTAGCATTAAAATGACAATTTTACCCTTGTTGCCAAAATAAGCCATACGTGGCTAGAATTGCTTGCTTTTGGAATTAAGGATACAAGTGTGAATTAAGTGAGTGGGAATATTGTCGTAATGCGTATGAAATGAATTAAACATGAGGAATTATGGATTTTAGTGGGTTAAGTGAATTGGGCTCAAAATAGGGCCCAAAATGAGAAGAAAACATGGGCCAAAATGGGTCAAATGACCCATTCTCCCTTTGACCAAGCAATTATTGATCACAAATGGATAAGGATGAATTTAAGGTCCTATAAAAGGCACCAAAAATCAGATTTTATTCATTTAAAACACACAAGCACTTCTAGTATTTTCCAAGAAACCAAAGGAGATATTTCTCTCATATCTTAAAAACCCTAAAGGTTCAAAGCTCACTTTTGGAGCAAGATCATCACTTTTCAAGCTTGGGTAAGTGATTATTGTTATGGATTAATATATTATATGCATGAGAGAGTATATAAATCATGTTGGTTATGCTTGGAGGTGTTGGACATGGTACTTTGTGTTTTTATATAAGATTTGTGATCCATGGGATTCAAGCTTGAATTGTGACTTGTGCCTTTGATAAAAGAGCATGGTATGGATAAAATATGAACATGTATGGTGTTATTTTGTTATTAAACTTGTTATTTTTCTATAAGTGTAAGTTGGGGGATTTTGGCCGATATGTGCTATGAGGTGTATTAAGGTAAGTTGATGGATTATTTGTGATGTGGTGTGGATAAGAAAGTGTAAAGGAGAAGTGTTGTGGTAAAATGTATTGATTATCATGTATTGGTCAATGTTGGGAATATTGTTGGATTATTGGAATAATAATTTCATCAATGGTTTTGTCAAGGGGAAATGACATGTTTAAAGGCAAACATGTAACTCATTTACATTATATGCATTTGTAAAGTAGTTGGTGGTTAATGTAAATCCCGTTATGTATTTGTGTTGTAGAGTGACACATAAAGAAGGAGAGGAACTATTGCATGCACATCTAAGATTGTATATCCGTATTGAGAGTACAAGGTATGTAACGTTACTCTGTCCGTATTTTTCTGCAGCAAATAGTATTCACATTGACATTACGCTTGTTCCATCCCAAAATGTGCTAAGGTATCCTATATGCAATTATCAATGGTCATTATCATATAGTTCCTACTCATTGATCAATTGTGAATCTCATGTCTCATATTCATGAATAATGTTCCAAAAACCCAACAAGGTTATGTTCCAATATTCCAATAGTGATTGCGCTCATGTCTCTTGTTCATGGATGATTGTCCAATGGTTCCAATGGTGTTATGTTTCCAATAAGGCTATGTTTCCAATAATGTTCTTCACATGTCTTCTATTTTGGTTATGGTTCCAAAGCTTCCAAAAATGTTATGTCAAATGAATGTATCAATCTCTCACAAGTAAAAGTATCAATCTCAAAAGTAAAGAAATGAAGTAAGAATAAAGTAATGCATATTGAATGTGTTCATGGGTGTTATCCATGGGGTACAATTACCCGCATGATGATGTTAGTTTATCCATGGGGTGCAAACACCCGCATGATGATGTTCATTTATCCATGGGGTGCAAGAACACCTGCATGACGATATGATCTTATCCATGGGTTAAAAAGAATACCTGCATGACGATGATATTTTATCTATGGGGTGAAAATAACACCTGCATGATGAGGGCCCCAACAGTATATGAGCAATGTAAAAGTAAAGTAAAGTAAAGGCAAGAGAAAGAAAGAACGTAATGTACATGGTTCCCCACATACAGGAAGAGAGTTTATTCACATTTGCTATTTCTCTTATATTGGTTCTATGGTTGTTGTGACTGTGAATGAATGATCGTAAATGGCAATGACAGAAGAATTGTACATAATTCCGCACATTGAGTTTTCTCTTCTAATTATTTCCATGGAAGTTTTTACGTACTGATGTAGTTTTCTTATGGCCTTACATACTCAGTACATTCTTCGTACTGACCCCTATTGGGGGATTTACCTTACTTGTTGCAGGCGCAGGTACTAGTAGACCGCCACAGTAAATTGCCAGTTGTTCGCTGTTCGTTGGTGAGCTCCAGCTAGTTCGGGGCTTCTCCGAGTCACTGTTGTACATGTGTTTTGATTTTGTATATGTTGTATAAAGCGGGAACTTGTCCCGTATTTCAGTTGGTGTTGGTAGTTACATCTGCTAGAGGCTTTTGTAGACATACGTGGGTACATGAATGTAAGAGGTGTATAATACGTAATGGCCCTAACGGCCATAGTTGTATATAATGACCACGTTTTCCATGAATTTCGCCAATGGCATTTTATATTTCATCAATTACATGAGTTGTATGTTATTCATAAAGAGACATGCATGTGAACGAACGTGAACAAAGATTGGTTCTCTCGGGCCATATCGGCTTCGGGTGCCAATCACGCCTCGTTGGGATTTGGGGCGTGACAATCCTCATCTTTTCACTCCTTCCAATGAAAGCATTTAAGGTAGTAACATTGTTCTATAGCAACTATTAGGGATCTTATTCCATAGCCCCATGTCTTATATGCTCATGTTTATGTTTGTGCTCTTATATTCTATATTTGAGTTCCATGATTCAGTATGATTCAGTTAAATTTAGCTTATGATGGTTCCTTTGTCCTTTGATCCTATCCTTATTATTATTTCGAGGACGAATGAGCCAAAGAGGAGATATTGTAAAACCTAGGATTTCAAACATACAAATACTCCGCGATTAGTACTAAGATGAAAAATTTAAGACTTGCAGTCCCAGACCAATACAACTCAATGTATGAGCAGTATAGTGGGACCATGAGTTGTGGTATGACTCATGGTATCAATACCCAACTTATCCCAAAGTCCCCAGGCACCATGACTCATACTACGAGTCGTGGATGTGTGCATGAGTCATACATGAACGAGCCATAGTGTCAACGTACGGGTCATGAAATAGGGTCTACAAGTCGTATTGTTGAATTAGAGAAGTGATTTAGGATTTTAACAAAACTCTCAAGGACCACGGCTCATTGCTAGATGTCGTACTATGGACCATGGGTCGTACTATGACTCATGGGGTCCTGCCTTAGAAATATCAGCAATGTTTTAGTAATGGTAAATTCAACTTTTTCTTATTGTTTTACCCTATCCCATGATGTTTTGGTCAATAAAAGTATAAATATAGGATCCTAAAGCCTATTCTTCCTTTAAGCTCTCAAGAACAAGTCCAAAACAAGATCAAGCAAACTAGGGTTCCTAATCATGCAAGTTCACCAAGTTTCTCTTGTCAAGTGTTTGTCTTCATTCAGGTACGCAAGATTTCAGTGATGAATTCCTTTCATCCTCACGTCCAAGTACTTTCAAGATCTATGAAATTATGATTCTAAGCTCGAATTCATGCCCAAATTATTAAAGTTGATTTCTTTACATGTTTTACTTGAATTTTATGATTAAGGTTTTCTCATTTTTTTATGATTTCTATATGAAAATTTTATTTATGCATCAAAACTCATGCTTTAAGGTTTCTTTATGAATTATGAACTCTATATTGAAGAGACATTCTTTTAGATACATAATTTTCTACGTATACTTAACGATATGAAGTTGAGTATAGGCTCATAACAAGGACAATTTACAGACATGTTGAGCAGAGACTCGAATCATGATTATACAAAGCACTATTAGGATTTTGGGAGGATTACTTAGCACCAAGAGGACAAGGGTTCAGATAACTCAAGTTCCATAACTACGTTGCCATCATAGGTTTCATCCAAAGGGCATGATTATAGGATCCTTATGTATATGGTTCTGTACCTTGGATGTTAGAACAACCTTTTTCAGTGTGGGTGGATGATACTGAGCATTATAAGCTCGCGTGATGGTTTTTTGGTTATAAGAAACTGCCCACATGACTATACTTTAAAAAAACTACTATTTATATACTTGTGTATCAACACATTCCCATGTATTGACTACGTCTCGCACTATGTTTTTCATGTGATTTCGATCCAGATACTCGAGCTTAAGGTTTGCTGCTAAATATTCTGTAGCACCTGACAACCAGCTGATCGGTGAGCGCTCTTATCATTCAGGAGGCTTGGAGATTCTTTAGTTTTAGACTTTTAACTTAATAAAGGTTATGGGGCCTTGTCCCGATTAGCTTTTATATTAGTAGTAGAGGCTTCACTAGACAGACAATATTCAGTAGTTGACATTCTTTCATTCATTCTAGCTGTCTTAATAAAGATTGCCTCTTTTCATGATTTAGCCCACTATGATTGTTTATCTTTACTCATCAATTTCATTTATCATTTTACCCAATAGATATGTTATGCCAAGGGTCCCACCGGACCACTAGTGAGTAGCTATATGACTCATGGTAAGGGTGTAGGCTCCGATCGTGACAGTATCCCTTTATATAATAAGAAAATGTCATATTTTGCATCTTCTTAAATTATATTAGTATCGAATATGGAGTAACAATAAAAATTTAACATAATGTATCGAAAATTGAATAGTTTAACACTTAATAATTTGTTGAATTAGTGAAGGTTCATAGTTTGAGGGATCAAAAGTGCACATATCAATAATTGAAGGTTAAATATGTTTAACTAGTAATCACAAGAAACCAAATTAATATTTATTGATATTTAAAGGGCTAAAAGTGCTAATATCTCTATAATCAATTTAATTAGTACAATTATAGTCAAAGAGCTTTCACCAAGTCAATCAATGTAGGTAGATAATCTTGTATCAACTAGTATGTATATCTATGTGAAATAAGGTTTGGACAATAGTATAGATGCATATTTTGTCTAATATATCAATCAAAAATACATGACTTAAACCAAACATAGTAGTATCTTATTACCTGATAGCTTCTATATAAATTAATTAGCACATATCCTTATACTAGAGGGAGTTTGATCCTTTGTCTAGATAGTTTAATTATGTCAGACAAAAAAAAAAGTGTGAGATCTAATTTAACAAAGTACCCGAGGCTAATTCAAATATAGTACTCAACAACAATAGAGAAAGGAATTTGTCATTTGTCAATTTACTCGAACTAAATAGCTATTTTTCCATTTGCACGATCTATATCTATATAAATCTGGTGCCGTGACGCATTTAAAGAAAATTAAAATTTCTATTTATATTCTCCTGTCTCTACTTTTCTTAAAATAGCCTTCGCCTTTACCGACTTCTATGAACCATTGGATTCTTATACCGTTTTAGCTAGTGCTCATCAAGTACGGTCCATTAAGACCAACTGCAATTAAAATTATGGAGGAAGCAAATATGACTTAAAAATTACTGGTCTGCCCAATTCATTCAAAATTTTATGCTTTCAACACATTATGATTTTGTATTGGACTGATTTTTAATTCATTCAACATAACTCATATTTAGAATGACTTATATTTTAGCGAAATTACCTCATTTTAAAGATTTACTTTTATTTGGGTTTATTTTGACTTTTTCTATGTATTCACTGCAATTCGTACATGTCCCTTATAAGTTTGATGTTGTACCATTTTCATTGCATTAGATTAACACATTTGACAATAGTGCAAACAATAACCGTAATTACATAATACGTTTTCTATACTTTCTAAAAGCATTAAAAATAAAAAATAAATTTTGAATAAAATTTAACTGAAGATAATTTATGATAAAAATAAAAGTATATGGGAAAATCGAGATCTCTTCTTGAAATATTTTGATATGTGAAATTTATTGTGTTAACATTTTGTCCGAGTTGATATCTCCCTATTTCGTGTTGAAGTTTGACCAGAAATAAGGACAAATACGAAACGATAAGCTAATAACAAAAATATTAGTGACCTCAAAATATAATGAAATATAATATTAAATTATTTTCAATAAAAGAAGATAAATTTTGATATTGACTAGCATAATATTAAATTTGAACGGTTATATTACAAGTTAAAAGATTTGGATAAGGACCGTAAAAGTATTTTTGTCCAATATAATATGAACATTTTGTACCGATCTACATTATCTACGTTAAAGTTAAATTTTCGAAATCATCAAGCAAAAGGAAATAGAAATACAATACGCGTCAAATTTAGATAGATTGGCAATATCATAGTGGGTAGATTCATGTGATTGAAGCCTACATTCGACCCATGTTTGAATTATTAAAATGATGAAAACTTGACAGTGTATTAACTTAGGAACAAAATTTGCATCCATTAACCCTATTTTGATAAGTTAGCATAAAATAGCCATTTCTTATTTTTTTTGGGTCAATAGAAATAGCAAACTATAACCCATAATCATTTGAGTAAATATAGGATTTAGTTCAATCTTTTCCTCCCTCTTCTCTTAAAATCTCTCTTCATTCATCTCTTCTGTCTTCCTAAAATCACTCCATTCTAATATGAAAATTTTGATGCATACTAATCACTGCAAAGTCTATATTTCTTTGGCCATCTAATATCTTATAAAAAAATATAAAATCTCTAGGATATTTACTCCAATATGCAGTTTGTTTAATGTATATCGAATATGTGTGTTTAGTGTATATCGATTCATCGGAGGTAGTGGTATGGACTGTGTACACTTTACCCTCCCCAGACCCCACTTGGCGGGAATACACTGGGTATGTTGTTGTTGTTGTTGTTGTTGTTGTTGTTGTTGTTGTTGTGTTTAGTGTATATCGAATATGTGTGTTTAATGTAAATGGAATATGCAGTTTGTTTTGTGTACACGTAATGTGTAAAGATTATTTGTTGATCATTTGTACACATCTACTATATTCATATAATGTATACAAATATTTGTTTACATCTACTATAATCACACAATGTATACAGATATTTGTATACATCTATTATAGTCACATAATTTGTTAGTGTGGCTATACACATGTTGATTTGTATAGATAGGCTAGTTTATAAAATATTTAATAATGATTGAACTGATATATTTCTGGTATAGCTAATGCTGTTGTATTTGATGGAAGGAAAATATGTGATTGTGATGTTAAATAAAGGATAGAAAATTATTGATCATTCCTATTATATAAAAGCCTCTTTGCTTAGATTACTAAGTTGTGCCAATTTTTGTAGGTCAACGATTTGCTAAAATTTTTTATGTTAAAAGAAAGCCAATAATATATAGGAATTGTACCATCGTGTAAATTCCACAAAGGAAATTTATCAACATAGAGTCATAAGTGATATAAAATAATAGTGGTATAAAAAAAATGGCATCAAATAGCCATTTTCCATATTTTAGACTAATGATTATTGAATTGTGTAACTGATAAAGTATCTTAAAATAGGTTTAAATATATTGAACTCTCTCCCTCTCTCTCTCTCTGATAAAGTATCTCTTAAAATAGGCTTAAATATATTGAACACACTCTCTCTCTCTCTCTCTCTCTAATAAAGTATCTCTTAAAATAGGTTTAAATATATTGAACTCTCTCCCTCTCTCTCTGATAAAGTATCTCTTAAAATATGTTTAAATATATTAAACACACACTCTCTCTCTCTCTGATAAAGTATCTCTTAAAATATGTTTAAATATATTAAACACACACTCTCTCTCTATCTAATAAAGTATCTCTTAAAATAGGTCTAAATATATTGAACACTCTCTCTTGAAATTTTCAACTATCTCAAGTTATCTCCCCAAATTTCTCAATTCAGAGTCGTAAATATCTCAAATCATATTTTCTATAGTATCTCTGTATCAAGAGGTTGATATAAATTGATTATTTACATTATATTAGTATCCACAATTCTGACCATCAATATTTTGAGGACAAGGACATTGAAAACATCATTAAAAATCATTGAACATGGTTTGAATTTTTTGGTCTATGTATTTTGTGATTTTTCTCGATTGGTGGTATTGCATTTTGTTAGAATTATCCTAAGAAACTTGAATATCAATTTTGGAGGTGTTCAAAAATGATTTGAGGTGGATTTGAGCCACATTTCAAATTGAAACTTAAGGTTGAAGATGACTCCATTTGTGTATCTCCTATTGTATTCCTTATGTATCTTCATGTATATAAGTGTATATCACATTGTATATCTATTTATCTTTTGTGTATCATGTATATCTCGGTAAATCCATGGAACATTGAGTGTGATATAGATTGGTATGCATGATATACAGATGCCATCGGGAAATCCATGAAAATATGTATGTGATACACATGATATACAATTTAATACACACATGTTGCAGAGATATTTTCCACTTTTAGTTTTATTCTTCAAACAAGTCTAAACTACTTCTAATCGTATTCCATTTTTATATATAACGATGTTTAGATTTTTTCAATTAATTTCAACCACAATCACTTAACAAACCTCATGTTGAATTTTGACTTTTGATGCATTCTGACTATTTTATCCTTCTTCGTAATTGTAATATGATATTTATGGTATGCGAAAGTGGGTGGCATAGTTCTCGTTATGATTGATTTTTTTTTATGTGAGATATTCATTTTGGAAGGTTTTTAAAGTTAGTAGGGTTGACTCTTGGTCAACATTTGGAGATTTTGAGGTTGTATGACTATTTCGTCAGTTTCGTAAGCTTGGAAATGTCATTTTTTGGTTAGCAGCACCTTTGGTTTAGGTTTCGAGGCTTTTGGATGAATTTTGAGTATTTGGTTGCAAAGTTGGAAATTTATGGCCTAGAGTTGAGTTCGGTCAACATCTATTGATAACGACCTCCGTTCGCGAATATGATGGTTACATTGAGTTCAGAATGTCGATTTTAGTCTAGTAGTATAGTTGGTTTGTGTTCGTAGGGTTTCGGGTGTATTTTGAGGATCTATTCCAGATTCAGGAGTTGTTTTGCTTTAGTTGATGGTTGTTGGAATCTGGCGCAATCGCACCAGTTACCCTTGGCCTGCACCGGTGATGTCTCTCATGTAGCTAAGGGGTTGCTCCTACGATATTGGACCAGGTACGAGTGGTTCGCTCCTGCGGGAGGCTTTCCACAGATGTGGCATCACGCATATGAGCATCTGTCTCTCCTGCGATAAAGGACCCGCGGAGGTAAAGTCCACTCACTTAAGTGACTTTCGCCATTGCGGAAGTGTTTCCGCCCCTGGAAAATCGCGCCTATGGTCAAACCTCCAGAGGTGCGGGCTCGTTGTTTCCTTAATAGTGACTTTTCTCCTTTTTCATTATATTTTTCATATATCAGTTTTTGGAGCTTAGGGACTCGATTTTGAGAGATTCAAAAGGTATTTTTCAATTATTCTTCTTTGGGTATGGTTCTTACACTACTTTTATACATTTCTCAATGAGTGTTTCATGATTTCATATTCAAATCTTGGTTTTTTAGCTTCAAAACTTGTGGGTTTTGGATAAAGTTAAATAATGATAAATTAATAATTTCAAGGTAAATTTTAACTCCATTTTCGATGAAAATTAAGATTTAAAATCCTTAAGTTAAGTTAAATTGGTTTCCCAGTAAAATCCAAGCTTTGCCCTTTGGGGAACGAGGTTGATTTTTAGGTTGATTTATTGGACTCGAAATAGAAGTATGGCAATATGGGTATTATTGGACTCGTATTTATGCATAGATATTATTCTTGATAGATTGATCCATACCTATTTCACCTATTGAGATTTGGAGTTTTGTCAGTTTAGCTAGCTACTACATACGGTTCATGTAGGGCTTCCGTACTACTACAACTCCTTTGACTATATTGACTCAGAAGAATATTGTTTTTCAATGGTCTCATGAGTATGATGAGAGATTTCAAAAGCTCAAGGCCTTTCTAACTTTAACACCTATCTTGACCATACATGTGGAAGGTGAAGGCTTTACCATGTATTGTGAATCTTCGATAGTTGGCCTTGGTTGTGTTTTGATGTAGAAGTGCTTCAAGGCAGTTGACGGCCCATAAAAAGAACTACCCTACTCATTATTTGGAGTTAGCTATGGTAGTATTTATTTTGAATATGTGGAAACATTACTTGTATGGGATTCATTGTGAGGTATTCACCTATCATCATAGCCTAGAGTATGTATATATTCAACCAAAAAAACCTAAATTTGAGACAAATCAGGTGGATAGAGTTATTGAAGGACTATGATATAACTATCCTCTATCATCTGGGCAAGGCCGATGTTATGGCAGATATCTTGAGTAGAAAGGCGGTGAGTATGGGTAGTCTTACTTTGTTGGTGGCTAGGGAGCAATATTTGGCCATGAATGTTCAGAATTTGGTCAATAGCTTCATGAGACTTGATATTACCGAGCTTAGTAGAGTTCTTTCTTATGTTGAGACATGGTCCTTATTGTTGGAGCCGATTTAGGATACACAGTTTAAGGATGGAAAGTTATGTATCATTCGAGATAAGGTGTTTAATGGAGAATCTAAGGAAGAAATTCTTAATTCGGAGGATGTTTTGAGGATCAAGGATCGGATTTGTGTTCGTAGAGGTTGTGACTTGACTAGGTTGATCATGAAAGAGGCTCATAGTTTGAGGTATTCTATTCATCTAAGAGCGACAAAGAAGTATCTTGTCCTGAAGTAGCACTATTGGTGGTGTAGGATAAAGAGGGATATCATGGAGTTTGTGGTAAAGTGTTTGAATTCTCAACAAGTGAAGTATGAGCACCAAAGACCTAGTAGTATGACTCAGAGGATGTGTATACCATAGTGGAAGTAGGAGCACGTCACTATGGACTTTGTGGTTGGGTTGCCTCAAACTTTGGGGAAGTTTGACTCCATTTGGGTGATTATGTATAGATTGACCCAATCATCTTATATCGTTCTAGTCAAGGTTAACTAAAATGTTGAGAAGTTGACTAAGATCTACATTCGAGAGATAGTTTGATTGTATGGTCTGCCTATTTCCATCATTTTCGATAAAGGTACTCATTTCACTTTGCACTTTTAGAGTTCTATTCAACGAGAGTTGGGAACTTAGTTGAAGATAAGTAGAGCTTTCCACCCCCAGATAGATGGTCAGTCAGAGCGGATAATTCAGGTATTGGAGGACATGTTTCGTGCTTGTGTGATTAATTTTGGTGGTTAGTGTACCAGTTCTTGCCTTTGGTGGAGTTTTTGCCTATTATTGTTGGTATATTGTTGAGAAGAGATGTAGTGGAAAACCACAAGAATCTATTGTTTTCATATGTGTAATATATATAGATGCAATTCTCGTACATTAAGAGGAGTTAGGATTACAAGTCTTAAACATACACAAATAGAAAATACATTGAGATTATAGCCGTCAAGAACTAGGATACTCCACAGCCCCCTTTACAACCGGAAGGTGGCTCCTTCACCTTGAGCATGTCACTTAAGAACTGAAACCTTACCAAAGTCGAAGGCTTAGCCAAGACATCTGCCAACTGGTCTTTGTGGATATGAAGCAGACATGAAGATCTTGTTAGGCTTCGGGCTACCTTATCTCGAGCATAATGATAATCAATTTCCACATGCTTTGTCCAAGAGTGGAAAATAAGATTGAGAGACAGATAAGCTGCACCAATATTGTCACACCAGAGAGTCAGAGCATTAGGAGGGTGAACACCATGTTCAAAAGGAAGACAGTGAGTCCATGTTAAATCCGTTGTCACATAGGCCAAAGCTTTGTATTTTGACTCTGTTGACGAATGGGCTACTGTTTGTTGTTTCTTGGAGGCCCAAGAGATGAGATTGTCTCCAAGGAAAATAGCAAATCCACTCATGGACTTACGGTCATCAATACTGCCAGCCCAATCGACATTATTGAATTCCTGTAAGTGGACAGACAGAGAAATTGAGATGACAAATGACCATATCTTGGTGTGTTGAAGATATCACAATAGTCATTTTACAGTGGACCAATGATTGATGGTGGAAAGTTCATGAACTGGAACACTTTGTTAACTAAAAATGCAATGTCATCCTCGTCAAAGTGAGATATTTAAGAGCGCCAACAACATGCCGATATAGTGTAGAATCATGGAATTCCAGGCTATCCTTTTGATATAGCTTTACATTGGTTGCCATTGGCATGAGGAGAGGCTTGCAAGTCCTCATTCCTGGTTTAACCAGTAAATTACCCACATATTAAGATTGAGAGAGTTCTAATCTTGAGGTGCAACATTTCACTTGAATTCCAAGGAAGAAAGTGAGATCGCTCATATCTCAAATAGAGAAGGGGCGACCCAATTGGTCTATGACTATAAAGATAAACTTATTAGAGTTCCCTGTCAGAATAATATCATCAATATATACAATAAGAAAAGTTGTAATACCACATGAGTTGTAGATAAATAATGAAGCATCCATGTAGAAGGAGAAAATTTGAGGGACACCAAAAATTGGAAAAGCTTGGCGTGCCAGGACTTCAGAGCTTGCTTGAGGCCATATAATGATTTGCATAGTTTGCAGATATAATGAGGTAATTGAGGATGAGAAAACCCTTAACGTTGAGACATGAACACATTTTCAACTAGATCACCATGTAAAATGGCATTTTGAACATCTAATTGACACAGAGGGCAATTTTGTGAGATTGCCAAGTAAAGAATAGTATGAATTGTTGTGGGTTACACAACTAGGCTAAATGTTTCAGAAAAATCATACCCCTCAACTTGGTAAAGACCTTTTACAACAAGACGAGCTTTGTACTAGAATTTTATTTAGTTTAATTTGAAACACCCATTTACAGCCTAACACATCCATAGACGTTGACGGAGGTGCAATAAACCAAGTTTTATTTTTAAATAGAGTTGTAATCTAAGAAGCCATAGTGTAACGACCTATTCATTCATTGTTGAAAATATCTATGGTAAAGGCATAAGAACCTTATTCATTATAGGTTATAGGGTTGATTCTTTAGTATGGGAGTGCATTAGACATGAATTACGGTCATACAATACCCCTAGCACAAAGTTAAGTTGGAAATATGCTTACCGATTAAGTTTTGATATAAGTTTAAACTAGGATCAACTTTAAACGATCACTCCTACTAGAATATAAAGAGTTATGGGGTTCAATATCCATCAAATTAGAGATCTTTGAGTCTTCTTTCTAACACCTTTGATTGTTTGTTAATCCACTTTCGGAGTAAAACGTTATGGCCATTTTAGTGAAAACTATCTTTGCTAAAAAGTTTGACCGTTGCAGTAACATTCGGGTCGTTGCAGCGACAAACATGAAGTACTTAAGCTTATTTTGACTATTTTTTGGGTTTTTAACTCAAAAACTTTATTCCAAAGCCCAGGGGGGCAATTTTCTAAGGTCTAGGATGAAAACTCTTCGTTGAGGTATGTTCTTCCATCATCTTCTTCGTCTTGCAATCCAATAACATGTTAAAATCGTTAGAATGATATTTAATGGTGGAATTGAGGGTTAGAACTCTATGTTCATGAGATTTTGGGGAAAACCTATGGTTTGGAGTAATATCACCTAGAATTAATTCTAAATTGTTAGCTAATGATTCCTAGCATGATTTTGTTATTCTAAAATATGAAGTTTGATTGTTAGGAACCTGGAATTCAATAAAGATGGAATCTTTAGCTTTAAAATTCCATTAATTGAGATGGGTTGAGTATGATAGAACTAGTTAATGGTAAATTAACTTTTGGGTAATGTTTTAAACCATAAATAAGGATAAAATTAGTGGGTTGAATTCCTAGAGTAGTTATTCAAAGAGTAATTGATTAATTACTACTATAATTGTTTGATTTCTAGATGATTGGACTAATAGAGGCATGAGGAAAGGAAAGAGCAACCTTGGTGTGACTTGCTTATTCCAAGATCTTCGGTCGAGGTAGGTTATGGTTTAATGTTTAGTGGATTTGGGTTAGATACATGTAATAACTATTGTTTTAATGGGAGACTTCATGTTGGGTTGGATAAAAATGATGGAATTAATGTAATAAAAATATAATTGGGTGTTGTTATATTTTCGTGTTGATCCCTTGATGGGTGTTTGTATTTGGATGACTTTCTTGATGATTTACAAGTATAATATATGAATGTGAGTAACAATAGAGGAATTAGGCGAGCATGTAAGCTATAAAACTCGTCTTTAATACCTTAAAAAGAGTGAATATGATGTTATGTGTATTTGGAATATGAGATAGTCTTGTTGAAAGATAGTTAGGAGAATTGGTCGTGATAAGAGAATGGGTTGTCATAAATTAAGAACCTAAAGTCACGTTTGTCTAACTGCTCGGAGGTAAGATATGTAAAGGTGTATGACTCAAGCTAGAATTATATGTTGAATAGTCCGAGTGGTTGTATAATCGACTAATGGAATAGCATATTGAACTTAGTAAAGACTTCAATATAAGGTTTACTAGTTAGTAACTGAATTTACCGATTTTAATAGGAATAAAAGAGGCTTAGATTGGTAGATGGACTAGGTATGTTGAATTAGAGTGTAGACATCAATTTTGGTGGAATGTGCACTCCTAAAATGGATACTTGATTGATTGCTCTTCAGACATATTTGCGATTAATCTTTGGGTTTGATAATGCTTATTTGAATAAGTGGTGGATTGATCTTCGGGCATACTATAACTGATAAATATAGTGTTATAAGGCCTATATTACAAGCTTTGTGAATTGGCCTTCGGGCATACTTGTGATTTTATGTGTTGGTGGATTTTTATTGTTTACCTGGAATGATGAACTTAATTTTGACTAAATTTTTAGAAAAGTGTATACTTGCACAGTTAGTGCACTGTATTTTATCATGGTTGATATTTGATGATGACATTCATACATTGTGATATTTGAAAGGTCGGGTACCATGTCGGTATAGAATATTTATTAGGATCGGGTACCAAGTTGGTATGGTACATGGACTGAGCTTGTCCCCTGCAGGTCATGGCTAAGGGTCCCTATCAACCCTATTATGTATGTACACCATATTTAGACATGCATTGTTGTTATTGCATTTTTTGTAATTACATTATTGTGTACCATATTATATGTAATTGGTTGATGATTGGACCGCTTAAGTGTGAGTGATTTGATATGAATAACTTGTAATGGAATGATACGAAAAGGATAACCGGTGGTTGTAAATTGATGGTTGTGATTGTGCATTGCAGCAAAGTGTGAATATAAGGTATGTCCTGAATTATGTATAAATATTATTCTCCTGTGTATAGTTATATACGTGATGTGTATTATAGTGTCTCTTCATGTGAAGTTGTTGTTGTCGTACTAATTATCTTGGTTGTTGCAGTTCCGATGGTTAATAGTAGTAGAATAGGGATCAAGGGCTATTACAAAAGAGAATTAATGAGAGAGAGAGAGAGAGAAGTGTAGAGTCGTTATAACAAGATGAGTACGTAAAAGATGTGGGTTAGGTTGATTCATGGGATTGTGTTAGTTAGTCATGCTCTGAGAATAAATTAATAATGCTATAATAAAAGAGAAGGCGGTAAGGTGGGGAACTGAAGTATGCTAAGTATGTTAAGTATGTTCAGTTGTTAAGTATTTATATTTGTCATGATCTTTTCTTGAGTGCTACAATATCGGCCGATGATAACTACTAGTACGTGTAGTTGTACTGATACTACACTTACTATATCTCCTTTTGAGGGTGTAGTCATGATTGCAGGTCAGTTAAAGTTTCTATAGTGTGGTGGTGATCATTCTTCAACAGATCCTATTATTCCAGTCTTACATGGAAGTTGTCCTTCTTGTATTTAGTTCTCTTGTACCTATTTAGACTAAGTCTGGAAAATTGTTTAGTTAAGTTTCTATGTATTTATTGTAATAGGATTTTGTTTTAAATAAAAGGTTATTTGTTGATGTTTACAGATTTTTGATGTATTCCATGGTTAATTAATGGTTGGGTGGTAAGGGTTCTCCTATCAAGGATAGAGTTGGGTAGGTGCCCGCATAATCCAGTGATTTGGGTAGTGACACATAACATCTCTTCATTCCTTGTATTTGGTATCTTTAGAAAAGAAAGAGGGCTCATTTATAGGAGATGATAGCTGCAATGAAAATGATAGTGAAGTAGAGTGGGATAAAGGTGGCATGTGCTAGAGTCGCATGTGGTGATTACGCTCAAGTGGAACCTATATTGAGAGACAATGAGTAGAAGAAGTAGATGATTGAGTTGGAGGAATAACTACAGGTTGGGTGTACAGTGGTAAAGGATGTAAGACAAGAATGTTATAGCCAGAGAAGTCAGTTACCAATGGGATAGATGGAGGTGAAGCTACTGGTTATTTTTTAGATGGGGAATTTGAAGAAGATTAAACTAGAATGTTAGTTGGAAGAGACTCGTGTACTGTTGGAGTGGAAGAGGATATGGAAGATGGCATATTAATTTTTGGTGAACTGGATAAGGATAATTGTTGTGCCGGGTTATGAGGAGCAGGTATAATAGTTGTGGTATTTTACGACATGCTGCAGGGAGCAAAGAGATAGGGAGAAGATTACGAGTGAGAGGGCGAGGGCTGAGGATGGACTGATTTTTAAGTGGAAATATCAACTCATCAAACTTGACATGTCGGGCAATGTAAATTCAACCTATGTGCCTATCGAGATACCTATAATCATGATAAGTAGAGACATAACCAAGAAAAATGTAGAGAGTGCTGTGATATTTAATTTTATTGTTATTGTAGGGTCTAAGATAGGATAACAAAGACATCCAAAAACTTTGAGGAACAAATAATCTGTTGAGCAATTAAAGAGCATCCCATAAGGTGATTTGTTGTTCTTAATGGGAGTGAGAAGTCAATTAATCAAGTATATTGCAGATTCAAAGTGATGTGTCATGGTTTTACAACACTTTTGACGCTTAAAACATGAGATTGTTGTATGTTCTTAAGCACTTTTTGGTAGATTTGATGTAAGTTTGTGTATTTGTGCAGGAAAATAGGCCCTAAAAGTTAAGACTTAAAAAGAATCTAAAAATGGCTAAGTACAGAGTCGTAAAGACAAGGTACGACCCGTAGAGTCAGTGAATGAGTCGTACCAAGGCTCTGACTGAAGATCAAAGACTATGCAAAGTAAAGAACAAACCATGACTCATCCAACAACTCATGACATTATTGTACGGGTCATAGTCCATGTTGTACTAATGGCCAGAGTTAAAGTCTAGAAAAGTTGATATTCAAGTCCAAAAGACATCTCCTACTTACGAATTGTATGTCGAGCCACGAGTCTACCTGACTCGTTCTGAGAGTCATGAAGTCAAAGAACAAAAGTGATGCAAAGTTGAGTCAGTTATTATGGATGGACTCTATGACTTATGAAGAGAAAATACAAATTCTTCTAACTCATACTGAGAAATCATTAGAGAAAGATCAGAGAAGTTGTAAAGTGAACTCAGTGAGCATGAATGATGGTACGACTCGTATGGGTCAACCATGAGTCGTACCTTGATTATGAAGAAGAGACGAGTTATGGCTAACGACGAACCATGACTTCAACTTACGAGTCAGGAATATATTGTACGGCTCATAGGTACTGCCAGGCCTGCAATCCCATTATGTTTAGGATAGGTTTTGTTTTTGTCTATAAATACCTTTTTTAGATTTTCTTTTATAGTTTACAAACTCTATAGTCTAAGTAGCGAATTATATTGCTTTGATATACATTGTTCTTGGGTTTTATGAAGATTATTCATATATTGATTCTTGATTATTAAGATTTCTTTGATAATTCAAGATTGAGAATTTCTTCTACTTATTTCTTAAGTTTATAATGATGAATTCTTCTACAAATTCTTATTGTGATCTTGCGAACATGAGTAGCTAAATCCCATAACTAGGATTGTGGGAACAATGATGAATTAACAAAGTAGGATAAAGTACTTAGTGATTCTTGAATGGTGTTCATGCCTGTATTGTTCTTCCCTTAGTATTGATTCCTTTTAATTAATAGTTGCAAATGTCAGAACTCGCCTTAATTCTTACTTACTTGAGCGTAGTGGTAAAGAATGAAAAAAGTGATTAACAATGGAGATTTGAGGCTATCAACCCTCATCTAATAGTTTGAGCATTGTCAAGGGATAGCTGATCCAAGATCAAGGGTAAGGGTTAGTTGAGAAAACACTCATACACTTACCAAGTGACTGTGAGATATTTATCTAATAGGGGTGACCAGCCGTTTAGGTCAACCTAACTTACCTATTTTGCATATTAAGCACTAGGATAGATCACTAGTATGCAATGCTTACTGAGTTATAAAATTATGGGGAACACAATCCTAGTCCATTCTTATTGATTGATTACAACAAAACAAATTCTCAATACTTGTTACTTAATTCTACAAACTTTTTACAAGAATTCCCCCCTTCTAAAATAACTGAATAATAGCTTAAATAACCATATTGACCTAGCTTCAAGCCATATTCCCCTTGGTATCAACCCCAACCTTGATTGGGTTTTATATTTGATCAACGAATGCATTATACTTTATCGCGAGGTGTAATTTGGACGACATCAAATTTTGGTGATATTGTAGGGAATATGATTTAGGAATAATTTAATTGTGATTATTTAACTATTAGTTCTTATTTCCTTATTTACTTTTTTTTTTTAAATTTCTTTTTAAGGTACATGTAGTTTATGCTAAATACCTAAAGTCAAGGTAATCCCTTGCTTCCCATCAACCTCAAACTCAAATGAACTATAAGAAAGATGAATGCTGAAGAACTCGCAAAGTAAGAGGCAACCCGTCAGGCTGCAGCTGAGAGAAAGGCTGCGCTAGATGCAACCCGTATTAATAAAGGAAACCCATTACTTGTTGATGATATTGTAGATGGTCAAGGAAACAATAACCCTAGTGTCCGTAATCAAAGACCAGTCATTCCGTATGACGATCTGGATGATGAGAATGATTGTGATTTTAATAGAGTGGGTACTTCGAGTGCCATTGTCCCTCCTGTTTTAGCCACTGGTATCAAGTTTGATATCACAAGTACTATAATCCAACTGTTGAATCTGAAAGGCCTATTTAGAGGTGTTCTAGGAGAGGATACAAACTTCCACCTGATTAACTTTATGGGAATCTACAAATCATACCATATTTTAGGTATGACACAAAATGTGATCAGGCTATGACGGTTGATGTGCCGTAAACTTACAGCACTTTCGCCGCTTAAAACTGTGAATATTTTCATGTATGAGGATATTTCTATATGGATATAATGTGTTTTTAGGTATTTGCAGGTCAAACAGGTTTGAAAAAGTAGAGTGCTAGATTTTGGACAAAAAGTACATCAGACGACCCCATTCCACGACTGTGAAATCTGACCATGATTGTGCTAGGTCATCGTAAGAAAAATCAGAGAATGTCTCCTTAAAGTTAATCAGACGAAAGTTTCCCATTATCGTGCATTGATGTCACGGTCGTACAAACTGATTGTGGAAAGGACTTCCTAGAAGCATGAATGCAGAAGCTAAGTGAAGAGAAGATCAGACGAGTGGCTTCTACTACCATAAATTGAAGCCATGGTTATACCAAGAGGTCGATGGAGGAAGGTTCAGAGATGAAGGTTTTAGGAATTGAAATGTAGAAGGATCATACGGTTGCATGGTATGGTTTTAGTTAGAAGGTATGAGCTCATACTGAGAACTATACAATTGAAGAACTGAAGATGACAAAGTACATGAACAAACCACGAGCACCAAGGACGATCGTGGGTTCTAACCATGATAATACCTTTTCTTCGTCTGAGATGACCGACTCAGTAATCCTATTATGTTTAGGAGAGGTTTTATTTTGCCTATAAATAGTCGTATTCATTCTTTTGTATTAGTTTATGTTCTATTACATATTATTAATACTTCCAAGACATATTATTGGTTTTGTGAGTACAAAATTGATTTTAGGGTTTCTAATTTAAAGTGAGATCTTGAAGTTTATTATCTTATTTTTTTAAGTTCATAATTATGCTTTCTTATCAGAATTTTTTTGTGTTCTTGCAATTATGAGTAGCTAAACACCACAACTAGGGTTGTGGAAACCATGACAAATTAACGAAGTAGGGTTCATAGTACGGAGTGACTTTCAATCGGTGTTCATATATGTGTTGTTGTTTCCTTGGATTTGATTGCTTTCCGACAGTGTACAATGTTAGAACTCGCACCTTATCTTTACTCTGGATTAAAGGATAAGTAACGGATGGGAAGAAAGGAATAAAAAATAAAGACTTAGAGCTACCAATCTCCACTTAATAGCTTGAGCCGATAATCTGTGATAGCTAATCTAGGATCCAAGATAGGGGCTTGTAATGCAAACTCAGGAGAAGAGAAAACTTACTTGAGGATATTGCTTATACAAGAGCCTAAAGTTTTTCTAAGTATACACAACTTATTGATTCTGCATACCAAACACCGGGAGAGATTGCGAAGTACAAAGAACCTACAGAGTTATTAAGTTATTAGGGAACACACTCCTAGTGCCTCTCTCATACTGATTACAAATTGAACAAATCAACAACTGTTACTACTGAATTATTTATTTACAAAACCCCCTCTTTCACCGTAGATTGTTATTGATTGCCTCAACTACTTTTTTATTGATATTTTGGCCTATTCCTTGTGGGATCGACCCCAACCTTAGTTGGGTTCTATTTTTGATAACGATCACTTTATACTTTATTGCAAGGTATAATTTAGGCGATATCAAATTTATGCACCATTATCGGGGAATAAGGCTACGAAATTAATTGATTGAGTGTGTTGGGTTGTTGGTTTCTGTTTCATGATTTACTTTTGCTGTTATTTATAAGGCACACAGTGGTGCATTCCCAGTATGCAAGGTCAAGAAAATCCTCTAATTCCAATTGATACAAAACTTGAGAGAACTCTGGAAGCTAATAGAAAGATGGTTAACGAAGGAGTTCATAATCAAGGAGCCTTTCTTGAGGGCATTCACGATTGTGCAACAATCCTGAATCCGCCAATTCACTAGCATAATGGTTAGGAGACTATAAAATAGATCACTACTCGGTTGATGGCTAAGAAGAATGCTAGACACAAAGTTGGCAGGCGGCAGCTAGGGAAGTAAGGCTAGACAAGATAAAGCAAATTGTCTGGCTGCACTTAATGATCGAGAGAGGTAGGAAAGGCATAGAGGTCAACAAACTCTACAACAGTATATCCCTCACTATGTGGATCCAAAGGAAGATTTGGATTATTTGGAGCCAATTGAAACTAGTACTTTTATTCCACCAGAGTTGCTTCCAGGAACTGATGTCGCCCAAAATATGCCTCCTAAGAAGTATAAAGCGGTCGCTGTATCAAATATAGAACCCAACTAGGTTGGGGTCGATCCCACAGGGAATAGGACAGAAGTAGGTTAAGTTCTTGTTTGAGTAGTTGGCAAATAAGTAAAAACTAGGTTTTTTTTGTAAGTAAGCAATAACGGTAACGATTTCTGATTTTTAGAGTTTGTAGTCAATATGAGAAGTACACTAGGACTGTGATCCCCAATGATTCCTTAACTCTACCGGTTATTGGTGTTGGTAAAACTGTCCCGCTGTGTTGCATGCAAAATCTGACAAGTTAGGTTCATCTAAACATCTCTCGACCTTGGTTAGACGAATTTCACTCTTCTCCTCTCGTTTTCCGAGCGCCGTACTACTAAACCTTGTCCTGGATCTCAGATAACTATTCCCGCTAAGGCTCAAGTTATTAGATGGAGGTTGATAGCTTCAAATCTCTGTCGTTTTTTTCTTTTCCCAATCTCTCGAGCAAGTCTAGAATACAGGCGAGTTTCTAACGTTTACAATCGTTAGAAGATCATTCACAATGAAGGAAATAACAATACATGCATTCACAGCAGTTCAGAATTGCTTTGCACTTAACCCGTTTCGTTAATTCCTCATGGTTCACACAACCCTAGTTGATGAGTTTAGCTACTCATAATTGCAAGAACACAAGAAGGATTCAAAGATGAAAACAAAATTGCACACTCACAATAATGAAGAAGAACTGAAATCTCAATTATGAATAAAACTCGAATCTAGGGTTTTTGATTACAAAACCAATAGTATGTTTATGAACTCAGAAACACTAGAAAATATCTCTCAAAACAATGCACTGACTAACTCCTGAATGTAGGACAGTACATGGGTATTTATAGATACAAGGATAATCCTATCCTAATCAAAATAGGAGAACAGAGTCGGCAAACTTCCACGGTGTCGTGACTTGGTGTCGTGGAACCAAGTCACGCCAAGTAGGTGGTATCGTGGAAATTAGGCTCAATTAGACATCTTCAGAAGTTGACCCACGCCACCCTTTCATGCAACGTAGGTGGACTCATGCCACGTGAGTACTGCCGTGGAAATCAGACCACATTCAATCATCTCTGAAGATGACTCATGAAAGCCACTCACGTCACGTGAGTGGTGTCGTGACTCCCTCTCGGGTGCAGATTCTTGTTCTTTTATCTTCAAATACTTCGTTCTCGGGCTTGACTCTTCCTTTTGATCATTTGTTGCCTTCAAAACCTATTTTCCTGTAATGTAGGATAGAAACCATATCATACCAACCAAATACACCCAAGTTATTGCATATTTTCCTTGTTTTAAGCATCGAAAGTGCCATGTAACCATGGCGCATCAACACCCTCAACTTAGAAAGTTTGCATGTCCTCAGGCTACAAAACAAAAACAGACATGTATGATGCTTAATTAAGAGTAACCTAAGGGACTTATGGCAGTCGACTCATTTCCTTTGGCACAAAACTTTTCCGACCCCTCCTATTTGCAAATCACGACCACAGTGTGTATATAGGCAACATATTATTATGACACAGAAGGGATCAAGTGATGGCACCAGATTATGAACAACCAACTAAGCATATATGCAAATGACATTATTCGAACAAATAGCAGCTAATAATGCAACCCATGTACTCTCACAATCAAAGAAGTCCCATGCATTCATAGTATGCTAATGAATCTCAAATTAGGGACTCGTTCAAAACACTCTCTCTCACAAAGAAGTTCAAACAGTGTGCATGAAATACCATAGGGTTGCTCTTATTTTCTATGCCTTAGTTTTTTGAACGGTTGGACTAGGATCACTATAGTACTTTACTCGGCTTGTAAAATAGGCTTGGGAACGGGTATGGTACATATGGATATGGTGACTCAAACCTCCTTGACACTACACTATTTTTGGCTCCAACTTCCAACCATTCTCATTTTTACTCTCCCTTATTCTCCTTTCTTTTATTTTCAGATTTCGGGTGTGATTCTCAAACTTCACAACACAAATTTTTTTAATTTTTTTTTCTTTCTTTCACTTTATATATTTTTTTTCTTTTTTCTTCACACCCAAATCTATTTTTCTCTTTTTCTTTTATCACCCCCTTCTTCATACCCAAATCAATTTACGCACCCCTATAATAGCCACCCTCAACTTAGGCTATTTGCCTGAGTTGAGGTACACAGTGTCCAAGGAGGGACCAGGGATAAGACAGGTTCATTGTAATTAAAATGGGAAGGTGAATAGGCTAATGAATCAAGCGATTTTTACTTCATTTGGTCGGACATTTAGGCTAAAAGTGGACTTAATCAAAAACGGCCTATGATCCTTTCCTAATCACTATCCTCTAACCTAGGTAAGACTAACCGAGCAAGTTGTGGATTGCACACACAAAGTTAACTAAGTAATGATCTCACACACACATAGCACAGAGTTACATTATCAACTACTACCTATCCGATTCATGTAATGCTAACTACAGTTATTTTGTCTATACTCCTAGTGCCATAACAAAGATCCAACAGTTGTCACACATAAACATGCTACACACACATACTTCAAAATAAAAAATTTTAGGAGGGGTATCCTTAACATTCAAAAAGCATAATTTGTTTTTCAAAACTATACTGCACTATGGTTCCCTTATTTTTCTCCTAATTCAACACAAAAATATAACTAACAACCTAAATATGCCGGTTCTACTATGATAGTACACTCGAGGGAAAAGAAACATGGCAACAAAAACCCCCAAGTGGTGGTACACCCCCACCCCCAACTAACAATGGTGCACTACCCTCAGTGCACAACTATCAATAGAATAAAATCAAGGGAGTGAACACATACCTGTAGCGCCCTAAGCACCAAAAGTGGTCTCGACCGTAGCGAGATCATTAGTCTGTCCTCTGGGCTCTCTTCTAGGTGCATCCGATGGAGGATGTGCCTGACTGGAGGATGCACCACGTGCCTTTTGCTCCTCCGCTATCTGGATAGCATGGTACTCCATCCTAGAGGCCTTAATCGCTCTCCGAATATCACCTTCATACTCGTCACCACTGTCAACCTGGTCCTCCGGACTGCGTGGTCTCTTGCCTCTATCAATCGGAGGCTCCTCGTCGGCAAACAGATCCACCTCAAAGGCTGGTCGCATCGGTGACAGAACAGGCATAGGTGGGATAATAGGAGTGCTTCTCGATGCCAAAGCTCTAACCTCCTCTCTCAATGTTGCCACCTCCTGTGTCAATCCATTCATATCAAGACCCTGTGCGAAACTCATTCGGGAGACCGTCCGTGCCTCAAAGCTATCAATCCTCCCATATAGCCCCCTCATAAATTGATCCATCATCGCAGTCATTCGGGCCTCCACCCTAGCCTCCATAGCCTTTACCGTGGTCCTAACCCATGGCTTAAGCTGGGATACCAACTTAGCCATCTGGGTCTCAGTGTAGGTCTGCCGCTCGAACATCTGCGTCTATCTGTCAATCAACTGCTGCAGAAAGTCCCTCGAAATTGAAACCATACCAGAGGGAGGTGGTGGAGCTGTAGTACCGGGTACCGTATCATCAATAAGTCCAGTGCCCTCAGCCGGTACATGAATAGTCTCTGGTACCCTAAACGGTACTGGAATAGGAATAGGTGTACTAACCGGCTCATCTCTATCTCCAAGCTCTTCAAAAAGGGCTACTCCTGCCAACTTGGAAGGCTGAGACCCTCGTGGAACAATGGGGTGAGATCCCGACTGCTACATTAAACCAATATCCGCTATACGAGTCACCTCTATATAATGATCTAGGGTAGGTAGCTTAGCAATACCCGCCCTATCACATAGACTCTGGATCAAGCAGGGGAATGGTATACTGGTATGGTCTCGAAAGGCCCACTCATGAATCTCCCGGGTGATGTATCTGGCAATATGACTATCATAACCCACAAGAATGCTGGCTACCACCATAGCCCGATCCAATGTAAGTGAATTGCAAGCATTAGTGGGACCCAACCGATGCCGAACAACTAACCACCAAAATCTGCCAGTAAAATATAGTGTGGACTTCTTGATATACAGCTTCCCATTCACCCAACTCGCAGCAACACCGTCCTCCGCTATATACCCCGCAATCCATTTCAAAAGCTCCAACTTCTGATACGCATCCCGCATCTTAAGCCGTTTTGTGACAGTGTCCATATGGTGATCAAATTCAGCAGTCGTAGCTGGAAGAGGACGGTCTACACCAAACAAGAAGCGGTGGATGGTCTGCTCCGATATATCAACTCGGGTACCTCGAACCAAAAAGTGTGTCAATAATGGCTGATCCCTGTACCGCTGCCCAACAGGTGTACTCAAACCAACTGACGCAGCATATGAGGCATAAAATTCTCGGACCAAGTCTGAGCTATAGCGACCAGGAGGCTCCGCTATCCAACCAAACCCATACCGCTCAAACACAGGCCAAATATCAGACAATACCTTTAACTCCTCCAGCCGATATCAGAGCTCCTCCATAATACTCCTCCGACACACACCCTACTCCGTCAGCTCAACATCTCTATCATAAAAATCCCGCATGTCCTTAACACACCAGCGCTGGATATCCCGTCTCTGTGAGGGAGTCGGGGCACTCTGTTCACCAGTGCCTGAAACAGATGTAGCCTCAGTCGCTGAAGTACCCTGTCCTATCGCATTATCCACAGAGCCTAAAACTGAATCATCCTCCCCCTCTTCAGACCGGGGGCAGACTCAAAAGAATGATCCAGAAAAATCGGTGCTACAGGCGGTGGAATGGGCTGAAGTGCAACCCGGGCAGCAGCTTGGACCCGAGTCTGTAACCTCGTGGTACGAAGTACTAATGTAGTATCATCATGTCCAATCTCAAACTCCTCTATGGAACCACTTTTTTGGGATTCAGTCGGTTCATCACGCAAACGGGTAGGTAATTCCAGATTTTTGGTGCGAATTCTGGATGAGGAATCAAGGTGTTCACTTTTGGGGTTTGATTTGGGTGGCATGGTATTGTCTTTAGGATCATATTTTGTGTAGTTGGGTCAAGTTTGGGTTGGATTAGTACATAGGGTTGGATATGGTGGTTTCGGTGATGAGGGTTTGTGAGAAAGGTCAGATTTTGGGGGTTTTTGGGACGAGGGTTTGTGAGAAATCCAAAAATTAGAAGGGAGAAGGCGATGATTTAGGAATTAGTAGATGGGAATGTGGTGAAATTTAGAGATTAGGGTTTATGTGGATTCAAATTTTATCGGGTGAACAAGAAGGATACCAAAATTTATATAAAGAAATGGGTCAGTTCGGGTCGGGTCGTTGGAGTATCTGAACTTCTAATTTTCACGGAACCTCCTACGTGACGTTTGTTAAGCTCACGTCACGTGGGTATATGTCGTAACTCAGATCCTGCAAGTATAAATTACCTCTGATTTTCATGATACCACCCACGTCACGTGGGTCTACTTACGTGACGTGGGTACCATATCGTAGGTAAGATTTAGAAAGACCAATATTTTCTATGATTTCCATGACACCACTCACGTGTCGTGGATCCACCTACGTCACGTGATTAAGTGTCGTGAGGTGAACTGAACATAATTTGTTCGCTCTTTCAGATTCTAGTTAACTTATCCTCCTTTTCTCAGTCTTCACCAGATCACACACAACAAGGCCATGGGTTGCCTCCTATAAAGCGCCTGATTTAACGTCGGGGCACGACATGGCTAACTTGGATACTCAGAATTCACCAACTAGCCCATGGGTTTACTCCCATGAAGCTCCTGATTTAACATCGCGACACGACATATATAGCTTGACTACTTAGACTTCATCAAGCTCAAGATCCTCACATGCCCTTATTTCTCCCGTGATTCCAACATAATGCTTGACAAGCTTCCCATTGACCTTGAATAGAATATTATCATCTCCTTTTGGCTCAATTGCTCCATGTGGGAATACCCTAACCACCGTGAATGGTCCGGACCATTTGGACTTTAATTTTCCAGGAAACAAGCAAAGCATGGAGTTATAAAGTAGCACCAAATCTCCCGGGGTGAAACTCTCCTTTCTCAATGTGTCGATCATGATATAATTTCATCTTCTCTTTATATATAACTGAACTTTCATAAGCCCAGAGATGAAATTCATCCATCTCATTCATCTGCTCAAGTCTCAATTTAGCCGTTTCACTTCAATCCAAATTCAACCTTTTCAAAGCCCATAAAGCCTTATGTTCAAGTTCGACAGGCAAATGACAGGATTTTCCAAGCACTAGCTGATATGGTGATGTACCAATTGGCATCTTGAAAGTAGTTCGATATGCCCATAATGCATCATCCAATCTTCGAGCCCAATCAGTCCTATTGGCATTCACTATTTTTGCCAAAATAGACTTGATCTCACGATTTGACACCTCAACTTGCCCGCTTATCTGAGGATGGAAAGGTGTTGCCACCTTATGTTTAACACCATATTTTCAAGTAGGGGCTTGAACAGACGATTGCAGAAGTGGGATCCTCCATCACTAATGATAACTCGGGGTGTACCGAATCGTGAGAATATGTTCTTTTTCAAGAATGTTGTTACACTTCTTCCTTCATTATTAGGAATCACAATTGCCTCCACCCACTTAGACACATAGTCGACAGCTACCAAGATGTATTTCATCCCATGTGAGCTCACAAAAGGACCCATAAATTCAATTCCCCGCACGTCGAACAATTCAAGCTCAAGTATAGTTGTCATGAGAAGTTCATGTCTGCGTGAGATATTCCCTTGCCTTTGACATTGGTCACAAGTGCGAGCATAATCATGAGCATCTTTGTAAATACTGGTCCAATAGTACCCACATTATAAGATTTTATGGGCAGTCCGCGCATCTCCATGATGACCCCCAACTGGAGATGAATGACATGCTTCCAAAATACTCATCATCTCGACCTCTGGAATACATCTCCGAATCATGCCATCTGCACATAGCCAAAATAAATACGACTCATCCCAGAATAATTTTTTCACCTCATGCATGAATTTCTTTCTCTACTGATATGACATATCTTCCAGAACTACATCACTTGCCAAAAAGTTGGCAAAATCAGCAAACCACGGGATTAAGTCTTGCGATGCTGCCAATACCTGCTCATCTGGAAAGTTTCATCAATCTCAAGGTCATCCCTTAATTTAAGCATGGCCTCCTCCTCAAGGCGTGATAGATGGTCAGCTAGCTGATTCTCGGTTCCCTTACGATCCTTGACTTCAAAGTCAAATTCTTACAATAGAAGTACCTACCTAATCAATCTTGGCTTAGCATCCTTTTTTGACATAAGCTACCGAAGAGCTCCATGGTCTATATGCACAATCACCTTCGTACCTATCAAGTAAGATCTAAATTTCTCAAAACCAAATACCACTGCCAACAATTCCTGCTCAATCACAGTATAATTCTTTTGAGCTGGATTAAACACTTTGCTAGCATAGTAAATTGGATGTAACATCTTCTCACGTCTTTGGCCAAGGACTGCACCCAAAGCCACTCTGCTAGCATCACACATAACCTCAAAAGGCATTGTCCAATCTAGTGATACAATAATAGGGGCTGAAACCAACTTCTCTTTAAGACACTCAAATGCTTTTAGGTATGCCTCATCGAATACAAACTTCATCTCTTTCTCCAAAAGTTTGCATAAAGGATGTGCAATCTTAGAGAAATCCTTGATGAATCTTCTATAAAAGCCAGCATGACCTAAAAAACTTTGAATACCTTTCACGGAGATAGGTGGAGGTAGCTTCTCAATTACCTCAATCTTCCCCTTATCCACTTCAATGCCTTTCTTTGAAATTTGATGCCCCAATACGATACCCTCGTTGACCATAAAGTCATATTTTTCCCAATTCAGCACTAAGTTGCACTCCTCACATCTTTGCAGTACATTAGCAAGGTGTGCCAAGCAATCCTCAAATGAGTCTCCCACAACAGAAAAATCATCCATAAAAACCTCAATAGTGTCTTCCACCATGTCGGAGAAAATAGACATCATGCAACGTTGGAAAGTGGTCGGTGCATTACATAGACCAAAAGGCATCCTTTTAAATGTGAATGTCCCATATGGACAAGTGAATGTGGTCTTCTCTTGGTCTTCTGGAGCAATAAAAATCTGATTATACCCCGAATATCCATCGAGAAAACAATACCATCCTCTACCGACAAGACGGTCTAACATCTGATCCATAAAGGGCATGGGGAAATGATCTTTTTCTATCCAAGAATTCAGCTTTCGATAATATATGCAAACTCTCCATCCAGTAACCGGCCTCATTGGGATTAACTTATTCTTGTCGTTTGGAACCACACTGATTCTTTCCTTCTTCGGCACACACTGAACTAGACTCACCCACTTACTATCAGCAATAGGGTAAACCACTCCTGCATCTAACCACTTGATGATCCCTTTCTTCACCACCTCTTGTATAGGTGGGTTTAGACGACGTTAGTGCTCAATGCTCGATACGCACTTAGGAGTAAGTTGAATTTTGTGAGTGTAAATACCGGGTGGAATTCCTATAATATCAGCAACGGACCATCCAATGGCCCTCTTAAATCTTCTCAATACTGAAACCAGAGCCTCAACTTGCCACTCCACCAATTTAGCAGAAATAATCACAGGCAAGGTGTTGTTGGCTCCCAAAAATGTGTAGCGAAGGTGAGCCGGAAGAGCCTTAAGCTCCAAAATTTGAGGCTCCTTAATAGATGGACGAGCTGGTGGGGTCACCCTATTCTTCAAATCAAGATCAAGTTTCTTTGGAGCATAAGTGTATGCTCCCTTACCAGTGAGTACACTAACTATCTTATCATATTCCTCAATACCGTTGCTATCAGAATTCATAATCATGGCAGCAAGAGCTTCTACCCCCAACCTTTCTTTAAGAGACATAAAAACATCACTATCATCAACCACATATATTGCTGAAATCACCCGTTTATCTCTTGGTTGCTGCATGGAACGACAAACATTGAAAGTGACCTGTTTCTCATTTAACCTGAATTTCATCTGCCCTGTTTCCATGTCTACTAGTGCACGACCAGTGGCAAGGAATGGTCTTCCCAATATGATAGGAACCTCGAAGTCAACTTCACAATCCAGAATTACAAAGTCAGTCAGAAATATGAAAGATGCAACCTTTACCAAAACATCATACAGAATGACCATTGACTTTTTCACAGTCCTATCAGCCATGAGAAGTCTCATCGAGGTTGGTTTTGGTGCTCCAACCCCAACTGCTTAAAAATGGCTAACGACATTAAGTTAATGTTATCACCCAAATCACATAGTGCTTTAGCAAAGTTGTAGGACCCGATAGTACAAGGAATTGTGAAAGCTCCTGGATCCTCCTTCTTTTTCAACTAGGGAACGCGAAGCAACTGCACTACAATGATGTAAGTTATCTGCTGGCTCAAAACTGACAGTTCTCTTCCTTGTCACCAAGTCTTTCATGAACTTAGCATACCCTGGCATCTGTTCCAATGCTTCAATAAGAGGGATGTTGACCGATAACTCCTTCAACATTGTAATAAACTTCTGATATTTGCCTTCCTCAGCTTTCTTTTTTAACCTTTGAGGAAAGAGAGGAGGAGGTCGTGGGATAGCTTTCAACACTTGTGGTACCTTTTTTTCCTGCCTTTTTTAAGTTTTTGCCTTTTTGCTAGTATCATGATGATCTGGAATTGTTTCGCCCTTTGAATTTTTTGGCTCTAACTCAGTTTCTACATCAATAGCCATGGGCTCATTGGTCTTACCACTGTCGGCAGGTATCGGTGGATATGTTGTGCATTTCCCGCTTCTAGTAGTAATGGCTAGACAATGGCTATCATTCTTTGAATTTTTGACGGTGTTGCTTGGAAGGGTGCCTGGCTGACGCTGGTTCAGTGCCAATGATATCTGCCTGAACTATTTCTCCAACTTTTTAATGGCAGTCGAATGGGAATCTACTTTCTGAGTTATTCCCAAAATATCTGTCTTGATCTCCTTTAGATAGTTTTCTTGGCTTTCTGACCTCATAACCAGTTTATTAAGAAGGTCTTCAATCCTTGAATTTCCAGACTCAGCATCACGGCCACCTGGTGGTACGTAAAGACCATTCTTCTCTGTATAATCATCCTTTCACCTCCAATCACCATCACGATCTCGTTCTCTATCTCTATATTCTGATTTGTTGTAATTATCTCCATAGTAGTTCCACCTTGATTCCCTTGCCTCGAGTTCCAAGAGTCTTGATTAGACCCTTGGCCCTTGGCTCGAAAACCCACCACTTCGCGATCCAGGTATTTAGTCTCCTCATCAGATTCACTATCATCATGTCTAGGCGTTTTACCTTATGCTCCTACAGCATGCACCTTCTCAGCATCTCTAGCCACAATCTATTTGGCCAAAAGACCAATTTTTGTCCTCAGCTGAGCGACCTCTTAAGCTACAGATTCGTCCAGAGACTGTTGTACTGGTGAAGCTCCAATAGCATATGTGCCAGCAGGCGTTTCTACCTTTTGAGTGTACCAGCCTCGGTTGGTCTTAGTGATACGATCTAATATCTTTGAATCTCGTTCCCATCTCAGACTCATGAATGCTCCACCAGTGATAGTATCTGCAACTGCCTTCGTGTTGGCATTCAAAGCCCTATAGAATATTTCAAGTAAGTTCCTATCACTCAACCTATGATTTGGCACATTCTGTAGCTTCTTCTTGAACCTTAGCCATGTCTCGTACAGTGCTTCAGAATATAGTTGTCTAAAATTATAAATTTCATCCTTCAACTGTAGCATCTTGGAAGGTGGAAAGAATCTTTCCAGAAATTGATTTCTTAATTCTTGCCAAGTAGTGATGGAACCTAGTGGTAACTCGGACAACCACAAAGTAGCTTCTCCTGTTAAAGAGAACGAAAACAATCGCAATCGAATAGCTTCTTAGTCAACTCCAGGCAAATTATACGAAGTGCAAACCCCCACAAAATTCATCACGTGCATGTTTGGATCATCAGTAGGAAGTCCGACGAAAACACCCTTCAAGTTTAGTAGGTGAATCATGGTACTAGTAATGTCAAACTTAGTGCCCGGAGGTAACTCAGGTGGAATAATGGCACCAGTATCTATTGGCTCGAAGTAGGCCACGTCTTCTTCCTCTGAATCATCATAAACTGGCACATGCGGTCTTTGAAGTGGTTGTTGAGCTCTCAATCTTCTTTGTCTCTCTTTATCCTCAGCCAGTCGCTGAGTTGCCTCTTGCATAGCTCGATTATCCCTCTCTGCTTGCCTAAGAGCAGCTTGTCTAGGATGCTCTTCTCGTGTCAATGGAGCAGCAGTTTGATCCGTTGTTTCATGACCAACCGGCTGAACTAGATTATTATGAATGTCTCCCATGGTGTCAGGATCCTAAACTTCTTCAGTATTTACCATTCTTTGATTAGCCCTCAGATTCCTTTCTATTTCAAGATCAAGTGGAATCAGGGGATTGCCTTGACTCCTAGTATTTGGCATACACCGGCGTATTCCCTTAAAAGTATAGAAAAACAATACCAATCAACTCCAACAAATAAACTAATAAACTCCGTAACCGTAGTCCCCAGCAACGATGCCAAAATTTGATGTCGCCCAAAATATGCCTCCTAAGAAGTATAAAGTGGTTGCTGTATCAAATATAGAACCCAACTAGGTTGGGGTCGATCCCACAGGGAATAGGATGGAAGTAGGTTAAGTTCTTGTTCGAGTAGTTGGCAAATAAGTAAAAACTAGAGGGGTTTTGTAAGTAAGCAATAACGGTAATGATTTCTGATTATAGAGTTTATAGTCAATATGAGAAGTACACTAGGACTGTGATCCCCAATGATTCCTTAACTCTACCGGTTATTGGTGCTGGCAAAACTTTCTTGCTGTGTTGCATGTAAAATCTGATAAGTTAGGTTCATCTAAATGTCTCTCGACCTTGGTTAGATGAATTTCACTCCTCTCCTTTCGATTTCCGAGCATCGCACTACTAACCCTTGTCCTGATTCTTCCTTTTGATCATATTGTTGCCTTCAAAACTTGCTTTCCTGCAATGTAGGACAAAAACCACATCGTACCAACCAAATACACCCAAGTTATTGCATATTTTTCTTATTTTAAGCATCGAAAGTGCCATGTAACCATGGCGCATCAGGAACTAAGTTTGATATCACTAGTGCCATGATTCATTTGCTGAACTTGAAGGGGGTGTTCTTGTGCCTTCCTACTAATGATGCCAACATGCATGTAATGAAATTTATAAAGATATGAACATCTTATATTCTGCCTGGAGTGACCCAAGAGGCAGTTAGCAGCTCTTTCCATTATCTTTAATGAGAGAGGCCACATTATAGTTGGCAGAGCTACCATATGGATCATTCACTACTTTGAATGGATTGAGGACTCTGTTCTTAGATAGATTTTTTCCACCTTACATAATGTTGTACTTGATGGATGAGATTTATATTTTTAGACAGTTACATTCAGAGGCATTATATGAGACTTGATTGAGGTTAAAAAAGAAGATACAAAATGTTCCAAATTACAGGATGACTGGTAGAAACTTGCTTAAGATCTTTAACAGAGCTTTGAATTCTAACACCAATGCTATAGCAGACACTATCACCAGTGGGAATTCATGAGTCTATATTGGGAGCATGCTTCTGAGATCCTAGATCGGATCATATAAGCCAAGTGAGGTTGGCATACTCGGGGTGCGGATAGACCAGTAGGTACTTATGCAATTAAAGCATCCGTAGAGAAGAGAGCATTAGATTAGATTATAGATCAAGAGGTAGAATAATTGAGGACTGAGATTGGGTTGCTTACTAAGCACTTCGTAGTAGTAGGAGCTAAAAAGATGAAAGCAGTCAGTTTGCAAGGTAAGGCATCTAGGTATAAAGACTCAAATTCTGAGGAGGAGGAAAAATATCTAGACAGAGAGGTGGCGGGTTTCTGTCCCAAGGCCCAAGGGTCTAACCAAGACACTTGGAACTCGAGGCTAGATAACTAAGGTCAAAATTACTATGGAGATAACAATTACAATAAGTACATATATAGAGATATGAGTAGGGACCAAGATAGTGACTAGAGGAGAAAGGACGACTACAAAGATAAGGGTGGCCTTTATGTTCCACCTGGGAACCGTGATGCTGGTTCGAGCAACTCAATGATGGAAGACATCGTTACAAAGGTTATGAAAGGTTAGAGAAAATGGAAGGCTACCTTAAGGAGATTAAGGTGGATATTTCAAGCATAAATCATAAGGTTGAATCACATGCTACCGCCATAAAATAGCTCGAGCAATAATTTTATCAGATTTTTGCAGCATTGAATCAGCATCAACAAGGTAAACTTCCAGGCAACACCATCCAAAATATGAAGAATGATGGTCATTGCTTGGCTATTACTACTCAGAGTGGTAAGATTACCACTGATCCACCTATACCTATGACTGTCAAAAAAGTAGTAGAACTGGTCATTATCGATAATGAGAAGGTTGCCAAATCCTAAGACTTGTTAGTGGATGAGAATACACGTAAAAATCCTCAAGTTGATAAGCATGAATCAAGGGCAAGAAAGGGAAATGAAAAGGAGGTCCCAAAAGTGTTGACTCCTATTCCATGACCTCCTCTTCCTTTTCCACAAAGACTAAAGAAGAAAGCTGAAGAAGGAAAGTACCAAAAGTTTATTTCTATACTGAAGGAGTTGACGGTGAATAACCCTCTAGGTGAGACCCTTGAACAAATGCCAGGTTATGCAAAGTTTATGAAGGACTTGGTGTCTAAGAATAGGAGTGTCCCGTTGATAATGTGCACCATTATAGTTCAATAGCCTCTAGATCTTTGGTTGAGAAGAAAGAAGACCCTAGAGCATTCATGATTGCATACACTATTGGGTCTTTCAACTTTACAAAAGCTTTGTGTGATTTGGGTGCTAGCATTAATTTAATCCCGCTAGCAGTATATAAATAGTTGGGGTTGGGGTCATCCAAACTGACATCGATGAGACTTTTCATGACAGATCGTACTATGAAGAAGCCGATGGGAATCTTATATGATGTTTTGGTGAGGGTTGCATCCTTCATATTTCCAGCTGATTTTTTCATCCTTGAATGTGATGTCAACTTTGAGGTTCCCATTATTTTGGGGAGACCATTCCTTGCGATTGGGCATCTGTTGGTTGATATAAAGACCGGTCAGATGATGTTTTGATTAAATAACAAGAAGGTTACCTTTAATATATGCCAGTCCATAAAGCATCCAAAGGATATACGTGTGATCTCTGTGATATATAGAGTCGATGAGAGTGACTAGGTAGCTCCTATTGAGGAGAGACTTGGAGTTAAGACCCTCGCAACAGATATTATGAATATCAAGGGTGATGATATTTATAGTTATGATGAGATTATGAGCTCACTTGATGGTAGGGGTTTATACAGTTATGTACTGAAAAAGTTAGATTTTGATTAGAAGAGTAGAGTAACACCACTAGCTCAGCATTCTATTAAGAAGACTCCAGTTTTGAAGCTCAAAGCTCTCCCATCTCATCTTTGCTATGCATTTTTTTAGAGCCAACAATACTTTACCTGTTATCATTGCAGTTAATTTGGTATATTGATAAGTTGAGGCGTTGGTGTCCATTTTGAAGATGTTCAAGAGGGCCATTGGATGGTCCATTGCTGATATCTTTGGGATTCTGCCTGGAATTTGCATGCACAAAATCCAACTTGAGCTGGATTGTGTGCCTAGTATTGAGCATTAATGGATATTGAATTTTCCTATATAAGAGGTGGTGAAGAAAGAAATCATCGAGTGCTTAGATGGGGGTGTTGTTTATTCGATTACAGGCAGCAAGTGGGTGAGCCCGATCTAATGTGTGCCAAAGATCACTGTGGTTCCAAATGAGAAGAATGAGCTTATTCCTATAAGGCCAGTTACTGGTTGGAGTGTTTGCATGGACTATAGGAAGTGAATGCATGGACTGAGAAGGATCACTTTTCCATGCCTTTCATGGATTAGATGTTAGACCATCTTACTGGTAGAGGATGATATCGTTTTCTTGATGGTTATTTGGGTTACAATAAGATTTCTATTGCCCTCAAGGACTAAGTGATGACCACTTTCACTTGTTCATATGTGACTTTCGCATTCAAGAGAATGCCTTTTGGTCTATGTATTGCACCTTCAATCTTTCAGCGTTGCATGATGGCTATTTTTCTGACATAGTTGAGGACACTATTGAGGTGTTTATTGATGAAATCTCAGTTGTGGGTGATTCATTTAAAGATTGCTTGGCGCATCTCGCTAATGTTTTGAGGATATGCAAGGTCTGTAACTTGGTCTTAAATCGGGAGAAGTTCCATTTCATGGTTAAAGAAGGAATAGTTCTTGTTCATAATATTTTGAAAAAAGGGATTGAAGTTGACAAGGCAAAGATTGAGGTGATTGAAAAGTTTCCTCCACCAATTTTTGTGAAGAGTATTCATAGCTTTTTAGGGCATGTGGGTTTTAATCGAAGATTCATCAAAGACTTCTCAAAACTTGCAAATCCTTTTTGCAAGTTGTTGGAGAAGAAGGTGAAATTCATGTTTGATAATGTATGTCTGAAGGCATTTGAGTGCCTAAAGAAGAAGTTTATTTCATCCCCTATTATTGTGTTTCCCAATTGGTCTATGTCGTTTGAGGTTATGTATGACACTAGTGGAGTAGAGCTAGGTGCAGTCCTAGGCCAAAGGTGAGAGAAGATCTTACATCCTATCTACTATACTAGCAAGGCAATTAACCCGGCATAGAAAATTACACTGTGACTGAATAAGAGTTGCTTGTTGTGGTGTTCGTGTATGAGAAATTTAGATCTTATTTGCTTGGCACAAAAGTTATTGTGCATACTGAACACACAGCTCTTAGGTACCTTATGGTAAAGAAGAATGCGAAACCAAGGTTGATTTGTTGGGTACTTTTATTGCAAAAATTTGACTTTGAGGTCAAGGACCAAAAGGGGACTGAAAATCAAGTGGCTAACCAGTTATCACGCCTTGAAGTAGGGGCCATACTGAAACTAAAGGATGAGCTTGATATTGACTATATTTTTCTGGACGAGCAAGTATTAGACGCATTGTAAAATTTAATTCTGTGGTTTGTAGACTTCATAAATTATTTTGTAAGTGATGTGGTTCCTGAAGGCCTATTGTTTCAGCAACATAAGAAGTTCAGCCGTTATGTGAGGAAGTTCTTTTGGGATGAACCATACTTTTTCCAGTATTCTATAGATGGAGTGATTCAGAGATGTGTTCTTGAGGTAGAAATTATGAGTATTTTAGAGGCATGTCACTCGTCACCAGTTGGGGATCATCATGGTGGTACGCAGACTATGCACAAGATCTTTTAATGTTTGTACTATTAGCCCACCATCTATAAATATACACATGACTATGCCAGGGCTTATGACCAGTGCCAAAGGTAAGGAAACATCTCGAGAAAGCAAGAACTTCCCATGACCACTATTCTTGAGCTTGAGCTGTTTGATGTATGGGGTACTGACTTCATGAGTCCCTTTGTGAGCTCTCATGGTATGAAGTATATTTTGGTGGCTGTTGACTATATTTCAAAATGGATGGAGGCAGTTGCACTTCCAAATATCGAAGGTAAGAGTGTCCCAACATTCTTAAGAAAGAATATATTTTCCAGATTTGGGATACCAAGGTTCATCATTAGCGATAGAGGTTCACACTTTTGCAATCGTCTATTCAAAGCCTTGATTGAGAAATATGGTGTAAAACATAAGGTGACAATACCTTACCACCCTCAGACAAAGGGGTAAGTTGAGGTCTCCAATTGTGAGATCAAGTCCATTTTAGCAAAGATTGTGAATACCAATAGGACGGATTGGGCTAGAAAGTTAGATGATTCACTTTGGGCTTACTGGACAACATTCAATACCCTATTAGTGCTTTCCCATATCAGCTTGTGAATTGAAAAGCATGCCACTTGCCCATCAAACTTGAGCATAAGGCATTGTGGGAACTAAATAGGCTGAATTTGTAATGGTGTAATGCTGCTAAATTGAGATTAGAGCAGTTGAATGAGATAGATGAATTTTGTCTCCGAGTATATGAACGGTCAACTTTGTACAAGGAGAAGATGAAATTATACCATGATTGCAAGATTAAGAAAAGAGAATATGCCACAGGCGATATGATATTGCTATTTATTCTAAGCTGAAGTTGTTTTCGAGAAATCTAAAGTCAAAATAGAGAGGACCATATAGAGTGCCTAGAGTGTTTCCCTATGGTGCAATTGAACTGGAAAATAAAAAAGGCCAGGAATGTAAGGTGAATAGCCAAAGGTTAAAACACTGCTTAGTGACATTCATGTAGTTAAAATGATATGTGAAGTGGAACTAGAGAGTGCTTGAGGAATAAAGCACATTCGAGTCGTGTCGCTATATTAAATTCGGTGTTTCGTGGGAGGTGACCTATAGCTTAGTTGGTGAAGTCTGAGTAATCAACTTAGCCACGTCGTGCCTCGACGTTAAACCAAGTGCTTCTTGAGAGGTAACCCATGATTTTTTACTTTTGATGTTATAGGGTAATGTGTGTTACTTGTGCAGGGATTATGTAGCAAAAAAACCTACAGAACTAGAATTAGTACTGAACCTATGAAAGGATTGAACGACCGTGGGAATATCCCATGATCGTGGGTTCAGTCGTCTACACAAAGTCCATATGGATGACTTTTAGGAGTTCTTTTACGATTGGTCACCAAGATCGTACTTAGATATCATGATCGTGGTATCAACCATCTAATCAAACTCATGGAAACCAACATGCAGGTCATTGAACCAATAATTTTAAGAAACCATCATGGTTACATATCATGACCGTCCTTAAGCATCATAGGTTACTATGTAAGTTTGCTTACACCTTCTTGGTACGATTAGGAACCACGATCATGGTGGGAACCAACGATTGTGGTTAAACGTCGCCTGTTAGGTCCAACTATTTAAGTGAGACACAATCCGAGTTAACCCAATTCGGGTTTTAACATATTAAGCCCTATACATTAGACCTGATCAAACCCGATAAGCATTCAAACTTATTTCATACAAAAATCTAACAATTAAAAAAGCAAAAGTTATAGAATTGTACCAACAATTTGCATGATTTAACGACTTCTATAAGTTTTGAACTCATACAACTCTCAAAGCACCCAGAATTTCAAGAAAGAAATTTGTAAGGTCATTGCCCAACTTTGATGATTATCTCCATATTTAAACAAGTAATAAATAAGGGGTGCTAACTTGAGTTCATGAGGAATTGTAAGGCAAAATAATTCTGAAATCATTTGTTGTGTGTAGGGGATTTTGAATAAATGACACCAGGGGGAAGTCTAAGTATCCCTTATTTAAGAACATGGTCAATAAGGGTCATTAGGGTCTAATTTTATGTTTTGAACTAATAAGTTTTAGTGCCCACTCCATGATACAACCTACGATCGTGGTATCAAGAAACATTCATAGGATTGGATCGTTGTGGGGTGCCAATTTTTCAAGTTGCAAGAGTTCATCAGATGAACACATCCCACAATATTCCTTTCATGTTATGATTATGGTATATGCTCGTATGATATGACAACTCCCCAGTACTTTTGGGGAAGCCTTCCTATGATCGAAGGTACAACCGTACCTTCTTTGTACGATCCTAGGAAGTCTTGTCTGAGCAACTTTCTAAACCTGTATTAGTGTTTCAAAGTTGAGACTAACTTTTATCCAAACAGGTATTATGGCTCAAAAGACACTGAAGTAGATACAAGAGGATATCTTAAATAATCGAGCACCCTAAGACACACCTCTAACCTCGGAGAGTGAGTCTCAAGAGTCAAGTGGGTCCGAGGTAGAATTCTCAAAAAGTGAGTCTGATGATCAAAACCAAACTCAGACCACTAGGAAAAAGACTAAAGAGCTTTAAAATATCAAGGCAATGACATCTATTATCTTAGTGCCAGAAGCTACCCCATCAAACTTCCCCAGTTTAAAGAGAGAAGTCAAAACTCATACCTAGACTGGGGTGCCTCAAAGGGAACTCACACAGTTGATGTGCCTCAAAGGGAAATCACACAGTTGATTCCAACTTCATAGGTACCAATTATCCTAGTTGTTGATAGATAGCCCATGAAGAGCATGAATATTGCATTGATAAAGGATTTGAGAAACCCAGCAGCTCGAGCCCGAGGTCCTTTACCTAATTTACTACCAAAGGGAGCAGGTGGTTCACCATCCAGTAAGATCTAGTAGTCTAAAGTAGGTGCTACTTCATTCTCTTCATAGCAGGCCACAACATCTACGGGTGCCTGTCAGTTAGTGCTAGTAGGATACACACTGATTCCCACTTCCTAGCATGCGCAGATCATACATAATTAGTTATTGTTTGATGCATGGATTCAAAAGTTAGAGGTAGGGGTGAAACCCTACATAGCTAATGAGATTAAAGCTACAGTATGGGTGGTTCAGACCCATTTTGATTAATTTGAGAGCTGGATGATGGCTAAGCTAGAGGAGATCGAGACTCCCAATATGAGCATGATCACGAAGGGTTGGCTGAATTGAAGGAAGCGGTCAAGGAGCTTGCGGAGTAGACTATCCCAGTTGTACTACCTCTATCTCTTTCTATGCCATCTTTAGCTGACCTTGTGGTGGATGTGGATTCTTTAGTCCCTGATTTCTATATATAGGCCCCGATGGTTGGGGGTGATGACACTGATACAGATGAGACAGGTGGTTAGTTGTAGCCCAAAAAAGAGAAAGAGCGGAGAGACAAGGAAGGGAGTAAGAAAAGAGCAAAAAAGAGTGAGCATAACTCTAAGGATTATATTCTGGAGGGTGTTGAGATCCCACCTACTACTGAGGTTGTTGTTCAAAGTGGAGGGGTTATGGAGACAATCCCTACAGTAACATCTTTGGGTGCACTACTCGCCATCGATGCCCATATATCTGAGAGTGCCTTAGCCACAGTTGAGGCTATGAGAGCTGAGGAGAAAGGAGGGGTCCCATCTATGACCTCATAGATCAGAGTACGACAAGTATCTAGTGAGCCATAGGTAAGTCCCGTGCCCTTGTTTTATATTTCTATGTTTTCTTGCAATGGGGACATTGCATAATTTCCAAGTTGGGGGTGGGGTGTACCACAACTGATGGTTTTTGTTGTCGTGTTTATTTTTCCTCGGTTGTCCTATCTATTTAGAACTTGCATGTTTAGGATTTATTTATGTGTTTTTTTGTAATGTTGTATTTTGTGTGTAATCGAGAGAAAAATAAGAGAACTTGGTGCATTCAAAATAAAAAAAGCATACAAGCTTCTTTTGAATGATTTAATTAATACCCCTCCTAAAAATTTTGAATTTTATGTTGTGTTGTGTGATTATCTGAACTGTGACCATTGTTGGATCTCGTAATGGCATTAGAATTATAAACTTGATAACTATAGCCTAACTTACATGAACCAGATAGGTAGTAACTGAATACATAGCCCTGAGCCAAGTGAGTGTGAGGTTTTGCCTATTTGGCGTATATGTGCGATCTAGAACTTGTCTGGTTAGTTTCACTGAAGTTGTAGGATAGGAGGTTAGGAAAGGATCATAGTCCGTTCTTTAAATATGTTTACTAAAAGCCTAAAAAGCCTACCAAATGATCGTGATATCCTTGATCCCAAATTTGAGCCTACAAAGACCTTTTCTTTGAACTAACCTATTCACCTTCCCGATTTCTTACAATGAACTAGCTTTGGCCCTACTCCCTCCTTGGAAACTGTGCACCTCAACTCAGGCAAATCACCTATGTTGAGGTGGCTATTGTAGGGGTGAGTAAAAGATTGGGTATGAAGAAAATGTTAGTAAAAAGAAAAAGGATTTGGGTGAGGTATGATGTAATGAGAGAAAAGTGTTTTGAATAAAAAATATGTGAAAAATGAGAAAAAGAAAAAGAAAAAAAAGAGGAAGTTGTGAAAATAAAACCGCATTTGGGGTCCAAAAAGTTGAAAAAAAAGGAAAGAAGAAATAAATAAAGGGAAAATAGGAAAAGTGGAGCCGAAAATAGTGTAGTGACAAGGAGGAATGAGTCACTTTACCCATATGTTTCATACATGTCCCCAAGCCTACATTACAAGCCAATAAAAGTCCTATAGTGATCCTAGTCCGACTGTCTGAAAGCTAAGGTGTAGAAAATAAGGGTAAGCCTATAGTATCAAACGTACATGGCCTGACTTCTTTATGAGAGTGAGATATTTGATTCATTCCCTATATTGGCATTTATTGCACATTATTAGTGTTAGGGTTTTTTTTGTTGTGAGGGCATAGGGGTTGTATTGTAGTTGCTGCTTGTTAGGGTAGTTTAAGTGTTGGGTTGTCTATTGATAATGTGATGTCATTTATTGATCCCATTGTGTTATGGTTAATAGTTTGTGTACACATAGAATTTGTTGAGTTTTGATGATGTAGGAGGATGCTGACTTGAATTTTGGTAATGCATGCTGAAGACGATTTTGTGAAAATCTGACTACCATAGTGATCTTAGTTTTTTCTTGGTTAAGCGTTGGGATATTTTAAGTTGATTTTATTTACCTGAGCACATGTAAATGGTCTAAGTTGAGGGTGTTGATGTGTCATGAACTTACATCACTTTCGATGCTTATAACTATGAATATTTCATAGTATGAGGGTATTTCTATGTGGATATAATGTGTTTTTGTGTATTTTCATGTCAAACAGGTCCGGAGAAGTGGAGTGCTGGATTTTTGAAGAAAAGTGCATCAGACGACCATATTCCACGACTGTAGAATTAGACCGCAGTCGTGCTAGGTCATCATATGAAGAATTAGAGGATGTCTCCCCATGGTTAATCAGACGAAAGTCTCCCACGATCATGGATTGATGTCACGGTCATACAAATTGATCATGGAAATTACTTCCTGGAAGAATGGTTGTACTTCCTGGAAGAATGGCTGCAAAATCAAAGTGAAGAGAAGATCAGACGAGTGGCTCCCACGATCGTACATCAAAGCCACGATCGTACCATGAGGTCATGGGAGGAAGGTTTAGATATGAAGGTTTTAGGAATTGAAATGTAGGAGGATCAGACGACTACATGGTATGGTCTTAGTTAGAAGGTACAAGGTCATACTGAGAAACGTACCATTAAAGACCTGAAGATAACAATGTACATAAACAAACCATGAGCACCAAGGACGATTGTGGATTCTAACCACGATCTTTACTTTCCTTCGTTCGAGATGAATGACTCACCAATCCTATTATTTTTAGGATAGGTTTTGTTTTGCCTATAAATACTTAGGATAGGTTTTGTTTTGCCTATAAATACTCTTTCTCATTCTTTTGTATTAGTTTACATTCTATCACATATTATTACTAATTCCACGACATATTACTGGTTTTGTGAATAGAAACATCGATTTTAAGGTTTTTAATTCAAAGTGAGATCTTGGAGTTTATTATCATATTTTTGTAAGTTCATAATTATACTTTCTTATCAGAATTCTTTTTGTGTTCTTGCAATAATGAGTGGCCAAATGATGTTCCATGGATTTACGACAGTTGAGACACTTAAAAGGAGGAATATTTGCAAGTTCAAGGTCAATTTTTGTGGATTTGATGTGTTTTTTTAGTGTTTGCAGGCCTTGAGGACTTAGAGAAGACAATGCTGAAAACTGTACATGAAGGGCATCATACGAGCCTTACCACCATCGTGGAATCTAATCACGATCGTGCCTAGGCCTTCGTAGGTTAAATCAGAGATGCCACATGCATGAGTCAAACTGACAAAAGACCCTACGATTGTGAGTTGTTGTCACGATTGTGCAATGGGGCCGCGAGATAAAAGGGGAAAATCAACCTACAGGAGTTAAGTGTAAGGAGAACAGATGATGAATCCCACGACCATACCTTGAAGGCACGATCGTACCATGTGGTCATGGGAAGCAGACACAGATTTAAAGAGTTGTAGGACTTTTAGCACAAGGATCAGATGACAGAAAGCCATGCTCGTGGGTTCAACCCATGATTGTATGCCCTTCTCGTCTGAGGCAGCCGACACCAGTTTCCTATTTTGTTTAGGATAAGATTTGTTAAGTCTATAAATACTCTTTTAGGGTTATCTTTATGTGTTAGACATTATTATTATTCTATAACGCTATTTTGTGGGATTATAAGTCACTATCTTGGGATCTTACGAATATTGGTTTTTACGATTTTAATTAAAGTTGAGATTTTGGAGTTTATTCATTCTTGTATGCTTCAATTAATGTTTCCATTCATGAACGATTATTTTATTCATACAAACATGAGTAATTAAACCCCATAAATAGGGTTGTGGGAACGGTGGCGGATTAGCGACATAGAGTTTGAAGTACAAGGTGTTTCTTGAATGGTATTAGGGCAAGTATTGTTGTTTCTTCTGAATTGATTGCTTTCTAACGAGCGCACACATTGGGACTCATTCTATATCTACCCTTGACTGTAGAAAGGGTAGTAGGATAGGACTAGAGATTCAACAACAAGACTCAGAGTTATCTTCATTTAATCAGCTTTGAGTCGTAACATGGGAACAACTGTATTGGGATCATTGATTGGGGGTAACGTAGGAACACTCATGACTCATTAAGCTTTGTGCGTGAGGATAGCCATCTACAAGGGGTGTAACATAGTCGGTTAGACAATACTTAGCCTATCAATTCTGCTGGATGGATACTTGAAAAGAACACCAAGTAGGGAGAACCTAAGAAGTTATGAAGTTATTGGGGAACACAAACCTAGTTCTTTTCTCATCTTGATTTCAACCTCAGCAAATGATTACTAGTTTACTTTATAAAACCCCCTTTTTACTTATTTTCTTATTTACCAAGTAACTCAAATAAACAAAGTTCATTGAATTTTGTCATATTCCTCGTAGGATCGACCCCAACCTTAGTTGAGTTCTATATTTGAACAACGACCGCTTTATATATTTTTAAAGGTGTAATTTTGGCAGCATCAAATTTTGATGCCGTTGTCGGGGAATACGATTACAGAGTTAATTGATTTTGCTTGTTGGAGTTGATTTGTTGCGGCTACTTCAGTTACTTTTCTGATTTTCTGAGGGCACATGTCGGTATATGCCCAACACTAGGAGTCAAGGTAACCCCCTGATTTCATTTAACTAAGAAATTGAAAGAACTCTAAGGAATAATCGAAGAATGGTGAATAACAACGGAGTTTAAGATCCCGCAGCTATGGGTGACATTCATAATCAGCTACCACTTAATTTGTCTTTTCAGGAGACTGTAAAACAAATAATTGTTTGGTCGATGCCGGATGACAATGCGAGACAAGAAGCTGCTAGACAAGCAGACAGAGGCCATCGGGCAATGCAAGAGGCAGCGCAACATCTTGCTGCACTTGAGGAAAGATAGAGAAGACCTAGAGTGGAACAACCCTTGATCTATGAAGAGCTATAAGAAGATTTAGCCTATTTGGAGCAGGTGGAGACTGGCACCATTATCCCACCCGAACTTCCTAAAGAAACTAAGTTTGATATTACAAGTGCTATGATTCACCTCTTGAACTTAAAAGGGTTATCTGCTGGCCTCCCTACCGATGATCCGAACATGCATGTGATGAATTTTATGTGAATCTATAATTTATTTAATCTACCTGGAGTGAGTCAAGTGGCAATTCGGTTGAGGTTATTTCCTTTCTCTCTTACGAGGGAAGCGACTTTATGGTTGGCTGAATTACCACGAGGTTCTATTACCAACTGGCAAGATTTGAGAAATCAATTTCTGGAATGATTCTTTCCGCCTTCTAGGATGTTGCAATTGAAATATGAGATCTATAAGTTCAGACAGCTACATTCAAAAGCACTTTACAAAACATGGTTGAGGTGCACGAACAAGTTGCAGAATATTTCAGACCATGAGATGAGTGGTAGGAGTCTACTTGAGATCTTCTACAAAGCTTTGGACGCAAATACTAAGGTTGTAGAAGACACCTTTACTGGAGGTGCATTTATAATTTTATGCTAAGATCATGCATCAGAGATTCTAGATAGGATCACTAAAACAAACTGAGGTTGGCATACCCGGCAAGCAGACAGACCCACGGGTACATACGCTATTGGAGCTTTTGCAGAACAAAGAGCTTTGAATGGATCAGTAGCTCAAGAGGTAGCATAATAGAGAATGGAAATTGGCTTGCTAGCCAAACTGATTGCAGCTGCAGGTGCGGAAAAAGTCAATGTGGTGAGTGAACATGGCAAAGCATCTAGGTACGAAGAATCTGATTCTAAAGAGGAGGCTAAATACTTGGATAGAGAAGTGGCAGGTTTTTGAGTCAAGGGCCAAGGGTCTAATTAAGATAATTGGCACTCGAGGCAAGGGAATCAAGGTCAGAACTATTACAGAGACAACTACAACAAGTCCATGTATAGAGACAGAGACAGACATCGTGATGGCGATTAGAGGTAAAAGGATGATTACAAGGAAAAGAGTGGCTTGTATATTCCAGTGGGGAGTCGTGATGCTGAATCTGGAAATTTAAGAAGTTGATTTTGTGCTTTTAGACTGTGAAGTTGATTTTGAAGTGCCCATTTACTTGGGACGGCCATTCCTTACCACCATTTGTGCATTGGTTGATATGGAAACAAGGCAGATAAAGTTTAGATTGAATAAAGAACAAGTTACTTTTAATGTATGCTGATCCATGAAGCAACCAAAAGATATGTGTGTAATTTCTATGATAGATATGGTCAACGCGAATGATTTGGTTGCTCCTATTAAGAAAAGATTGGGGGTCGAAGCACTTGTAGTCGTGATCATGAACTTTGATAGTGATGGTAGCGATGAGTACGATGAGACAGTAAAAGCACTTGTTGGTAGGATTTCCTACACTTATGCGCCAAAGAAGCTTGATCTGGATCTGAAGAATAGAGTGACCCCACCAGCTCGACCTTCTATAGAGGAGCCTCCCATCTTAGAATTTAAGGCTCTTCCTTCCCATCTCCGTTATGCTTTATTGGGAGCCAATAATACATTGTTGGTTATCATTTCAGTAGACTTATTAGAGTGGCAAGTTGAGGCCTTAGTTTCTGAGCTGCAGAGATTTAAGCAGGCCATTGGTTGGTTCATTACCAATATCATCGGGATTCCACCTGGAATTTACACGCATAAAATCCAGCTCGAGTCAGATTGTATAGCTAGTATTGAGCATCAACGTCGTCTCAACCAACTTATGTAATCGGTTGTGAAGAAAGAAATCATCAAGTGGTTAGATGCAGGTGTAGTTTACCCTATTGCAGATAGCAAGTGGGTGAGTCATGTTCAGTGTGTACCGAAGAAGGGTGGAATCACTGTGGTTCTGAATGAGAAGAATGATTTAATCCCGATGAGATCGATTATCGGATGGAGAGTTTGCATGGACTATCGAAAGGTGAACTTTTGGACCAGAAAGGACCATTTTCCTATGCCTTATATGGACCAGATGTTAGACCGTCTTGCTGGTAGAGGATGGTATTATTTTCTTGATGGTTATTTGGGGTACAATAAGATTTCCATCACCGCTGAATACTAAGAGAAAACCACTTTCACTTGTCCATAAGGGACATTCGCATTCAAGAGGATGTCATTTGGTCTATGCAATGCACCGACCACTTTTCAACATTACATGATATTTATATTCTCCGACATGGTGGAAGGCACTATTGAGGTATTTATGGATGATTTCTCTGTTGTGGGTGACTCATTCGATGCATGCTTAGCACACCTTGATAATGTTTTACAAAGGTGTGAAGAATGTAAGTTAGTGTTGATTTGGGAAAAATGCCTTTTTATGGTAAAAGAAGACATAGTGCTGGATCACCGGATTTCAAAGAATGGGATTGAAGTAGATAAAGAAAATATTAAGGTAATTAAAAAGTTACTTCCGCCTATTTCTGTGAAAGGTATTCGTAGTTTTTTAGGCCATGTGGGATGTTATAGAAGGTTCATCCAGGATTTTTCTAAGATTGCAAATCCATTGTGCAAGCTCTTAGAGAAATAGGTGAAGTTTGTGTTTGATGAAACATGCCTAAAGGAATTTGAGTGTCTAAAAGAAAAGTTAATTTCAGCTCTTATCATTGTGTCACCAGATTGGACCTCATCATTTGAGGTCATGTGTGAGGCTAGTGGGGTGGCATTAGGTGCAGTCCTTGGCCAAAGGTGAGAGAAGATTTTTCATCCTATTTATTATGCAAGCAAAGAACTTAATTCAGCCCAGAAGAATTATACGGTAACTGAGCAAGAACTGCTTGCGATGGTCCTTGTGTTTGAGAAATTCTGGTCTTACTTGATTGGCACAAAGGTGATTGTGCATACTAACCATACAACTCTGAGATATCTTATGGCAAAGAAGGATTCCATGCCAAGGTTGATTAGATGGGTGCTTCTGTTTCAAGAGTTTGATTTTGAGGTAAAGGACCAAAAAGGACTGAGAATCAGGTTGCCGACCATTTATCATGCCTTGAAGAGGAGGCCATGGTAAAACTAAGGGATGACCTTGATATTGATGATACTTTTCCAGGCAGATGTTGGCAGCATCACAAGACTTAATCCTATGGTTTGCCGATTTTGCCAACTTTTTGGCAAATGATCTAGTTCCAGAAGATATGACGTATCAGTAGAGAAAGAAGTTCATCCATAAGGTGAGAAATTTTTTTTGGGATGAGCCTTATTTGTTTAGGGTGTGTGCGGATGGTCTGATTCGAAGGTGTATTCCTGAGGTTGAGATGAAGAATATATTGGAAGAATGTCATTCGTCTCTATTTGGGAGTCATCATGGAGGTGCACGAACTGCGCACAAAATCTTGCAATGTGGTTACTATTGGCCTACCATTCATAAAGATGCTCATGATTATTCTAGGACATGTGACCAATGCCAAAGGCAAGGAAATATCTCAAGACGACATGAACTACCAATAACGGTGATCCTTGAGCTCGAATTGTTTGATGTATGAGGTATTGATTTTATGGGTCCATTCGTGAGTTCTCATGGTTTGAAGAATATTTTGGTAGCTATTGAATATGTATCAAAGTGGGTGGAGGAAATTACGCATTCCAATAATGAAGGTAAAAGCGTCATGGTTTTCTTGAAAAAGAACATATTCTCACATTTTGGAACACCTTGGATTATCATTAGTGTTGGAGGATCCCATTTTTGCAATTGATTGTTCAAAGACCTTCTTGATAAATATGGGGTGAAACACAAGATGGTAACACCTTACCATCCTCAGACACTCGGGAAAGTTGAGGTCTCAAATCGAGAGATTAAGTCCATCTTAGAGAAGACTGTGAAGGCCAATAGGACTGATTAGGATAGAAGATTGGATGATGACTTATGGGCATACCGGACTGCATTTAAAATACCAATTGGTGCATCTCCATATCATCTTGTCATGCCACTTGCCGATTGAACTTGATCACAAGGCATTGTGGGCATTGAAGTGATTGAATCTAGAATGGAAAGAAGCAGCCAAATTGAGACTTGAGCAGATGAATAAGATGGATGATTTTCTTCTTCATGAATATGAGAGCTCAGCCTTGTACAAGGAAAAGATGAAATTGTATCATGATCGCAAAATTGAGAGAAGAGAATTTGCTACAAGCAACTTGGTACTGTTGTTTGATTCAAGGCTGAAGCTTTTTCCTGGCAATCTAAGATCAAAATGGAATGGACCATATAGAGTGATCATGGTGTTCCCCCATGGTGCAATTGACTTGACAAATAAGGATGGAATGAAATTTAAAGTCAATGGCAAAATGGTGTAACACTATATAGGCGAAGGAATGGAGGGCTGAATGATTTGTGATGTGGACTTGAATGAGGCTTGAGTAATCAAGCCAACCTGAGTCATACCGCGATGTTAAATCAAGTGCTTCATGGTAGGCAACCCATGTTTTGTACTTTAAATTTATAGGGTAATATTTTTTTGGTGCAGGAAACCATAGAAGAAAAATTAGTGTTGAACTGAACTCCATACTGAACCCACGACAGGGTTGTACAATCGTAACTTGAACACACGACCATGGGTTTAGTCATCTAATGGGAGTTCTGCAAGGTGACAAGTTAAGGAGAAATCCCACGATTGGGTATCAAGATCATAACATGAAGGCATGATCGTGGTCTTAATCATATGATGATACTTCTACAAACCTTCAAAATAGGGCATCAAACATACGATCTTGAGTCATGAACGTGAGTACAACCCACGATCCTACTTAAGGATCATATATTCTTAGGTAAGTTTTCTTATTTTATCAATCCACGACAGGATTGTATGATTGTAGAATCAAACCATGATCATACAATCCCTCCGTCTGAAAGTCCCGACAATTTAAAAGTTACGACCCGACCCGACGCAAAAATAAGGGTAAAAGGTATAAATACATGTTGAAATTGTCCCTTGCCCGCTTCTTAAGATTTCAAAGCATTTTCTTGAGAAAATATAGCAAACCCTAAGTATTTGAAAGGTTAAAAAAGACTATTACCTTCAATTCAAGTTGGATCTCATCATTTTCTCCATTTTCTTAAATTTTCAACACTCTCTTCTCACACTATAAGTGCAAACATGGATGGATAGCATGGAGGGTCAACTCTTGACCCGAATTGACCTAGTCCAACTGCCTGACATGGTTTATATCCGGATAGATTTGATCGAGTTGAAGAAAGTGGTCCAGACCTTAGCTGCTTGACTTGACATGGCACTTCCACCTCCACCACCATCTATGCCTTCCATGGTATCTATTTAGGTAGATATTGCCTTTCTGGTCACCCCGTTATACACTCCCCTTACTCTGTAGATTAAGATAAATGATGATGAGGAGGAGGATGGAGGTCTTGAGTCTAGAAAGAGGCCAAGTAAGGATATGTCTAAACCGGGTAAAAAGAGAGAGAGATGTAGCCAAAAGAGAAGAAGGAAGGAGAGAGTTACTGAGGACAACTCAGAGAGATTTATTTTGAAGGGTGAGACTACTGGAGGGGATTGGGAGACGACCCCCATATCTATTTATTTGAGTGCCCCGACCACCGTTGGGGCCAATATTGATTTGAGTGCCCCTTGCTACCAATGGGGACCATGAGACTCTGAGTATCGTAGCCACGACTGAGGCCACTCCTGTTGATATCATTTTGGGTGACCCAACCACATCCCCTTGTGACCCGAGTTCCACCGGTGCTAGAGCACCCCAGGTATGCCCTTTACCCTAGTTTTGTATTTTTTTTTATGTGATTTTGTGTAATGGGGACATAACATGATTTCAAAGTTAGGGGTGGGGGTATAATATAGCTGAGGGTTTATGTTTCCATGTTTCTTTTCCCTCGGCTGCGCTATCATAGTTAGAACTGACATTTTTAGGTGTTTTTATTTTTGAAATTATTATTGTGTGTTTAGTCATTGTAGCATAACTTAGAGTAATAAAAGAGAACTTTGGTACAGTCTAGCTAAATTAAGCATGCTTACCTGTTTTCAAAACGTTTTAGATGATGCCCCTCCAAAAATAGGTTTTCTGTGATGTAATGTTTGCATTGCTGTATTGAAATCGATGTTAGGATCTAGATATGGCATTAGGATTTTAATTAGGACAACCTGAACAATCTTGCATGAACTAAATAGGTAGAAACTTAGATAACAGCCCTGAGCCATGATTGAGTAAGATGTATTACCTAGTCGGTGTATGTGTCCGATCTAGAACTTGTCCGGTTAGTCTCGCTCTAAGCTATAAGATTAAAGGTTAGGAAAGGATCATAGGCCATGTTTGAAGTAGCCCACTTTAGCCTAAATGACTTACCAAACGATGTGTATTCCTTGAACCCAAATGTTTAGCCTTAGACTGTTTCTTGAAAATATCCATGACACCTTCCCATTTTTACAATGAACCTTCTTTGGCCCTGGTCCCTCCTTGGATACTATGCACCTCAACTCAGGCAAATCGCATAAGTTATGGGTGGCTATTGTATAGGTGTGCGTACAAATTGGGTATGAAGTTTAAGAAGTGAAAAGAAAGAAAAAAGGTCGTGGGTGCGGTAAGAAAAAGAAAATAAAAAAATAAAAAATAATACTTGTGAAAGGTGTAAAGTAAAGCCGCACCCAGGGTCCGAAAAAGAAAATAAAATAAATGGAGAAAAGGGAGGTAAATAAAGAAGAGGAGGAAAAGTGGAACCAAAAATAATAGAGTTCCAAGGAGGATCGAGTTAATTTACCCAAATATACGACACCTGTCCCCAAGTCTGCATTACAAACCTAGAAAGACCTATAATGATCCTAGCCTGACATCCAAAAGCTGAAGTGTAGAAAATAAGGGCAAGTCTATGGTATCAAAACGCGCACAACCAGACTTGTTATTTAGAGTGAGAGATTTGATTTAGTCCAGGTGTAGATTTCATTACATATACTGAGTGATTAGGGACTTCTTTGTTGCGAGGGCATAGGGGCTATAATCTAGTTGTTGCTTGTGTAGGTAATATATTGGTCAATGTGTTAGATTTCCTAGTTACAATGTACTACCATATCCTGATCCCATTGTGTTTTAGTACTTGTATAGAATATATATTGCATTGGTTATTTTTGATGAGAACGGAGGGTATTAAACACATGTAGTGGTTTGCATGCATATTTTAAGGAATTTGACTGCCATATTGACCTTTATTGTACTCTAGGTTAAGCGTCTTAGTTAGTAGTATATTATTTGCCCAAGGACATGCAAACATTCTAAGTTGACGAATTAGAGCATGCAAGAAAGCGAGGAGATACGATACATGCAGAGCTACACTGCTACTATGAAGAGTTTTTGAAAAATTTTGATATGTAAATTTACTTTTGATTTTGTGGAGATTATTGGTAGTGCACATTTTGAATATTTTTTATTATTATGCGTATTAAAATACATATATTACTTTTGAAGTATTTTTTAAATTCATACATTTGGATTATATTTTCATGAAAGATAATAAAAACTATGGGGTACAAAAAAAATTTTAACAATATTTTATAGCAAATACAACATTATCTTTCTTTAAAACTAGGGACATTAATTGTGTGGATTATTGATGGTTAATTGTAACATGCACATTAGCAAAGGCTATACTTCACAGATGTTGCTTTAGAGGAGATAGCGATGGCCACACTTCGCAAGTCTGGACTAAGGTAGCAAAGGGTACACTTGCAAAATGTGGTTTCAGGTTAAGAGAAGCATTGCCATATGAGGTACTAGTACCTAATGGCCATGATTTTGAAGCGTAGCTTCTACGAAAACACTTGAAAAGCGTGGCTTAATGTCAAAGGTTAATCCTCTTGGGCCACTCCTGCAAAGGCTTTGCACTGCTTAGTTGCTATTCTCATGTTGCAGATTTTAGGGATTATGAGCATTGTTTATTTGTGGTGTGAGAATGAGAAATGTAGGAGAGTTTTACACTAAGTATTTTAAATGTAGTTATTTAAGTCTCAATCATTTATCATCATATAATTATAAAAGTGGGAAGACAAAGAAAAATATTGATACGCCAAAATACATATGCAGTTGAATGACCTTTATAATTTTCAGCGTATTTGAGATTAATTATCAACTAAAAAAACAATATTGAGAGGACTACAAAGCTAAATATTAGTAAATTATAGTAATATAGAATGTACATTATATTATATTTACTTGTTATAATTAAATAACAATTTGCCTCCTTTCCGCACCGGTAGTTTATATAGAAATTTGGTACTACCTCTTTCCTAAAAAGTTCTTTGCCCTTCCTTGTGCATGGGTGGTTGATATTGAGGTTTCCTGGCTTCTTTCCCCAAATATATTTATCCCATCTAACTTATAGTCAAATTCATTCAAACTCTTTGCAGCATCGGTGCTCGAACAGTCAGACAAAGTGATTTATCATATTCCACTCCCTGCTCATTTCAAACTCTTTGCAGCACCGCGTCTCTTTCCTCGCGATGAGTAACCCCTGGGCCTATATATTATTGTCTCCCCTGGTTTTCTCTCATTTTCTAAGTCCCAAATCGCCATCGATGGCATTGAGAGCTTAAGAAATTATGGAAAATCATAAATTGGAGTTGGTGTTGAGTAGAGGACGTTGAGATGGTCATTTCCCCTTAATATTTTTGTAAGTTTTTGGTCTAAATCCTCAATTTAATTCTTATTTTTTCTTCGTATTTTCACTACCTCTCAGGGCTTATTATCTCCCCGATTTGTGTCCCATTTATGATCAACTTTTGAGCATACATTTCTTATCCTTCGAGGGACCTCGTGACGGATTTAATTTTTAGATTTCATTTGTGGGCCCTACGTGCCCATTCTTGACCCAAATTTTAGCCTGAGCTATTATATTACGATATGGGTCTTGTTTTACTCGTATTAACGTGTATATTACTATTTTGATAGTATTGGGACATTTTAGGATCTTGTTGAAGACGAGCAACTTATGGATGGTTCAAGAGTGCGGTTTGGCATCGAGGTATGCTTCGGGCTACTTTTCTCTATAAGATGGTGTTACGTATAGATTGCATGATAGGTAAGGGATATAGGATATGTTTTTGACTAGTTTATCATGATTTAACCTATTTAAGGAATTTGGGATAGGAATGTGACATGAATCTTAGCATAAGATACCCATCATGGACATAGAATTCTTTTGCCCTTGATTATAAGCATGTTCACCATAGATTGATGTTAAGGATCCTTCAGCATAAGACCTATATTTTGAATTAGTGATTTGGACCATAGTTTCCCAGATTATGGTGCTATTATCATGCTAGTTATCTCTTGTTGGGCCCGAGGCCTTGGTTACAATACTTGTGGTCTCCAGGTGAGTATTTTATCCTTAAATGGACATGATTCTAGTTTGTAGACACTTAGGCACTTATGGTTGTTTTGATACTGGTTATGGCATGCATACCTTTAGGTGCATTTATGCTCACTTAGTGGTACAATTCTAACCAAAACCTTGATTTTACTACTGTTTTCTAAAAAGGGATTTATTCCCACTTTTCACTTTTAAAATGGATTCTTTTACAATGAGAATCGTACCACCTTATTTAATGAATTATGAGCTTTTGGAAATAAACTGGTTATTTTGAAAATTTTATTAAGGTTGATCTCGGTTCATTATTAACCCACTCTTTTACCACTACTATTTACTTCGATCGAGAGAGATTCTGACCTTTTCTACGCTATTATGCTGATTTAGTTTTGAGGTCGATCTGGATGGAGTAGATTGATTTTGATGGTTATTAGATGTCCTGGTTCGAGACCAGGCAGTATATACGGATATCCCGAGTCCCCTATAGGCCCCTTTGTCCGTGAGCCTTAGTGTCGGAGAAGGATCTTGGTTGTAGGTCCTACCTTTATGAGCTACTGAGCTAGAGGAAGTGTATACACTTGTTATATTATGGCACTTGGATTAGAAATGGTATCTCTTATTTTTGTTTCATTCATATGTAGTGCCTATTACCAGTATAATTTTTTGGCCCCTACATCTATCGGGACCGTATAGGTACACGTTATAATTGTTGTTTATTGATTTCCTGTTTGTGCCTTTTTGGGCTTCTGGGCACCCAGTTGGGGTTATTAGTTTTCTGGGCTATCCGGTTACTTTAATTTGGTTATTATTGCATAACTCATGGCAGGTTGGTTATGGACTGGTACCCGTGGTTGATGAAATGTTTCTGATCCTTTTTCTCTATTATGGTAAGAGACATTATTGTTAGGTTATTACATGATTAGTCACATTTGGGTTAGGGACCCTGATTATGCTAGTATTAGCTCCCTTAGTTGGTTATGATCCTCGAGATGTTAGGTTGACTCCCTACGGATACTACCTTGAGTTTAGTCCTATATATGGGTGTATATATATTTATATATGGTATTACCATATATCCCCCTCTTTCCTTATCTATTCATATTATATATGTATCATTTGGCCTTGTATTACTACTATATATCCTTCTTTCACACTTCAGTTGTATATTGGCTAGTGATATATGGTATTACACATTGGTCCCTGGTTACTATTAGAATAGGATTGTTTATACGTATTGCTCCATTAACATTATTATGCTTAGTTTCTAGGATAGTTTCCTGTAGTTTATATTCCTACTTTACCTGTTATTTATGCTTGCATTATCTTTGGAGCTCAGTCGGTCGATGCCTACTGAGTACAACGTATTTGGTACTCATACTACTCTTCTGGAGCCTACAGATCATATTATGAGTTCTCATCGTTGATGTGTGAATCGTGTGGAGCTGCCATGGATCAAAGATTTAGTGTGAGCTCCTAACGTTTGGAGTATTCCTGCTCTCCCTCATACTATTAGTTTGATCTCTATCTTGTATGTTAGGGATGGCTTGTATTTATATTGACTCTGTATTCCACTTTGTACTCCTACTGTATTTGAAACTCTTGTATTGACTTCACTAGGTTTTGGGTTGTAAGCTATATTAGTCTCTTTATTAAATTTCTTTTTGTTGTTTTCCTTATTTCTTTGAGTAGTCCATTAATAGCCATTCTGGACTATGGTTTGGCTTACCTACTGGTGGGTTATAGTAGGTGCCATCATGACCTGAGAAATCAGATCGTGACATATTGGTATCAGAGCCTAGGTTTACTCGTGTTGTTGGTGCAAGAGCTAAGTGTCTAGTAGAGTCTCACGGATCGGTACAGAGACATCTGTATCCTATCTTTAGGAGGCTATAGGGAATTCTTAGGAAATTCTATTCATGACTCCTTGTCGTGTGTCCGGACTTATATGTTCCTCTAATACTTATTTTAACTACACTCTTTCCCAGATGGATAACATGAGGATGTTGATAGATGAGGATGGTACTTTTACATATATTACCAAAGTTTTACCTCAATATTGGGCTAGGGAGTTAGAGATTGATATCAAGGATTTTCATCATCAGCTAGTAGGTCTGGGGCCAGCCCAAGCTTTGGTAGAGTTTGTGACCGCCTCAGCTTCTAAGGATACCGTGCTGGGGATTCAGAGTCTTTTCATGGATATTGCATGGTCAATTATGATCCCCGGTATATCATTTAGTTCTCATACTAGAGTTGGGTTTGTTGGTGTTCACAGGGATCTCTATTAGTTTTTGAGTATCAGATTGGATTTCTAGAGTGGGCCAGACATACTCCCCTATTATTTTCTACAGAGCATGAGATGGTGTGTGGGTTTGTCAGAGGATTAACTTTATCACTCCACTTGGCATTAGAGTATTTAGTAGCAGCTGGGTCTACTTTTCTTCAAGTTGTTGATCATGTGAGGACCATAGAGATGGAATGTATTGAGACCTATAGAGGTGGCGGTAGGAGTCCATGTCAGCAGTACAGTATTAGTGGTAATTCGTCTGGAGGTCTAGATCCTCCTAGCAGAGGTCAGCCTCACTTGTAGCCTATCAAGTCCATACGGGTAGCACCTCAGGTTATGGGTGATTCTCAGGTGGGTCATAGTGGTTACGTTGGACAAAGCTCTTATAAGACATTACAAACTATTTGGTATAAATTTTAGGTCGTAGTTCTGGGTTAGCAGGTACAGTGCATCAAAGAGTTCCAGGGGCTTATTTTGGTTGTGATGAGATTGGTCATTGGTCTAGGAAGTGCCCTAGGTGTGAGTTGTTCAGCCAGTTGGGGTAAGCTTATGTTTCTTGCTAGGTTAGAGCTTTAGGGGTTTGTTACGACTATAAAAAGCTCGACCATTGGTCTAAAGAGTGTCCCCACCAAGGAATTATCGAGCAGTCTGTGCAGAAAGATCAGTCTCATAGGGTTGTGACACCTTTGATTAAAGGTAATGCACTTAGTGTTTCAGTTGGTCGTTCGAACGCTCATTCCATGTTTGGATGCATTCAGATTTGTACTCCTTTGGGCAGTTAGGGAACATGACTCCGGACTTTATCGTTATTTGTGTGCCTTTGAATTCATACTTTTAGTTTCTATTTGAATTAAGTTATGGTTTTCATACCCATTGATGATTATATGCCTTGGTATTTTCATATTGGTTGTTGTATGCCTTCGTGTAGACTTCATGTATATGTGACTACCCCCTTAGATGATTTTTTTTTTGTAGTGGATCAGTATTGTAATTTCCTAAGGGTGCAGTTTGGCCTTGTTGTGGTCGTAGAGTGGTAATAGTTATTATTTTCATTTTTAGTGCCATCGTCACTTTATACTGTTGTTACTAGTCATTGTTATTACTGTGATTTATAATGATTCTTACTTGATAGATGTCTAGACTAGTGCTATCTAGTTAGAATCCCCTTTCCCGCGATTCTTATTCGTTGGCTTAGACGGCTAACTCGGCTGGTTGGTTTCTCTTTTTTAGTGAGACAAGGTTAGTTTTTTTCCTTCTCTGTTAGCAAAGTTAGATTGGTTGTTGAGAGGGAGTGAAGGTAGGTTGTCCTTTTATGGTTTTTTTATGGTTTTAGAGTTGGCGATTCGGTTCTATTACTCGTTTTTGATTTTGGAAATTCTAAGGCTTTCTTTTCTAGTTTGTTGGGTTCATCTCCTGGTGGTAGTCTTAATATTAGTGTTGGTGTCGAGTGGGATACTCCGTTCTTGCTATGATATGGTCCATGATTCAGTTGAGTTAAGGTTGGTGAAAATGGGTGAATTCAGAAAATTTTCATTTCGGCAGTTGTTCGGCCTAATATGACTTTGTGAAATGCTTCTACTTGGTGTTATATTCTTAAGTATCAATTGTTGGTTACTAAAGTGGGTGTCTATTGAGAATGAGTATTGGTCACTATGTATTGGGTATTGGTTTGACCAAATTCAGGCTAAGGTTGTATCTCTTTGAGTTGCTACTATTTCTAGCCTTGGTGAGTTCTTGGTTATGCCTTTATGCATTATGCCCTTCAACATATATGAATTTGATTACTTGCATCTTCAACCGGTGGTTTTCCTCAGTTGTGATTTTGTTCTATGGCAACATTTCAGTTTCAGCCCTTGCAGGATATATAGGATATATGCTTAGTCTCTGAAGTTAAGATTGATTTGGGTATTTGACCTTAGTGAAGTCTTGTTGGCTCCAATTGTGATTTTTTCTTTCAGCAACATCTTAGTTCCAACAATTACAGGGATTATTATGTAGATGCTTGATTTCTGATAGTGAGATTGATTTGAGTATTTGATCATAGTGAAGACTTGTGGGCTTCAGTTTTGGATCTTAACTCTTTTAAATGGTGGCTTGAAAGTTATGATAGCCTTTGAAATATGGATATTGCTCATCAACAGGATCGGTTTGGATAGTTGAGATCGAGTAGTTCAGCTTCGATGAAGAGATTATAGCTTTGGATTGAGTAAATTTGTGGTAACATCCATTTCAAACTTTGACTCTATTGAGACTTCATTGCCAGGTTGACTAAGCCTACTCTTTACCTACTGGTTTGGTTCTTTTCAGTCCAGTTAGACGATGCTTCATACATGCTCGAAAGATGGTCATTTGGCACAAGGTATTGGCTTTTACTGCTTTTGGCTTGGATCCTCAGTTGTCGTTAGAATTTTGAATGTCTACTCAGTGGAAGAAGTGTACTCGAGTTGAGCTTGGCGTGGTTTCACACATAATTGGTGGAGCATTCTGGAGCAGATTGTTCTATTTTAAAAGTATGTGCTTTGAACTCCTGATTATAAGTTTTGAGGGTCATCCGAACCAGTTGTAGCTTTGGCTAGAGATCGCAGGCATTGATCATCTCCTTTTGTGTGTCCAGGTGGCACCTTATGGGCTTATTTTTTTTTTTCCATTATGGATTTTCAGTATATCTGCTTTAATTTTTTGAGGTTAGTGTGACGTGATTACGCGAACAAGACTCGGATGACATTCTGTGCCATCCAGAGTCAACCTCCAATTTGGAGAGACAAAGGAATGTTGGATTTAGAATTTAGAATTGGTGGTATGGCTTATGCCTTGGATGGCCTTTAGCTTGTTGAGTATCCACTTGGCTGTGTTTGTTTCAAAGTGATATCAGTGTATTATGGTTTGGATTTGCGTGCATCAGTTGTTCTCGATTCAGTTGGAGGCCAGTTAGTTGTTGAGGTTGAGTTTTTAGTATTTAGGGAAATGAAGTAGGTCTTTGGTTGAGAAAGGGATACCTTTGGTGAAATACCTTTCAAGCTTTGGTTTGCCTTAGAGGATTATCTGGGGAGTATCGCTCGGAGCATGCAGGCCCAGCATCTCATCCTTTTGAGCTTTTGGGCTCTTTCTATCAATTGACTTTTGCGGATGAAAATCCTTTTAGTAATGGATATGATAATGACCCTCCAGGTCATTTTCTCAATTTCCACATGTTTCCGGCATTTCTAGCCTTTCTATAGGGGCTACAGGTCATTTGGGACTTGTTGGAACTTTCGGTTTGATTGTTGGACAGTTCATTTGGATTTTAGGCTCAATTCCCTGTTGTGGAACTTTCACTATTAAAAAATTGGCCTTAGACCAAAAATTCTAGTAGACGAGCTCGGATGAGAATTCCGACAGTTCCATCAGCTCTGGAATGTTGATTTTAGGCTAGGGGAACCCTTGGTGTGGGTTTTGAGGCTTCCGAACTCTTATTAGGCTATTGGGTAGATTTGATGAAAAATAGAACTATAGGTGTGGGACCCATATTTAATCAAAACGACCTCCGTTGGAAATTTTGATGGTTTCGTTGAGTCTGAAATATCGAATTTGGTATAGTAGCATAGTTTGTTTGCACATACGGGGTTCTGAACGAATCCCGAGCACCAGATCGAGTCCGTTGGGACATAGGTTTTTGTTGTTTTTTCAGTATCTGGTGCGGCCCTATGTTACTCTTTATGATCGCGAGGCATAGGCCACATTCGCGAAGGGTCAAGTCCTTGACCTTCGCATTCATGAGCCCTTTCCCGCATTCGCGATAAAGGGTCGGCCTGACCCGCTCTATTTTCTTCTTCGAGTTCGCAAAGGCTCCATCGCTACCACGATAGCCTTTCCCTATTGTTCATCGCATTCGCGAATCTTTCATTGCGTTCACGAAGAACTAGTTTCTTGTGCGTAGCAATCACGGCCAGGGATCCTCGAGATCGCGATAAGTAACCCCTGGGCCTATATATTGTTGTCTCCCTCGATTTTCTCTCGTTTTCCAAGTCCCAAATCGCTATTAATGGCATTGAGCGCTCAAGAAATCGTGGGAAATCATAAATTGGAGTTGGGGATGAGTAGAGGATGTTGAGATGGTCATTTCCCCTTAATTTCTTTGTAAGTTTTCGATCTAAATCCTCCATTTAATTCTTATTTTTTCTTCGTATTTTCACTACCTCTCGGGACTGAATTGAGCCCAGATTTGTGTCCCATTTAAACTCAACTTTTGAGCATGCATTCCTTATCCTTTGAGGTACCTCATGGCAGATGCAATTTTTGAATTTCCTTTATGGACCCCATGGGCCCGTTCTTGACCCAAATTTTGGCTCGAGCTATTATATTGCGATATGGGTCTTGTTTTAATCGTATTAACATGTAGATTATTATTTTGATAGTGTGGCAACATTTTGGGATCGTGGATTGAATACAAATGATTTGTGGATGGTTCAAGAGAGCGGTTCGACATCGAGGTAGGCTTCGGTCTACTTTTCTCTATGAGATGGTGTTATGTATATATTGCATGCTAGGTAGGGGTTATAGGATACGTTTATGACTAGTATATTATGATTTAACCTATTTAGAGAATTTGGGATAGGAATGTGACCCAAACATTAACATAAGATACCCGTCATGGCCATAAAATCCTATCACCCTTGATTATGTTAAGGATCCTTCAGTATAAGACCTATAGTTTGACTTAGTGATTTGGACCGTAGTTTCTCGAATTATGGTGCTATTATCATGCTAGTTAAATCTTTTTGGGCCCAAGGTCGTGGTTACAATACCAGTTGACTCCAGGTGAATATTCTATCCTTAAATGGACATGATTCTAGTTTGTAGACACTTAGGCACTTATGGTTGTACTATTCGAGTTTATGCTCACTTAGTAGTACTATTCTAACCAAAACCTTGATTCTACTATTATTTTCTAAAAAGGAATTTATTTTCACTTTTCACTTTTAAAACGGATTCTTTTACAACGAGAATCGTACTAACTTATTTAATGAATTATGAGCTTTTGGAACTAAATATGCTATTTTGGAAATTGACCGAGGTTGATCCCGGTCCATTATTAACCCACTCTTTTACCATTACTATTTACTTCAGTCGAGAGAGATTCCGACCTTTTCTATTCTATTATGCTGATTTAGTCCCGAGGTGGATCTCGGGCAATGTATTTACAAACTTACACTTTTTTAGTCACGGTTCTAGTCCGTACACTTATTATATTTATATATATATCTCTGGTATTGGATGGAGTAGATTGATTTTAATGGTTATTAGAAGTCCTAGTTCAGGACCAGGCCAGGCAGTGTATACGGATATCCCGAGTCCCTTATGGGCCCCTTCGTCCATGAGCCTCAGTGCCAGAGAAGGACGTTCATTGTAGGTCTTCTCTTTGCAAGCTACTGAGCAAGAGGAGGTGTATACACTTGTTACATTGTAGCACTTTGATTGGACATGGTATCTCTGGTTTCTGTTGCATTCATTTATTCATATGCATTGCCTATCACCTGTATAATTATTTGGCACCTGTATCTATCAATCTTATAAGGGGCCGTATAGGTACAGGTTATGATTGTTGTTTGTTGATTTCCTATTTGTGCCTCTTTGGGCTTATGGGGGCCCGATTAGGGTTATTGGTTGTTTAGGCTATTCTGTTACTTTTATTTGGTTATTATTGCAAAGCTCCTGGTAGGTTGCTTGAGGGCTGGTACCCATGATTAACTGTACATTTTTTATCCCTTTTCTCTATTATGGTAAGATACATTATAGTTAGGTTATCGCATGATTAGTCACATTTGGATTAGGGGCCCTGATTGTGCTAGTATTAGCTCCCTTACTTGGCTATGATCCTCAAGATGTTAGGTTGGCTCTCTCCGGATACTACCTTGAGTTTAATCCTATGTGTGTGTGTGTGTGTATATATATATATATATGGTATTACCATATATCTCCCTCTTTCCTTATCTATTCATATTGTATATGTATCCTTTGGCCTTGTAGTACTACTATATATCCTTCTTTCACTCTTCAGTTGTATACTAGCTATTGATATACTGTATTACACGTTGGTCCCTGGTTACTATTAGAATAGGATAGTATATCCTTACCGCTCCATTAGCAATATTATGCTTAGTTTCCTGGATAGTTGCTTGTGGTTTATATTCCTACTTTACCTATAATTTATACTTGCATTATCTTTGCAGCTCAGTCGCCCGATGCCTACTGAGTATCACATGTTTGGTACTCAGACTACACTTCTACAGCCTGCAGATCATAGTACGAGTTCTCGTCGTTTATGTCTGCATCGTGCAGAGTAGCCGTGGATAAGAGATTTAAGGTGAGCTCCTGACATTCGGAGTATTCCTTCTCTCTCTCATATTGTTAGTTTGATATCTATCTTTTATTTCAGAGATGGCTTGTATATATATATATATATTGACTCTGTATTCCACTTGGTACTCCTATTGTATTAGAAGCTCTTGTGCTAACTTCACCAGGTTTTGGGGTTGTAAGCTATATTAGTCTCTTTATTAAATTTCTTTTTGCTATTTTCTTCATTTCTTTAAGTAGTCTGTTACTAGCCATTCCGTACTATGGGTTGGCTTACCTACTGGTGGGTTATAGTAGGTGCCATCATGACCTGAGAAATCGGGACCTGACATTTTTTTTTCTAGAGTACTATTAGTATAGTATATTGTATCTTGTTATATGTGCTGGAGAAAAAACAATTACAGAGATGTGGGTACTATAAAAATTCAATTCTTTTAAATTTTAAGCACTTAAGATAAAAATATTTGCCTCCAATTGACCTTCTTTGTAACAATTCATACTAGACCCTTTCTCAAAGACTTTTTGGAGTTCTGCTTTGAAAATTTTGACGTTGGCCTTTGAACTTCTAGGATAAAGTAGCCTTCAAACCTTTTTGTCTTCAAGTTTATAAACTCTAGATGGCTAAAACACTTCAATTTATGCTTTAAATATTGTAATTTTTGTAGAAAAACTCTTTTTAAAGCAGCAAGAGTTATAAACTTTGCTTGCCAATTTTTTTTTTACATGAGTAAGTGAGACTCAAACCATTATTCCCTTCTATTCATTAATCTTTTTACTGTCAAAGCAAATAATCATACCAAATACAGATAAAGAATGAGATTAATCGTTTGCTAGGAATCATTAAATCTAAAGTATATGTTTGGTTTTAAAGATTCTCATATTTCAAACAATTCTTTTGGAGGGTCAAGACAAATGCACTCGTATAGGAACACCTTTTGGATGTCCATACAACCCTATAATTTTAAAAAAAATAGAACATGTTTGGAGCAAATATAATCTCAATTTGATTCATCTAACACATTATAGATTGATGACTCCCCTTATAAGGCATTGTTAATCTAGTATGTTTATGGGCTTGAGTTGTTCAGATATGATTTTGGTGATTCTTCAATGATATATTGTGTTAGGCATATTGAATTAGCTCATATGTGGGGGTTTGAAAAGGGAACTAAGAGATGACCAGATGGTTATTGCCTAATAATAGGAAGATATCATGATATTTCCTCATTCATACAACTATAAGGACAAATATTATTGTTGCTTAGGTAAGAAATTCAATTATTGTCATAATATTTCATCATTGGTATTTCGATTTATTACATTTTATGAGGAATGGTTGACAGATGCAAGAGGTATCACAAGAAATATTTTGGAAAAGTTAGTGAAAGCTGACCACATGCAAGAATTTGTTAGAAAAAATCTATTCTACGGTCAAGTGGGTATCGACAAAAAATTCTGAAGAATGGGAGCACTATCAGAATCTAGGTCTTTTTGCTAATGTCCATTGATGTGGCCATTTATGAAGGCGAATAATGTGAATCAAGAACCTTCATACCCCTCATTGCTTGACCCATTTATCGAGTCTTAGTTTAGAAAGTTGGGTGGCTTAATGCTTTATCTATTAGTCTACTTCTTGATTCAGGGAATGTATATGTGGTCAATAAGGATAATGACATATAAGGTCAGGAAACAGAGGTTGAAAGTAGTAGTGATGATGTTCCTGACTACAACATATGCTTGAAAGAATCCACTCTGGCTGTATTTGCTTCTATAAGTGGTGGCACTTTCTCCTCTCATCTGATTGATGACACCGTTGATGCCACTGGATTCCCTCCTATAGATGACTGCACAACTAGTGACACTGTGTCTTCTTCATGTTTTTCTCTATATGATTGCATTTGTATCTCTTCACTGGATGCTTGCATAGATGGTAGCACTGTATTTTCTTCCTCTTCTCTTCTGCATGATTGCACTTGCGTCACGCTAATGGATGCTTGCACGGATGGTGCCACTGGCTTTATTTTTGAGGTCTTGACTACTCTAATTAAGATGGTATAGTTCAGATATACCAAAAAGTGCTTATTACGAGTTGAAAGAAAACCATAAAAATATAAAGTTGAGATGAGTGGGCTGCGGAAGAGATGACAAAATAGGAGGAAGCAAAATGAAAATAGACTGCATTTTGATACTGGGAATGTATGTTCGGTCAATGAGGATAGTGAGATACAAGGGAAGAACAAGAAGGTAGAAAGATATTATGGTGGTTTTCCTGACTGCAGCATATGATTGGATGTCAATGAGGATAGTGAGGTACAAGATCGGAACACGGAGGTGGAAAGTAATGGTGGTGGTTTTTCTTAAGAAATAATATACTTCAGGGTATGCCATAGAGATGAACTTTTCATTGCCAAGATATGAATGATGGAGATGTGACACCAAATGCAGCACAATATCTTTCTCATGCATTGTTGAGGTTTGAGGAAAGAGATATGATGGACACCCAGCTAAAACAAAGAATTAGAAGAGATAACAACAACTAGAGAAGCATTGTTGGCCATTAGCGGTGATATTTAGATGGATTTGTGTACTTTTGCTGGACTTTTTTTGTGGACAAGTTGTTTTGACATTAATCTGCCTTTGATGAGGCAACCTTTTTTGTGTTTAAGTTGCTATGCTATTCAGATACATTTTGAAGAAGCACCAATCATAGGTCCAGTTACCAGCCCAATGTACCGTCTTTTTGGGTATTTCATTTATTTATCACTAATGACTAGTCAATAGTTATAACTTGTAATACCCGCTCATAGCAAATAACTTGGAGAGTATAATAAACGTTGTGATATGATTATTATTTGCTTGATTTAGGTTATGAGGTATTTGGTGAGGTAGCTAAAGTTGATTTTTGTGTAGACCTAAGAACTGTTCAATTTCAACTAACAGTTCTTGGAGGTTGTCTTGTTGTTGCTCTAATAGAGGTTGTCTTGCGGTTGCTCTAACATTGTCTCATGGAAATGAGGGAGGATTAGAAATTTGGGTAATGAGAGAATAAAACGTTAAAGAATCATGGGTGAAGGAGTTGATTATTGGGGCTTATGAGTCATATACATTTTTTGTAATACAAAATATGCAACCATGGGTGAAAGTTCTGTGTCTGTTGAAGAATGGAGATCTCTTGCTCGAGTACAATGGTGGAAATCTTATTTTATATGATCCTCTGAATGGTGTCTTTAGGACTAGATTTTAGGGGATGCCACTTTCTCAAACAATTAGTCATAGTGTGTGTTAATTGGATTGATATCCCTGAAGTTTTAAAACTTGTATTAGTAGTATGTTTTCTCTATGCATTGTTCATTTTGTTTTGCTTCGTACTTTGTTGCTTTGTTTTCTAAAATAGTTCTAAATTTCAGTACATGCTTGTCAGAAATTTAAAGATTTCAAGAAAAGAAAGAAGGGTAACTTTCATTTCTGTTGGAAGTCCCACATCGATCAACAAGGCAGTATTTGCCTTGTTTATAATGAACAATAGATACTAGTGATGGTATTTATGGGGTGTCAAGAGGCTAAATGATTTTTTTTTAGACTTTGTTGGCTTAACAGAGCTACAGGCCTCGTTTGCTTATCGGCAACCCTCAATTTAGAACTTGAGTTACGCCATAAATCCATTATGCTTTTTGTGGGGTCAAATTTTTTGACGGTCTCCTATTAAAATTACTTTTATTTCTTATTTTATAATATTTTAAATCTATGAATTAAAAAAATAGAGAAATATAATATCATAACACTTTCTTAAATTTATTGCTGATCCTTTTTTTTAAAAAAAACAAATGTGATTTTGATAGAAGACAATTGAGAAATTAACCCCACAAAAAGTAGTGATGGATTTGTGGTGCAATTCAAGGTCTAAGCTCTTTTTTTAAAAGAAAAATCATTCAAGTGTAAGCTCACTGTTGTGGATAAGCGAACAAGGCTCGATGCTCTGGTAAGCCAACAAAGATCACAGAACCCTTTTTTAGCCTGTTGAAACACCACAAATACCATCACTATTGTTGGAGTTTCCTTTGAAACACTGAGATAATATCTTAAATGGTCATTCAACCAAGTATTTTTCTTTCACAACATCACTCAACTAGGAGTTCAATCAAATCCATCTCTTGAGGGGGGAGTTTCAACAGATTGATAATTCTACTTTTTAGTTTGTATTTTTCGAGGATAATTTATTTTGGTATTTCGTATGGTATTTGGTAAAATAAATACCAAAATACCGTGTATTGTACCAAAGTTTTATAGTAATAGTAATATATATGTTTGGTATGACTAATAGAGGATAACTTATCTCAGGATTAATTTTAAGATGAGTTTATTCAATTTGGTTGGGATAAAATAGCAGGATAACTTATCCGAAAATTAATTATCCTAGGACTGTGGTGTAATTTTATCCCATATTGAGAGGGTTGGATGAGAATTCCGAGATAACTAAAATATTATATTTAAGATTATTATTATTATTATTATTATTATTATTATATATATATATATATATATAAATACATATCTAGATGCCTAGGGAAGCGTTGCATTAGTCTTGATTGAGGTTCAACAAAAAATTGAAGTAGTGCCCCAACCACAAGCGGTCTTGTGACAATCTTTTGGATATATTCTACAAGTCATTTAACTCTGCAACAAAGCCTATTGCTGACATTATGGTTGGAGGATCTTTCATGTCACATAATTATGCAAAAACAGTTGTAATACTGGATCAAGTTAAGAATACCAACCGAGCATGGCACACTAGGGATTTAATTTTGTCCATGGGTTCTTATTCGGTGAGCATGTCAGCTGAGCAACACCTAATAGAAGATGAAAATGTTCAGGATATGGCTCACATGAAAACTAAGATGAATTTGCCCACAAAGCACTTATTGGGGGTCAGTTCTGAAAAGGTGAATGTGGTTGGATCCCAAGGTTAATATTCAAGTCTTGATGATAGTGATTTTTATTCTGATAAGGAGGTGAACTTTTTGAATACCCAGATAGGGGTTTTTGGGCCAAGGCTCAAGGATATAATTAAGACTCTTGGCACTAAGGTCAAGGAAATCAAGGTTAGAACTACTACAAGGACAATAATTATGATCAGTATGGGTGTAGAGACAGAAGACATGGTAAAGATCTAGAAAATTGAAGGAACTAAGATGTTATAAGAAAGATATTAGCGGCCCTAATGTTTCTCCAAAGGGTCATCATCAAGAGTCTAGTGGTTACAAAATAGAAGACATAATGGCTAAGATTCTTAAATAGATGGAATCCACTAATTCTTGGATCAAGGAGCTGCATGGTGAGTTTTCTAAGGTTTTCCAAGTTGTTGACTCTAACTCTATCTCTATCAAGTAGCTTGAGAAGCAACTGGGGCAGATTTCCATTGTATTGGATCCAAGAAATAATGTTACATTACCGAATGAAATAATACCAAATCCAAGTCATTGCATGACAGTCACTACTAGGAGTGGAAATCAATTGAATGAGCAGTCTGAGCCTGCGATGATCACAATGTACTTAATATTGATGATGGTCTTGAGAAAACAAACATGAATGATGAAGATGAGAAAGTAGTGGTTAATGAGAAACAAGAGGATGCCAGAGAGTCTCTAAGTAATGCAAAGAAGACTAGTGTTGAAAAGGGGATGGAAAAAAAATTCCAAAATATATTGATTCCCATTCCAAGGCCTCCATCTCCCTTTCCACAGTGCTTGAAGAAGAATATGGAAGATGGTAAATTCCTCAAATTTATATCCACCCTAAAGAAGTTATCCATGAACATCCCCTTAGTCAAGGCACGTGAGCAAATGCTTGGTTATGCAAAGTTCATCAAGAATCCTGTAACGAAAAAAGAACTGTGAGTTTTGAGCCAACTGAAAATTTGCATCACTATTGCGCAACAACTTCCCATTCTCTTGTTCAGGAAAAGAAGGATTTTGGGGCTTTTACTATTTCATGCACTATTGGAACATTTAATTTCCCCAAGGCATTGTGTGATCTAGGAGAAAGAGTTAATCTAATGCCACACACAGTGTTCAACCAATTAGGTTTGGGAGCCCCCAAGCCAACTTTTATGCGACTACTTATGGTGAATCGCACGTTGAAGTGTCCTATGGGCATACTGTATGATGATTTGGTGAAGGTCGATAACTTCATTTTTCCTACTAATTTTTACATCTTAGATGTGAGGATTATTTTGAGGTCCCAATAATATTAGGGCGACCATTCTTAGCGACCAAATGAGCAGTTATCGACATGGAGAGTGTAGAATTGAAATTTTGATTGAATGATAAAAAGGTGTTATTTAGTGTGCGTCGATCAATGAAGCAACCAAATGACATGGGGGTTGTCTCCATTATTGATGTAGTTTATAAGGCATTGCCCGAGATTCCTGTTGAGGAAATTTGTATTGTTGAAACATTGACTGCAGTCAATATGAACTTTGATGGGGGTGACAAGGAGAAGTATGATAAGATTGTTAATGCACTTGCCGGTATGGGGTCTTATAACTATGCACTGAAGAAGTTAGATCTTAATTTAAAGTATTGTGTAACCCCACCAGCTAAGCCTTCTATCGAGGAGCCTATAGTTTTGGAGATTAAGGCTATTCTATCCCACTTTCGATATGTTTTCCTGGGAGCTAACAATACTTTGTCAATTATTATAGCGGCAAATATTATTAAATGGGCAAGTAGAAGCTCTTGTGTCTAAATTAAGGAGGTTCAAAAGGGTGATTGGTTGGTCCATTACTGACATCATTGGTATTCTACTGGGTATGTGCACTCATAAAATCTAGCTTGAGCCCAACTGTATTCCTAGAATTAAGTACCAGCGTAGACTGAATTCACCTATGCAAGAGGTAGTGAAGAAGGAAATTATGAAGCGGCTGGATGCAGACATGGTTTACCCCATCTCTAATAGTAAATAGGTAAGCCTAGTCCAATGTGTGCCAAAGAATGGTGGAATCACTATGGTTCCTAATGCCAAGAATGAACTTATTTTGATGACGCCAGTCACATGCTGAAAAGAGTACATAGACCATTAAAAACTGAAGGAGTGGACCCAGAAAGACCACTTTCTGATTCCTTTTATAGATTAGATGCTAGACTGTCTTGCTGGTATATGATGGTATTATCTTCTTTATGGTTATTCGAGACACAATCAAATATTGATTTCTCCTGAAAACAAAGAGAATACCACTTTCACTTGTCCATATAGTATGTTTGCATTCAAGCGGATGCCTTTTAAATTGTGTAATGCGTCAGTGACCTTTCAGTGTTGTATGATGTCTATAATTTCTGATATGATGAAGGACATTGTTGAGGTGTTTATGGATGATTTCTTGGTGGTAGGTGATTCATTTGAGTCATGTATGGCGCACTTTGGTAATGTGTTGCAATGATGTGAGGAGACCAACTTGGTGCTTAATTGGGAAAAATGTTATTTTATGGTGAAAAAGGGTATAGTGCTTGGCCATAATATCTATAAAAAGGGGATTGAGGTTGATCGAGCTAAGATTGAGGTAATTGAAAAATTGTCCCCACCTTTTTTTGTGAGGGGTATTTGAAGCTTTTCGGGGTATACTAGATTTTATCATGGGTTCATCAAGGATTTCTCTAAAATTATACATCCTTTGTTCAAGTTATTAGAAAAAGAGGTGAAGTTCGTGTTTAATGATATGCGTCTAAAGGCATTTGAGCACCTTAAGGAGAAGTTGCTCTCAACCCCTATTATTGTGGTCCTTAATTGGTCCATGCCTGTAACACCCCCCCCCCCCATATTCTACGTATACTAGCTCTATTTATATGGAACTTGAGATAAACTCATTGTATAGGTTAGGGACCAAGTATCTTAAGTGATTGATGGTTTAAAATATGTTTGAAGGATACTATCATATCCCGTTCATTTCAGCATGTGTTTGGCCAATGTAACATCGACGAAAGATTTTAAACTCGACATAGTAAGGTAGTATTCTACTTTAAGGTTTCAAGTGAACAAGTGTATATCAGTGTTAAGTTAAAGTAAAGGGTTAATATTTAGAAAATATAATAAAATAAGTGAGATGCTTGCTTGACATAAGTTAAGCTAGTAGGTAATAAGAAGGTGGATCACCTACTTTGACTTATTGACCATTTTAAAGAACCAAGTAGGTGCATCACCTACTAAAACTCTTTGACCAACTTAAAGATCCAAGTAGGAGCATCACCAACTTGAATTAATTCTGGCCCAAATTAATTGGAAGAAAAGGTGAAGAATGGGCAGCCAAGGCCCAATATTTTTAAGTCCATCAAGGCCCAAGTTAAATGGCCAAGTGGGTACATCACCTACTTGACCATTTATAGTCCAAAATGATCAAATAAAGTTGGTCAAAAGGAGGCCCCTTTAAAGGGTTTAAGACCAGCTCATTTGACTCAATTTAACTTGCAATACAAATAGAATTCCAGATTTTTCTCCCTTGTTCTCTCTTAGATTCATAGCATCCATCAAATACCTTTAGGGTTATTTAATATTATCCTTCTATTCAACCTAAGTTGAAGTAGGGTTCAATTTATTGAAGAAGTACAAGTTAAGGGAATTAAAATCTCCACCAAGTAGGGTAAAGCTAGTACCATATTAATTTCTTTTTTTAGCTTAAATTAGTAAGAGTATGATGTGCTAGTTTTAGTGACCTTTCTCTTCTTATCAAGCTAAGTTAGAGAGGATAACCTAAACCTTGAAAAATCCAAGTCTTACCAAGTGGTATTTCTGTCTAACAAGGTAAGCTACAGAAATATTTGCCCCTCTCTTATGCTTGAATTGATTAGGAAATTTGGTATGTGTTGAAGAGTTAGGAATTGTTTCTTGTACATGGCGTAATCTTGGTGAGGACGTATGGTGGTTTATGTATGTTTGGACAGCCATGGAGAGATGTCCTCTTTATATTTAATTGTGATCTCATTGGAGCATTTTAAATGTAATATTAATCGGAACTCACGAGATAGTAATAGCAAGCCACGAGTTCACATTTCCCCTACCACATTGTGATGTTTAGGGACTATTTGTTGTATAGTATGATAAGGGGTGTGAGTGGATTTGTGGTGAGTATGTGGAGATGTTAAAGGGCATAAACATTGCAGGGTGTGCTAATACACACCACTTATTGGGTGTGGTCTAAATTTATTTCCTAGCACATTTTTTTTATATCGCTTTGTATGTATTATGCAGCCTGTGGAGTTTTGGCGAGGACCTTATAGACGCGATTAAAGGAAAAAAGAGAGGAAAGAATAACTTAATTTGATAAATTACGAGTTTACTACTGGCTTACTGTTTTGGTGAAATCAAATAGCCTAAATTGGTTATTAGCTATTAATATTAGTTTTACCACTTATTTCATTGTAGATTACCAATCCGAAGGGGAGAAGGTTAATTCATTGTAACACCCAAGCTGGACAGCAAGGTATGTAGGGCTATTCTATCTCCTATTCTTTGGCATGAATTCTTATACTTGTGTACCAACATGGTGAGTTTCCTAGAGGATATTCATGGTAAAAGATACATAGTAATAGTGTAATTCCCTATGTAGCTAATGACCATTTTCCTACTGCCCATGGCCTCACAATTATGTCAAAGTACTCCCATATGTGCTCATTATCCTATACTAGTGTGTTTGTATTATTGAAGAGGTATTTCTTTATCATTACCTTCCATTTGAGATCTGGGAGGTCCATGCAGATCAGTTTTTAAATTTTCACCAAGGGAACATAAGCATGAGGGAGTACAACCTCTACCTTAAATCAATGTCTAGGTATGCTCCTAATGTAGTAGCTACTATGGAGGACAGAGTTCATTGATATGTGGATAGATTAGATCTGTATCTGGTTAGAGATTGTACTATTGTTTATTTACATAAAGACATAGATATAGAAAGGATACAAGCTTTTGCACAAAAAATGGAGGATCAAAGGCAAAAAAAAGGATAGAAGAGCTGGAAAGAGGGCATTCTAAGAGGGCCAGATCTATGGGGCAGTTTATGCCATCCCAAGATGATTTTAGACCTTGGTTTTCTAATAGTTTAGGACATCATCTTCCTACTCTATAGCAAGTGTTCTACACCGGTTCTAAGGTTTAACGGCAACTAGTTTGGGCAAAAAAGTAAGAGCTAAGGTTCACGAGTAACGGGGTACCAAGAGTAGGGAAGTATGAGTCAATCAAGACCCCCTCAGAAGTTTTGTAAGCAATATAGGGGAAATCATCTAGGAACATATTGTTTTGGGAAAAATTCTTGCTTTTGGTATAGTACACTAGGACATATGATGAGGAACTACTTTCAAAAGGGTATGGCATAACTTACTACATCGGCCATTATATCATCATGGTGCCTCTTTTAGGTTGTGATGCCGCCAAAATTACACCTCCAATAAAAAATATAAAGCGGCCATTGATCAAATATATAACCCAACTAGGTTGGGGTGGATCCTATGAGGAATAGGTCAAAATATCTATCAAGGTGCTTATATAAATGATCGATAAACAATTTCTAGTAATTGAGGGGATTTGGATTTATGACTTCAAATAGTAGCAATTATTGAGTTTGTTGAGTTTGTAATCAATATGAGAGAGGCACTAAAGCTGCGTTCCCCAAAACTTCAAAGTTGTGATTTTTCCTGCAGTACATTATTCACGACCAAGGTTTACGAGTTGTGGATGGTTCCACTACCTGTGGATGCTATCCACGATTCTTCTCTTGGTTTTGTTTTTCTTTCGAACCCCATTCTCCTACAAAATTTAACAAAAACACACCGTACCTACAAAAAACACCTAAGTTCTTTCATATTTTTATTGTCTTAAGCATTGAAAGTGTCATAAAACCATGGCACAACAAGTAAGGGTCGACATATGCCTATAGTTTATACTGGAGTCAAGAATGGTACATGTGCTATATTGAATCATCAAAATTTGGAGGCTTCTCCTGATGTGGTTACATGTACATTGTCCATCTTTTCACATAATGTATATGCATTAATAAATTCGGTCTCTATGCTATCATATGTCACTTTATTGATTGCTGGAAAGTTCAAAAGAACACCAAAATCATTGGTTAAGCCATTTGAAGTGTTCACACCGATTGGCGAGTCTATTATAGGTAGAAGAGCCTATCATAATTGTATAGTAACTATTTTTGATCGTGATACATTGGATGACCTTGTTGAATTAGAAATGGTAGATTTTGATGCTATAATGGGTATGGATTGGTTGGCTTCTTGTTATGCCACAGTATATTACCAAATTCATTTCCATTTTCCAAAAGAGGTAGTCCTTGAATTGAAGGGTAATATTGGGGCCCAAAGAAGAAAATTTATTTCTTATTTTAAGGCAAAGAAAATGATTTCCATAGGATACATATGTCATCTAGTGAGAGTGAAAAATATTGATGCAGATTCACTAACTATTCAATCCATTCCAGTACTAAATAAATATCCGAATGTATTTCTCGAATATCTTCTAGGTTTGCCTCTAGAATGAGAAATAGACTTTGGTATTGGTGTGATTTCAGGTACTCAAACTATCTCCATTCCTCCGTATAGAATTTCCCCAAAAGAATTATAAGAATTAAATGAGCAATTGAAAGACTTGTTAGAAAAGGGATTCTTATGGCTTAGTATATCCCCATAGGGAGCACCAGTTTTGTTTGTGTAAGAAAGATGGCTCATTGAGAATGTGTATTAACTACCTGCAGTTGAATAAGGTGATGATTAAGAACAAATACCCCCTTCCTAGAATTGATGATTTGTTTGATCAGTTACAAGGTGCTAAGTGTTTCTCGAAAATTGACTTGAGGTCAGGTTATCATCAAGTGAGGGTCAAAGAAAAAGATATAACCAATAAGGCATTTCGAATAGGGTATGGTCATTTTGAGTTTTTAGTTATGTAATTGGGCTAACAAATGCACCAATAGCTTTTATGGAATTGATGAATAGGGTGTTCAATCCATTCTTGGATATGTTTGTGATAGTATTTATTGATGATATTTTGGTGTATTGAAGATCAAAAGAGGACCATGCTAAGAACTTACGGCAGATGTTACAAATTCTTTGTGATCATAAGTTATATGGAAAGTTCTCTAAATGTGAGTTTTGTCTAAAATTTGTGGCAATATTGGGGCATATGGAATTCCTGGGGCATATTATATCCAATGAAAGAATAAGGGTTGATACTCAAAAGATAGAAGCCGTGAAGAAATAGCCAAGACCTACAATGCCTATGGAGGTTTGTTGTTTCCTTGGGTTAGTAGGTTATTACTAAAGGCTCGTTATGGCATTTTCTTCTATTTTTGCACCCTTAACAAAGCTAACACACAAAGTAGCCAAGTTCCAATGGAGTGATGCATGTGAAAGAAGTTTACAAGATCTAAAGAATAAGTTGACTTCTAACACCCGCATTGGTACTTCTAAAAGGCACAGAAGGGTATACAGTGTATTGTGATGCTTTGAGAGTGGGCTTAGGATGTGTATTGATGTAGCATGGAAAATTAATAGCTTATACCTCAAGAAACTTGTGGCCACATGATAAAAAGTATCAAACACATGATCTTGAGCAAGCAGCGGTTGTATTTGTGTTAACAATATGGATCCACTACTTGTATTGGTTTCATGTTGACATATATACTAACCATAAGAGTTTGAAATATTTATTTAAGTAGAAAGACTTGAATTTGAGGCAGCGAAGATGTATTGACCTATTAAAAGATTACGATGTTGGTATCTTGTAGCATCCAGGAAAAGAAAACATAGTAGCTGATGTGTTAAGTCGTAAGACGATAGTGAGCACCTATGGGTTGTCCATGGAAAGACAAGGGATAACTAAAGATCTATATCAGTTAGCTAGTTTGGGGGTTCACCTTCTTGAATCTCCAGATGAAGGAGTTACTATGCAAAATGCGACATAATCCTCATTAGCAGCTAAAGTGAAAGAGTAGCAGTATAAGGATCCTATTCTATTACAAATTAAGAAGAATGTACAACAAGGTATGACCAAGGCATTTGAGCTTACAAAATATGGAGTACTTCGGTGCCAAAACAGATTGTGTGTACCTAATGTAGAAGAGTTAAGAAAAAGGATTATGACAGAGGCACATCATTCAAGATGTTCTATGCATACGGGGTCAACTAAAATGTATCATGACTTGAAAGAAGTACATTGGTGGTGTGATATAAAGAACATTGTAGAATTTGTAGCTCAATGTTTGAATTATTAACAAGTTAAAGTAGAGCACCGAAAGCCCAGAGGTTATATGCAACGTATGGATCTTTTAATTTGGAAGTGGAACATGATCAACATGGATTTTTTCACCGGTTTGCCTCGCATGTTTGGGAAGTTTAAATCCATATGGGTAAATTGATAGACTCACCAAATCAATACATTTCTTATAGATCAAGATTACGTAAAAAATTGAAGATTATTCAAGGTTGTATATTAAAGATATAGTTTGGATACATGGAGTCCCAATCTATATTATATCTAATAGGGGAACCCAATTTATTGCAAAATTTTTGAAGTCATTTTAGAGGAGTTTGGGAATGTAAGTGAGCTTAAGTACAATCGTTCACCCTTAAACGGATGGTCAGGTAGAACGTACAATCCAAACACTTAAGGATACGGTGTGAGCTTGTATATTAGACTTCAAGGGTAGTTGGGATGATCATTTGTCACTTATTTAGTTTGATTACAGCAATAGCTATCACTCGAGTATCAAAATAGCACCTTATGAAGTTTTATATGGGAGAAAGTGTAGATCACCAATTAGGTGGTTAGAAGTAGGAGAAACTGCCTTATTTGGGCCATATCTTATTCATCAAGATATGGAAAAAGTTAAGGTGATACAACAATGGCTATAAATATCTCAAAGTTGACATAAATCATATGCAGATGTTAGAAGAAGAGGGGTTGATTATGCTATAGAAAATCGGGTATTCTTGAAGGTGTCACTAATGAAAGGGGTAATGAGGCTTGGTAAAAAGAAAAAACTGAGTCCACGTTGCATAGGGCCATACACGATTATTCAAAGAGTTGGACAAGTTGCATACAAATTAGAGCTACCCCAAGAGCTTTCAACGTTCATTCAGTGTTTCATGTCGTAATGCTTCGAAACTTTATAGGTGACCCATCTCTTATTACTCAAACTAAAAATATACAAGCTATGGAAGATCTCACTTATGAAAAAGTACCTGTTGTTATTCTTGATTAACAATTTAAGAAGTTAAGAATAATGAAGTAGCTTTCATAAAATTACTACGGAGAAATAAACAAGTAGAAGAAGTTACATATGAAGCAGATGAATCAATAAGATCCAAGTATCCTCATTTATTCCAATCTGAAGAAAGAGGTCAAAGTGCCAATTGAGGAATTAACAAGTAAGTATAAGTCAATATGTATTATGTGGCTAGTAGTTGAACATTCGAACTTGTTTGGGTTGGTTAACTGTAATAATATTCGAGGACGAATATTCCTAAGGGGGGGAGGATGTAACACCCCATATTATACATATACTTGCTCTATTTATATGGAACTTTAGGTAACCTTATTGTATAGGTTAGGGACAAAGTTTCTTAAGTGATTGATGGTCTAAAACAGGTTTGAAGGATACTATAATATCCCTTGCATTCAGCATGTGTTTTCCCAAGTTAACCTCGACGGAAGAATGTAAACTCCAGATAGTAAGGTGGTATTCTACTTTAAGGTTTAAAGTGGCCAAGTGTATATAAGCATTAAGTTCAAGAAAAAGGGTTAAGATTTAGAAAATAAAATAAAATAAGTGAGTTGCTTGCTTGACTTGAGTTAAGCTAGTAGGTGCATCACATAATAAGACTCTTTGACAAAATTAAAGGGCCAAGTAGGAGAATTACCAACTTGAATTAATTTTGGACCAAATTTATTGGAAGAAAAAGTGAAGAAGGGGCAGCCAAGCCCAATAATTTTAAGTCCATAAAGGCCCAAGTTAAATGGACAAGTAGGTGCATAAACTACTTGGCCATTTATGGCCCAAAATGATCCAAGTAAGTTGGACAAAAAGAGGCCCCTTTAAAGGGTTTAGGACCAGCTCATTTGACTCAATTTAACTTGCAAAAAAAGTAGAATTCTAGAGTTTACTCTCTTGTTCTCTCTTATCTTCATAGCATCCATCAAATCCCTTTAGGGTTCTTGAATATTATCTTTCTATTCAAGCTAAGTTGAAGTAGGGTTCAAGCTCTTGAAAAAGTGTAAGTTAGGGGAATAAAATCCCCACAAAGTAAGGTAAAGCTACAACCATATTAATTCCTTTTCTTAACTTGAATTAGTAAGAGTATGATGCATTGGTTTTAGTGACCTTTATCGTCTTCTCAAGCTAAGTTAGAGAGGAAAAACAAAACCTTGAAGAATCCAAGTCTTAGCAAGTGTATTTCTATTCAGTAAGGTAACCTACTGAAAGATTTATCCCTCTCTTTTGCTAGAATTGATTAGGTAATCTGGTGTGTGTTTATGAGTTGGGGATTGTTCCTTTTACATGGTGTAATCTTCGGGTGAACATTCTGGTGGTTTATGGATGTTGTGACAGCCATGGATAGGTATCCCCTTCATCTTCAATTGTGAGCTTATTGGAGCATTTTAAATGTAATGTTAATCAAAACTCGCGAGATAGTAATAACAAGCCATGATTTCATATTTCACTACCACATTATGATGTTTAGCGAATGTTTGATGTATAGTATGATAAGGGGTGTGACTGGAAGTATGGAGAAGTTGTGGAGATGTTAAAGGGCATAAACATTGCAGGGTGTGGTGATACACCACTTAATTAGCTGTTGTATGAATTTGCTACCTAACACACTTTTTGTATAATTCTTTGTATGTGTTATGCAGCCTGTGGAGTTTTAAGAAGGACCTTATAGGCGCAATTAAAGGAAAAGGGGAGGAAAGAACAACTTAATTTGATAAATTATGGGCTTACTGCCCAATTACTATTTTAGTGAAATCAAATAGCCAAAATTGGTTGATTAGCTATTAATACTAGCTTTACCACATATTTCATTGTAGATTAATAATTCAAAGGGTAGAAGGTTAATTTATTGTATACCTAAGTTGGACGATAATGTATGTAAGGCTATTGAATCTCATATTCTTTGGCATGAAGTCTTATACTTGTGTACCAACAAGGTGAGTTTCCTAGGGGATATTCATGGTAAAAGATGCATATTAATAGTGTAATTCCCCATGTAGCTAATGACCTTTTCCATACTTCCCATGGGCTCACAATTGTGTCAAAGTTCTCCCATATGTGTTCATTACCCTATACTAGTGTGTTTGTATTTTCAAGTACTAAAATGACAAGGGTACTCTAAACAACAAGTTTCATGGGCTATTCTCTAAGTCAAATAGGTTTCTTGTGACACAAATTCTCTTACCCATTATATTGATCTTACATTTGTTTCCTATGTTATCATTACTTCTTCAACCATTTTATTCACACGTCTTTGTTACTGGTATATAGTCATGAAGCTCAATAATGTTATGACCACCGAAATAACAATCTTAAAGATTAAAGAAATTATGAAAAGAAAATCTGTATATATATGGGTGGTGCTCAGGGGAAAAAACCTAGCATGGGCCAATCCCAATTCATGTATTTATGTGTGGAAACTCAAGGGCAAAAGCCTAGCATGGGTCGATCCCAATTTATGTATTTATGAGGATAACATCCCAGGGGTTAAAATTCCAAGCATGGGTCTTCCTCTTTTACCAATGATTATTTCATCATTTATATCACATGCTAAAGTTTATAAAGCAAAGAAGAGTAAAGAAAACAATGTAATGTATTTGATTCCACAAGTGTAAGCAAAGGTGGTCTTTAATTCTTATATATACACTTATACATCAATACCTGATTTCATTTGAGCTCTTGCTTTACATATGGTCACTTTATGCCTTACATATTTAGTACACTATTTTGTACTAACGTCCCTTATAGGAAACGCTATGTTTCATACTGTAGGTATAGGTACTTCAGCTAGTAGACCTCCCCAATAGGAGCAAATAATACTCAGCTGCAGTTGGTGAGCTCTAAGTTGATTCAAGGCCTAACTGAGTCTTAAGTACAAATTTTATTATTATACAGTAGTTAAGGATAAGGCGGGGCCTGTCCCGACCTAAACTAAGTTTTTTTATCTTATAGAGGTTTTGTTGACATTGTGCAAAGTGTATTTGTGTCTTTTCTCTTAACAGTTGTGGCATCAATGGCCAAGTCATATATATATATATATATATGTTTTGGGCCAACCTATGTTGGTTTTTTATCACCGTAGTTTATATATACTTGTTAAAGTTTCATGATTATCATAGTTATATGCATGGTAAACATAGGTTATAAGTTGTTCCTCTCGGGTCTTTAGGGAATCAGATTCCTGTCCTATCTCAATAGAATTTGGGGTGTAACAATGTCATTTGAGGTTATGTACGATGCTAATGGAATGGAACTAGGAGCAGTCCTAGGTCAAAGGTATGAAAAGTTTCTTTATCCCATCTATTATGCTAGCTAAGATCTTAATGAGGCTCATAAAAACTATATTTTGATGCAACCAAATCTGTTTGCTGTGATGTTCTCTTTTGAGAAGTTTAGGTCTTATTTGATTGGCATGAAAGTAATTGTGCATACTAACCACGCATCTCTTAGGTACATTATGGAAGAAAAGGACACAAAGCCAAGATTTATTCGATTGGTACTTCTATTGCAGGAATTTAATTTTGAGGTCAAAGATCAAAAAGACATCGAGAATGAAGTGGCTAACCACTTGTCCAGACATGAGGAAGAAGCTATGTTGAAACTAAAAGATGAAATTGACATTGATGATACTTTTCCAGATGAGAAAGTATTGGTTGCATCTCATAATTTGATTCCATGGTTCATGGACTATGCTAACTAATTGGTGAGTGATGTGATGCCGATAGACTTATCTTTTCATCAGTGAAGGATGTTTCTTTTTGATGTGTGGAAATTCTTTTAAGACGATCCATATTTGTTTCGGATTTATGCTGATAATATAATTCAAAGGTGCATTCCTTAAGTAAAGATGATGTGTATTATGGAGGCTTGTCACTTTCCCCAATTGGGGGTCATAATAGTGGCATTCGAACAGCCCATAAGACCTTACAATATAGGTATTATTGGATCATCATCCATCAAGATGCATATGATTATGCAAGGGTGTGTGATCAATGCTAAAGGCCAGGGGAATATCAAGGAAGCACAAGTTACCTCTCACCCAAATTCTCGTGATTGATCCTTTTGATCTTTGGGTATCGACTTCGTGGGTCTATTTTTGATCTCCAATAGGATGAATTACATACTTACAATTGTTGACTATGTTTCCAAATGGGTGGAGGTGGTTGTGCATCCAAAAAATGAAGGCAAGAGTGTCATAATGTTCTTGAAGTGAAATATCTTTTCAAAGATTGGTACGCCAAGGGCAATCATTAGTGATGGAGGCTCTCATTTTTGTAATCAGCCATTTTGAGCTCTACTTGAGAAGTATGGTGTAATACATTAGGTTTCAACACCTTATCATCCATAATTATAACAACCTAAAATGTCATTACAGTGAATTAGAGACTAAAACCTCAGTTTAGCCTTTCTATAGGCCAAATTTATAAAATTCAGGGCTAGCCTAGTATTAGGTGTATTTTGAATATGGTATGGTCTAGGAAAATTTGGTAGTTATTAGTGTGTTAGTTTGTGTATTTGGGTTGATAAAGTGTTAGATGACGAGTTTAGGAAGTCGTAGAAATTTTTGGTGTGTAAAATAGGTTGGTAGAACTCCAATTATAATGATTACCTTAAAACAGTCAGTACATGATGTAGAAATTTAAGAAGTGTGTTGTGAAATGGACAAGGCTGGGAACAATTCTCGAGCTACTATTTTAGCAATGCTGCAACAACAAATTCATCATTGCAGTAATGTGGCCACAGCGACAGAAGTGTCGCCATGGTGATGAGTGCATTTAGCCCGAGTGTCACTGTAGCGACAAATTTTTCGTTGCAGCGATGAACTCGCAGTTTTCACAGTTAAAATAGAAAAGTAGCATTTTTCATTCCCATTATTTCAATTTTGATCTAAGGATTGAGAGAGGGCAATTTTCACCATATTTGGGATTTTTCCATCTTAGAGGTAAGGTTTCTTTATCATTCATGGTTGAAAATTGGGATTTAGCTCTAGGCTTATGAACTAGTGGGAATTTGTTGGGAATGGCTTAAATTCCATTATTATTGACTCTAGGTTGTAAGAAATCACTTTCTAGCATAGAATTATTCATTATAATCATGAAATGCAGAGGATTCTAAGAGTTTAAAGGGTAGAAAATCCTAGAATGATCAGTCAGGTTAAGTTCATGGGTTAAAATTTATGGGTTTGGGATTATAATGCCTAAAAGTGGGGCATGTTTTATTGAATTATTCTTATTTGTTGTTTATAGACCAAGAACAATTGAAAATAAAGGCAAGGCTTTGTCCAAGTAGTTCTTTCGGATGAGAATTCGAGGTAGGTTATGATTTAAATATAGTTATAGACTTGATTTGACTTTTTGCTTATATTGAGTTGAATATTTGTGACTATCCTTCGGGCATTCTTGTAATTATTGATTGTCATTATACATTGAGCATTTTGTTGAGATTACTTATTGAGTTGATATTGGGAGCGGGTGTCATACCGATACAGATTGATATCGAGATTAGGTATCAAGCCAACATAGATTGATATTGGGATCAGGTACCATGTTGGTACAGGTACATGGATTGAGCTTGTCCCCTGTAGTTTATAACTAAGGGTCACTGCCGACCCTAGTATGTATGTACATATTTTATGCATGCATTCATTGTTGTATTACACACGTGGTTGTCTTTGACTATTATTGACTAAATTGCCTAAGTGTAAGTGATGTATTTGCATAACATGAAAAGGATTGATATGAAGAGGATAGTTGTTGGTTTTTGAGTTGAAGTGTTTATGAACATGAATATAATTGTTAGTTGATTATGAGTTGTGTCTTGATTTCTTCTTACATTCATTTAACTTATCTATATGCATGGTGTTGAGTTAAGTCAGTCGATGATTCCTACCAGCACGTAGTTATTGTACTGATACTACGTGTATTCTTCTACTTTGTAAGTGCACAGCATGTTCCAACATTTGAGATAAGACCTCGGCTGTAGTTCATGCTTTCAGCTTCTATTCAAGGGTGAGCACTATATCCAGGCAACCATTGGATCTTCTTCTATTTCATGTGATTTGCTTCTGGACAGTAACTTCCCTATTGGTTTAGTACATATGGATTATGTTTTAGACCTTGTTTTGGATTTAAAAGTTCTTCTTCGATGACTATTGGGTCCCAGGGATGTAATAGATAGATATATTTCCGCACTTCTTATTTTATTTTGCTATTAATGGATTATTAGATGACTTGTTATACTTGAAATATTTTAAGTTAATAAATGGTGATTTGATTAAAGAAATGGGTAAGTGTAAGTTTTATATTGGTTGACTAAGGGTTATGTTGATTGGTTCTTCCACTGTAGAGTTAGGATGGGGTTGTGACAACAATCTAGTGGGCAGGTTGAGATCTCTAATTGGGAGATAAAGACAATCTTTGAAAATACTGTGAATGCAAACATAAAGGCTTGGTCTAGAAAGATCGATGATGCTCTACGGGCGTATCGGACTGCCTTCAAGAACCCTATAGGTATGTCCCCCTATCAACTCATATGTGGAAAAGCATGTCATTTGTTGGTTGAACTTGAGCACAAAGCCATGTGGGTACTTAAGGATTTGAATTTGAACGTGAATGATGCCTCTAACTTGAGGCTCGATCAATTGAATAAGTTAGATGAGTTTCAACTTGGAGCTTATGAAAGTGCGGCACATTACAAAGAAAAGATGAAGATGTATCATGAACGAAAGATTGAGAAGTGGGAGTTTAATTTGAGTGATTTTGTCTTATCGTTCAACTCAAGACTTTACTTGTTTCCTAGCAAGTTGAAGTCTTAGTAGTTGGTACCATTTCGAGTGGTACGTGTGTTCCCATATAGTGCAATTGAAATTTAGAATCATGAAGGTAAGCGGTTGAAGGTAAATGGTCAGCGTGTGAAATCATACGTGGGGACAACTGAAGAGGTAAAGGTAGTTTATATTTGGGCCCTTGACAAAGTCTGGGTAATCAAGGGACCCGAGTCATCCTGCGACGTTAAATCAGGACCTTCATAGGAGGCAACCCATGGGGTATCCTTGTAAAGTCTGTGTAATGAAGATACCAAGATTGTGTTGTGATGTTAAATCAAGAACTTCTTGGGAACTAACCAAATATTCTTTATTTTTAGTTTCACTTTAATTTTTAGTGTAGGTTAATGTGTACAGGTGTGACTTGAACAAGGAAAAGAAAGTAAAGACAAACTTGGAAAAAAAGAAGTCCTCGAGTCACTATATGGTTCGTACAATGGTTCCACTACTCGTGGCCCTCCATCGTGATCACTGAAACAAAGGATGTAAAATTCATGAGTCGACCTACTATTGGTCTACCCGAACTGTACTCTCTAGGTATGAGTCATAAAGCTAAGCATTCTGACAGACTCAATATTGCAACCTTCAGGAATAGGAACCCACGAGTCCTAGTACGAATCGTACAATGTTATCCTGGGTCGTGCTATCACTCATGGGAACTGGAATTGAAGTGGTACAAAAGCTCAGCTCTATGAGTAAAGGTACGAGTCGTGGTTTCATACCACAAACCATACCCTGCACTAGAAGATCCCTAGTAAGTAACTTCTGTTTCTTCTCGTAGATTGTGCATACAAGTTGTGGTTTCAAACCACGACTTGTAGGAGGAGTCATGGTCAAGTAGTCAATTTTAAAAAAAAATTTACCTAATCCGGCTCCTTGTCTTCTTCGCCTAATTTACTCTAACTCAAAGAACCTGATAACCATTTTCTTTCCGAACCCAGATCCTTGTCTTCTTTGCCTGATTTACTCTAACTCAAAGAACCCGGTAATCATTTTCTTTCCTTCAAACATATGGCTAAGTACTCTCTCCCTTGTGTGAATTCAAACTTCACAATAATCTCACCTGAAAAATCACTTCTTCCATCGTAAATCACCCATAAAATTTCCCATTGATTCAACTTTGATCATGCTATGTATCTACACACAGTGCTTGTCATATGTCAATCACTCAAGAATCAAAAATCCATATTGAAGTAAGTCAAATCTCTATTTTATTTTACTTTATTTGTTTATTTTTTATTCATAAACATGGGTTCCAAGCTTAAATTGAATATTTGTAGGAACCCTAGGTTAAATTTGAGAAGAGTATTATGTTCGTGAAAGTTGTGAATCACTTTCAATAATTATGTGAACATTGTGTAAACCAGTTGTGCTTATATGTAAGAGAGTAGTACATAGTCTATGAACTTGTGAAAAATTTAGTCATAATATGCTTAAATTATCGATTGTTGGTTGGGTATTCATACCCATTGAGTTGTCAAGCATTACGATCCAAACACTGCATCAAAAATAAAGCAAGAATTGTTTTGCCCACCCAACTCCCAACAACCTAACTATTGACTATTACGGGTGAAGTTTGAGTAGCCCATAGTGCTTGACTTTGAAAACGGGAGGAATTTGCAAAATTCGCAATTATAATTATCGTAATTGATGTTTAAATTAGTGTGGCATGATGGTAACCTGATAATTTCAGTCCATGCTAAGATTTACTACCTAAGAAAGTTCTTTCACTGGTCGTAACCTTAACATGGAATGAAAATATCAATTTTTGAACTTGAAAGAGTTAAAAAGGAGTCTATATCATGAACTATGACTGACTTTATGACTCGTGGTTTCAAACTACAAGTCATGATATCAGTCTTGATCCCTGATCAAAGATGTTATATTCCAGATCAGGGACCACGACCCTCAGTACAAGTCATAATTTCAAGTTACGAGTCGTACTAAAACTCGTGGTAGCCTATTATAAAACTTCATCTGCAGAACCCTATTTCATGAGTCACTATAGGAACCGTGGTTTCACACCACGAATTGTAGTGTGACTTATAGTAATGGGTATAAAATAAAGGGAATCTGAATCTTAGGTAAGAATCATTCCACGAGTCATTGGTTCACTTCACGATGCGTGGTTTGACTTATACTAAGTAGGACTAAATAACTATTTTCAGGACTCTTGTTCATGAGTCAATGTACGATTCATACATTCTAATAACGACTCGTACATTGATTCATTTTATATACCTGCAACTGATTTTCTATTTTTAAATTTTTGATAGTTTGGGACTAATACTTCGACCTGCAGGTAGTATACCCCTAAATAACACACTAAAGAAGGGTGTAAAGACGGCACCCAACAGGAAGGAACAATAGAGGCTTTGAAAAAAGTGTGATCGAGGAGCCGACTACTTCTGAGGAGTCAAGTGGCTCTGAGGAAGAATATGAAATAGAAGAGAACAAACTGGAGTATTGTACTACTAGGGAAAGGGCCAAAGAATAGAACTAAGAGCAGGCCATAGTAGTTGCTCCGACACCGGTTGCCTCTCCCTAGTCTGAAGAGGAAGAGGGGTCATTAAGTGACGAATATGGAAGCGATTCTGGTACTAAGGACTCAAAGACTAAAACTGGGACCGAGAATTTTACTAATCCTTTACCTCAGGAACAAAAAAAATTCAAAGAACGACCATTGAGATGAAGAGACCTGGGAATGAGGGACATATATTTTTGAGATATAACTGTAAATGAAAAAGGGAATCTTAAGTGCAGTTTCTATAAGGAGCCAAGAATACAGACTGATGGTATTAATGATGTGCCTAAGATTTGACATTTATTCAATTTATATGAGTTGGGCTGGATATGAGATGCTCTGGCAAGTACAGCCCAGAAATGGTTCATAAATTCTAAGCTGCCTACAAATCCACCTAGAAGAACCAAACACCAAAGGGGAAAGATTGGAGAAAACAACCCGCTTTTACTGTTGTGCAAATTAGGGGAAGACCAATGGATATCTTTGAGCACACTATCTTGCACTTTCTATTTGGCCCACGGTTTGAGGCTCCACAAAATAATATAGAATATGATTATTGGATAGAGGTATTAAAGTGATGAAAAAGGTGAGTGCTGAAGATAAAAAATACACTTCACCTGGATGGAAAATATAATAGCAAAAGCAAAAGAGAAAACTGAATGGTGACAAGCAATGTTCAAACTAAGAAGGCACTGCTGAACTTCAACGCAAAATTTTGGTAGTCAATAGTTCAACACAGATTGGTACCGACCAGTAATGATAACATATTGAGTCCAGACAGGGTAGCATTGGTGGCAAGTATCATTTATGGGTATGCTATAAATATACCCAGTTTATCATGGAGGAGATTCAGGAATGGGCAATCAAGGATAGTACTAACATCCCATTCCCATGCTTGATTAGTAGCTTATATAGATAGTCCACTATTCTGAACCTGCCAAACATTAATCATGTTACCTAGGTAACTCAAATAGTGGATATTGGCCTCATTCAAGAAGGTGCAAACCTAGTTTCCAAGACTAAAGGTCAGGCCTTTAGTTCTTCTGGTGTAGCTCTCTTTGAGGGGTTAATAGGGCGAGTGAGCAGGTTAATACCTGAGTCCGTGTTGATTTTTGATACTGCTGCTACTAAGAAGACTGAGATTACAACCACTACCACAACCGCTACCACAACTCTAGCTCCACCACTACCGACCTCAGTACGGACCCAAACTGCTTCTCCCACACCAGCCTTTCCTCATCTCGTAGCCACTGACTTGTCACCATTACATAGGATTTTCTAAAAGACATGGCCAGGCAACAGATTTATACCCAAAAACAAGTGGATGTTTTGATGAATGAAATTAAAACATGGGTGCATATTGAGATTATGAACACTGTGTGGGGTCTACACAGTTATCTAGATAGGTTTGAGTTATGGATGAATGAGAACCTAGCAGCCTTTTAGGCCCCAACATTGGTGAATCTTTTTGAGGACCTTAATTCACTCTGAGTGGAGGTTATAAGGTTATCAACACGATAGGCTACTATGATACCAATGTCGACCTACTCACTATAGTGGAGGAGTTTGGAGACGATGTCGATGTGGTCAACTTTTTCATACATGTGCCACCCATAGTCTAGGAAGGAAAGAGATTAAGAGAGGAAAATAAAATTGATAAGAGAGACCCAGATGAGAGTTTTGGGGTAGATCCCCAGAGAGTTCCTAAAGCCACTAGAGTTAAAAAGTTAGCACATAAGATTGAGTTGGAGGAGAGGTCCCAAGGAGCATCTGGGAGTTTTGCTACTGAGACCACTATTGTTGTTAATACATTGAGTGAATCGATCACCGTTGAGGCCACTATTTTTGAGGTTTAATTGAGTGTTTTGTTCACAACCGATGCCAATATTACTGACACTAAGGCTGCAGCCGTAGCCTACACCAATTCACTAGACCCACGCACATAAGGCGCCATAGGTATGTTCCTAACTCTAGTTCTTATTTTTTATTTGATGCATTAGGGACAATGCACTTTTTCTTGATGGGGATGGGGTGTACTTGTAGGTCTATATTTTGAACCTTAGGTTTTTACTAATGTGTTTCTTTTCCCTCAGGTGTTCTATCTAGTAGAACCGGTATGTTTAGGACATTTTAATTTGTTTTGATTTTTGTTTGTTGTGTTTTGTTTTGTGTAAAGTAGAACAAAAATAGGAAAATTAGTGTAGTTTGGTATAAGAAATAAATGACATGGTTTTTGAAAATGGAAAAATAGAGACCCTTCAAAGTTTTTGTGTTGTGTGTTTATCTGCTTTGATATATCAACCAGTATGGCTCTTTGTATAACATCATGTACATGGATGTGACAGTAGTTTCTTAAGCTAGGGCATGACTCTGATAATTAGGGTTGATAGTGTAACTTTATGCCATATGTGTGAGCTGTAATAGTTTAGTTCTAACTTTGTATGCACAATCTAAAACTTGCCTAGTTAGTCTCGCTAAGGTCGTAGGATAGTTGATTAGGAAAGGATCATAGGAAATTTTTTATTACAGCCCACATAGCCTAAATGACCATCCAAATAATGCAATAACCCCTTGATCCCTAATTTTGAACCCAAATGGACCCCTTTTTTAGCTTAATCACCTTCCCAAATTCTTTTTGGACCTTTATTTTAGCCCTGGTCCCTCCTTGGACACTGTATACCTCAACTCAAGCAAATCGCGTAAGTTGAGAGTGGTTACTATATAGGAAATAAGAAGTAAGGTTGGGTATGAAAAGAATAGATTAGTCGCCAAAAGAAAGAGGGTGTGGTATGCTGAAAAGAAAAGGAAAAAGAAAAATGCAAAAAGAAATTAATAAAAAAAGAAAAAGAAGAAAAAGAGAAAGTTGAGCAGAAAAATAAGGAAACCACACCCATAGTTAAAAAGAAATAAAAGGAGAAGGAGGGTTTAGTCACTATTCCCAAATATACCATACCTGTCCCCAAGCCTAGATTATAAGCTGAGTAAAGTTCTATAGTGATCCTAGTCCAACTGTCTGAAACCTGACGTATAGAAAATAAGGGCAAGCCTAAGGTACTGTGTATGCATTGTCTGAACTACTTTGAGAGAGCGATCATACTTGCATTAGTCCTGATTTCATTGATTACTGTGTGTTGGGACTTCTTTATGGTGAGGGTACTAGGGTAACATTATTGACTTATGATATTTAGTGTAATTGTCATCTTTGTATGCAACATTGTCCATTGATATCGTAATGACATCGATAGATCCTTCTGTGTCAATTTGATAAGTAGATTACGTGCAACTATTTTGTGAAGAGCAATAAAAGAAGGGGGATTGAACTTAGGAAATGTATTGTCAAGTACCATGTGACTGTCGATGTTTTTCTAGGTTTCTTTTACTTAAGAATCGTGTTAGTATAGTATTATTTTGTTGCGTGAGGACAAGCAAACATTCTAAGTTGAGGGGTTGATGTGTCGTGATTTTACGACAATTTCAATGCTTAAAACATGGGATTTTTATACCTTTTAAGAACTTTTTGGTAGATTTGATGTGTGTTTGTACAGGAAAATAGGACTTAGAGTTAAGACTTAAAAAGAAGCTAAAAATGGCTATGTCCAGACTAATGAAGCCAAGGTACAACCTGTAGAGTCAATGCATGAGTCATGCCAAGGCTTTTAGTAAATATAAGAGACTATGCAAAGTAAAGACCAAACCATGACTCATCCAATAACTCATGACATGATTGTATGAGTCATATTCCAAGCCATACAGATTACCAGATTTGAAGTCCAGAAGAGGTGATATTCAAGTACAAAAGATGACCCTTACTTAGGAGTCGTATGTCGAGCCACGAGTCCACTTGACTTATTCTGAGAGTCGTGAAATCAAATAACAGAAGAGATAGAAAGTTGATTCAGTTATTACAGATGGAAGCTACGACTCGTGAAGGGAAGGTATGAATTCATCTGACTTGTACTGAGAACTCGTGAGAAGAAAAAGCAGAGAATTTTAAAAGTGAACTCAATGAGCACGAACAATGGTATGACTCATATAGGTCAACCACGAGTCCAACCTTGATATTGAAGAGCAGATGAGTTATGGCTTAGGATGAATCATGATTTCAACCTATGAGTCATGACTTCACTGTACGATTCGTAGGTAAGCCGAGCCTGCAATCACATTATGAATCATGTTTATAGTTTACGCACTTTATAAACTATGTATCAAGTTATGTTGATCTGATATACACTGTTCTTGGGTTTTTGGAGATTATTCATACATTGATTCTTGATTATTAAGCTTTCTTTGATAATTCAAGATTTCAAATTTCTTCTACTTATTTCATAAGTTTATAATTATGAGTTCTTCTACGAATTTGTATTGTGGTCTTGCGAACATGAGTAGCTAAATACAATAACTAAGGTTATGGGAATCATGGTGAATTAACAAAGTAAGTTAAAATACTTTGTGATTCTTGACCAGTGTTCATGCATGTATTTTTCTTCCCACTGTATTATTTGCTTTTAACGGTCGTGAATGTTAAAAATTGCCTCAATTCTTACTTGCTTAACCATAGGGGTAAAGAATGGGAAAAGGGATTAATAATGGAGATTTAAGTCTTTCAATCTTCATCTAATAGCCTGAGCCTTATGTAGGCATAGGTAATCTGAGATCAAGAGTAAGGGTTAGTAAAGAAAACACTCATAGACTTACCAAGTGACTGAGTGATATAATAGGGGTGACCAGCCATTTAGGTGAACCTAACTTACCAATTTTGCTTTCTAAGCACCGAGATAAATCACTAGTATGCTATACTTACTGAGTTGTAAAATCATGAGGAATACAATCCTAGTCCATTATCATTGATTGATTAAAACACAATAAATTTTTTTATACTTGTTACTTGTTACTTAATTCTACAAATTGCTTACTTGAATTTCCCCTTCGGAAATAACCAATTGATATCTTAAATAACTGTATTGACCTAGATTTTAGCTAAATTTCCCATGGGATCGACCCCAGCCTTGGTTGGGTTCTATATTTGATCAACGAATGTGTTATACCTTATCGAGAGGTATAATTTGGGCGACATCACAAAGGAAAAATGTCAATATTTAGAGGGCGTAGAGCTTTGAGCCATGAGACTTAATCTTATTTTGACAATGTGACGATGCTTGCATTCAAATTGAACTTGTTGTTCATGTGTATATAGTGATGAAAGTCTATGTTGAATTCTATATTTGGTGTAAATAGAGGATAGAGGTCGAAACTCGCCACCACCATCAGATTGTAGAGCTTTTAATTTAGTGGCAAATTAGTGTTCCACGAGAGCTAAAAATTATGAGAAAATAGAGACAACGTCTGATTTTTGAGATAGTGGGTAGCACCATGTATACCCAGAATAATCATCCACAAAAGCTAATAAATATTTAAGACTATTCGATGATAGAAAGGATGAATGACCCCATAGATCAATGAACACGAATTGTAAAACATGAGAACTTTTATCTAATATAATTGATAAAGAGAGATTGTGTGACTTGCCAAGTTGACAAGCACTGCATAGAGAAGCTACCCTAGAACTAAAAAAAGTAAATTATTCTTGTGGAGGACTTGATCGAGTGCTCTTTGATGAGAATAGTGTAATGACTTTCTAGGTTATTTTCCTCTGTTTTGTGTCATTTCTGCATTTAAAGCTTTCCTATAGCTGCCCCAAATCATGTGTTATTTACTAATACTAAAATTTTGGTTTCTGGGTAGTTCATTTGGTTTTTATGCCAGTTTCCCTATTTTAGAGCTGTTAAAGTTGAGAAATAGGTCATTGGCCTAAACTTCAAGTACACAGCCTTGCATGAGAATTTTGACAGTTTCGATAGCTTCAGAATATGGAGTTTAGGCTAGAGGGACCTTTTGTTTGGGTCTCGAGGCTTCTAGACTTGGTTTGGGCTATTTGTTGGAAATTTATAAAAATGAAACATTGGGTGTGGGACCCACTTTTTGTCAAAATGACCTCCGTTGATAATTTTGTTGATTCCATGGCGTTTGGAATGTCATTTGTGGTAGGTTACCATTCTTATTTGAGTTTATGGGGTTCTAAAAAAATTTGAGAACCCATTCGAAGAATTTGCAACTTAGCTAAAGTTGATGGTGCACAGTACCTGGTGTAGGCCCTGGTCTTTCATCACTATCAAGATAAAGACCTCCGTGATCGCAAAGGTCTTTGGACCTTGTTCATCGCAATCGTGAGTTTAAGGATAGCAACTATAATGAATGAAGGTTAGGGGTGCGAGCCAGCTTGTGCATAACGATTGTATGGCTGGCCACTATGATCCTGATGATCTTGTTAATGGGGTCCCGTGATTGTTACCAGGGGTCCTACGATCGCGATGAAGAATCCTTAACAGTATATAAAGCCTTTCTCTTTGATTTTCAGCTCATTCTAAGTACAAAAATACCCCATTATTGAGCTTAGAGCTCTAAAATTGTTAGGGAAATTGTAATTTAAAGCTGGGACTAGTTAGGTGTTTGCATAGTGATCAATTTTTGATCATTTCATCGTAAGTCTCTGGTCCTTTTTGATTAATTTCCATTGCAACTCTTTGATCTATCATAGACTTTGAGGGATGTTTTGGGGCATGAATAAAAGGCTGGTGGTGCTCAATTTTTAAGCACAAGCTCCTTGTCCCACGAGGGACGTTAATGCGGATCCAATTTTTGAATTTCATAAATGGGCCTCACTGGTGATTTTTGGCCCAATTTTTGGCCCAGAATACTTTACGTCGATATGTATATAATTGTTCTCGTTTTAATGAGTAGATTACTGTTTTGATAGCGTGGCAGTGGTCAGAGGCTACTCAAAATGGAAAATCATCAGTTTAGGAGATTACGAGTGTATTCTTCGGCGTCCAAGTAGGATATGGATTATCTACCTTTAGACTTTACTCATTTAATGTATTGGCATGATAAGTTGCTAACTATTGGTGGAGAATCGTGGCTCAAATAATCTTTTTAGGTGTTTTATGATTCTTATAGCTAGTTAGGAGGCCTTAGAGTAGAACTTTTCCTTGAAATCCTTAGGTTCGGGAGTTGCTTCTCATTTAGGACTTGACTTAGAGTACCTAGGACCCTTAGGCTTGGTCTTAAATGCCTACTCTAGGTTCAGGTAGTTACTTGACGTAGATTGGGTTCTCGAGGGTTGTAGATAGCGTTACTGCTTTTTTTAAGATGAATCACCTTAGGACAGTGTTCCTCCCTATTATAGATGACTATAAATACCTAGGTTTTATAGTAGTGGCCTGATTATTGATATTGAGTTGGTTTTCTCACTTTTTTGTATTTGTTTGAGTCGGTGTCCTTGGAATTTTAGCATTTTGGCCTTTAAGCACTGTTTTCAACTTGATAAATAGGGTTTAGAAATAAATTAAAGGAACTTGGTTTTTTAAAATGGAAAATAGACTATTTAGTCATGTTTGAGTTCGGGCAGCTGATTTTACCACTTATTATATATTTAGCCCAGGTGCGAGTTGGTGCATGCTTTGTTATTGATTTTTGATTGGGAGTTTGGTTTGAGTCCAAACATGGTTTATGGATATGGGAGGAGGAGGAGTATACCATACATTTATTGCAATTCATGGGATTCTTTCACATTACTTGTTATTTTACTTGGTTTATGTTAGTATTACTTGTTTGCATCCATCGTGCTTATGGGGGCTCGATTGGGTTTGTTTATTTTTTTGTGTACCTTATGGGATTATGGGGGCCCAGTTAGGTAATGTTAAGCGCTTATTTATACTTTTTGGGTTATTTATTTATGATCCTCATGAATGTATAACTTTAGCCTATTATGCCTTTTCTTAGGTATTATGCCTTTTCTTACACCTATTTTCTTACCTTTAGCGTATAGTCGCACTTTATTATGCTTTTGCCTTATTTGCATTTAGTCGGCCTATGATGTTTACAGAGTACCACGTGATTTGTTACTCATGGTACACATTTGCATCTTTTTCCCAGATGTATATCCTAGTATGAGTCACCATCATTTATGCCATCCTCGTGCAGAGCTGTTGATCGGAGATTAGGGTGAGCTTTCAGAGTCCGAAGCTGATCTATCTCCTTCTATTTTGGATTATTCTTATTTTGTATCTTTTGTAGACTATTTTGTATATATTTTAGTTTTCTATTACTCCTTATGTTTAGTGGATCTTATATTGACTATTTTAGGTCATGGACGGTTTATTTTTTATATTTTGTCCTCTCTCTTTCTATGATATACTTGTTTTGTTTAGTATTTTTCATTTACCACTTTATTTCATGATATTATCCTACTTTTATTTCTTCTACTCATTAGCCCATTACTTGCCATTCTGGGCTATGGATTTGGCTTACCTACTGCGGGTTATAGTAGGTGCCACCCAGATTTAGAGCCACATTTATCCTTCGAGATGCCCTAGTTCAGTTATTGGGTATCATTGGCGGTCAGCCGATGGATAAGGCCCAAACATCCTCTTAGAGGGCAGTACATGGTAGACCAGGTATACAGGCACAACCTACAAATGTTGCTCCTTGAGTAGAGGTTCCAGTGGTAATGTAAGTTGCACAGCCAGTGGCAGCCCTTCTATCCATAACTTCTAAAGAGCAGAAGATGCTGGGTTGGTTTCTTAGATTGGCTCCGTCGAGGTTTTTAGGAGCCCTAGGGGAGGAAGCATATGAGTTCCTTAACCAGATGCAATGAGAGGTTGCATAATCTTGGCTTAGTGGACTCTCATAGTGTGGATTACATGATATTTCAATTTGACAGTGCAGCGAGACAGTGATGGATGGCGTACATTAGGTGCAGACCAACTGGGTCCTCTCCTATGACAAGGGTTCTATTCTCTAAGGATTTCTTGGAGAATTATATGCCTCACAGTATGTGTGAGATTCTAAGAGATAAATTCTCAAGGTTAAAGCAGAGTTCTATGATAGTAATTAAGTATGAGGCTAGGTTTCACTTGTTAGCCAGGCATGCCACGATGATTCTATCTACAGAGCACGAGATAGTGCAATGCTTAGTCAAAGGGTTGAGACTTCAACACCATATTGCTACCCAGATCATGGTATCTTTAGAAAAATCATTTGTAGATGTTGTTGATCATGCTTGTACTATGGAGAATTTGCATCATGAGGCCCATGGAGGCAGCGATAAAAACCCCATTATTAGGAAAGTTATAGTGGTAGCCATAGTAGGTCAGAGTTCTAAGTTAGGGGTTTCCCAGGTAGGCGTCAGTAGTTGTATTAGTAGCAGCAGCAGTAATATCAGCAGTGTGGTCAGTGTAGTTGGCTTATTCATCCTGTGCTTCAGATTCAGATGGGGCCCAGCTTGGTTATAGTGATTTTAGTAGTCAGGACATCGATCAGTCTTTGCGAGATTCTCAATCTGGAGCTTCAGGCCTTGGTGGCTATTTTGAGTCAGTAGGACCCTCTCATCAAGGTAGGGCACCTGGGTATGTTTTGATTATGAAGTTGTTGGTCATTTTGCTAGAGAGAGTCCCGGGTGTGGGATGATTGGGACTTCAGCATAGATAACTCAGCACTTTAGAGCAGTGGCACCACCGGCTAAAGGTGGTTTCTAAAGTAGTAGGGGTGGTTCTCATGGTTCTCATAGAGGTAGACAGTATGGTAGGATAGGTGGTCGGTTAGGTTCTCAGCCCAGTGGTGGCCGCGGATAGTTGTATGCCTTTCTTGGTAGGCCAGAGGTGGTGGCATCTAACTTGATGCTCATAAGTACAATTTTAGTTTGTCATCAGCCAACTTCTATCTTATTTTATTGGGGTCTATATATTAATTTGTGTATGCATATTATGCTACTCATTTGGGATTGTCTAGCCAGCCTCTATCTGTGTCGATGTGTGTAGCTCTCCCATAGGAGATTCTTTAGTAGTGGATTAGGTTTATAGACCATTTCATGACTATTCAAGAGTATGACACCTAACTGACTTTATTATGCAGGATATGGTATATTTTGATGCTATTTTGGGCATGGACTGGTTATCTCCCTTCCATGGGTCTTGGATTGCTTTGCCAAGATCGTTACCTTAGCCATGCCTAACATATCCCCAGTTGTGTGGCAGGGCTCTGTTATTCACGCGTCGACAGAGATTATTTCATATAATCAGTCTAGGAATTTAGTGTCAAGTGGTCTTTGGTCTATCAAGCTTATGTCTGTAATACTAATGTTGATGTCCCTTCACTTGATTCAGTTCTTGTGGTCTATGAGTTTGCTAATGTTTTCCCTACTGACTTGCCTGGCCTCCTGCTGGAGCATGATATTGACTTTGCTATTGATGTTAAGCCAGGCAACAGGCCTAGTTATAGTTCACCTTACCGTATGGCTCCTGCTGAGCTGAGAGGACCTTCTGTGTAAGGTTTTCATCAAACTGAGTATTTCTCCATGGGGTACACCTATCCTGTTTGTGAAGAAAAAAACAACACTATGTATATATGCATCGATTATCATTAATTGAATAAGGTTACTATAAAGAATAAGTATCTGATGTCACATATTTGAGATCTATTTGACTAGCTTCAGGGTGCCACCATATTTTCTACAATTGACTTGAGATCTAGCTACCATCAGTTGAGGATTCATGCAGCAGACATCCCTAATATAGCCTGTAGGACTTGTTATGGCCATTATGAGTTCTTGGTGATGTCTTTTGGGTTGACCAATACCCCAGTAACATTAATGGACTTGATGAACCACGTGTTCAGGCTCTATTTGAACTCTTTATGATATTCTTATTGATGACATGCCTATTTACTTGAGGAGTAGAGAGGAGCATGAGCAACATTTAAGGATTGTGCTCTGTATTTTGAGAGATCAGTGGCTTTATGCCAAGTTCTAAAAGTGTGAGTTCTGGCTTGATTCTATAGTATTCTTAGGGCACATGATGTCTAAGGATGGGATTATGGTAGACCCAACAAAGATTGAGGTAGTTCATGATTGGAATAGGACCATTTCTCCTACTAAGGTTTGCAATTTTGTTAGGTTGATAGGTTACAACAGACGGTTTGTGGATGGGTTCTCTTTTATTATAGCTCTACTAAACAGATTGATTAGGAAAGATGTTCAGTTCTAGTAGTTCGTTGAGTGTGAGGCAAGCATTCTGAAGCTCAAGGCCTTACTCACTTTAGCTCCAATCTTGATGCTTCTAATTGAGGGTCAAGGATTTACAATGTATTGTGATGCTTCAGGCATTGGTTTGGGTTGTGTTCTGATGCAGCAGGGTTGAGTAATTGTATATGCTTTAAGATGGCTGAAGACGCACGAGCGCAACTACCCCACCCATGACATGAAGTTGGCAGTAGTGGTTTTTGCGCTTAAGATTTGGAGGCATTACCTTTATAGTATTCATTGTGAGGTATGCACCAATCATCATAGCTAGAAGGAGCTTAATTCAAGGTAGCACGGGTGGCTAGAGTTGCTGAAGGACTATGAGAAAGGGGAGTTTGGCCTTCCTTTCAGTTTCAGAGTATTTGTTGGCCTTGAACATCCAGTCCTTAGCCAACAGGTTAGTTCAACGTGATATTTCAGACCTTAGGAGGATCTTTTCTAATGTTGAAGCCAATTCTACTTTGAATGAGTAGATTCGAGCACAGAAGTTTGAAGATAGTCATTTGTGTGGCATTTGAGATCAGGTGTTGAGGGGCGAGGCCAGGAAGACCGCCCTAGATTTAGAGGGTGTCTTGAGATTTGAGGGTTGTATTTTATTTTCAAGGGTTGGTGATGTGACTTAGTTGATATTATAGGTGGTTCATAGTTCTAGATAGTCCACTCATCCTAGTGCAGCTAAGATGTATAAAGATTTGAGGCAGCATTACTGGTGGTACGAAATGAAGAGGGATATAGTGGACTTCATATCTCAGTGTTTGTGTTGTCAGTAGGTGAAGTTTGAGCATTTAAGACCTGGTGGTTTTCTTTCGAAGCTACCCATCCCTGAGTTGAAGTGGGTATAGATTACAATAGATTTTGTTATTGGGTTATCGTACTCTTCTTGAGGTTGTGATAGTATTTGGGTCATTGTTGATTGGTTGACCAAATCTTCTCATTTTTTATAGATTCAGATGTTCTACAGTGCAGAGAGGTTGGCTCCAATTTATGTTTGTGAGATAGTCTATTGGGGGATGAAGCTTATGAGTTAGCCTTGCCCCCAGCAGTCAATGCCATTTACCTTTTTTTCCATTTGTTGATGCTTTGACGTCATGTACTCCAATGGTATTTGGTTCAATTGTATGATAGGTTGTCTTTCATAAAGGAGCCAATTGCTATTCTAGCCAGAGATTACAGACGATTGCACTCCAATGAGATTCTGATGGTAAAGGTTTAGTGGAGACACCATTTGGTCGAGAAGGCTAACTAGGAGACTGAGCATGACATACGGACCCATATTCTCACTAGTTCGAGACTTCAAGCACTTCTTGACTCTTGACTTTCGCGAACAAAAGTCCTTTTAGTAGTGGATGTTGTAATGACCCTCCAGGTAAATTATTCTTGTGGAAGATTTGATCGAGTGCTCTTTGATGAGGATAGTGTAATGACCCTCTAGGTCATTTTCCTTTTTTCATGCCATTTCTATGTTTTGAGCTTTCCTATAGGTATCCCAAATCATTTGTGACTTGTTGGGACTAAAAGTTTGGTTTTCGGGCAATTTGTTTGTTTTTAATGCCAGTTTTCCTATTTTAGAGTTGATGAAGTTAGGTAATAGGTCATTGCTCTTATCTTTAAGTAAATGGCCTTGAATGAAAATTATGGTAGTTCCATTAGCTCCAGAATATGGATTTTAGGCTAGTGGGCCCTTTGGTTTGGGTCCTGAGGTTTTCAGATTAGTTTTGGGCTATTGGTTGGAAATTTGTAAAAATAGAACATTGGATGTGGTGGGACCCACTTTTCAATGAAATGACCTCCGTTGGGAATTTCTTCAATTTTGTTGAGTCTGTAAAGCAGTTACTGGTAGGGTAGCATGTCTCATTTGCATTCACAGGGTTCTAAATAAATCCCAAGGACCCGTTCGAAGAATTTGCAACTTAGCTAAAGTTGCTGGTGCATAGCACCTGGTGTAGGCCATGGTCCTTCATCGCTATCGTGATGAAGACCTCAACGATCATGAAGGTCTGTGGACCTTGGTCACTGCGATTATGAGGTAGGGGATCTTGACCGTTATGATGGGGGGATATGGGACTTAGCCAGCTTGTGGATATGGATTGCGTGGCTGGACACTACGATCATGATGGTCCTATTAATGGGGTCCCGCAATCACGACCAGGGGTCCTGCAATTGTGTTGAAGAACCCATGGCAGTATATAAAGCTTTTTCTTTCATTTTTTAGCTCATTCAAAGTATAAAAATACCCTATTACTAACCTTGGAGCTCTAAAATTTTTAGGAAAATTGTAATTTGAAGCTGGGACTAGTTAAGGGTTTACGTAGTGATCAATTTCCAATCATTTCATCGTAAGTCTCCTGCGTTTTTTCGATTAATTTCTATTGTAATTCTTTGATTTATTATAGACTTTGAGGGCTATTTTAGGAAATGAATAAAGGGCTGGTGGTGCTCAATTTATTAGAAAAAGCTCACTATCCCACGAGGGAGATTATTGTGGGTCCAATTTTTGGATTCTACAAATGAACCCCATGGGTGATTTTTAGCCCAATTTTTGGCCCGAAATACTTAACATTGATATGGATGTCATTGTTCTCGTCTTGATGAGTAGATTTCTATTATTAGTGTGGCAGCAGTTGGAGGGTTCTCAAAAGGGAAAAACTCTGGTTTAAGAGATTATGAGTGCATTCTTCAGTGTCCAAGTAGGCTACATCTTACCTATCTTTAGACTTTGCTCATTTAATGTATTGGTGAGATAAATGTCTAATTATTGTTGGGGAATCATGGCTCAAATAATCTTCTTTAGGTGTTTTATGATTCTTATAGCTGTTTAAGGGGCTTTAGTGTAGAATTCTGCCTTGGAAATCCTTCTGTTCGATAGTTTCTTCTCCTTTGGGACTTGACTTAGCATATTTAGGGCCCTTGAGATTGAACTTACGTGCCTTAGTCTAGGTTTGGGTAGTTGTTTGCCTTAGGTTGGGTTCTCGAGTCTTGTAGCTAGCATTACTCCTTTTATTAAGATGAATCACCTTATGATAGTGTCCCTCCCTATTGTAGATGACTGGAAATAATCAGGTTGCATATTGTTGGCCTGATTATCGATATTGATTTGGTTTGCTCACCTATTGTATTTGTTTGAGTTGGTGTCCTTGGCATTTTAGAATTTTGGCCTTTAAGCATTGTTTTCTACTTGATAAATGGGGTTTTAAAATACATTAAAGGAACTTGGTTTTCTAAAAAGGAAAATGGTCTATTTAGTCCCAATTTGAGTTCGAGCACCTGATTTAACCGCTTATTATATATTTAGCTCTGGTTCAAGTCCCATGCATTGTTATTGATTGTTGATTGGTAGTTTGATTTAAGTACAGAGATGGTTTATGGATATAGATAGAGGAGGAGTATTCGGTATGTTTATTGCTATTCATGGAACTCTTTCACATTACTAGTTATTGTACTTGGTTTATGTTAGCATTACTTGTTGTTTGCATCCACCGTGCTTATTGGGGCTCGGTTGGATTTTTTCATTGTTGTGTGTACCTTCTGGGCTTATGAGGGTCTATTTAGGTTATAGTTAGGTGCTTATTTATGCTTTTTGAGTTATTTACTTATGAATCTCGTGATTGTCTTGCTTTATCATATTATGCTCTTTCTGACATCTTTTTTCTTACCTTTAGCTTATATGAGTGCGTTCTTCAGTGTCCAAGTAGGCTACAGATTACCTACCTTTAGACTTTGCTCATTTAATGTATTGGCGAGATAAATGTCTAATTATTGTTGGGGAATAGTGGCTCAAATAATCTTTTTTAGGTGTTTTATGATTCTTATAGCTGGTTATGGGGCCTTAGTGTAAAATTCTACCTTGAAATCGTTAGGCTAGATAGTTTCTTCTCCTTTGGGACTTGACTTAGCATATCTAGGACCCTTGAGCTTGAACTTAGATATCTTAGTCTAGGTTTGGGTAGTTGCTTGCCTTAGGTTTGGTTCTCGAGGCTTGTAGCTTGCATTACTCCTCTTATTAAGATGAATCACCTTGAGATAGTGTCCTTCCCTGTTGTAGATGACTGTAAATAACCAGGTTGCATATTGGTGGCCTGATTACCGGTATTGATTTGGTTTGCTCACCTGTTGTATTTGTTTGAGTTGGTGTCCTTGGCATTTTAGCAATTTGGCCTTTAAGCATTATTTTCTACTTGATAAATGGGGTTTAAAATACATTAAAAGAACTTGGTTTTCTAGAAAGGAAAATGGTCTATTTAGTCCCGATTTGAGTTCGGGCACCTGATTTTACCGTTTATTTTATATTTAGCCCTGGTTCGAGTCGTATGCATTATTATTGATTGCTGATTAGGAGTTTTGTTTCAGCACATACATGGTTTATTGATATGGATAGAGGAGGAGTATTCGGTATGTTTATTGCAATTCATGGCACTCTTTCACATTACTTGTTATTGTATTTGGTTTATGTTAGCATTACTTGTTGTTTGCATCCACCATGATTATTGGGGCACAGTTGGGTTTGTTTATTGTTGTGTGTACCTTCTGGGCTTATGGGGATTTAGTTAGGTTATAGTCAGGCGCTTATTTATGGTTTTTGAGTTACTTACTTATGATTCTCGTAATTGTCTTGCTTTCGTGTATCATGCTCTTTCTGACCTCTCTTTTCTTACCTTTAGCGTACATTCATACTTTATTATGCTTTTACCTTATTTGCGCTCAGTCAGTCTATAATGCCTACAGAGTGCCGCATATTTTGGTACTCATGCTACACTTTAGCATCTTTTTCCCTGATGCAGATCCTAGTATGAGTCATCATTGTTGATGTCATCCTCGTGCAGAGTTGTTAATTAGAGATTAGGGTGAGCTTTCAGCATTTGGAGCTGATCTATCTATTTCTATTTTGGGATTAGTCTTATTTTACATCTTTCGGAGACTATTCTGTATATATTGTACTTGTCTAGTACTCCTTATGTTTAATGGCTCTTGAACTAACTAGACTAGGTCTTGGGGGATTCGTTTTGTATATTTTGTCCTCTCCCTCTCTATCATATGCTTGTTTTGTCTAATGTTCTTCATTTACCGCTTTATTTTGTGATATTATCATGCTTTTCTCTCTTCCTCTCATTAGCCCGTTACTTGCCGTTCTTGGATATGGATTTCTCTTACCTACTGGTGGGTTATAGTAGGTGTTATCATGACCTAAATTTATTGATCATGACAGATGGTCAAGGTAAAGATGCCAACAGGATGATGAGGGCTTGACTGCTACATAAGCCACAAGAGAGGAATGTTTGCAGAGTCGAACATGCAAGTGATAGAGTCTATCACTACTCAGCCTGGAAAGAAGAGGAGTCTTAGTGGTGCGATCCTTAACAACAAAATAATATGGGTGAAATTCAAAAAAAGCATCATTATTGTGAGTGAATTTTTGAACGGATAAAAGATTCTTAGTGATAGAAGGAACATGAAGAATGTTATTTACAGAGAATAATCGATTTGAGGAATTAGAGAAAGATGCCTTACTGGTGTGTTGAATGGGTAAACTTTGGTCGTTACCTACATGAAGTTGGCCAGTTTCTCAGTATTCTTCATATTGCGAGAGACTAGAGAGGTCTTGAGTAATGTGATGCATTGCTCCAGAGTTAAGATACCAATTTTGTGTAGATTGAATAGGAGCCCGTTGTTTGAGATGAGCTACTGGATTAATGGAATGGGCATAACGCTGAAAGCAGTTTGCCACTAGATGATTCGAGCCATTACAAATTTGGCAACGCTACTTATTCTCAAAGTTCCAATTTGTCACGACCCAAAATCCCAAGGTCATGATGGCACCTACCTCGACCCAACCTTTGGAAGGTAAGCCCAACACAATATAGAAAATAATGAGAAGAAGATCAATAGTAAAGTAAGAACTCGAGACATTAGAATAAAGACAAACCAAAAATCATAATAAAATAATACTTGAACAATAAAACTTGAAATCCCCAAAATCTAAAGTCATAAGTATGACCGACTCTAAACTGTCATAGAATACGAATACACAATTGTTTGTCTCCGAAATAAAATTAAGACGTAAATAACATAGATTAAACCAAGGACATGCACTTGACGGGAGCTCACCACAACTCTAAAATCCCAAAAGTGCATGATCACGATCCATGGGTAGCACTCGAACTAGGATCTACACCAAAAGGGTACAAAAGGCAGAAGTGAGTATGGTCTACTTGTACTCAGTAGGCATCATAGGTCGACCAAGCTAAGTAGACAACTAAAATAGGTAAATTAAACTACGGGAGATCTAATTTCCCTGCATACAGAAAAGTCCCAGCGGATCAAATCTGCACAACTTCTAACAATATAATGGTTCAATCTCAACAACAATATAAGTATAACAACACCACGTACAAAGATATCCAAAACACAATATCATCCACATAAAAGAGAAGCAATGTAGTGCAACAAATGATATCCTATGAATGCAATGTCCCAATGCTCACATCGTATACACCCTCCAAGCCTAATCTTCAAGGAGAAGACCCATGGGGGGTTCACAACTCATATACTAATCACAATATCATCAATTAACCTTTTTGGCACTTCCCTCGGCTAAGGCATTTTATAAAATGATTTATTTTATTTTGCAAAGAAATCCAAGTTCCATAGTAGTACCAGTTCCATGAAGATGAATGATGAGTGGGTATGCATGATCATAGCGAAATCAACAATATACAATAATCAGCTCAACGATGCTATAAATAATATCAAGTCACCCCAAATCTCAGTAAATCATGATACAAGCCCTGCATGGCAACATAATAATAAAAAACCATCTAAGACACCAAGTCAACACAAACCCCCACTGGGGCATCATAGTGATATTAAGCTCTCTAATTAATAATAAAGTCTACACAAAACCTCACGCTGACATCACAATGATAATAAGCTCCCTAATTAATAATAAAATCAACACAAGCCTACCCACGGGAATCACAATGATAATATGATAATAATCAACCCCAAATGATGTAAGCAAAGAGATTACATATATCTATCCAAGTCTGAAGAAAGTTAAATCATAACCTACCTCGAAGCCAAAAACTCGAGCCTAAAATGCTCAACATGAAGCCTTTCCTTTCCAAGTGGCTTCAGAATGCTACCAATTTATCAAAAATGGTATCTACATGTAAATACGAGTCTATTGATACCCATATTGCTATACTTTTATTTCGGGTCCAAAATCACTTCAAAAATCAACCCCAAAAATAAAAGAATAAAATAGGAATTTTCTTGAAGAATCACTTTACCAATAGTTTAAGAGTTTCAAATCTGAAATCTCATAAACAATTGAGTTGAAATTGGGTTTAAAATCATTGAAATATTCATATTTCACTTTACCGGTTAAATCAGAAAATTTCAAGTTTAAAATCCATATATTGAAGATGATTTTGCAATAGAATCAATGGGTAATGATTGAAATAGGTTTAGAAGCTTACAAAAAAAATGACTAAAATCACTCATGGATTCCCTAAAAAAAAAGCTCCCAAGCCTTGAAAATAGTGAAAATGGGTTTGAAGGATGGAGGTGGAATTTAAATACTATTCTGGGTAACAGTACCATCACCGCGAATGCGGTCAGTCCTTCATTTTTGCAAAGGCTACTGATCCGGACCAATCGGGAATGTGGTGGCCCAATCGCCAAAAAAGTGTCATCCAAGTGGCTCAAAAGTTGAATCAGAAAATCCTGCAGCACTGGAGAAGCAACAAAATCCTAAAGGACCTGGGCTAGTCCCACACCCTCTGGTTAGTAAGTTGCATCAACATTCTCAATCACTGGCTCGGAAGATGCTGTTTTAGCATGCCCTCTAGCTGGAGTCGCCCCCTGCGCCCTACATCTACCTTAGTCTCAGCCGTGACCACTACCTCATCCCGTGAGTGAAGCCACCACAGCGGGTGCCAGCTCAACATTATCAATAGAACCGGATCGTGTCCACACCATCTGTGCAGAAAGAGTGAAATACAAATTTAGAATACCAGGTGTGAACAACCCACATGATAAGGAATAAAAATAGAGGATTTCTCTAAAAGCAACCCATAGCCTCCCGAAGATAGATAAGAACCTCAATATATCGATCTGTAAGACTCTATTAGATATTTTGCTCTTATACTCATAAGACTGGGGAACATAGTACTCTGATACCAACTTGTCATGATCCGAAATCTCAAATTCATGATGGAACCTACCCCGACCCAACTTTTGGTAGGTAAGCCAAACACAATATAGAAAATAAGGTGAAGAATATCAATAGTAATGTAAGAACTCCTGACTTTAGAATAAAGCCAAACCAAAAATCATAATAAAACAATATCAGGAAAATACAACTCAAAAAACCCAAAATCTAGTGTCATGAGTAAGAGCGACTCTAAACTTTCATAGAATATGAATACAAAATTGTCTATATCCAAAATAAAGTAAAGACATAAATAACATACATAAAGCTGAGCACATGATCTGGATGGGGAGCTCAACATGACTCAAAAATCTCCAAGCTACATGATCACGATTCGTGGGTATCACTCAAACTAGGGTTTTTACAAAAAGGGTATAGAAAGTAGGAGTGAGTATGGTCTAATTGTACTCAGTAGACATCATAGGCCGACCAAGTTAAGTAGACAACTAAAACAGGAAAAGAAAACTACGAGAGATATAAACACCATGCATACAATAAAGTCCCAGCAGATCAAATCCACACAGCTCCTAGCAATATAATGGTTCAATCTGAATAACAATATAAGTATAACAACACCACATATAAAGATATCCAAAACAATATCATCCACATAAAAGAGAAGCAATGTAGTGCAACATCATGATATGGTATGAATGCAATATCCCAATGCTCACATTGTATACAACCTACGAGACTAAGCTTTCTGGATTCGTAACCCATATACTAATAACAATCTCATCAATCAATATTGCTGGCGCTTCCATCGGCTAAGTGTTTTAGAATATGATTCATTTTCTTTGACAAAGAAATCCAATTTCTGTAGTAGTACCAGCTCCATTAAGACAAGTGATAAATGAGTATGCATGATCATAGAAAAATTAACAACATACAATAATCAGCTTTGCGATGGTATAAATGAGCTCAGGTCACCTCAAATTTTGGTAAATCATAATACAAGCCCCTTGTGGTGACATAATAGTAAAGAACCGTATAAGACACCAATGAACTCAACACAAGCACCCACTCGGGTATCATAATGATAATAAGATCTCTAATAAATAATAACATCTACACAAGCCTACATACGGTCATCAGAATGATAATAAGCTTCACAATCAATAATAAAGTCAACATAATTCCCTACAAGGGTATCAAGATGATAATAATGAACCCTAAATAATGTGAACAATGACATTACACCCAACCCATAGCATTCTTTACATGAATAGTTATCTACCCATTCAAGTCTGAAGGAAGTTAAGCCATAACCTACCTCAAAGCCAAAACCCAGTATGAAATTCTCAATAAAAAGTCTTTCCTTTCAAAGTGGCTTCAGAATGCTCCTAATCTATCAAAAATAATTTCTACATGTAAATACGAGTCTATTGACACCCATATCGGTATGATTTTTCTTTGGATTCAAAATCACTTCGAAAATCAACCTCAAAAATAAAAGTATAAAACTGAAATTTTAATAAAGAATCACTTTATCCATAGTTTAAGGGTTCCAAATCTGAAATCCCATCAAAAATTAAGTTGAAATTAGGTTAGAAATCATTGAAATACTCATTTTTTACCAAACTGGGTAGATCCCAAAATTTCAAGATTAAAATCCATGTTTTTGAAGATGATTTTGCAATAGAATCAATGGGTAATGAATAAAATAGGTTTAGAACCATACCCAAATAAAAAGTGATGTAAAACCCTTAGATTCCCTCAACAACGAGCTCCCAAGCCTTGAAAATGGGGTTTAAGGATGGAGGTAGGGTTTAAATACTGTTCTTATGAATAGTGTCTTCTACGCGAATGTAGTCAGTCCTTTGTGTTGGGGAAGGCTACAGATCCAGACCAACTACAAATGTAGTGGACCGATCGCAAATGCATAGAAGAAAGAAAAGCACCCAGACCTGGTTACTCTTTGGAAACACTGTCCCACCATTGCATTCATTAAGGATGATAATTTCCTTCTCCCTGAATGTGAAGGTAGGGCCGCGAACGCAAAGAAGGGTTGATGGATGAACAAACAGCCTTGCACTAGTTGAATTCTAAGTGTAATGATGCTCCAAAACGGACCCTCGATATTCGTTTGGGATCCTACAAAATAAATCATTAATGCTACTAGGTTAATTTAGACGTTTCGGACTCAATGGAACCACTTCAGGCAAATAAAACTAGTGTCTCGCCAAAACATTCAAAAATCATAATAGGACGTCTTAACCCAAATCAGCCATGCTACTAACCCAAAATCGATATTTTGGAACTGATGGAACTGAAAAAATTATCATCTGATGCTCGAATCTCTAAATGTTGACCCAATTCAACTCTATCAACTTAAAGAATATTAAAAACCACAAACTCATATAAATCACTCCCAAACACTTTGGGAATCATTCCAACCATTCCCGCAACTCATAAAAGATATAAAGCAACAATTGTAAAGGCAAAATGTTTAAAATACAAAAAAACTCTAAAAATTAACATGAGTGTACTTACACAATTACTTTTGGGCTGCCAATTATTTCTAGAGTAGCTTTGCTGGCGGGAGTTACGACCACGGCCTACACTACCTTTGGAGTTGCAACCATGACCAGAAGATGAGCTGTTTTGTTGGTTCTGATCAAAATTTGATTGAGAATGCTGGCTGAAATTTGCAGTAGGTGATGATGTCGTGACCCAAACCCCATCGTGAGTGGCACCCACACTAACCCTTTGGTGGGAGAACCATCCACTTAGTCATTTTTAATGCAAAAGAAGGAAATTCTATATTAATAAACAATATCCAAAGTGGTTCTAAAATGAAACAATGCGGAATAATATCAAAATGTCTAAAATGCCCCTAGAAACTGAAGGTCATCATACCAAAACATCTAAATAAAATAATCTACGGGTACAACCCAAAAAACTAGCAATAACTAAACTGTTTGTTTTCGAACAAGTGGATAGGAACATAGTGCAAGAAAACCCATGGTTGTTTTGAAGATGATGCTCACCCTTGGATCAAAAATTGGTCACTATATACAGATGAGGTTTCTTCTGAGCCGCTATAATATGTTCTGCACTCAACAAAAAAAATAGCACAGGGTAGTATCAGTTCAAAACCACTATATAATGGTAAGGTCAAAGGCCAAATCAACTTAATAATATGAACACTTAACCAACAATTTGCAAACAAGAAGCAACCATGTAATATTAGCAATTTCATTCACTTAGTCTTTCGTTCACAGATTCATTAAGAAATCAATCAAGTAAACAAGGAAAGCATATTAAAAGTACAAATATTCAAATCAAGCTAACTACCATGACTCATAACAGACAACTCAACCTTGTCATAATTACCACTTTATTGAACTTCAACAACATTAACTCAGTCCTAGTATATCAATAGCCCAAACTACTCATGGATCCAAATAACAACAACAATATAACCCTATTCACTCTAGGAACCAAAATAAAAATAACAATATAGCCTAATTCACTTATAGAACTGTCAAAATCTTCAATACTCTGTACAAACATGCTAAGGGTCTAATAAATACCCACTAGCCATGACCTGCATGGGATGAGCTCAAGTCTATGTACCAAATATCCCATATAACTAGTGTTTGCCACCCTTATTCAAAACAAGTGTTATACCACCCTTATTTTAACGTCCCCACCCTTATACTCCCTAACATCTACCAATTTCATAATGATGAACCTTTACCGGTTATCTCACAATATCAACCTATGTCATAATATGTATGATAACAAAATGAGATAATTCAACCACACTTCAACTTTAAAACAAGCCATTTTTACATAATCTCATTCTGTTGTATCAAACAACTCGTAAAACTATCTAACAAGTCAATATTCAATACCATGCATTGCAACAAGTAGAAAAATAGGCAGTTAAGATGCACACATAAACCAAATTGAGTTTTAAACTCCAATTCAATTATCACCTACCTCAATCCAAGCCCCGCAGTGCTTTAACAAACTTGAACCTTGCCATTTCTTGCAACTTCGACTTTATTATGGTCTAAAACAATATAATATGCACTAATCAAATAATGCTCTAGAAATTATAAGGATTACAACCTAATCCCATAATCCTAAGGTCAAACTCAAGAATCATTCTCTTATTCTAGGGTTTTTCTACCTTTATTCTACTTTAATTCTATCAAATTCACAATTACAAGAATGAATTCCAACCATGTAATCAAAACCCATCCACCCTTGACCAAAACCCAAGGATTACACCTTATTTTCTCTATTTACCCCAGAAAATCATTCTAGGTCAAGTTAATTCCTCTACTGTAATCAAAATCTAGATATTTTAGGGATTAATGTACAAAAAACTAGTTTAATAGGTGCATTAACTTACCTCAACAAAGGAATTTGTGTGGAAATTGATGGAATTCACTATTTCTTGTCCTAACCTGGCCTTGAACGAGTTTGGAATGAAAAATATATTTTAATTCCAAAAACTACTTTTTACTGAGGATAGCCCGCTATAGTGGCCTGATTCCCTCTAGAGCAGCCTCTCTATCGCGGGATCTACCTGTAATAGTGGAACTAACCAATGTTAACTCTCGTTATAATGGGCCCATGGTAGTAGCCTTCCTCTCGCTATAGTGGCATAGGCAAGGCAGTAAATCCTGTAGTCCTAGTTTTTGGCCAATTTTACAACACATTCTAAGATTTTGACATCCTAAACTAACCACTTTACATCAAATACTATATCCAGAGTTCTACTAAGCCAAATTCAATTCCAAAATTATTTACGAACTCCTTAACCGCCTAGCTATCATATTATTATTTCAAATCACATAGCCATCAACCTATCCATTAGTGGATTTACCTAGAAAACAACACACTTGGAATTCATGTAATACTAGCTTAACTTGAAATTTCTAACACTTCATCTGGGGAGAATCTTAACTTGAATTTTAGCATACTAAGCTATACCATATAGACAAAAAGGGTCATTACAATAGATACTAATTTACCCATTGTTCATAACCAAATAATAAATTAAGAAAAATAAGGTAAAAGTAATAAGAAAAGTACCTGAATCCTCAAACAAGTGAGGGTAATTTTTGTGCATATCCAACTCAGTCTCCCAAATGGCCTCCTCACCAGGATGGTGCTTCCACTGGACTTTTATGGATCTAATCTCTTTGGTCCTCTACTTTTGAACATCCCAATCAAGAATTGCTATCGGTTCCTCTACATAACAAATATTCTTGTCAAGTAATACCAAGTTCGAATGAATTATATAATCACCATCCCCATGGTATTTCTTAAGCATAGAGATATGAAACGTCGGATGGACTACTAAAAAGCTTGGAGGCAAGCAAGTCTGTAAGCCACGGGACCCACATCCACCAAAATTTTAAATTGGTTGATATACCTGGGGCTAAGCTTTCCACTCTCCCCTCTTACCAAACCACATAACTCCCTTTATGGTAGACACTTTTAGTTACACATGTTCACCCAGTTTAAAGTACATGTCTCTTACCTTGCAATCAGTATATTCCTTCTGTAGGCTTTAGACTGCTAACAACCTATCTTGAATGAACCTCACCTTCTCTTGAGCTTCCTTTACCAACCCTATGCTCAAAGGTTTCATATCACCTACCTCAAACCAACCTATGGGTGATCTACATCTTTTCCCATAAAGAGCTTCAAATGGGGCCAAGTCAATTCTTAAGTAATAACTCTTGTTGTATAAGAATTCACTCAATGGTAAAAACTGATCCCAATGACCCCCAAAGTCAAGAACACATGCTCGTAGCATGTCCTCAAGTCCTCAAGTACCTGAATGGTCCTCTAATACTGCCCATCAATTTGAGGATGAAATACAGTACTAAGATTAATTTTTGTTTCCAACTCCTCATACAATTTGTGCCAAAACTTGGAGGTAATCTACCTACCTCTATCAGATATGATGGATATCGGTACCACATGAAATCTCACAACCTCTTTAACATAAATCTTGGCTAACTTCTCTGAGTCGTAGTTTACCTTAATAGAAATAAAATGAGAAAATTTTTATAGTCTATCAATAATGACCAAAATTGAGTCATACTATCCCAAGGTATTAGGAAGACCCACCACAAAATCCATAGCAATTCTCTCCCACTTCAACTCGGGAATGGGCATCTTCTGAAGCAAACCTTCATACTTTTGATGTTCATATTTCACTTGTTGACAATTTTGACAATTAGCAACATACTTTACTATATGCCTTTTTATTTGGGGCCACCAATAGAGATGTCACAAGTCATAAAACATCTTGGTTGCACCAACATGTATAGAATATCGAGAACTATAAGCTTCTGCAAGTAAACTAGGAATCACATCATCAACATAAGGCATACACACATGTTCTCTCACCCTCAACATGGCACAAACATAAAGTGTAGTGTCCTGGGCCTCACCACACACCACCTTGTTTTGAATCTTGTTCAACTTTGCATCTTCGAATTACTTAGCCTTTATTTGATCAAGGAATGTTAACCTTACCTCAACACTATCCAACACTCCACCCCTTTCAGACACCCCAAACTGCATAAACCGTATTGCTAGAGTTTGGATCTCTTAAGCAAAAGGTCATCTCTTCACTCTCAAACAACCTAAACTGTCCATACTTATAGATTTTCTACTAAATGCCTATGCCACTACATTGGCCTTCATCGGATGATACTGGATGGTTATATTATAATCGTTCAGTAACTCTATCCACCTCCTCTGCCTCGGATTCAAATCCTTCTGACTGAAAGCATATTGTAAGATGTGATGGTCTATGAAAACCTCATACTTAACACTATAAAAATAGTGTCTTCATATCTTAAGTTCAAAAACCACCGTTGCCATCTCCAAGTCATGAGTTGGATAATTTTTCTCATGACCCTATAATTGCCTTAAAGCATAGGCTATCACATTTCTATCCTACATCAACACAACACCCAATCTAGAATGTGAAGCATCACAAAATACTATAAAATCCTTACCTTCAACAGGTAAAGCAAGGATGTGAGTTGTGTCAAAAGAGACTTAAGATTTTGAAAGTTCTCTTCACATTTGTTAAACAAAACAAATGATACCTCCTTCTATGTCAGTCTTGTCAACTGAGTAGCAATGGAGTAAAATTTCTTGACAAAACTCCAGTAATAACTTGCAAGACCCATAAAACTCCAAACTTCAGTCACAGAGTTAGGACGATGCCAACTCTTAACAGCGTCAATCATTTGGGGACCCACCATCAACCTTTTTTAAGAAACCACATGCCCCAAAAAATACACAAAGGAAATTTAAAACTCACACTTAAAGAATTTAACATAAAACTATTTCTCCTTCAAAATACCCAAGACTATGCACAAATGCCATGCATGCTCCTTCTTACTCTTAGAATAAACCAAAATGTCATCAATAAACACAATAATAAATTAATCCAGGAAAGATTTAAATATACCATTCATCAAACTCATGAATATTTCTGGCGCATTAGTCAACCCAAAGGATATCACTAAGAATTCATAATGCCCATAATAAGTCCTGAAAGCTATTTTAGGAATATCCTCAAGCCGAATCTTCAACTAGTGATACCCTGACCTTAAATCTATCTTGGAAAACATTGAAGTACCCTGGAACTGGTCAAATAAATCATTTATTCTAGGAAATGGGTACTTATTCTGAATGGTCACCTTATTCAACTGTCGATAGTATATGCACATTCTCATACTACCATTACTTTTCTTAACAAACAACACAAGATCACCCCCAAGACAAAGCACTAAGATGAATGAATCCCTTATCAAAAAACTTCTACAACTAAGTCTTAAGTTCTCTTAACTCAGCCGGAGCCATCCTATAGGGAGGAATAGATATAGGGCGAGTGCCCGGATCCAAATTAATATAAAATTCAATGTCCCAATCTGGAGGCATACTAGGTAAGTCAGTGAGAAATACCTCCATAAATTCAGACACTATGGGAACTGACCTAATAGAGGGGACCTCTGCACTAGTGTCCAGAAAATGTACCTAGCTTCTTAGCATGAATGAAGGAAATTATTTTCACTGAGCCTGACTTATAAACACCTTCATATTCTAACTTATCCATCCCTGTCATGTCTAAGGTCACATTCTTAGCATTATAATTCAGAACAACTTAATACGGGGACAACCAAGTCAGACCCAAGATGATATCAAAATCAAACATATCTAGAATTACAAAATCTACCCAAGTCTTAATGCCAATAAACATCACAGAGCAAGCACAATATACAGAAGTCACTACCATAAATTCTCCAACTAGAGTAGATACATACACAAGTAAGTCAAGTATATCAAGAAGGGAAAGCTTAGCCTGAGATTTAGTGGTCCTTTTGAGATCCTTCAACATATTGGGGAGGTGGCCTATGAGTTGGCTTTACCTCCAACACATTCAGTTGTGCATTTAGTTTTCCATATTTTAATGCTGAAAAAGTATCACTCAAATAATTCTCATGTGATTTATTAGGATTCAGTAGATTTAGATTAGAATCTGACTTTTGAAGGGGAGCCCATAGCCATTTTAGATACGTAGACTAGAAAGTTGAGGTCTAAGAATATAGATTCGGTAAAGGTTTAGTGGAAGCATCACTCGATTAAGGAGGCTACAAGGGAGACAAAGTTGTACATGTGGAGTAGATATCCCCAGTTTTTTGAAATTTCAGGTACCTCCCTTACTCTTACATTTGAGGACAAATATGTGTTTTAGTGGTGGATGATGTAACAACCCTTATGTTGAATTTTAACTTTTGATGATTTTTGACCATTTTACCCCTCTCTTTAGTTGTACTATTATTTTTATGATCTACGGGAGTGAGTGATATGATTCCCAAGGTGATTGGTTGTGTGTTATGTAATTTTTTATTTTGGAACGTTTTGAAGCTAGTATGGTTGACTTTGATTAAAAAATAGAGATCTTAAGGTCATATGATGATTCGTTAGTTTTGTTAACTCCAGAATTTCATTTTTTTTGTTAGTAGCACCTTTATTGCAGGTCCTAAAGTGTTTAGAGGAATTTTGAGTAGTTGGTTGAAAAGTCAGAAGTTTATGGCCTAGAGTCTACTTTGATTAACATTCATTGATAACAACCTTTGTTCATGAATCTAATAGTTTCATTGAGTTTGGAATTTTAATGTTAGTCTAGTAGAATAGTTAGTTTGAGTTTGAGGGATTTCAAGTGTGTTTCAAAGGTCGATTATGGATTCGGGAGTTGTTTTGTTTTAGTTGTTGGTTGTTGGTTTCTAGTGCAATCGTGTCGTTGACCCTTGGCCTGCACTGGCGATGTTGCTCCTGTAGCCAAAGGGTTTCTCTTGCAATGGTGGACCATGTGGGAGTGGTGCGCTCCTGTGGGAGGTTTTCTGAGGATGTGTCATCCCGCCTGCGAGCTTCTGTCGCTCATGAGGAGCGAGATCGTTGTTCTCTTTAATACTTCTCTCTTTTTTCATTATATTTTCTATATGTCGGTTTTTGGAGCTTGGGGACTCAATTTTGAAAAATTCATGTGGTGTTTTTTCAACAAATCTTCTTTGGGTATGATTCTTATACTACTTTTACACATTTTCCAATATGTATTTCATGATTTCATCTTCAATCTTGGTTTTTCAACTTGGAAATTTGGGACGTTTCGGGTAAAGTTAAAGAAAGATAAATTGGTGATTTCAAGGTCAATTTTAACTCCATTTTAAATGAAATTTCATATTTAAACTCCTTAAGTTTTGGATAAATTGATTTTTTAATAAAATTCTAGGTTTGCCCTTAGGGGCAGGGTTAACTTTTGAAATGACTTTTTGGACCCAGAATAGAAGTATGGCAATATGCGTATTTTTGGAGTTGTATTTATGCTTAGATCATGTTCTTGATAGATTGGGAGAGTTTCAAAGCCATTAAGAAGGGGAAAACTTGTTCATGACCGTTGGTGGCTTGCAATTTGACTTCGAGGTAGGTTATGGCTTAACTTTTTTCAGACTTTACTTGGATAGAGACTTATCGTGTAAAGCATACTATGGGTTGGGTGATTTTGTGATTTGTAGCGACATATGATATGGATTGTTGTGATGATGCCCAACTTGGCGCTTATATCATTTTAGTGATACGAGGTTCAGATTTCAAAGTTGATATTGAGGCTTGTAGCCTGTTTTTAGGCGTTAATTGATATCTTGAGACTTGTGCATATCTGTTTGTATTTGGAATCATCTTATCATTTTGATTATATATATTCATTCTTCTCATGGATCATTGAATTGTATTATTTAAAACTCTGATGTCTGAAATAAAATGAATCACCTTCTATTAGTTTGGTCCGAGGTAAGATTCTGCGATAGGTTTTGGTCGTTACATATCATCGTATATTATTGAATTGCATCATTTCTAGATTATTGTTATGTTTTTAGATAATATATTGTTATAATTGATATTGAACTGCTGGGACTTTTCTGCGTGGAGGGTTATTTTAGTATCCTTTATTCAATATAGTATCTTCTTAAGTTCAGTCAGCCTTTGATGCCTACTAAGTACTAGTGGTTTTACTCACCCCGACATTTTAGCATTCTTCCGATGCAGATCCCGATATGTGTGGAAAACGTGGTTCTTGATCATGCGTTTGGTTGTTTCTAAAGCTGTGGTGAGATCCCTTGATCAGAGACTATCTCAATTTCATCTATCTGTATTTTTCTCTTATTTAGTTTTTCTTGAAAAGCCTTGTATTTCGGCTGGATATTCTATATTAGAGTCGTTGTTGTACTTATGACAACTGAGTCTTGGGATTTTATATTTCTTGTTCAATTTCATTTGAGGTTGTCTTTGAGAAATTATTATTAGTTGTTTGAAATTATTATTAGTTGTTTGCGTGGATATTAGACTATTTTCTTTACTTGGTATTATTTGTGTTGTTGAGTTGATCTTACCTACCATTGTTTGATTGGGGTAGATGCCATCACAACCCTTTGTAATTTTGAGGTCATGACATTTGTTCAATCAAACAAACAAGGAAGAGGGGATTGAAATGTACGTAGTTCTCATACTTGGATTCAATCCATTAAATTAAATGACAACTTTGTTTGAGATTACTTCAATGAAAAAATATAGAATCTTCATTGACTATTATTATGTTGAAATATATGTAGTTCTCATACTTGGATTTAATCCATTAAACCAAATGGCAGCTTTGTTTGAGATTACTTCAATTAAACAAATAAAATCATCATTGACTATTACCACGAAGAAAAATACTATGTATTTCATGTATCTTAGGAATGTTGTGGATGAATATAAATTATGGAGTGTGAACTTCGAAGAAAAAATTTAACTTCCTAATAAATTGATGATTATAGATGTAATTTGCTATAAAATATCAATTTTTTGTGCTAAATTGCTAAACCTAATCCTTAGGTAAAAACATACCAATTCATACTTAAATTTGTATATAGGTTTCAATACCCCTAAACAAAATTCATATCAAACAAAATAATTTATCGTATAAATATCAATTAAAACGCCAAATAAGTAACACACAAGCCTCAATTGTGATTAGCTATGTGTGTGTTCGGTATGGAGGAAAATATTTTTCATGGAAACATTTTCTAAGAAAATATTTTCTAGAAACACAAAATTTTTCTTACTTATTCCTTGTGTTTGTTACGCAAGTAGAAAATATTTTGTAAAAGTATTTGTATATATTTAACCCAAAACATTGACAAAGTGTAGGGTAAGGGGTTGGGATAAGAAAATATTTTTGAACTTTTTTTAAAAAACAAATTTTAAAAGAATTTTTGGGGGGTGGAGTGGGGGATCGGGGGGTAGGGGTAGGGTAAGAAAAAAAATTTGAAATTATTCTTAAAAATAAATTTAAAATAACTAAAAAGATAGTCGTCGGTAAACCCTAATAGCTTTTCCCTTTTTTTGGTGGCCATGGCCACAAATTCACCCAGTCAACCCCCCACTAGGATTGATTCAACCCAAAAAGGCAATGATCCAATTTCAAAACTTAATTTCGTAACAACTTTATGACCCATGCCAAGTGTAGCGACCTATTCTCATAAAACCTATTGCATACCTACATGGTAAGCCTAGGTATCACGACCCAACAAGTCATGAGTGGTACTCACCCTAACTCTACAGCGGAAGAACCATCTAACCTAACTCCTTAACCAACTAACCAAGAACTCACCCAAACATTTTTATTAATCCACCACTATTTAGCTCACTAAACACAATAAAAGCAAAACAAGTTCTTTAATGAGCTAACTGAATATTTGAAAACAAAGAGAGTGCAGAATGTACCTCTACTTATTACAACCCCCGGGACTCGAAAATCATCGTACAAGAATATCTAAAATAGTGTCCAAAACCAAGTCTAAAAAATATCCAAAATACTAAGTAAAAGGAATGTATCTGTCCCAGAACAACGGACATAATCAATATAAGAATGTTAGAATGGCTTCCCGGACATGGTGCTCACCCTTGAATCGATGTCTGACTCACGGACTAGAGTCGAAGTCTCATCTCAAAGGCTAGAATATGCTCTGCAGTAAACAAAAAGAAGAGTTCAGGTAGTATCAGTACAATAACTAAGTACTGGTAGACATCATCGGCCGACTCAACTCAATACCATACAAATAGGCAAGTTAAATGCAAGCAACAACATTTAAAACACAACTCATAATTAATTGACAACCAAATATAGTCATAACACTTTATCTCATCAAGAATACAAGTACATCAAGTACACTTAGGTAGATTCTTCAACAATGGTCACCATAACATATATATATATATATATATATATATATATATATTCAAACAAAATAATGATTGCATGCATGAAAGATGTACACACATACTAGAGTTAGTACGGACTCTCAGATATGACCTGTAGGGGACGAGCTCAGTCCATCTACCAGTACCGACATGGTTCCCAATCCAACAACAGTATTGGTGTGACACCCGATCCATATAACAGTGTCGGCGTGACAACCGATCTATATATCATATCAATACAATCTCAAAACCATATGTTCAATGCATGATACAGTTAATAATCACAAGTAATGCCCTAAAGCAAATCAAAAACACTCAACTCATATATAAGCACAGAGTCAAGCAAGTCTTTACTATAATTAAAACATAACGTACCTCGATTCCTTGCTCATAAACACTATATAGCCATAAACTTGTCGTTCATTTTAATTTCAGTCCGTTCTTGATCTATAAGCAATAATTACATAGATTTTACACAACAATTCACTCTTCCTAAGCATTAGGAACTTCACATTTAACAAATTAACTCATGAACTTAACCTAGTTCATCATTTTAAGATTTCTACCTTTTAAGCTCTTTGAGATCTTCATTGTTCAACTAACAGTCATGAATTCTACCGTAGGTAGTGGTTTCTAACACTCTAGGATCAACAACAACTAATAAAAACATTATTCCTCACCAATTCCCACCAGTTCATAAACTTAGGGCTAATTCCCAAATTACACCATGGTTATGATTCATACAATTCTAAGAATCTAAAGGAGTAATTCAAGTTTGAAGTGTAAAAGAAACTTACCTCAAAGATGGAAAACCCCAAAAGTTGATAATCTCCCTTGCTAAGCTCTTGAAGATTTTTTTTAGAAAAATAGGAATGAAAAATGTTTTTCTGACTTAAAAATTGAAAATATGTGTTTTGGCCACTGCAACAGTACTATTTTCACTACAGCAGCACTACCACAGCGGAGGATCTGCCGCTACAGCGGCTTTGAGGCTAATTAAGGCTATAATTGGGTGACACTTATGCCGCTACAGCGGTACTTCTGTCATTGCAGCGACCCTAAAACAGTAACTCAGGACTTGGTCCTAGTTGCCATTTTACAACACACTTCTTGAAATTCGGCATTACGAACTGACACTTTCACGGTAATCGCTATAATCAAAATGTAATTAACCTATTTCATGCACAAAAGTATCTATGACTTTCTAAACTCATCCTCTAACACAAAATAAAATCAAAAATAACAATCGACACTCTAATAGTTCCCAAATTTCCCTAAACCACCAAACACTCAAAATACACCTAAGACTAGGCCAGCCTTGAATTTTTAAATTTTAGTCTAAGAAGAAACTAGGCAAAGGTTTTACTCTCTATTTCAGAGTAAGGATGATTTAGATCGTTACACTAGGGTAGTATGGGACAAATAGGAGGTCAAAAAAATGACTATTAAGGAGAATTTAGAATATGCGGTCATATAAAAAAAATTCTATGGATGGCCAGCTATAGAGGATGAGGAGGTTGATCCCCAAACAGTGTTAAATGAAAGGGGAATGTAATATTGGACTATTAAGTAACATGTATGTGTTGATTAGGGCCTCATGTTTGGAGGATTATGTGAACCTATTGGAAAAAGTTGTGTTTTAGATAGTACAAAGAGGATGGACATATCCAATGAGGACACTAAAGTAGGATCCCATGTTTGATCCGGAGGAAGAAACATCTACTGCAATTGAATGGATTTCTTTTCCTTCACTACCCCCTAACTTCTTCTCTTTAGCAGCAGTGGGTAAACCGTTATAGGTGGATTTAGCAACAAGGAATCAGATAAGACCTAGTTATGCTAAGGTGAAGGTATAGGTAGACTTGATCAGTGAATTCCCAAAAAAGATTAATGTAGGTCTAAGATGAAATCAGGGGAAATTAGTGAGAACTGGGTGAGAATCAAATATGACTATGTTCCAAAATATTGCATGAACTGTATAATTCAAGGGCATAGGGAACAACAATGCTATGTAATTCATCCTAAATTATACCCAAAGAAGAAAAATGAGGAGCTAGAGAATGATGGAAAGGAGAAGGAGAAGAAAGAGGAAAAGCCAGATGATGCTTAATAAAAGCAGACACAACAAAAAAAAAAGTAGCAAAAGAATAAGAAAAATGAATAACTCAAGAAACAGAAGAATAAAAAGAGGGGAGGAAGGAGAAGATATGGGAGAGTAAAAGTGGAACAAACATGGAACAAGAAGCATAATCAACAAGAGAAAGTAGTAGTAAGCACTGTGAATCAGTTTGGTGCTTTATAAAGCCCGGATAACATAAGAGAGAAACAAGATAAGCAACTTGATGGTGGAAAGGGAAATAATACAAAAATAGGTAGCGAAGGTTTTCAAAGAAAAAGAGAAAGGCACGGAGGGGAGGGGAATAAAAAAGAAGGGAAGGTCTTTCTACTCCCATTAAGCCTCGGCCTATTGATAAAGTTATGAATATGGGGAATAAGGGAGATACGCGGAGCAGTAACATGGAGATAATTAGCAAAGAGAGGGATCAAGAAAAGGAGCAAAATGAGAATGAAGGGAGTTATTCCTCTAAACAAGGAGATATAGGGGATAGACAAGAAAAAGTCATTTATGATTTACAAAAAATCACTGAGGAGGAAAAGCAGCATAGAAGAGATATGGAGGAGGATGAAGAGATTGAGGAAAACATTAATAAAGTGGTAAGGGGAGGAGATTTATCCCCAAGACAAATAAAATACTTAGAGAGTGGAGCAAAGAGAAGTCAAACTAGCCTTCACTCCCTCTTCAAGTTAAAATAAGGAGCAGTAAGGAAAGGCCAAAAGATGTTTCTTAATGATTGGAAAGGAAATCTTCTGGAATATAAGGCCTGTCGAATCTCAAAAAGCTTTTGAGAGATTAATGGATGTTCATAAAAAATATTACTACAATTTCATAGCTTTGATGGAACTTTTTCAAGGGTAACAAGAATTAGAAAAATAAAAAGGAGATTGGGGTTACAAAATGTATACTGTAATTACTCAGCAAAGATCTGGGTATTTTGGAATGATGACTGGAACGGAGATGTGATTAGAGACAAAATGCAGCAATTAACCATGAAATTCATCAAAAGTAATATGGAATTATTAATTATATTTGTGTATGCAAGGCGTGATGCTTTAGAAAGATAAGAGATTTGGGAGAAATTGAAATACAGTGCTTCTGACAATTATATTTCTTGACTTGTGAGTGGAGATTTGAATGTTATTCTTCATGAGAAAGAGAAGCAATGGAGGCTAGATTTCACTCAATATGAGACTATGAATTTCAATCAATGTGTAAATAATTGTGCTTTGATAGAGTTAAAGTATACTGGCAGTAAATTCACTTGGTGGAATGGTAGGATAGAAGGTGATTATATTTTCAAGAGGTTGGATAGAGTGCTTTGTAATCAGGAGTTTTTTGGATATCCTACCTTCTAGTGAAGTACATCATCTGGTGAGACAAGGATCAAATCATGCACCACTACATGTGATATACAATTCATAGGAGGAACAAATAGTCAGGCCTTTCAAATTTCTTAATTTTTGGACAAAGCACCCCAATTGCAAGAAGATTATAGAGAAGAATTGGCAAATAGATTTTTTGTGTAGTCTTTTTATTGAATTTCAGGCCAAGATCAAGAGGATAAAAGAGGTATTAGCAAATTGGGGCAAGGATACTTTTGGGAATGTTTTTCAACAAATTGCCACCTTAAAGGATGAGAAAAGGGTGAAGGAAATTCAATGAGAGATTAACTCTTCTGCTGAAAAAAGAGCTAATCTCAGTAAAACTGAAACTCAGTTGAAGAAGTTTTTCTATATAGAAGAAGAGTTCTTAAAGCAGAAAGCAAGAATGAGATGATTTCAAGATGGGGAAAAAAATACAAAATTTTTTCATAATTATGTGAATGGGAGAAGGAAAAAGTTGCACCTGACAGAAATTCAAAAAGCTCAAGGAGATTCTGTTAATATAGTAAAAATATTAGAGCAGAAGCTATTTCTTTCTTTGAGGAATGATTCAGAGAAAATTACAGGCATGAAGATGATGGAATGCTGGGCCTCAACCCTAAGATCATAACTCCAGAGCAGAATGAAGATATGGGTAGACTACCAAGTGTGGAGGAACTCAGAGAAGTGGTTTTTCCTTTAAATAGGGACAATATAAGTGGACCTGATGGATTTTCTGGTTTGTTCTCCCAAAGTTATTGGGAGATTATGGGTAATGATATTTCAAAGATGGTAAAAGCTTTTTTCTATGGTCAACAACTCCCTAGATTCATAACACATACTAACTTGGTATTGCTACCAAAGAAGAAGAGTGTGAAAAATTTCACTGATGTTAGACCTGTGAGTCTCAGTACCTTTGTAAATAAGATTATCTCAAGGGTTCTGCATGAAAAGAAGACAAGATCGTTACATGATATTATATCAAGAAATCAGTCTGGTTTTGTAAAAGGGAGAAGCATAACTGAAAATGTATTACTAGCCTAGGAGACAATAAGGGATATCAATTTGAGAAAGAAACACCACAATGTTGTGGTAAAGTTGGATATGGACAAAGCATATGATAGGGTCTCATGGTTTTTCTAATTAAAGTCCTAAGGAGATTTGGTTTTTCAGAAGTCATTATTGACATGGTTTGGAGGTTAATTTACATTAACTAGTACTCAATTCTGGTTAATGGTAAAGCTTATGGTTTCTTCAAATCTTTAAAGGGTCTAAAGCAAGGAGGCTCACTATCTCCAACTTTATTTATTATTACAACAGAGGTGCTAGCTAGGGGTTTGAACAAGTCACATAAAGATGTAGAGTTCAAGGGATATAGAATGCCTAAATGGAGTCCTCCTATCAATCACCTGTCATATGCAAATGATACAATTTTGTTCTATTTAGGAGAAAGAATATCTATTTGAAAAATGATGGGCGTATTGAGGGAGTATGAGAAAGTTTCAGTCCATATGATCAATTTGAATAAAAGCTTTTTCTATTTTCATGATAATACATCTTTGATTGTTGGAATTAGAGTGAGAAGAATTACTGGGATTAGGCAGGGATCTTTCCTTTTTACTTATCTTGGATATCCTATTTTTTATGGAAAAAAGAGAAAATCTCACTTTGAGGAGTTGGTGAAAAAGACTCATAAGAGAATTATGTTATGGCAGAATAAATGGTTGTCTTATAGAGGCAAATTTATATTGATTGCAAATGTGCTACAGTCTATCCCTATATACTTGCTATCATCAATGAATCCTCCAAAGAAAACCATTGAACAATTACATCAAGAGTTTGCACGCTTTTTTTTAGAGTAAAACAACTGGAGAAAAGGAAAAGCATTGGGTAGCCTGGGAAGATATATGTTATCCAAAGAAGGAAGGTGGAGTAAGGTTTAGATCCGTACATGATATTTCTAAAGCACTCTTAAGAAAACTTTGGTGGAATTGCATAACTTCAACATCTTTGTGAAGTGCATTTATGTGGAACAAATATTGCAAAAAGCTTCACCCACTTATCGCAAGGGGAACAAGAGCTTCTCATGCATAGAAAAAGATGTTGAAAGTCAGAGAAGAGGTGGAACATGATATTTGGTGGCAGATTAAATTTGGGGAAGTTAGTTTATAGAAGAGTATGGTGGAGTAGTGAAAGAGATGGAAGTAAGACAATTTATTATTAAAAGAGGGTGGGATAGACAGAAGCTTAGAGAGCTAATTTCGGAGGAGATGACAGATTATATTGTGGAGAATATTAATCCTAAGCTTAATGAATGTGAAGTTGATAAACTTTAGTGGATGGGAAGCACTAGTGGTATTTTCATAGTTAAGTTTGCATATGTTCCCATAAGGCACAAAAAAGAGAAGGAACAGTGGTGGTGTAACATTTGGAGTAGGGAAGTTCCTTTTAAGATTAATTTTGTACTATGGAGAAGTTGAAAAGGAAGAATAGCAACTGAAGATAATCTTAAAAGGATGAGGTTAAACATTACATCCAGATGTTATTGCAGTGAGGCCTATGAACAGGAGACTATGAGCCACTTTTTTCTAATAGCTCCCATAGCCTAAAGGCTATGAAAGTAGTTTGCTTCTTATGCAGGTATCCAACTACATGGAGGATTACAAAAAGTAATCACATCATGGTGGGAGGCATCAAGTAAGCCCAAGCTTAAAGAAATCTTTCAGGTAGTCCCTGCTATACTGATATGGGAGCTGTGGAAGAGAAGAAATGCTAGGAGACATGGCAAGGAGGATAATTTTTATAAGCTACAACAATAGTGTCAAACCACTATATTTTAGCTTGTAAAAATGAAATATCCTTGGATTGATGTCCCAAGAAATTGGGAAGGAATACTGGGAGTTTTGCATAACTATAGGCCTAGACTTCACTTCCATGCAGTGAAGCGGGTGACATCACAACAAGGAAGAATAAAGTTCAACACACACGGAACAAGTAGAGGAAATCCTGGTGAGAGTGCTTATAGTTTTTGTTTGAGGAATGACTTAGGAAATCTATTGTATCCAGAAGCACAAGTCATAGAACATAGAACTAACATGGAAGCTGAAACAATAACTATTCTAAGGGCACTCAGGCATTATAAAAGTAAAAATATCAACAATGTAATTGTAGAGATAGATTCATTGAGTTTAACAAAAATGATAAAAAGGGAATGGAGAGTCCCATGGCAACAAGTACAGGAAATAGAAGAAATTTAGGAGATACTACTATCTACATAGTCTAACATAAAACATGCTTTCAGAGAGGCAAATCAATCAGCAAATAGGATGGCAAGCACAACCAAAATGGATTGATACAGTGTCACACATTTCAGCAATTATCAGTGAAGTGTAGGAGAATTTTAAATGCAGACAAAGCAAAGATACCAACACTGAGGATCAAATCAAGAAGTATAATAGTTGAGGAATAGCAACATCAGATCTCACAACTATGATATTTACAGAAATAGTTTTTTCCACTACAGGGATTACATAACTGCGAGGATCACTAAGTTACCTATCCTAGGCTACGTCAGCTTATAAAAAGTTTCACCAGTAAAAAAACGAGGGCCTTAAAGTCAGATGGAGAAGGAGAGATTTGTGGCTGAGAAAGGAATCCATAGAGAAGGAGACCAGGAGCGTCTTGGAATCTCTATTACTGCTTCAACTGGAAAAAAAAGAGTCAAATCAGAGAAAAAGGAAAGATATAATGGAGATAGAGGTAAAAGGCTTACAAAGAGTGCTTTCAAAGCACACATGACTTGGCACAATGTAACACCCCGTAAATTTCTGAATGTATGCAACTAAGAGACGGAATTAATTGAACATGTAATAAAGGATATATTATATATGCAAAGTCTTGGACTTTATTTCTTTGGATTGTTGGGCTCAAAAATTGGCCCAAAATTTCAAGAAAGACATGGCCCAAAAAGGGAATAAAATGACCCATTCTTGACCCAAGAATTAATGACCACTTGGACACCTCATCTTTGACTTAAGAGTGGCTAAGGATGATATAAATAAGGGGCCAAAATCATATTTTTATTCTAAAACTTACACAACACATTTTGAGAAATTACTAGACATTTCCTTTTTGGTTCTCTCAAACCCTAAGAACCCTAAGTCAACTTTTGGAGAAGATCATCATTTTCCAAGCCTTGGTAAGTATTTATTTTCATGGATTAACATATTATATACATGGGAGATTATGTATATCATGATGGTTATGTTGGTAAGGTGGTGAATAGTGTATTTGTGCTTTTGGTGAAAGATGTGCCATCTTTGTGATTTGAACTTGAAAAGAGACATGATGTCTTGATGAAAGAGCATAGTATGGATAAATTATGAACATGTATGGTGTGATTTTGTTATTAAACTTGTTATTTTCCATAAGTGTAAATTATGGGATTTTGGCCGATATGTGCTATGAAGTGTAATAAGGTGACTTAATGGATTCTGTGTGATATGGTGTGAATGAGAAAGTGTAAAGAAGAAGCTTTGTTGCGAAATGCTATTGGTTATGATGTTTGGTCAATGTATGGCATGTTGTATTATTTTTGGAATGGTCATGCCGAAATTTCATTGTAAAGGGGGAAATGGCGTTATAGGCAATTATGTACCTTTTGTCTTCTTTTGCACTTGTAAGGTGTTAGATGTTGACATAAACTCCGTTATGTGCTTGTGTTGTAGAGTAAGTGTCTGGATCATTATATGCAATAGGATTGTGGATTCTTATTGAGAAGCTAAGGTATGTAAGGTTATTTTTGTCCGTATCTTCCTGCAGCACATATTGCTCCCTTTGCCATTGTACTTGTACCTATGTCGAAATGTTCCAAAGTATCTCATGTCAGTTGGTTACCTATGTATATATTTATTCATGTGTCTCTTGTACATTGAACATTGTCCCAAAATTCCAATAATGCGATAACCAACAATGTTTCAATTTCATAACTAAAATTAAAGTAATGTTGTAAAGAGAAGTTATGTGTTCTTGGGTGGTATCCCAGGGGTGGAAGAAACACCTAGCATGGGTCGATCCCAATATTACGGGTGGTATCCCAGGGGTGAAAGGAAAGCCTAGCATGGGTCGATCCCGATATGTATATTGATGAGGACCGTATCCCATTGGTTTTCTTATGTTATAGAAAATGCCGATTGCACGAAAAGGAAAAGGTAAAAGTAAAAGAATAGACAGGCTGGTTGGAGAGGGAACTAGTAGACCACCACCGGAACAGGTTAATCAAGGCGGTGTTGAACAGGAGTTTGCGTCGCGGGCTTCTTCTACTTTACCCGCAGAGCCGCCTATGAATGCTACTAATCAGGATTTGAGAAATGCAGTGCATATGTTAACGCAGATAGTTGCTACACAAATGCAGGGACGGGCTAATCCAATGACAAATGAGGATGATGCAACTAGAATAGCGAGCCGCAGAACACAGGATTTTCTGAAATTAGACCCTCCTACATTCACTGGGTCAGACCCACAGGCAGATCCACAGGACTTCGTGGACCAAATCCAAAGGGCCTGTTATGCACGTGACTGGTGTAGAAATGGTAGAACTTGCGGCCTACAGGTTGAAAGGTGAAGCGATATTGTGGTATGAGGACTTGAAACGGTCGAGGGGCATTGGTGCAAATCCACCTAGTTGGGACAAATTTAAAACAGCATTCCTTGACCACTATATTCCCTATGAGATCAGAGAGGCACGTGCAGATCAGTTTCTAAACCTTCGACAAGGGAATATGAGTGTTCGAGAATACAGTCTTCAGTTTAATTCTTTGGCTCGATATGCTCCAAATGTAGTGGCTACAATGACGGACAGAATCTATCGATATGTGGACAGATTGGAGCCATATTTGGTAAGGGACTGTACCATTGCTGCTTTGAACAGGGACATGGATATTGCCAGGATCCAGGCCTTTGCACAAAAGATGGAGGATCAGAGGCAACGGAGGAGGACACAGGAATCTGAAAGAGGGCCATCAAAGCGGGCTAGACCTATGGGGCAGTCTATGGTATCCCAAGGAGAGTTTAGGCCTAGGATGTTTCCTAGACCGTCTATACCATTATTTTCTCATTCCATAGCAGGCGCTTCCTCCCAGTTTCGAGGGTCTAGGGGCGGTTATGTTGGGCAAAGCAGTGGGTTCAAGGCTCGCAGACAACAGGGTTTTCTCGCCCACCGTGTCAGCACTGCGGAAGGCATCATCTGGGTGAATGTCGGATGGGGTCTCCGGTTTGCTATTGGTGTGGTATGACAGGGCACCTAATTAGAGAATGCCCGCGGAGGAGCACGGGAGGTGTAGCTCGACCTACGGGATCGGCCATTGCATCATCATCATCGGTTCCTTCCCTAGGTAGAGGTGTACAGCCTGTTGGTCGAGGTAGAGGTACCAGAGGAGCAGCTAGTTCCAGTGGAGCTCAGAATCGCACTTATGCTCTAGTGGACCGACAGAATTCGGAGGCATCCCCTGACGTGGTCACAGGTATATTGTCCATATTTTCACATGGTGTATATGCATTGATAGATCCAGGCTCTACTTTATCCTATGTTACTCTGTTGATTGCTGCAAAATTTGAAAGAACACCGGAATTCTTAGATAAGTCTATTGAAGTGTCTACACCGGTTGGTGAATCTATTATTGCAAAAACAGTATATCGTAATGGTGTGGTAACTGTGTGTGGTCATGATACATTAGCTGATCTTATTGAACTTGACATGGTGGATTTTGATGTAATAATGGGGATGAATTGGTTGGCTTCTTGTTATGCCACGGTGGATTGCCGAGCTAAGGAGGTACATTTTCATTTTCCACGAAAGAATATTCTCGAGTGGAAGGGTAATGTGGGGGCACCGAGAGGCAAATTTATTTCCTACCTTAAGTCTAGGAAAATGATAGCTAAGGGGTATAGATGCCATTTGATAAGAGTGCAAGATATCGATGTAGAACCACCCACTCCTCAGTCGGTACCAGTGGTCAATGAATTTCTCGACATATTTCCTGATGATCTTCCAGGTTTACCTCTAGAAGTGGAGTTTGGCATTGATGTGATTCCAGGCACTCAGTCGATCTCTATTCTTCCGTATAGAATGGCTCCAGTAGAATTGCGTGAATTGAAGGAGCAATTAAAAGACTTGTTGGACAAGGGCTTTATCAGGCCTAGTATATCCCCGTGGGGTGCACCAGTATTGTTTGTGCGGAAGAAAGATGGCACCTTGAGAATGTGTATCGATTATCGGCAATTGAATAAGGTAACGATCAAGAACAAATATCCCCTCCCCAGAATTGATGATTTGTTTGATCAGTTACAGGGTGCCAAATGGTTTTCCAAGATTTAATTGAGGTCGGGTTACCATCAAGTCAGGGTTAGAGAAAATGATGTACCCAAGACAGCTTTTCGAACACGGTATGGCCACTATGAATTTTTAGTTATGTCATTTGGACTAACAAATACACCGGCTATTTTCATGGATTTGATGAATAGGGTGTTTAAGCCATTTCTAGACGTGTTCGTGACGGTATTTATAGATGATATCCTGGTTTATTCGAGATCATAGGAGGACCATGCTAATCACTTACGACAGGTGTTACAAATTCTCCGGGATCGTAAGTTATATGCAAAGTTTTCTAAGTGTGAATTTTGGTTAAAATCCGTAGCATTCTTGGATCACATTGTGTCGGATGAAGGAATTCGGGTTGATACGCAAAAGATTGAAGCAGTGAAAAATTGGCCAAGACCTACGACGCCTACAGAGATTCGTAGTTTTCTTGGTTTGGCAGGTTATTACAGGAGATTTGTGGAAGGGTTTTCTTCTATTGCTGCACCATTGACGAAGTTAACACACAAGGCAATCAAGTTTCAGTGGAACGACTCATGTGAGAAAAGTTTCCAAGAGCTGAAAGAGAAATTAACTTCCACGCCAGTATTAGTACTTCTCGAAGGCATAGAAGGTTATGCAGTGTATTGTGATGCTTCCGGGGTTGGCCTCGGATGTGTATTAATGCAGCATGGTAAGGTCATAGCCTATGCCTCACGACAGTTGCGGCCACATGAGAAAAACTATCCCACACATGATCTTGAATTGGCAGCGGTAGTTTTTGCTTTAAAGATATGATGTCATTATTTATATGGGGTTCATGTTGACATCTATACGGATCACAAAAGCTTGCAATATCTTTTTAAGCAGAAGGAACTCAATTTGAGGCAACGAAGGTGGTTAGAGCTTTTAAAAGACTATGACATTGATATTCTTTATCACCCAGGCAAAGCAAATGTAGTAGCTGATGCATTGAGCCGTAAGGCAGTAGAAAGCACTAGTGGTCAGTTGAATGAAAAGCATGAGATAATCAAAGAATTGAATCAATTAGCCAGCTTGGGAGTTCGCCTTATTGAATCCTCAGATGATAGATTTATTGTGCAGAATACAGCAGAATCCTCCTTGACAGCTGAAGTAAAAGAGAAGCAATTTGCGGATTCTATTTTATTGCAGCTAAAGGAAAATGTACAGCAGAATTTGACCAAGGCATTTGATATTACACCGGAGGGAGTACTTCAATACCAAGGTCGATTATGTGTACCGGATGTAGATGAGCTAAGGAAGCGGATTATGACAGAGGCACATCACTCACGGTATTCTATTCATCTGGGAGCTACAAAGATGTATCATGATTTGAAAGACATATATTGGTGGGAAAATATGAAAAAGAACATTGCGAAATTTGTAGCTCAATGTCCAAATTTTCAACAGGTGAAAGTGGAACATCAGAAACCGGGAGGTTACATGCAATGTATCAATCTTCCAGTCTGGAAATGGGATATGATTAATATGGATTTCATTACGGGTTTGCCTCGTACATTGTGGAAGTTTGATTCTATATGGGTCATAGTGGACAGGCTTACCAAGTCAGCGCATTTTCTACCAGTCAAGACGACCTATACAGCTGAGGATTATGCGAAGTTGTATGTGAAAGAGATAGTACGATTTCATGGCATTCCACTTTCTATTATATCAGACAGAGGAGCACAGTTTACCGCTCATTTTTGGAAATCTTTCCAAAGGAGCTTGGGCACACAGGTTAATTTGAGTACGACTTTTCATCCTCAGACAGATGGACAAGCAGAGCGTACTATCCAAACACTGGAAGATATGCTACGAGCCTGCACTTTGGATTTTAAAGGTAGTTGGGATGAACATCTACCTCTCATTAAATTTGCGTACAACAATAGCTATCATTCAAGTATCGGGATGGCACCTTATGAAGCTTTATATGGAAGAAAATGTTGATCACCAATTGGATGGTTTGAAGCGGGCGAACCTGCTTTACTTAGTCCAGATCTTGTTTATCAAGCTATGGAGAAAGTTAAAGTGATCCAGCAGCGGCTACAAACGGCCCAAAGTCGACACAAGTCATATGCGGATGTTAGACGAAGAGGGCTTGAATTTGCCATAGGTGATTGGGTATTCTTAAAGGTGTCGCCGATGAAAGGGGTAATGAGGTTTGGAAAGAAAGGAAAATTGAGCCCACGTTATATAGGTCCATATGAAATTACTCGAAGATTTGGTCAAGTGGCGTATGAATTAGCTTTACCCCAAGAACTCTCCGCAGTCCACCTAGTGTTTCATGTTTCGATGCTTCGAAAATGCATAGGAGATCCGTCTCAAATTACTCCCATTGAAGATGTGCAAATCACGGAAGATCTTACATACGAAGAAGTACCCATTGCTATTCTAGATAGACAAGTCAAGAGATTAAGGAATAAAGATGTAGCTTCCGTCAAGGTGATTTGGAGAAATCAACAAGTGGAGGAAATTACGTGGGAAGCTGAAGAAAGAATAAAAGCGAAATACCCGTATTTATTCCAAACCGAAAAGGAGGTCCAAGGAGCGACTTGAAGTAATGAAAGGTAAGTACATATGAGCATTTTAATGTATGGCAATGTGACAAATGTATTTGAACCTAAATTTGTTGAATTGATTACTACTACTTTTAACATTCGAGGACGAATGTTCTTAAGGAGGGGAGAATATAACACCCCATAAATTTCCGAACGTATGCAACTAAGTGACGGAATTAATTGAACATGTAATAAAGGATATATTATATATGCAAAGTGTTGGACTTTATTTCTTTGGATTGTTGGGCTCAAAAATTGGCCCAAAATTTCAAGAAAGACATGGCCCAAAAAGGGAATAAAATGACCCATTCTTGACCCAAGAATTAATGACCACTTGGGCACCTCATCTTTGACTTAAGAGTGGCTAAGGATGATATAAATAAGGGGCCAAAATCATATTTTTATTCTAAAACTTACACAACACATTTTGAGAAATTACTAGACATTTCCTTTTTGGTTCTCTCAAACCCTAAGAACCCTAAGTCAACTTTTGGAGAAGATCATCATTTTCCAAGCCTTGGTAAGTATTTATTTTCATGGATTAACATATTATATACATGGGAGATTATGTATATCATGATGGTTATGTTGGTAAGGTGGTGAATAGTGTATTTGTGCTTTTGGTGAAAGATGTGCCATCTTTGTGATTTGAACTTGAAAAGAGACATGATGTCTTGATGGAAGAGCATGGTATGGATAAATTATGAACATGTATGGTGTGATTTTGTTATTAAACTTGTTATTTTCCATAAGTGTAAATTATGGGATTTTGGCCGATATGTGCTATGAAGTGTATTAAGGTGACTTAATGGATTCTTTGTGATATGGTGTGAATGAGAAAGTGTAAAGAAGAAGCTTTGTTGCGAAATGCTATTGGTTATGATGTTTGGTCAATGTATGGCATGTTGTAGTATTTTTGGAATGGTCATGCCGAAATTGCATTGTAAAGGGGGAAATGGCGTTATAGGCAATTATGTACCTTTTGTCTTCTTTTGCACTTGTAAGGTGTTAGATGTTGACATAAACTCCGTTATGTGCTTGTGTTGTAGAGTAAGGGGCTGGATCATTATATGCAATAGGATTGTGGATTCTTATTGAGAAGCTAAGGTATGTAAGGTTATTTTTGTCCGTATCTTCCTGCAGCACATATTGCTCCCTTTGCCATTGTACTTGTACCTATGTCGAAATGTTCCAAAGTATCTCATGTCAGTTGGTTACCTATATATATATTTATTCATGTGTCTCTTGTACATTGAACATTGTCCCAAAATTCCAATAATGCGATAACCAACAATGTTTCAATTTCATAACTAAAGATTAAAGTAATGTTGTAAAGAGAAGTTATGTGTTCTTGGGTGGTATCCCAGGGGTGGAAGGAACACCTAGCATGGGTCGATCCCAATATTACGGGTGGTATCCCAGGGGCAAAAGGAAATCCTAGCATGGGTCGATCCGGATATGTATATTGATGAGGACCGTATCCCAGGGGTTAAAATGCCTAGCATGGGTCATCCTCTTTTCCCACTGATCAGTTGGTCCCGGGCATGATATGATTATTGTTGATATGAAGATGAATGATAAAGGAAATAAAGAATGTAATGTACATGGTTCCACACGCATGGAATGTTGGTTTATCTATATTGCCTATTCTCTTATCTTTGAGTTACTTTGATGTTCTCACTTATTGATACCGTTTCTTATAGCCTTACATACTCAGTACATTCTTTGTATTAACCCCCTCGGGGGAATTTACCTTACTTGTTGCAGGCACAGGTACTAGTAGGCCTCCACTGTAGGTTGCGGATCGTTTGCGGACATTTGGTGAGCTCCAGTTGGTTCGGGGCTTTCCGAGTCTTATATGTACATTTGTTTTGGTCTTATGTATAGAGCGGGGTGTGTCCCGACTCTAGGTTGGTTTTGGTTGTGCATCTGTAGAGGCTTTGTAGATGTTGTGGGATAGATGAAGGGAAGGTGATGACCATATGTTTTGTCTTGATGGCCCTGACGGTCAAGTTTCTTATTTCTTATATATTTTTCATAATTTCCGCTATTGGCTTCTTATTTCTAATTGTGGTGGTGATGACTATTGCGTGGTATGTGTATGGGTGTTTATGGATGTAGATTGGTTCTCTCGGGCCTTATCGGCTTCGGGTGCCATGTCCATCCCGTTGGAACTCGGGGCATGACACCTCTGTCGTATCCACCTTAGAATCCACTGCATCTACCGAAATACACCTCTGGAACAGTAGAGTAAGGGATACAACACATAAAGAAATGGAGAAAACGAGGACAAAGAAGAGAAGACTTACTTCTGCGAGCTAAGAAAGAAGAGAAGAAAAGACATCAAGATGAAAATGTTGATGATCCACAACAAAAGGAAATGGAAGGTCATGTTTTGAAAAGCTCCAAGCGGCGACATGAAGGAGGAGACCAAATTAGGAAACCCTATTTTCTAGGGTTGTGTTTTTATAGACTGGCGGGTTCCCTTAATGGACCGGGCTAGATTTTTATGTTGCTTTATTTATTTATGTTTTGTTTTAGGTCTGTTTGGGCTTTTTTGTATAGACTTATTTGAGAAAATAAAGGAGCTCCGAGCTCCACAAATTAACTTAAAAAAAACATTTAAATTTTTTTTGGGGGGAGAGGGGCCTGGTAGGAGGTGGGGGTCGGGGTAGGTTGTTGGGGTGAGGTAAGAAAAAGTTATAATTTTTTTTTAAAAAAAAAAGGTTTTTTTTAAGGGGGGGGGGGGGGGTAGGAGGTTGGATTAAGAAAAAAAATTGATCTTTTTTAAAAATCAAATTTTAAAAAATTTAAAAAATTTATTTTGTGGGGGTGGGGGGGAGGGGGATAAATGTGGGGTGAGTGATTTTGAGAGTGGTATGAACGTTGCAACTTGTTTTCCCTACGTTGATTTAAGGAAGTCATTTTTCTTATTTTGAAGGAACTTGCTTTCCTAGGGAAAATATTTTCCAAAATTTTTAGTCAAACGAACATAAGAAAATAGAAAAATATCTAATTATTTATGGTAAATTAGGGCACCTAAACTCATTAAAGTTGACTCTATTTAAAGTGTACTAAGCCTAGAGATTCTAAATATGACTTCTATTAATCTAAAAGAAATGTGTTAGACACCCTTTAAGATTAATTAAAAATAATTAATAGACCGAGCTTAAATAATTAGTTAAGGCAAAGTGTTTAGAATATATAAACTACTCCCTCCGTTTAGATTTACTTGTCACATTTTGACTTAGCACACCTATTAAGAAAACAATGATTTGTATAGTGGTTTTATCATATTACCCCTAAAGATAGAAAGACCGCTCGCTCGAAGAAAATTCTTTTTGAGCCTGGTACCAGCCAAGCCCCCTCTCCTTACAGTGGCTGAACGCCCCCTCGACTCGGCAACAAGAGTCGGTTATGGAATAGCCTTTTAGTCGGCTTTCTCGTTCTTAAGGACTTTCTGGCCGGCCGGTAGGCTTTATAGCGGACCTGCCTTGCTGACAGCTAGGATATTACATATATAGTTGCGCTTGCCTTCCCTTAGAAACTCTATGCCCCCTATTAGAGTAAGGCATGCTCTCGAAACTAGATTCACTCGTTCTTGTCTCCAGCGATTAACCTATTCCAGAGCAGTCTGGTGATTAGCCTATCCCGCTCTACTCGAAGGGCTCCTAGCCAAATACTCCTATACTCCCCCTATCGGGATCATGTACCTGGCCGAAATAGAGGCAAAAGACCTATTCGAGGTCAAGGTCGAGATTCTAAGGATCATGGGGATATTTAGTAATAGGTATTGGAAAATGATTTGGAGAATAAGTAATTAATGTTAAGGGTAAAACATGAAAAAAAAATTTATCTTTTCTTGATTTGTCATAATGACAAGTAAAAATTAAAATCAAATTAGGAAAACAGTGACAAGTAAATTCAAACGGAGGGAGTAGTGATTACCTATCTATTAATTACCTAGGAACCTTGAAAACTTTTTTCAGAAAATGGGTAGGGGGCAGTAATTGCTACTAAATAAAGTTATCAAATCAAGTTCCGTTCTAACATCATATGATAAAGGACAAACGGACTGAATTAGATTAAACAATGTTTTTTATACTCTTGTTTTTATAATGCTTAAAAAACTTTTCTTTGAAACGGACAGAAAACTCTCAAAGTTTAATTTAAGTTGAGAAACTGATTTGATTTTGCATTTAAAGAAGGAATTACATGATTGACCGTCAAGCTCGAATTTTACCCTTCGGTGTTAGGATTTTTGGTATGATTTTCTTATCAAATTTACATTTTACTTTTCTTGGAAAAAAAAATAAAAATAATATCATAATTACTTTTACTTTTTCTAAAAGAAAAATATAAAACTCTACCATATTTGGTTTATTTCTTGCTTGAAGGAAAAGATTTGGAATTCTATAAATAAAAGACTCCTCTTCTCATACCACAACACAAAAACATTCACAATGTAGTTCTTAAAGAGTCTTGTTTAGGGGGAGATTTCTCCCAATAGATTTTACGCTTTTTCAATATTAGTTTTTAATACGTAGGTCATTGACCAAATCATATTAATACTATGCTTTTTAGTATTTTTTTTCTTTTAGTCTGAATTATCACCTCTATGATTTGCAAACTATTTGCTTCTGCATGATGCCCTATCGATTTCAAACCCAACATTAAGGTCATTCATAACCGTCACCATAATCCAAACTCATTCCCAATTAGTCTATTTCAATTTCAAGAACACCCATTTTAAGGGTTTAAGATACATAGGTTTCAAATTTAACTTCTGAAAACTCCTTCATTATACTAATTATTTGATCGTAATAATTAAGACTAGAAGTTGCGGGTTACCATTTTGAAAAACAAAAAATTCTTTAAGTGTAATGACCTTCCCGGTCATTTCCCTCGTTTCCGTGTGTTCTCAGCGTTTAGAGCTTTTCTATAACTGCCCCAAGTTATTTATGACTTGCTGGGACTGACAGTTCGGCTCCCGGGCAGTTCGTTTGAGAATATTATTTAGACCGAGCACATTGTAAAATATTAAATTAAATTAAAATTTGGTAAAATGACATAGGTAATTACCTTTTGAAAATATTTTTGAACTTTATAAAATTCTTTAGTTATGATATATCTATACTATTTTATAATAGTTTGATAACTTATTAATAATTAAAACGGAGATAGTGAATTTAAATATGTTAAAATAATATTTTTATTTTATAGAGGTTTTGCTAGAAATATTTTTCTATTAATTATGGTATATTCAAAATATTATATTTATTTTACCACGAACCTATGCAATACCCGAGTATATAAGTAACGGGACAAATTAAAGTCATGGACTATAAATGACACCACATTTACACGTGGTGTCTATTGAACAAAGAAGAAAGTGACTAAGTGTGCAAGTCATTATTACATTACATATATATATGTGTATTCGGTGGTGGACAGAATGTAATATTTTACATTCTGTCCACTTTTTCCAGTTACCTCTCACCCTTATTGATTATTTAAGCTTAATCTTGAGCTATTCTGTTAATATTTGAGCTTAGAAGTATATATATTTGAGTCCGTGGACTCGCTCTCGTCATTTCTACGGTACATTTTCTTATTTTTACGATAATTTTCATTTACACGGTGATACTGTTGGGATTGGTGTTGATGTTTGAGCTATATTTTGAGCTCAAATTGAGGAGTGTTAGTTGTGACTATTGGTCACTGCATTATTTGGGACGCTGTGACGGTTTCAATTTTGTTATTCCGCAAGCGGGCCCCACGTGGACTGTTCGGACATTTTCCGAACTAATGCAATATGGGTACCAATAGTCATGTTTTGACATGTATTTTATTATTTTGGTAGTTTGGCAGCAGTCTGAGGCCTCTCGAAAGGGAAAGGCTCCTATTGATTATTTAAGCTCAATCTTGAGCTATTCTGTTAATATTTGAGCTTAGAAGTATATATATTTGAGTCCGTGGACTCGCTCTCGTCATTTCTACGGTACATTTTCTTATTTTTACGATAATTTTCATTTACACGGTGATACTGTTGGGATTGGTGTTGATGTTTGAGCTATATTTTGAGCTCAAATTGAGGAGTGTTAGTTGTGACTATTGGTCACTGCATTATTTGGGACGCTGTGACGGTTTCAATTTTGTTATTCCGCAAGCGGGCCCCACGTGGACTATTCGGACATTTTCCGAACTAATGCAATATGGGTACCAATAGTCATGTTTTGACATGTATTTTATTATTTTGGTAGTTTGGCAGCAGTCTGAGGCCTCTCGAAAGGGAAAGGCTCCTATTTAGCTGGTTTTCTTGGCAGGTTCGCGGCAGGCGTCCAGGTAGGCTAGGTTTACCTCCCTTTGCACTTAGATTGGGCTTATGTGTGATATATGTATGCTATTGTGCTGGTATTGTGGGCTGGAATTATAGACTTGGAGGTGGTGGTTTGCTGTGATTTAGGCCTTTTTAGGCCGGATAGGGCTATTCGGACACATTCCAGGCCCGTTATCCTTACGGTACACCACTTATGGCCTATTTGGGGTCGGATAGTATTGTTGTTATGGACTACTGATTGGGGAATATTATTGTTGGACCTTAGTCCAGGCTTAGACAGACTTAGCCCAGACTTAGACAGGTATAACCAGACTTGGTATCCGGGACCCGGTAGTGGACCCCGTTACCCTTTTGTCGACTTGTCAGAACGTTGATATTTTTTGGGCTTAGTTAAGCCCTCTGTGACCTGTTAGATTTGTGACGGTATTTAGTCACCCCGAATATACCCAAATTGACCTATTTAGCATTTTAGTCCCTGACAGCACCGCACTCGATCGGGATTGCTGGTCTTAGCTTAGAATTAGGACCCACCTTGTCATGAGCTACTCCAGATACCCGGACTGACTTAGATATTGCATGATAATAGACTATGGACCTAGGAGGACCCGGGGACTTACCTTGTAGCAAGTAATGGGTTAGCTCATTTACCTATACTTCAGTTTCGGCCTGGGACGGACTAGCATGTTTTCCCGTTTATCTGATATGATATGACATTTGATTCTGTTCTGGTTACTGGCTATGATAAGTTCCGGTTCGAGTCCGGCTACTAATTCAGGTATGATGATTTGGTTATTGACTATTGGGTGTTCCGGTTCGAGTCCGGCCCCGGATTGTGATACACTATGAGTTCCGGTTCGAGTCCGGCCACTGATTATTATGAGTTCCGGTTCGAGTCCGGCATCTGGTTATGATATGATTGGAGAGTTTTGGTACTGGGTACCGTGATTATGATGTTGTTGTTCTATGAGTTCCGGTTCGAGTCCGGCAGATATGATATATATGTGGCCTCTTGTTATTACCCACTGCTTCCGGTTCGACTCCGGCGTCTGGCCTCTTGTTATTACCCATTGGTGCCGGTTCAAGCCCGGTGCACTCCTGTTGGTTAGTGTGGTTACTGGATACTGATACAGCCTCGAGACACTGGTGACTATGCATTTACTTTTCTTGTGTGTCCCGCTGGTTTATGGGGGCCAGACTGGGTTATTGTTTTCTTCCGTGTGCCTATCGGGCTTATGGGGGCCCAGATAGGTTATGTTTGACTTGTGTGTTTACTTACGCATTTATTTACTCGTTATTATGTATCGCACTTATATTTTCCTGAGCATATCTATACGCCTCGGCAGTTACTTATGTATTTGTTACTTATACCCCGGACTTAGCATGCACCCTCGCATTTTAGCTTGCTTATATTATATTAAGCTCAGTCGGCCGATGATGCCTACTGAGTACCCGTTGCCCTGGTACTCATACTGCACTTCTGCATCTTTTTCCCCGATGCAGATCCAGGCACCAGTCGACGGTTTTGACGTGACTCTTTTCTCAGCACTGATTCCGGAGCAGGGTGAGCTTACTGACGTCCGAGGCAGATCCTACTCCATCCTCTACTGTATAGTCTTTTGCTCTCAAGACTATTGTACTTATTATACACGTTTGGTTTCTGTCTTGTATTTTGGGTATGTTAGTAGTGGCTCATGTACTGACCCCACCAGGTCTTGGGAGGGGTTTTGGACTTTATATACATTGTCCTCTTCCTTCTCAGTCTCAGCATGTTTATAAATATGGTTACTTCCACTTCTTCTCTGTTTTATGAGATTCCGCCCGTTAGCCCGTCGCTTGTTGCTCCGGACTAGGGTTTGGCTTGCCTATTGGTGGGTTACGATAGGCGCCATCATGACCCAAATATTGGGTCGTGACAGCTTGGTATCAGAGCCTAGGTTTCACTGGTATTGTTGGTGCATGAGCCGATGTTTAGTAGAGTCTCGCGGATCGGTACAGAGACGTTCGTATCCTATCTTCGGGAGGCTACCGAGCATGTTTAGGGTAAATCTTATTTCTTTGATTCGCCTCAGTGCGTTGGTGTCTATGTTGGTTTCTAATCTCTATTTGGTTCATTCTTTACGCAGATGGTTAGGACGCATAATACGAGAGCCGGGGGTCGGGACCCCGATCCTGCAGTGAGGGCTCCAGTTAGGGGTCGAGGTCGACCTAGAGGTCGAAGGCAGGGCAGAGTAGCAGCCCCAGGACCAGATCGTGCTAGGGATCCGTCACCCGATCCTGTTATAGTTCCAGATGTTCCGCCGCCACAGCAGCCGGTGGGCCAGGGGGCAGCCCAGGCTCCACCCGGATTTATTGATGCTTCTTTGCTCCGAGGTACATTGCTTCAGTTGTTGGAATTAGTTGGAGGTCCGCCTGCTGCGGGAGTACAGCCAGCCGCACAGGGAGTTGGTGCTGGGGCGCAGCCTGTAGCTGTGGCACCGAGAGTTGAGGTTCTACCTGTACCAGTAGCTCCACAGCCAGTTATAGATCAGCCAGTTATGTCTGCCGAGGAGCAGAAGATGTTGGGTCGCTTCCTGAGATTAGCTCCACCGAGATTTGCTGGTACTCCGGATGAGGATGCATATGAGTTCTTGTCTAGCTGCGAGGATAGACTTAGGAATTTGGAATTGGTATAGTCTCGTGGTGTTGATTTCGTGGCATATCAGTTCGATACTGCAGCGAGGAGATGGTGGAGGGGATATCTTGATTCCGGGCCAGTGGGATCTCCACCGATTACCTGGACCCAGTTCTCCGAGATTTTCTTGGGAAAGTATATGCCCCGTACTATGCGGGAGCGACTCAGGGATGAGTTCTCCAGGTTGACTCAGGGTTCATTATCTGTCGCCGAGTATGAGGCGAGATTTCATGATCTTGCTAGGCACGCTACTTCTATTTTGCCTGATGAGTACGAGAGAGTTAGATGTTTTGTCAGGGGACTGAGATTGCCACTCCGCAGGGCTACCCAGAGTTTAGTGACTTCAGGGAAGTCATTCGCAGAGATTATTGAGCATGTATACTCTATTGAGGAGATGGATCGCGAGGCCCAAGGGGGCAGCGATAAGAGACCTCGTGTCCAGGGTAGTTTCAGTGGGAGCCATAGTGGTTCGCAGTTCAGAGGTCGTGGTTTCCAGTTTTAGGGTAGGTACCCTCATCAGTAGCAGCAGTCTTTTCAGCGACAGGGTCAGCCTAGTAGGCCCGTACAGTCAGCTTTGCAGATATCTGATAGGGGTCAGCCCACCTATAGTGGTTCTGTTAGCCAGCCTCAGGGGCGTGGTCAACCCAGTTCATCTGCTAGAGGTGGTCATATTGGATCTTCTAGGCCGAGCAGGGAGCCAGGAGCATGTTATACTTGTGGGGTTTTCGGTCATTTCGCGCGTGAGTGTCCTCAGCGCAGGGCTATTGAGCCTTCAGTTCAGACAGCACAGCCCATCAGATCTGTACCGCCAATAGGCAGAGGTGGTGCACAGGGTCGTCGGGGTGGTCCCCAGGGTTCTCGAGGTGGAGCACAGGGAGGTCGTACTGGTAGTCAGGTTGGTAGTCAGACTAGTGGTAGCCAGCGTCAGTTGTATGCCATGCCAGCTAGGCCAGAGGCTGAGGCTTCGGATGCGGTGATTACAGGTACGATTTTCGTATGCCGTCAGCCAGCTTCTGCATTATTTGATCCCGGATCCACGTTTTCTTATGTATCTACTTATTATGCACCACGGTTGGGTTTATGTTCTGAGTTATTATCTGTTTCCTTACGTGTATCTACCCCCGTTGGTGATTCTTTAGTAGTGGATCGGGTATATAGATCATGTCTGGTGACTATTCAGGAGTTTGAGACTCAGGTTGATTTTATTGTATTGGCCATGGTAGATTTTGATGTAATTCTGGGCATGGACTGGTTGTCTTTTCATCATGCAGTCTTGGATTGCTTTGCCAAGACCGTGACCTTAGCCATGCCTGGTGTACCCCCGGTAGTGTGGCAGGGTTCTGTTAGCCGCACACCGACGGGGATTATTTCATATGTTTGGGCTCGTAGATTGATGGTGAGGGGTTGTGATTCATTCCTTGCTTATGTTCGGGATGCTAGCATTGAGAGTCCATCACTTGAATCTGTCCTTATTGTTCGTGAGTTTCCTGATGTATTCCCGACTGACCTACCTGGCCTTCCTCCTAAGCGTGATATAGAGTTTATTATTGACCTCGAGCCGGGCACCCGACCTATTTCTATGGCTCCGTATCGTATGGCTCCTGCTGAGTTGAGGGAGTTGAGTAGTCAGCTTAAGGATCTTTTGGGGAAGGGTTTTATTAGGCCGAGTGTGTCACCTTGGGGTGCTCCAGTTCTTTTTGTAAAGAAGAAGGATGGGTCTATGCGAATGTGTATTGATTACAGGCAGCTAAATAAGGTGACAGTAAAGAATAAGTATTCGATGCCTCGTATTGACGATTTGTTTAATCAGCTTCAGGGTGCCGCGGTGTTCTCATAGATAGATTTAAGATCTGGATATCATCAGTTGAGAGTTAGGGCTGAGGACATCCCAAAGACAGCCTTCAGGACTCGGTACGGCCATTATGAGTTCCTGGTGATGTCTTTTGGATTGACTAATGCCCCTGCAGCTTTCATGGATTTGATGAATCGGATATTCAGGCCATACTTGGACTCCTTTGTCATTGTGTTTATTGACGACATCTTAGTTTATTCGAGGAGTAGCGAGGAGCACGAGCAGCATTTGAGGACTGTGCTCCACACTTTGAGAGATCATCGGCTTTATGCCAAATTCTCAAAGTGTGAGTTCTGGCTTAAGTCTGTAGCTTTCTTGGGGCATGTTGTATCCAGACAGGGTATCATGGTAGACCCAGCGAAGATTGAGGCTATTCGAGGTTGGGCTAGGCCCACGTCACCTACTGAGGTTCGCAGTTTTGTTGGGTTGGCAGGTTATTACAGACGGTTTGTTGAGGGCTTCTCGTCTATTGCATCTCCTATAACCAGACTGACCAGGAAGGAGGTTCTATTTCAGTGGTCTGAGGATTGTGAGGCGAGCTTTCTAAAACTCAAGGATCGACTTACTTCTAACCCTGTGTTAACTCTTCCAGTTGAGGGCGAGGGTTTTACCGTGTATTGTGATGCGTCTGGTATTAGTTTGGGATGTGTGCTGATGCAGCAGGGTCGTGTTATTGCTTATGCATCGAGGCAGCTGAAGGTGCACGAGCGTAACTATCCCGTCCATGATTTGGAGTTAGCAGCAGTTGTGTTTGCATTGCGAATTTGGAGACATTATCTCTACGGTGTTCATTGTGAAATCTTTACAGATCACCGTAATCTTCAGCATATTATGACTCAGAGGGATCTTAATTCTAGGCAGCGCAGGTGGATAGAGTTGCTAAAGGACTATGATATCTCTATTCTCTATCATCCGGGCAAGGCGAATGTGGTAGCGGACGCCTTGAGTCGGAAGACAGTGAGTATGGATAGCTTAGCCTTCATTCCAGTCTCTCAGCAACCGTTGACTTTGGACATTCAGTCCTTAGCTAACTCGATGGTGCGTCTGGATAATTCTAACCCCGAAAGGGTTATCGCTTGTGTTGGTGTGAGATCTACTTTGTTGGAGCAGATTCAGAGTCGTCAGTTTGAGGATAGCGGTCTCCGTAGAATTCGAGATCAATTATTAAAGGGTAAGTCTGAGAGAGCTACCTTGGGTTCTGATAGTATTTGGGTTATGGTAGATCGGTTGACTAAGTCTGCACACTTTATCCCTGTTCAAGTTTCCTACAGTGCTGAGAGATTAGCTCGTGTATATATTCAGGAGGTGGTTCGCCTACATGGAGTGCCAATATCTATTATCTCAGACCGAGGGTCTCAGTTTACCTCCAGTTTCTGGCAGACTTTCCAGGAAGAGTTGGGTACCCAGGTGGACCTCAGCACTGCATTTCATCCTCAAACCGACGGGCAATCAGAGCGGACTATTCAGGTATTAGAGGATATGCTCCGCGCTTGTGTACTTGACTTTGGGGGCCAATGGGACCAATTCTTGCCTTTAGCGGAGTTCGCGTATAATAATAGCTTCCACTCCAGCATTCAAATGGCTCTGTTTGAGGCTTTGTATAGTAGACGGTGTCGGTCTCCAGTTGGATGGTTCGAGACTTCAGAAGTCAGTCCTCGTGGCACAGATATACTCCGAGAATCTTTGGACCGAGTTCGAGTAATTCAGGACAGGCTGCGGACAGCTCAGAGTAGACAGAGGAGTTATGCTGACCGTAGACGTCGTCCATTGAAATTCAGGGTGGGTGATAGGGTCTTCTTACGAGTATCGCCCATGAAGGGCGTAATGCTATTTGGTAGGAAGGGTAAGCTTAGCCCCAGATATATTGGACCCTTTGAGATTTTGCGGACAGTAGGAGAGGTGGCTTATGTGTTAGCTTTACCTCCGGCATTTTCAGCTATCCACCCGGTATTTCATGTTTCTATGCTACGACAATATATTCCAGATGAGTCGCATGTGCTTCAGTGGGACTCGATTCAGTTAGACGAGAAACTAACATTTGTGGAGGAGCCTATATCCATTTTAGCCAGAGATGTCAGACGGTTACGCTCCCGGGACATTCCAGTGGTTAAGGTATAGTGGCGTCGTCGTACGGTTGAGGAGGCTACTTGGGAGCTTGAACGCGATATGCGAACCCAGTATCCCTACTTGTTCACGTCTTCAGGTATGTGCTTATTCTTGACTTTCGCGGACGAAAGTCCTCTTAGTAGTGGATATTGTAATGACCTTCCCGGTCATTTCCCTCGTTTCCGTGTGTTCTCAGCGTTTAGAGCTTTTCTATAACTGCCCCAAGTTATTTATGACTTGCTGGGACTGACAGTTCGGCTCCCGGGCAGTTCGTTTGAGAATATTATTTAGACCGAGCACATTGTAAAATATTAAATTAAATTAAAATTTGGTAAAATGACATAGGTAATTACCTTTTGAAAATATTTTTGAACTTTATAAAATTCTTTAGTTATGATATATCTATACTATTTTATAATAGTTTGATAACTTATTAATAATTAAAACGGAGATAGTGAATTTAAATATGTTAAAATAATATTTTTATTTTATAGAGGTTTTGCTAGAAATATTTTTCTATTAATTATGGTATATTCAAAATATTATATTTATTTTACCACGAACCTATGCAATACCCGAGTATATAAGTAACGGGACAAATTAAAGTCATGGACTATAAATGACACCACATTTACACGTGGTGTCTATTGAACAAAGAAGAAAGTGACTAAGTGTGCAAGTCATTATTACATTACATATATATATGTGTATTCGGTGGTGGACAGAATGTAATATTTTACATTCTGTCCACTTTTTCCAGTTACCTCTCACCCTTATTGATTATTTAAGCTCAATCTTGAGCTATTCTGTTAATATTTGAGCTTAGAAGTATATATATTTGAGTCCGTGGACTCGCTCTCGTCATTTCTACGGTACATTTTCTTATTTTTACGATAATTTTCATTTACACGGTGATACTGTTGGGATTGGTGTTGATGTTTGAGCTATATTTTGAGCTCAAATTGAGGAGTGTTAGTTGTGACTATTGGTCACTGCATTATTTGGGACGCTGTGACGGTTTCAATTTTGTTATTCCGCAAGCGGGCCCCACGTGGACTGTTCGGACATTTTCCGAACTAATGCAATATGGGTACCAATAGTCATGTTTTGACATGTATTTTATTATTTTGGTAGTTTGGCAGCAGTCTGAGGCCTCTCGAAAGGGAAAGGCTCCTATTGATTATTTAAGCTCAATCTTGAGCTATTCTGTTAATATTTGAGCTTAGAAGTATATATATTTGAGTTCGTGGACTCGCTCTCGTCATTTCTACGGTACATTTTCTTATTTTTACGATAATTTTCATTTACACGGTGATACTGTTGGGATTGGTGTTGATGTTTGAGCTATATTTTGAGCTCAAATTGAGGAGTGTTAGTTGTGACTATTGGTCACTGCATTATTTGGGACGCTGTGACGGTTTCAATTTTGTTATTCCGCAAGCGGGCCCCACGTGGACTGTTCGGACATTTTCCGAACTAATGCAATATGGGTACCAATAGTCATGTTTTGACATGTATTTTATTATTTTGGTAGTTTGGCAGCAGTCTGAGGCCTCTCGAAAGGGAAAGGCTCCTATTTAGCTGGTTTTCTTGGCAGGTTCGCGGCAGGCGTCCAGGTAGGCTAGGTTTACCTCCCTTTGCACTTAGATTGGGCTTATGTGTGATATATGTATGCTATTGTGCTGGTATTGTGGGCTGGAATTATAGACTTGGAGGTGGTGGTTTGCTGTGATTTAGGCCTTTTTAGGCCGGATAGGGCTATTCGGACACATTCCAGGCCCGTTATCCTTACGGTACACCACTTACGGCCTATTTGGGGTCGGATAGTATTGTTGTTATGGACTACTGATTGGGGAATATTATTGTTGGACCTTAGTCCAGGCTTAGACAGACTTAGCCCAGACTTAGACAGGTATAACCAGACTTGGTATCCGGGACCCGATAGTGGACCCCGTTACCCTTTTGTCGACTTGTCAGAACGTTGATATTTTTTGGGCTTAGTTAAGCCCTCTGTGACCTGTTAGACTTGTGACGGTATTTAGTCACCCCGAATATACCCAAATTGACCTATTTAGCATTTTAGTCCCTGACAGCACCGCACTCGATCGGGATTGCTGGTCTTAGCTTAGAATTAGGACCCACCTTGTCATGAGCTACTCCAGATACCCGGACTGACTTAGATATTGCATGATAATAGACTATGGACCTAGGAGGACCCGGGGACTTACCTTGTAGCAAGTAATGGGTTAGCTCATTTACCTATACTTCAGTTTCGGCCTGGGACGGACTAGCATGTTTTCCCGTTTATCTGATATGATATGACATTTGATTCTGTTCTGGTTACTGGCTATGATAAGTTCCGGTTCGAGTCCGGCTACTAATTCAGGTATGATGATTTGGTTATTGACTATTGGGTGTTCCGGTTCGAGTCCGGCCCCGGATTGTGATACACTATGAGTTCCGGTTCGAGTCCGGCCACTGATTATTATGAGTTCCGGTTCGAGTCCGGCATCTGGTTATGATATGATTGGAGAGTTTTGGTACTGGGTACCGTGATTATGATGTTGTTGTTCTATGAGTTCCGGTTCGAGTCCGGCAGATATGATATATATGTGGCCTCTTGTTATTACCCACTGCTTCCGGTTCGACTCCGGCGTCTGGCCTCTTGTTATTACCCATTGGTGCCGGTTCAAGCCCGGTGCACTCCTGTTGGTTAGTGTGGTTACTGGATACTGATACAGCCTCGAGACACTGGTGACTATGCATTTACTTTTCTTGTGTGTCCCGCTGGTTTATGGGGGCCAGACTGGGTTATTGTTTTCTTCCGTGTGCCTATCGGGCTTATGGGGGCCCAGATAGGTTATGTTTGACTTGTGTGTTTACTTACGCATTTATTTACTCGTTATTATGTATCGCACTTATATTTTCCTGAGCATATCTATACGCCTCGGCAGTTACTTATGTATTTGTTACTTATACCCCGGACTTAGCATGCACCCTCGCATTTTAGCTTGCTTATATTATATTAAGCTCAGTCGGCCGATGATGCCTACTGAGTACCCGTTGCCCTGGTACTCATACTGCACTTCTGCATCTTTTTCCCCGATGCAGATCCAGGCACCAGTCGACGGTTTTGACGTGACTCTTTTCTCAGCACTGATTCCGGAGCAGGGTGAGCTTACTGACGTCCGAGGCAGATCCTACTCCATCCTCTACTGTATAGTCTTTTGCTCTCAAGACTATTGTACTTATTATACATGTTTGGTTTCTGTCTTGTATTTTGGGTATGTTAGTAGTGGCTCATGTACTGACCCCACCAGGTCTTGGGAGGGGTTTTGGACTTTATATACATTGTCCTCTTCCTTCTCAGTCTCAGCATGTTTATAAATATGGTTACTTCCACTTCTTCTCTGTTTTATGAGATTCCGCCCGTTAGCCCGTCGCTTGTTGCTCCGGACTAGGGTTTGGCTTGCCTATTGGTGGGTTACGATAGGCGCCATCATGACCCAAATATTGGGTCGTGACATTAAGTTTTTCCCTTTGAGTTTTGAAATCGATTCTTGAAAATATGGATATTCATCATATAATTCAATGTGAGATCACACGATCAAACAATGAAAATTTACTCAAATCATCATGACTTACTCATCTTTGAGTATTTTGGAGTGCCTAGGTTGTAACCTCTGTCAAAGGTTCTCAACCAAGTATGAAAATTATGTATTCGCTTTTGGCATGAAGTTACCTTTTGGCATGAAGTTTAAACTATTTATATTGTTTGATCAGCGCTAAATTGTGTGCGGTGCATTGGCCATCACACGCCAATTCAGTCATGGCGCCATGGTGTGGCCACGATGTGCTTGGTTTGGTGCTATAGTTTACCCAGCCACTACTTTGGTGGCCGTTGTAGGGTCTGAGACGCACTAGGTGTAACTCCCACCCTCCAGTTTTTTTTGTTTTTTTTTTTCATCTTGTCCCTGTTCTTTCCTTAAAAAATTTCTCACCTTTACCTTGTCCCGGTTCTTTCCTAAAAAATTTCTCACCATTCTTAGTCACAATTAAAAGCTACGAGGCATTAAATAAATTGTGAAAGAACATGCATATTTCATTTTACATTTGTATATAAAATAATAGAGTAGAAATCTATTATTAAACCAACTATGGATTCAGGGAAGCAATGGATCCTCTTATCTCCGCTAAAATATATTATCACATCATGTTTGACATCACACTTTTGATGGATCCCCGAATGTTCTCCCTTCACAACAACGTGTAACTCATTAATGGTATCCATCAAAAAAATTTCCCATCTAATTCATCATATTCTCGCCCAAAAAAACACCACAGACTCCTAAAAAGGACTCCAACATTATAAGACTCCTACGTCAAAAAAGACACCAATTAATGTCAATTTTTTATATTTTCCAAAAAATTATTAGGACATATGATTTATAAAGAAAAAAGGATTCTGAAAATAAAGCTGAATTCCTACGAAAATAAAGTGACGTCCTAAGTATTAGTGTTAATATAGTTGTTTTTGCATAATTCAATTTCACACGAAAAAGGAAAACGATATTACCTTAAATTTTCATACGAATTCTACACCTGATTAATTTTAAACTTAAAAGGATTCTGTACATAAAAGGAAAATTTTGGTTTATACATAATTGCAATTTTATAATTGTAATTAAATAATAATTGAAGAAAATAGTAAAAAGGCAATTTTGTGTAATATAAACAAAAAAAACTCACAATGAATTATATATTATATAACTTCAAGAGCAAACTAAAGATATAGTAAATTAAATCAGAAGAAACAATTTTCGGAATCATATAATGGTCTCTTTATTTTTCTAAGCAAACACCAACGAATTGATGAATTTCTTATACGAAGAAAATAAAAATCACATTAGGATTTGATGTTAAAAAATATGAACAAAAAATTGAATTAAAAGACACCTAACTCTTCTACATCAAACTTCTTTGTGGGAGCAATTAGTGGCTACTTTTGATTTGATATTTCTCGTCCACATCTTTTTTAATAACCAAAAAAGACTCCGGCTTCAAACCAAGAGTCGTACGCTTTAGTCGTGGGAGCAGTTTATTACTTTGTTTATGTGGCTATTTGAAACCTTCTAATTAATGAATTTTATAGGGTAAATTTTCATTCATATCTATTTTCAATCGTCTTGCTTCTATCTTTTCAGAAAATCGTAACACAGACGCTGCACACACATCTGTATATAACTTTTACACAGTTGTGCAAAATAGTAGTGGATGAGTATTAGAGCCGATTTGATTGGTTTATTTTATTCGCTTTTAAGTCAAAATAATTTTTGTGTTTTATAGTGTCTTAAGAAGAAAAAATACTGTACTTTTAATACTTATTTTTAAACCAAAGAACAAAAAAAAAAAATCATACAAACAGGCTCTTAGTACAACGCTGACTTAAAATTTTAGATCACCTCTACATAAATGGAATAATTAAGAACTTGAATAACACAAAAAATTAGTGGTAAAAAGATACAATCATGTTGCTTTGCTTCTCAGAAAGTTACTATTCCTTTTTAATTTGGCTTAATGATGATAAATCAGTACTAAAAAGATGAATTTTCGCAACCCAAATTTTTTCCTTGTCTGATATAATTACAGATTAAACTTAAGCAACTCTCAAAGCACAGAATTAGTATACAGAAGTCTCTCAAAGCACAGAATTCGTATACGAAAGTGATTACAGACTCACTTACAATTGATCGCTCCTTATGACCTCGTCTAGGAATAGAATTCTTGAACGAAATTCTAATCCAAAAGTGAACCCAAATCGTTGCAAAAGTGACCAATGAAGAATTCATTGGATTATAAGGTTTTTTATAGAAGTAGAGGGTTCATAAACCAAAAAAGATACTAATTAATTTTTAGCGTGGTGTATTAGATTAAGTTGAATTCACATAACCTCCTTAAATCTATATATTTTGATTTGTCTGAGATTTAAAGGGGGAAAAATTCCAGCAATATGCAGTGGGAAATTTTTTTATCTGCAGCTTGGTGGATTATCCATATTGAGGTTTGTTTTAATTTTGGTTTAAAAAGTCAGTTCATGGTGGTCCTAACTCCTTGATACAGATGAAAGCCAGGAGATTATTGAAAAGGAATACCACCATTGGAAATTAATTACAGGATCACATAAACAGAACAAATAACTCCTTCTGTTTAATTGATGAAATAAAACTTTACCAGTACTCTCTCCGTTTTAATTTATGTGGCACTTTTTAGATTTTGAGATTCAAACAAGTCTATCTTCTACCTTAATTTCTTCGTATGTCTTTTAAATATTTTGAATTGTCAATTATTGTGACTTATAGTACTTTTTTACCTAGTTTCTAAATATATAAATTTATGTCAAAATATTTGAAGATTTCGTGTCAAAATTTGCTATCAAACTTAAACTGTTTGAATCTTGGGAAAGAAAAAGTTCCATATAAATTAGAACAGAGGAAGTAGTACTTGTACTCCGTAGACAAAACATTGCATCAGATTTTCTAGCAAAACAAGGCTAATATTCAATCTCCTCCACTCTAAACTTTAAAGTTTCTCTATCATAATATTTACTGAGAGTTCTAAAAATTGTAGCTTATCAGATTTTGAATAAATTATTTATACATATTAATTAAATTTCTTAATATAAATATAAAATTTAGACTAAAGCTACTAAATTTTGTTAATTCAAAACTAAAATTCTAGCTCACTCTAGTGTCATGAATGATATATTTATTCTTCTATATGATCAAAATCAATTGAAGCAAATTGGAAATAACAATAAGAATCGAATAATTTTAAGAAAAACAAACCTAAGCAATTATTGTCAATCAAATTTGTACGTTTGATGAAATAAATAAATAATCAATTCACTAAGCCTCAATTCAAATTTATCAGAGACATATGAATCATCAACAAAAGATTAATTTTTTGTGTAATTAGTACATGATGATTTTGCCTTTTTCATTTTCAAACAATTGGGCCATACTAATTAGTAATTATATCAATTATTTCTTGAATAGACCTCAAAGATCCAACCTACGACAAGAATAGCCATTATATTTGAGTTGAAAAGAGTCACGTGGACCACCAGAATTGTTGAATTTAATGAACTATTAATGTGTAATAACAATAATTTACTCAACATAATTTCACAAAGCGAAATCTGAGGAGAGTAAAGTATACTTGGACGTATAGTAAAAATGAACCATTAATCTGTATTATAAATAAATAATTTTTTAGTTACTTTGCAGGACAATAATGACAGGTTGCTATTTACCATTTTATGGTACGTGTAACATAACATGTATATAGAAAAAACTATTGTATGGTAGGAATAAAAATCAATAACAATGACAAAAGCAACATCAGTTTTGTCCTTATATGAATTACTTCTGTAGTGATCATGAAATATCGTATATTATTATAAATAGCTCGTAGTAATTTATACAAAAAGGAACAAAAGCAATCCAATTGTAAAAGGGCAAGTTATACATTTGGCAATCGGGCGAAAATAATGGCATCCTCTGATAATCAAATATACATAAATAAAATAAAAACTATTATGTATAAAATGTCTATATTTAATATATATCATATAATATACAAAATAAATCCGCCTATTATTTTGGTGGGTGAATATACATTGTTGAAATTCTTATATTTCATTTAGATTTTAATAGAATGACTGAAATCATGCGATGTCATATGAGTGTTATGTGATAACAAGATGTCATACGATTCCCGTTGCATGCATTGATTGTTATTCCTCACGATGGGTGAGATCGCTCTTTATTATCACTGAGTATCATTCTTGGTCTACTCTTTGGTTGGCTCTAATATCTTTACTTTCCTAATTAGAGGGGAACTAACTTTATCACTTGGTGTAACATTGATGGTATAACCTCCCTCACATGGATCCACGGCCTCCCCATGATGATGTTGTAAGCCCCCGGACATTGCTTTAAAGGTGGTCTTTTTGAAAATACCTTCGGTGAAGGTAGGCAGCATGATCTAACTAGTCATTGTTTTACAGGCATTGTTGAATTCATAGATAGCTCGGGTTGTCGGGATGACTTTATCTGCTAGTTCAATTTCCTCTATGATTTGTGTCCGGATGAGATTCACGGAGTTTCCTAGATCAATTAAAACACATTTAGCATTTGTATTATATATGCGTGACATAATTATGAGCATGGTGTAGAAACATTAGTATATCTGTTTCTTCCTCGCTAAAAGCAATGTTGTTCTTGAGAAAACTTCTCAACTCCACTTTCCTTGAGTTACCATCTTAACATATTTTTGTATTGTAATTTCATTGAACTCAGCACCTATGGGTATGACATTGACCACTAACTTTGGTGAGGGAGCAGGGCGGTTCAATGTCGTTCTAGTTCTTCTTATATTCTTGTTTCCTTTTGTCACAGAGAAACCCGTGGAGGATATCCCTTTTAAGGAGGTAGGCTACTTCCTATTGTTGGCCCTTATAGTTTTCAGTGTGTGTCCATGGTAATTGTGGTACTCACGTACTCTTGGCTAATATTGTTGGATCCGATCTCATTTCCTTAGGCCACCTGACTTTGTTGACCATATACCTCATAACAATGACTAGTTCTCAAGTAGTGATATTTAAGTAGTAATTAGTCACTTGATTGTGCTCAACGTCTTGTTTGTACATGAGGCTCCATACTTTCTCTTCCCTTTTATTATCCTATATTTTATCTCTATTGTCCTTCGTGACTCTTGCTGGGAGGAACTGTTATAAGGCTCGTATCAACTTCCTGAACTCCTAGAGTATGATTCTGTTCACCAAAATAGGAATTTTGAACAATCATAATATCGACTCCTCAATTTTAGTAGTGATAATGGCGATGAGGGTTCAACTTCTTCTAACTTGAACTTAGTACTATACCAGTAGTATACATCATTCCAAGTTATAGGAGGGAATTAAGACTTTCCCTTAACTTTTATGTAGCCTAGAAACTACTCAGGTTTTCTGTGAAAGCTAACATGACCCAGATATTTGGGACCTCTAGTAGTACATTTATTTTCGTATAGAATCGGTCCACGAAGTCTCAGATCAACTTCATATACCTTGTTTAATTTTTGAGATGTCTTATATTCATTTCTCTATCTTTTGGGCCTTGGTATATGCTTTAACGAAAGCATCAACTAATTTTGCGAATAACCCTACCAAATTTTAGATGTAAGTACAAAGTTAATGCCTCTTTCTGAAAATTTGTTTGATCTTCTTGACCAACTTAGACTATTTTTTTGGAGTGAGGTCGTTACCATTTATCCTACTTGTGCAAGCCATAATGATGTTCCATCATATTTTTCAAGGTTTGGCATTTTTAATTTCATGGTAATTGGCATGGGATCTGCACTTGGCTTCAATGATTGCTGAGAATACTTCTCCCCATCAACATCTGTTGGACTTAAGAAGATTTTGATGATTAATACAGTTATGGAACATATGCAGGAAATAGGTTGTTTCTACTTATTCCATCAGGCTGAGTCCAACCTGCAGTAGGTGTCCTCTATTTCAGAGATTCATATAAATAAAAGAAGTTCCAAATAGAGAAGGTCACGAAGTGTGTAAGAAGCATGTCTAAGACATAGCATCCCCTAAAATAAAGGAATCCTAGATGAGAAAGATCTTGAAGTCGGCAAAAAAAGCATGTTGGTGATTGAAGCCCACAAACGTGCAGATTCATATCCAAAAATGAAGGGGATTCCATGTGGAATAAGAAGCTTGCTTGCAGAAGGAAAATAATCAAATTTATAAATACACAAGGTCTTCCACAAAGATAACCACACACTTACATTGAGAGAAAAAGGCAGAACACTATCAAATAGAGGGCATTCATATTTGACAGAGTTCTGACTTAAGATTCAAGTACTGCCAATACAAAGAAATAGATTGAAGAACATGTTCCATAGGATTATGTCTTACAGTTCTTGAGTTAGTTTTAATGTATTATTTACATTGAGTTGTAATTTACTTCTTTCCTTGAATTGTAAAATTCATGTTGGGGGAAACTTTAAGTAGGGTTCAACAACCAGGGGTGATTGTTGAAGTTATAGGAGTTAAAGTTAGTTCCTCGGATTGCAAGCAACTCGAAGTGGGGTTCAAAAATCAGGGGTAATTGTTGAAGTTATTAGGAATTAGAGTTAATTTCTAGGGTTTCAATAGTTTTGTAATCTAAATTTCAAGTTTGGAAACTTGAAGTGGGATTCCACAGTTTAGGGAGGTTGTTGAATATTAGGGATTAGAGTTAATTCCTAGGTTGCAAGTCTTAAAATCTAAATTGAAATTGAGGCTCATTGTCTTGGTGAAGTTTGGGTTAAATCCTGTGCATGTGCAGGTCGTAGTTTTTACCCTTTGTGAGCGGGGGGGGGGGGGGTGTTCACATAAAATACTGTGTTTTTACTTTACTTGCATTATTTCATTCTGGTTTTGTTAACAGTAAGAAACAAATAAATTAACCTATTCCTTAGGCAAGCTAAGGGGTCAGATAAATAGAAATTGGTATCAGAGTAGGTTGTCTTATTAGAGTTTAATCACTTAAGAAAAAATCAGAATAAATTATGTACCACTTCTAGGACACGGTGCAGGGAAACATATCAAGAGACTCGTGGAGGATGTCCCTTTTAAGGAGGTAGGCTACATTCTATTGTAGGCCCTTATAGTGTTCAATGTGTTCCCATGGTCATTGTGATACTCACTCCAATACTCTTAGCTAATTTTGTTGGATTCGATCTCACTTCCTTAGGCCACCTAACTTTGTTGACCTTACACCTCATAACAGTGACTAGTTCTAAAATAGTGATATTTAAGTAGTAATTTGTCACTTGATTTTGCTCAACGTCTTGTTTGTACATTAGGCTCCATACTTTCTATTCCCTTTTATTATCTTGTATTTTCTCTACTATTCTTCCTGATCCTTGCTGGGACAAACTATTATAATGCTCGTATAAATTTTTTGAATCCTGCCATATGATTCTGTTCACCTAAATAGGCATTTTGAACCGTCATAACATTGACTCTATATTCTGGTGGTGATAATGGATGATGAGGGTTCATCTTCTTCTACCTTGAGCTTAGTACTATCTACCAGTAGTATACATTATTCCAAGTTATAGGAGGGAATTAAGACTTTCCTTTAATGTGGCGTACAAACTATTCAAATTTTCTGTAAAAGCTAACACGACCCAGATATTTGGTACCTTTGGTAGTAACATTCTTTTCGTATAGAATCAGTTCACAAAGTCTCAGATCAACTTCATATACCTTTCTTAATTTTGAAAATGTCTTATATTCATTTCTCTACCCTTTGTACCTTGGTATATGCTTTAACAAATCATCAACTAATTTTACGAATAACCCTATCGAATTTTGAGATAAGAGTGAGTACCAAGTTAATGCCCCTTTCTGAAAGTTTCCTTGATCTCCTTCACCAACTTAGACTCTATTTTCCTTTTGAGTGATGTATTTACCGTTTATCCTAGCTGTTCAAGCCATGATGTAGTTCCATCATTTTATTCAAGGTATGGAATTTTGAACTTTAAGGTTATTGGCATAGGATCTACACTTAGCTTCCCTGGTTACTGAGAATACTTCTCCCCATCAACATTTGTTGGACTTAAGAAGATTTTGATGATTATCAAAGTTATGAAAGATCTATAGGAAACAAGTTTTTTCTACTTGTTCCATTAGGCTGAGTCTAACCTGCAGTAAGAGTCCTCTGTTTCAGAGATTTATATAAATAAAAGAAATTCTAAATAGAGAAGGTCACGAAGTATGTATGAAGCATGTCCAAGACAAGAGTCCAACTCGCAATATAGTTTAATCACTTAAGAAAAGATTAGAAAGAATTTACACCACCTCTAGGACACATTGAAGGGAAACACGTCAATATATCACCATTATTCAATGGACAATACTACTTATGGTGGATGTAAAGAATGGAGGATTTTCTTAAAGCTGAAGATTATAAACTTTGGACTAGAGTCACTAATGGTCCAAGGTATCCAACAAAGAAGGATGCTAAGAATAATGACATGCCCAAAACCAAGGTTGAGTACAATAAAGCTAATTACAAGATACTTGGGAAAAATCTTATAGCCAAGTGCATCCTTGTATGTGGACTTGGATTTAATGAATTCAATCGTATCTCAGGTTTTTCCACGGCCAAGCAAATTTGGGATACACTGGCAAATGCCCATGAAGGAACTACTCAAGTGAAGGAAATTTAGAATTGATATGTTATGCACTGAGTATAAAACCTTCAAGATGAAGAATGGTGAGTCACTTTAAGACATGATCACAAGATTCACAACCATAGTGAATTAGTTAGTGTCTCTAAGAAAGATTCATACTTCTGAGAAACTAGTCAATAAGGATCTTAGGACTCTTCCTAAGTCATGGTAAATAAAGGTAACAAGCATTAGATAAACCAAGGATCTAACCACTAATGACCCTAGATGAATTGGTGGGAAACCTAAAAACTTATGAGATGAACATGGGTGGCTTTAAAAGGGGTAAAGAAAGTAAGGACAAGATACTAGCTCTTAAAGCTATTGAATGTGAGAGTTCAAATCTTGTTGATGAACATGTGACTTTGATCACCGGAAGCCTTAAAAATGTTTAAGAAAAGAGGAAACTTGGGGAAAAGATGAACCTCAACTAAAGGAAAAAGCTCAAAGAAAGGACAATCCAAAGGATTCTTCAAGTGTGAGAAAACTAACCAACAAATCAAGGACTGTCCCATGTGAAAGGCTGAGTGGAAGAAAGAAAGAGCTGAAAGAGGATGGAAGAAAAGGGAGAAATCTAAAAACAAAAAGAAGAAAGATATTACAAAGGTTATGTTAGCTGTTTGGGGATCCTGTTCAGATGACTCAGATGATGAACTCCCAAATTACATTGCCCGGATGGCTATGGAGTACTCAGAGTTAGATTTAGAATCGGACACAAAAAAGAAAGAGGTAAGTATTCTTGACCTGAAAGATAAGCTTGAACTATTCTCTAAAAATAAATTAACCTCTTTAATGATGACTCTCATAAAAAACATTCTTGATTTAAATGAAAAAATGAGAAAAATTGGTGGCCTTCCGTCACCATTTCTTATGTATGAGTATATTGATATTTAAAATATCAAAATCAAATTGGAAAAGCAAGAACAATCCTTAAAGGAATAGGTCCAGCAACTTGATGTGTCATAACCCAAAAGTTAAGGTCATGATGGCACCTACCTATACAGAGCCTTGGTAGGTAAGCCGAAAATCCACAATAAAAAGGAAAATAGAAGTATGAAAGAGATGAAATAAATATGAGACTTCTAAAATGAAGTCAGGCCATACTACTCAAATAACAGAACTATCAAAAACAAATACAGCCAACTCCCAAAACCTGGTATCATAAACGTAAAGAGACTCTAATACAGTACTAGAATCTGATAAATACAACTCTATATCTGAAATACAAGATAAAGACATAAAGATAGAGGGATGCTAGAACAAGGCCCCGAACGAGGAGCTTACCAGATCTCCAAAATAGCTCTCTCTCTGTACAAATCTACCACCGTGGGTCGCACTCGTATTGGGATCTGTACTGAAAGAGCACAGAAGTATGACTGAGTACGGTCTACTTGTACTCAGTAAGTATCATAGGCTGACTGAGCAAAGTAGAAAACTAAACAAGTAAAGAAATTCTATGAGAACGCTTCCACCTGCATACAGAAAAGTTTCAAAATGGTAGCTCACACTGTATCTCCTAACAATTCTACAAGTATAATAGCTATATAAGACTAACACACACGGAGATATAAGAAACTAAATACACGAAAATAAACACGTAAATGAAAGATGCAATATAATGGAATGGGATGATGATGGGATGATAATACTATACGTCATCTCATGGCCGCTATCGCATGGATCTCGTTTACACTGTTTGAGCTAAATCTTCTAAGACAGGACCCATGGGGGGTTCTCAACCCAATCTCAATCAACCTTATTGGTAAATGACCTCAATCAAGGTTTATCTCAATAAACCTTATAGAAAAGACCTCGGCCAAGGGTTTTACAAAATATCTCAATCAACCTTGCCGGCAAGGACCTCAGCTAAGGGTTTTTACAAAAATATCTCATTTTCTTTCAAAAATTAGAGTTTCTCAGTAGTATAAATCTCATAAATATGTATGAATAAAATAAGGATATAATGCTCACAACCAATCAGTATGAAGATAATAATCAATTCAATACAGGTGTAAATGAGCTTAAAATCAACTCAATATGTCAATAATTCATGATTTAAGCCATCGGAGGGCACCACTAGAATAAATAGCCATAGAAGACATCAATAATGTCATTTCAAGCCCTTCTCTCATGAATCACTATAATAATAGAGGCAAAAACTGCTCAAATAAGGTCTATAATTTATATTCGAGCCCTGCACGAGCATCACAATAATAATAATGACAATTAATGCACAAATAAGGCCTAAAATATCAAATAAAACCCCCGCACGGGAATCACAACAAATATCATCACTTAAGTCAATACCAATATGCATATAATCCCCCATACAGGAAACACAACAACAATAATAATCTCAAAATACAATTTCCATGACTAATTTCCCAACCCATAACAAATTTTACATGAGTGGTTAACTTCCCAGCCAAATCTGAAAAAAGTTAAGTTATAACCTACCTCAAAAAGCCAAAATTCAAGCCTAGACTCTTCAACGCAAAGCTTTTCCTTCACGAGTGGTCTCAAAATTGATTAAATCTATCAAAAATATAATCTACATGACAAAAGAAGTTCAACGATACCCATATTGATTATATTTGATCTGGGTCTAAAAATAATTCGAAAATCAATTCAACATCAAAAAGGGTAAATCTGAAATTTTATTTAAGAATCATGCTCCTCATATCAAGAGGAGTCCAAATCTAAAAACCCAACTAAAAAAGAGTTGAAATTGGAGTTGAAATTTAAGAAAAACTAATTTTATAGTTTACCGGGTAAAAGCCCCAAAATCCAAGTTTGAAATCAAAGATTTGAAGTTGTTTTAAAGGTTAAATCAATTGGAAATTATGAAAATAGGATTTTAGAGATTAACCTAGAAATATTGATTAAACCCCCCTTGAAATCGTCAAAAATTGAGCTTCGAAAGTCTAATAATGGTGAAAATAGGGTTTTGAACGAGAAAAGTGATTAAATTCTACCCTGATCTTATTTGCTCTTCGCGATTGCAGTCACTTAATTCACGAGCGCGACTCGACCCAAACCAAAACTTTGTGATCGCAGGTTGTCCATCACGATCGTAATGAGTAAACGACCCAGGCCCAAACCACTAACCCTTTACAAATTTAGTCGCCCCCTTCGCGTTCGTGATGACCAAGACCCTCTGCCTTTCGTTATTGTAAGCCCTCTACTATGATCACGATGAACAATTAAATCCTTCTCTTCAAACATGAGGGTTGGCCCACAAACATGAAGAAGAAACATTAACTGCACCAGAACCAATAGAAATGCAAGGTTGAGAAGTCATTGGATGGACCCTCGGGATTCATTCGGGACCCTAAAAAATATACTAATAATGCTACTAGGCTATTTTTGACGTTCTAGACTTAGTGGAAATGTTAAATTTTCGAAAAGAGATTGTTTACAATGAATTAGCCCCTGAGACCCCTCTTAAGCTTATTTTACTAGTTTGCGTCTATAAGTTTAAAACAAAATATAAAGGCTCGGGGCCCGAACTAACAATGTTACTAACCCAAAATGGACATTCTGGATCTAATGGAACTGATCAAATCATCTTCCAACGTACGGATCATAAAATATTGATCACAGTCCAACTAACATCTTTTAAAAGCCTCTAAGGGTCTCAACTTATTTAAATAACTCTCGAAAGCATCGGGGACCATGCTAACTAACCTCACAACTCATAAATAGCATATAGCAACTGCGGGGAATGGTAAAATGGTCTAAACATAGCAAAAGCTAAAAATCACAACTATAATTGTTACATTATCCACCACTAAAATGCAAGTTTTTCCTTAAATTAAAAAGCAAATAAAATACCTGAAGCAGTAAAAAGCTGGGGGTATCTACGTCTCATGTCAGACTCAACCTCCTACGTAGAATCCTCAATTAGGTAATGTCTCTAATTGACCTTCACTGAATTAATATGCTTAGACCTCAACTTCCTAGTCTGCCTGTCTAGGATAGCAATGGGCTCCTCCTCGAATGCTAAATCATGGTATAATACAACATAATACCACCGGATGACTTATGCATCATCTGGACGGTATCTCTTTAACATGGAAACATGGAATACCGGATGGAAAACTGAAAGATGTGGAGACAAAGCTAGCCTATATGCTACATCTCCATACTTCTCAAAGATCTCGAAAGGGCCAATGAACCTTGGACTAAGCTTCCCTTACTTTCCAAAACTGATCACACCCTTCATGGGTGAAACCTTCAATGAAACTCGTTCTCCAACCATGAATGTAACATCGCAAACTCGATGGTCGGCATAACTCTTCTGCCTACACTGGGCCACCACAAGCCTTTGCTGAATCAGTCTCACTCGATCAATCTAGTCTCTCAACAAATTTGTGACCCAAGGTATCACACGCTCAAAGCATATCCTCTAGCACCTGAATAGTCCTCTCAGACTAACCATCTGTCTATGGATGAAAAGTTATGCTCAAATCAAGCAGAGTACCCAACTCACTTGGCATAGTACTCCAAAAGTTTGAGGTAAACTGAGTACCTCTATTTGAAACAATGGAGATGGGTACACCATGCAATCAAACCACTTCTCTAATCTATATCTTGGCCATCTTCTCCATATTATAATTCTCCCTTACAAGTACAAAATGCACTGATTTGGTCAATCTATCCACAATCACCCAAATACAATCAAACTTCCCCAAAGTCGGGGGTAGGCCAACTACAAAATCCATGGTGATCCACTCCCACTTTTACTCGACAATAGGCATACTCTGTATCGTACCACTCAATCACTGATGCTTATACTTTACTTGATGGTAATTCAAACACTTGGCCATGAACTCTATAATGTCTTTCTTCATACTACCCCACCAATAGTGTTGCTTTAAGTCATGGTACATCTTAGTCGTTCCAGGATGAATAGAGTACCTCGAACAATGAGCCTCCTCTAAAATTAGTCTAATCCAACCACCAACTCTCGGCACACAAACGCAACCACTAATCCTCAAAACACCATCGAGATCATGGGATACCGCCTTATCCTCGCCACTCAACACTTTGTCACGAATCACTCTCAATCTTTCATCATCAAACTGATGAGCTTGAATCTGCTCCATCAAAGAAGACCTAGCCTCAACAAAGGCCAAAACATGCCCGGGTGATGAAATATCAAGCCTAACCAACTGATTTGATAAAAATTGAACCTCTAAGGCCAAAGGTCGCTCTTGAGTCAAAAGATGAGACAAACTCCCTATTCTCGCCATCTTCTGGCTTAAGACATCCACTACCACGTTAGCCTTGTCTGGATGATAAAGGATAGTGAGATCATACTCCTTAAGCAACTCAAGCCATTGACGTTGTCTCATAATTAGATACCAGAGTCAATGGCATCTAATATGGTTTACGACCCACCTTTAGACTAATAATTACTTTTGTAATAGCAATTGGAAAGATATTAACTCCTATTTATCATTATCTATGTCATTCCAGATTTCCTATGGACCCGATATATTTAATGCCCTGAAGGACTCTTTTTTTCTTCTAGACCTCGAGAGTTCATGGGAGAGGTCTCTGGTTCAAGTCCAGGATGGCCCAGCTACGCCGGGGAAAAGAATATAAGAAGCATCTGACTACTTCATGCATGCTCCATTTGGCTTGGGGGGATATAGCTCAGTTGGTAGAGATCTGCTCTTGCAATTAGGTCATTGCGATTATGGGTTGGATGTCTAATTGTCCAGGCAGTAATGATAGTATCTTATACATGAACCGGTAGCTCACATTTTCTAAGTAATGGAGAAGAGAAAAGAAATGTGCCAATGAAAGACTCTACAGAGACAAAGCAAAACTTGGTAAAACACACACCCTCTTTGGGCAAGGTCAAGATATGAGCGGAAGTCAGTAACTCTTAGAGCTTTTGAAAGCTCTCCTCACACCCATCCGACCACTAGAAAACCATCTTCTTCTTAGTCAACTTGGCCAAAGGAGCAACAATGGAAGAGAAATCCTGCACAACGTGTCCATAATATCCTGCTAATCTAATAAAACTCCAAATCTCGATAGGAGAAGTGGGTCTAGCCCAATCACGAACTGCCGTTATCTTGGTCGGATGGATCATAATACCATCCTTGGTCACTACATGACCCAAGAAAGAGACAAAATCCAACCAAAACTCGCACTTGGAGAACTTGGCATACAACTTCTCATCTCTCAATCTATAAAGTATGGTCCTCAAATGCCTAACATGGTGAGCCTCATTCTTTTTATATTTTTTTTTTTTTTTTTTTACTTATTTTTATCAGCCTCATTCTTGTAATAAACTAAGATATCATCGATGAATACAATCATAAAATAATCAAGATATGGTTTAAATACTCGATTCATCAACTCCATGAACGCTGCTTGGGCATTGGTCAGCAAAAAGACATGACTAAGAACTCATAATGACCATACCGCGTTCGAAAAGCTATCTTCAAAATATCCGAAGCTCTAATCCTCAACTAATGGTAGTCGGATCTCAAGTTAATCTTAGAAAACACTGAGGGACCCTGAAGCTGATCAAATAAATCATCAATGTGAGGAAGAGGATACTTGTTCTTGACCGTCACTTTGTTCAATTATCGATATTTAATACACATGCGCATAGATCAATCCTTCTTCTTCACAAACTTAACTGGAGCACCCCAAGGAGATACATTATGTCTAATGAAACCTTTACCCAATATATCTGGCAATTTCTCCTTTAATTACTTTAACTCAGCTGGGACATCCTATAAGGAAGAATGAAAATAGGCTTGGTGCCCAGCTCAACATTAATAGAATAATTAATAACTTGATCTGGAGGCATACAAGGCAAGTCTGTAGCAAATATATCCTTAAACTCACGAACAACTTAAACATAATCCAAGGGAGGTAATGAAGCAATACTAGTATCGTGAACATAGGACAAATAATAAAGACACCCCTTTTGTACTATGTGATGAGCACGTAGAAAAGATATAACCCCCATTTTAGACACAAACTAGGAGTACCTTACCATGTTAATCTTGGCACACCTGGAGTAGCTAAAGTAATGGTCTTGGCAAAATAATTCAAAATCGCATGATAAAAAGCTAACCAATCCATATCCAAAATAACATCAAAATCAACCATATATAGGCTAATCAAGTCCACCCAGGTCTCACGCCCCGTAAAGGTCACTACGCGTGATCGGTACGCTAGATCCACCATTAAATAATCTCCTATGGGGTAGAAATGTGAATAGGCATGAGAAGGACACACATGCAGTATCAAAACCAGTAGCAAAATATGTAGACACATAGGAGAATGTAGACCCAGGGTCAAATAACATTGAAGCAAGATGATGGAAAATTGGGACGATACATGTAATAACCGAATTAGAGGCCTCTGCCTCAAGTCTCCTAGGAATAGCATAACACTAATCACGCCCTCTATCAGATTGAGTAACCCTACGTACACTACCACGATCCCCATGAGCTCCACCTCGAGCACCTCTAGAACCATCCTTGCTGCCCTATGAACCACCTCTAACGCCAGATATAGGAGTAGGGCAAAGTTGAAGCTGAGATCCCTGCAGGGCAGGGCCGTCGAGGGCAGTCTCTCGTGTAATGACCAGGCTCATGAAATGTGAAATACTCCTTGCTACCTGAAATGCACTGAGAGGGCCCAGAAGTACCAGAACGCCCATTATACCATGGAGAACTAGAATGGGAACCTCTCGCATAACCTGACCTCTAGCTACCTAAAACCTCAAAAATCGCATACCCATTACCCAAATTCTTTAAAGCTGCTTGAACTGGCCTACCATGGTAACCATGCGAACCTCTGCCAGAGAAATCCCAACCTCATGATGTATGACCATTGAACTCACCCTGTCAGCGGATCCTCTTAGCACCACCACTCTGGGTGCCTTGGAAAATAGACTCAATTAACTAAACATGCTCAACGATACTCTATAAAGAACCACCTGAAACTACAAGCTAAGCTGTTGCCAACTGATAATAACCTGCCAAACCCTTAACAAACTTCCTAATCCTCTCTAACTCGATGGAAATATTGGCAGTGACATATCTAGAGAGTGCATGAAAATATGCCTCATACTCTATAATATTCATGGAGCCCTACTCCAAATGATCAAACTTATCTCTCATCTGATCCCTCAAACTGTAGGGAACGAACCTTTTCAAAAAGGCTTAAAAACTGGGTCCATACCATAACAGGAGAACCCAATGGTCTATAACTAGTAAGAGACCTCACTGCCTGGCCACGTCTGTCAACTGGTAGGTAGTGTAGGCAACACCATGGGATTCAGAAGATTCGAGGTTAAACAACCTCTCTTAGAAATCAAGTAGAAACTCATAAGCATCCTCTCTTATAGCACCACTAAACTTGGGAGGAGTTAACCGAATGAATATCTCAAACCTATTCTAATCATCAAAAGACATCACTGGACACGAAGCAACATGAGAAACAATAAGTCTAGTAGGCAATGTATTAACATAAAGGGGTACTATAGCAGTTGGTTATACCTGAAGTCGAAAAGCCATAAGTAGGAGCCTACCCTGGTGGCTGAATACCTCCTGGAGTTTGAGAACTACCCGAAACACTCGGTGGAATACCTATTTTGGGAATGCCATCCAGACAGCCCAAAAGATGAATCAACAAATTCGGTAACAGTGGGGTGGCAACTGAACCCTGAGGGGCCTGATCTGGTTACTCATCCTCTGTTTGATAATCCTCCTCATCATAATAAATCTAAAACTTGAGAGAGTCCATTCTAGCTCGTTCTTTATCTGGAGCAGCTCCTCGTGCCCGACCTCTACCCCTGGCTCGGCCACGACCCCTGCCTGGACTCTTGACTGGGGTTCCAACAGCAGGTGGTGGCTAAATATCCTCAACATCTCTAGATCTAGACCTCACCATCTACACAGAAAAGAATGGAATTCAAGTTTAGAATATTGGGCATGAACAACCGCACAGTAAGGAATCAATTTAGAGAAGTTTTTTTGAAAGATATCCTATAGCCTCTCAAAGATAGATAAGAACGTCAATATATCAATCCATAAGACTCTATTAAACATCTTGCTCTTTCACTTATGAGACCAGTGAACCTAGTGCTTTTATACCAATTGGTCACGACACAAAAGTTAAGATCATGATGGAACCTACCTCAACCCAGCATTGGTAGATAAGCTGAAAACCTACAATAGAAAGGAAAATCAAAGTATGAAAGAGATTAAATAAATATGATACTTCTAGAACAAAGTCAGACCATAATACTCAAATGACAGAAATATCCAAAAGAAATACAGCCAATTCCTGAGACCCGATATCTTAAATGTAAAGAGTATCTAATACAATACTAGAATCAGATAAATACAACTCTATCACCAAAATATAAGATAAAGACAAAAACGATAAAGGGAGGATGGAACAAGTCTCCAAATAAGAAGCTCACCAGATCTCTGAAATAGCTCTCTCTCTACATGAATCATCCATCGCAGGTTGCAATCGTACTAGGATTTGTACCAAAAAGGCATAAAAGTAGGAGTGAGTACGGTCCACTTGTACTTAGTAGGTATCATAGGCCGACTGAGAAAAGTAGAAAACTAAATAAGTAAAGAAATACTATGATCATACTTTCGCCTTTATACAGAAAATTTCCCAAATAGTATCTCACACCATATCTCCTAACAATTCTACAAGTATAATAACAGTATAAGACTAACTTCACACAAATATATATGAAACTAAATACACAACAACAAACACGTAAAGGAAAGATACAAGAGATGTAATGCAATGCAATGAGATGGGATGATAATGATATACACCATCTCATGACCTCCATCGTGTGGCTCTCATATACACCTTCCGAACTAAAGCTTTCACAACGAACCCATGGGGGTTTCTCAACCCATATACTTTCACAATCTCAATCAACCTTGATGACAAAGGACCTCGGTTAAGGGCTTTCAAAATATCGTAATAAACTTTATCGGCAAAGACCCCGGCCAAGGGTTTTATAAAATATCTCAATCAACCTCGCCAACAAAGACCTCGGCCAAGGGTTTTTACAAAAATATCTTATTTTCTTTCAAAAATTAGAGTTTCTCAGTATTATCAATCTCATGAATATGTATGGATGAAATAAGGATATAATGCTCATAACCAATCAATATAAAGATAATAATCAATTCAATATAGGTATAAATGAGCTCAAAATCAACTCAATATGTCAATAATTCACGATTTAAGCAATAGCAGGGCACCACTAGAATAGATAGTCATGTAAGACATCAATAATATTTTTTCAAGCCCCTCTCTTGGGTATCACTTTAATGATACATGTAAATAATGCTCAAATAAGGCCTATAATTTTTATTCAAGCCCCCGTACGGGCATCACAATAATAATAATGGCAATTAATGCACAAATAAGGCCTATAATATCAAATAAAACCCCCCGCATGATCATCACAACAAATATCATCTCTCAAGTCAACACCAATATGTATATAAGCCCCCACTCCGAAAACACGACAACAATAGTAATCTTAAAATACAATTCCCATGACTAATTTCCCAACTCATAGCATGCGTTACATGAGTGGTTAACTACCCAGCCCAGTCTGAATAAAGTTAAGCCATAACCTACCTCGAATAGTCAAAATCCAAGCCTAGAGCATTCAACGTGGAGCCTTTCCTTCATGAGCAGTCTCAAAATAAACTAAATTTATCAAAAACATAATCTACATGTCAAAAGGAGTTCAATAATACTCATATTGGTTATATTTGATCTGTGTCTAAAAATAGTTCAAAATCTAAAAGGGTAAATCTGGAATTTTATTTCAGAATCATTTTCCTCATATCAAGAGGAGTCCAAACTTAAAAAACCAACTAAAAATAAGTTCAAATTAGACTTTAAATTGAAGAAAAACCAATTTTATAGTTTACTGCGTAAAAGCCCCAAAATTGAAGTTTGAAATCAAAGATTTGAAGTTGTTTTGAAGGTGAAATCAATGGGAAATGATGAAAATAGGAGTTTAGAGATTACCCAAGAAAGATTGATGAAAACCCCCTTGAAATCATCAAACACTAAGCTCCCAAAGTCTAATAATAGAGAAAATGGGGTTTTGAATGAAAAAAGGGATTAAATTCTGCCCAGGTCTTATTTTCTCTTATTAATCAGGGTCACTTACATCGCGATTGCGACTCGACTAATGCAGGCTATCCATCGCGATCACGATAAGTAACCGGCCCACACTCCAACCATTAACCCTTTACGAACGCAGTTGCCCCCCTCATGTTCGTGATGACAAGACCTTGTACCATTCACGATGATGAGCCCTCCATTGTGATCGTAATGAATGATAAAATTGTTCTCCACAAATACAAAGGCTGTCCCACTAAAATGAAGAAGAAACATTAGCTGCACTAAAAATAGCAGAACCAACAGAAATGTAAGGTTGAGATTTCTCCGGACGGACCCTCAGGATTCATTCAGGACCCCACAGAATTAAACTAATGATGCTACTAGGCTAATTTTGATGTTCCAGACTTAATGAAATTGTCAGATTTTTGAAAAGAGAGCTTACAATGAATTAGCCCCAGGACCTCTTTTAAGCTTATTTTACTAGTTTTATTCTAAAAGGTCAAAATGAAATGTAAAGTATCGGGGCCCAAACTAACTATGTTACTAATCCAAAATCAACATTTTAGATGTAATAGAACTGACCAAATCACCATCTGATGCTCGGATTACAAAATATTGACCTAAGTCAAACGAACCTTTTTTAAAAGCCTCTAAGGGTCTCAACTCACTTAAATCACTCCTGAAGGCATAGGGGACCATATCAACCAACCTCACAACTCATAAATAGCATATAAAAACTACGGGGAAGGGTGAAATGGTCAAAACACAATAAAATCTAAAAATGAGAACTACAGTTGTTACATGATGTGTCTACTTTTTCTGTTAACTCTTAAATTTTAATGCTGACTATCATTAGAAAGGGAAAAACAAAGGTGAGTGATGGTCAAGTAAGGTGTGAACATAAACTAAAGTAACTCAGGGATGACTGATACCTAGAAAGGGAGAAATCTAGGACAACTAATTTAGAATTATCTAAAACTAAGTATGAGCTTGAGAGAACAAATAGGTTGACTCAGTCCTCAATGATTGTATGTCAACTTAGTGATAGAACACATAATGCAAAGGATGGGTTAGGTTTTGCTAAGGAAATATAATGGTTCGTAAGAGTCCACCACTGTACCTAAGACCTGATTAGGTACTAGGTCTCCGTATCAGGAAATCAATGAACAATAAGAACACAATGAAAGCAACAAGAAAGTAAATGTCAATGGATATTTACATGGAAACCTCCTTACTCAAGGAAGTAAAACCACGACCTACCCAGTAGGATTTAACCAAAAACCATCACTAAAACTCTGAGCAACCTTCAATGATTACAACTTAGAAATTAAACTCCTAATACCTAATACCTTGCAATAGATGTGAAATGAGTGTGCATATCCTGAATGGATTCACCTTCACTCGCCTTGAACAACTCGTACTGAGTAGTAAGCTTATCAATCTTTGATTTCTTCACTTGACTTGTTCCCTCATGATCATTTTGCAAAGCTTTCCATATATCCTTAGTAGATTCACAAGTGGAGTCCCAGTTGTACTCATCAGGTCCTATCCCACAGATAAGGATTACCTTTGATATGTAATTCTTCTCAATCCTCCTTCGATTTACTTCAGTATAATCCTTTCTAATTTTAGGGATAGGTTGAGAGGTGTCTCCTTCTTTAGTTTCTTCCATTAGGACATAAGGACCATCACATATAACATCCCACAACTCACTATCCTATGCCATGATAAAATCATGCATTCTAGTCTTCCATCTACTGTAGAATTGCCCATTGAACCTTGGGGGTCGAGTAGCTAATTTCCTTCCTCGAGACTGGGTTGGGCTTCCATCTTGAAGAGGATCCTTTGTAGGTGTTAACCTTATAGAAATAACCACTCTGACACTAATTAATGGTTCATAAGAGTCCACTAGTGTACCTAAGATCTAATTAGGTACCAGGTTCCCCTATGAGGAAATTGATAAACAATCAAGAATACAATGAAAGCAACAGGAAATTAAATGACAAAGGATTTTTACGTGGAAACCTCCTTGCTCAAGGGAGCAAAACCACGACCTACCCCAATAGGATTTCACCAACAACCCTTACTAAAACTCCGAGCAACCTTCAATGATTACAACCTAGGAATTAACCTTCTAATTTCTACAACCTTGCAATAACCCTATTGCAACACACCCTCACAATACCTCGACTATAAGTTATTCATTAGCTACCTATAGCTACCAAACAACTCAAAACTAAATGAATAAGGCTAAACAAACTACTCACTACAATCTCTAGAATGAGACGTGAGCTTACAATTGTAAGACCAAAACAAAACCTCAAACAACCTAGAAACAAAAAAACCGATATCACTGTAAGAAAAAAAGTTTCTAAATTGTTGAGTCTTGCAATATTGGGTAAGGCCTTTGCTTGAGAAAATTTACTTTAGATTTGTGAAAAAGCTTGAGCTTCTCTCTTAGTGAATGATGCATATATATGATAAGTATTGGGAGAGAAGATTCCTCATTAATAGATGCTAGAAAGGACCACTGAAAATTCATCCCACTAACGTGCTGACATTATTCAGAAAAGTACTAGACAACTGGTACATAAGACAAATGTGTGCAACTGTAAAGCTACACATTGGGACACCAGTTCACGTAACTGGTCCTTCCACTAGGTTACGCAAACAACTGAACATAAGTAATAATCACTCATTCATGGACTAGGTTCCAGTGATGAGGTTTGTCAATCATCAAAATATAAACATAATAGACATAATAAAAACAAGCCTGGAACTCAACATTTCCCCCCTTTTTGATGATGACAAACATAGAGCCTTTTGCAGCACATGCAACTTGCAACTGTTTCTAGTTCCTTCTATCACCATGTAAGCCAGTACCTACCCCTAGTTCCCCATGTAACCAGTATTTACAATCACCCACCAGTTCCATTTTTTAAGTTCCCCCTTTCACTAGTTCCACCTTTCACCAGTTGCTCTTTTTACTAATTTTTCCTCTTTTGGCATCATTAAAAAGGGATCACAAAGACAGTTAGGTACTAAGCATCAAAAGAAATCAAAAAAAGGATAAGGATAATAACACATTCATAAGCAAGCATATAGAATCACCAGACAAGTTAGTGTTCAACTTCTACAAAAAGAAAATAATTATGTAGTAGTGTCAAAATAAGAGGAGGGTAAGAATATGGAATGAAGGGACGGAGAGAGGGAATCAACTAGGATGGGAAGTAGAGATACAACTATAAAATAGGTCATCAAAGCATTTCATAGCAGTGCGATTATCATCAATCAATGCCTCATTCTTGATTTTCAACTAATCATTTTCATCCTTAGGTTATGCATTCTCCTATTTTAGATGAGTGATCTCCATTTTAGTTTAATTTGAGACACCTATGTATGACCAGTTCCTTCTGTGACTTCATTTAGTTAAGCTTTTAGTGCTTTAATTCATTTTCCTTTTGTGCAACCATGGCTGACAACTCATTTATCTTCAGATTACTTACCTCCTGAGTAGCATGAGATTTGATATTGTAGACTTGGGACCAACTCCTCTTTTCTTCATAGCACACTCACACTCTACAAGGGTAGTAAGTGTGAATTTTTTCCTCTTTCCTCCAACAGTACGGGAACCAAATCTTGCTATTATGCCAAAGTGATAAAAACTTTTGTGAGGAGAAATCCATAGCCCAGACCATGATTGACTTCATTTAACTTACAGATCCTAATAATATGCTCAATCATGATTTTAGGTAAATTAATTAGAGTGCATGCATTAAGATCTTCCATTAGATAACGATTTGGTATTGAACTGGACGAACAACCTTCAACTCATGGAAGTAGCACCTTGCTAACCAGTTTTAAAAAAAGTTGAAATTCAGGCTTCATTTTCTTTTTGAGCAATCTAAAGGTCCCAAACAGTTGCTTTGATTTGGAAATATTAACAAGGAAAGTCTCTAAAGCATACTTGTCCTTCACAGTGTCTATCCCAAAAGTAGGAACACTAAGAATCTCTCCAAGCAGTGAGGTTGTCAAAGAGAACTTGATTCCATTTACAGTGGCATCAAGTGAAAATTCCTTTTCTGTGAATATCAGATCATTATAAAAGTCTCTAACCTCACTGACATATGTAATACCTGTAGAGTCAAATAAGTGCATCCATGCTTGAGCATTAACAAGAGCAATGAGGGAACTCATACCAAACCTGGTTGTAATAGTAAGATCAAATACTCTTCCAAAAAGCACATTTTGATTACAAATGTCATAATCACTTTTCTTAGACTCTAACTCTAGGATCATTGCACCTTTTCTTTTCTTTCCTTTTGACATAGCCTCTTCTTGATTCATCTTGAAAGACTGGAATAACTTTATCTTTAGGCAACTGATCTTTTCTTCCCCTGAAACCTGCTCCAATCCTCCACTGTCCAATTAAAGTCCCTTGTTTATCTTTCCTGTACACCTAATGGAAGCTATCATAGAGTGAACAGGTAGCACAGAAGGTCATCCCTTCTTTTGTTAGAGATAGATTCAAACAATTCTGTTAAAAGTAATGCATCACTATCTTAGATAACATAGTACTCATGAGCTTGTGAATGGACCTTTCCCTTTCTCTCTTAGACAGAAGATATTCCCTTTTGGACAACAGTGACACCTGGTCCCTTACTAAGTTCTCTGGAATTACTTACTTCAAAGAAGAAAGTGTTACCCATATTTGATTGTGTAAAGATTTAGAGATGTCCCCGATGAACTAACTTTTGACAAAACTATCCTCTTCTACTTTAGGATGACAAGACATTTCATAGTCATTTTCAACCTTTACCACTTTAATACCTCCACTCAATGAGTCAAGTTTTATTTCAGATACGAAGCAAGGTTGAAGTTATATGCACACACAGATGGAAAGAAGGATTTTTCAGATCTAGCTGAGCATTTGAAAGAGTAAGACTGTATAAAACCAATTTCAACCAGAGAAGCATTATGAAAGAAATTCATAACTGACTTTAGTAGGACTATGGGGGTTAAATTTCCTTCCATGGAGGGAAAAATGATAGGATTCTTTTGTGATGTCTTAAGAAAGAAGTACTAAGAAGAGGTTTAAGTCATCAGGTCCATTTTTGAAGGAAGGTACAAAAGGATTAAGAAAAAAACATAGGTACAGGAAGGAACAAAATGATACATGGACAATGAGGATTTGTCTGTCAGGAAAAGATCTGCCACGTGTCCTCTACTTTTGAAGTGAAAATAGTGATGATCATAGAGAGGACTAAAAGAAACATGATATGTTTTTCAAAAAAAATATTCTGACACAGGTACATAATTAATAGTCAACATGTACAAATAAGAACACTAACCTGAGAAGGGGATTCGATCTCTGCTTTTGAATAATCCAAGAACTTTGTGCTCCAACCTTACTCAAGTGTCACTCCTCCATGAATGTGTACCAGTAAGAATATGTGATTGAATTAGACTTCCCTTCACCTTACTTCAAAAACTTATCACCCTGTTTTATCCAAGATATCTCAAGAGGAGTTAAAGACTTGAAAATTCCCCCTTTTAATAAGAATCTGTGTACACCCCCTTCAAATTGAATTTAACTCAGTCCACTTAACTTTCTTTGAAGCATATTACCCTTACACTCAATCTCAGCTGTTGATTTCTTCTCATTGTCAAAACATGAGCTACTCAAAACCCTGAGTAGTCCTCATAAGTCATAAGCATATGACTCTTTTCTCTATAAAAGTTTCAGTTAACAATTCACAAACACACCAGGTCTTTAATACAAGACAAATATGTCAAGTAGAAACCAATTATACTCAGCCTCCTGTTCCACATTCCTTTTTCAATGATAAATCACCCCCTTCTTAATTCAAAAGACACATAGTCTTCATGACTGTCATGAGTGAGAGAATATTTACAAATAATCTAATCTCATGCTTAGATCAACCACTAACAAAGTACTTCTTTTTGTCCTATTTGCCTGCTTTCTCTCACCTCGACCCCCCTATCAGATAACTTCTTGACTTTTAGAACCCAAATGAGCTTGGGTCTCTGGGGAACCTGGTCCCTTTGAGTTTCTAATGGATTCGACATACTTTTGATTTCTTCTTTTATAATTGACAAGAGACTGATACTGAGGCTTGTAATGTCTATTTTGATCATAATAAGTGCACAACCAATTGTCAGGAACAGATACATACTTGCTATGAGGATTGTATCGATTCTTGATCCTTTGAGAACCAAGACCCTCACCAGAGTTTGACTTTAAATTATTCACCCTAGCTAGAATTTCAGATGAAGCAATCCACTAAAGAGATCTTTTAAGCTCCTTATTTGTTTCAATCAACTTCTTTTTAAGATGTTTTTTATGATCTAGTGAGGGTTCAAGATAAAGATTAACTTTACTAAGCTTAGTCTAAAGATCATCATAAACCTTACTGGCTTCCTCCTTTCTTTGCACACAATCTTTTGAAAGGCTTGACAATTTAGTATTTAATTTATCATTTTCACACTTAGCATTTCTTAATGCTTTTTCTAGATCATGCATCCTTGAAAATAAGGAGTTCTCTTCAATCTTAGAATCAGTTTGAGTATCAAGCAGGGACATCTTTTCTTTTAACACATCATGGTATGCATTTATTAACATCTTGATCAAGGATCTTATTCCCTATGAGAATAAGTTTTCAAATTTTGCTGAACATCAAGAATACTTACGTTATCCTCTTCTTCTTTGTCGGAATTGGCCATATGAGCAAACAAGGAATCAAACCTTGTAGGTTCATCTCATCCATGCTCTTCATTCTCAAGTTTAGATCCACTTGAAATATCTCCCCATGCAGCCAAGGCTTGATTGAACATTTTATCTGCAATTTCACTTCTTCTTAACTTGTCAGGAACTTGGCCACTTCTTTGTGTTCTCTCTGGATTGCTTTGGACGTACTCCTTGTAATCCCCCTTTAGAAGAGGATAATCCTTTATGAAGTGACTTAGTTTCGCACAATTGAAACAACCATTATTTTCTCTGAATCCCCTGCTTGAGTTTCCTCTTTTTTGAAAACCTCCACTTCTAACCATCTTCTGAAATCTTTGAGTGAGATAAGCCATGTTATGTTCTTCTTCACTTGAATCATCTGTGCCATGCTTCAGAACCATAATCCTTTCCTTCTTAGAATTATTTCTCTCAGAATCTTGTTATCTTTTAAACTTATAAGTTTTCAGATTCCCAAAAAGTTCATCCATGGTCATTTTTTGTAAATGTTTACCCTCTGAAATAGCATTTACCTTACTTTTCCATGAAGAGGGTAAGATACTCAAGATTTTCCAGACCAACTTGTACGTTTGAATATTTTCTCCTAAACACTTGAGTTTTTTACAATGGATGTGAAACGAGTGTTCATATCCTGAATAGATTCACCTTCACTCATCTTGAATAGCTCGTACTGAGTAGTAAGCATATTAATCTTTGATTGCTTCACTTGAATTGTTTCCTTATGAGTATTTTGCAAAGCTTCCCATATCTCCTTAGTAGATTCACAAGTGGAGACCTGATTGTACTCATTAGGTCCTATCCCATAGACAAGGATTTTCTTTGATTTGTAATTCTTATCAATCCTCTTTTGATCCACTTCAGTATAATCCTTTCTACTTTTAGGGACAGGTTGAGAGGTATCTCCTTCTTTAGCTACTTCCATTGGGAAATAGAGATCATCACATATAACATCCCATAACTTACTATCCTCCACTATGATAAAATCATGCATTCTAGTCTTCCACCAACTATAGAATTGCCCATTGAACCTTAGGGGTCGAGTAGCAGATTGTCCTTCCTCGAGACTGGGTGGAGCTACCATCTTGAACAGGATCCTTCCTAGGTGTTAACCTTGTAGGAATAACCACTCTGATACTAACTGATGGTTCGTCAGAGTCCACTACTGTACCTAAGATCTACTTAAGTACCAAGTCCCTGTATGAGGAAATTGATAAATAATCAAGAATATAATGAAAGCGACAGGAGAGTAAATGACAATGGATTTTTATGTGGAAACCTCTTTGCTCAAGGGAGAAAAACCACGACCTACCCCAGTAGGATTTCACCAACATCCTTCACTAAAACTCAGGGCAGCCTTCAATAATTACAACCTAGGATCTAACCTCCTAATTCTTACAACCTTGCAATAACCCTATTATAACACACCCTCATAATACCTCAACTGTGAGTTCTTCATTAGCTATATTTAGCTACCTAACAAGTCAAAATAGGACAAACAAGGCTAAACAAACCACTCACAAAAATCTCAAGAATGAGATGTGAGTTTACAATTGTAAGTCAAAAACAAAACCTCAAACAACCTAGAAGCAAGAAAACATATATCATGATGATCAAAAGAGTTTCTAAATTATTGAGTCTTGTAATATCGGGTGAGGCCTTTGCTTGACAAAATTTCTTTTAGATTTGTGCAAATTCTTGAGCTTCTCTCTTGGTGAATGATGTATGTATATGATGAGCATTGGGAGAAAAGCTTCCTCATTGATGAATGCTAGAAAGGACCACTGAAAATTCACCCTACTAACTTGCTGACATCGTTCATAAAAGTACTAGACACATGGTATATAATACAAATGCATGCAACTGTAAAACTACACATTGGGAAACTAGTTCACGTAACTGGTCCTTCCACTAGGTTACACAAATAACTGAACATGAGTAATAATAAGTCTTGCATGGACCAGGTTCCAGTGATGAGGTTTGTCAACCATCAAAATATAAACATAATAGACATAACAAAAGCAAGGCTGGAACCCAACATTTCCCCCCATTTCAATGATAACAAACATAATGCCTTTTGCAGCACATGCAACTTGCAATTGTTTCTAGTTCCTCCTATCACCATGTAAGCCAGCACCCAGCACCAGTTCCCCCTATCACCAGTATTCACAATCACCCACCAGTTCCCTTTTTCAAGTTTCTCCTTTCACCAGTTGCTCTTTTCACTAATTTTTCCTCTTTTGGCATCATTAAAAAGGGATCACAAAGACAGTTAGGCACTAAGCATCAAAAGAAATCACAACAAGGTTAAGGATAAGAAGACATTCATAAGCAAGCATATAGAATCATTAGACAAGTCAGTGTTAAGTTCGACAAAAAAAAAAATAATTATGCACTAGTGTCAAAATAAGAGGAGGGTAAGAATATGGAATGAAGGGACGGAGAGAGGGAATCAACTAGGATGGGAAGTAGAGATACAACTATAAAAGAGGTCACCAAAGCATTTCATAGCAGTATGATTATCATCAATCAATGCCTCATTCTTGATTTTCAACTGAGCATTGTCATCCTTAAGTTGTGCATTCTCCTCTTTTAGCTGAGTGATCCCCATGTTAGTTTGATTCGAGACACCTGGTGTAAGACCAGCTCCTTATGTGACTTCTTTCAGTTAAGCTTTTAGTGCTTCAATTTATTTTCCTTTTCGGGAACTATGGCTGATAACTCATTTATCTTTAGATTACTTGTCTCCTGAGTAGCAATGAGATTTGATATTGCAGACTTGGGACCAACTCCTCTTTTCTTCATAGCACACTCACACTCTACAAGGGTATTGAGTGTGTATTTTTTCTCATTCCTCCAACAGTATGGGAAACAGATCTTGCTTTTATCCCAAAGTGATCAAAAACTTTTGTGAGGAGAAATCCATAGCCAGACTATGATTGACTTCATTTAACTTACAGATCTTAATAATTTGCTCAATCATGATTTTAGGTAGACTAATTGGAGTTCATGCGTTAAGTTATTCCATTAGATAAAGATTTAGTATAGAACCACATGATCGACCTTCAGCTTATGAAAGTAGCACCTTGCAAACCAGTTTAAAAAAAAAGGTTAAAATTTAGGCTTTATTTCCTTTTTGAGCAATCTAAAGCTCCCTAATAGTCGCTTTGATTTGGAAATGTTATCAAGGAAAGTTACTAAAAAATACTTATCCTTCACAGTGTCTATCCCAAAAGTAGGCACACCAAGAATCTCTCCAAGCAGTGATGTTGTCAAAGTGAACTTGATTCCATTTACAGTGGCATTAAGTGAAAATTCCTTTTCTGTGAATATCAAATCATTCTAAAAGTCTCTAACCTCACTGACATATGTAATACCTGTAGAGTCAAATAAGTGCATCCATGCTTGAGCATTAACAAGAACAATGAGGGAACTCATACCAAACTTGGTTGTAATAGTAAGATCAAGTACTCTTCCAAAAAGCACATTTTGATTACGAATGTCATAATCACTTTTCTCAGACTCTAAGTTTGGGATCATTGCACCTTTCCTTTTCTTTCCTTTTGATATAGCCTCTTCTTGATTTATCTTAAAAGACTGGGATAACTATCTCTTTAGGTGAATGATCTTCTCTTCCATTGAAACCTGCTCCAATCTTCCACTGTCGATTTGAATTCCCTTGTTTATCTTTCTTGCATACCTAATGTGAGTTATCATAGAGTGAACAGGTAGCACAGATGGTCAATCCATTCTTTTGTCAGAGATAGCTTCAAAGAATTTGGTTAATAACAATGCATTACTGTCTGAGATAGCATAGTACTCATGAACTCATACATATACCTTCCCCTTTCTTTATTGGATAGAAGCTATTCCCTTTTAGACAATAGAGACACATGGTCCCTTACTGAGTTTCCTGGAATTACTTACTTCAGAGAAGGCAGTGTTACCCTTATCTGATATTTTAGAGATTTTAGAGATGTTCCTGATGAATTGACTTTTGAAAGAACTATCCTCTTCTACTTTAGGATGATAAGACATTGTAGAGTTATTTTCAACCTTTACCACTTTAATACCTCCATTCAATGAGTTAAAATTCATTTTCGACACTGAAGAAAGGTTGAAGTTATGAGTAATCACTGATGGAGAGAAAGATGTTCAGATCTAGCTAAGCATTTGAAAGAGTGAGACTGTACAAAATCAGTTTCAACCAGAGAAGCATTATGAAAGAAATTCATAACTGACTTTGGTAGGACTATGGGGGTTAAATTTCTTTCCATGGAGGGAAAAAGCATAGGATTCTTTTATGATGTCTCAAGAAAGAAGTTCTAGGAAGAGGTTTAAGTCATCAGGTCCATTTTAGAAGAAAGTTACAAAAGGATTAAGAAGAGAGCATAGGTACAGGAAGGAACAGAGGATGGATGGACGATGAGGATTTGTCTGTCAAGAAAACATTTACCACGTGTCCTCAACTTTTGAATTGAAATGAAGGATGAACGTAGAGAGGAATAAAAGCAACAGGATATATTTTTTTAAAAAAAATGTTGTGACACAAGTGCATAGTTAATAATCAACATGTATAAATAATAACACTAACCTGAGAAGAGGATTAGGTCTCTACTTTTAAATAATCCAAGAACTTTGTGCTCCAACCTTACTCAAGTGTGACTCCTCCATGAATGTGTACCAGTAAGAATATGTGATTGAATTAGACTTCCCTTCATCTTACATCAAAAACTTATCGCCCTGTTTCATCCAAGATATCTTGAGAGGAGTTGGAGACTCAAAAATTCCCCCTTTTAATAAGAATTCATGCACACCCCCTTCAAATCTAATTTTACTCAGTCCACTTAGCTATTTCTGAAGCACATTACCCTTACACTCAATCTCAGTTGTTGATTTCTTCTCATTGTCAAAATATGAGCTACTGAGAACCTTGAGTGGTCTTCAGAAGTCACAAGCATGTGCCTATATCCTCTATGAACTTTTAATTTAACAATTCACAAACACACCAGGTCTTTCATACAAGACAAATATAACAAGTAGAATCTAATGATACTCAGCCTCCTGTTCCATATTCCTTTTTCAATTATAAACTACCCCCTTCTTAATTCAGAAGACATACAGTCTTTATGATTGTTGTGAGTGAGATAAGATTTATAAATAAGCTAATCTCATGGTTAGATCAACCACTAACAAAGTACTTCTTTTTGTCCTATTTGGTTGTTTTCTTCACCTCGACCTCCCTATCAGATCACTTTTAGATTTTGGGAACCCAAATAAACTTGGGTACCTTGGTATTTAAAAAGGGATTAATGAGATTTATTCTAGTACAGGCTAGAAAAGTGAGCCTCTTCTCTGGGGAACCTAGTTCCTTTAAGTTTCTAATGGATTCGACATACTTTTGATTTCTTCTCCTATCATTGACAAGGGACTGACACTAAGGCTTGTACTATCCACTTTGATCATAATAAGTGCACAGCCAATTGTTAGGAATAGATACATACTTGATATGAGGATTGTAAGGATTCTTGATCCTTTGAGGAACAAGACCCTCACCAAAGTTTGACTTTAAATTATTCACCCTAGCAAGAATTTTTGATGAAGCAGTCCACTGAAGAGAACTTTTAAACTCCTCATTTATTTCAATCAACTCCTTTTCAAGATGATTTTTATGATCTAGTGAGGTTTTAAGATCAAGATTGACTTTACTAAGCTTAGTCTCAAGGTCATCCTGAGCCTTGCTAGCTTCCTTCTTTCTTTTCACATAATCTTTTGAAAGGTTTGACAACTTTGCATTCAATTTATCATTTTCACACTTAGAATTTCTTAAGGCTTCTTCCAGATAATGTATCCTTGAAAATAAGGAGTTCTCTTCAATCTCAGAATTAGTTTGAGTATCAAGTAAGGACTCCTTTTCTTTTACCATATCATGGTATGCGTTTATTAACAGCTTGATTGAGGATCTCAGTTCCTTATGAGAATAAATTTTCAAATTTTTTTGAACATCAAGAAGACTTACTTCATCCTCTTTTTCTTTGTCAGAATTGGCCATAGGATCAAAGAAGGAATCAAACCTTGTAGGGTCATCTTTAACAGAACCCATGGAAATATCCTGCTCTTCATTCTCAAGTTCAGATCCGCTTGAAATATCTCCCCATGCAGTCAAGGCTTATTTGAACATTTTAGCTATGGCTTCTCTTCTTCTAAACCTATCGGGAACCTGGTCCCTTCTTTTTGTTCTCTCTGGATTGCTTTGGATGTATTCCTAGTAATCCCCCTTTAGAAGAGGAAAATCCTTGATGAAGTTAACTGGTTTCCCGCAGTTAAAACAACCATCATTTTCTTTGAATCCCCTACTTGAGTTTTCTTTATTTTGAAAACCTCCACTTCTCACCATTTTCTGAAATCTTTGAGTGAGATACGCCATGTTCTGTTCTTCTTCACTTGAATCATCCATGCTAGTCTTCAAAACCATACTCCTTTCCTTTTTGGAATCATTTTTCTTAGAATCTTCTTGTTTTTTAAACTCATAATTTTTTAGATTCCCAAAAATTTCATCCATGGTCATTTTTTGTAATTTTTTAGCCTCTGAAATAGCATTTACCTTACTTTTCCATAAAGAGGGTAAGGCACTCAAGATTTTCCTGACCAACTTGTACATTTGAATACTTTCTCCTAAACACTTGAGTTTGTTTATAATGGATGTGAAATGAGTGTGCATGTCATAAATGGATTTACCTTCACTCATCTTGAACACCTTGTACTGAGTAGTAAGCATATCAATCTTTGATTGCTTCGCTTGACTTGTCCCCTCATGAGCATTTTTCAAAGCATTCCATATATCCTTAGTAGATTCAGAGGTGGAGACCTGGTTGTACTCATCGTGTCCTATCCCACAGATAAGGATTTTTTTTGATTTGTAATTCTTCTACATCCTCTTTCGATCCACTTTTGTATAATCCTTTACACTTTTAGAGACATATTGAGAGGTATCTCCTTCTTGAGCAACTTCCATTGGGATATAGGGACCTTCACATATAACATCCCACTACTTACTATACTCCGCCTTGATTAAATCATGCATTCTAGTCTTCTACTAACTATAGAATTGCCCATTGAACCTTGGGGGTCGAGTAGCTAATTGTCTTTCCTAGAGACTAGGCAGAGCTGCCATCTTGAATAGGATCCTTTCTAGGTGTTAAACTTATAGGAATAACCACTCTGATACTAATTAATAGTTCGTCAGAGTCCACTACTGTACCTAAGATCTAACTAGGTACCAGGTTCCCGAATGAGGAAATCGATAAATAATCAAGAATATAATTAAAGCAACAGGAAAGTAAATGACAAGGGATTTTTACATGGAAACCTCCTTGCTCAAGGAAGTAAAACCACAACCTACCCCAGGATGATTTCACCAACAACCTTTACTAAAACTCCAAGCAACCTTTAATGATTACAACTTAGGAATTAACCTCCTAATTTATACAACCTTGCAATAACCCTATTGCAACTCATCCTCATAATACCACAACTGTGAGTTCTTCATTAGCTATCTCTAGCTACCAAACAACTCAAAAGTGAATGAACAAGGCTAAGAAAACTACTCACTAAATCTCTAGAATGAGACATGAGTTTACAACTGTAAGACCAAAACAAAACCTCAAACAACCTAGAAACAAGGAACCTTATATCACTATGAGCAAAAGGGTTTCTAAATAGTTGAGTCTTGCAATATCGGGTGATGTCTTTGCTTGAGAAAATTTCTTTTAGATTTGTGCAAAAGCTTGAGCTTCTCTCTTAGTGAATGATGTATATATATGATGAGCATTGGGAGAGAAGCTTTCTTATAGGTGGATGCTAGAAAGGACCACTGAAAATTTGTCTCACTAATGTTCTGACATTGTCCAAAAAAGTACTAGATAGCTGACATATAAGACAAATGCGTACAACTTCAATACTGCGCATTGGGACATCGGTTTATGTATCTGGTCCTTTCACTAGGTTAGGTAATTAGCTGAACATAAGTAATAATTAGTCATCCATGAACCAGGTTCCAGTGATGAGGTTTGTCAATCATCAAAATATAAGCATAATAGACATAACAAGAACAAGGTTGGAATCCAACAAAATACCTTTGAATAAAGATGATCATTGCACATATTGTGGTAACACTGGTCACAAAGGTCAATTTGTCTCGTGTTTGTAAGTCAGGATAAAAAAACCTAAGACCAGTCATGAATGGAAGAAAAAAGGCATGTAAAGTTAATGAAACACAACCAAGGAACAAGTCACGACCCAAAAGGTCGAGGTCATGATGACACCTACCCCAACCTAACCTTGGTAGGTAAGACTAACTCCCTAATAGATTAGAGATATGAAAAAGATAGATAATACCCAAATACAAAACTTTAGGATAAACTCCGGTCAATAATATAAAAACAAATCCAAAAATGAAATAAATACAACTCAACTCCTAAAATCTAGTGCCATGGGTAAATAGCACTAATAAATTGACATAGAAACTAAAAAATACACAACTCTATCTCTGAAATGTAAAATAAAGACAATATAAAGATATGATGAAGTTTAGAACATGCTCTAAATGAGGAGCTCACCAGTACTCTGAAACAACCTCAACTCAGTACAAACTCAAGCTCTGTTAGTCGCACTCGAGAAAGATTTTTTTGTTCATTGCAATCGCGATGAAGGGCTTGTGATCGTGAAGGGTTAGAGGTTAGGTCATTAGAAATATGAGGTGGGGTCCGAATTTGCAAAGGGTCCAATTAGGGTCAGGTCACAAACATAACAAGGTGACTGTCATCGCAACGAAGGACTACTTGGACAGTATATAAACTTCATTTTCACGATTCCAACTCTATTTTCTCAATTTTTGGACTTATAAATTGCGGGATTGGCAATTTCAAAGAGCGTTTTTCATAAAAAGTGGTTGGGTAAGTTTCTTAACATGATTTCCATCATTATTCTTTGATTTTATCTTCAAAACTTGAATTTTAAACTTGGATTTTTGGGGTTTTACCCGGTAAAGTGAGAAAATATATTTTTTATTTCATGCTTGATTTCAACTTATTTTTCAATGGGTTTTCATAATTAGAATTCTTGGAGTATGAGAAACCTTATTATTTAACAAAATTTTGATTTTACCTTTTTCCTTCAGGGTCAATTTTCAAAGTATATTTGGACCCAGAATGAAAGTAGTTAATATGAGTATCGTTGGACTCCTTTTGATATTTAGATTATGTTTTTGATAAATTTGGTTCATTCTTAGACCGTATGAAAAGAAAAAGTTCCTAGTTGAAGGGTCTGGCTAGTGTTTCAGCTTTTGAGGTAGGTTATGGCTTAACTTTCTTCAAATCGGGTCGTATAGTTAACCATTCATATAAAGTATGTTATGGTTTGAGATTTTTATCGTTAGATTTATCTTATGAGATCATTATTTATCATGTTGACCGTATGGGGGGCTTATGTGAATATTATTATTGACTTGAGAGATTATTATTATTGTGATGCCCGTGCAGGGGCTGGTATTAGTCTTATTTGAGCATTATTTTCCTTTATTATTATCATAATGCCCTAGTTGAGGGTTGGATTGATATTATTGGTCTTGTTTGAGCCTTATTTGCCTCTACCATTATCGTGATGCCTGAGAGAGGTGATTGGATTGATATTATTGATATCTTACATGACTTTTTATTACGGTGGTGCCATGTGATGGCTTATATCATGATCTATTGACATTTGAGGAGATTTGAACTCATTTATACCATTATTGAGTTAATTCATTATATGATATTGATTTGGTTGTGAGCATGCATTCTCATTTCATTCATTCATCCATATTCATGAAAATAGGTACCACTAAGAAATACTGATTTTGAAAGAAAATGAAACACTTTATAAAACTCTTGAACGAGGGATGTGCCGGAAAGGTTGATTAAGATATGAGATTGTGATAGTATATAAGTTGTGAATCCCCCATGAGTCCTATCCTGGAAGCTTTTTAGAAGGTGTATATGAGGTGATATTGATATATTACATCATGGCCTTTGCATTGCATCAGTTTCATATCTTTTATGCATTTGATATCGTGTACATAGCCTTTCTTTTATGTGTCTTATTATGTAGATTACACCTTAATAGTTGTTATGGTTGTATTATACATACTGTTAGGAGATACAGTTTGAACCATCATTGGGAATATTTTCTGCATGTGGGTGGAAGTTTTTTCATAGTATCTTTTATATATTTTGCTTTCTGCTTTGCTTGGTCGGCCTATGAAGCCTACTGCGTACAAGTGAACCATACTCACTCCTACTTTCAGTACCTTTTCAGTGTAGATATCAATACAAGTGCGACCAGTGGAGCTTGAGATCATGTTATTTTTAGTCTATTTGGAGTACTAGTAAGCTCCTCGTTTAGAGCATCGTTCCAGCCTCCCTCATTTCCTTTATCTTGTCTTTATTTTACTTTTCAAAGACAGACTTGTGTATTTTTAAATTTTATGTCAATTTATTAGTGCTCTTTACTCATGACACTAGATTTTGGATTCGGGTTGTATTTTGTTCAGTTTCAAACTTGGTTTATATATATTTGGCCTAACTTATTCTTAATGTCTTGTATCTAGTTTTTTTAATTTCTTTTCCTCATCTTTATCTCTATTGATATTAGGATTATTTACCAAGGGTTTGGTATGGATTAGGTGCCATCATGACCTCAGATTCTAGGTCGTGACACACTCCTAGTCCGTGCGATCTACCTGTACACGCACTTATTCATTAGCTAACACACTATAAGAAATAACAATAGTATGGATGAGTACTCACTACTAGAAAATAGGTATATAGCAACAATTATTTTGCTACGGTTATAAAATTGTTGCAATAGATATTCAATCGCAATGATTAAAACCGTTGCAATAGCCCACTGAACCTAATGAAACACTTTTACAAATAAGCCGTTGCATTAGTAATTTAACCGTTGTCATAGAATTTTCTACGGCAACCATTACCCAAAACCGTTGCCATAGGTGATTATTTGGAAACGGTTCTTATGTTAAAAAATCTATTGCTACGGTTCCTTTTTCCCAATTATTTTTCCCTCCACTAATTTTTCAACACCCGCCAAATTAAAGTTTCTTTTCAATTAAAAATTAATTTCTAAATTTGCCTGTAAATATATCAAATAGGTTTGGACGATACCCCATCAGACACACCCACCACTCTAGACACAATCTCATAGCTGGGTATTCTTCACCTCGTAGGTATCGTTTTCTCCGTCTTCTTCACCTTCAAATCTCACAGCTGTGATTTCACTTACATTGTTGAGATAGTGCCATTTAGTAGTAGATTTGCTAGGTTTAGCTATATACGGGTTGCTTTTTATGCTTTCTCTCTAAGCTTGAAATTGAAATACCCATTTCTCGATCTCCTCTTATTTCCTTCTTTACTTAGCAAATCAAAGCTGTATGTTTTTCTTCATAGCACCTTCAATGTCTTGACACACTTATTATTTAACAATTTGCATTTTGTGTTTTGCTTTCATCTTCAAGTAATTTTTTGTTTTGAATAACCTCTTTTTGTTATCAGGTCGTTTAAACATATGGTCTGGGTCTGTTGAACAACTCAAGTATCTCATCTGGGTCTTCACCTTGTAGGTATCACAACTTTGGGCTTTCGTGGATATTGCATTTTCAGGGTTTCATCTTTGCATTTATAGGTGTGTTCAAAATCGATCTAAATCAAAATTATGAGCTTCAGTGAAAGGGTTTTTGGAAAAGATTTTAAAAATACACAAATGAATTTTCATAAAGTATATGTTTTTTTGTTCTAATTTATGTTTATGATTTTATCTTGTTGTTATTTAGAGTTTCTATCTCTTTAAAAAAATTTGGATGAAAGTATTGCAAAAAATTTGGGCTTTAGAAGAGGTGATGTTTTAGAAGATGAGTTTCAATTCTTCATTATAGAGGACAGATTTTATCTAACAAAAAATCGTATGTTTTTTAACACTGAAAAAAAAATATTCAACTCCACAGGTCTTCACTATTAAGAAAAAAAATCTGAAGTGTTTTCAAACTCCAAAAGGCTTTCAAGTTGAGCATTAAGCATTTTAGTTTTTGCTTCGCAAGTAAAATTTTCTACTTCTAAGTTCATATTTTTTCTCCTCTTCTCTAAGGTTCTTGTAGGCTGGAGGCCAGAGCATGAACAACTAGTCATTCCTCAAGACTTCGAAGCTTCAATACACTGCTTAAAAAGAGGTAATATTCTCTATTCTCTTAATTTTTGTCTTCCTTTTTTTGTTTGGTTTATTTCATTTTCCATTAATGTGTGTGTTTGATTATTTTATTGCTACTCTTCTCTGTGTGTTGATGTTTATTTATTTCCAGTTAAATCATTCCTTGTATTTGTGTTCTTTAAATTTTGGGTAGGTATTCGTATGTTTAGAGTGATGCACAAAATTTTTCTTTATGTGATTTCAGTATTAGTTTTTTTCACTGATACATTGAGTAGATCTTGGGTCTAGTCGAGCTCTGGATAAGGCTTTGAGTGTTAACTCAGCCTCTCTAAGGTTTGTCCTAGATTTAGATCCTCATTATCTACCTTTTGAGTCATACGTTCTAAGTTCTCAGGTCTGTTCAGTTGCTTGAGTCACGTGGTCTGCTTACTTGTCTTGTTTTCTCTATCTTCAAGCCAATCTCCTAGTCTTTTCTTGTGTATGTGAAGTCTTGTGGTCATATGTTGCTTACTTCCTTGAGCGAGGTTACTGACTTTGGCAAAATAGTATGAAATAGTGTATGTTAATATGAATTGAAGCAAGGGAATATGTGTTTGAATTCATTAGTTCGTTTTGTTGTCTCATTATGGTCCTTTCACCTCAAAATTTGATTAAGAGTGTTAAATTAGAGGCACAACACCCTTTCCTGGTTGAGTCAGATCTGTCCAATTAGTTTAGCTATGCTTATCATTCACTTAAAAGGATATAGTTAGTTAAATTATTCTGGTCTATGATGAGGAATGGGCTAATCTCCTATCGAGTTGGAATTTACTGCAATTTGCTACTTGGATTTATTCTAGTGCTCCATCTTCCTAAACAAGATTGTGATATAAAAGAAATGGATGTGTGTGACTGTGTGTGATATTCTCTATTTATTTAGAAACAATTTATAACATAGAAATAACTGTAATATTTTTTACCTTACTTTGGTGCATTTTCTGTTGCTGTTTGCTTCAGTTTTTGGACCAGTTTTAATTTTATTTTTGGTTGAGTATTGGTTCAGTCCTTTGATCTTGTTATGGTGTAGTTTTCCTACTGTTTGCTTCAGTTTTGCCCGCTAGTTTCGTTTCAGATTTGGTCTAGTTTTCCCTGCTGCTTTGTTGTAGTTTTGGGTAGAGTTTAAGTGCTGACCATAGCTTTAGTATCAACCTTTGGATGAAAAAGCTTCAGCGTCCTTGCTTAATATCTTGGGGAAGTATAGCAAGTCATGTGATTACTACATTATGCAAGAATACATAAAAATCCATTCACATATATGTTACTGGTGATATTCTCGTATGTTAAGTTAATGCCAAGAAATGTGCACAATTTAGCTTTTTGTAATCAGTTAGTTACTACTTATAACGGCAGCTATGTAATAAATAGGTATTGGATTTAAGATATTCAAGATTTCATTTTTGTCCATTTCATAAAAGATTTTGTATGACTTCAGTTTATGTTTTTGAATTAGTTTGTTATATTGTGTTATTCTTTCTCACTAAAATTTGGAAAGTCTTCAGTCTCGATGGAGTTATATTAGACTAAATTCACTTATTAAGTGTAACATATTTCTTGCCAAACTTATCTGCACAGGTAAATGTTTTCAGTTTCTTTATTTTCTTATTTTGTCTTTTTTTTCTTATTTGGTTTATTTCAATTTCCTTCTATTTGTGTTCTTTAAATTTTGGGTAGGTATTCGTATGTTTAGGGATGCACAAAAATTTTCTTTATGTGATTCTTAGTATCAGTTTTTTTTTCCTGATGCATTGAGGGGTCTAGTCGAGCTTTGGATTAGGCTTTGAGTGTTAACTCAGCCTCTCTAAGATTTCTCCTAGATTTAGATCCTCATTATCTACCTATCGAGTCATACGTTCTAAGTTCTCAGGGTTTGTTCAGTTGCTTGAGTCACGTGGTCTGCTTACTTGTCTTCTTTTCTCTATCTTCAAGCCAATCTCCTAGTCTTTTCTTGTGTATGTGAAGTCTTGGTGTCATATGCTGCTTACTTTCTTGAGCGAGGTTACTGATCCAGGGCTGTTGCTTTCGTTTCAGATTTGATCCAGTTTTTGTTGCTGCTTCGTTGTAGTTTCGGGTAGAGTTTACATTCTTGAATTAGTTTGTTACATAGTGTTCTTCTTTCTCACTAAAATTTGGGAGGTCTTCAGTCTTGATGGAGTTATATTAGACTAAATTCACTTATTAAGTGTAGTGTATTTCTTTCCAAACTTATCTGCACAGTTAAATCTTTTCAGTTTCATATTCTTCTTTTGTGTCCAGGTAATTGATAAATTAGAAAGGCATTAGATAATCTGCAGAAAAGAAAGTTATTCTTATCTTGGTGATTTACTTTTGGTGTCATAATGGATAATGGAGATAAAAGTTGGATGGGTCTCCAGAGATCCTCCGATGAGTATAACTATGGAGTGAGTAATTTTCTTGATATGACATTTGAACGAGCTTCCCAAGGAGATCAAATATTATGTCCTTGCAGGGATTGTGCTAATTGTAATTGGCATCAACGACATGTGGTGGAGGGTCACTTGATTGCTTTTGGGTTTAGGAAAGGGTACACAAAATTTATTTTTCATGGGGAAAGGTCTTCCGCGAAAAATAATCCACATAGAAGCAATGATGATGTCAGTTCCAACATGCATGATAATATTGATGGACTACTTAATGATACTTTTAGAGATGTTGAGGGTGAATTGAGGCAAGAAGGAGTGACAGAGGGACCATCTAAAGATGCAAAGAAATTTTTTGATTTATTGGAGGAAGGAAAACAAGAGTTATATCCCGGGTGTGTGAATTTCTCTAAGCTGAATTTCACCATTCGATTGTTCTTGTTCAAGTGCATTCATGGATTGAGTAATGTGGCCTTTGGTGACTTGATAGACTTGTTGAGGGAGGCTTTCCCATTTGCTCATCTACCTGAGTCGTTCTATAAGGCACAGAAAGTGATTAAAGATTTAGGTCTGCATTATGAAAAAATACATGCATGTCCTAATGATTGCATGCTATTTTGGAAAGACAATGAGAAGGAAAATAATTGCTCTGTGTGTGGCTCTTCTAGATGGAAGACTGTTAATGATCCCTTGACTAATGCAAGCTCCAAAATTCCCGCAAAGATTTTAAGGTACTTTCCTTTAAAGCCAAGACTTCAAAGGATATTCATATGTCCCGAAACAGCTGCAAATATGAGATGGCATGCTACTGAAAGACCCAATGATGGAAATATAAGGCATGCAGCTGATGGAGAAACTTGGAAGAATTTTGATTCCCGATACAAAGACTTCGTTAGAGATCCTCATAATGTTAGATTGGGTGTTTCAAGTGATGGTTTCAACCCCTTTCGAACCATGAGTATTTCCCATAGCACATGGCCTGTTATGTTAATAAACTATAATTTATCACCGTGGATTTGCATGAAGCCGGAGTATATGATGTTATCTATGATTATTACAGGACCAACATCTCCAGGAAAGGACATTGATGTTTACCTACAACCACTAGTTGCAGAATTGAATGAACTATGGGAAACTGGGATGGAAACATATGATGCTGATTCTAACCAAACGTTTCAGTTGCGTGCAGCCTTATTGTGGACCATTAGTGATTTTCCAGCCTTTGCAATGCTTTCTGGATGGAGCACCAAAGGAAAAAAGGCATGCCCAACTTGTAATCATGGAACATGCTCTCAATATCTCAAACATAGTCGTAAGATGTGCTATATGGGTCATCGGGTATTTTTGCCTCCTGATCATCCATTCCGAAAAGATAAAAAATCATTTGATGGTAAAGAAGATCATAGATCTGCACCTACTCCCTTGTCGGGCACAGAAGTATTGGAAGAGTTGCGTGAATTCAATAATATATTTGGAAAGGGACAAAAGAAAAGGCGTCGGGATTGTGAGGGTCCATGGAAGAAAAGGTCCATCTTTTTTGAATTGGCATATTGGGAAGATAGTGATCTAAGGCACAATCTTGATACGATGGACATAGAAAAAAAAAATTGTGAGAGTTTGCTTGGGACTTTGTTGGATATAACTGGAAAGTCAAAGGACCATGTGAATTCTCGCTATGACTTACAAGAAATGGGGATACGAAAGGAGCTTCAACCAGTAAGCGGTGATAATGAAAAAGTTTATTTGGTTAAAGCTTGTTTCTCCATGAAACCAGAAGAGAAGAGGTTGTTTTGCACTGTTTTAAAAAATGCCAAATTACCTAAAGGTTGTGTCTCAAATATATCACGATGTGTGGACGTGGATGAGATGAAAATATCAGGATACAAGAGCCATGATGCTCACTTTATAATGCATTACTTGCTCCAGGTTGCTGTTAGAAAAGTGTTACCCAAGAATGTTTCTATGGCCTTCATTAGGTTGGGGAACTTCTTTAAAGATGTATGTAGCAAGGTTATAAGGCGAAGTGATCTTGATGCACTACAGTCTGAGATAAATGAAATTGAGTGTAAGCTTGAAAAAAAATTTCCTCCAACTTTTTTTGATATAATGGTACATTTGCCTATCCATTTAGTTAATGAAATTAAGCTTGGGGGTCCGACACATCTCCGTTGGATGTATTCAACAGAAAGAGATCTATGTAACTTCAAGGGCTTTGTTCGTAATCGACTTCATCCAGAAGCGTCAATAGCAGAGGGGTTTTTAGCCATAGAGTACTTGAACTTTTGTTCGAGATACCTACATGACGGGGTGAAAACAATGTTTAGTCGGTATCAATCAGCGGATGCTGAGGGAATTGAAACAGAGGAAGATAATTTGTCACCTATTTTCCCTAAGACTGGACAACCAATTGGAAGTGAGAAAAAAAAGAGAGGCAAGAATTTTGACATGAATTTGCAGTTATGTTTTGAAACATATCGATATGTACTATTTAATACTGGAGATGAACAAATGGATACCTTTATCAAGTAAGTTCTGTCACTTGTATTATAAACTTTAATATATTTATATGATAATATTTTCCAAACTTTTTGTATATATTTTAATTTGAAACATGCATGCTTCCAGGGAACATAAGAGCCTAATTGACAATCACAGTAGATCAAATGCATGGGTAAGAGCACAAATTCATGGTCAGGAATTTGGAAACTGGTTTAAAGAGAAAGTTAAAATTGTTGAAGTGCCTGAACATTTACGGCAATTAGCTAAAAGGCATAATACAGCGGCAAAAAGATATACGGCATATTTCATCAATGGATACAGATTTCATACAATGAAACGGGATGCTCGAGGCAAGACTCAGAACTATGGAGTGACTTTGTCAGCAACAACAAATAGTTTTGCTAGTGCTAGAGATCAAAATCCCACTGATGGAGAGGTTGTCTATTATGGAGCCATTCAGGATATCATTGAAATCTATTATTGGGGTTGCTTTAGTGTTGTGCTATTCAGATGTGATTGGTTTCGTAATGAAATAGATGACTATGGGTTAACTCGGGTATACTTCAATAAATTATGCAGTACTGAAGACCCCTTTGTACTAGCATCTCAAGTGCATCAAGTATTTTATGTGGAGGATCCAATTGAGAAAGATGTTTATTATGCAAGAACCAAAGTGCCTGTTGATTTGTATGATTTGGAGGAAGAGAATTGCCCTAATATTGGAGACACATTTTGGAGGGAGCCTGATGATGAAATTGGCTCATCAAGTAGATTACCCAATGTTGACCTACAATGGTCTAGAGAAGATATACCTGGTGATGTCATTGATGTGCCATCTGATGCACAACATTCAGAAGATATGGAAGCATCAGATGAAGATGAAGACTTTGATGATACAGATTGGGATTGGATGGTGGTTGATGATTGACAAAGGGACTTTTCAACTTCTTTTTGATATACATAAATTTTGCATTTTCTGTCTTTGTCAAATGGAAAAGTTTCTCTTTAGCATTTTCTGTGTTTGTCAAATGGAAAAGAATATTGATCTTGCCTCCTTGATTATTGTGTATTTCTATCTTTTTGGGTTGTAAATTAATTATATTTCTTCATGGTAATCTTAATTTAAATTTTGTGAAGTTTGAAATGCAACTGAAAAGTTAGTAGTGGTTTCTGGTTGTCGTTGATTATCTTAGTAGTGTGTCCTCGTAAATCAGTTCATGGTGCGTTGTTAATGAGCTGGTTTATGTTTTTGGCAGCTTTTCTGGGCTCGTCTTCTCCGAATTTTGATTTCTGTGTACTTGTAAGTTCTTTTCTTCATATCTTGTTTATTGTTGCTTCCTTTTCAGTTGTTGTTTTGAGGTTGTCATTTTTTCTGTTTCAAAAGTTGTTTCTGCTGGTCCCTTCCCTTTCATGTGATATTGTATAATTACCCGCACCTCCTCCCATGTTGTTTCCTTTTGTGGTACTGTTGATATTATGAGTTGGGCCTTTTTCAGTGTGTTTGGATGATGATGTTGTCCATTTGATAGCTGTTACAGTACATATGAAGAGTCAAAATCTTATATTCTTGATTTTTTTGGGAATTCTAACTCCTTATTTTTTGATCTCCATCTTTCCAATAGGCAGCACTGGATAATCATGACGAACAAAAAGAATAAAGCAACAAAAACAACTGTTCCAGCTGGAACACTTAAATCTTTGGCGACCAAAAGGAAGTTGTTGCTATCTAGAAGAACAAATGTTCCAATTAGTTCTATAAGGTCAACTGAAATGTGTCAGCGTCTCACAAATATAATAGAAAAACATCAGCCACTAGCGCCACAACATTCAAAGGTAAGAGCCCATGTACAAACTGAGTCAACTAACCCTGCAGCACAATCCGTAGAGGAACAAGTATAGTTGGATTCTACTACTATTGCCATAAATGAACAATGTGAAGAACAAGGCAAGAACAGTTAGATTTTATTTACAATATTGGTATCCTTTTTCAATTATAAAATCAAATTACAATACTAATTGGAGATCATACTTTGTTTGTGTATTATTGCAGACTCTTCTACTCAAAAAAGACAAAGAGGTCAAACAAAGATGCTAAGTGTACATGGAAGGAGTGATCGTAAATTGATTGTACTAAATGACGGTGGTCAGCCTATTGGTCCTAGTAAAAATGTTATGACAGAATTGAGCAGCTTCCTTGGTACACTCGCAAGGAATGCGATCCTTTGTCCTCTTGATAGATATAATTGGAGGAATATTGACACAAAAAAAGATTTGTGGGACTATACCCAGGTTTGAAGTTGTCAATTTACTTTTTGGTTGAATACGTTTCACACTTTTTGCACTAACATCTGTTGACCCAATTTTAGGGGAAATATGATATACCTAAAACTGGGAAGAAATGGACTTTGAAAACAATTCAAGCAGCTTGGAGATGGCGTAAGCGTGATTTGAAAAGAGATCACTTTGATCCCTATGCTAATGATAAAGTTCGAATGGAAAAAAGGCCTGATGGTGTTCCAACATATCAATTTAAGGAACTTCTCACATATTGGAACTCAGAAAAATTTCAAGTCTGTCTTACTAGCTGATAGTACAAAATTAGAGTTACTTAGAATGATACTCCAACTCTCCTCTATTTGCAGAAAATGTCCAAAACCAATATTGAGAATCGGAAGAAGTGGAAGAATCCATATACTGTTGGCAAAAAAAGCTTTGCTTTAGTCCGCATTGATTTGGTATGAGCTCTTATTTATCATTAACTATAAACTTGTTATCGTTTTTAAGAAAGATTTTTTATATTCACTTTCAATATACCTAGGCAAAAGAGAGGGAAACTTCTGATCCTATATCACTTAAGGAAATGTTTGTGGCTACAAGAAAAAGGAAACCCAATCGATCATACAAGGACTCAAATGAAGATACAACTAGTAAAATTGTGCGAATTCTATCTACTTTCTATTTTGTTTGAGTTAAATTATTTGTTCTTATCGACTTTTTATACATGTACTGAATTCTCTTTTTTAAAAAATAAAATAAAATTTACATTATAGGCTGAGATGGAGAATATTGAAAAGCAACAAAATGAAGATGGTAGTGAGCCAATTGATGCATTTGTATCCGTCATGGGATCAGAACATCCAGTTCGTTTGAGATTATATGGATGAGGGGTTACAAAAACTACTTTGAAAGAAAAAGTGGGACATTTTGAAGCCTCTTCAAATGCAACAAATGATCTTGTGCAAAAGATGGAAGAGAGGATGCTAAGATTGGAGGATAAAATTGAGGAACAAAAGGAACAATTTGAGGAACAAAAGACCATGATGAGACAAGAAATTGTAGAAGATATTATAGCAAAACTTCAATGTTCAGGTCTACCAATTGATGCTAATGTATTAGCAACATTGATTGAAGATTCCTCAACACGAGCAGCAACTATTCGTCCAATCCATCGTCCATCTATCAGTAGCAACAATAGAGGTCAGAATCCTACTCCTTCTGCTTTTTCTTCTTCTTCTTCTTCTTCTGTTGCTGCTTCTTCTTTTACTGCAACTACAATCTTCTTGTGTTGCTGCTGCGATGTTCTTATTATTTTTATCAAAGTTGAAATTATTCTCAATGTACAACATAGACAAAAGTGGAGGTAGCTTTACTATTCCCTTGCGCAAATCTGCCAGGGGTCAAAATTATATCTTGTGCATTAGGCATTGCAGTACTCTGTCTAGAAGCGTCTTCTGGATTGGCGTAGGATTAGAGATGCCTTGTCCTCTTCCTTGTCTTGTATGGTGATTTTTGCTTCTGTAAGTCGAGTTCTTTGGGGCTTGCATAAACCTGAAGTTTGGTAATTGTATTTTCTTTTTGTCTTCGTAATGTATGTGCCTTAAACAATTACTGCTCCTGATATTTTTTTTAATTAAAAAATCTGCATTTACCAAAGTGATATTCATAACTTAGTAATAACAAGATTAACATTAAACTGGACATAGATCCCATTATCAGCTGCTACTCAACACTAAATACCAACACTGATCAGTTCTATACTAGTAATGGTTGAGATAAGGTTACACAAATGGATAGCTTAGGCATCATGCTTGCTCAATAATATACTTCCTGTATAATAGCCCTCACAATAGCATATTTAGATCTCCTTCCTGCCGAAAGATCCTATTATTTGTTTACGCCAAACAGAATACACAACAGCTCATATTGCAATCCGGTAAACATTTGCACCTCGAATCTTTCCTTTATAAAATTTCAGAGGCCATTGTTTTTCTTCCTGCCAGGGCATAGTATATATAGTGTACATGATAATTTTCTAACTATTTCGCCTCAAGTAAGAATAGTTCCTGATATATATACCAATGTATTTATTAGTATGCGACAAATTGACACTTTTTTAAGCCATGATTGTTTCAAATTAACTTCCTCCAGGTAACCTTTTAGATGTTAACTTGCAATCATTGATAAACCTTCTTGCTCGTCGTTATTTCTGTTGTATGTGTACGTAGTGTGTATGCTTTTGCACTTGTGCTGAGTGTTGTATCTATAGTTGTACCTCAAATGTGCTACATTGTGATGGACAAAAGAAGGGATTTGTGCACCTGGCCCAACTATTTCCTTATCCAATATTGAACTCAGTACTAGGGGCTTGTGCAGTATCTTGTCACTCTATTTTCGTGTAAATATATATGTAAATATTTGCACGAAGTAACTTTGGTTTTTCTTCCTGAAAGTTGCATCTTATGTGGTGGTATAATTTATGTCCAGAAAGAGGGGGGAAAATTGCACGTAGTAGTTTTGGTTTTTCTTTCTGAAAGTTGCATCTTATGTGGTGGTATAATTTATGTCCAGAAAGAGGAAAAATTAGAAGTTATATGACTCAATGCTTTTCCTTTTTCTTTTTTGAACATTTTCTTTTTCCTATATATGCTCTAAACCTTTTTGAAATTGTAGGTGAACAAAATGAACAAAGTGAAGATGAAAGCAGTGAAGACCTTAGTGACGATGAAAGCAGTGAAGGCCTTACTTAAAAAATTTGAAATTGTAGGTGAACGAGATGAACAAAGTGGAGATGAAGTCAGTGAAGACCTTATTTAAAGAATATTGGTTGATCTATGCCTACGAACATTCTAGGCTATTTTTGATTTTGGGCTGAATTTTTGCGAAATTATATATGTACACTTTAACTTTTGAATGGTCAATCACCAATATGTATGTTTTTCTTTTAATGTGGATGATACTAGTTGAACATATATATTTGCTTTAAGATTTTGTTTATGAAGACTTTTCTTTAGATGTTTATATAAATTTGTGTATTATATCTTAGTGCAATAGCTCATAATACAACTGCTTCAACCGCATGAATAAAGCTTAAACGTAACCCATTGCAACACCTTGCGAAAACTGTTGCAGTAGCTTAGTAAAATCGTTGCAATAGCTTAAACCATGGCATATCACAAAATTGTTGCGGTAGCTCTTTAGCAACGGTGTCCAACTGTAGCAATAGATCTACCCCAGCGGATGGTAACCGTTGCAACAACCATAGATAAGTGTTGTAATAGTCTTGAAAATAACCGTTGCTATAGATACGTCCATGGGAACGATTTGCTATCCGTTGCCCAAAACCGTTGCCACAGATCTATTGCAACACGCTTACAAGCAACAAACCTTTTTCCGTTGCCATAGGTCTACTGCAACGCACTTTGGGTCTACTGCATCGAATATTTTGGCGTTGCTACAAACCTATTTTCTAGTAGTGACTAGGTACGCAATGAATTTCTTTGGAGCAAGAGTTAGTATGATAAAATAATACTCATTATAATAATAATAATAATAATAATAATAATAATAATAATAATGGATACCAACAGAAATACTTAAATAATACAAATCTAGTAACAAAGTGAAGTCACGTATACGCAAAGAAATAAATCAATTTATGTTCATTATGCTCAATAATCATATAAAGCAATTAGTAGCCACAAGTAAAGTCATGTCATTATTATGCCTAGTCTCAAGGAGAAAAATCAAAACATAGGTCACGTACCAACTCATAGGCCAATCAAATCTATTGTGCCATTCTTTAAGGCGAATCAACAGCCCTAAAAGTAATTTATCATCCCTACCAACCCTTGAAGACTATTCTTCCTCACGAATAACAAGATTGCCCATACAAGCTCCAAATACAAACAATATCAGTCATGACCTAATTAGTTGAATTGTTCTTTAATCATTTTCTCATTCATATAGGTATATCAAGTAATTATTCAATTTAGAAACCATGTTCAATATCATTGAATCATATTTCAACTCAGTTGCTCATTCATAGAGTAAAAGAACGTCAATATATTCACTTTAGATGTAACTCAAAAGTCTTAATTCATAAAGTAAGACACGTTCATACATATAATATCACACAGAATGAAAATATAAAGATTTGAAGCAAGCTTGTCCCTCATACGTATAAAGTCTCTTTTCAAATAATACACTTGTCAAAAGTATGTTCAATACAAGACATACCTCAATCCGACTAATAAACCTTATGCAAAAACACTAACGATCAATATCGATATCTAGAGTTCATCCTCAAAATACCCCTTTAAAGATACTGAATGAATGATTGGATCTACAATTCAAATGATAATTTGCATCTTAATTCATGATAAATCGAAGTTATAATCATATGCATTGAATAGGAATTCATGTTAGATGTTTGGTAGAAGCCCTAGGGTATTTTTCTCTCTCAAAACTCATTAAAAAATATAGGAGAATGAAAATCTCGACCTAGAAACGTATTTATAGAACACATTTTAAAGTTTATTGGGAAAACATAACACTGCATGGCAATGGCCATCGTGTTGAACCATACATTGCATCCCACTGTCAATCACAATCAAATTTAGTGTGTTGGTCAATGCATCACACTAAAGGTTTTGGACTCCACACTTAGAATATTTTTCAAAATATTTTTCTATCCTACACGTTCACCGAGCCACGCTGCCCATCACGCTAAAATTCAATATGATGGCCAGTGCATTGCATTGCCCAATTTAATGATACGGGGAGTGTGTTGTACTGTTTCATTTTCCAAACACTTGCACAAATTTTAAATGCTTCATTTTTAGTAAAACACTCATAACTTTTTGTGTAAGACGGATAGATGAACGGTTCAAAATATGGGAACCCAAGCATGATTCCCTTAATTATGATAGGTATTTCACCTCACACATGGACACATTCACAGTCCGGGTTAAATCACACTCACTTAGCTAGCTCAACCATAATCCAAATTTATGAAGTGTTACACTATCTGTTGACTGAACCGACCTTGATTTGTTCAATGCTTGATGTGGTCTTCTCAGTTCTTGTCACAAGCATAGTTTTAGATTTTAGTATATTCTTACCAATGTAGTTTATCTTATCAATTTCACTAGCGTTTAATTTTCACAAAGCTCACTCGAGGTATAATAATGAGGCGGGGCTGATTTGTCTCAACTCTCCCTGCCTCACCCCGCATAGCATTTTTATCCGCGTCCACCCGCCCCTCATGCACACATGCATCCACCCACCCTACCCTGCATAAGTTTTCCTTTTCTTTAATCATTCTTCTTTCACTATGTTACACACATTCAATAATTTAAGAATTTATATTAATTACAAGTTGTACATGGTCATATTTTTTTCATGAATCAACATGAATAATCCTATTTAGCCAATTTGACGAATTTATTTAAGTGATAGAGCATGCTATCTTATAAATTTTCATTGGAAAAATATAGTATTAATATTGAATAACTTGACCCTTTTGAACGTGAAATATTCAAACAAAAAAGGTGAAGTTCTTTTCGTTCGACAACTAGGCAAGACATAATAATTTTAATAACAATTAAATTTGACTCAAGTTTAATAGTTGCTTGGCTAACTTACAAATAAGTAATTTCAAAACATAAAACAGAGGACTAGAGCTTTTCAAAAATATAATATTTTTTTCCTGAAGTTTGATTTAGTCGCCCAACTTCTTTTTCTTTTTCATTTTTAGATACGAAAAAATAAAGAAAATGTAATCCAACTAGATTATTATATTAAAAAGGGAAAATTGCATAGTATAGCAAACATGTGCGATATCTAAATCTAAATCTAAAATATTTTAAAAGTGGAAAGCCACTGAGTTAAAAGTTAGATAATTGAGTCATGTGGGCACCTACTCTAATCCACCTAGATAGGAGAATCCTTACCACCCAATTTGAAAACATGCGGAAGTAATAAAGAAAGCCAATAAATCTTTTAATCTTTACAAAGCTGGTTACAATTTCTTGAATACAGAAGGAAACACTTTACTCCAAAGATCTAGTCTAAACAAATACCAGAGCTACAACAAGGGAATTTAGAAGATACATATGACCAAGATTCCACCATAAGAGACAATAATAGAAGTTGTTGGAGATCTCTATCGAATCAAGTATGAAACATCTACTGATCCTTCAACCCGTCTATATCCTGGAAAACGGTATAGCTAAAGTACTATTAGTCCAAATAACACATACTCGTAAGCACCATCAGTCAACCCGAATTAAATCACATAAATACCACATAAATATCCAAAAGAAAAACATGCACTTAAAGAGTTTTATCAGCCAACCAACCTTCTTCCCCTTGTTTCTTACCTCCCTTATCCTTTGCCAGTCTTACTAACACACTAGTCAAATTCCATACCATATTCAACTCTAATGGACTATCTTTTAACAGTTTTGTCAATTCTAATTACGCATTTAATACTCACTTCATCATGAACTCAGCCATACATAACTGTAATGCCATCCAACCCTTAACAATCAATCAGTTCAGACTTTGATGAAATCAAGCTTTAAGACCATTCATTGCTTAGGGGCGACACCCATATAATCTAACCACATAGCCACTAAGGGTAAACAGGTACAAGACATGGATACCTAACAGTTACCTTTAACTCAAGCATAATCATTTAGGCTCTTTCAACCAACACCAATTAATTCAGCAAAGTGAAATCAATATAGACAATAACCAAGTCAATACCATGACTACAAATCATCAATCAAGTCAACAACCATGACTTGACATCAATAACCCACACCTTGTATCAAATACACAAGTAAGTAGACAATAATAGAGTAAATGTCATTCCTTTATATCCTTAGCTCGGATCACTCAAGGATCCAGCATCACCAACAACCAAGTACAATATCAGATAACCAAATCACACAAGGATCCCAATATAATCAACAACAATAACAATTGAATAATAATAATCACAAAGTCTGATCCACTCAAGGAACCGTCACACTCACCAATACATTGTACACATATGCTAAGGGTCTTGTGGTCGTCCACTAGCCATGACCTGCAAGGGACAAACTCTTGTCCATGTACCAAAATCCCAAACATCTAGTGCCTTCCAACCTTATAACAACCAATCCCGTGAAGATGTCCAAATATAGGTACATTCCACAATAATGAATATAAATTCCATGAAGATGTCCGACTACCAGTACATCCTATAATAATTAAAGATATCACAACAATCACAACCACAATGAAAATAAACAACCACACTTGTACAATCAACAAGCTTTTTATATAACCTCATTTTATTTGATTAAAATTTAGGATATCATTTAACCATCTACATCCCTTTGAACATGGATTGTAACAAGTATACGTATAAACAGTTAACATGCACATATAAATCAAATTGGGTTTCAACTACATTAAATCATTACCTATATTTTGCCTATCGTTTGAGGGCTTAGTTAGGACTTTCTATGTATAAGGTACACATCCACACCTATGGTTCACACCCAAATACATCCAACCTACTATCTTAACATTAATACCTTGTCAACGACTGCCATTCCTCTGGTTACTACCATAGATTCTTCGGAGTCCATCAACACCAAGCACCCCTAATTTGTATTTCATTAAATTCTAACATAAATTTTAAGTATACTATCATTACCATCATTAACAATTGGCTAAAATCAACAACAATACACAGGAGTTCATATCACAAACTCAATATGACACGCAATATCAATTTGCATTCAAACAACTGGGAATTACTATTTTATCCATCCCAACACCGTACCTGTAGAGGTAAACGTGGAATCTCTCATCAATCTATGTTATGCATATATTTTTTAACCCAAGTCTATACTACTCAACTAAACCTAGCCTACCTAGAAGCCAAGAAGCTACTATGGAGGCATGAACGCGAACTCCCGACTCTGTGCTAGTGATTTTCGGTGTGAAATTGATGAGAAAACTATGAGTTTTACCCCGTTCAAGCATATTTCTCCCTCTCTATTGCTCCATGGCCATGAGGCAACTCTAGGGGTTTTTTAAAAGAAAACCTCATCCTATTTGCAAGTGAAAAAGAGAAGAAAAACTAATAAAATGAGAGCTGGTTTCTAGTTTCTGCATCCCGCTATAGAGGTCGTTAGGCCACTACCACGGCACCGCTATAGCAAAAAAATTCCCGCTATAGCGTGATGATGTCAGCCTGACCCAAAATTTTAAATTCTAAAATTTTCCAACTAAATCTATACACATTAATTTGAGACCATATTTTATGAGAATTACCATACCTCGTGTCCTTAGATGAGGTGCCATAAGTAACGATGGAACATGTCATTATAATAGATATCAATTTACCCATCATTCATTCTCGAATGATCATGGTAGGAAAAGGACAGAATGTAACTCACTTGGACATTAATTCCTTCTCAATGATTGCATAACTACAACACTTACCTAGATCACTGAATTTCCTACCATGAACATACTAAAGTTCCAGGCCGCACCTTATTACTGCTCCTCTCCCTTCCTCGAATAATATTTCTCACTTACGAGTCACACAAAACTACTTGAACAAATTTTTTTTTGAGTACCCAAGGTAATCGAGGCTTCGGTAATATACCAGAAAGAATGAGAATTCAAAAACACAACAGAAGAAAAATAATTCGTATACCGAGAGACTTGATCCCGCTATAGCGGGAATATTCCTACCATAGCAACATTTCTATAGATGGATGAGGGCCGTTATAGCGGGTGGAAATTGTTTAAAAGGATGAGAAATGGGGCCCATTTCTTATTTTTTTTCACTTCAAAACTCCCCCCCTCCCCAATCACTTCGTTTCCATCATCAAAAATAAGGTAACTATCATTAAAACTCCTTCTCTTACTTAATTACTCGCATTATCGCATGAATTACACGTGGAATTATAGAAATAGAGTGGGTTGGGATTGGTTTTTGAATTCAAAATTGTGGCTTGATTTGAATGAATTGTTGAAGCATGGTTGCTTCTCTTATGTTTACAACGCTTCTACGGTATTCTATGCATAAGAATTATGAGATTCATGGCCAAATGGGGCTTGAAATATTGAGGAATGTGAAGGGTTGTTCTTTATTTTATTTTGATTATGTGGGCATATTTTAGGAATTTACATGCCCGAATTTTTGTATATACTAGTCCGAGGACAATTCTCTTACACTGATATGCACTTAGAATGCAAAAAATAGAACTTTTCTTCAAGAGGCGCCATTGATGCACCTATTGAAGCTTGGGGACGATGAAGGCGGCCTCGTCCCACTATGAAAACCCTGCTATAGCGGGAATATCCCTCCTATAACGGTCCCGTGGTAGTGGGATGCAGCTCGTGGTAGCGGGAGCCTGCAGGCAGTAGCTCCTAACCAATTCCCAGGCTTGGCCTTTTTCTGCAATTCAATTTCTTTGATACTCCTATAAGTTCTAACTTTTCTTCTCACAATTTTATGTAGATTTACTACTTCAATGGCCGAAACCAAGAAGATTCTCCCCTCGCTTTAGTGAGATTTCCGAATGAGAACTGTCGGGAAATATTTTGAGACTATCGTAAGATGGGTTTTTGTTATGAGAGGGGGTTTCTAATGAAAGTTGTGGTAACCAAAGCACCAGACTTCTACAACAAGAGTTTGATTGGATGCCACTGGTGGAGGCTCCTCTGATTGGGTCTCAGATTGGGTTAGGGAGTTTAATACCATACTCCTGACCGTGCTTTAGGATTACCCCAACCCTACCATTAAAATTCGGGGAGTGGATGTCCTCATGGACGCCACTACTATTAATGAAGTGCTTGAGATGCCAAATGTCTCCAATACTAGATACATGGCTAATGCCCAGTGGATGGATATGAAGTGGCAAAGGGACACACTAATAGATGAGGAGAACAAGGACCAGGTCTATTGGCCTACTACTTAGGGGTTTAAGAGCACTTACTTCACTATCGATGGTCAGAGGTGGCTAAACCTGGTGACCCAGAGGATTCTTCCATCGGGCAAAAATTTTGACGTGACTTACCCTCGTGCTCTGGTAGTGGCCTATGCCATGTGGGGGATACAACTAAAAATGGGGGCGCTGATTATGATAGGGTGGAAGGACTTCTACCAAGGTAACAAAAAGGGACCCTACCTTCCCTAATAGGTTTCTAAGTTGTACAGGCGCATAGGGGTGCCCAAGGAGGATGCTGGCAAAGATGTGGAGATGGATATACCCTTCCATCCCCTCAAGGTAAAAGTTGTATCATCCAAGAGCAAGAAAATGAGGAAGGTGGGTAAGGCCGAGAGTAGCCAAGTCAAAGAAGAGGACAAGAATGATGATGATGCCCCTCTCCCCTCCCCCATCCATCCCTCTATTTCCAGCAGTTGCTTGGAGACGGACTTGGCTGTCGTGAGAAGGTTCATAGAGCATGCCCACTTGCCTCCTCAAGGTACAACCCTTTTTAGCTTCACAGCCTCACCTCCCACATCCCAGGACTATGCAGAGCTTAGGAGAGAGCTTAATGAAGTGAAGATGAGGAGGCTCTCCTGGGATCGTATGCTTGTACGAATGTGGAAGAGCGCTAAGGTCATTTTCAAGTGTGTTGTCCCTGACAAGCAGCTTCCCCAACTAGAGTCGGAGGATGTACAGGATTTTTCCTTCTTGAATGATGTAGAAAGATAAGACCCCTACCTTGCAACCTATGATGATGACAGGGCATCCAGCTAGGTCCCTGGTGCATGTTAGCTTATTCCCCCCCCCCCCAATTAATTTATACTAGATTTGGGTTGCCCCCATTTGGGGCATGTAGCGAACAATCATTCTTTTCTTTTCTCCTTTATTTGCACATGGATGCTTATTTTTAATAACTACTAGTGAATGCATGCTCCTAACCTTATTATATGTGATTTCTATTGATCACGTGGTATCTCGTAGCTCAAAATAACATATTATATAGGTTGGGAATGAGATGTTAAATAGGGGAAAATAGGGTAGGGAATCTATCCTAGTCCATCCCACTATAGCAGCCTACACGATGCTACTACATGCCACCATAACGAGAAAATTCTTGTTGTAGTGGGCTTGCTGTAGCGGGACAGGGCCCTCTATGGCGGCCCTACAGTAGTAGCCCTGAATTTTTAGTTTTTCTATAATTCCCCTAACTCCTACTCCCTTTCGCAACGTTAAATATCCAAATCGTACCGCGGTTTAAGTTACAATCCCAAGATCGAACCCAACAATTCTAAGAAACAATCGATTTAAGCACAACACCAATTTAAGTCATAATTATGAACCACAACAAGGAATTCTCCTACAATAATTCCCACTATCATGCATTAACTCCCCTTTTTATGGTCTTACTCACATACCAACCGCTGGAAGCAAGATTTCACAATCATTTCCATTTCCTTTACCACTTTATCAATGATAGCACCATACTTAGCATTTAGCATCAAGTTTCCACTTAAACCACGTAGCAAACAATTTCTTAACCAACAACATTCAAACCATTTATGACCACTTCACAAATCATAAAATTCACAATCATTCAAACAATCACAATTCACATAGGTATCAACCCAAAAGATTTCATTCACCAAATAAGATGTATTGTTATCCCTCTAATGTGTTTTTTACTTACGCCATTGACAACCACTAACTGATTATCCATAAGTTATCTACAGCCCTTACGGCCAGATACCAATTGGAACCTTCCCAGTTTCAATTTGTTGCCTCTGTCATTCCAAATGGAATCAAGTGACATCCATTTGTCTTGTTGAGATACCAATTGAAATCGAGAGATACCAATTGGACTCAATCCATACAAGCAATCATACGAACCACATGAGATAAAAAAAGTGAATGATTTCCTAGAATACCTCAGAGCTTCCCGAAGATTAAATGTGGACATCAACACACCAATCTACAGGACTCTATTCAACATTTGCTCTTGTACTAGGAGACCGATAATCTAGGTCTGGCACCAACTATCACGACCTAACTAACCGAGTCATACGGGCACCTACTCTAATCCACCTAGATAGGCGAACCCTTACCACCCAATTTGAAAACATGCGAAAGTCATAAATAAAACTAATAAATCTTTTAATCTTTACAAACCTGGTTATAATTTCTTGAATATAGAAGGAAATATTTTACCCTGAAGATCTAGTCTAGACAGGTACAAGAGCTACTACAAAAGAATTTAAAAGATACATATGACCCAGCTTCTACCGTAAGAGACAATTATAGAAGCTACTAGAGATCTCTACCGCATCAGGTATGAAACATCTACTAATCCTGCAACCAGACTATACCCGAAAAAGGGTATAGCAAGAGTAGTATTGCTAAATATAACACGTACTGATAAGTATCATCAGTCTACCCGAATTAAATCACTTATACACCACATAAATATCCAAAAGGAAAACATGCACTTAAAGAGTTTTGCCATCCAACCAACCTTCTTCCCCTAATTTCTTACCTCCCTTATCCTTTGCCAATCTCACTAACCCGCTAGTCAACTTCCACACCACATTCAACTCTAATGCACTATCTTATGAGAGTTTTGTCAATTATAATTATGTATTTAGCACTCACTTCTTAATGAACTCAGCCATACATAATTGTAATGACATCCAACCCTTAACAGTCAATCAATTCAGACTCTGATGAAATCATGTTGTAAGACCATTCACAGTTTAGGGGCGACATGTAACACTCGGGGTGTTTACGATATCCTTTATCCAGTGTCAAATGCTTACGAGCCTAAATTTGAGAATTTTATTAACACCGCGCATGTTTAGAAATATTTGATTTAAATTAGAATTTGGCAAAAAGTTTATTTTATTGCCTTCCTAAAAGTATATTGAACATTTATGAAAAAATGTTTTAGTTATGATATATTTGTTTATATTATTTTATAATAGTTTTATAATTTATTAATATTTTAACAGAGATAGTAAGTTTAGTATGTTGAAAAATTATTATTATTATTATTTCATGAGGTTGGCTTTATTTGAAATGATTTTCTATTAATTATGGTATATTTAAAATATTCTATTTATTTTACCACGAACCTAAGCAATATCCGAGTACATATATAATGGACCAAAATCTTTTGATATGAGGCATCTCACCTCCACGTGGAAGTGGAGGGAATGGACAACAATCCAAAGTGGTGCCATAATTCCATTTAAACATTGCACATACCAGCATATTTTTTAAGAAATTGAAAATCAATCCACCTATTTTTTTCCTTTATTGTACGTGAGGGTTTAGGAATAGATTTGTACTCCAAAAACTAATTTTTATGCATTAATCCTCCATACAAGGTATGTATTGCTATATATATATATATATGCACATGCTTGCATATTCAGTTGAGAGATAGGAGAGTAAATAATTTATCAACATTAGTTGTGGCCGCAAATTACTGTCTCTTATACCCATATATGGAAGGTGCAATCTCACCCCTTTCCACTAATGATATTTTGGTGCAAATTGCTACAAGTCTTTCTGCATTTTCACGTGGAAAGCTAATTTCAGTAAGGAAGATTTTGACGATGTAATTAATCACTATAGGGAAATCAATTATCTACACCAAGTTATTCAGGCTCGGATTCTTGGTATGTTAAGGCTATTCTTTCTTTTGGCATGATTTCTTAAGTTTTAACCGCTTCACTTCTATTGTGCAATCAAAGGTCAATTATAGATCTCTTAATTGGTGTTGGTGTTTCTTTAAGAATTCATATTGTAGTGATGTTAGTTCCACTTCAAGTTGAAAGATAAGAGGTGGTTATATATATTATCGGGATTATTGGATTCTGGTAATAGTTGGATTAATCACGATATTATAAGTATAACACGGAGGAACTATGCTTACATGCGGGTTACTTACAAAGTGGCTATCTTACATGTATTTTGTATTTATTTTTTTTGTTGTTCTGTGCTTATTTTGTGCTTATGAGGTGGAAAATTTCCACATTAGTGTACATGTTTATTTGAAACACTAACTCATCCCAACAATAAGAAAATGTAGTATATGCACTAATAAGCGGCAAACGTTATTAACAGTTAATTAATTTAGAAGTGCATATTGCTGGTTGTTTAGACATAGAATGGAAGTATGAAATAAGAGTGACACCTCGATCTAGCACTTGATCTTACTACAACAAAGTTGTTTAGTGATCAAAATATTTCATGAACAGGACTAGTGATCATCTAAGTTTAGTATGTGTGATACTTGAGAGAAGAGCTTTGTCTAAGATAAAATTCTTATCGTATTGTTCCTTGGGCCTAGATGGTAAAAGTTGTTCGAGGTGTAGAAGATACTTAAAACGTAGGGATTGAAATTGGCTATAGCTGTTATAGGCTTCGAGTCTAGCATGCCACATATAGTGGTTCGTACAGATCCTGAATTGGTGTTATTCCGCTAGGAGTTGATGGGAGAAGTATTTAAAGTCCATTCCCTTTCTTTCTACTACATGGTTCCTTGATTTTATAAGCTTCAAGTCTAAGCGTGGTATCGAAGAGTTTTTTTTGCTATATGCCTCTAAACTGTTGATGGTATTATTTCTGTTGGAACCTCACACAGGTTGTTCTTTTTTTTTTTTTTATAGTTTTGAAATGGAGGGAGCCTAATCCATAATTCTAATCTTAGATCAAATTCTAGTAGTTCATTGAGAAGATTTATGTCTCGAGTATTTTCTCTTCGGCATACAACTTTATAAGTAAATATAATCTTCTTAAGTCAAATTTTAGATCAAGTATAAGGGATACATATTGGTTCGAAAGCTCTGATAGTATTTAAATGATATCTTTTTGTACAAGATGTATTTTTGGGTGGTTCTAGACTCTTTACGACCCCAATACATGTACCTGCAACTTTCATGAGGCTATAAAGCTTTGTTCTGCCGTTTAGCCATTCAAAACAAAGTTATAACACGAAATAGTGGGGCTGTCCAGATTTAATATTTTGAGGATTTAGTGTAATTTGCACAAACTAGGCTTACTTTTGAAACTAATATTGATACATATCAACTTGCTGACGTTACTGGAAATTCAAAAGATATTTAATGGTGTGTTCAAGGTTGCGTATACTCAGGTATAAGCTGAGGACCTTGAAATAATTGTTTGTGTTACAAGTTAAACTCTTCTAGCGATGGTTGATTTGTTTTGTGTTAAAAGACTATGGTTGTGCAATAAGATTTTGATTCGTTGTTGTTAGTAGTTTGTGGGGACTATGGAGGCTAGTAAGTTATGGATGTTATGGCAATATAAGAATCAAGCACAGATAGAATTGGCTGCGAGTTATCAATAGTAGGTTGTCGTGTTTTAGTTGTGAGGGTTGGATGAGCAGAAGTAGGGGTAGGTATGATTGTTGATGCTACTATTTTTTGGTTCTGATTGTTCTACATCACATTGTATTGCATTCATTATCATGTGATTGTGGTTGAAACCTGCCGAACTTTTGGGCGACCGGGTAGATTTTTGGTTGATTGGCTATTAATACTAGCTTTACCACTTATTTCATCGTAAATTAATGCCTTAAAAGGTAGGATGAATCATGGTAGTTGTATTGGACACAAAACATAAACAAAGTATGTAAGGTTATTCTCTTTCACCATTAAGGAATGAATCTGTGTGACATGTTTTGTTTAAATGAGTCAATAAGATCCTAGATTACACATGTTAGGAGTGTTCATATGTTGGATACACATTCTGTCCATGTACTGTCTAATTGCTCCAATTGTCTATTTGGTTATATGCTTCATTTGGTTTACATGTTCACATTTTCTTTCTTTTGATATCACATCCATCATGTTGGGTTATAATGTGACCTTATAAAGTCTTTACTGGTTCAATTATACAGTTTTACATCCTTACTTGGAATGTGCATTTTTCCTAATTTTAATCTGTCCACGTGCCTCAATAGTTTCCATATTGATGTATTCTTTAATTGCTATCACTTAGTAAGTATTTATAATATAATCTAAACCTCTTCATTTGAGGAGTTACATGTCTCTATTTGAAACGCACGTAAGCCCCTATTTGAAATGTCTAAATGTGTTTTAAATGAATCATGTGCTAAGTAGAACTACTTGCTCACTTGTTATACACCTTAATGAAACATTGCTACATGCCCTAATGTCCTTACTTATCACATTCCTTCATGAATCATTTGTGTATATTCTTTGTTCCTAATGAAGTTCATTGAGTCATATAAGTTCCTAAGTATCAAATCAAAGTTCTATTTTGCTTCCTATATCATTGTTGATGTCTCAAATATTTTATTCACATGTCTACATCACTGGTTTATAGTCCCAAAGCTCAAAAGAGTTATGACTACCAAAAGAACAATCTCAAAGATTAAAGAAACAAGGTAAAATGAATATATGTAGTCACGGGTGGTATCCCAAAGCATGGGTCAATCCCAGTTTGTATATTTTTGGGTGGTATCCTAGGGGATAACACCTAGCATGAGTCGATCTCGATTTATAAATTTATGGATGGTATCCCAGGGGTTATAATACCTTGCATGGGTCGATCCCTAATTTGTATATTTATGGGTGGTATTCCAGGGTTATAATACCTAGCATGGCTCGATCCCAATCTATATATTTATGAGTTGTATCTCAGGGGTTATAATGCCTATCATGGGTCGATCTCGATTTTTATATTTATGAGGACCGTATCCCAGAGGCTAAAATGTCTAGCATGGGTCATCCTCTTCTACCACTGATCAGCTGGTCATTGTATCACATGCTATAAAGTTTATAAAGAAAAGAAAAGTAAAGTAAAATAAAGAATGTAATATACCTGATTCCACAAGTATAAGAAAAGGTGGTCTTTTATCCTTATCTATAGAGTTATACATTGATACCTAATTTCATTTGAGTTCTTACTTTACATATGGTCACTTTATGCCTTACATATTTAGTACATTCTTTTGTACTAATGTCCCCATTACCTCGGGGCACTACTTTCATGCCTGCAAGTTATTTGGTGGCCAGTGGTCCTTGTTGCTTGTGATTGAGTTTAGCTGATGGTTGGTGCTGAGACTAGAGTCTACTTTGGCTTTGTTTGGTTAATGGGTACTTTGGGGCCTATCCCGACAAGTTATTATTAGCTTTTTATCTTAGAGGCTTGTATACATCTTATGTGGGTCTGGTTGTCAGTTCTGGCCTGGTTGGCCTTGTCATACCGTATTTTTCACCAAGGTTAAACAAGCACGACTTATGGACTCTAAAAGAATTTATTTTGTATAGAGTCGCCACCTAATTTTTAAGGAAAATAAGGAAACCTAGTTAATTATTGACATGTATGACTTGTATTTTAATTTGCGAAAATCAGTTTAAATTCTAGGTAAGGGTTCAAATTATTCCTAAAGGAAGGGATTAGGCACCCTTCAGAATCCACAAAAGGTGGTACCCGACTAGACTAAATTTATCAAGGAGGGAGGAGGTAAACGTCTTTTTTTTTTAAAGGTATGAATATTTTAAAATATGTACTAAAATAATGTAAAAACTACATGTATAAAACACGGTGTTTCAAATGCATAAATAGAGTCAATTATTGTAAAATGTATGTATAAACATACGTAAAAGTATATTGTATAAAATATGTATGAGAAGAAAAAATGCTCTTTATGTTTGAAAATCACTTTTGTTTGTAATGTATGAAAAAAAAAATTATTATATTAAAGAAAAGGTCTCCTCCAATAATTTTAACTTTAACAAAATTAATGAAAAATAATTAATTGTGGATAAGAAAAATAGAGTTATTTTAAAAGAAAAGACTATATTATTATCTAACGTACAGAATGTGAATTAATTAATTAGATATCCAAATCAATTTAATTTCTAAATAAATATTAACGGCTTAAGTTTTGCGTAAGTGCATGATAATGAATATATAAGTAAAGAACTTCCTCGCCCGATGCCCCAAAAGTAAAGTTTCACTATAATCAATATTTATACAATTGTCAGAATATAAAATTAAATACAAACGATGAGTTTTAGGAGATCTCCTTTTAAACATCGTCTTTCGAAAGTGTCTTCGAAAACTTGTACGAACACTTAGTAGAAACGTTAGCGATGAACAACTTATAAAAATATGTAGGCATATATATATATATATATATATATATATATATTATTTTATTATATAGTGCGCTAAGATGAAGTTTTAGATACACCATGGCTACGAAGTGGTTGCTCGAATTATCGGTCATCCTAAATTGCTTTGCCAAGATAAGAATCGTAAAACTTTTATGTTGTTGTGATAATATAAAGATTTCGTCATCCCCCAAATTTATTTATTTTTTTTAGGTATTTATATACGTAATGTCCGCCTTTTTATTTGTGGAGACCTCAAAAATCAACGAAATTTTTTTCATTGGCCAATATTGTGTCTGTTCAAACAAGATATTCAAAAATAAAGCAATAAGTGTGTAAAACAATCCGGATTATCAAAACAACATCAAATCAGTAAATCAATGGTGAATCTAACACTCAAAAAAAAAAAAAACAGTGCAAAGATCAACATAGTTTGTCGGAAAGACCAGAACGAGCCCGAACAGTCAAGAAGTTATCAAAAAGTAAGCTCCGACCAGATCTGTACAAAAAACAAATAAATGACATGAAATTTTAAAAAATCCAGTTCACCGGAGATGAGAGGATAAAGTAATGGCGACCATTAGCATTGCTTCAACGACATCGCCGGAGCAACGCCAAAACTAAGAAGATCCGACCAAAATTGGATATCTCAATCATTTTCCATCAAGATGTCATAGTGATAAAAACGGAAGGAGAAAGGGGATTGTCGGTGTGGTTGGTGGCCGAAGCTTCACCGGTCATCACCTCCTGTGAAGTAATGGAGGTAAAGGGGGAAAGAGGAAGAAAGAGAGGAGGAGTGGCTGGTGGCGTTGGTGAACTCCGCCAGAGTTTCGATGGTGATGGAGCGGCAGTGAGGAGGAGAGAAAGCTAGTATAGAGACACCCTTCAAAGTCTTGAAAATCTAGAAAATAAAAAGGTAAAAATGTGTAGAAGATGAATGTGTGTGTATGTGTTTTGATGTTAAAAAATGTCCCCAGAAAATTTACCATTTCCCTTCATTTTATAAAATAAGTTAGTCCCTCTTTTTATCTAGTATGTAAAAGACTCCACCTCTTTACCCACTAAATACTATTTTAGTATATTGATTATTATTTAAAGGATTTTTCATCCTTTAACCTACATGTAAAGTGTTATTGTCCAGAAAATAAAGATCATGTGTAGTTATGTCAAATGTCACATTTAATAAAGGTAACAAGATCTTGACTTGACTGAATTGTTGCTTTGTGTATTTAAAAATAAATTGATCCGACTTATCAATCGCGGATTGTATTAAATAATGTACAAAATGTGTAAATATCCATATGTAATTACAGAAAATATAAACAACAATAAAAATATAATTATCTTGAAAAATGTATTATGATGTAAATAGTTAAAATTTTAGTGTACTGCAAAGAATTGTAGTGTTATGTTGTGTACATGTGCAGATGACTTGAAAAATTTAAAATGGCAATGAATTGATAAAAATCCTAATATTTATGAAATTAAGGATAATTATCAATAAATTATGTAAAATTGTATTTTGTGCTCTTTAACTATCAGGAAGCCTGAAAACGTTCATTTTAAGCACGGAGAGCCAAAATTGGGTGTCAACGGGCCTTGTATTGTACTTTTATTATATTTGAGATTTTTTCCATGTTGTGTAATATTTCGTATAGCTTGGCCTTGACGGCCCACCGATATTGTTTGATTTGGTTTCTGTTTGTTCGCTCAATCAAGTGTGGCACTAGGTGCTAGTCGCCCCCCCTTAGGTTCGAGATGTAACACGACACCCACATAATGTAACCACATAGCCACTAAGGGTTAACAAGTACAAGTCATGGACACCTAATAGTTACCTTTAACTCAAGCATAATCATTTTGCGTGTTTCATCCAACACCAATTAATTCAGCAAAGTGAAATCAATATAGACAATAATCAAGTCAAGACCATGACTACAAATTATTAACCAAGTCAACAACCATGACTCGACATCAATAATCCACACCCTGTATCAAATACACAAGTAGACAATAACAGATTATATGTCATTCCTTTATATCCTTAGCTCAGATCACTCAAGGATCCATTATCACCAATAACCAAGTACAATATCAGATAACTAGACCACACAAGGATCTTAATATAAAACAACAATAAAAATTGAATAACAATAATCACGAAACTCAATCCACTTAAGAAACTGTCACACGTCACCAATACCTTGTACACACATGGTAAGGGTCTTATGGTCGCCCTCTAGCCATGACCTACAAGGAAAGAGCTCTTATCCATGTACCAAAAGTTTAGACATCTAGTACTTGCCAATATTATAACAACCAATCCTATGAAGATGTCCAAATACTAGTACATCCCATAATAATGAATATAAATCCAGTGAAGATGTCCAAATATCGGTACATCCCACAATAATCAACAGATATCACAACAATCACAACCACAATGAAAATAAACAACCACATTTGATATATGCATTTAAAGCTCTCTTGGGAATTAGTACCAATAACCAAGCAAAATTACAGGTAGCCATTATAGGCATCACTTGGTGTATTCATCATGGCTATAGGAGAGTGTATTGGAGGTGGATTCTGAGTTATTAGCTGAATGGTTGACAGCTGATATTCATCCTCCTTGGAGTATTCATCAATATATTTTGGACCTACAAGACTTAGTACTACTACTAGATTCCTTTCACTACCAACATATTTATAGAGAGGCTAATTTTACTGTTGATGTACTCTCTAAAAACAGTCAACAGTTTGACACTACACAACATTATTACTCAATTCAACAGTTGTCTATATGTCACGATCCAAACCCATCATGAGTAGCACCCATACTATTCACCCGGTGGGAGAACCAATAACCCTATAAGCATTGAACAACACTTAGGTAAAATACGAAAACTATCCCATATATAGTTTAACAAGTAGCCAATCCACCAACTTAAGAAATGTGAAAACAAAATACCAAACTGAGATCCCCTAGAACCCAAAAGTCGATGTACCAATACATACTACGAATGCCAAAAGGGGATGCAACCCCCAAAACTAAAGGAAAGTAACAAGTCCAAACAAAGGACAATGTCCAAGAAAGATAGATCTCATGGTATCCCGGATATGTTGTTCACCCTGAAATACGAAAATCAATTACTGAAGTCACAAGTGAGGTCTTAAAGAATCCGCTGGAATATATGATGCACTCACAGAAGTAAATGCAGGTGTAGTATCAACAAACAATAAAACACAGTGTACTGGTAGGGTCATCGGCTAACCCAAAATAAAAATATGGACACTTACACAAAATATAGTACAATTAGATAATACATGCTCCCACATTATACATTCAGTACATAAGTACAACTGGCATTTAAGAGGCAACACCAACAAGTTAACAAATATCACCAAGTCAAAGATAGTCAATTCAAGTCAAGATAAATAAGCTAATATCAAACATAGCAATTACGGTTTTCCCGGTCCACTCAAGGAACCGTCACACCATGACATACCTTGTAACCCGTACATACATGCTATGGGCTATATACGCACCCTCTAGCCATGACCTGCAGGGGACAATTGTCGATCATGTACTAAAACCCCAGAAATGAATGTCTGTAATCCTTAATCCAACCATAACCTATGAGAACGTCCCAAATATCAAAATATTCCACAATTCATAATATAAGGCAGACCAAGTCATAAAGCAAGTAAACAATGCATGGACCATACCCATAAGCATACATTAACCAATCATACTATAAAGTAGTTAATATGTACATATACTATAAGTTGGATTAATTACACTACTATCACCTACCTCGAAGCAAGCTTGCACAACTCTAAGTCGGAGCTTTGCCTTTCCGTGCCCTTTCCGCTTGTTCGTGGTTTAAAACACACATACAAATATAGTATTAACGAAATGATCGAACATAGTGGGGTTATAACTTACCCAAGCCCCCTAAGGTCAGTCCATGATCGTTCCCTTATCATTTTAGGGCTATTTTTCCCATAATTTACCTAACTACCAATTTCATGAAGTGTTTAGTGAATTAACGAAATGCAAGGCCAATTTTATGTTTAATAAACAAAACCCATTAACCTAATGCTTATTTCACCCCCTGCACCAGTAATCATCCAAAAATCCACCCTAAAACCCTCCCCGAACTCCGTAATTTAAGGATTCTAAGGAATAGTAAGTAATTACAAGTTAAAGGGAATGAAATACTTACCTTAATGAAGTTAAATGGAGGAAAACTGATGATTTCCTCCCTAAATCACCCTTTTCTTGTCCCAAAATGAGTTTTGAAAATATAAACTGTTTAAGGGGGAAAATCCCATTAAACTGTGGTTTCTACCGCTATAGCAGCATTGACCTCCCTTGATTACCTCTATAGCGGTAATTTCTCTGCTATAGCGATCACCGCTATAGAGGTGTGTCAACCTCTATAGCGGTGTCGATGAGACAGTAAGTCTGTCTTCACCCAAAATTCCCACTTTTTACAACACATTTTGTTCCTTGGATATTCCAATGATGCCTTTTATGCTAAGGTCAATTTCGGGAGTTCTACTAAACCAAATTCAGTTTCATAAAATCCTACGGGTTTCTTATCGCAGTAACACCATTCCCATCGAACCGGTCTAAATCATTCCCAGATTTCTCTATGCTACCCCTCACTCTGGAACAGGGCAAAACTAGCCTAGCCTGAATTTTGTAACTTCTAATTCGAAAGGAATTTAGACACGAGATTTTAAATGTAGAACTTACACGTAACGACGAAAAGGTTCATTACAATTGATACCAATTTACCCATCGTTCATCACTGAATGATCAAACGAGAAAAATTAGGCCAAAATGAGAATGAGAAGAGTACATGTGCCCTCAAACAGTTGAGGTACTTGTCCCGATGTCCTTCTCGATTTCCCAAGTGGCTTCTTCAATCGGACGATGCTTCTATTGAACCTTCACCGAACAAATTTCCTTTATCCTCAACTTACAAACTTCACGATCCTCAACTTACAAACGTCACGATCTAAAATTGCTACAGGTTCCTCCTTATAAGCCAAATCCTTATCCAACAGCACCGAATCCCATTTAATAATATAGCCCCATCTCTATGGTACCATTTCAATATAGAAATATGAAATACTGGATGAACCCCCAACAAATTCGGTGGTAGAGCTAACATGTATGCAACTGGACCCACTTCCTCAAGAACCTCGTAAGGACCAATATATCGAGGTCTAAGCTAGTCTTTTTTACCAAACCTCATGACTCCTTTCACGAGAGACACCTTGAGCAGCACTTAATCCCAAGCCTTAAAGCGCATTTCTCTTACCTTTGGATCCGCATACTATTTCTGTCTACTTTGGGCAGCCAACATCTTAGTTTGAATAAACTTCACATTTTCTTGAGCCTCCTTCACTAAGTCAGTGCCCAAAGGTTTGACATCACCCACCTCAAACCACCCAATAAGTGACCTGCACTTCCTCTTTAGAGTGCCTCGAACGGGGCCACATCAATGCTAAAGTGATAACTGTTGTTGTATGAAAACTCACACAACGAAAGGAAATAGTCCCAATAACCACCAAAATCAATCACGCAGGCTCTCAACATATCCTCTAGCACTTGAATTGTCTGCTCTGACTGATCATCAGTCTGAGGATAAAAGGTAGTGCTAAAAGCAAGCTTGGTGCCTAACTCTTCATGCAACCTGTCCCAAAATTTGAAAGTATACTTTGCATCCATATATGAAATGATAGAAAGTGGCACCCCATGAAGTCTGATGATCTCCTTGACATATATTTTTTCCAACTGCTGAGAGTTGTAATCTACTCGAACTCGCAAGAAATGAGCTGATTTCGTCAGTTGATCAACTATCACCCAAATAGAGTCGTACTTCCCCAATGTCCTAAGAAGCCCACCACAAAGTCCATAGCAATATGCTCCCACTTCCACATAGGTATAAGCATCCTCTGTATTAAGCCCGCATGCCTTTAATGTTCATACTTTAACTGTTGGCAGCTATGACACTTAGAAACGTAACCCACTACCACCAACAAAGTTGTCTCAAGTCGTGGTACATCTTGATCGTGCTCGGATGAATAGAATAATGCGAGCCATGGGCCTTTGAAAGTATATCACTGATCAAGTCACCAACCCGAGGAACTCATAACCTTCTTTTAAACCACAGCACCCCTCCAATGTCGAGAGTAGTGTACTCCCCCTCCCCGCTTACTACCTTATTCCAGAGTGCATTCAACTTTTTGTCCTCAAACTATTTGGCCTTAATCTATGCCACGGATGTTGATTTTACCTCCACACTAGCCAACATTCCACCCATGTTTGAGACCCCAAACTGCATGCTCAAATATGCTAGAGTCTGAAACTCTCTAGCTAATGGTCTCCTAGACACTCTAAAGAATGACAAGCTGTCCATACTTACGGCCTTTTGGCTCAATGCGTCGACCACCATATTGGCCTTACCCTGATGATATATAATAGTCACATCATAGTCCTTTAACAATTCCATACACCGCCTCTGCCTTAAGTTCAAATCCCTTTGGGTAAGCACATGTTGCAGACTATGATGGTCCATGAAGACCTCACACAATAGTGTCTCCAAATCTTCAAATAAAAAACTACCGCTGCCAACTCTAAATCATGGGTTGGGTAATTCCTCTCATGAGGCTTCAACTGCCTCGAAGCATATGCAATCACATTCTTATCCTACATCAACACAGCACCCAAACCCAAAAGTGAGGCAACACAAAACGCAATGAAATCCTTACCTTCAGCCGGCAGCAAAAGAATAGGCAGTGTAGTCAAGAGTGTCTTGAGCTTTTGAAAGCTCTCCTCACACTGGTCTGGCCAAACAAACGACACCTCCTTTTGAGTCAACCTTTTCAAGTGAGTTGCAATAGCTGCAAAGTTCTTGACGAACCTATGATAATAACTAACAAGACCCACAAAGCTTCTCACCTCGGTCACTGAACTAGACCGAATCCAAAGGATCAAAATTCACATTTGGAGAACTTAGCAAACAACCGCCTTTCCCTCAAAATTCCCAAGACTATACGGAGATGGCCTGCATGTTCTTCCTTAGTTTTGGAGTACACAAAAATATCATCAATAAATACAATCACAAAAAAATCCAGAAAGGATTTAAATATATCATTCATAAAACTCATGAAAGCTACAGGTGCATTAGTCAATCTAAAAGACATTACTAGAAACTCGTAATGACCATACCGAGTTATAAAAGTTGTCTTTAGAATATCCTCCGATCTAATTTTTAACTGATGATAACCTGACCTCAAATTAATCTTTGAGAAAATTATTGCACCCTATAGCTGATTAAACAAGTTATCTATGCAAGGAAAAGGATATTTATTTCAGATGGTGACCTTATTCAACTGCCTGTAATTGATACACATCCTCATACTACAATCCTTCTTCTTGACAAAAAGAACTGGAGCACCCCAAGGTGAAGCACTTGGATGACTGAAACCCTTGTCAAGAAGTTTCTACAACTGAGTTTTCAGTTCCCTCAACTCTGCAGGAGCCATTCGATAAGGTGGAATAGATATAAGGAGAGTGCCCGACTCTAAGTTAATATAAAAGTCAATATCCCTATCCGGAGGCATACCCAGTAAATCTGAAGGGAACACATCCTTCTCGAAAACTACCGAAACCGACTCAATAGAAGGGGACCCTGTACCTACATCCCGAAGATGAGCTAGAAATGTTAAACATCCCTTCCCCACTAGCCTCGTAGCCCATACATATGATACAATCCTGATCGGTTTGCCCTTATACACTCCCTCCCACTCTAGTTCCTTCATCCCAGGCATAGCTAGATTCACTATTTTGGCATTACAATTTAAAACAACATGATACGGAGATAACCAGGTCATACCCAAGATTACATCAAAGTCCAACATCCCTAAGATAATTAAGTCTACCCAAGTCTGAAACCCACAAACAAAATAGGAAAAGACCGATAAACATGGGTAACCACCACAGACTTCCCAATCGGAGTTGACACATGCACAGGATAGTCAAGAATGTCACAAATCAAACTCAGACCCTTAGCAAACTAAACAGACACATAAGAATAAGTGGACCCCCAATCAAATAAGACAGAAGCCATCCAGTCACAGATAAAAATAGTACCTGTGATCACTGCGTTAGAAGCCTCAGTACCAGTCATTCCCAGAAATGCATAACAATGGGCTCGGTCATCAATCTGAGCTAACTCTCTACCCCGTTGTGCTCCTGTGCCGCTGTTACCATGACCACCTACCTGATTTCCCCGTCCACCTCATAGATGACCCCTATCATTACCCCATCTTCTACCTGCTGGAACCACTGCCCGAGCCTACTGCTGAGTCTGGCCATTCTCCTGTCTCACCAAACACTCCCTCTTAAAATGACCAACAGAACCATAATGATAACACCCACGCTCTAGAGAAGGCTGACTGGCAAAAGAATAAAAAGCCCATTGGCCTCTAACAACCTATGTCTAAGAAGGTCCTTAAGCCGGTACCACAGTAGAAGTTGGCATAACTGACTAAATAGGGCAAGCTCAAAAGGCCAACTTGCACTTAGAATAGGATCCACTGAAATTCCCAACATTTTGAGACTTCTTGACAAACATCTTAGCATGTCCCGCCTGTGCCACACCTTCAAACTTCTTCACATAGTCTGACACATCACTAAACCCCTCTCCAGCAGAAGTCATTTGCACAGTCAAAACCTAAAGATCATAACTCAATCCCTTAACAAAGAGACGAATCATCTCTTTTTCAGTAGTCAACAACGGAGTAGCATAGCGAGATAAAGCGTGAAACTTTACTTCATAAGCCGCAACAGTCATATCACCTTGTTCCAAAGCCAAAAAGTAATCCTTCTTACAATCACGGAGGAAACGAGGTACATACTTATCCAAAATCAGAGCATGAAACTGCTCCCAAGTCAAAGAAGTAAAATAGGTGATCGACATTCAACATATGCCCTCCACCATAGCTTAACATCCTTCTCTAGTAGAAAAGTCACAAACTCAACCCCATGTTGCTTTACAATACCCATCTTGTGCAACCTCTTGTAGCAATTAATAATAAGCTCAAAAGCATCCTCAGATTCTCTACCCTAAAACATAAAAGATTTCATCTTCAAGAACTTAGTTAGCAGATCATGTTCCGTACCAGTCATCACAGAACCCAAAATTGGGTGAGAAAAAGCATATGTGCATAAAGTCTCATCCATCCTAGGAGCCATAGCAATAGTAGGGTGCACAACTGCAGCCTGGTAAGTCGAAACAGTGGGGGTGGCTCTAGTTCCATCCAACCTGCTCAGAAAAGCTAACACTTCCTGAATGACCTCAGCAGACATGAGAGGTAGAATTGTAACCCCAACTGGTGCACCACCTCAAGCCCCATCTCCTACTTATCGGTTGCTTCTCTCTCCTCAAAATAATCCTGAGGTGGGGGAGAGGATGCTGCCCTCTCATTAGCCTGACCAGCAGCTGCATGAACTCCACCCCTGGCAAGTGTGACTCATTCCTGTCCTCTCCTTTCTCTCCCCCTCACTCATCCCCTTTTTCTCACGGCTGGCTCCTCAGCTGGAGTGGTCGGTGCGGAGGCTGTTGCTCGGGTTCCATTAGACCAAGTATTCACCATCTGTGGGTAAAAGAGTGAAGAGATCAGATACCAATTGGAATCAAGTCATAGCACGAAAGAAGCAAGAAAGACAGATTTCCTAAATCCTTATAGCCTCTCGAAGAAAAATACAGACGTCTCTGTACCATTTCATGAGACTCTACTAGACCCATATTGGAACAACGAGATTGATGAAACCTAGGCTCTGATACCAACTTTGTCATGACCCAAACCTATCATGAGTGGTACCCACACAACTCACCCAGTGGGAGACTAGTAACCCCAGAAGCATTGAACAATTCTTAGGTAGAATACGAAAACTATCCCATAAATAGTTTAATAAGTAGCCAATCCAACAACTTAAAAAATGCAAAAACAAAATACCAAACTGAAATCCCCTAGAACCTGAAAGTCAATGTACCAAAACATACTACGAATGTCAAAAGGGGATGCCACCTCCAAAACTAAAGGAAAGTAACAAGTCCAAACAAAGGACAATGTCCAAGGAAGATAGATCTCATGGTAGCCCGGATATGCTGCTCACCCTGAAATACAAAAATCAGTTGCTGAAGTCACAAGTGAGGTCTCGAAGAGTTCGCTGGAATATATGTTGCACTCACAGAAGTAAATGCAGGTGTAGTATTAGCACATAATAAAACACAGTGTACTGATAGGGTCATCGGCTAACCCAAAATGAAAATATGGACACTTAAACAAAATATAGTACAATTAGATAACACATGCTCCCACATTATACATTCAGCACATAAGTACAAATAGCATTTAAGAGGCAACACCAACAAGTCAATAAATATCACTAAGTCAAAGATAGTTAATTCAAGTCAAGATAAATAAGCTAATATCAAACATAGCAATTACAGTTTTCCCGGTCAACTTAAGGAACCATCATACCATTACATACTATGTAACCCATACATAGATATTTAGGGCTATATACCCACCCTCTAGCCATGACCTGTAGGGGACAATTATCGTCCATGTACTAAAATTCCAGACATGAATGTCTGTAATCCTTAATCCAGCAATAACCTATGAGAACAGCCCAAATACCAAAACATTCCACAATTCACAATATAAGGAAGGCTAAGTCATAAAGTAAGTAAACAATACATGGACCACACCCATAAGCATACATTAACCAATCACACTACAAAGTAGTTAATATGTACATATAATACAATTTGGATTAATTACACCACCATCACCTACGTCGAACCAAACATACACAATTCTAAGTCGAAGTTTTGCCTTTCTATGCCCTTTCCGCTTGTTCATGGTCAAAAACATACATACAAATACAGTATTAATGAAATGACAGAACATGGCAAGATTATAACTCACCCCAATCCCCCTAAGGTCAGTTCATGATCGTTCCTTTATCGTTCTAGGGCTATTTTCCTCATAATTTACCTAAAACTACAAATTTCATGAAGTGTTTAGTGAATTAACGAAATGCAATGCCAATTTCATAGTTAATAAACAAAACCCATTAACCTAATGCTTATTTTCACCCATTGCACTAGAAATCATCCAAAAATCCACCCTAAACGGAGTTAAACAGAGGAAAACTGATGATTTTCTCCCTAAATCACCCTTTTCTTGTCCCAAATAGAATTTAGAAAATATAAACTATTTTGAGGGGAAATTCCTATTAAACTGCAGTTTCTATCGCTATAGCAGTACCAGACCGCTATAGCGGCGTTGACCGCCCTTGACCACCGCTATAGCGGTAATTTCTTTGCTATAGTGGTGACCGCTATAGCGGTGTCGATGAGATAGTAAGTCCGTATTCACCTAAAATTCCCACTTTTTACAACACACTTTGATCCTAGGACATTTCAAATGATGCCCTTTATGCTACGGTCAATTTCGAGAGTTTTACTAACCTAAATTCAGTTCCAAATAATTCTACGTGTTTCTTATCACCTCAGCTAACTAGAAATTAACACCATTCCCATCGAACTGATATAAATCATTCTTATATTTCTTTAGACTACCCCTAGCTCCAAAATGGGGTGAAACTAGTCTAGCCTGAATTTTGTCACTTCCAAACTGAAAGAAATTTAGACATGAGATTTTAAATGTAGGACATACACATAATGAAAAAGAGGGTCGTTGCAGTACAGCTGCTAAGGGATACTTCAGAATGGATAAGTTGGGAATAACTAACTTTAGATGCAGGAAAAGGAGAAAATTCTTTTTTTTGGATTAAAAAAAGGGGGAAGAATCAAGATACCACCATAGCTAAGTAGAGTAACAGTTCCTGTTTAGTTGTATCATTTCATATACCTAGCTGATGTATTAGGTTCTATTTAGTATGGGAGAGAGTTAATTAGTGTTTCCTTAGTAGGATTACTGACTCTAATACCATCTTTTATTTTGGAGGTAAGGTTTTATGTCCCCCTCTATTGTACTTCTTCTATTTCATTAATAAAATCTATTTTTTACAAAAAAAAAAAAAAAAAAAACCACACTTGTACAATCAACAAGCTTTTAATATAACCTCATTGTATATGATTAACACTTAGGATATCATTCAACCATCTGCTTCCCCTTGAACATGCATTGTAACAAGTATATAAATAAACAGTTAACATACATACATAAATCAAGTTGGTTTCAACTACATTAAATCATCACCTACATTTCGCCTATCGTTTGAGGGCTTAGCTCGTACTCGCAATGTCTAAGGTACACATCCACAAATATAGTTCACCTCCTAATACATCCAACCTTCTATCTTAACTCTAATATCTTGTCATTGGCTGCCATTCCTCTGGTTACTACCATAGATTCTTCGGCATCCACCAACACCAAGCACCCCTAGTTTGACTTTTATTAAATTCTAACACAAATTCTGTGTATAATACCATTATCATCATTCATAATTGGCTAACATCACCAACAATACACATCAGTTCATATCACAAACTCAATATCAAACACAACATCAATTTGCATTCAAATAATCGGGAATTACTATTTACTATATCATGCATATATTTTCTAATCCAGGTCTATACTACTCAATTAAACCTGGCCTACCTGGACGTCAAACAGTTACTACAGTGCCAAGAAGGTAAACTTCTGACTATGTGCTAGTGATTTCCAACGTGAAATCCGTGAGAAAATCATGGATTTTACCCCCATTCAAGTGTATTTTTTCCTCTCCATTGCTCCAAGGCCATGAGAAAACCCTAGGAGGTATTTAGAAGCAAACCTCGTCCTATTTGCAACTAAAGAGGAGAAGGAAAAATAACAAAATGAGAGCTAGTTTTTGATCTCGGTGTCCCACTATAGAGGTTGGTAGGCTGCTATAGCGGAATGATGTTAGCCCGACTCAAAATTTTAACTTTCAAAATTTTTCAACTAAGTGTATACGCACTAGTTCGAGACCATATTTTAAGAGAATTTTCGTACCCTGTACCCTTGGATCAGGTGCTTTAAGTAACGATGGAACAGACTATTACAAATACCCTTCAAATATTAGTTGACTTAATTACTCCTTATCCTAAACTTTAACCCTACGTATATTTCACTAATTACAGCTCTCATTATAGCCCTCATTTCACCCCTCAAAATTCCCATACCCAAAACCTCCCCTGTACTTGGCTGTCATCCCATTTACATGTTAGCCCCCCCCCCCCCCCTTCCATATCCCCATTTATTGGCTTCATTAACACTTAGAAGTATCTCACCAATTTTCAATAACCAAAACTCCACAATTCTTGCCTTCATTATTAAAATAGAATAGTACTAAAACTCCACAGTTCTAGTCTCTACAATTCTGAAACGTCCAAAACAATACACATAATGAGAGGTAATGTAATAATTAATAGAGAGTTTGTGGTTTAATGCAATCCTATTTACATCAAATTATAACTCCATTATTAAAATAAAACAGTACTAAAACCCCACAATTCTAGCCTCCACAATTCTGAAACGTTCAAAATAATACATAGGATGAGGGATAATGTAATGATTAATGGGGAGTTTGTGGTTTAATGCAATCCTATTTACATCAAATTATAATTTTTAGCCATTTTAATAATTTTTGGTTATACCTTCATTTATCAAATAACACTAATGATGAATTTATATTTAATTCTTCTCATTAAACATCTTATATAAATACACATCAAACATATGCTTATTGCTTAACCCTTACCATTGGATTGAATCAACTCAACAGGTATGTAACACTTCTATTTATTTTATTAATGCCTCATTATCTGGGTTCTAAGCTTTGTGTTTTTATTTACGGGTAAAGTTACTCCTGTAAAATAGAGTCAAATTACTGAATTTTTAAATTATTATTATTGCTACCTTCATAGTTTAATACTCTCAAGTGACCCCATCTCATTGGACATAACTCATACCTATGTTTTTCCAGATGCCTCTGAATCTTCTTTAATTTAGGCCAAGATCATTTTAAATTTCTCATCAACACTGTTTGGTTGAATTTTGTTAACCTCGGTACAGTACGTTTGGATCCTTAAATTTTTTTCTACCCTTTCAAAAGTTACTTCACTATATTCCAGTTTGCCTTCCTAAGTATTATCGTAAAGGTAACATAATTGATATACATACGGATAAACAGATGAAATGACTACTGCTACCATTCTATTGTTTTTCGCTACAACTCTATTGTTTCTACTGTTTGTTCCATTTTGAAGTTTGCGCCAGCTTACGGTGACTTATAATAACTATTTGATACTACCATAACATTTGCATCCACGAAACAAGAACATGGTTAAAATATTGTGCATATTGCACTATTCTTGTCCCGAGTACAGAGTTGCTGATATATGTTTTCTTTTTTATCTTTTAATTTTTTTAGCAGAATATTTGGATTAAGGGATCACAGAATTGGTAAAATGTCCACACTTTTCTTTACTTACTTATTGTAAAGTATTTTTAAATACTATTGTCATACATATTACCAGATGAAGTTGTTGGCTTCTCCAATCTAATTTCAATTTTAATAGTGTATGTGTTAGTCTCGTGTTACAATCTATAGGCATTTTAAGCTTCTTGAGGACATATATTACATAATCAATATTTTTCTTTCTATATTTCAACTATATATTATTATTGGATCTACGTCGTAGTTACTACAGGATTAATCTAGATGACAACCAAAGAAGAGTTAAGAAAACAATGCATACCTATTAGCAAGTCGAAGCAACTTGCAAGTGAATGGGTGATTAAAGTTTTAGTCATTCGAAGAAGCTTAATAAAGCCCTATAAAAATACCAATAGAGAGGGTGATCGATGGCAACTAATATTTGTTGACAAAGAGGTAATACTTTCTTAATTTTGTATTACACACAATAGTTGTTATCATGCCTTCTTTATTCACTATATTAATTGTCCTTTCTGACACAAGAAACAAAAATTCAAACAACTCTTGTTAACGCTCATGTTAAAGCTTGGAAGGAACTTTTTAAATCAAATCACAACTATTTTTCTATTAATGACAAGATATAGGGTGTGTTTGGTATGAAGGAAAATGTTTTCATGGAAAACAAGTTGGTTTCTTACTTATTTTCTCATGTTTGGTTGGTGAGTGGAAAACATTTTCTGGAAAATATTTTCTAGTGTTTGGTTGGTGAATGAAAAACATTTTCTAGAAAATATTTTTTAGTGTTTGGCTAGAGAGTAGAAATTACTTTTTCGAAAAATAGTTTCTGACCCGAGAACCAACTTCGATGACTGATCTGGGATCCAACCCCGACACTCGAACAACGACCCAACCCAGACCCCAACTCTTGATCCAAAATTTGATACCAACTCCCGACCCTAGACCGGACCCTAACTCCCGACCCCTACACCAAACTCCGACTCTCGACCCAGGACGCAGGACCCAACCCCAAAACCCTACTCCAGACTCGAGCACTGGCCTCGATTCTCAACCCCGACACCCGATCCTGACTCTCGAATTGAGACTCAATCCTGACACTCTATTTGGGAATTAAGCCCCGACACCAGATCTCGACTCACAAACTAGGACCCAACCCCGACTCAGGACCCGACCTCAACTACCGACGAACACGCTGAATTGGGACCTGAACCCGACACCCGACCCTTGACCTGACCCCGACACCCTACTCGAGATCCAACCCCGACACCTGACCCGAGATCAGACCTCGACACCCTACTCGGGACCCGACCCAGACACCCGACCCGAGACCAGACCCCGACACTCAACTCGAGACTCGACCCCGACACCCAACTCGGGACCCGACCCAGACACGCGACCCGACCCTGACCCTGACTCCCGACCTGAGATCGCTACTCCCAACCCGAGACTCGACTTTCGACCCAGGACCCAACTCTCGACCCGAGACCTGGGACCTGACTCGAGATCCAATCTAAATACTTGACCCGAGACCCAACTCCCAACTCGAGACTGGAATCGAACCCCGAATCTCTAACCAAGACCCCACCCCGGCTCCCGACCCAAAACTCAACCTCGACTCCCGACCTAGGACCCGACCCAACACCCTACTCGAGACCCGATCCAAGACTCGACTCTAACTCCCAACCCGAGACCCGATCCAGATACCCGACCTGAGACCCGAGAACAACCCCAATCCCAATCTGTGACGTGAGACTCGAGACCCAACCCCGAACCTCAAATCTCCACCCGAGACCTGACCCCGGCACCCGACCCCGACTCTTGACTCAAGACCCAACCTTATCACCAGACCAGAGACCCGAGACCCAACCTCGACACTAGACCCAAAACCCGACCTCGACTCCCTACCTAACACCTGACCCTGACCTCTGACCCTGACACCCGACCCTGACTCTCTGCCCCGACACTCGACCCGAGACCCACCCTCGATTCTCTACCTGAGACCCGACCCCGACTCCCAATTCGAGACCCCCGACCCGAACTCTCAACCCGAGACCCTACCCCGACACTCGACTAGAGACCTGACTCCAGACCCGAGACCGAACCCCAATCCCAATCCAGGACTCTACTCCTTGACCAGATCGAACTCCTGACTCGGGACCCGACTCTGACATCAGACCCGAGACCCGACCTTGACACCCTACCCAAGACCCAAGACCTAACCTCGACACCCGACCAGAGATACGACCCCAACTCCCGACCTGAGACCAGACCCAGACTCCCTACCCCGACACCCAATCCTAAACCCCGACCCCGAGAATCGACCTCGAGACCCGACCCTAACTCCCGGCCCCAACGCTCGACCCGAGACCCACCCTCGATTCCTGATCCGAGAGCCGATCCCAACTCCCGATCCGGCAACCCAACCGCGACCTCAACTTTCGAGTCGAGAATCAAGAGTCGGATCCCATGTTTGTGTCGAAAATCGATAACTGAGACTAGGGTTAGGGTGGAAAGTTGAGGTGTGAGGTTGAAAAAGAGTTTTGGAAAATGTTTTCCTTACTTTTTGAAGGGAAGTCATTTTCCTTCAATTTGAGGAAAATAAGTTGATTTGGAAAATATTTTCCAAAACATTTAAGCCAATCAAACATGAGAAAATTGGAAAACATTTTCCAGAAAATGTTTTCTTTCATACCAAACACACTCATAATGTCAAATAAGTTACAAACTTATTCACTTTTTGATTTTTTTTTTTTTTAATTTCCTTTATTTATGCGGTTTATTGAAGAACCTAAAAAGACATAATTTTTCATTAAATATTATATTCCAAATAAGTTATAAGGCTTTTCACCTTTTCTAATTTCTCCTATATATTTCAATCCTATATTCACGGTTTGTCTAATTCCATGACCATCAACAGTTAAACGTAGGTAAGGTGGAGTAATACTTTTGTTTTTATTTTTTTTATTTTGTTGAAGATTGAAGATGATTTTATTTTATGATACCTTAATTGTTGATTTGTTGACTAATTATATGGATGTTGAAAGTTGAACTTATGTAAAGTGGGTAGTGCTTTTGTTTCCTTTTTATTTATCGATTGAAAATACACCTATTTGATTGAATTTTATTTGATGATTTCAAATTTTCATTTACCCAATTTATTTACTTTTTTAGATTATTGCCCCTTAAATATGTATATATACGAATCCAAGGTTATCTTTTCTTTTATGTGCACCCATTTTTTGCGATATTTGCCTTTTGGTTAGGTAACACTTATATTAATAGTTTATTTTTCTTCTAAACTTATTAGTTTTCCTGATATAATAGAGTGTTGCGTTTTCCATAAAGTACGACAATATCTTACTGTCAATATCTCATATATAGATTATTGTGTTATATTTTATGATACAATTATATCTATAGAACTTAAAAAATATTTTTTTGGTCAAAATTTACAGATGACAGAATTAATAATATTTAATCAGGCAAAGGAGACAAAGGGTACATATACATGTAATTATGATTTATCTATGTCAGTTAAATATTTCAATAATTATTATTTCTATAAAAAGTTTTTTTTCTTTTTCCGTGTTCATCATCAAAATGACAATAATCTACTAGCCATATTAAGAAAGGCATATGTTGATCGAATTTCTCTGCAACATTTACAAAATACTACTCTCCTTCGACAACAACTTCTTGATATGTATGCAACTATAAAAATGCGGAGGCTATTATTCCTTAAAATGAAGGGAAAAACTTTAAGAAATAAATATTTTGCAACTATGAAACTGACATGTAAATTATGTGTTGTGACGTAATAATAAAAAAACTTTTATCAAATCGAATACTTGATATATTATAAAAATTGCATATTTGTAGTCGTTAGAGTATTGCTTTTGAAATTCATATGATAGCAATTTTTTTGTATGATGTGCCTTTTAATAACAATAATATCAGTTGAATATGCTCAACATTCATCGATCTAAGCTTGTAGTTTTTCCCTTCAAATTCGATGTAACTCATCACACACTTACTATAATATAATTCGTTTATGTTATTATTGTACTATTTGATTCATACTTTAGTTTGATGCTGTCACGACCCAAATCCGTCGTGACTAGCACCCACACTAACCCCTTGGTGGGAAAACCATCCAATCCAACTACTCAACCTAACACTTAGCCAAAATAAGGCAAATTAGTTGTTTTTCATTAAGTAATACAATGTCTCCACTATTCTAAATGAAAAACCAATGCATAATTAAACGAATACTTAAACAATCCCCTACAATCTGAAAGTCATTGTACCAAAATACTACAAATGTCAATGAAACGGGTTCAACCCAAAAACAAAAGGAACATCCAAGTCCGAAACAACTGGACAGGAACAAAGTGAAGAACTCATGGCAGTCCAGAAGATATAGCTCACCCTTGAGTTAGAATGATATCTGCTCTACAGCTGAGGTCTTGAAACAATCACCGTAAAATGTTCAGCACTCAACAAAAGAAGAGCACGTATAGTATCAGTACAAAAGAAATAACGGTATACTTGTAGGGTCATCGGCCAATCCAAAATAAGATATGTGAATAAGTAACCATAACTTAGTAAAACAAGAATGACCGTGAACACCTACCATGTAACTTTATCTCAAGTTCATGACACTTAACCTTGTTCAATAATACCATAAAATTCAGTCAAGCGCAAGTCAATAAAGGCAACAATTCAAGTCAAAGAATGTGACTACCAATAAGAATACAAGTCAACAAGCCGTGACTCAACTACGATACACTAACCATGTCTCAATTACACAAGCAAATAAATAATAAAGAGCTATGCCAATCATTTGTAATTTAACCTGGACCCCTCAAGGATCCATTTCAACAACAAAAATCTTCATAATCATGAATCCCGATTTACTCAAAAAACCAAATATAGCAAGTCAATACATAAGCTCAGTTTACTCAAGGAACCAAATATAATAAATCAACACATAAGCCCGGTTCATTCAAGGAACCAAATATAATAAGTCAACACATATACCTAGTTCACTCAAGGAACTATCACACTCACCTATACCTTGTACATACATCCTAAGGGTCTTATGGTCGTCCACTAATCATGACCTGCATGGGAAGAACTCTTGTCCATGAACAAAAACCCAGACATCTAGTGTCTGCCAACTTTATATCACCAATCCCACGAAGATGTCCAAATACCGATACATCCCACAATAATTAAAATATATATATGACAACAATCACAACCACAACGATAGTAATAACCACACTTGTAAATCCAACAAGATTTTAACATAATTTCATTGCATGTGATTAATACTTAGGATATTAATTAGTCATTCACTTCCCTTTTACATGCATTGTAACAAGCATACGAAGAAATAGTTAACATTCACACATAAAGCAAGTTGGGTTTCAACTACATTAAGCCATCACCTACCTCAATCCAAGCCCGAAATGCTATAACGAACTTGAGTTTTTCCTTTTCTTCCAATCTCTGCTTGATTATGGTTTAAAAACCATCAATACAACAAATAATCAACCAAATGACCTGACCATATCTAGGATTATAACCTAATCCCGAAACCCCAAGGCCAAATTCATGATCATTCCTCCTATTCTAGGGTTTTCTATCATCATTCAACCTTAATCCTACAAATTTCATCATTACAATAGTGAATTATAGTCATGCAAGAGTAATTTAGCAACTTTTAACCAAAACCCAAGGGTTTTCTACTCAATTCACCCACTTGCACCAGAAAAATTGCCTAGCTCAAGTTAAATCCCCCCCAAAATCCGTAAACTAGTGATTCTAAGGATTCGAAATCGAAGAACTAGTTAATGAAAGGAATAAAGAATGAAAATAATGTTTTTAGGGTATTTTCTGCATTAATCAGTGCATATCCAGCTATAGCGACCCTATCTTGCTATAGCGGGATTCGCCGCTATGACAGGATTAACCAAAGATGACTCCTATAGCGGGAAAATTCTCGCTATAGCGGTGCAGTAATAGAGGCCTGCCACCCGCTACAGTGGGTGAGGCGAGGCAGAAACTCAGGATAAGTCCCAGGTTTTCCTTTTTAGCAACGCACTCTCATATTTTGACATCCCAAACCAACCTCTTACGTCAAGTTTGATATCGTGAGTTCTACTCACCTGAATTCATTTCTAAAATATCCTAGGGATTCCTTATCGACTTGACTAATACAAAATTACCTCAAATTACATAACCTTTAACTAATCCATTTCTGGATCTCCCTAGACCATACCATGCTCGAATTTTATCCAAGACTAGCCTAGCCTGAAATTTATAACTCCCTATTCTGGGAAAACCTTAACTCAAATTTTGTCACGCTAGACTTAATCGTAACAACAAAAAGAGTCATTACAATAGATACCAATTAACCCATCATTCATCCTTGAATATCTTCCTCAACAGGACGATGTTTCCATTGGACCTTTACAGAATGAACCTTCTTTGTTCTCAACTTTTGAACGTCCCAATCAAGAATTGCAACTGTCTCCTCCTCATATGAAAGATTCTTATCAAGCAAAATCAAATCCTATTTGATAATGTAATTTTCATCTCCATGATATCTCTTAAGCATTGACACATGAAATACTGGATGGACCCCTAACAGCCTTGGTGGCAATGCCAACCTATAAGCTACTGGGCCCATAATATCAAGAACCTCAAATGGATCAATCTACCAAGGTATAAGCTTACCCTTCTTGCCGAACTGCACAACTTATTTTATAGGAGATACTTTCAAAAAAACATGCTCATCGGGTTTGAATGGCATGTCCCTCACCTTGCGATCCACATACTTCTTTTTCCTACTCTGGGCTACCAACAACTTGCTTTGAATGAACCTCACCTTTTCCTGAGCTTCTTTCACCAAGTCCGTGCCCAAAAGCTTCATATCACCAACTTCGAACCATCCTATGGCTGATCTATACCTTTTCTTATAGAGTGTTTCGAATGGAGCCATATTGATGCTAGAATGGTAACTATTGTTGTATGAAAACTCACATAAGGGCAAAAACTTATCCCAATGACCACCATAGTCAATCACGCAGGCCCTTACATATCCTCAAGCATCTGAATAGTCCTCTCTGACTGCCCGTCAGTCTGAGGAGGGAAAGTAGTGCTAAAATCAAGCTTAGTACCCAGCTATTCATATGACATGTCCCAAAACTTAAAGGTAAAGTATGTACCTCTATCAGAAATGATGGAAGTTGGCACCCCATGCAGCCACAACACCTCCTTGATATAAATCCTGGCTAGCTTTTTTGAGTCGTAATCCACTCTAACGGGGATAAAATGAGCTGACTTGGTCAGCCTGTCCACTATGACCCAAATTGATTCATGTTGCCCCAAGGTCTTAGGAAGACCCACTACGAAGTCCATAGCTATCCTCTCCCATTTCCACTTGGGATTGGGCATTCTATAAAGTAAACCTGTAGGCTTTTGATGCTCGTACTTCACCTACTGACAATTGTAGCATTTAGAAACATACTCAACTATATCCCTCTTCATCCCAATCTATCAATAGAGCTTTCTCAAGTCATGGTACATCTTGGTTGCACCCGGATTAATAGAGTATCAAGAACCATGAGCTTCAGCAAGCAAACCTGGAATCAAATCACTAACCTGAGGCATGTACACACGGTCCCTTACCATCAACACTCCACACGCATCAAGTGTGGCATCAGAAGCCTCACCACACACTATCTTGTTCTGAAGTTTATTCAACTTCACATATTCAAACTATCTGGCCTTGATTTGATTAAGGAATGTTGACTTTACCTCCATACTAGCCAACACTCCACCCCTTTCAGAAATACCAAACTGCATAAACTGTGATGCTAGAGTCAAAATCTCTCTAGCCAAGGGTCTCCATGACACCCTCAAAGAAACCAGACTACCCTACTTACCGATTTCTGGCTCAATGTGTCTGCCACCATATGGCCTTGCCCAGATGGTATATGATGGTAATATCATAATCCTACAACAATTTCATCCACCTTTACTTCCTCAAGTTCAGATCCTTTTGGGTCAAAATATGCTGCAAATACGATAGTCTGTGAACACTTCACACTTGACACTATAGAGGTAGTGTCTCCAAATCTTAAGTACAAAGATCACTACTGCCAATTCCAAATCATGGGTTGGATAATTTTTCTCACAAGGCTTCAATTGCCTTGAATTATAGGCAATCACATTCCTGTCTTGCATTAACACAACACCCAAACCAGAGTGTGAAGCATCACAAAATATAATAAAATACTTACCTTCAACTGGCAAGGAAAGGATGGGAGTTGTAATAAAAAGTGTCTTGAGCTTTGGGAAGCTCTTCTCACACTTTTCCGACCATACAAATGGCACCTCTTTCTGAGTCAACTTTGTCAAGATTGTAGCAATGGAGGCAAAATTCTTGTCAAACCTGCGATAGTAACTAGCAAGAACCACAAAACTTCTAACCTCAGTCACAAAGCTTGGCCGAACCCAACTCTTAATAGCCTCAATCTTCTGGGGATCTACCATCACCCTATTTTCCAAAACTACATACCCTAAAAAGGCAACAAAAGACAACTAAAATGCACATTTAGAGAACTTAGCATATAACTGCTTTTCCTTCAAGATCCCCAAAACAATGCGAAGATGACCTGTATGTTCCTCCTTACTCTTGGAGTAAACCAGAACATCATTAATAAAGACAATCACAAAGGAATCCAAGAAAGACTTAAAGATACCATTCATCAAACTCATGAAAGTTGTCGATGCATTAGTCAACCCAAATGACATCACCAAGAACTCGTAATGCCCCTATCGAGTCCTGAAAGTCGTCTTGCATATATCCTCAAGCCAAATTTTTCACTGGTGATAACCCAACCTCAAGTCTATCGTGGAAAAAATTGAAGCACCCTGTAATTGGTCAAAAAGATCATCTATCCAGGGAAAAGGGTACTTATTCCTGATGATAAACTTATTCAACTATCTGTAGTCAATACACATTCTCATGCTACCATCTTTTTTCTTAACGAACAACACTGAAGCACCTCAAGGTGAAGCAATATGACAAATGAATCCCTTATCAAGAAACTCCTGCAACTGAGTCTCAAGTTCCCTCAACTCAGTCAAAGCCATTTGATAGGGAGGAATAGAAATAGGGCGAGTGCCCGGCTCCAAATCAGTACAAAAGTCAATGTCCCAGTCCAGAGGCATACTAGGAAATTTTTAGGGAAACACCTCCTGAAATTCTGACACCACAAAAACTGACTCAATAGAAGAGGATTCTACACTAACATCCTGAAGATGTGCTAGAAAGGCAGAACACCCTCTCCCTACTAACTTTTTAGCTTGAATAAAAGATATAATTTTCACAGGCTTCGACTTATACACACCTTTCCACTCTAAATTATCCATCCTATGCATCTCTAAAGTCACTAGCTTAGCATTACAATTTAGAACAGCATGATACAGAGATATCCTAGTCATACCCAGGATAATGTCAAAACCAAGCATATCCAAGATTATCAAATCTATCCAAGTCTGGAAACCCATGAACATTACAAAACAAGCATAATACACATGGGTCATTAATGTCGCCTAAACTATACTTCAAGAAAAGTATAACGTGGTCACTGTATCAAATATAGAACCCAACTAGGTTGGGGTCGATCCCACAAGGAATAGGATAAAATTTTATCGAGTGTTTGTCCGAGTAATTGGCAAGTAAGAAAAAAAAAGGGGTTTTGTAAACAAATAATAACAGTAACAATTGTTGATTGTTGGATTTGTAATCAATATGAGAAAGGCACTAGGACTGTGATCCCCAAGATTCCTTAACTCCACCGGTTACTTGTGCTAGAAAACTGTCCCGCTGCATTGCATGCAAAATCTAACAAGACAGGTTCATCTAAACGTTTCTCGACCTTGGTTAGATGAATTCACTCTTCTTCTCTCGGCCTCTGAGTGTCGCACTACTAACCGTTGTTCTTGATCTCAGATTAACTATCCTTATTACGACTCAAGTTATTAGATGAAGGTTGATAGCTTCAAATCTCTATTGTTATTTCTTTTTCCCAATCTCTACTTATCTCTCGAGCAAGTTTAGAATACAGGTGAGTTTTCAATGTTTGAACCATTAGAAGATCAATTATAATGAAGGAAATACCAATACATGCAGTCACACCGATTCAGAATTGCTTCGCACTTAACCCATTTTGTTAATTTCTCATGGTTCACACAACCCTAGTTATGGGTTTTAGCTACTCATGATTTCAAGAACACAAGAAGAATTCAATGATGAAAACATAATTATGAACTCACAATAAGAATAAAACTCCGAAATCTCAATATAAATCAAAATCTTAGAATCGATGTTTGAGATTACAAGATCAATGTAATAGAATCCAAAAAAATATAATAGACAACTCAAAATAATGTAATAACCCCCTCCTAAACATAGTACAACCTAAAAGTATTTATAGATACAAAGTGAATCCTATCCTAAATAAAGTAGGAGAAAAAAGTCGGCAACTTTCCACGGACCGTGACTTGAGGTCGTGGGTTCAACCCACGGACCGTGGGTCCAGACCGTAGGAATCATGACTCCATGCATATTTTCAGAAGTTAACTCACGGATTTGACCTATCGTCCATAGGTCCACCTAGGGTCCGTGAGTCATGACCGTGGGTCACCTTTTTTTTTTTAACTCCGCTCTTTTTGTCATCAGAAACTTCATTCCAGTGCATGCTTCTTCCCGTCTTCTCCATTTTGCCTCCAAAACCTATTTTCCTGCAAGATAGAACAGAAAACACATTAGACCTACCAAACATACCCAAGTTATTGCATATTTTCCTTGTTTTAGGCATTAAAAGTGCCATAAAATCATGGCACATCAACACCTTTAACTTAGAATGTTTGCATGTCCTCAGGCGAACAAAACAAAACAAACACATTTGATGCTTATCTAAGAGAAACCTAAGAGACCTACGGCAGTCGACTCATTATTTTTGGCACCAAAACTTTTTCGACCCCCTCCTATTTGCAAATCAAAACCACAGTGTGTATACATGCAGTATATTATTATGACACAAAAGGGATCAAGTGATGGCATCAGATTAAGAGTAAACAACTAAGCATATATGCAAATGACATATCCGAACAAATAGCAGCTAACAATGCGACCCATGTACTCTCACAACAACGAAGTCCCATACACTCACAGTATACTAATGAATATCAACATAGGGACTGGATCAAAACACTCTCTCCCACAAAGAAGTTCAAACAGTGTGTATGAAATACCATAGGCATGCCCTTATTTTCTATGCCTTAGTTTTTTAGACAGTCAGACTAGGATCACTATAAGACTTTCATCAGCTTGTAATGTAGGCTTGGGGACGGGTGTGGTACATATGGATACGGTGACTCAACCCTCCTTGACACTACACTATTTTTTGCTCCACTTTCCAACCATACTTATTTTATTCTCCTTAATTTGTTTTTAGATTTGGGTGTAATTTTCTTTACGATTTCAATATATAATTTTTTCTCTTTTTCTTTTCTTTTTGCAAAAACTATTTTTTTCACTTCTTTTCTTTCTTTTTCTTCACACCCAACTCTGTTCTCCTTTCTTTTACTAACCCCTTCTTCATACCCATATCAAGCTACACACCCCTATGATAGCTACCCTCAACTTAGGCGATTTGCCTGAGTTGAGGTACACAATAACCAAGGAGGGACCAGGGCCAAGACAAGTTCATTGTAAGTCAAAATGGGAAGGTGAATAAGCTAATGAAAGAAAAACGTCAATTAAGGCTCAAACTCGGGATCAAGGGATATTTACTTTATTTGGTCGGGCATTTAGGGTAAAGGTGGACTTATTCAAAAACGACCTATGATCCTTTCCTAAACACTATCCTCTAACCTAAGCAAGGCTAATCGGGCAAGTTCTGGATCGCACATACAAAGTGAACTCGGTAATGACCTCACGTACATATAGCACAGGGTTACACTATCAACTACTACCTATCTAGTTCATGCATTGCTACACTGCAATCATTCTGCCTATAATACTAATGTCATAACAAGATCCAACAGCTTTCACAAACTATCCTAACTACACACACAGTCCAAAACAAAAAATTCAGGAGGGGTATCCTTTTAAAAATCAAAAACATCATCAAAAACTTGTTCAAAACTAGACTTCACTAAGGTTCCCCTATTTTTCTCCTAACTAAACACAAAAACATATAATAAAACACAAACAACAACCTAAACATGCTGGTTCTACTAGGATAGCACTTTGAGGGAAAAGAAACACAGCAACAAAAACCCCCAAGAGGACATATAGACCCATAAGCATCTCCTCCCCCACCAAATAAGCATGCATTGACCCCAATGCATTAGACTAAAGTAAAATAAGGGAGTTAGGAGCATACTTGTAGCACCCTAGGTGTGTGGGTCTAATGTCAATCAAAATAACAAAAATCAAAGCAAATGCAGGAATAACAAGACACATTGGGTTGCCTCCCAAGCAGCGCTTGATTTAACGTCACGGCACGATGCGGATGTCTTGATTACTCAAACTTCATCAAGATATCCCTTGGGTTTGCCTCCAGGGTCATCTAAACTATTTATTTTTGAAACCACCCTCATGTCCTTTGGCTGCTTCATAGTTCTACAAACATTAAACGTGACTTCCTTATTATTCAGCCTGAATATTAGCTCACCCAGATCCATATCCACCAATGCTCTATCGGTGGCGAAAAATAGTCTCCCCAAAATTATGGGCATCTCAAAATTGACCTCACAATCTAAGACAACAAAGTCAGCAGGAAAGATGAAGGTTTCAATTTTGACCAAAACATTAAATAATATGCACACTGGCTTCTTGATCGTACGATCCGCCATCAATAATCGTATCTTTGTTGGCTCGGGGGATCCCAAGCCTAATTTCTCAAATACTGCCAGTGGATTCAAGTTAATACCTGCACCTAGGTCTCACAAAGCTCTGGCAAAGTTAACTGACCCAATTGTGCATGGAATTATGAAGGCACTAGGATCATCTTTCTTTTGCACAAGAGAACGGAGATGAAATTGCACTACAATGGTGCAAATCACCAACAGACTCATAACTGACAGTTCTCTTCTTCGTGACCAACTCTTCCATGAACTTTGCATATCCTGGCATTTGTTCCAAAGCTTCGACCAATGGAATATTTATAGAAAGTTGCTTCAATATGGACATAAACTTATGAAATTTTTCATCCTCCTTCTTCTTCTTCAAGCATTGAGGGAATGATAGTGGCGGCTTAGGAATGGGGGTTAGCCTTTGTGGGGCTTCTTTTTCTTTCTCATTTTTAGTATTCACCTTGTTTTCATCAGTCTGAGGCTCTTCAACTTATTTTATGATCTCCTCTCTAATAATTTTATTTTCATCCACCTTTTTCTTTAGACGTTGAAGGAAAGAAGAAAGAAGTTTTGGGAATGGAACATAATTCTTTAGAGCTTTCTTTACCTTTTTCATAGCATTCGTTCGCTCTTCCAGTGTAGCATGAACACCCTCAACTTGTTTGGGTGCCTCAATAAAAGTCTTCCCAATTCTCATTTTGATAGCCAAACAATGAGCATCATTTTTTGGGTTCTGGATGGTGTTTCTCAGAAGGATACCTTGTTGATGTTGATTCAATGTTGAAGATAGCTACCCAAATTATTGCTCCAACTGTTTAATAGCTGTCGAGTGAGACTTATTCCCACAATGTCTTCCTTAATCTCCTTCAGATAGTTTTCTTGACTCTCTGCCCCCTTAATAAGTTTATTAAGAAGGGCTTCCATTCTTGAATTTCCATAATCAGCATCACAGTTCCCCAGTGGAACATATGCACCACTCTTCTCTTTGTAATCATCCTTTTACCTTCAATGACCGTCACGATCCCGGTCTCTGTCTCTATATCCTAACTGGTTGTAATTGTCTCCATAGTAGTTCCGACCTTGATTCCCTTGCCTCGAGTTCCAAGAGTCTTGATAAGACCCTTGGCCCTTAGCTCGAAAACCCGCCACCTCTCAATCCAAGTACTTAGCCTCCTCATTAGATTTAGAATCGTCATGCTTAGGTGTTTTGCCTTGTGCACCTACAGCATGCACCTTCTCAACACCCCCAACCGTAATTTGTTTGGCTAGCAAGCCAATTTTTGTCCTCAACTGTGTGACCTCTTGAGCTACAAATTCATCCAAAGCCCGTTGTGTTGCCGAGATTCTAATAGAATACGTCTCAGCTGGTGTATCTGCCTCTCAAGTATGCCATCCTCGGTTGGTCTTAGTGATACGATCTAAAATCTTCGAAGCTTGTTCCCATCTCTGACTCATAAATTCTCCACCAATGATAGTATCTGTTACAACCTTGGTATTAGCGTATAATGCTGTGTAGAAGATCTCAAGTAAATTTCAACTATTCATCCTATGGTTTGGAACATTTTGCAACTTTTTCTTGAACCTTAGCCAAGTCTCATAAAGTGCCTCAGAATGTAGCTGTCTAAAAGTATAAATCTCATCCTTCAACTGTAGCATCTTGGAGGGTGGGAAAAACCTCTCCAGAAATTGATTTCTCAACTCTTGCCAAGTAGTGATGGAACCTTATGGTAACACGGCCAACCACAAAGTTGTTTCTCCTGTTAGGGAGAATGGAAATAATCTCAACCGAATAGCCTCTTGGTCAACTCCAGGCAAATTATATGAAGTGTAGACCCCCACAAAGTTCATCACATGCATGTTCAGATCATCTGTAGAAAGACCAAAAAACACGCCTTTCAAGTTTAGCAGGTAGATCATGGTACTTATAATGTCGAACTTAGTGCCCTGAGGTACTCTGGTTGAATAATGGCACCAGTCTCAACCGGATCCAACTAAGCCACATCCTCTTCTTCGGGATCATCATAAACTGGCATATATGGTCTTTGTGGTGGTGGTTGCACCCTCAGTATTATTTGTCTCTCTTCAAGTCCAGCAAGATGTTGTGTTGCTTCTTGAATTCCCCGATGATCTCTATCTGCTTGTCTAAAAGCTGCTTGTCTCGATTCTCCTCAGTCGTTAATCGAGCAGTGATTTGTTAAGCAGTTTCATGACCAGCCAGATGAATTGGTGGCTGGTTATGAATATCCGTACGAACTGTGGGGTCTTGAACTCTGTTGGTATTCACCATTCTTTGATTGTTCCTTAGGGTTCTTTCTATTTTCATATTAAGTGAAATCAGGGGATTGCCTTGACTCCTAGTGTTGGGCATACACTAGCGTGTGCCCTCGAAAAGACAGAAAAGTAAGGCCAATCAACTCCAACAATTCAAAGTCAACAAATTCCATAACCGTATTCCCCGACAACGGCATCAAAATTTGATGTCGCGCAAACTATACTTCCAAAAAAGTATAATGTGGTCGTTGTATGAAATATAGAACCCAACTAGGTTGGGGTCGATCCCACAGGGAATAGGGCAAAATTCTATCGAGTGTTGATCCGAGTAATTGGCAAGTAAGTAAAGGGGGAGGGGGTTGTAAACAAACAGTAACAGTAACAATTGTTGATTGTCGAATTTGTGATCAATACAAGAAAGGCACTAGGATTGTGATCCCCAAGATTCCTTAACTCCATCGGTTACTTGTGCTGGCAAATTGTCCCGCTGCATTGCATGCAAAATCTAACAAGATAGGTTCATCTCTTGACCTTGGTTAGATGAATTTCACTCTTTTCCTCCTGGAATACTCGAGTGTCGCACTACTAACCCTTATTCTTGATCTCAGATTAACCATCCCTGTTACGGCTCAAGTTATTAGATGAAGGTTGATAGCTTCAAATCTCTGTTGTAATTCCCTCTTCCCAATATCTACTTTTCTCTCGAACAAGTTTAGAATACAGGCGAGTTTCCAACGTTTGCAACCATTAGAAGATCAATTATAATAAAGGAAATACCAATACATGCAGTCACACTGGTTCAAAATTGCTTCTGACTTAACCCGTTTCGTTAATTCCTCATGGTTCACACCAACCCTAGTTATGGGGTTTAGCTACTCATGATTGCAAGAACACAAGAAGAATTCAATGATGAAAACATAATTATGAACTCACAATAAGAATAAAAATCTGAAATCTCAATATAAATCAAAACCCTAGAATCGATGTTTGAGATTACAAGATCAATGTAATAGAATCCAAAACAATGTAATAGACAACTCAAAATAATTTAATAACCCCCTCCTAAACATAGGACAACCTAAGGGTATTTATAGATACCAAGCGAATCCTATCCTAAACAAAGTAGGAGAAAAAAGTCGGCAACTTTCCACGGACCGTGACTTGAGGTCGTGGGTTCAACCCACGGACCTTGGGTCCATATCGTAGGAATCAGTCCTCCATGCACAATTTCAGAAGTTAACTCAAGGACTTGACCTACGGTCCATAGGTCCACCTATGGTCCATGAGTCATGACCATGGGTCACTTTTTTTTTCCAACTACGCTCTTTTTGTCTTCAAAAACTTCATTCTAGTGCATGCTTCTTCCCGTCTTCTCCATTTTACCTCCAAAACCTATTTCCCTGCAAGATAAAACAAAAAACACATCATACCTACCAAACATACCCAAGTTATTGCATATTTTCCTTGTTTTAGGCATCGAAAGTGCCATAAAATCATGGCGCATCAGTTATTACCACATAGTCTTCAATCGGAGTAGACACATAAATAGAAGAGTCAAGTATATCATATATCCAGTCCAATCCCAAGGAAAATCTAACAGATACATAAGAATAAGTGGAACCCGAATAAAATAAAATAGGATTCATCCGGTTATAGATGAGAATAGTACCTGTAATGACGACATCAGAAGTCTCAGCCTCAGTCTTGCCTAGGAAAGCATAACAGTGAGCTCTATCATTAATCTAGGCAACCTCCTTAGAAGGCTGCACTCTATGTCTCCCTGCATTACCACTACCTCGGTTTCTACCACAGCCTCTCTGATGATTACCTCGCCCACCCTGTGGACGACCCTTACCATTACTATTACCTCTACCTCCACCATCTTTACCATAAGGAACCACGACTCTAGCCTGTTGCTGGCCCTATAACTCGGCCTGTCTCTGAGGACACTCTCTCTTGAAGTGCCCCACAGCACTACAAGTATAGCAACCTCGATCAAGAGAAGGTCTGTTATTTGAAGAATAAGAATCCTCTTGGCCTCTAGCAATAGAGGGATGCTGAGTGGCCCTGACTGACACCTTGTAGAATCTAGCAGAGCTGACTAAATAGGGCGAGCTGGATAGGCCTAATAGCTATGACCCCTAGAGTAAGATCCGCCAAAGTTACCCACATTCCGGGACTTATTTGCTAAAACCTTTGCCTGACCAACTTGCTTGACCCCTTCTACTTTTTTCACATAAATAGCAACCTTATTAAAGGTCTTTCCGACAAAAGTCATATGAACAGACAAAACCTGTAAGTCAGTGTTCAGGCCCTTCATAAGCAACTGAACCCTCTCATTCTCTATACCAAGTAACTGAGTAGCATAACAGGACAAAGCATGAAACTTGGCCTCATAGGCCATAACAAATATATTGACCTGCTCAAGGGCTAAAAACTCATCCTTCTTGCGATCACGAAGAGTACGGGGTACATACTTCTCCAAAAATAGGGTATGAAAGTGTGTCTATGTCAATAAAGGTAAAACTAGTGACCAACACTCCATATATGCCCTCCATCACTGCTTGGCATCACCTTGCAGCTGGAAGGTAACAAACTCAACACCGTTCTACTCCATAATCCCCATTTTGTGCAGCCTTTCGTAATAATAAATAAGGAACTCGAATGCATCCTCAGTCTCAAAGCCAACAAGAGTAGGAGGTTTCATCTTTAGGAACTTAGTCAGCATGTCATTTTCAGTCCCAGTCATGATAGGACCTAACACTGAGCGAGAAAAGTCTCAGTTCTCAAGGCCTTACTCATTCTAGGAGCAGCTGTAGCAGTCGACTGAATACCTGGAAACTGATAAGCAGGCATATCAGGGGTAGCCACAATACCAGCCAACCCATTCAGAAAAGAAAGTACTTGTTGAATCTTCTTAGAAGACATCGGAGAAAGAGCTGCACCCCTAATTGGCACCATCTCCTTCTGCTCTACAATATCCTCATTCATAACCTCAACCTCCTCATAATGATGTTGGGGTAGGGATGGTGTCACTGTTCTCTGACGTGCTTGATCAGCTGCTGCCCAAGCTCCACCCCTAATGGGTGTTGCTCTCCCTCTTCCCCTTTCTATACCCATTCCTCATCCCCGAACATTCAGTTCAGTAGTTGGAGCTGCTAGTGTGGGGGTTGCGGCTCTGGCTCCATTCGCTTTAGTGTTCACCATCTGTAGACAAAAGAATGGAGAGGTTCAGATACCAATTTGAATAACCAGATACCAAATAGCACGAAAGAAGAAAGAAAATAATAGTTTCCTAAAGTCTTATAGCCTCTCGAAGAAAAATACAGACGTCTCTGTACCATTTCACAAGACTCTACTGGACTCGTTTTGGTGCAACGAAATCAACAAACCAAGGGATCTAATACCGAATTTGTCACAACTCAAACTTATTGTGAGTGGCGCACCCATACTAACCCTCCGATGGGAGAACCATCTAACCCAACTACTTCACCCAACACTTAGCCAAAATAAGGTAAACTAGCTGATTTTCATTAAGGTAAACTACCAATGCGGAATTTAACAAATACATAAAAATCCTCTAAAATCTGAAAGTCATTATACCAAAATACTATAAATGTCAATGAAACGGGTTCAACCTAAAAAAAGGAACATCCAAGTCTTAAACAACTCGACAGGAACAAAGTAAAGCACTTATGGCATCCCAGAAGATGTAGCTCACCTTTGAATTCGAATGTTATCTGCTTCACAACTGAGGTATTGAAACAATCGCTGGAATATACTCTGCACACAACAAAAGAAGAGTACATATAGTATCAGTACACAAGAAACAACGGTGTACTGGTAGGGTCATTGTCCAATCCAAAATAAGTTATGTGAATAAGTAACCATAACTTAGTAAAACAAGAACAATCCTGAACGCCTACCGTATAACTTTACCTTAAGTTTTTGACACTTAACCTCGTTCAACAACACCATAGAATTCAGTCAAGTGCAAGTCAAAAAAGGCAACAATTCAAGTCAAGAACATGACTACCAATAAGAATCCAAGTCAACAAGTCATGACTCAACAACAATATACTAACCATGTCTCAATTACACAAGTAAATAGATAATAAAGAGTTATGCCAATCATTTATAATTAAACTCGGACCCCTCAAGGATTCATTTCAACAACAACAATGTTCATAATCATGAATCCCGATTTACTCAAGAAACCAAATATGGCAAGTCAACACATACACTCGATTTACTCAAGGAAACAAATATATCAAGTCAATAAATAAGCCTGAATAACTCAAGAAATCAAATATAACAAGTCAACACATATACCTGGTTCACTCAAGGAACCTTCACACTCACCTATACCTTGTACATACATGCTAATAGTCTTATGGTTGCCCACTAGCCATGACCTGCAGGGAACGATCTCTTGTCCATGTTCCAAAACCCAGACATCTAGTGTCTGCCAACTTTACATCACCAATCCTGTGAAGATGTCCAAATACTAGTACATCCCATAATAATCAATAAATATGACAACAATCACAACTGCAATGATAGCAATAAGCACACTTGTAAAACCAACAAGCCTTTAACATAATTTCATTGCATGTGATTAACACTTAGGATATCAACTAGTCATTCACTTCCCTTGTACATGCATTGTAACAAGCATACGAAGAAATAGTTAACATGCACATATAAAACAAATTGGATTTCAACTACATTAAACCATAACCTACCTTAATCTAAGTCCAAAATGCTCTAACGAACTTGAACTTTACCTTTTCTTGCAATTTTGGCTTGATTGTGGTCTAAAAAACATCAATACAACAAATAATCAACCAAATGACCTAACCATATCAAGGATTATAACTTAATTTTAAAACCACAAGGCGAAATTCATGATCATTCCTTCCATTCTAGGGTTTACTATTATCATTCCACCTTAATCATACCAATTTCATGGTTACAACAGTGAATTATTGTCATGCAAGAGTAATTTAACAACTTTTAACCAAAACCCAAGGATTTTCTACTCAATTCACCCACTTGCACCAGAAAAATTACTTAGGTCAAGTTTAATCCTCCCCAAAACCCGTAAACTAGTGATTCTAAGGGTTAGAAATCAAAAAAACTAGTTAATGAAAGGGATTAACTAACCTTTACGAAGAAAAACAATGGAATTAGGTGGAATTAGCCCAAAATCGCCTCTCCCAACCCTTAGACAAATAAAGAATGAAAATAATATTTTTGGGATATTTTCTCCATTAATCAATGTATATCCCACTATAGCGGCCCTATCCCTCTATAGCGTCCTTGCTATAGCGGAATGCGCCTGCTATGGTGGGATTAACCAAAGCTGACTCCCACTATAGCGGGAAAATTCTCGCTATAGCAGTGTAGTAGTAGTGACCTGCCACCCGCTATAGTGGGTGAGGCTAGGTAGAAACTCAGGATTGCTCCCAATTTTACCTTTTTAACAATGCACACCCTCAAATTTTGACATCCCAAACAAACTCCTTTATGTCAAGTTTGATATCGGCAGTTCTACTCACCTGAATTCACTTCCAAAAGATCCTACAGATTTCTTATCGACTTGACTAACACAAAATTATCTCGAATTACACAACCTTCAACTTATCTATTCCCGAATCTCCTTAGCTAATACCATGCTCGCATTTCATCCAAGACTAGCCTAGCTTGAAATTTCTAAGTCTCAATTCGGGAAAAACCTTAACCCAAATTTTGGCATACTCGACTTACCTGTAATGATGAAAAGGGTTATTACAGAGGAGATCAAGAAGGCTCTTGAATTGTGAACGATTATGGGAGAAGATCGTGTCGACAAGAACTCGGAAACTTATGTGCTTATTCTATATTTCTTTTTTCATCTATATTGTTATGATTAAAGTCTTAAGAAGGATGTGTATATTGTAATTTTCTTCGTAGTTTATCTTTTTGTGTTTTCTCTCTATTAGATTTCTTTCCTTTAATTAATTTTCTATAAATTTTTGATTGTCGTAAGCCTATATTTTTAAAATTGGGCTCAAATTAGCCATTTGTAACTTATTGGAGACTTGTTTACTAATACACCCCTCATTTGATACTTTTTTGTCATACTTTAAAAAATTTATTTGTAGTTGTTGCATTTTACTACTCATTACATGCATGTTTTCATAGAATTTTAATCGTTCTAACTTATCTATAAAATTATTTTGGACACACGTGCAAAGCACGTGCCCAGAGACTAGTATTTACTATACACAAGTATAGCTTAAAATAATTACATAACATAGCTAAATGTAGGTTTTAGAGCAAATCTCTCCTGTCTCGCGCGTGCGCTCGCTTCTCTCCTCCCCCATCCCTCTCTCCCTCTTTCGCTCGCCTCTCTCCTCCCTTGCCCCCTCTCTCTCTTTCTTGTCCCTCTCCCTCTTTCTCTGACTCCTATTTCTCCTTGTCTAGCCTCTCTCACTCTCTCTGTATCTATATAGGAATTTCACTATACGCTACAAAATTTGGTTCCATAACAGACATTTTGTATCACTCTATCACTTCATCATTTTGTATGCATTGTACTCAATTATTCAGTTTTTAGTATGTATTCACTGCATCAGTTCACTATTTTCATGTTGTATCACTTTATTACTTTATATGTTTGTATTCATTGTATTAGTATATAGTTTGTATTCACTGCATCAGCTCACCATTTTCATGTTGTATAGTGTATCACTTCATCTTTAGTATTCATTGTATTCACTATTTAATATGTATTTTTATATATTTTCAAATTGTATTTAAGGGTCTTACAAGTAATTTACCTCATGAATACAAGTTGTAGAAGAGGGAATGAATATAAGTGAGTGAATGAATACAAATGATACTAGAGCAAATGGATACAATTGATACTTGATTTTGTGAATTGAAAACAAAAAGTCAACCTTTATCGCTACATATTGATATTTTTGTGAGATACAATATGGATCAGTCGATAACAATTGTATCAGATACATCTCTCTCATGATTTCATATGATATAGTCTGATACATCTATCTCATGCAATTTCGAAGCAAACCATTGATATAGTCTGATATAGATGATGATTTGATGGGATTATACTATATTGATACATATTGATACAAATCTGAGATATAGTCCATATTTATATAGCCTCCATATTGATATAACCTATATCTAGCTAGCATCTTTCCTCTCTCCCCCCCCCCCCAACTTTTGCTCGCCTCTCTCCTCTCTCTTTCAATCTCGCTCTAGTCTCTCCTCCCTCTAACAACATGTATGTAATACAATCTGTATCATACAATATTTATCGATACAATCTGTTTTTGTCAAATACAACATGCATCTAGCATCTCTCCTCTCTATCTCCCAAATCTCGCTCGCCTCTCTCATCTCTCTTCTAATCTCGCTCTCCTCTCTCCTCCTTCTAACTGTAGCTATGATCGTAATAAAGCAAACTATAGCTCTATATCTCTAATTAAGCCCAAACTATAGTCATTTTTGAAAATTCTCCTCTATTAAAAAATAGTAACGTGGAAAATTTTGTTTGCAAAAAACTTGGAAGTATTAAGTTTAAGATTATCACAAACCATCTTACGTTCAAAGAAATGAGTGTTAAACTGGATTCGGCCCGCCCCCACAAAATTTTCAAAAAATTGTGTCAACCCTCCAGCACCCGCACCACCCCACAAAAGGACAAACCCACACTGTGCCGCATAAAGTGAAACTCGCGCTGTTCCTTTACCATTTCTAGCTCGCTCCACCTTCCTGGGTCCTTCGAACTAACCCCATACAACCTACTGTACTAAAAAAGTAAAATAATATTTTGTTAAAAAAATAGAAGAATGAAATAAAAAATTTAAAGTTAAAGGTTAAGGATTTGAAGCCAAATTGAAAGGTCATAACCCCAAATTACCATGCCTATGCTCCATGACAAAAATATTGAGCTCGTATTAAGCCATTGTCTAGGAGCTGAATTAGGGTAAATATTTATCCTTACTGAATATTTACATGAAACTGATGTAATTTACTGTAGCCACCGGGGATAAACGCATTATAGGGGAATGGAATCTTTCAAACACATGAGAGAGAGGGTACTACATATAGAATTTTCAGTAGATTCTAAAGTATCGACGACTTTAACTAATTAAAATATGTAATTAACTGTTTAAAGTTGAAATGACTTAAATAAGTAGGAAATTAATTAACAGGTAAAGGACAACCACAGGAAGACCAAATTGCGCTAATATACAATTCCTCAATGTGTGGAATCCCTATAAGACAAGTCAAATCCCTATATCATGGTTCAAAGAATAAGAGGAGCTCTACAAGTTTGTATTTTAAATTTTAAGCTCAAATTATTTTAGTTAGGCTGTTAATCTGATGTTAATTAAGTGATTAATCAATAGTGCTTTGTCGCTAACCTCATTGAGAAACATAAGTATGTCTTTTCTTTTGATCTGGCATGATTTATAAACGAATCTTTAAGTTATAATTGATATATAGTTCCGACAACCTTGGATGATTAACTTACATAAGCGTTGAACTTATTAAATAAAGAAACACGTAATTTTCTGGTTGTCAATCGACACTTTGTTATCGACTTATTAAATAATTATCGAGATTTAGCCAAATGGTGAAACATGAAAAAACCAACAATATATGTTTACGAAATTAGTGTAGAATAGAATATACTTAGCCTAACAAAAAAGAATGAATAAGAAATGAATATCGGGTCTAACTCAAACTTCTAAGGCTAGTTTATGAGGGAGGATTTCCAATAGTATTGAACCAATATTATTGGTCAAATACAGACCAAAACTGCATTTCACAACCGATGTGAGACCCGATCCTCCCCCCACATACTAGATCTATCAATTATTAGAGTGTGTGCAACATAATATGAGGACCTAACATCACATAAATCAAGAATTGAAATAAGACTGACTTTGACAACATAATAGAAAATAGATTTTAAATTTAACTCAATTTTAAATGCTAGCTAGCCAGATCATAATTGTAAGTGTACTTAGTTATAGATCAATGCAGTGCTATGACCAAGGTTGTGGATGTTAGCTTTTCCTACAAAAAGTTGAAGCACAAAATTACCTAAAAAAATTTATGTATAGATTAGACATAATCGTTTTATTTACAAAGAGGTCAAAAATGCTGTCCAGTCGAGAGCAGCTATATATTGAAACTTGAAGGTATGTCGATTTAATTAATTTGTTGTTTGACTTCAAATGTTACCCTCCAAGATAGATTTTTCTCTAATGTTAGGAGAAGTGACTAGGAAAATCTAGTACACGCACACACACATAAAAGGGATAAATAACATTAATTTGAGAAAAATATTATGATGAATAGGAATTTTTCCCGAGACCTTTGACTGAATTTAGCCAAAAAAAGAAGAAAACAAGAAGAAGAAGTTTCATAGTGCTACTCCATTAAAGTACAATGTTTGTTGAAAGTTGACAAGAAGTTCAAACCTCTATCTCTCAGAAAGTGAGTCAAAGGAAGCATAATTCAAAATTTTGGTACTCACAAAAAAAATAAAATATTAGTTATGTCATTTCATTTAATGCTTTGGGTGAGTCATATTTCATATTTAGTTACTCCACCATTCCGTAATACTCCCTTCGTTTAAAAAAGAATGACTTAGTTTGACTTGACACAGAGTTTAAGAAAATAAAGAAAACTTTTGAATCTTATAGTCCTAAATTAAAGTTATGACAAATGTATCAAAATACCCTTGAATCTTGTGGTTTTAAACATGTCACGTGGAAAGTTGAAATTAAAGTATTGCCAAAAAAAAAAGGGATCATTCTTTTTTAAATGAATTAAAAAGGAAAGTAGATCATTCTTTTTGAAACAGAGGGAGTAAATATTTTTTTTAACTTGGGCACACTCTTTAATAAATCACGCACTCTTAAAAAATTAAAGGCAATTTTATCAATCTATATTTAAATTTAAGGGCATATTAGAAAGATTATGATCAAAATATTCTTAAAGAATTAAACATACACTTATTTAGGAATAAAATCACAAGGAATATTTATAAAGGAATGGAGGGAGTACTATTTTTGGAAGAGCTTCCTAGGAATTTTCTTGGTGAAAATCGTAAAGATCCTCTCCATTGCATATAGCAACCATCAGCTGCAACCAGCCACTCAAACTCATGCATATAATATATCTCTATTTCATGTCCAAGTTCTGAACTTTAAATGTGTCAAAAGAATTATCTGAACTACCCTTTGACAGCATCTACAATATATTCAGGGCATCCAAATATTGTTTGGATAAAGAGGATTTCGTCTTTTTTTTTTTTTTGGATAAAAAAATTGATATTGGATGAAAGATTAAGGAGCCGGTTGACACGCGAGTTATTCTTTTTTTTTTCCGGAGTAATTTTTTACTTTCTTTCAAAATTAGTGTTTTTAATTATAAAATTTTTAAAATTCAATTCAAAGTTGAATTTCAAAATTAGAAAAATGTTTCATACTTACTTTTCAAGTCTTTCATAAATTTCAAATAAAATACTTTTTTCTAATCTTTATAAAAAAAAATATATAACAATATAATTTCTTCTTTGATTTTAACTTAATAAATTTCCGAAAAAAAATGAAAAATAAAATTGACCAAACGCCTACAAATTTTTCAATTTTTTTCCCACTTTATTCAAAAAATGTTGTTGGATCATAAAAATTTTAAATATAATTTAAAATTATATTTGAAATAGTAAAAAACTTTCATTTATTTCTATCTCACTATTTCACCTTTTGTCTTTTCAAAAATCTAAAAAATTCTTTACAAAACACAATTTCAACTCCAACTCTAACTCCAAACTCTCAACCCTTTTTGCTTTCATGCTCAAACGCCTACAAATAATATTCTAGTAGGATAGTATAGCTATAGAATGGATGTGGCACAAAGGCAACAAGGCTACAAGGCGACCCCACCATTACTGCTGACGGTCGGCATTTTCAGATGTTATTTTATAATAATATTCTACAACTAAGACACCACGTGGCTTAACATATTGCATGTACTTCACTTCCATCTTTATGTATTTAACATCATTTTATTTGTATTTGTTTCACACACATAATATATATTTGAGCTGTAAATTAGAGTGTCTTCTGATTAATCTGCGTGCTCTCCATAAATATGGACTAGTTAAAGTTAACTAACTTTTAAACAGAAATTAAACCAATATTTTAAATAACTAGATATACCATACTATCACTCCTATTACTTTCTTTTTACTATGCGATGCTTGATATTAACCGGATTGACACAATTATTAAAGTGTCTAACGTCTTGGTAAATGGAGAATGAAACTTAACATATATAGCTTCTCAACTTGAACCATTTGACATAAATATAGTTTTATCTCTGATCAAGTTGTTTCTAGTTTCCAACTAAACTCACTTGAATTAGTACAGGTAATGAAAAATTTAGTACTCAATCGGCATATGACAATCCTTGCGAAGATGCAGCTACTCCAAATAATTGGAGATCGAAGACTATAGGAAGATGCATATTGTCTCTTATATGAGCTTCTCTCGATGTTTCGAGTCTTTTGATATATTATTCACTCAAAATAATTCTCATTTATGAAAGTTAAAAAATATATACTTTATTAAAATATACTTTATACTGTTTGAACAACCTAATATACTTATATATGTCAAACGAGCTTAGATTTAACAAAAAGATTATTAACCCTCCAAAAGTATGCTCGATGTGATGATAATGTGGATGATCTTTAACATATTATCCGATGCTTTCCAAAATCTAAACCCAAATTTTTTTCTTACAGAATAAGATTGGTTTTATTAGAAGTAAAGGTAGAGGTATATATGGAGAATTGGGGGAGGTGATTAAACAGGAAATGACATATCTTTAGTACTTTACTGAGGATATGATCCTAAATAAGAAGGAGTTAATAACCTAAATGGTCACTCAACTATGGACTTTTATCCCAGAAAGTCACTCAACTTTGAACTTTACTCCAAAAGTCACTCAACTATGGACTTTTATTTTATCACAGAAAGTCACTCAACTTTGAACTTTACTTCAAAAGTCACTCAACTATACATGTTTTACTTCAAAAGTCACTCAACTATACATGTTTTACTCACAAAGTCACTCAGCCTATTTAATTATTTTTTTAACTAAAATTTGCTTATGTGAAATTTTCATTTGGAAAAAAAATTCTAAAAATACAAAATATCCATTGTTGTATCCTGCAATCGTAAACCAGAAAATTGATAGAAAAATGGTAGTTCTAAGCCCACAGTAAACTGTGTTTCTTTAAAGAATGTAATCCCCTTACAATTGCCCAAGGTTTGGATTAATTCCTCCCATGATAAAATAGAACACTATTCTACAAAACCGGTAATGAAATTTTCAGAACTTCGTCGAACTCAACAAACGGAGTATATCTCACTTACTTTGATTTCTTTTGAAAAGAAAAAAAAATTTTACTTTGTAAACTAATATCTTTCCTATCCTTCATCTGAGGAAAAAAATTTATAGCCTAAGAGGTAATGCTTCAGAAATGATGCAATGGTTGAAGAAAAGGCACAACTTTTCGAAATGGTGCCTGACCTGCGTAGCGACTGCGCCCGCAGGTGGCCACATGCGACTGCAGGTCAGCGTTTGGCACAAAACCAAAACCAGTAGCTACTAGTTTGGCCTGCGCTGGTCACCTGCGTCCGCAGGTCTCCAAATTATTCTCAACCAGTGCCTCGAAGGGTCGCATCCCATCGAGGTACATTGTGACATATGTCCGCATCCGTTCATGTGTGTCCATATATGGAGAAATTATTTTCTATCAGATTTTTGCATTAAAACATCAAGAACTCTTGAGTTTTAATTGAATTTTGTCTAAAACGATAGTCTCTCGATCGATCATTTGACAAATCCAAATCTAAATTCAAATCCCAATCTGAAGTCGAAGCCGAAGCCGAAGCCGAGCTGAGCGAGCAACGACAACGACGATGTGGGGCTTGTCTTGTTCTTGCCTCACTATCCATATGAAGGAGTGTGTTCCAATATATACATAAGAAAGTTTCTGGTGGGAGAACTTTACTTCCTTAAAGTGAAGACTTACTCTTCACCTTTTCCTCCATTTTCCATTCACTTTCTATTACCAAAACCCAACTATCCCCTACATGAATGGGGAATGACTATTTTACATAAAAAACTGTTTGATCTACCAATAAGAATCAATCGCATCTGGGTAAGTAGGTTTCTCCTTGAACTTTTCATAGTGACCATACATCGGGTATCCTTGGGCAATGGGTAGATTTGATATCTTTGAACCGTCGATCTTTTACGTATACCTAGGCAACATATGTTACACAACTAACTCTTAACCGTTCTTGGTTCTTATTGTTTTGTTCGTTTCAGCCATGAACACTTCCTGGTTTTATGAGTGCGTAGAGAACTGGCCTTACTCTTATTCTCCTTGAAGTGGCTTCCATTTCACACTCACATAGGTGATTCCTAAACGTTTTATCCTATAGACAAACTATTTGGTCATTCCTGCCAAACTTAGAAACCATTAAAAAGCTTCAAACCTTAAACTTTATCCTTGTTTCTTGAACATTGTCATACATGGAAATGGATATAATTTTAGTGACAATATTGAACTGTCATTTATAACTTTGTTTGATCTCCTTGAACCTAGACCTTGGGATCTCCATTTAACTAGGTAGAGTTACCATTACAATGACTTGTTCTAAGCCATAAACCCATTCCCTTTGATGATTTATCAACTACCTCTCTACTTAGGCCTTTTGTAACTGGATTCGACACATTATCCTTTGACTTTACATAGTCAACTATGATAATTCTACTAGAGAGTAATTGTCTAACTGTATTATGTCTTTATCGTATGTGACGTGACTTTCCGTTATACATAATATTTCCAGCTCTTCCTATTGCCGCTTGACTATCACAATGTATGCATATAGGAGCCACTGGTTTTGGCCACAAAGGAATATCTTCTAAAAAGTTCCGTAGCCATTCTGCTTCTTCACCGGCCTTATCTAAAGCAATAAACTCAGATTTCATTATAGAGCGAGCAATACAAGTCTGTTTGGATGATTTTCAGGAGACTGCTCCTCCTCCAAGAGTAAACACATATCCACTCGTGGATTTCACTTTATTTGACCTAGTGATTCAATTTACATCACTATATCCTTCAATTAATGCTGGATATTTGTTGTAATGCAACCCATAGTCTTGAGTATATTTTAGATACCCCAAAACTCTTTCCATTGCCATCCAATGAGTTTGATTGGTGCTTCCTTCTCATCATCCAACTTCTTTCTCTTTTTCTTCTTTTGAGGAGTTTCAACATTATTAGCTCCTGCGATTGATGACTTTGCATTTGTTTTCTTTTCTGCAATTTTATTGTATTCTTCAATCTCAGTCGAACAATCAAATCCTCCAATGTCATTTCTTTCCGCTTATGTTTCAAATAGTTCTTAAAGTCCCTCCACAAAGGAGACAACTTTTCAATAAAAGTTGCTACTTGAAAAGCTTCGTTGATGATCATTCCTTCCGCAAGTAAATCATGTATGATAACTTGCAATTCTTGGACTAGAGTCATGATAGATTTATTGTCAACCATCTTGAACTCTAGAAACTTGGCTGCTACAAACTTCTTTAGTCCGGCATCTTCTGTCTTATACTTCTTGTCTAAAGCGTCCCAAAGTTCTTTTGAAGTTTTACAAACACTATAGACACTGTATAGACTATTTTCCAGTCCATTTAGGATATAGTTCTTGCACATAAAATCAGAGTCATTCCATGCCTCGGTCACTATAAATCGTTCTTTCTCTGGAGTATCATCTGGTAGAGTTGGAACATTCTCTGCAATAAACTTCTGCAAGCTCAGAGTGGTCAGATAGAATAGCATCTCTTGTTGCCACCTTTTGAAATCACTTTCGAAAAACTTTTTGGGCTTTTTTGCTGCATACATAGTGGGAGTAACACAATTTGACGAAACAACATTCGTTGCCGCAGATGCAGAAGTCATCACACTATTAATTGGTTCTCCTATTTCTATTTGAACACACACAAACAAAGTTCAATAAACTAGTTAACTATCATTGTGGTCTCTATTCTGTCGATAAAGTTTTTATGTTCTTCGAATCGATAGAAATAACTTTATTAACTTGATGAAGTTTTTATGTTCTTCGAACTGATCGATCATTTTCCAAAGCCGAAGCCGAAGCCGAGTGAGTGATGACGACGACGGTGCGAGGCTTGTCTTGTTCTTGCCTCACTATCCACATGAAGGAGTGTGCTCCAATATATACATAAGAAAGTTTCTTTCTCCCACTAATGTGGGAGAACTTTATTCCTTAAAGTGAAGACTTGCTCTTCACTTTTCCCTCCATTTTCCATTCACTTTCTATTACCAAAACCCAATATCCATTTAATGACCCTTTTATCCTTTATTCCCCTAAATTATCTCTCCCACCTCTCACATGTTGCTTCTCATTCTTAGCTATTTCTTCCTATACTTCCCAAATATTTGTGAAGTTCTATATATTACAGTTACACTGTTATTCTTGAAAGTCATTTAATTTTTTAGTAAGATAATTTGTGACTATAGGTTATGATGATGGGCATAAAAGAACTGCCAAAAGAAAAAAAAATAGGTAGGATATTTAAGTACATGATAAGGAAAAATTAGAAGGTGATTAAGATTTTGAATCAATGAAACAAGCCAATTTTTTTAAATCTATAGATTGATATTGATAAAGTATTAATAAGGCGAAGTGCACAATTACTGGATTTCAGGGTAGCCATTTAATTTATGCTCGCTTCGTGATTTTCTTTTATAAATTTACCCGCTTTGAAAACAATTTGGACATGTGCAATTGAGATTGAAAAATTGCGTTTAATTTGCATATAAAATTTTATTAAATGTGAGAAAGAGGCGGGAGAGGTAATTTTGGGGAATGAAGGACAAAAGGATCAGTAAATGGATATTTTGTACTTTTTAGAATTTTGTTTTTAAATGGAAATTCCACATAAACAAATTTTAGTTTAAAAAAAATAATTAAATAGGTTGAGTAACTTTGTGAGTAAAACTTGTATAGTTGAATGACTTTTGGAGTAAAGTTCAAAGTTGAGTAACTTTCTGAGATAAAAGTCCATAGTTGAGTGATTTTTGAAGTAAAGTTTAAAGTTGAGCGACTTTCTGGGATAAAAATTCATAGTTGAGTGACCATTTAGGTTATTAACTCAAATAAGAAGGTATGAAGGTCTAGGATTAGAGTAGGAGAAGGTAATAGATAGCCGTGTAATGTCGTATTTTTATGTGGGAGTCACATGGGGCTAGTCTCCTCTTCTCATCTTCTCCTCTGTAATTTAGTATTCACATAGTATCTTACTCTTCATTTTTACTACTACCTGTTGCTTTATTACCTTGTTTATTGCTATTTCACTATCATTATTTTTCTTTCAATCTTGCATTAATTATACTTCTTTTGAGCCGATAGTTTAATGAAAACAGTCTCTACCCCCACAAAGATGAGGTAAATCTGCATACATCCTACCCTTCTCGAACCACATTTATGAAATCATACTGAATATGTTATTATTATAAGTTAAACCCATTAAATTTCACACTTGAATTTCTCTCTTATATAATAGATTGATTGGTTAAAGAACTACCATTATTCTACACTACTGTTTGAAAGTGATGGATAATTTTTAACTGAAAAACAAAAGTCTATTTGGCCACCTTAGTGCAAACAATACTTGGAAAAGAGGTTGGAAAATCAAGTTTGACTAGAGTATATATGTACAGACGTCTCTCTAACATTTGATAATACAATTTTCCAATTAAACATGGCTCAAAAAATAGTTGGTGCAAGCTCTTCAAACGATGAAGGGGGTAGCAGCAGCAAGGAACAAGATCGTTTGTTGCCTATAGCCAACGTTGGTCGCATAATGAAACATATTTTGCCACCCAATGCGAAAATCTCAAAAGAAGCAAAAGAAACAATACAAGAATGTGTGTCTGAGTTCATTGGATTTGTGACGGGTGAGGCATCGGACAAGTGCCGGAAAGAGCGTCGGAAGACGGTGAACGGCGACGACGTTTGTTGGGCTTTGGGAACACTAGGGTTTGATGATTATAGTGGTGCGATGAAGATGTATTTGCATAGATATAGAGAGAGTGAAGGTGAGAAAGTAAACCAAGAAAGAGTCAGTGAAGAGCAAACAAGAGGATCTCAACCAAGAAACTATCTTGGTTAATTAGGGTTTTAATGTAATTTTTCTCATGGATTTTTTCTTGATTTTACAATTATTTCTTTCCTAATCTCCAATTACAAAGATTTGAATTTTTTCAAATGTACAATAAACACATCCATGATTTCTCTCTTTTTTCTTATTTCTAACAAATTTCATTTCTCTATAAGAATTAAACTTGGTACTTTTTTTTTTTTGGTATCGATTCACTTGATATTATCTTATATCTACAGGTTGAAGTACCTGCTGTACTATGAATTGAAGCAGACCAGGTTAGTTGAGATCATAGCACTACTAGATTCAAATTCAATTGTGTTTGGTACTAAGGAAAATATATTTCTAGAAAATATGTTTTTTTTTCCTAGTAACCGGACATCCAAAAATATTTTCATTAAAAGGAGAAAAATGTCTTTCTTCACTTATATCTTTCTCCAATAATCTATTTAAATGGTTTGTATGTTTTAGAAAGATTTTGATAGCGAAAATATTTTCCTTCATACCAATTAACACACGTATGGAACTGGTTTTAATTTGTGTCGAATCTATTCTTTTAATTTCAATGAATCGTTGCTACTTTATGTCATCGATCTTCACAGGTTTCGTACTAACTTAATCAATTCGACTAAATCAACAAGATCATTTGGGTATATATATGTCATTACAAGTGTTGATGAGTACTGCTTTGGTCCTTAATTTAAGCTAGCCTTCCTTTTCTTCCTTCTTGTTTGTTTGGTTTGAAGTGGGAATTAGGTAAGGAAAATAATACAGGAGGAAAAATTATATTCAGTGTTTCTATTCTAAATTCCTTTCATTTCAATCCTAATTAATCAACATGTTATTTTCAACATTAAGTCCTCATAATACATCGTGTTTCTATTATAACACTATTTTTGTGGTTGATTATTGTTTTTCTGATAGATTTTGCATTGTTCCCTTGTTAATTGCTATACTTTCTTTACCGTTTTCCTCTTTTTTGTATCTGGATTTGCTACACTTGAGCCGAGGGTCTTTCGGAAACAGCCTCTCTACCTCCCTAGGTAGTCGTAAGTTCTGTGTACACTTTACTCTCCCAGACCTCACTTGTGGGATTTTATTGGTTGTTGTAAGTCATCATATATATAGATATAATTCAACCACATCAATTATTCATCCAGGAACTAATTGAAAGGTCATTATCCAAACTTACGTGAAGTAGTAGTTAAGTATGATCCTCCAATTGTTTTAATTTTCATCAACATGACTGATATAGTTGAAGAAATGGGAACTTGTCTAATATTAGACTTAGATACTGATAGGAGATATAAATTTTAGTTAAATGAACTGGGACCCTTGTTTAGTGACTCATATACAGATCGTAGAATTAATATATATCAACATTTATGATGTCCTTTGATTGGATCCAAAGATAAGAAGCTGGAAATATCTTAACCTTTAGGGGCAAGCCCTGTGGATCATAGGTTTATTAGGGTTTCCCTAACTTTATACATACTATATAGGTACTTTTATTTGGTCATGACCATTATACTGTTCCACATTTTAATTGGAGAATGGAATCAATTCCCAAGGGATTTACTCAAAGGAAAATATGATGTTGATTGGAACATTAAGGAGACAAGGAGGTGGCAGATGAGCAAGTCTAGGAATGAAAAACCAATGATAAGAAAGATGATGTTTCATTTAATACAATTGATTTTGTAGGACGAGAAAGCTGGTCATTATCCTATATCCAACTCTGAAGTACCTAGCTAGTTAGCCTATAATTTTCTCGTGAGATTTAGGAATGAATTCACTCTTTGAACATATTTAATACTCCCTCTGTTTTTTTAAAAAAAAAGACCTATTTTGATCTAGAGCAAAATTTAAGAAACTAAAGAAGATTTTTGAATTTTAAGGTCTTCAATTAAAGTTATGTCAAATGTACCAAAATGACCTTTAATTTTGTGATTTTAAACATGTCACGTAGAAAGTTACAATTAAACTATTGCCAAAAAAGAAAAGAGATCATTCTTTTTTAAACAAACTAAAAAGAAAAGTAGGTCATTCATTTTTAAACGGAGGGAGTAATTTCTTTTTATACATAGATATAGATATATGTTATACTCCATTTTAACTCGAGTCAAAATAGAGTACTAACACATTGGTGATTTCTATATTAACTAACTTAAGGAGTCGCCGCCTAATTATTTTAAAGGTGAATTGGGACACCTAAATATTAAAATAAGGTAATGCTCTATTAACTCTATTAATGGTCTGCTTAAAAAAAATAAGATTTTAGGTATGGATTCTAGTAATCCTATATGAAAGTGGTTAAACATCCTTTAAGATCCGTTGAAACAGTTAACCGATCAAATTTACATTAGTTTAAAAAATAAGGTTAAAATATAAGTTAAGAACTTTTTAAAAAATACATATAAATATATATATCGATTATAATTATCGCAAATTAGCATTAGGAAAACGGTAGTACAATTGATTAGCTAACTCAAGATTTAAAACATAGAAACTTCAAGATTGGAAACCCAACCATAATAAAGTGACGTTATTTCCATTTTATTTTATTTTTTAAGAGTGGACCAAATTAATCCAAAAAAAAAAAGAAAAAGAAGAAGCTTCTTTCTCAATGAGTTAAAAAGAGTCGGAAAGCATTTTGTTTGAAAAAACAAAAAAAAAACAAAAAAATCTATTGTTTCATATTTGAAAGGATTGAAATGATTTTAAGAAAAACTTTAAGGACTCTGTTAAAGTCTAAAAAAATGTTTTAATCTTTCATTTAACTTGTAAAAATTCTAAGCTGAACAATACATACATATACACACAACTAGATTAGCGATTGTGAAAAAAAGTTAACCCTTTGAACCTTGCTCAAATAATATTGGAAAGAGCATAATAATTGGCTCATGATCCATTGTAAAATTGGAAACCCAAACAAATGCTACAAATAACATGGTACACTTGATAAGGGAAGGTTGGTCACCCAAGACTCAGACCTTAACATTCAAATGACTTCCAATTCATAGGAAGTTCCAAGAACACAAACAAAATTACACAAAGACGAACACAAGATGAAAGTTTGACAATATGAACAATGAACACAGATTTGAGGCTTGAAACACGCACGAAACGCTTTCCTAAAAACAATATTTGCTCCCTCTCCTCTGCGAGATTGCTATGGGATTATATGCAAATAGTTTTAGTGGATATGTCTAGCCTATTGAATTCTGCACTAAGCAATAGTGAAGAGATTCTTCTGGAAAGCAAGAACTATGAAACTCGATCTTTTGAGAAGAAAGAGTATTTTGGGGAAAGTTGTAAACACCTTTGTAAAAGATACTTTGTAAAAGTTACATATAAATCTGCAGAGTTGGATTTAAATAACATTGGTGGTACCCAAAGGATGAAAAGACACAACCTTTCATTAAAAGACACCTTTCCATAAAAAACACAACCTTTCACTAAAAGACACATTTTCATAAAAGACTTTTTATTAATTTTATTTAAACAAAAAATTCAACAATTCCCCACTTGTTTAAATATAAATTAGGACACAAAGATCAAGTCATGTTCATTCATAGAGTGATGTATCTTTCGATTTGAACAACACCTTAGTACAATGTCACAAGACGAAATCAAAATTCCACGTAGCATAATAGCTTTGAACGTGTTATTTCTTGTGATTTCATTGGTGATACTACACACATAAACATTTCATTCCTGCTTTCCACTCAACATGCTTAGCACTTTTATGGCCATGTGCTATCCAAAATTCATGAACATTTATGAGAGAAACTCCAACTCCTAATCAAAGCGACACCACTTCTATGTTCATATAGGTGGAGTTCTTTCAGTGCCTTTGTCATATTTGAGACACTTATCCCTTGAACTGAACCTCATTAAGAGAATTAGAACTCAACCCTCCAATCTATGACAACCAGTACTAGTATATCTCTTAGTTAAGTACTGAAACATCCACGTATCAATAACTTGTTGTTACCCTTTGAACCCATAACTATTCATTTCACAGTGTTGCGTAGGGTTGCCATTATTGGTGGACCTAATTAAGAAGTTTTAACGTAATCAAACTTGAAATTGTATTCAATAACTTTCTTTTAAGAAACTTAGTAAATATATTAGTCAAATTCTTTTGACTCCACCAATGTGATAGACGCTATTCCATCTTGAATTAACTTTCTCACATAATCATGTCAATAACTTATGTGTTTTGACTCCCCATTATATAATCTCTATATGCTCGAGCTAGAGTGGCTTGACTATCACAAATTGAGCTCATATTTTGCAAAATCAATGGATTCTCTTAATAATCCCTCAACCACTCAACTCCTTTAGTTTGCTTGCTTCAACTAATGCAAGGTTTTCTTGGTTTCAAGAAATTGTACTTCCTCGCAAGGTAAATATCCATCATGTGGTAAAAAAAAATTTTCTCACATATTTGATATCAACTTGTATCGATATATTCTTTTAAAATAGTATGAAATTTAGAGATTCTCAAATCTTTAGTTCTCTAAAGAAAATCAAAACTCAACTATTGGCCCTTCCAATAGCACTTGTTTACACAAGTTAAGCCATGATTCTTTCATTATCATGGACTGACACGATCTAGGATCAAATAGGGTATATACCACTTTATGTTTAAGTGACTAAATTTATTTAGCACTTTTTCAATGCAATGAGATTAACTCAACACATAACCCCCACTATTTTATTCTTTCTTGATACCCAACATATGGTATCAATTTTCCCAAGATCCTTTATTTTAAATGTGAAAATAAAAATCTCTTATTATTTTAATATTATTTCTTTCGATCAACATATCGATAAACTATCACACAATATCACATACCCATCAAGAATTGTAAGTTAAACATACTAACTATCTCAAGTTTATATTCTTCAAATATATATTAAATAATGCTAAGTCTAATATTGACTTCTAATCATAAGCAAGAAAACCCCACAATTTAAATATTTCAAGAGTCATAACCATCACACATATAGAAACTCGATTCACAATTAGTCCTAACACACAAAAATTATTATGCCTAACATTAGCAAGCATTTGAAGATCATCACAAGTATAACATCTACCCCAACATTTATGAAATTAATTTCACAAAAATCACAAAGGATAGAGAAATTTATAAATAAATATTAAGTAGGGTTTAAGAAAATAGAATCCTATTTAGTTGATCGGTTGCCTTCTCGAAACTGTAGATTTGTATGTGGCGCCTTCAAGGCCATAACAAAGAGAACAGAAGTTGGACACAATTTCTACTTCTATCAGAATTGACGTTGTTCCCACTACAAAGTGATCTGGGACTTCACTTCTGAAATTGATTAGTCTATGTTCTCTTTTGCCTCAGAAGATGATACTGTGCGCCGATCAACCGACTTACGATTGGTCACGCGGGGGAAGGAATGTTGGAACAAAGATCTTTTCCCTATATATGGACTTGTCCTATGTTTCCTTTTCATCCAAATCTCTCCTTCATTGACTTTTCATCAGATTTACTCTTGCTTTTATCCTGACTCCCTTTCATTGACTTCTCATCAAGTTTTTTTCTTCCCATGGCCTTGTTTATTTATGTTGTATCACAATATGATGAAATCATATTCATGTCCATTATTTTAAATTAGGTAATTAATGAGATTGAATTCCTGGACATTCTCTTTTCCCATAGTAAATGATCTGTAGAAGCACTGATCCAAAGTCATATACAACCAATATTGTCCTCTCATTTTCCCCCGCTACTTTCTAGCCTTTTGATCAACTCTGTGATACTTCGTTTCTTTGATTTCAAATCAACCAAGAATATTTGCACTGTACATGGACCAAAACCAACAGATCCTTGACTCCTTTATTTGTTTCAATACCAGTGCTTTATTTTAATTTGTAAGAAAGTTGCATCCATGCAACTACGCCTTCAACACCCAAGTTGCAAACACTGATCTTAAACCAATCATCATCGAGATTCAACTTTCCCTGGACAACCCGCATAACCACAAAATATCTTCTTTCATAATATAAATATCATTTTTAGATTGTTGAAAAATATGTTCCAAGAACACAAGCAAAATTACACGAAGAAGAACACAAGATGAAGGCTTGACAATATGAACAACGAACACAGATTTGAGGCTTGAAACATGCATGAAACGCTTTCCTAGAAATGATATTTGCTCCCTCTCCTCTGTGAGATTGCTATGAGATTATACGCAAATAGTTTTAGTGGATATGACAAGCCTATTGAATTCTGCACTAAGTAAAGAGTGAAGAGACTCTTCTAGAAAGCAAGAACTATGAAACTCGATCTTTTGAGAAGAAAGAGTATTTTGGGAAAAGTTGTAAACACCTCTGCAAAAAATACTTTGTAAAAGTTACACAAAAATCTGCAGAGTTGGATTTAAATAACATTGGTGGTACCCAAAGGATGAAAAGACATAACCTTTCATTAAAAGACACCTTTCTATAAAAGACACAACCTTTCACTAAAAGACACATTTTCATAAAAGACTTTTTATTAATTTAATTTAAACAAAAAATCCAACAATGTTGTAACAACTTTCATGGTTGTTTTACCAATTTCCACATATTTTGACTATTTTATTCTACTCCATAGTTACTTTATAATATTTGTGGTCTGCGGATATAGATGACACGATTTCTGAGGTGGTTTGATAAAAATTATGTGAGTTTTTCATTTTGAAAGATTTAAAAGTTGATATGGTTGACCGAAGTCAACATTTGATGAAGATGAGCTCCGGAATATGATTTTTGAATTGGTTAGACCTTTAGTTTAAGTCCCGAGACGTTTGGATGAATTTTGAGTTGTTGGATAAAAATTTGAAAATTTAAAGGTTAAGAGTTGACTATGATCAATATTTGTTTAAGATCCCCGGTTCCAAAATGTCATCCAGTCTAGTAACATATTTGATTTGTGTTCTTGGTATTCTAAATGAATCTCAAGGGTCCACTCGGAGTTTTTGATCCTTGCCTTGTTGTTCTTTATTTTTGTTGGTGCAGGTGAAAATCCTTCTTTGTGTTCGCGAAGAGGCTCCCGCGATTGCGAAGAAGCAAGCTTTCTGGTCATTGCAATTGCGGGGTGGGTAGCGCCATCGCAAAAGGTTGTTTAGTGGGGTTCAAGTTTGAGGCATACTTTTCATTGCATTTGCAATGTGGGGGTCGTGATAGCTATGGCTTGGTCAAGTCTATCTCGCGATCACATGGGACCCACTGTGATCGAGAATAACGCTTCATCTGACAGATTTAAAATAGTCATTTGCAAATACAAACCCCATAACTCGATTTTTTTAGCTTGAGAACTCATTTTTGGGCGATTAAATGGGTGAATTTTGAGATTTATTCATTGGTTATGATTTTAAAACTTAGATTTTATATTCCCCAATACTTTATTAATGATTTCATCTTTAGATCATAATTTTTAAATGGAGAAATTTGAGAATTTTGGGCCCAAAGTTATGAAAATGTATTTTGATGATTTGAAAGTCGATTTATGCTCCATTTTCGATGAAGTTTCACATTTGAGTTTCTTATGTTATGGATAACATAATTTTCAAATAAAATTCTAATTTTTGTCTTGTGAGTTTGCGGTTGATTTTTGAGTTGACTTTTTGGATCCAAATTGAAAGCATACCAATATGCTGACCATGGTTTTGTTTTCTTATGTAGAATACATATTTGATCATATTTGGCTTGTTCAGAAGTTTTACAGAAGGGAATGCTTCAATTTAAATTTTTCTTACTTCATTTAATGAAGGTTGAAGATTTCTTTGACTCTTTATGAAGTGTTAGTGTTTGTAGACTCTGTTTAAGTAATCGGGTAATGGGATCCCTATATAAATGAGATGAAGAGAATTTATGCAGATATATGTGTCATGTTAAGGGTTTATGTGATTATTTAACTTGCTTAGGATGATTTCTTGGCTTGAAAGCATAGCTTATATGACTTTGATAATTGATTTAATTCAAGTACATACTAGTTGATGGATAATACTCTTCTTTTTGAATTTAGAACCAGATTTTGGCAAAGTCATGTATAAATATATTTCTAGTTGTACATTGAGCTGATATGATGATTTCTGCAAATTAGTCAATATTTGAGAGTAAAATTTGAAATGCAATGAATTAGCCCCTAAGGATCGTACTCTTCTTTATGAATTCAGAGCCAGATTTTGGCAAATTCATGTATAATATATATTTCTAGCTGTACGTTGAGATGATATGATGATTTCTGTGAATTAGCTAATATTTGAGAGTTAAAATTTGAAATGCAATGAATTAGCCCCTAAGGCAACGATTGAAATTTGAAATGCTACGGTATGTGCATTACGTTCATCATCTCATTATCACTTGATTAGTTGTGGTCATATCTTTTTTGGAAAATATGTACTTAATAATTATGAATCTAAACTCGATGTTTATCTAGAATTATTAAAGAGTGACTATTGCATTTATTTTATTACTGTTGGGTTTTAACTGCTAGTCCGGGTCTTATAGAGTTGTTTTTGTCGGATGATATCAATTTGCATTTTAAAGAAGTATAGGGCCGACACTCTCCATTGCTTCATATTAGGTTCAGGCTATGAGGCTGCTGATTACACATGAATTTCGTAATCACCCATGTCTTTTCTGCACATTTGGTGCATGTTCAAAGCCTAGTACCTCCGACAAAATGATAAATAACAGTGTTCGGAGTTAATATTTTTAAGATTTGAGGTAGATGCTTGGTTGATGCACAAAACTCTTAGATCTCTTCTATACTTCTATCATTTGTATCTTTTTTCAGAGTTGTATTCAGATGTTAGTAGCTTGTACTAGTGAATTCTAGATTTTGGGGTTTCAAATGATTATTATTTCTGCATTACCGACTTGGGTCTTATAAAAAGGCTTTATTATGACTTATATCATTTTTAAATATTGTTTTTTTCACATATTTCTATCAAATGTTAAAACTGTATTTTGGGCAGACTTACCTACAATTGGATTAGATAGGTTCCATTACTTCTCCAAATTTCAGATTATAACAAGTTGGTATCAATGCATAAGGTTTATTGGTATTACAAGTACAAGCCAAGTCTAATAGAGTCTTGCAGATTGGTATGAGGACATTCGTTATCTATCTTTGGGAGGTGATAGAACTTAGGGAAAATCCCTTTCTTTCTTTCTTTCTAATCATGCACACTTGATTCCATCGGTTATTAAGATCCTTTGTTTAATTCTCTCATACACAGTGAGGATATGTGCTACTGTGGATAGAGATGAGGAGCTCATTCTAGCACCCGTACCTATTGCTCATGCCTAGACACCCAAACAAAGCAAAGGGTACGGTAGAGGTTGCAGTAGAGGTCGAAAGAGGGATAGAGGGATAGCATATGCAGTTGCTCATGTCTAAGATATAGTAGTCTCCTGAGGTTGAATATGATATTGAGGTTGGTCAGGTGAGTAAGAGAGGAGGTCTCAACTTAGGCACCACCTGATTTGTAGAAACCTTGGTACTTCAGGATGTTCTCATCTGTATTTGTTAGAGGATATGAATCAGAGTGATGTTCTACCTGGTACTCCATAGGGTTCTCAGACTAGGTAGGAGTATAGACCCTCGATCTGTGTTCTATCCTAAATTTTCAGGATCTAGTGAGCCAATCAGCCAGCCGCCATAGACACTTTTAGATTCGGTGGTATTTCCATACTTGGTGTTTGTGTAATAGTCGGGGCTAGATAGGTTATGTTGGATGATAAGTAGAAGAAGTTTGAGTGTTTCAGGAAGATAGATCCACCTTAGTTTCAGGGTGGACAATCGGAAGATGCTTATGAGTTTCTTGTGGGTTGCCACACAAGGTTGCATAATGTGATATTAGTAGAGTCCCATAGAGTTGATCACATAGCTTTCTGGATGCATGGTCCAGCCAAGCAGTCTATCATATTCTACACATGAATACAAGTACATCGATACCCATATTACGATATAAAAGTTTGAGTAAAAAATTAACCCTCGAGATTTGATAATGAAATAGGAAGATGCTTTTAAAATCACTTTATCCGTAAGATAAGGAACTCAAACATGAAATTTTATTGAAAGAACTGCTTAATTAAGACCTCAAATCATAAAAAATTGATTGAAGAATTTTAGGATGAAAACCCTCAATTTCAAATCCTTGAACACTGATTAAAGCATAAAATACAAAATAAACGGCTGGGAATCACCAAATTAGAGCTTAGATGCTCACCCCATTCAATAACAAAGAAATCTCACTCAAAATCATCCAACTCCTAGAACTAGAAGTTCAAAAATGGTGGAAGAAGACAAGTTGCAAAAATCTGCTTAAGCTGTTGTACCACGATTAGCGGATCACACTTAAATAACGTAATTACACCAAATGCAGAAATTGACCCTGTACTGATCGCGCCAGGGTTACACGATTATACTACACACATGCACGATTGCGCTCCAACTGTCTACCTTCCTTCAACGTAATCCTTCTTCACTTGTGCCGATAGCGCTAAACACCAACCGACCCTCTTGCGTGATCTCGCAATTGGAGCATAGATAACATTGACCAAAAACTTCCTTCAAGCAATTGCGCTCCAATATCATGATTGCACTCGTACCAGACCCTAAAAATTTCAACTATGATCAAAACTTGGTTTCAACAACAGAAACTATCGGTTGTAAATTATATTTTGCACTTGTTGGAATTGTCAAATATCCATTCTAGGGTGATTTGGACCAAATGTTGATCATGGTCAACTCTATCTAAGAAAATCAAATTTCCCAACTAAGAGTCAAACACCCTATTGGAATCATCTCACTAAGTAATAAAACATCCTTCGGAGCTAGTGGAATCATCAAAGCTAAAAAATGACCTTCCTAACCCCAAATGTTGACTTTGGTTAACCCTCTTAAGTTTCAAACTTTCAAAACTCTCTTACTCTTTCAAAACACATCCAAACACCATAGAAATCATACCACTCATCCTTTCAAGTCACAAATAACATTCCATAGCTAAGAAAAGGATCAATGTGGGAAAAGAATAAAAAGACACAAAATGACGAGGGTCGTTACACATAAATACATTGAAACCTTTTCTTTCATCTCCTAAATCAACTTTCTCAGAAATCATTATCTCGTAAATCATTCTATAAACACATATACATGAGTCATTTCCTTGAATCTCTTTCAAATTGCTTACATAGCAAAATTCTTGAAAAGACAACACCTTTATGTTAGAAAAGTTATATTAATGCCAAAAAGAGGTTTGTATTTTCATTGTATTTTTATTTAATTTTATTGACATGCATGCACTTATGGTGATCATTTGTGCATTTGTGTGCAATTTTAAATTTTTTCAAGATGCAAATTATATAAAAATTGACCCATTCTGACCCTCGCCCAGAAAATTCCAACCCCTTCCCCCAGGTAGGTCGTATTTTTTCAATCCTGAGTAGGAAATATTTTCACCTTAAAATAGCGTTATATATATATATATATAACTTACCCATTACCATAACCATCGAAATAACTCTTATTTAAATCTCGTTTCTATTTGGTATCAGAGCGAGAAGTTTTTAGGACTTAGTATATGAGAAGACCTTATAAGAATACTTTAGATTATAAGAATTGTAGAAAAAATATAAAAATATTATACTCTAAATTAGAAAGGTTATATTATACTCGAGATAAAGAAAATAGTAGAATTCCTTATTGCATATTAGAAATTCGTAAAACTGAGAAAAAAATAAGAAATCATATTATCTCAAGACTTATACATTCGAGAATTTAAAAACAAATATATGAAACAACATCTTTATTCAAAATATATTTCATATCATTAGAACGAACTATATAGTTTTAGAAAAGACTTAAAATTAGCGAAATCCTTAGTACCTAAAAGTAAAGAACAATTGATAAGAATACAAAAGGAAATAGTTGGACTAGAAGACTATATACAATACTTAAAAATAAGAATCAAAGACTTGCCTTTAGGCTAAGTTATATGAGACAAAATAAATTGGTAAGAAACATTAGAAACGCAAATAGTATCATTAGACTACAGTTAAGAACTATAAAAGAAATAAAATTATTACAAAGAACTTTACAATTAAGGTTAGAACAAATAAGACACGAAGACTTCTCTTACAAGAAACCTTACCAGAACAAGAAGAACTTAAGAACTACATAATAATAGAATTATATAGATTAAGTACAGATATACAAGAACATAGGGACAGGATAAATTATTTAACGGAAAAACTTAAAGACATACCGTTAGGATAAAATTATATGCAACAACCTAAAAGAACAATCAAAAGATATAGAAAAATATATAAAGAACTTAGTAAAAGACAAGAATTTATTCAACAAGGACAAAATTATATTCATTTCCTAGAACAAAAATTAGTAGAAGTTATAACAAGATTTAAAATATATTTAGAATTAGAAATTGAGACCCATTTAATTAATCAAATAACTGCTTATTATAAATATATAAAACAAGAAATCAAACAAGTTAAAGAAGAAATTCAAGTCCAAGAATATTTAATAAAAGTAATTTTAATTTCTCTTAATAAAATACTAGTAGACTAGTACATGAATGGAAACGATAATTATTGTAATCATATAAAATATTATAATTCTCAATTAAATATTACTTACAGACAGGTAGAAAAACTTCAAAAAATACGAAGACAACTAGAACTATACTTAGTAGAATTTGATAAAGAAACAAATAAGAAATTTAGAAAAGTATCTGTAGAACAACATCATCGATGGTGTGGACAAAGAACTAGAATTTTACTACAATATTAAATATAGATAGAGATATTAGAAACATAATAAGTTATAGATTTCTCTTTAAAGAACAAATTAGCGACTTCCCTTTAGGATAATTAATTTATGAAAACACATCCGTTAGAGAGACAAATACAAGCAAAAAATAAATATATAAGATTAAAGAAAAGTAAACAGACGACATAAATTGGGAATTACAAGGATTAGAAAGAGATATTCAAGATTGCCAAAATTAGTTAAAGTGGTACAAAAATAGACCAATCTGGATAGCGCTAGGATAGATAAAATAAGTAACCTTAAAAAATTAGAATATTTAGATTTACAATTAATACCAGAAAAGAAATATAAATGTTTGAAAGACAACGCGTTAATTAGGTGTAATTTTAGTAACGGAGAACATAGTTTACATAGTGAAGACTCTCAATTAAATAGTATAGTAGACTTATTATTAAACTTAGAAGATAGTATTTCTAGAGACAACACAATAATAATAGAAATAATTAGAGAATTACAAGTTAAACAGATAAGAAATTTTAATCACATAGAAGAAAATTTAGATTTCTTAAAAAGTCAACAATCAGAAATAGAAAAAAGACAAATCTATAAAGAAGCTCCAGAAAATATTAAGATAATTCATAAAGAACTAAAAGAATTAAAAACTAGTATAGAACAAATTAGGACTATAGTCCTTTCATGATCAATCAGATTTATAAAGAAGTAATTAAGCAACGAGAAGTAATTAGCCCTAACCCAAAAGGATTAAGTGATCACATTCCTCAAAGCAAAACAAACCAAATAATTATCAAACAGAATAATACAATTACACTTTTACTATTAAAATTAAACGAAAATTTAGAAAAATTAATAAAAGAAAAAGATCCGCAATCTAATAAAGAAGTATTAAACAAATACATAGAACAACTTATAAAAATCAAATATCCACCAGTTCCAGAAGACACTTTTAACAATCTAATAGAACAACTTAAGAAAGTAGAAGTAACTCCACATAAAGATAAGGCACCAGTAATTAGAAAACAAAAACCATGGACCTTTTTTCAATTAGGAGAGCAGACCCAAACAGACCAAGACATAGTTACACCCAAAACAGACTAGGAAATAACCTATTAAATACAATAATAAATACCTCAAGACAAAATCCTATTCAACAATTAGATGAAGGAATCGATATAGATAAAGACATCTAAATTTTTCAACAAAATAAATTAAAACTATTAAATACCAGAGTACTATATAGTTCAGGAATTTTCTCACAAAAGGCTCTGTTATATAGACATTATAGAAAAGAACAATTATGTGTTACCGGAGAAAATAAAAGAAACATTACCTTAATAAGTTCAGATTCTTTAAATGAAATAAAAAGAACAAATATGAATTTAATGCATATGAGTTTAATTATTATAGGATTAAAAGGATTAACTAGAAAGAATCTAGGAACTAAAGTATTAATAACAATTTATGATGATAGATGGTCAGACCCTAAAAGATCTCTTATTGGTTTAACAGAAGTAGACATGAATAATAATGGAGGAATATTCTATTGTAGTCCAGACTTTATGATTAATTCAGCAGAATTTGGAAAATATATAAAGATAGGAATCCAGACTAAGGGATATGAAGACATGAATGGAGATAACAATCTTTTAGTGTGTGTAGGATTTATAGGGAAATTAACAAATAATAGTAGTACTAAATTTAAACTAAAAGTAGAAGACGTTGTAGGTTTAATGGGAAATAAAGGAATAAAATTCATGCAACCTTTAAAAATAGACCCAGAAATATATGCAAGTTTAGAATGGAATTTAGAAAACTCTATAAAACAAGAAACAGTAAAACCAACAAATCATTTAATGTATACAAATAAAAAAGGAAAAACTTTAGTACGATTTATAGACTATGAGACTACAAATCAAAATGAATTAGAAGAAGAAATACACAAAGAATCTGAAAGAACAGAGTTTATAAATATAAATGAAGAAATAAGCTTAGAAGAATTTGAGGTAGATAAAGCAATACAAAAAGCTAGAGAAATATATAGAATTAACAATAAAAAATAATTTAAATGTATAGGATGTAAATTGGGAAATTTAGACATTTTTGATGTAGATGAACATTTCAGACAATGCAAATTACGAACTGATAATATAGGATATAAAGACAATAAATTCGAAGAAATTAACAATATTTCCGAAGAAGAAACCACTAAAAGTATTAAAGAATTTATGGAATCAGCCTCAACAAGCTCAAGCCCTTTCCAAAGAACTTCTAAAATACACACAATAGAAACCAATACAGGAAATGTACCTAGATATAGAGTATATAGAATTAATCTAGAAACATAAATGGATAGTGTTAGACCTATAGGAAAAAGAATGCCAATAGAAGAATCAGTTACCCTTCAGGAAGGAGGAAGTAAAGGAAAAATATTAAATATATTAGCACATGATCCCCAAATATGGAATACTGTTATAGACCTATGGAAAGGTATAGTAGTAGCAGACTATATTAAAACATATAAAAAAACAGACACAGAAACAATGTATAGATATATGGAGACATTTCTAGGAGAATCAGCTAAAGGAGTATGGGAAGCATATAAATCAGAATTCCCACACGAATTTAAAATGTTAGTAGATATGGGACCAAACCCGTATAATTTTACCAATAAAATACATAGCTTAATAACTGGAGAAGATCCAAATAGTGGATTACTAGTGTTACAAAGAAAATTCTTAATTAAGCTAGAACAACTAAGTTTAAAAAGTTGGTATCACGTAAAGCCTTTTCTATTAGATTATTTTTACTATAGTAGTATAAGTGGTAATGCTTTTGACCAGACTCTAGGAAAGAAATTATTTAATAAACTACCAGGAGCACTAGAAAGAGAAATAGAAGAAAGATGGGGAAAAAGAGATGGAGTAATACAAAACCCTGATGCAAAATGGTCAATAGGACATAAAGTACAACATATAATGGACATACTACAAGAAAAATGTACTAATTACAAATACAACAACAATTAAAGAAAGGAGAAACTAATTTCTGTAAAACTATATATACTACCCAAAGTTATGATGATAATTATCAAAAGAAAAATAAATACAAGAAATATAAGAAACCATACAAAAGAAATGATTATAGAAGAAAAAATTATTATTTAAGAAAATCATCAACTAAAAAGCCATACTTAAACAAAGACAAACATGTGAGAAAATATAAAAACGATAAAAGTTATAGAAATACTTTAGAATGCTTCACCTGTGGAAGTACAGACCATTTAGCTAATACATGCCCTAAAAGAAATAATACTAGAACAAGAAATTCACAATTAATCGAAGATTTTAAAGAAACATTAATAAATGTAAACGAATATATGTCAGATAATGAAAGTATATACTCTATAGTTAGTATTAATAATGATCAAGTACAAGACTCTTCAGACTCAGAAGAAGATATAGGATTCAAAAATTTAAATGAAATTATAACAAATCTCTCATAGGTAAATATTAAAGAAGAATGTATACACGAATTTGAAAGACATAAAAGATTAGATAATATACAATGCTATATATGCAACTGGTACCCTAGTAAGACAAGAAGGGCAAAATGTAAATTTTGTTACATCGAAGGGTGTATACCTTATATAGAAAAATCCATAGGAAGACATGTAATCCAAATAGAAGACAGACCACAAGTTAGTAATGAACATACAAGAATAATAAATAAAGACAACATAGATTTAGAAAATAGAGTAAATCAACTTGAATATTTAGTAAAAAATTTAGACGAAAGACTAATGGTTTTAGAAAAAGGAAAAGAAATTAAAATAGAAGACCCCTTAAAAGAAATAGAAGACACAAAGTTATTAAATGAAAATTTCGACGGATTAGTATGTAATGAAGACAAGAAGTTAAGTGCTATCAAAGTAATGACTAAGATAATAATACAAGATTATGAAATAGAAACCTTAGGAATAGTAGACTCAGGATGTACACAGTGTATAATAATTCAAAATATTTTACCAAAACACCTTATAAATAGTTTCATAGAACCACAAATATCCATGCAAATTGATGGAACCCATAATACATATAAACATTATGTAAAGAACGCCATAATTAGTTTTAACAATACATGTTCTAACTATAAAACAGTGTATAAATTAGGATATATGTTAACAAGAGATCTAAATATAAAAGCAGATTTTGTAATAGGATTAGATTTCATGGTAAACAATAATGGAGGATGTTTTATAACTAGAGACAGAGTAATCTTTACAAAGAATATTACAATAACGCCATCATTTTTTGGAAGAAATGTACAAAGAAATACAAAAGTAATAAAAGACTCTAGAAATAGACAAATAACCCAAGATACCATCTGCGATAAAGGCACAAATTGCACCTGCAAAATAAAAGAAAACTTACTTTCAGAAGTAATAAATGACGAATGGATAGACATAGATGAAGAAATAGAAAAGAATTACAATTTGATTGATGTAGGAATAAAGGGTTATGTCCTTAGGAAAGGTTTTCAGCAGATAGGAGCAATAAAGAATCAAGAGGACCTACAAAAAATTATACAAAAATTGGATAAATTAGAAATAATAGGCGAAAAACCTCTAGAACATTGGGGATCAAATCAATTAGAATGTAAATTAGACATTATAAACCCCGAATATCTTATTAAGATAGCAACAATAGAAGCAACAAATGAAGATTTAAAAGACTTTGAAATCCAAATTAAAGAACTATTAAATTTAGGAGTAATTAGACGATCTACATCCAGACATAGATCCGCATCTTTTATGGTAAGAAATCATAGTGAAATAGTTAGAGGAAAAGCAACAATGGTAATAAATTATAAATGACTTAACGACAATACGGTAATGGATGCGTACAAATTACCAGACAAAACAGGATTAATAAATAGAATACAAGGAAGAAAAATATTTAGTAAATTTGATTGTAAGTCAGGATATTGACAAGTAAAAATGCATAAAGATAGTATTGAATGGACAACTTTTACATGTCTAGAAGGACATTTCGAATGGCTAGTAATGCCATTTGGATTAAAGACAGCCCCTCCTATTTTTCAAAGAAAAATGGACAGTATATTCGGTAAATATAAGCATTTTTTTTTAGTCTATGTAGACGACATTTTAGTATTTAGTAATAGCATGGAAGAGCACTTAGAACATTTACATACTGTTTTTAACCTTTTTCTAGACAATGGTTTAATAATTAGTAAAAAGAAAATGATTATGTAAACAATATATAAATTTTTTAGGCATAACTATTGGAGAAGGAAAGATAAAATTACAACCCCACATAACAACGAAAGCCTTAGAAATGCCAGACATGTTAGATAAAACAAAGGATTTACAAAAATTTCTAGGAATATTAAATTACGCTAGACCATTTATTAAAGATTTAGGAAAAATTGCTGGACCATTATACGACAAGACAGGGACTAAAGGACAAAAATCATTTAACACAAAAGACATCAAATTAGTACAAAAACTAAAAGAAATGGTTAAACAAATTCCAGACCTAGTGTTACCTTTAGAAACAGATTATTTAATTATAGAAACAGACGGAAGCTTTGAAGGTTGGGGAGCTATATTAAAAGCAAGAAAAAATAAATATAGTACTAAAAAAGACGAAAGAATTTGTGCACATCAAAGTGAAACTTATAAAGAAAGAGGTAATATGAGTAGTATAGACGCTAAAATTTTTGCAGTCATATATGGCTTAAATAGTTTTAAGATATATATTCTAAATAAATCAGAAATTTTAGTAAGAACAGATTGTGAATCGATAGTTAAGTTTCATGAAAAGATAAGTGAAAAGAATAGTAGTAAAAGAAGATGGTTAAATTTCATAGATGCTACCTCAATATACAATATTAAATTCGAGCATATTAAAGGCAAAAAAAATAGCTTAGCTGACAAACTTAGTAGATTAATTCCAAAAACTACTAATTAGTTTTTCCTGCAGCATGAATACAGACAAAGGTAAAGCGAAAGCTTCAGACTCAGGTGCAGACAATTATCTTCAGACATTATTAAGAAATACTCATTTCAGACCCCAGACGATGCTAAACGCACCACAGACGTCCACTGATCAGACAATTGAAAGAATTTATTTTGGAAAACAAAATCTAGTTTGTTACCCAAAATCAAATTTCAGTTTCAAGACAAAACCCAAAGCAAGGGTTGACAGAAATCAGAAATATTTATTAGACAATTTATGGATTTCATATAACAAGACTCCAAGGGATGTCAGTTATTTTTTAGCTGTGATGAATGCCCTGACTCAATATTTCACAGACAAATTTGAGTAATAAGTTTAAATTTTATGTAGTGGTACAGGGAAGGATGCCAGGTATTTTTCAGACATGGATACAGGTAATAGACTCCATTAAAGAATTTAGAGACCCTCTATATAAAAGATTTAACAATTTTACAGAAGCATTAGACTATTCCCGAGGTAAATTAGGACCAAATTTTTATATAACCCCAGAATTACGAAATCCAGTAAATTATCCTCAGTATAATATCCAAAAGGACACCAATAAAATTATTTTTTGTGACCATTGCAGCTCCATGACCGACGGGTTTAAACGTTTGAATCAAAAAAATGAATTGTTAGAAAAAGAGCGAGACGAGTTGATTAAACATAACCAAATACTACAGAACCATATAAAAGACCTTTATTTTGCATTAAACCAAAGACAAAGTCCAGTACAGCCTCCTAAAGATACTTATTCTCAGATAAACCCTCAGACACCTCAAAAAAGTTCTCCATCTTTATCTAAAATGGATCAGATGGGTGTGCATTCCCCAATGAATGCAGAAAGACCTACTACATCAGGTAAAGGTGTAGCTAGTCCGGTTCAAACGGTAGCCAGTAAAGACTTATCAAATTCGTTAATGGCTGACACTTTGCCAAAAAGTGTACGAAGACTTCCAGCCAGTTTTAATCTGGAAGGAACATCCAGCTCAAAGACATCTAAAATGAAGAAACAAACCAGATAGAAGATGAATACTAAAAAAATAGAGAATATTGTTGGTAATACATTAATAAAATTATTGATAGAATCCAGACCTAATTTTTCAAAAGAAGAAACAAAGGACATGATAAAGCCTAAGACAGAAGACGAAGACTCAGAAATATCAAATTCAGACTGAGATTATGATCCTACTCTGGAACAATTTGCACAAGACCCGAATGCCGATGATGATTCCGATATGAGTTTTGACTCATATGCTTTACACAACCTAGACATTATTTGTTAAAGACGACAACAATGACATAAGACAATTTGGATTTTACTCCAAGACGTAAGCAGTTACTTTTGTTAGAAGACAAGATAAGGATAAAAAAGAAAGAAAAAGTCGTAAAGAAAAAGAAGAAAGAGACAACCATCTGCAAGTTTTCAACAATTGAAAATAGTGGTAGGACCCAGAGGACCCATGACAAAGACCCAACAATAATAATTCAGATTCCTTCAACAAATTCAATTGAAGTTTGAAGTCCGCCTCTGCCTATAAATACCTTTCATTTGCAAGCATAGAGAGACAGAGAAAAAGAGAGCAATCGAGCAACCCCATAGAGAGCATCTAACAAAAAGGCAAGAAAGTTTTTAATTCCTTATATTTTTTGAGTGTTAAAAAAAAGAGAGTGTTTGTATAGAGTGTGAGTTTTATTTTCAATGTTATTTCGGAGCAGCTCGGGGACTCCCGAAAGGGAAACCACTATCCGATCTACCATGTAAGTAGGTTATGTTGCTTACTAGACTTAGGTATTTTTCTTCCCATGTTTGTACAACATGTTTGTATATGTTTATGTTATAAAACAATGTTCATAGTTATGTCATAATATGTTATCTTTATTTGATAATTAAGCTTCGTAACTATTTTTAGTCGTCCATATCCACCCTTAGTATGTGGTTAGTCTTTTAAACTGCTTAAGAGTTCCGATGGATCAACCTGTAAATTCCTAGGATGTAGAAAAGTCCGCCAGGGCCTGAGAGCCGAAGGACGTGTATTTGTCCAGGGTGAGGTTGAAGAAGCAGTTCTTAGGTATAAAAGTTTAAAGGAAAGAGACGAACAGGGTAAGACTACCGATGGGCTAAATAGGATAAGGACTTAGGTATCAAGAAAGATATATTAAGAAAAACAAAAAAACAACACACTTTAATTCTTAATTCTGGGAGAAAATGCTTAGAAACTAGTAATCAATCAACCTATATTACAGAAGTAGAATTTGGAAGAGAAAGTACCGAGTAGGATTTTACAACCATAAGAAAACTACCCCATTACCAAAACTACCCCATTACCATAACCATCGAAATAACTCTTATATATATATATATATATATATATATATATATATATATATATATATATGTATAAGGTAAAAAAAAACCTCCCTGTACAAGAGAACAAAAATCATGATCTAGTTAGAGTCAAAATTTTCAAGGTGGGGGGTTGAAATATGCCTATTTCAGATTGTAACTTGTATTTGAACACGTATTTTTCACATTCTTGCAAAATCACTTCAACATTCAAAATGTTAGACACATAGGTTGGATTCTCATGTGCACATACAAAACAACTGTATTAAGAAATTATTTTTGATACTAGACGAAAATTAGAAAAATCAATTTATTCAGCAGATAAACAAATTTATAATATGAAAAACAAAACTGAGTGTATACACATTGAGAAAAAGTGATTACCATTAGTGAAATAGGTACAAGTAAAACTTGTATATACATCTTACTTCTTACATCTTACATCTTACATCTTACACACACATATACACATTGAAACATTTTCTTTCATCTTCTAAACGGTTTTCTAGAAACCTTTCCTTTCATCTCCCAAATCAACTTTCTCAGAAATCTTTATCTCGTAAATCACTCTACACACACATACACATAAGCCATTTTCGTAAATCTCATTTACAAATTCTTACACAGCAAAATTCTTGAAAAAAGGCATTCTTATGTCATAAAAATAGAAGAGGTTTGATTCTTTACTTAATTTCTTAACATACGTTCCCTTAAGATGGTCATTTGTGCATGTATTTGTAGTTTTAAATTGTCTCATGATGTATCTGGTAATTATAATGTTTACTCACACATATCACGATTCAAAATCCCTAGGATCATGATGGCACCTATCCTGACCCAGCCACAGTAGGTAAGCCTGACTTACCAACCTTGAAATGATACGATATGAAAAAGTATTAACCGAGAACTCAAAAATACTACTCAAATATAAAGCAACCCCAATAATATCCCACAAGACGAAAGATACAACTCAATTCCAGGACAAGTACCAAGGGTACAGAGCGATGCTAATGTCAAATATAGCAACTAAGAAATAAATACAACTGTCTCTGAGGAACTAAATGCATAAAAGAAATAATAGATGAAGCCCGGAGTCCGTTTCGAACAAGAATCTCACCACGACTTTGATAGGCTGTCCAATAATGCACTATTAGGGTCCTTGAGGAGCACTCGTATCCGAATTTGCACCGAAAGGGTACAAAAAGTAGGAGTGAGTACGATCAACTTGTACTTAGTAGGCATCATAGGCCAATCTAGCTAGAGTAGACAACTATATCAAGTAAAGAAAACTATGAATGAAGAAAATACCCTGCACACAGAAAAGTCCCAAGCGAATCAAACCGCAATAAATATACAATATATGAATATTTCTCAATCACAATATATACACCATGTATGAATAAATATATCAACCAAAAAGAAAGTGCAATGCAATGATATGGAGTGAATCCAATGGCCAATGTACACATGGTATACACCTTTCGAGCTTAAGCTTCCAGGAGAGGGCCCATTGTCACGGACCCAAATCACAGATCGTGCAGACACCTGTTCATTTCTATCCTAGATAGGAGAACCTTTACCATCCAACCATTCATTAAATGCGAAAGTTAAAACAATTCTTATTTCAATAAAATTGAGTTCAGTTGACTTACAAAATAACTCTGGTTCAGTATATTTGATAAGTAAATACAATGCGGAAAATGACTAAAAGTGAATCCCCAGAACCTAGCCTAAACCTGTACAAGAGCACTAGACAAGGAGTAGGAAATTCAAAGACACAACATCCATGCATGATTGATAGGGTAGGAGCTGCTAAAGAATGATCACCATCACTGCTATAGAAACTCCAACTGACCTGCAACATGACTATATCCCCAGAGGAGATATAGTAAGTGTAGCATCAGTGCAACCAAATGTACTAGTAAGCATCATCATCCAACCAGAGTTAGAAACACATAATAAAAATAGCAAATAGGAAGGAATCATGATTTCTAGTAAGGTTCCGGTTACTAACTCTCAATTATACTCTCGTCAACCTATCACCCTTAGCATCTCTGTGACCTACCTACCATTTAACATTTTCGTATATGTTTGTCTTTTAAGAAATCATTCCATATTACAAGGTTACTTTCAACTCTATATAACCCTACATTCTAACTTTGTACCGATGGTCTTATAGATTTCACTATATCATTACCTCGGGACCACTAGTAGTAGCCTGTTCTCTCATCAATTGATGGGCATAACAAGTCTAACTATGTTTATTTAGATAAACTAGAGTATCCCATCACATGGCCGGTCCACACAAGAGACCATGATATATCATCAACATAACTTGGTCCACTCAAGAAACTATCCACATTATATAAATATAAAAATACTTTCAAATGCAGATGATAAATGTATGAATGTAAACATGCTCAATTTCTCTTCCCTTCTCAACCCATCATTATCACATCAATATCATGAACATCATGAACTCATTATCGTACACAAAATCATCAACTCACCATCATCAGTATCAGTATCAATATAATAAGCATCATGAATATCATGAGCTCAATATCATCATCATCACTATCTCCTAATCATCATTGGTATCACATGTATGGATTTGCAATACAGTTACAATCACAACTAATACCGAAAGCAATTACAAATGTTCATATATATATATATATATAAGCATAGGGATAACAATTCACACTTCCTCGAATGTACTAATTCCCACGGCATCAACCCATTCATAACATTTCTACCCTTTAACTTATCAACTTGGGATTCGTTTATATGCATATATGTGTATATAACTATATCTTTATGTCTATGTCTGCATATCCTCTACTAGTTTACAAGTATTCGGTTAGGTGACAACGCCAACCCCATAACTCTGGCACCTCTTCATACGTTTAGTTCTTTCTCTCACTTCCCCTTCTAATATTCCCCATCCAAAACACTAATGGTTGACCCTTCTACTCCTATACTTAGAATTCGGTCAGACCATGTCAAAATACTTTACCCTCTCATGAACATTGCTATTAGGCTACTCCATGAGCCATCCCATCTACTAAGTCAACCCTTTATGACAATTAACTCAAATGGCGTTACTAACATAGTTATCACTTTTCACTTACGCCTCAATACTGCCTCTTAATGCAGGTCACATGTTATTCGAATTATTATAAACAAACTAATTAGCTCTTAGTTTGCTCTTTTTCTCCCTTTTTATCATACCTACCCCACAGTATACTTATAAAGCAATTGTATTCACTCATGTGATTATAATTCTCACAAGGTCCGACCAAATTCATGCCACGAATATCACACCAGCTGTGTACAATTACAAGTTACTACAATATTATAGCCTAGCTGGGTTTTTATCATTTCATCCATCCAAACACCGTTCCCGAAGGCCTAAGATATGAAATCTTCCAACATTACTATTAAAATAATATGCAACTATCCCAATTCTACTACAATTCAACCATAACTTACCTCATAGACGAATCATGCTGCTACTGAGAGGATAAAGTTGTCCCGCACATGTTAAGCATATTCCCATATGCAACTAAGCAATTCTACTACCACCCTCATGAAGAGTGGCCTTTGAAATCTCATGACTATGGAGGTAGGGTTTATTTAGGGTGTTTTTTGGGAAAAGCATGACCTAAGAGGGTGAAAATAAAAAAGGTTTTAAGGGGAGATCGGACTGGCCACTACCGGGTGCCGCTGCAATGGTTGATTTTACCACTGCAACAGTTAGTTTACCGCTGCAGTGGTAGGAAGAAGGCCGGCCCAATTCTTTTAAATTTTTTGCTCGAATTACGTTGGGCCCCATTTCTCCCCACGAATTAAATTTCATCAGGACCAGTAAAAGGATTTTATTCATTGTAAAGTTTTTTCAAAATACTTTTCAATGTAACGATATTTTGGGTCATTACATTAGATACCAATTTACCCACCATTCACCCCTGAATGCCCACATGGTGAGAATCAAGGATTTTTAGGCACAAATTAAGTATTCTGATTCATGATGTATGAAAGGAGGGAAAACCTCATAATCTCGCACTCGCTCACTTTGTCTATGCTTGTTTAATTGACCATGGGACCGACATAACAAACCTACCTATCGTTAGTAATTCCCCACACCTTTTGACTTTATTAGCCAAAATTTCCGTCCACTATGGAAAGAATTCCACAATAATGTCCTAAGTAACAGGCTATCCCAAAAATACCCGAATATCGTAAAGTATCATAATACATGAAAAGTTGGGACAAAAACTATAACTTAGAGGAATGGGGGGTTACCACTGCAATGGTTAAATTACTGCTGCATCAGTATTTTACCGCAATAGCGGTTCGCGGTAGTTCAAAAATAGGGGGAATGAAATATTCCCCCATTTTCACTTCCCACTTCAAGCTCTCTTAATTCTATCTGTGCAATCTCCTTCCCATGTCAATTTTAAGGTAATTGCTCATCCTTACCACTTTATTTACGTACTTATTATTGTAGATTCGTTGAAACTTGTTAAAAATCAAATTTTTTTGAATGGTTTTGGGTGCAACTTTTTAGTTTCAGTTTTGGTGATTTTTTTGCATAAAATAATGAGCATGTTAGTTTCTCTTACTTATATAATGCTTCTACTACATTCTGTGCATAACATTGACATAGTTCATGGCAGATTTCGGCCATGAAAGAGGTGAAAGGTGAGGGGCTATCTTCCCTAATGAATTTGAGTTATTTGGGGGTGAATTCGAATGAACTTTATCAATCTTGATCTATACTTAAATCTCAAAAATACAGAGAAAAGTCAAAAATCTGCCATGGGAGGGGAGGTTGACGGTTGGGGATTATGGAACCGCTGTTGCGACAAATTTTCCCCCGCAGTGGTACTACTTCAGTGGTAAGTTACCACCGCAGCGGTATCACTGTAGTGGTTAATTATACTGCTGCAGCGGTACCTAGAAGTAAGTTCCAAAATTTTATTTTCTGTAAAATTTTAAAATCCTTCCCTCCCTCTGTACCCCAATTTAGTTTCTAATACTGAATTTTTCATTACATTGAAGGAATATCATAGAGCACCAACCCTAATACCAAAGGTTTCTAGATACTTCCAGCTTCGATCATTATGAGGAGGGCCTGAGCTCAAGGGGTTTCCTCCATTAGCGGGGCTTTATGATTAGGGACGCAGAAGATGAGGCACTCGAGTTCCATGACCAGGTGAGGGTGTTGGGTACGACATGCTAACTGAGGTTGTCCCAAGATGCAACCTTGAGTTGGTTCAGGAGTTTTACGCCATCCTCCTGACCTTTGATTGGTCTGTGCCCCACCCTACTATTTGCATTTGGGGAAAGAAGTTTCCAGTGGATGCTGCCACCATCAATAATGCTTTAGGGGTCTCGAACCCCTTTAATACTACTTTTGAGGCTAAGGTCCGGGAGTCGGATTTGAAGTGTGACTAAGATCTTAGCATCGGAGGGTCAGGAGGGGAAGGTGAAGTGGTTCGGTCTCAAAGGGACCAAGAGTACCTACTTCTCGGTGGAGGCTAGGGTGTGGTTGCAGCTAGTGTCCCAGAGGATTCATCCCTTAAGAAATGTGGCTGACGTGGTCTTTCACCTGGATATGGTGGTTGCTTGTGGTTTTACCGGGATTAAGATGAATGTGGGGGTGCATATTGTGGATGAGTGGAAGCACTTCCATACTAGGGAGAGGTTGGCGAGGGATATTTTCTTACCTTTCTTGATCATCGAGCTGTGCAAGATGGTGAATGTTCCCCACAAGGATCATGATACCTATGAGGTAGACATAGAATTTAATCGTCTAAGGGGTTGGGGAACTCGAGGAGGAAATAAGAAGAAATGAAATATGGGAGAGCAGGTTGGAAGATGTAGGGCTAGCAGGGTTGATGAGTCTGACAATCCTCCTCCTACTCAGGCTCCCACATCTCTCTGTGGTTGGGAGGCCGACCTTGGTTCTGTGCAAGGTTACTTGAAGAGTCAGCTCTTAAGGGGTTTTAATTATTTCACGATAAGTCACAATATACTACAAGTGATATCAATCCAAATAACATATTCACAACACATTTATTGCAATTCAACAAGTACTATACACAATATTAAGCGTATTTCACAACATAACTATTCAACACATATGCCTCTTATTGACCTCTATGGATTGGAATGTCTTGTTCCAACCTTTCAGACATTAAAGAGATACTAATTGGGGCCAATCAGTCCTAATTATGATGGTTGAGATACCAATTAGAATCTACCAGATACCAATTAGACTCAACTCAGGGATCGGAGACAATATTGAGATGGAAAGATAGAACGGAAGAAACTGAAACAGCTTTCTTGATGCCTCGTAGCCTCCTACAGATTTGATGTGGACGTCAACACATAAATTCGTAGGACTCTACTCAACATTTGGTCTTGTAGTGGGAGATCGGTAACCTAGGCTGTGATACCATTTTGTCACGACCCAAATCATGAATCGTGTGGGCACCTATACATTTCTATCCTAGATAGGAGAACCCTTACCAACCAACCATTTATTTAATGTGGAAGTTAAAACAATTCTTATTTTAATAAAATTGAGTTTAGTTGACTTACAAAATAACTCTGATTCAGTACATTTGATAAGTAAATACAACGCGAAAAATGACTAAAAGGGAATCCCCAGAACCTAGCCTACACCTGTACTAGAGCACTAGATAAGGAGTAGGAAATTCCAAGAAACAACATCCATGCATGATCAAGAGTATAGGAGTTGTTGGAGAATGATCACCATTAGTCCTATAGAAACTCTAACTGACCTGCAACATGGCTATATCCTCAGAGAAGATATAGTAAGTGTAACATCAGTACAACCACACGTACTAGTAAGGATCATCGGCCGACCAGGGTTAGAAACACATAATAATAATAGCAAATTGGAAGGAATCATGAATTCCAGTAAAGTTCTGGTTACTAAATCTCAATTATACTCTCATCAACCAATCACCCTTATTATCTCTGTGAACTACCTACCATTTAACATTTTTGTATATCTTTATCCTTTAATAAACCATTCCATATTACAAGGTTACTTTAAACTCTATATAACCCTATTTTTTAACTTAGTACCGATGGTCTTACAGATTTCACTATATCATTACCTTGAGACCACTAGTAGTAGCCTGTTCTCTCATCAACTGATGGGCATAACAGGTGTAACTATGTTTAATTAGATCAACTACAGTATCCCATCACATGACCGGTCCACACAAGGGGCCATGATATATTGTCAACATAATTCAGTCCACTCTAGGAACTATCCACATCATATAAAGATAAAAATACATTCAAATGGAGATGATAAATGTATGAATGCAAATATGCTCAATTTCTTTTCCCTTCTCAACCCATCTTCATCATATTAGTATCACGAACATCATGATCTCATCATCATACATAATATCATCAACTCACCATCATCAGTATCAGTATCAAGATCATCAACATCATGAGCTCAATATCATCATCATCGCCATCACCTCATAATCACCGGTATCACATGTATGAATATGCTATGCAGTCACAATCACAACCAATACCAAAAGCAATTACAAATGTTCATATATATATATATATATATATATATATATATATATATAAATAAAAGAATAGGGATAATAAGTCACACTTCCTCAAATGTACTAATTTACACAGCATCAACCTATTCTTAATGTTTCTACCCTTTTACTTATCAGCTTGGGGTTCGTTTATGCACATATATATATGTATATAACTATATCTTTATGTCTATGTCTGCATACCCTCTACTAGTTTACAAGTATTTGGTTAGGTGACAATGTTAACCCCCTAACTCTGGCGCCTGTTCATACCTTTAGTTTTCTCTCTCACGTCCCCTTCTAATATTCCCTATAAAAAACACTAATGGTTGACCCTTCTACTTTTACACTTAGAATTCGGTCAGCCAATGTCATGATACTTTACCCCCCCATGAACATTGCTATTAGGCTACTCCATGAGCTATCCCATCTACTAAGTCAACCATTTATGACAATCAACTCAAATGGCGTTACAAACATAGTTATCACTTTGTACTTACACCTCAATACCGCCTCTTAATGCAGGTCATCAGTTATCCATATTATTATAAACAACCTAATTAGCTCTTAGTTTGCTCTTTTTTCTATTTTGTTTATCGTACCTACCCACACTTTACTTATAAGGCAATTTTATTCACTCACGTGATTATGATTCTCACAGGGTCCGACCAAATTCATGTCACAAATATCGCACCAGCTGGGTACAAGTTCAAGTTACTACATTATTAAAGCCTAACTGGGTTTTTATCGTTCCATCGTTCCAAACAAAGTGTCCGAAGGCCTAAGACATAAAATCTTCCGATATTACTATCAAAATTATATGCATCTAGCCCAAGTCTACTATAATTCAACCATAACCTACCACGTAGACGAATCATGCTGCTACTGAGAGGAAAAAGTTTTCCCACACATGCTAAGCATATTTCCATGTCGGGTTCTCGCCGGGTGTGCCTCGAAACCACCCTCATAAAGTGTGGCCTTTGAAATCTCATGACTATGGAGGTGGGGTTTATTCAGTGCATTTTTGGGGTAAAAGGACGACCTAAGCGGGTTAAAATAAAAAGGGTTTTAAGAGGAGATCGGGTTAGCCACTGCCACGTACCGCTGCAATGGTTGATTTTATTGTTGCAGTGGGTTAGTTTACCACTGCAATGGTCGACAGCAGGCCAGCCCAATTCTTTTTCAATTTTTCGCTCAATTACATTTAGCCCCGTTTCTCCCCACGAATTAAATTCCATCAGGTCCAGTAGGAGGATTTTATTCATCAGATTTTTTTTTGAATGCTATTCAACGTAATGATGTTTTGGATCGTTACACCCATGAGGGTTTCACAACCCATATACCAATCACAATCTCAATATTCAATCTTGTCGGTACCTCTTTTGGTCAAGTCATTTTATAATATCACATCATTTGCTGGTAAAATTTTCTGTCAAAATTTTATCCGATGGTTCATTATGTTTCACAAAGAATCTGTGTTTATCAATAGTACCAGTTCCATGAATCAAGAAATGAATGAGTATGCATGTTCATGGGAAAATCAATAATGAACAAAATCAACTCAACAATAGTACATATGAATCAAAACCTCCCAAATCTCAGTGAATCATCATAAAAGCCCCCACACAGGTATCATAATGATGAGAATCAGCTCAAATCACCACCAAGGACAATGTAAACCCCCATATGGGTAGCACAATGATAGAATCAACTCAAAGTATTGACAAAATCCCTACAAGCCCCCACACGGGCATCACAATAATAATAAGAACCAATTAAGACACTAATAAGGTCAAAATAAAAGCCTCCACACGGGCATTACAATGATAATAATCAACCCAACAAATGTAAATACCGAGAATTCAACCAACCCATAACATGCTTTACTTGATAAGCACCCTACCCAAGCCACGTCGAAAGAAAGTTAAGTCATAACCTACCTCGGAGTAGCACCGCAAGCCAAAAAAATACTTAACTCAAAGATTTTCCATTTTGAGCGGCCTCAAAATACTCTCAATCTATCAAAAATAGTTTCTCACGTTAATAGAGTCCGATGATACTCATATTGATATATTTTAGTTCTAGACCCAAAAACTCAGTCCGAAAATCAAATACGAGAATAAAAGGGAAAATCTAAAATTTCAGTAGAAATTAATTTACCCATAGGCTAACGGTTTCAAATCTAAAATCCTATAAAAATGAAATTGAAATTGAGTTAGAAATTATTGAAATATCAATTTTACACTTTACCGGGAAACATCCAAAACTCAAGTTTTAAAATCATGATTTGAAGATGATTTCACAATTTAATCAATTGGTAATGATGAAATAAGGATCTAGAAGCTTACCCAATTGCAAAATCTGGAAAAAACACTTTTGAGAACACCCAAAACTGACATCCCCAAGCTTAAAAATGGTGAAAATGGATTCAAGGCCAAAAAATGGGGTAGCTATATTATTCGTGATAGTACCTCCTTTGCTATCGCAGTTGGCCCTTCGCGGTCGCGAAGGTCATTGACCCAAACTCATCCCAAATGCGACAGACTGATCGTGAACGCAGAGAAGAGAAAATAACCCAAACCCGACTTATCCCTTCATGATCACGGTGCCTACCACGTGATCACGATGAACAAATCTCAGCCTTCTTCGCTAACGTGAACCCTGCCATATGAATGCGAAGAATAAGTACCTAGTGCACCAGCAACTCAACCCTAATTTTTCTCTGAACGGACCCTAGGAATTTGTTTGGGACCCCACAAAAATAAACTAATGAACCTACTAGGCTAATTTTAATATTTTTGACTCAATGAAACCATAAGAATCACCAATGGAGGATATTATCAACAACTTTCACCCAAAAACAACTTTAGGCAAATAAAACTAGTTTCTTGTCTAAACACTCAAAAATCACAACGGAGCCTCGGAACCCAAACCAACTACTCTACTAATCTAAAATTGGTATTTCAAAGTTAATGGAACTGACAGAAATTTCATTGACACTCGGATCTTGGAATGTCGACTAAAGTCAACTATATCAACCCAAAACCTTCCAAAATCAAAAGCTCGAATAAAATTCTCCCAAACACCTTGAAAACTGCGCCACCCACTCCTGCAACTTACAAATGCTATAAAATTACTACGAAGGGGGGTAAAATAGTTAAAAATAGAAAATCTATAAAATCACAACGAGATTTATTAAATCATATGTCTTTAGAAAAATTACATATAGGAAATTCATAAAAATGGAAGAGAGACATCTATTCCACGAAGAGAATTAAAGAGTTTTTGAGTGCTTGTGAGAAAAAAATGAAAATACAGAAGCCTTATATAGAAAATACGTGGTACGTATTCTTTAAATTTTTTTAATTAATCTTAAAACTATTGTCTCACATTGTTTATTCGAGTATTTATTCTTTGTAGCCATTTTTATTTATTTGTGCTTTTTATTTCTACTATTGATGATTAATGATATCTGGGTACTAATATTTTCTTTTTAGCTTCAAATATTCATATATTTGTTGTATTTTTGTTGATTAAAAGATTAATTTCTTCACAAATCAAGGAATAGAATATCCAAATATGAAATACCTTGACAAAGCTTCAAAAATAGGATACATTAGAGCAAAATGTATATATGTAGCATAATACACATATTGATATGAGAAGAAGAATTGAAGCAAAATGTCATAACTATACTTGGTACTATCAAATCAACCCAATATTTGGAGGGAAAGAATTTATCAACGACATACGACACAACCAAAATTGTAGTGCCAAATTCAAGTGTGGCCGCTGCAGTGGATAGACTATAACTACAGCAACCTTGCTCAAGTAGAGTACGGTCCCTACAACATTGGCTAGGCAGTGATAATTTAGGGGGGGAGGGGTAATGGGAGAAGTTTCATTTCACACTTTTCAACTTACACACCCTCTCAAATTCAAAATTATCTCTCTGCCACTCTCCCCATATTGATTTTATAGGTAAATCTCTCTATTATCGCATTTATTCATCATTTGTAACTTCTAGATTGCATAAATCATGTTTAGAATCACTTAATTTTCGAACACAAATGGGTTTTTGGGCAACATTTTGTTTTACCCTTGTAGGGATGAAATCTCAAGGTATTCTAGTTTATTTTACATTCTTAACGCTCCAATAACATTCTAGGCATAAGATTTACGGAGTTCATGGGGATTTGAACTCCAAAATGAAGCAGGGTTGATGAACGTGTATTGTTCAAATAATTTTTAGCCATTATGGCTTGATTTGGGCTTCAATCACCCTTAAAATGGCATATATAGGTCATATACTACTACACTATGCCCGATCTGGGCAAAAAATTGCTAAAACAAAGCAAAAATTTAAAAACTACATTGTTGGGGGGTCAGGTCCCATTGAGGAAGATAACACTATTGCAGTGAGCTACAACTCATTGTAGCGGTGTCGATGTGGTGAGTTCTGCCTTGCTACGGTGAACTCCTTGCAGTGGCCAAGGTGATGCTAGAACGACTGTTTGGCAGTGTTCTGCCTAGACGGACTAAAATTTTTCTGACTTCTTTCTATGGTTGCTTTGATTTTATTCTTAATCGCTTATGACATTTCAAATGAAACAATTATCTAACGAACTTCTTTTCTCCCTTCAGCTACTAGTATTATCATAGCTCGAGGTGGAAATACTCCTCTAATTTTGAGAGGTTTGTCAACAACAATTGCAAGAGATGATTCATGTATCTGAAGGTCAGAGGGCTCTTGCACGAACGTAGGTTTGTGATGAATATAGTAAGAAGGAGGCACTGGAATTTTATACCCGACTGTGGAGGTGGGTTGGGTGCCGTTGGTGGAGCCAACTTGTGACTGCAATGAAAACTTAGTAAGAGAGTTCTACACTATACTCCTTACCATGGATTGGGAGCTCCCAAATCCCATCATTTGCATTCAGGGCATGGACGTTCTGGTTGGGGGAGATGTCATCAATGAAACTTTGGGGTGCTTAGTCCTTCTAATGATAGGTATAAGACGAAGGAGATAGAGAGTGATAATCATTGATTGGCCAATATGCTGGTAATGGAGAGTAAAAGGAGATCACTTTTTAGGTTCATAACCATGAGCAATCAAGAGAATCGACTTTATTCCCAATGCCCGGTGATAGTTAAACCTGGTTTCTAGGATGATTTGTCCTTCCAAAAATATCGTTGACTTGACTTACCAGTGGGGATTAGTATCACGACCAAAATGGCTATGAGTGGCATCCACACTAACCCTCTAGTGGGAGAACCATCTAACCCAAAGCTTAACCCACGTACATAGCTATTTTTAAGACAGAATATAGCAAAACTCAACCCTAATGATTAATATCTCCAAAAACCAAATAATAGTAATAGTTTGTGGAATAATCAAAACTACCTTTTACAATCCCCAAGACCCAAAATTCATCGTACAAGAATGGGTAAAACAAACCAATGTCTAAGAGAAATATCCAAACTAATCAAAACATAAAGAATATCTCCTTGTCAAAAAGATGGACAAGAACCACTATGAAGATCCACAACAACCTGGAGATAAATGTTCACCCTTGGATTGGAACAACTGGTCACATGCTAGAGGTGAGGTTTCAAAGAAGTCCATGGAACATTGCCTGCACTCAACAAAAGAAGAGCATATAGTAGTATCAGTACAAACACTATGTACTTGTAGGTATTATCTGTCAACTTAACTAAGACTTACACATAAACATAAATCAAATATAAGTAAATTAACAATCAGCACATAACAAGTAATCTCAACTCAACCAAAAACCTTCATGACTAGAGCACGTAAGACCAACTGCTATCCTCAGCTAGATCACAACTTTCAGCCCATCAACTATTTCACAACCATATGTACAATGTTCATCATAAAAGGGAACCTACGCCTACTCTCAATACACAAATGTGAAATCAACACCTAATTATCAATGTAGTTAACCATCTCACAAGAGTAGTCTAATGCTACCTCGATCATCATAGTATATTATGCATGTTATATTAACAAGAAATAGTCGAACGTAGTTAAAATAATACATATCAGTATATCAAAACTAATCTATACACACATACTAAGGAGACTTACGTTTTCCTGATAGTCATGACCTATAGTGGACTAGTTTCGTCCATGTACCATACTGGTGTTGTACTTGACCCTCTGATATATCAATAAGTAAAAAACCCATACTAGCGCATACTCGACCCTCCAAATAACACAGTAAAATGAAATACAATCACTATCCTTCAAGATGTAATACAATGCCCTGATAATTCAAGTACACAATTTATTATCATAAAATACTTAGTCAATTTCAGGTCGTTTATCTCATGCATGCAAGCAATATCAACCAAACTCAGTAATCACAAGTATGCCCAAGGGCCAATTCTACATATTCAATGTTCGAATAGGCATGGAGTCTAAATCAAATCTATAACTGTAATAGAACAATAACCTACCTCAAACACAAGCCTGAAAGCAACTAAGCCTTTCCTTTCCTTGCAGTTTCAGATTGTTCTCAGTCTAACAAAGAACAAATAAAGAGTATTCAAAAAATTAATCTTTAATTCTAGGCATTAGGAACTAAAACCCACTGATTTTAGTTCATAGCCTAAATCATCAATTTGGGGGTAGAGTTTTCACCCATTAAATTACCCCATATCCCCATAATCCATGTTAAAGGAAAGGAATTCTATGCTAAGAAGTATAATCTAACAACCTAGAACCATTATCAAGTGATTGTTGGACAACCCATAGCTAATTCTTACTAATTCATCAATTTAGGGCTTAAACCCATGAATTTCATGATAACTCTTTATTTTAATGATTCTATAGATTAAATGGATTAATCTATGTTAGAATGGTGTAATAATCTTAACTCAATAGTAGAAATCACCCAAGCTTGTAGGAAATTGCATCTCTTAAGCCTTAGATTAAAAATTTGGACGTTTGGAAGAAAATAATGTCTAAACTTAGAAAATGGGCATTAAACACTGCTCATGACCTCACTAGCATTTTTCTATCTGCAATAGCGGTCCCACTGTAGCAGCCATAGGCCTACTATAACGGTCCATCACTCAACCTTATTGACAGCTATAACGGCTAGCTGACCGCGATAATAATACTAAGACCGCTATTATGGAATTTAACCAATTACTCAAGGGATTTTCCAGAATTTCCCTCTTTTACAAAACTCTTTTAGTATTTTGACAACATAGATTTATCCTATCAAGGTAAATACTATAACCAGAGTTTTCCTAACCTGTTTCTCATTTAAAAAGTTTCTATAGACCACTATACCTCTCATCTACCAAGATATTACCTCAAAATCATCAAAAAATACACCCCAAGACACAAATAATGTCTTAACCACACACCACTCAATTTTTGTCAGAAACCATCCTAGCCTGAGATTTTAACAACTCCCATCATAGGAAAACTTCTACTCATGCACTTACACCTTAAAAAATGCTTTAACAATGAAATGGGTCGTTATAGTTGGTGATATCTTGTGTCTTGGATCGTGTGGACGTGAATATTGGGGAGCAGATTATGGAGGAATTGAGGACCTACCTTAGTAACTCGAAAGACCTAATCCTTCCTTCTCTGATTACTGTGCTATGCCAGAAGGAGGGAATGCCTGTAGTGGAGAGGGACTTTACTATCCAATGTGATGCATTTTTTAACCCACTAAGGGTGAAGGGCTCATAGAGGTAGAGTAAGAAGAAGAGAAAGATGAGTACTAAGGGAGAGGGTAGTGGGGCTCAAGAGGGTAAGGGAGCTGAGATTGATACTACATTAGTTGCGGGTCCTTTCTAGCACATAGATTTATACTTGGCTGCGGTAAAGGACTTCCTTACTAAAATACCCATACCTCTGTGAGAGTCTACATCATCCATTATTGCAGGCCCATTTGACCTTCAAGGTGCCTTTGACACTTTAGCCTAGGCCCATGTACAACTTTGAGGGGATCTGGAGGTAAAGAAAAAGAATAGGTACTCCCAGGATAAGATGATTATCCGCAGGTGGAAGGGAATAAAGACCTTCTTGAAGATCTTTGTTCCGATGAAGAAGCTTCCTGAGGTGATGGTGAAGGATGCCCATAGATTCTCTTTCCTGGGTGGCATGGATAAGGAGGATTAGGATGAGTTGAGTACTAGAGAGGATGGAGCATCGAGCTAGGTCCTGAGAGGATGGTTTTGACCTTGAAGGGCCCTTGTTAAAAACTTTTTTACCTTTCTCACACTTTTAACTAATCCTAGTAGTATCAGTACACCACACGTATTGATATGCATCATCAGGCGACTAGGATTAGTTCATGCAGCAATATATAGAAATCTAAAAAATAAATCATGACAAATCTTATATAACTGTTTAGCACCGAAGTTCACATTCGTTACTGCAACCTGTCTATAGTTTTAGAAATTCCCAAGAATCCATCTTTGTTCAATTAACTCTATCAATTACATTAAGCATTTTGTTTATATTAAGGTAAGTTTCACTAACTGTTAACACAATCATAGACATCTTTCTTTAGAGAATTTGAATTCAACGAATGGTTCGACCAACTAACCAAACTACCTCAACACTATAAGAAATACAATAAGCCATAACAACAACAATGTCCTACAAATAAAATAAGGCAAGTATACATGCACATTAACACACAATAAGTAGTTTTTCCTCAACCAACCAATCACTCCAAATCAACTACATAATATGTAATGACCCATTCCATCGTTACTAAAATGGCTGCATTCGTAGGGCCAGAGGTATGGGAATTTCATTATTACCTTTGAATAGGAGCTTAAAAGACTTAGTTAAATAATTTCAGAATAGAAATTTTAGGATGGACTGACATCAACCCGCTATAGTGGGAATTGTCCAGCTATAGCGGCACCGTGATAGTGGCCTGTAGACCGCTATAGTGGGTTGTCGAGAAATAAAAATAGTCCCTTGAGTTTTCAACTACCCTTATCCCTTCAGTTACAAAAGAGGATGAGGCTTTATTCTAAAAGCCCCATAGGGTTGCCTCAGAGCTCAGGAGAAATGGTGGAGAAGGGGTATGCTTGAACGGGGTAAAACCCAACATTTTTATGTAGATTTCACGGTAGAAATCACTAGAATGGAGCCAAAAGCTCAAGTTTATGTCTTTATATCAGCTGCTTGGCACCCAGGTAGGTTAGGTTTTATTAAGTAACAAAGACCTGCATTAGAAAACATATGCATAATGTAGATGGATGGGAGATTTCATGCATAGGCCTGCGAGCAAGGAGTTTGGATGGACAAAATTGGTAGATTAGGGTTGTATGAATAAGATGGATATTATTGAATGAGTTTTATGATGTTAATGATGTTGCTCTGTCATTCCTTGTGTATGAGTATTTGGATAATGAGTGGAAATATTTGGTGATGGTAATGTGATGGGGTTACATGGATAGGTGTCATTATGTTGGTCATGAAAGCTTCGTTCCTAGTTCGGTGGATGGATTATGTGATTGGAAGAGAATCTATAGTTAAGATGGAAAGTTAGGAGTAATGAAGTTTAGATTAGAAAGGTTGTGTGCATGGATTCTGAATGTTGGTAGTCCTAGGTTTATTCTAAGTAATGTGTGTGGCTCGTTCTATGTAATATTTGGTCCCGGATAGTGTTATTAGTAGAAAGTGGTAGGTGATGGTTGAGTTGTAGTTGAATACTCAATTTAGTTTATGTGTGCATGTTTACTGCCTCTTTGTGTTCTTGTTGCAATGCATGCTGTAAATGTTGATATGTTGGATGGTATTGCAAGTGTTTAAGCATATACAATGAGTTGGTATAAAAGAATTGTTTAATGTGCTAGTGTAGTTGTGTTATTTCACATTGTGATTATACTTTTGGTGACATGAGTTGTTATTGTGAGAATGGATCGGTAATGGTTAATCATGATTGAATTGGTGGATTTCAGGAAGGATAATGAAGGGACATGGAATAAGGGTGGTATAATACCGTGGGGGATAAGGGGGTATAATACCGATTTGGGATAAGGATGGGGACACATAGATGTTAGTTATTAATTGATGGCACTTAGATGTCGGTTATGATTTGGTACATGGACAGAGCTCGTACCCTATAGGTCATGGCTAGTGGGCAATCATAAGACCTATAGCATGTATGTACAAGGTATTGGTGAGTTTGACGATTCCATGAGTGGATGTCACAACCACATTGTTCATGAGTAGTATCCACCCTAACTCTACGGCGGGAGAACCATCTAACCTGACCCTTAACCAATTCACCAAGAAATTTTAAAAATCGCTTCTCTCAAATTTTTTTCAACTAGCTCACTAAAATCACAAAAATGGCCAAACAAGTTCTTTATTCACTAACTAAATCTCGAAAACAACTAGAGTGCGGAATATATCTCTAATTATTACAACCCCTAGGACCTAAAAGTCACCATACAAGAACATCTAAACAATATTAAAAAACCAAGTCTAAAATATAACCCAAAATTCTAAATAAAGAAATGTCTTAGTCATTAAACAAAGGACATGAACAATATGAGTATGATCCAATGGCTACTAGGGCATGGTGCTTACTCCTGAATTGAAGTCTGAATCACAGACTAGAGTCGAGATGTCATCTCAAATGCTGGAACGCGCTCTACACTCATCAAAAAGAGGAGCACAGCTAGCATCAGTACATCAACTAAGTACTGGTAGGCATCATCGACCGACTCAACTCAACACCATACAAATAGGTAAGTTAAACGCAAGTAACAATGATCAAAACACAACTTACAATTAATTGACAATAAATACAGTCATAACACTTAATCTCATCAAGAATACAAGTATACAAGTACATCAATTACACTTAGGCAGATTCTTCAATAATGCTCACCATAACATATACATATACTCAATGAAATAATGATTGCATACAGGCAAGATGTACACACATACTAGATTTAGCAGGGACTCTCAGATATGACCTACAGGGGATGACCTCAGTCCATGTAGCAGTACATGTGTGATACTCAATCCAATAACAGTGTCAGTGTGACACCCAATCCATGTAACAGTGTCAGCTTCACACTCAATCCATATAATAGTGTTGGCATGACACCTGCTCCATATACCATCTCAATACAATCTCAAAACTATATGTGCAATATAATATGCAGTCAATAATCATAAGTAATGTCGAAAGCAAACCACAAACATCCAACTCATATATAAACATAGAATCAAGCAAGTCTTTGCTATAATTAAACCATAACCTATCTCGATTCCTTGCTCAAAATCACTATAATGCCATAACATTGCCTTTTCTTTCAATTTTGGCTTATTCTTGATCTATATACAACAATTACACAACTCTTAACACAATATTTCACCTTTTCTAACCATTAGAAACTCACATTTATCAAATTAACCTAAGAATTTGCCCTAGTTCATCATCTTAAGGTTTTCTACCTTTTAAACTCTTGAATTCTTCATATTGTAGCATCACCACTAAGAGTTCTATCATGGGAAGTATTTTCTAACACCATAGAATCAATAATAACTAAAAACAACCTAATTCCCACCAATTCATGAATTAGGGCTAAACTCCAATTTATACCATAATCATGATTTTTCCAATTTTTATGAATTTAGAACAGTAATTCAAGTTTGTAGTGTAAAGAAACCTTACCTCAAAATATGAAAACCCCCCCAAAAACATAAGAGAATCGCCTCCTTCTAAGCCTTTGGACATTTTTAGAAAAGTGGGAATGAAAAATGGGTTTCTGAATTTTAATAATTGAAATACTACAAATTGGCCGCTACAGCGGTGTGGTTGTCACTGCAACAACACTGCTACAACAGAGGATCAGCCATTGTAGTGGCTCTTAGGACAATTGGGGTTACCACTACAGTGATGTTTCTGCCGCTGCAGTAATACCGCTGTAGCAGCACTTTTATCGCTACAACAAGAACCAAACCAGTAAATTGGGACAGACATGGTTCTAGTTCTGGACATTTCACTATACACTCCTCAAAATTTGGCATTACGAACTAAACCTTTCACGATAATCGCTATAACCTGAGTTTTACTAACCTGTTTTATGCACTAGAAGTTGCTACGACTTTCTAAATTCATCCTCTAACACAAAATCAAATCATCACCATCACCCAACACAATAATAACTTCTAGATTTCCCTAGACTACCACATACTCAACATACCCCTAATACTAGGCCCGCCTTGAATTTTCAAATTTTTGGTATAAGGGAAGATGGGCAAGGGTTTTACTTTCTATTTCAGCATATCGATAATTTGAGTCCTTACATTAGATACCAATTTACCACTCATTTATCCCCAATGACAACTAGCCCAAAAAATGCAATAAATGAGTAAAGATGTACCTAAGTCAATGAACAAGTGTAGATAGCTCTTTTCCATATCCACCTCTGTCTCCCATGTGGCTTCCTCCACCGAATGGTTTCTCTACTGAACCTTCATAGACGGAATGACTTTAGTTCTTAGCTTTCTCGCATCCCTATCGAAGATAACAATTGGCTCCTCTTCATAAGAGAGCTCCTTGTCAAACAATTTTGAGTCGCAACTAATGATGTAATCTCAATCTCTGTGGTACTTCTTAAGCATTGACATATGAAAAACAGGATGAACCCCCGACAATCTATGAGGTAAGGACAACCTATATGCCATTGAACCTAATCTATTTAAAATCTCAAAGGGTCCAATGTACCTTGAACTTAACTTCCCCTTCTTCCAAAACCGCATTACACCCTTCATGGGTGACACTTTCAGCAACACTTTCTCACCCTCCTCAAACTGCACATCCCTTACCTTATTGTTTATATATTCTTTCTGTCAACTCTGAGCTACTACCAACTCCTCCTGGATGAACCTCACTTTCTCCATTGACTCTCTTAGAATATTGGTGCCCTAAGGTCTCACCTCAAAAGTATCAGACCACCCAATCAACGATTTACATCTTCTCCCATACAAAGCTATATGTCAATACTAAAATAGTAGCTATTGTTATAAGCAAATTCACACAAGGGTAAGTATTGGTCCTACTGACCACCAAAGTCCATCACACAAGCTCTAAGCATATCTTTAAGTACCTGGATTGTCCATTCTTATTGACCGTCGGTATGAGGATGAAAGGTTGTACTTAGGTCCAACCTAGTACCTAATTCTGACTGAAACTTCTCCCAAAAGTTGGAGGTAAACTGAGTACCTCTATCCGACACTGTGGAAACAGCTACCCCATGAAGCCTGACAATATCCTTCACATATATCTTGGCTAACTTGGTTGCATTATAGTCAACCCTCACCAGAATAAAGTGAGCAGACTTGGTCAATAGATCGATGATCACCTATATGGAGTCACACTTTCTTAGGGTATTAGGAAGACCAACCCCAAAAACCATAATTATTCTCTTCCACTTTTATTTCAGAATAGGCATCCTTAGAAAAGTACCACCAGGTTTTCGATGCTCAAACTTGAGCTGTTGGCAATTCTGACACTTGGTCACAAAATCTACAATGTCCTGCTACATTCTGCGCCACCAATAATGATGTCTCAAGTCTCTTTACATTTTGGTTTCACTCGGATGTATAGAGTACTTCAAATTGTGAGCCTCTGCAAGCATGGTAGGAATCAAGTTACCCACACGAGGCACACACATGCATCCTCAACACTCTCTCTTCATCAAGAATGTCCTCCTTGGCCTCAATTTGCAACATTTTTTCTTTAAGATTGCTCAACTTCTTGTCTTCAAACTGCCTACTTTTAATCTTCTCAAAGAAAGTAGACTTAGCCTCACCACCAGCTAATACTCCTCCCCTACTATTCACCTACAACCTCATAAAACCATTAGTTAGATTTTGTACCTCTCTACTTAATAGTCAACTCGATACCTCCAATGATGCTAAACTTCCCATGCTTGCCAGTTTCCAAATCAATGCGTCTGCCACCACATTGGCCTTGCCTGAATGATACTAAATTGAGATGTCATAATCTTTGATCAACTCCATCCACTTTCTCTGCCTCAGATTCAGATCTCATTGAGTAAAGTCATGTTGTAAACTACGATGGTTTGTGAACACTTCACACTTCACCCTGTTGAGGTAGTGACTATGAATTTTCAAAGCAAAGACCACTTCTGCAAGTTCCAAAATATGGGTGGAATAGTTCTTCTTATATGACTTCAGTTGCCTCGAAGTATAAGTAATTACATTCTGACCCTGGATCAAAACAACACCTAAACTAGACTGCGAAACATCACAACACACAAGGAAATCTTTACCTTCAATAGGTAAAGTAAGAGATAGAGCTGAAGTTAGAAAGGTCTTGTGCTTTTGAAAGCTCTCCTCACACTTATCATACCATATAAAAGGTACCTCATTCTGAGTCAAGCGAGTCATATGCGAAGATATGACGGTGAATCCTTTCATGAATCGATGATAATAAGTTGCCAACCCCACAAAACTATGAACTTCTATCACATTGGCCGGTCTAGCCAATTTTCAACAGCTTCAATGTTTTGTGGGTCTACTATAACCCCTTGTTTAGATACCATGTTCCCCAGAAAGGACACTAAAGATAATTGGAATTCACACTTTGAATACTTAGTATAAAGTTGCTTTTTCTTAAGCAACCCTAACACTGTCTTTAAGTGATCTGCATGCTCCTCTTTACTCTTTGAGTAAACCAAAATATCATCAATGAAAACAATAACAAACAAATCAAAAAGTGACTTGAACACTCCATTTATAAAGCTCATAAAAAAAGCTGGGGCGTTGATCAAACCAAAGGACAAAAAATAGGAACTCATAATGTCCATAACGAGGCTGGAAGGCAGTCTTTGGAATGTCCTCATCCTGAATCTTATGCTGATGTTAACCTGGACTCAAATTAATTTTTGAGAATACCGCAGCTCCCTACAACTTGTCAAATAGATCATCTATTCTAGGCAAATGATACTTGTTATGAATTGTCACCTTATTCAACTATCGATAGTCTATGCACATCTGCTTACTACCATACTTCTTCTTTACAAAAAGCACAAAAGCACCCCAAGGTGAAACACTCAGATGAATAAAACCCTTCCCTAACAACTCTTACTAGGATTTTAATTCTCTTCAATCTACCGGTGCCATCCTACAAGGAGAGACAGATATAAGACGGGTTCCCAGCTCTAAGTCTATACAGAAGTCAAAATCACGATCGGATGGCATACCAAGGAGGTCATCAGGGAACACCACTAAAAATTCACAAACTACTGAAACTGAAGCAATAGGAGGAACTACTGAACTATCATCCCAAAGATGAGCTAGGAATGTCCTACACCCCCGCTTAACTAACTTTTGGGATGAATTGCTGACATAATTCTCAAATGAGTAGGCTTAAGAACACTTTCACACAATAACTTATCCATCCCGGGCATAGCTACATTGACAGTCTTAGCATAGCAATCAAGAATAGCATAATGAGGAGACAACCAATACATCCCCAAAATAATATCAAATTCCTCCATATCTAAGATCACTAAGTCTGCCAACGTTCTACACCCTATAAATATCACAGGACAAGCACGATAAACCTAATCCACACATATAAAAATCCTCACTAGTGTAGACACATACATAGGACTATCAAGAAATTCACATTTTGAATCCCAACCGAAGGCAAACTTCATAGATAAAAAAAAAAATAGACTCGGGATCAAACAACATAGATGCCATATGATCACAGACAAGAATAGTACCTATGATCACATCATCAGAAGCTTCAGCTTCAAGATGGGCCAGAACAATAAAAAAATATCACCACTCTAACCACCACCTCTACCAACCTGAGTGCTATATCGGCCAATCTATCATTCACCACCCTCCCTACATTATGACGACCATTCCTACCATGTGTATAGCCCCTACCGTATCCTCTATGTCCATGACCTGCTGGAACTAAGGCACTAGAATTTGGCTACTGAGTCAACAATCCTACGGATAAAAAGTTATAACAATACCTTTGAACATGACCTAATGCCCCACACTCATGACATCTAATGTCTAAAACCGACCGCTGTACTGACAATGCGTAAGATGTGTAACTATCTATTCGAGAGGGCTGATAAATGACCCTTGACAGGCCTTCTGTAGACATCGGGATAGCTGAATTAAATTGTTGAGAAGAGTAACCCTATGAATTACGACCTTTCAAATAAGTTCCACTGAAATGACTAATTTTTTGGGCCTTTTTTTCCTCCGCTTTCACCTCTTCTTGCTTCTTAATTCCTTCCACCTTCTTCACAAACTCGACCATTTTCTGGAAAGTCTTTCCAAACGTATCCACTGACAGTACAGCCACCTAAAGATCTGAGTTCAAACCCTTGACAAAATTCCTGATCCTCTCCTCCTCTAAAGTAATCAACCAAAGTGCATAGCATGACAAAGCATGAAACTTGGCCTCATAGGCCACCACAGATACATCACCCTACTCAAGTTTCAGGAACTCATCCTTCTTTTGATCCTAATAGGTACGAGGAACACACTTCTCAAGAAACACGTTCTGAAACTGGGACCAAGTAAGTGGAGGTAAACAAACACTACGCTTAACAAAAAACCTCCACTATTTCTTGGCCTCCGCTTATAACTGGAATGCCAAAAACTCCACACCATTCCTCTCCACAATGCCCATTTTATACAAATGCTTATGATAGTTAATCAACAACTCAGATGAATCTTCTGACTCCTTAACTTAAAACACTAGAGGTTTCATCTTCATGAACATACAAAACAATCCATGCTCATCATAAGTCATCTTCGTCCCCAATACCAATCGAGGTAATACCCCTGCCTTAGATCCCTTGTCTATATGGATGCTACAATAGTAGCATACTGCAAGACTGGGGATGGAAATGAAGGCACTGTAGTAGTAGTAGTACTTGTACTAGCCAAACTACTCAAAAACCCCAACACTTGCTGAATCAACTCTGTGGACACAGGCACCTAAGCTGTACTATTCTGTATTAGCACCATATTCTCTGGAACTTCTACTTATTTATTCTGAACAAAGTCTGGAGAATTCTATTACGGGGGAGGATACGGTGATCTCTGCCTAGCCGGTCCTCCATCTATCGGAGCTCTACCCCTGACAGGTGCTGTCTCTGCTCTCATGGAACGAGTGTATACCATCTATGAAATAAGAGTGAAAGAGGCCAAATACCAATTTGGATCACTAGATACTAATTGGATCAAGTACTAGTACGAAAGAAAGAAAAAAGTGAAATTTATTCCTAAAGTCATAGACCTCTCGGAGAAAAGTACAAACGTCTTTGTACCGTTCTGTAAGACTCTACTAGACATGTTCTTGTATGACGAGATCAATGAATCCAACGCTCTAATACCATATTTGTCATGACCCAATTGGTCACGAGTGGCACCCACCCTAACTCTACGGTGGGAGAAGCATTTAATCTGACCCTTAACCAATTCACCAAGAACTTTTAAAAATCACTTCTCTCAAATATTTACTAACTAGCTCACTGAAAACACAATAAAGGCCAAACAAGTTCTTTATTCACTAAATAAAACTCAAAAACAACTAGAGTATGGAATATATCTCTAATTATTACAACCCCGGGACCTGAAAGTCACCGTACAAGAACATCTAAATAGTATCAAAAAACCAAGTCTAAATATAACCCAAAATGATAAATAAAGGAATGTCCTAGTCTTGAAACAAAGGACATGAATAATATGAGAATGATCCAATGGCTTCCCAGACATAGTGCTCACCCCTGAATCAAAATGTGAATCATAGGCTAGAGTCAAGATCTCGTCTTAAATGTTGGAACACGCTTTGCACTCAACAAAAAGAAGAGCAAAGGTAACATCAATACATCAACTAAGTACTGGTAGGCATTATCGGCCAACTAAACTCAGTACCATATAAATAGGCAAGTTAGATGCAAGTGACAACGATCAAAACATAACTTACAATTAATTGACAACAAGTACAATCATAATACTTCATCTCATCAGGAATACGAGTACATAAGTACATCAATTACAAGTAGGGTGATTCTTCAACAATGGTCACCACAACATATAAATATACTCAATGAAATGTTGATTGCATGTATGGAAGATGCACACATATACTAGAGTTAGCAGGGACTCTCATATATGACCTATAGGGGACGAGCTCAGTCCATGTACTAGTACCTGATGTGTCATGAACTTATGGCACTTTTGACTCTAAAAACTTTGGAAACTTGCACGCATGAAGGTATTTTTATTTTGGTATGATGTGTTTTTGGGTATTTGCAGGTTAAACAGTCAGAAGAAGAAAAGTGCTAAATTTTTGGACTTAAGGCCATTAGACGACCCATTCCACGATCATAGGATCTGACCACGGTTGTGCCATGTCATCATAGATTGATTCAGAGAAATCACTCTCAAGCACTAATCAGACGAAAGATTCCCATGATAGTTCCTTGATGTTATGATTTTACAATCTGATCATAGGAAGAGGACCTGGAAATAGTGCTACAGATGTTAAGTGAAGAAGATTAGATGATGGCTTCCCACGACCGTGTCTCGAAGTCACAATCGTACCAAGGTCTCATGGGAAAAAAGTTCAGATTTGAAGTTTACAATCTTACGACTGTCGTACCATCCAAGATTTGAAGATGTCAAAGTTCAATGCCAACCTACGAGCGCCAAGAATGATCGTGGAATCAAACCACGATCGTATCTTCCTTTCATCCGAGACACCGACTCAGCAAATTCTGTTATGTTTAGGATATGTTTTATTTTGTCTATAATTACTCCTATTTGGTATTTTGTAACAATTTACACATTATTATGACTTATTACATTGTTTTAAGGTTTTAAGAAATATTCTTTTTCTTGGAATTGCAAACATCAATTTTTAAAGATTTAATTCAAAGTGAGATCTAGTTTTTCAGCTTATTATTGTGAGTTCATAATTATGATTTATTATTAGAATTCTTCTTGTGTTCTTTCAATTATGAGTAGCTAAACACCACAACTAGGGTTGTGGGAACCATGACGGATTAATGAAGTAGTGTTCATAGTATGAGGTGATTCTCAAAACGGTGTTTGGGCATGTATTGTTTATTCTCTTTGGATTGATTACTTTCTGATGGTGCACAATGTTATAACCCGTCTTATCTCTACTCTGGAATTTAGCAAGGGTAATCGAATTGGAAAACTGAATCAATAACAAGACTTATAGCAACCAACCTCTATTTAATTAGGCTTACACCAGTGAACGAAAGAGACTAAATTGGGATAATATATAGGGGTTAGTAATGTAGTATCCATGACACATGAACCTTTGTTCTTGGGGATAGTCATCTACAAGGGGCGTAACATAGTCGGTTAGATGATACATAACCTAACGATTCTGCATGCCGTGCACCACAAAAGATCACTAAGTACGAAGAACCTACAGAGTTATGAAGTTATTGGGGAACACAGTCCTAGTGCCTTTCTCATACTGATTACCAATCCAACAAATCAACAATTGTTACTATTGAATTCTTTACTTACAACCCCCCCCCCCACTTTTACTGGAGAATGTCATTGATTGCCTCAACATACATCTTGATTGATATTTTGACCTTTGATCAACGACCATGTTATGCTTTGTTTAGAGGTGTAATTTGGGTGACACTAGTGCCAGTGTTGTACCCAATCCTACAAAAGTGTCGGTGTGACACTCGATCCATATAATAGTGTTGGCGTGACACCCGATCTATATAACAGTGTCGGTGTGACACCCGATCCATATACCATCTTAATACCATCTCAAAACCATATTTGCAAAGCAAGATGTAGTAAATAATCACAAGTAATACCAAAAGTAAATCACGAACACCCAACTAACATATAAGCATAGAGTCAAGAAAGTTTTTGATATAATTAAACCATAACCTTCCTAAATTCCTTGTTCAAAATCACTACAATGCCACAACCTCGCCTTGCCTTTCAATTTTGCCTCATTCTTTATCTATAAACAATTATTACACTACTCTTAATACAATATTTCACCTTTCCTAACCATTAGGAGCTCACATTTATCAAATTAATCCAAGAATTTTCCCTAGTTTATCATCTTAGGGTTTTCTACCCTTTGAACTCTTGAATTCTTCATATTTTAGCAGCACCACCAAGAATTCTACCGTGGGAAATGTTTTTTAATACCATAGAGTCAATAACAATTGAAAACAACCTAATTCCTCACCAGTTCATAAATTAGGGCTAAACTTCAATTTCTACCATAATCATGATTCTTGCGATTTTTAGGAATTTAGAGGAGTAATTCAAGTTTGGAGTGTAAAGAAACCTTACCTCAAAAATGAAAAAACTCAAAAACTAAAGAAAATCGCCTCCTGCTAAGCCCTTGGAGGATTTTAGAAAAGTGGGAATGAAAAATGGGTTTCTAAATTTAAAAACTGAAATACTGTGTAGTGGCCACTACAATAGTGTGATTGTCTCTGCAGCGGCACCGCTGTAGCGGAGGATCAGCCAGTGCAGTAGCTCCTAGGCCAATTGGGGCTACCATTGCAGCGACACTTCTGCCACTACAGTGGCACCTTTGTCACTATAGCAAGCATCGAACCAGTAATTTGGGACTTGGTCCTAATTCTGGCCATTTCACAACATACTCCTCAAAATTCAGCATTGCGAACTAAGCCTTTTACTGTAGTAGCTATAACTGAAGTTATATGAAGCCATTTTATGCACCAAAAGTTTCCACAACTTTCTAAACTGTCCTCTAACATAAAATCAAATCATCATCACCACTAACCAACACACTAATAACTACCATATTTCCCTAGACCATTATACATTCAAAATATGCCTAAGACTAGGCCAATCCTGAATTTTTAAATTTTTGGTGTAAGGAAAGCTAGGCAAGGGTTTTATACTGTATTTCAGCGTAATAATGATTTAGATCGTTACAGTGGATTGGGTTGTATTTTTGTTTTTATTTGTGGGTTTCTTGAGTGGATCGATTGATAATGTTATTGTTGTTTTGATGCATGAGTGGTCCGGGCAATTGATATACGAGCTATGATTCGATACTGTTGAAATGTAATAGAGGAAAGAATTGTGATAAGGTTATGATACGCCCAATTTACACCTCCCTCAAGAAGTATAAGCGGCCGTTGTCAAATATATAACCCAACAAAGGTTGGGGTCGAATCCCAATGGGAATATTGTGAACACTAAGTTGTTTGTGAGTGAAATGACTTTTAGTCTATGATTTTCATGAAAATGAGGGGTTTGTAATGAGTGATTTGGAATTAATATGTAATTTTTTTAAAGTAACAATCATCAAATTAAGGAAATATGAATCAGTAGAGAAAGCAAACTAGGATTACGTTCACCATGGCTCTATAACGCTTTCGGGTTAATATCAATAATAGATTCTTTTAATACAAGTAATGTAAGGTAATTGAATTCTAATGTATGTCTACACGTTTCTCAACCAAATTAGATGACTATCCCTTTAATACCTTCGAACTTAAAGAGATGAAAATAGGAAACAAAATTTTAGCCTCAAGTTGATTATTCTCGCTAGAGCATTAGCCATTAGACGGAGGTTAGAAACTCCAAGTCCTCATGGTTAATCCTTTTTCTCAGTTTTAACCTTTTATTTCAAGCAAGTTAAACCTAGGGCCTGTCTTAATGTTTGCAACCATCAAAAATATATTAAAATGAAAAAAATAACAATACATCCACATTTATTATTCAAATCCACAACAAAAATCAACTCTAGAATTGTTATTTTTCCATGAATCCCACAATCCTAGTTGTGGGGTTTTCAGCCGTACATAGTTATTGAGAGGAAGATAGCAATATATTTCATACTCAAAAAATGAATTCTTACAAAGATAAAACTCAAGCCTTTAATCCTTGACAAAACCCAATGGATACAAGAATGAAAGATGCCTATTCTAAACCCCAGACTAGGTATTTATAGGCTGTAGGGAAATTTGAATCCAAATTTAAATCGGATCTGACTGCCTTGTCTCTAACACATTGGTCTGATGATTTGTTAGCCCTCTGCCAGTTTGTCATAGTGTTCCATCACAAGTACACCAAATTTACAAAATCTATTTAGGTATGATGGCTGGGTGTAGGGGTGTCAAAGTGAGCCCAAATTAAGTGAACCCGCCCAAACCAACCCAATATTTATGGGTTGGGCTCAAGATAATTTACAATTGGGTTCAATCTCAACCCATTAAGCCTAAACCCATTTTTAGAAGATCTTCACTTGAGCCCAATTCAATCTTCACTTCAACCCATTTAATAAGGAACATGATTTCCTTAATGAAAGAGGAGAAAACAAGTGACAACTAAATTTTTTTTAAAAAACTTTTTTTTAAAAAAATTTCTTACCCCCTCTAACACCCCCCCCCCTCCTACCCCCACCTCCCCTCCCCCCCCCCCCCCCCAATTTTTTTTTTTTAAACTTTTTAAAAATATTTTTTGTCAACCCAAACACACACCCCTCCTACCCCACTGAACCCTCTTAACCCCCCCTCCCCTCCCCCCCCAAAAAAAAGATTTTATTTTATTTTTTTTAAAAAAAGTTTCATGGATAATATTTTTCCTCTATACCGAACACACTCATAGTATATTTTATTTCATTGGTATAATATTTTGTGACTTTCATTTTCAAATTAAGAACTTGGTTTTTTATTTTTTTGAGTTGGAATTCAAATTATAGTTACAAGAGGTAAATATCAATATGTTAATATTCTTAAAATTAAGTGGGTCAAATTGGGCGGATCAAGACCCAACCCAATTTTTAGCCCAACCCATTTGAACCCAAAGTAAATTTGGGTTGGGTTCAGCCCAACCCAATTTCTAATTCAACCCATTTTAATATCTTCAATTTTAGCCCAATATGCCCATTTAACACCCCTAGCTGGGTGTGATGGCTCATCACAGTCTTGACGGTTTTTCAGGTCGAGCCGTCACACTGATCTCTTTGAGTGTTGGTTCTACCATGGTGCAATGGGTAGAGTGGCGATTTGTCACACTTTCGATGGTCCGTCAGATAAACTATCACTCGACCTTCTTTAAGCCCAATTTATTTATTCTTTCACCTTGATTCTGTTTCCTACATTTCAACATAAAAAACCATCAAATCTAACAAAGGTTGCTTAAAAAATTACATTTATTCTTGGTTAAAAGCATAAAATGTGCTGTCAATAGACAACACATCACCACCCTCAACTTAGAACGTTCGCTTATCCTGAAGAAACAAAATAAACTTATGACAAATGCTAAAGCATAACAATCAACTAGCATGTAGTTCATTCTAAAGAACATCTACACTTTCCTTATCTTTCTCAATAAGGTACATAACATTCATTTGAAATGTTAACTAGTAAGGATCTAAGAATATCATCACAATATCAAAGAATAGCTTGCGTACACACACAACCGCTATCCTAACAGTCAGTAATTAACAATGCTTTTCTAGTTCCCTCACTACAAAGAAGTCCCACGCACACATAATAAATTCAACTAGGGACTGTAAGAAATACACTCACACTCAGAAAGAATTTAAAACAATCCACATGTGATTCCATAAGCTTTCCCTTTCTATTCTAATTTGGTTCTTCAGACAGTTGATTAAAATCCCTTCAGAATTTTTTATGGCTTGTAATGAAGGCTCGGATGTAGGTAGGACACATTTGGGGATTAGTGACTAAATCCTCCTTGGTTCCACCATCCTTTTATCTCCACTTAAGACTACTCATTCCTCCCTTATTCACCTTTTCTACCAATTATTTCCATACCTTTTTCTACCAATTATTTCCATTCACGGGTCCAACACTCTTTTGACTTGACTTTCTCTTTTTCATTCTTTTTCTTTCTTTTTCTCATGCTCACTCCCACTAATTCTTTTCCATCAACAACCGATCTTTTCATACCCCATTTTATTTGTCATATATATCTATAGTAGACACCCTCAAGTTAGGCAATTTACCTGAGTGAAGGTGCACAATGTCCAAGGAGGGACCAGAGCCAAAACAAATGTTCAAAGATAGTATAGGGAAGGTAAATGGTTACTGAATAAAAATGGTTTATTCGGCTCAAAAAAGGGATCAAGGGAGTTATTCACATTATTTAGACGATCTTTAGGCTAAGTGGACTACACTCAAATAGGGTCTGTGATCCTTTCCTAACCAACTAGCTTCAAACTTAGTAGAATATACTGTGCAAGTTCTAGATGCATGCATAGAGTAAGAAAAATACAACATAAGCTCACACACAATTGGCACAGAAAAATACTAATTAATACCAATAATCACAGTAGCAATTCAGCTTAAGTAAAGTTTACTTCATCCATATGCACTAATGACATTGAAAAATCTAAAACAATCAATGATCCCAACTACAACACATGTACAATCAATGACCCTAACTCTATTTATCACACAATACAAAATTAAGCCATTGATTGCTACAATATTACTTATATTCCTTTTACAATACATAAAAACTAGAAAAAACCCTGAACATATTGGTTCTACTAGATAGAGCACCTGAGGAAAAAGAAATACAATAACAAAAACCCTTAGGTGGTGATAGACTCATAGGTACTTCCATCTCGATCAAAAGTGCATTGTCCCTAATGCATAAAAATAATAACTAAGCATTTGGGAGAAAGGAATACCTATGAAACCCTTAGGACTTGGAGTCTAGCACAATATTAAAGACCGCTGGGGCCTCAGTATCAGGAATAATAGCATCGGTGTTGCTCGGCGTGATCAAGTCATCTATAATTATCTCTATCTTTGGAGTTGGTGTAGGCAAAACCTGTAGGTTGGACCCAACTCTACGTACTGTGCTAGAAGAAGCTCCAGCAAGTTGAGCTCTTACTCACTTTTGGACTCCTTCTTCGCCTTTTCATATTATCTTTTTCTTCAATTTTCTTGTGGTGTTTACATTTTCTTGAATGCTTCTCCTCTCCACCTTCGATTGTACTCTTACCCTTAGTTTTGAGAGGTCTTCTATCAAATAAATTATAGATTCATCCTTTTCTGATTCCACCACCTCTGGATTTGAGAAAACCATGGTCGTTATACCTTGTAGTGCTGTGATATCGACCTGAGCCTTTTTTAATTCAGCTGCAAATTTTACCAAGTCTGGAGTTGTCATTTTTTTCAACCTATAATTCATCCTCGCCTCAATGTCATCAATACGGTCATGCATATTCATATATGGTTTTAATGCTTTTTCGATAGCTTGATCCATGAAGGGCTTGAGTTCCTTTTCCCACGCTTAAAATTACTTCTCAAACTTATTTTGCTGTTTGACAATTTTCATAAAAATTCTGTAGAGTAAGTCGTAACTCCTAATATGTAGATGAAATGGAAAAGATATTGCTTGCTTTGTGGCCCTCACATACATTTTATCCACAATCACAAGTCTAAAGTTGACCTTAAATCCCGATATTAGACTAGCAACCATCACTACCCTAGTCTCATCTAAGTTGGCATCTCTCCCCATAGGCATTAACTGAAACTGTACTACCACCCACCAAAATTTAGCTGCAAATTCAATGATGACTTAGCTATCTTGTCCTTCGTGTTTGTCAACGATGAAGGTTCACCATCAGTTAGCACTTATTCAAGCCATAGTCATTGTCATGAAGCTAACATTATCCAATGTTCAAACTCTGGTGTGGTTACTAAAGGTACGTAGGTTTGGACATATAAGATTCTATTGATTGTATGCTCAGAAATATCAAATGAAACCCCACAAATTGAGAACCTGTTTAACACTTGTATCTCAGATGGCTTATATCTTTTTTTGCATAACTTGTCAAGGGTGGCTATGTAGTTCGCGTAGAATTTGTGAACCATAGTAGGGTAATAACTCCCAGGCAGTGTACTCGTCCAACCCAAACTATATTCATTAAACTGCTTCTCAATGTCTGGGTATTCATGTAATTCTATCGTTATGATGTAAAATTCCTCAGCAAAGGTCTCTTCAAGCTTCTTGTCTTAGTTTGAAGGAGGTCATCTTGGTGATGTTTCTCTGCGCCCTCTACATTCTACCGAATAACATCCCTGATGCTCGGGGCTTTAGTTATGATTAATTCACCCCCTAAGGCTCAAGTTCCTTCTCCAGACTCTTGGTGGCCTCAGTATCACTCTCTCCATCGGGATCCAAGCTTAAACTATCAGTGCTCTCCCTATTACTGTTGTATTCTCCATTTTATGACTCATCCTTCTCATCAGACTGGGAGGCATAAATTTATGTATTTTCACTTTGCCTGGTATTATATGCTGGTACGTTAGTCTTCTCGACCATATTTTTTGGTTCATCTCATAGTTTTGTAGACCTGTCTTGCCATTTTTGTGCTCCACCATGTGTTACTTGAAACTTTTGAGACATTGTACCTGTAGTGGGATCAAGTCAGTCAACAAGTAAGAAAAACTAGGCTAAATAATCCAAGCATATGAGCGGTTAATACTTGACAGTTTGGGGTGGCGGCTCGCCACACCTGTGATGACTCATCAACCCCAACCATCTGGGATTTCTAGTAAATTAGTAACTTCGTGACTTGCCCTGATGGTTTGTCACAAACTTGACAATTCATCAGATTAACTAGCAGGCTAAGATAAAATATTGAGACACTACTACACTTGTGACAATTGGCCTTGGCGGTTTGTCACACTTGTGATGTTTCATCACGTGAACCATCATGATTGGTCAGTCAACTTTCCTTACTTGAGGTATTTCCTCGAACACCTTTTATGTCGATTTGTTGAATCAATTATTTCTTCATGATTCCTCAACTTGGAAACACTCAAACAAGACATGAGTCTTATAGTGATTTTGAAGATTAAAAAGTGTCCAAGTCATATCCAGGTTACTCATACTTCACCCATTGTTAACTTCTTGTTCACAATTTGAACTGGAGCACAACACAACCCCCTTGAATTTAAACATTAAACTTTGAAGATCATATTGTTTCCCATTGCAGGTCTTGAAGATACCATTAACAAATAATAATATGGCTAAGGATTAAAGTAAAATCATACCTGAATAGGAGATGGTGAAAAGAAAGAATTACTTCTAGTCATTGACTAGCACACCAACACAAGACTTACAACTATGGTCGAGGTATTTATGAGTTGGTAATTTGCGAGGTCTTACTATTTTGGCAGTAAACAATGAATTTTATGTGATGGTGTAAATGGCTTAAGAATAAGTTAAGAGGGAGTAATGGCTTTGAATCGTGGGTAATGGGTGTTAAAGATAGAAAAGAAAGGAACAAAACCAATCAAAATTGAAACGGCTCTCTTAAAGTATTGGGGATTAGTTGAATGTGGGTTGGAGTGTTAGATCGGGTTAGGATTAGGGTTTTAGGTGGGTATTGGGTCGAATCGACTTAATAAAATTAGAAATTAAACTTACATGTGTCGCCAAAGTAATGACGATTCGCTAAGTGTATGACTGTTCTCCACACGAGTTGTCACACTTACGCAGAATATGTTGTTTGAAGACCATGGTTGACTAGTCAGGGTGACAACTCATTAAAACTGTGACGGTTCATTATGTGAGCCATCAACCCTTATTTAAAAGTTATCTTTCCACACTTTCTTTAACTAGTCAGGGTGACAGCTCTTTAGAATTATGATGGTTTGTCACACGAGCCATCAACCCTTTACTAGATTGATACCTTTTCTTGATTTCTCTGATGACTTGAGGTGATGGTTTGTCAGTGCTTGAATAATTCATTAGGTGGTCCGTCATCCTCAACCAGAATGCAATCCTTCATGCCTTCACCTATATTTTCTTTTCCTACACACTTACATACCCATATTAACTATGTTCAAGAATAAACTACTCTAAAAGTCATTTACAATAACAAGATATGGGTTGCCTCCTATTAGCACCTGATTTAACATCATGACACAACTTGGGTGTCTTGATTACTCAGACTTCATCAAGATACACCAACGATAATACCTTCACCTTTTTCGAAACTCCGAAATAATGTTTTATCCATTGGTTGTTTACTTTGAAATGCTCTCCGTCCTTGTTCTCTAATTCAACAGCCCTAGATAGAAAAACTTGAGTCACTTTGAATGGCCCAGACCATTTAGACTTGAGCTTACTTGGAGACAACTTGAACCTTGAGTTGAATAGTAGCACTAAGTCTCCGACCTTTAACTTTCTTTTCTCAATTCTCTTATCATGGTATAATTTCATTTTCTCATTATAGAGGGCAACCCTCTCATAAGCTCATAGTCAAAATTCATCCATCTCGTTCAATTGTTCCAACCTCAGATCCATAGTATCACTCCAACTCAGATTTAACTTTTTTTAGTTCCTAAAGATCCCTATGCTCAAACTCCAGAGGAAAGTGACAAGCTTTACCAAAAAACAAGTTGGTAAGGAGACATATCTATCGGTGTTTTCAAAGCCATTCAATAAGGCCATAGTGAATCATCAAGTTTATTAGATGAATCGCTTCAGTTAACATTCACTGACTTAGTTAATATCATCTTGATTTATCGATTTGATACTTCTACTTACCCATTAGTTTGTGGATGATAAGGGGTAGCTACTTTGTGTTGCTTTACTCCATACTTAGCTAGAGTTGTATGGAACTCCTTGTTGTAAAAATGTGACCCCCCATCGCTTATGATCGTGCGTGGAGTCCTAAACTAAGAAAAAATGTTCTTTTTCAAGAACACAACCACACTCTTACCTTCTTTGTCTACCAAGACCACGGTTTCCACCCATTTTGATACATAGTCTACCGCCACCAAGATGTATTTGTGGCCATAAGAACTCACTAATGGGCCAATAAAGTTGATGCCCCATACATTAAATAACTCAACTTCAAGAACTTTAGGCATAGGCAATTCCTATCTCTGAGAAATCGATCCTTGTCATTGGCATTGATCACATGCCTTGAAAAAGTCTTGGGAATCTTTATGGATGGTGGGCTAGTAGTACCCACATTGTAGTACCTTTCGGGCTGTACGATCACCCATATGATGTCCCTCCATTGGTTAAGAAAACGCTTACATAATGCTTAATATCTCCAATTCAGGTAAGTCCTTCATGAACTTAGCATATCCTGGAATTTGCTCAAGAGCATCCACCAATGTTTTTTTCACCGATAGCTGTTTCAACATGGAGATAAACTTATAAAGTTTAACATCCTTTAAATTTTTATTTACTCGATGTGGAAATGGAGGGAGAAGCCTAGGTATCTGAGTTAGAGGCTTTTCAACCTCTTTGACATTCCCTTTATGCATATTTCGCCATGGTGGATTCTTCAACATCTGCCTCTAGATCATCACTTTTTGCATACTCGAACGAATTTACATCAACACAAATATCATCAGCTACCATCTCATAATCAGAGGCAACATCATCCACCTATGTCTGAACCATAGGGTATGGTTCTGGTAAAACCTTACCACTCCTTATGGTAATAGCCATGCAACTTCTATCATTTCTAGGATTCTGAACAGTATCACTAGGTAGAGTTCCACTCTTCCGCTGCTTGAATGCCATGAACAACTGCCCCATATGGTACTCTAATTGTGTAATAGGAGTAGAGTATGAGTCCACAAGCTGGCTCATTGAAGATAGTTCACTCTTTATTTCTTTCACTCCTGAGTTAGTACACTTCACACTTTTCAACACTTTTACCATCGTCTCCTTCATATGTGTCTTACTTGAATTATTTCCACCCTTTTCATGACTTTCTGGAGACACGTAAAGTCCACATCGATCATTTCTATAGCTATCTTTATTCTTCCAATTGCCTTATTCATAATCCTTGTAACCAGTCTTGTCATCGTAATTATCCCTATGATAGTTCCGACTTTGGTTTCCTTGGATATTGGCCCAGAAACCCCCATCTGGTTATTCAAATTATTCACCTCTTATTTGGAGTCAGACTCTGCAGCATTACCCTATGAACCAATAATGTTTACCTTTTCAACACCACCTGCCAATCAGTGCTTTATAAGCAAGTCCATCTGCATCTTCATATAAGCCATGTCCTAGTTATACTTTTCTTCCCTTTGGTGTCATTCAACCGACATACCCACAATGTAAGTATTGAATACAACCTCAGAATTTTTGGTATGCCAAGTTCTAATTGTATTTTTCAACCTATCCAGAATCACAATCGCATCTATAAACGTAAATGCCATAAAAACTTCTCCTGCAGCGTTGTCAACCGTCGGTTTGGTTACTGAATTTATAGACCTGTAGAAAGTCTCCATTAAGTGCTCATCCCTCAACTTATGATTGGGGCATTGAGTTAACTTCATCTTGAACCTCAACCAAGTTTCATGTAGTGCTTCACCCGATTGCTGCCTAAAATTACTGATTTCATCCCTTAACTATAACATCCTGGAGGGCGAAAAGAACCTTTTTATGAAAGCTCCTTTTAGCTGACCCTAGTTTGTAATAAAATCAGGCGACAACTCAGTCAACCACAATATTACATCCCAAACAAAGATAATGAGAATAGCCTCAGTCGGATGGTGTTCTAACTAACTCCTGGGAAATTAAAGGACTTGCAGATCCCTATGAAACTTATCAAATACATATTTAGATCATCACTAGCCATCCCTCCGAATAGACCTTTGAGGTTCAACAGTTGGATCATGGTGTTGGTGATATTAAACTTTGCTCCAGGGGATAGGGGTGGTAGAAAAATAGCCCCAGTAGCACCAACCCCATCTAAATCAGCCTCATCTTTATCATCGAGGTTAAAATGCATGGCAGGTTGTTGTCGACCTCTAACTCTTGGTCGCTGACGTTGGTTGGTTGGCTGGGGAAACATTGTCAACATATTGAGCATCAACACCATCACCCAGAGCATCATCATCCTCATTGTTGGGTGCATTAAGATATTGTTGACGCAATTGATTAGCAGCGAGCTGTGCAAGACTTACTGCTTCTCGCTCTTATGCATTTATGTTCAATCACAAAGTCTTGGCAAGATCTGGGTCGTAAGGTAACAATGGTTCACCAGAGCTTCAGGTACTTGGCATGCGCAAGTCTGTACCCTGCAATAACAAAAACAACAAACAAAAGTAAAATTAGAAAATATAACTAAGAGTCAAATAAATACAATAGACTTTTTATAAACCGTATTCTCTGGTAACGACGCCAAAATTTGATATGTCCAAATTACACCTCCTTTAAGAAATATAAGCAGTCGTTGTAAAATATGTAACCCAACAAAGGTTGGGGTCGAATCCCACAGGGAATATGGTGAACACTAAGTTGTTTGTTAGTGAAATGACTTTTAGTCTATGATTTCTATGAAAATGAGGGGTTTGCATTGAGTGATTTGGAATCAATATCTAACTTGTTTTAAGTAACAATCATCAAATTAAGGAAATATGAATCGATAAAGAAAGAAAACTAGGATTGCATTCACCCTGGCTCTATAACACTTTCTAGTTAATATAGATAATAGATTCTTTAAATATAAGTGATGTAAGGCAATTGAATTCAAACGTACGTCTACACTTTTCTCAACCAAATTAGATGACTATACCTTTAATTCCTTCGAACTTAAAAAGATGGAAATAGGAAACCCAATTTTAGCCTCAAGTTGATTAATCTCCCTAGAGCATTACCCATTAGATGGAGGTTAGTAACTCTGAATCATTATTGTTAATCCTTTTTCCAGTTGTAACCTCTTATTTCAAGCAAGTTGAACCTAGGGCTTGTCCTAATGTTTGCAACCATTAAATAAAAAGAATAATAATATATCCATATATATTATTCAAATCCACACCAAAATCAATCCTAGAATTGTTATTTTATCATGGATTCCACAACCCTAGTTGTGAGGTTTTTAGCCACACATAGTTATTGATAGGAAGAGAGCAATATATTTCATAATCAAAAGATAAATTCTTACAAAGATGAAACTCAAGCCTTTAATCCTTGACAAAAACCAACATAGAAGTTTCAAAACCCAAATTCGCAACACATGGAGAAATGTAATATAAAATTCTTCACAATAATGAAAGATTTCTATTCTAAACCCTAGACTAGGTATTCATAGGCTGCAGGGAAATTTGAATCCATATTTAAATCGCATCTGACCACCTTGGCTCTGACGCCTTGGTCTGAAAATTTGTGAGCCCTCTGGCAGTTCATCACAGTATTTTGTCACAAGTAAAGCAAAGTTACAAAATCTATTTAGGTCTGATGGCTTGGTGTGACAGCTCGTCACAGTGATATCTTCAAGTGTAGTTTTTATCCTGGTGCAATGGGTAGAGTAGTGGTTCATCATTCTTGAAATGATCTATCAGATAAACCGTCACTCGACCTTCTTTAAGTCCAGTTTCTTTGTTCTTTCATCTTGATTCCATTTCCTACATTTCAACATAAAAAACCATCAAATCTAACAAAAGTTTCTTAAAAACTTGCATTTATTCTTGGTTAAAAGCATAAAATAGGTCGTCAATAGTCGACACATTAGGTTGAACTGAATGTTTATGAGTCATACTTATTGACTGGTTAATTTTTTGTACTTACTCTATGCTTTTGTCTTATATGATTGATGGTTAAACAAAGAACAAGTGAAGGTATAATTGTTAGTGTTGTCTGGTTTTGCTTGTTTACCATATGTTGGTTGGATGTTTTTTATAAGTCATGTATTTATATGCTCTTATGAGTCAAGTAGTAATGGGTTATAGTAGGTTGAGTATACGGGTGTGTAAATAACTCATGGGTTGTCCTTGATTCAGGTAGTGCTTGAAACCATAGTGTTATGAATGAGTTAATGCTAGGTTAGTTAATAATTATCTGGTTGCTTCCGAATAAATAGTTGATAATGAATTATAGCTAGAATAGGTAACTGATGTATGGTCAAAAGAGAGAAGAGTAAGAAAGAGAGTGGTGTCTGGGAAGTGGTCAAGGATATAAACTGATTTATTTAAGTGTATGTTTTATTTCAAATATTTATGTTGCACTTATGTGATTTAACTTGGGTCGGACAATGATGCTTACTAGTACATGTGGTTGTACTAATGTTACTCTTACTATACCCTTTTTGGGGCATAGCTTATTACAGAATCAATTTAGATTTCAGTACTTGATGCGGATAGAGATCTCTAGCAGTTTTCGCCTTCTTATTCTTGTGGTGGGAGTTGAGTCTTGTTTACCTTCCTTGTCCTGTAGTAACTCTTATACCTATTTAGATTAGATCTTTGGGGTAAACTATTTTTGGACTTTATTGTATTTGTAAAGTGTAACAAGTTTTGTAGTACTAAGAGTTTAATGTTATTATTTTTATAACTTCTACATGTTTTTTAAATAGTGGTAAGGGTTCTCCTATCTAGGTAGATTAGAGTAGGTGCTCGCACGATATCGTTAGTTAGGTCGTGACACAATGTCAACAACAAGGACATATAAGTAACAACAATTATCATAAATAACCACAACCTTTACCATATCAACAATCATGTAAATACCACCAACATAAGGACATGAAAGTCATAAATCAAACATATCGAGCCATACTAAACTCTGCAACTATAGCAGTCACATCACAACATGTAAACTACGTCCATATCAATTTCAAGAACTGCATAACATCTGTATATCATCAACTCATATTACCCGCTCATCTCATAAATACTCTCTCATCTGTACACATGCTAAGTGGTCTTATTTCTGCCCAATAGTCATGACCTGCAGAGGACACACCAGGGTCCATGTACCGTACTGGTGTGGTACCCAATCCATTTATATATATATATATATATATATATATATTGTACCAACATGGTACCGATCCATTATAATACTGCTCATCTGTAAGCTCACATGGGACACAAGATACTCATCAACTAGAAGGTTTATATGCATATTCCTACCTTTCTCCATATGGCATAATATGATTCCACTCTCCGCTATCTCTTAGGATAATATCACAAGTGTACCCAATTTACAAGTACACATCACAGTCATATCTCAATTCAACTGCTCAACAATCGATATCTTATTCATGCAAGCATTAACAAATCAACAAATCAATCAACCACAGTTATGTCTGAAGACCAATCAACATACTATTCACATCATAAGCATACAAGAGACTAGATTAAGTCTAACTCAAATCACCCCTTATAATTCATTCACTTACTCAATAATTATTATTTCCATCAAGGACCGGTGGGTTCAATTACTAGTACGATAACCCTTAAGTTCAAGTCATTAGTGGAATCATAGAAACCACTTTATTAGCCATTCATTGGACGATCTGACCATATTTTGCATATGATTATAAACTTAGTTATACATTCTTACGCCAATTTTACCATAACACTTAGACAAGCTTTCGTTAGAATCCTTATACTATGACACTGCTTCCCCCTTCATGATCAATTCATAGAATAATATAACAGTAGGAAAATCACACAATCAATACACGCGCAACATCAATTTCACCCTTTTTAAGTTATTAGAAATGGGGTTTATAGATTACATGCATACATAATTTCTCCATCGTCACTCATATTCACCTTATTCACATTGCATCTCATCATACAAGTCATACAAATACATATGACACATCAAGGGATTCATATATCAATACATCACTACTCAATTTTGATATTTTACATTAATTCAGTGTTTTATTCATCCAAAACGCCATGTACGTAGGCCTAATCATGATTCTCCCATTAATTTTATACTATGTATATATTTACTACTAACATTCGACTACTCGTAAAATCATAGCCTACATCGATGCCAAGTTGCTGCCACATGATGCATGCAACCTTGTTCATCGTTCCCATTCAAGCAATTCTGACAAAGAATTCATGAGGATGATAATGGGGCCGCATTTCTTGAGAGCTTAGCCTCTCTGTTATGGTTGTTCTAACTTAGGAATAGCCCTAGGAGAGTTTTTAGGAGAGAACTCCTTTTTTTTATAACAAGTGTTAAAAAAAAATAGGTTTTTATTCACAAGCAACAGGTTCGGTTCCGCTACAGTGGGTGTCTCATCGCCACAACAGGCTCGCTGTAGTGGTCAAGTGACCGTTGCGGTGGCTTTTGAGCAGGTAGAGCCCACTCCTTTATTTCTATACCCCAAATGGTCGTTAAACAAAATAAAGGGTTAATCCTGGCTCAAATTTGAGTCGATGTAAATTTTTAAAATTTTGCATTCCTACCACGGATATTTCAATAAAGACAAAATGGGTCGTTTCAAAGATAAGGACCTAAAATACAAGAATAAATTATTAAGTATTAAAAGAAAGATTGGCTGTTACTAACATGTTAGGTACTCCTACAATCGACATCTCTAATGATTAAACTACAATGATACTGATGATATTACAAATCTGCAGTACGAAAATATATATAGGCGTAAGAACATAAAAATAAAAAATCTTTAAAAATTCAATAAGAAAATATATGCAGGAGTGTGTATCTCTCTCTCTCTCTCTCTCTCTCTCTCTCTATATATATATATATATATATATATATATATATATATATAATTATACAAAAAATATGCATGAATAAATATTTTCGACATTAAAAAAAATAAATTGATTCTATAGATTGCTAAAAAAATATAAAAAACCATTAAGAACATAGATTTTGACACAAGAGAAAAATGAGAAAAATCAATTGATTTAGCAAAAATCATTCCTCTAGCAACAATACAACCTAAACAATATGAAAAACACGTATTCATTGCAGTAGAAAATGAACTTTCACTTATGAAAAAAATCATCACATACCTCAATCAGTTAAACAACTACATAGGGATTTGTTGAGTATCATAAAATACAACTACCCTAGTTCTACCCATTCGTATCTTTTATCCCTGGAGACTACTGGTCTCAAAACTTTTAGGTATATGTTTTGCCTATTTACCAAAAAAAAAAAACTATTTGAAAAAACTTTAATTCAGCTATTTGTTATTTTTTGAATCTACCCTCAAACATAAGGGACCATTTTTGTCATTTTTTCTCTTGTAGACTTACATATATCTTGACTATTAAATATTTCCACCATTGAAACCTAGAGCAGGAGAAACCCTAGGACAGAAATAATTTCTATGTCAACAATACGACCTAAACAACATGAAAAACACGTATTCATTGCTGTGGAAAGTGATCTTTTGCTAATGAAGGAATCATCACTACCTCAATCAGTTAAACAACTACACGAGGATTTGTTGAGTATCATAAAACACAACTACTCCAGTTCATCCCCTTTGTACCTTTCATCCCTCGGATTACTGGTCTCAAATTTTTTTGATATATTTTTTGTTTATTTAAATTAAAAATTATTTGAGAAAAATTTAGGTTAATTATTTGTTATATTTTGAACATATATAAATCTTGGATATTATGTATTTCTATCATTGAAACCTAGAGAAGGAGAAATCATAGAGAAGAAATCGTTCCAATGGCAATAATACAACCTAAACAACATGGAAACATTTGTTCATTGTAGTGCAAATTGAACTTTTGCGTACGAAGAAATCGTCACAACTTCAATCAGTTAAACAACTACACAAGGATTTGTTGAGTATTATAAAGCACAACTACCCCAGTTCATCATGTTTTTACCTTTTGTCCCTGAGGATTACTGGTCTCAAATCTTCTTTGTATGTTTTTGTTTATATATATTAGAAAAATTATTTGAGAAAACTTTAGGTTAATTATTTGTTATTTTTTGAACCTACCCACAAACATAAGAGACAATTTTTATCATTTTCTCTCTTGTAGACATACATAAATCTTGATTATTAAATATTTCCATCATTGAAACACAGAGCAGGAGACACCATAATGTAGAAATCATTCCAATGGCAACAATTAGACCAAATCAACATGGAAACACATATTCATTGTGGTGGAAAATGAACTTTCACCTATGAAGAAATCGTCACTACTTCAATCAGTTAAAAAACTACATGAGATTTTATAAATATCAAAAAACACAACTACCCCAATTCGTCATGTTTGTACCTTTCGTCCTTGCAGATTAGTGGTCTCAAATCTTTTTGGTATATTTTTTTATTTATATACATTAGAAAAACTACTTGAGAAAACTTTAGGCTAATTGTTTGTTATTTTTTGAACCTACCTTCAAACATAAGGGATCATTCTGTCAGTTTCTCTCATATAGACATACATAAATTTTGGGCATTAAATATTTCCACCATTGAAACTTAGAGGACAATCCCTAGAACAGAAAGTATTTCTATGGCAACAATACGACCTAAACAACATGGAAAACATGTATTCATTGCGATGGAAAATGAACTTTCACTTATGGATGAATCGTCACTACCTCAATTAGTTAAACAACTACATGAGTATTTTTTAAGTCTCATACTACACAACTACCTCAGTTTATCCCGTTCGTACATGTAACAATCCAATTGGTCGTGAGTGGCACCCATACTAACCTTCAATAAGAGAACCATTTAATCCCATTTACTTACCGAATCATTTAGCCATTTTAACAGTAATAAAAACACCAATTTAATGATAATAGAATCCAAAAATTAATCAATAAATAAATGCAAAAATTCAACAACTATCTATTACAATCTCAAGATCCGAAAGTTACCGTACAAGAACATCTAAAAACTAACAAACTGAAGTCTGAATAAATATCTCAAACAACTAAATAAAGGAATGTCATTGTCCTAATGAGTGGACATGATCAATGTGAAGACTCAATAGTTTCCCAAAGATAGGTGCTCATCCTTGGATTGATAAGCTGCTGGTCACGAATTGATCTAAGGTCTCGTGTCAGTCACTGGAACATTATCTGCACTCAATAAAAGGAGGAGTACAGGTAGTATTCGTACAAACATTATGTACTGGTAGGAATCATTGACCGACTTAACTTAATAATCATACATAAGCATAAATCGAATAAAAGAAACTAGCAATCAAGGCATACACATAATTATACCACAATTTACTACCCTCCAAAACCAACCTCTCAATGTAGTCTAAACAATACAATAATACAATGAATAGTCTATTTTCATCATCATCCTATAATATCAAGCTAAGTTAAATCATAATATGGGAGAGCCTAAGACCCTCTAGTTACCTCAAGTGTAACACACCAAACTATGTTCATCTAGTCATTTCACAAGTAGTCTTAAGCTACTTCTAGTCAACACAACACTTATACCAACCAACCATAAAATCAATGAATGAATGATATGAACAATGCATTATAACCATATACCCAATCGAGAAAGTATATACATATACCAAAGGGTCTTATATACCTAATAGTCATGACCTGTAGGGGATGAGCTCAGTCCATGTACCGTATCGGCGTGGTACCCGACCCTCCAAATATCAAGCTATAAGCAATACGTACTAGGATGTTACCCTAGCCCCCAAATATTACAATATAAGAAAATCTCAACCAACATCAACAATAATATGATGAAATGCACCAATTATGCCATAGCACAACTTATCTAGACATGTAGTCAAATTCAAGGTTCATAACTTATGTAAGTGAAATCAATTCCAAACGAATTCACCAATCACAAGTATTTCTGAAGGCCAATTTATAATTATTCAACTCATGGTTAAGTATGAAATTCAAATTAAGTCTATAAATACATTCAAACCATAACCTACCTCAAATGTAAGCCCAGAATGCTCTAATTTTCTAAAGTTTTTCCTTTTCTTGCCCTTTCTGACTGTTCTTGATCTAAAAACAAGAAACAAGGAGAAATTAATAATCTGTCCTCCAATTATAAGCATTAGAAACTAAAACCCATAGGTTTTAACCGAGTTGATAGCCTAAACCCCCAATTTGGAATTTTTCACCCATTAATCCATCCAATTTCCCCATAACTTATATTAAAGAGGAAGAAATCTACATTAGGAAGTTAAGTCGAGCAACCTAGAATCAATTACAACTGGATTTAAGCCTACCCAAGGGCGATTCTCTTCAGTTCATCACTTTTAGGGCTTAACTAAAAAATTCTTTCTAACATTATGATTCTAATGATTTTAAAGATCAAAGAAGTTAAACTAGAATGGAGGAATAATCTTACCTCTATGATGGAAATCAACTAAACTTAGAGAAAATCACCTCACACAGTCCGAAGATGAGTTTTGGCAGAAAAATAATGTCAAAACTTAGACCCAGGCAGTTATTTTGCTCGAAGTTAGCTATAGTGGAACCCTACCCGCTATAAGGTACCGCTATAGCGGCCAAGAGGCCCGTTATAGCGGTGCTATACTAAATTTGTAGACTGCTACAACTGTTTTGTTGTAGCGATCAAGGGCCGCTACAGTGGAGCCCAACCAGTAGCTCAAGAGAATTTTATATTTTTCATCTTTTTATAGTGCAGGCTTTATTTTTTGATAACATGGATTTATCCCATTAAGGCAAACTCTATAACCAGAGTTTTATACACTCAAATTTCATTCCGAAAGTTTTTTATAGATCATTAAACTCCTTATCTATCACACCAAACTTATAAACTCAACATACCGATTACGATAAGACACAAAAGGTCTCAACACCATACGAGACTCATATTTTGTCCTAATTCACCCTAGCCTGAGATTTTTGTAACTCTCATCCTAAGTTTAACTCTACCCGAACAATTACACCACATGCAAACTATAATAATAAAATAGGTTGTAACAATATCTTTCATCCCTGGATATCACTGGTATATAATCTCTTTGGTGTATTGTTTAGTAATTTATATTAGTTAGGTTAATTGTTTGTTATTTTTTGAACCTACCCTCAAACATAAGAGATAATTTTAGTCATTTTCTCTTGAGTAAACATACATAAATCTTGAGCAGGAGAAACCCTAGAGCAAAAATTATTCCTAAGACAATAATACCACCTAAAAAACATGGAAAACACGTATTCATTGCGTGGAAAATGAATTTTTTCTTAAAGAGGAATGGTCACTTCCTTAATCAATTAAACAACTACTACATGGGGATTTGTTGAGTATCAAAAAATAGACTTAGCCCAATTCATCAATTTTGTACCTTTCGTCCCTAGGATTACTTGTTTCAAATCTTTTTGGTGTTTTTTTTTGTTATTTACTTTTGATAAACTATTTGAGAAAACTTTAGGTTAATTATTTGTTATTTTTTGAACCTACCTTTAAATATAAGGGATCATTTTTATTATTTTGTCTCTTGTAGACATACATAAATATTGACTATTAGATGTTTCACTATTGAAACCTAGAGCAAGAGAAATCCTAGAGTAGAAATCATTCCTATGGAAACAATACGACTTAAAAAACATGGAAAACACGATTTATTGTGGTGGAAAATGAATTTGGGTTACAGAGAAACCATCAATACCTCAATCAGTTAAATAACTATAAGAGGATTTGTTTTGTATAATAAAACACAACTAGTCCAGTTCATACCTTTTGTCCTTGCAAATTATTGGTCTCAAATCTTTTTGATATGTATTTTTGTTTTCTTAGATTAGAAAAACTATTTGAGAAAACGTTAGGTTAATTATTTGTTATTTTTTGAAGCTATCCTCAAACATAAGGTACCATTTTTGTCTTTTTCTCTCTTGTAGACATACATAAATCTTAGCCATAAAATAATTTCACCATTGAAATTTATATTAGGAGAAACAATAATACGGCCTAAACAACATGGAAAATACGTAGTCATTGTGGTGGAAACTGAAATTTCACTTACGGAGGAGTCGTCACTACCTCAATCAATTAAAAAACTACAGGCAGATTTATTGAGTATCATAAAACACATTTAGCCCTGTTCATCCCATTCATACCTTTTGTCCCTAAGGATTACTGGTCTTAATTCTTTTTGGTATATTTTTTTGTTCATATATATTAGAAAAACTATTTGAGAAAAAATTAGGTTCATTGTTTGTTGTTTTTTATACCAACCTTCAAACGTAAGGTACCATTTTTGTAGACGTACATAAATCTCTGTTATTAAATATTTCCACCATAAATATCTAGAGCAGGAGAAATCTAAGGGCAGAAACTATTCCTATAGAAATAATATAACCTAAATAACATGGAAAGTAGAATTCATTGCAGTGGAAAATGAAGTTTCGCGTATGTAGGAATCATCACTACCTCAATCAGTTAAACAATTACACGAGGATTTGTTGAGTATCATAAGACACAACTACCCCAGTTCATTTCGTTTGTACCTTTTATCCTTGGTGATTACTGGTATCAAATCTTTTTGGTATATTTTTTTTTAGTTATTTACATTAGAAAAATAATTTGAGAAAACTTTAGTTTAATTATTTGTTATTTTTTGAAACTGCCCTCAAACATAAGAGACCATTTTTGTCATTTTCTCTCTTGTAGATATACATAAATTTTGGCTACTAAATATTTCCACCATTGAAATCTAGAGCAGGAGAAACCCTAGAGAAGAAATTATTCCTAAGACAACAATACGACCTAAATATGGAAAATACGTATTCATTGCAGTGAAAAATAAATATTCGCTTATAGAGGAATTGTCACTGCCTTAATCAGTTAAACTACTGCATGAGGATTCTTTGAGTATCATAAAACACAACTAACCTAATTTGCACCTTTCTTTCCTAGAAAAATGATTTTTTTCTATGTTTTTTTTTTATTTACATTAGAAAAATAATTTGAGAAATCTTAAGGCTAATTATTTGTTTTTTAACCTACTCTCAAATATAAGGGACTATATTTGTCATTTTCTCTCTTGTGGACATACATAAATCTTGTCAATTAAATAGTTCCACAATTGAAATCTAGAGATGAGAAATATTAGCGCAGAAACTGTTACTATGACAACAATACAACATACACAACATGGAAAACATGTATTCATTGCGGTGGAAAATGAGCTTTCGCATATGGAAGAATCGTCACAACCTCAAACCGTTAAACAATTGCACGAGGATTTGTTGAGTTTCATAAAATACAACTAGCCCAGTTTGTCGCATTCACACCTTTCGTTCCTGAGGATTACTGGTCTCAATTTGTTTTTGTATATTTTTTTGTTAATTTACATTATAATTTTTTTTTTTGAGAAAAGGTGCCATTTTTGTCATTTTTTCTCTTGTAAATATACATAAATATTGGCTAGTAATATTTCCACCATTAAATTCTAGAGTACGTAAAACCCTAGATCAAAAATTGTTCCTATGACAACAATATGACCTAAACAATATAGAAAACTGATACGCTTAAATTACATCTTTCTTAAAAAGTATAAGCGGTCATCGTCAAATATATAACCCAACAAAGGTTGGGGTCGAATCCCATAGAAAATATGGTGAACACTAGGTCGCAAATGATTTAATTGACTATTAGTCGATAGTTCTGCAAAATTGGGGGATTTATAAAATCGTTTATTAAAATCAATAATCTGTAGCAAGTAACAATAATCAAGTATTATTAAGTAACAATCAATGGATGAGTTAAACTAGGCTTGTATTCACCATGACTTTCATAACAGTTACGGGTAGATTACTGCTTAGAATTTTTGTAATAACAAATAATGCAAAGGTCTCGGTTTCTAAAATTCACCTAACTGTTTCTCAACCTAATTGGATGACTATTACTTTAATTCTCTCGAACTTAAAGAGGAAATTATAAAAATCCGATTTAACCTAGAGTTGGTTAATCTTGTCACAACATTAATAATTGGACAGAGTTTAGAAACTCCGAATCCTCGTTAATAACCCTTGTTCCCAGTTTTAATCTCTTATTTCAAGAAAATCAAACCTAAGGCATGTTCCAATGTTTTCAACCATTAGAAATCTGTTAAATCAAAAGGATTACCAACACAAATTCGTTCATCACTCAAATCCTAATAGAAACCAACCTTAAATTCTCTATTTCGCCATGAATCCCACAACCCTAGTTGTGGGAGTTTAGCTGCTCATAATTGTAAAAGAAAATAAAGTTAAAGAAATCATAGATGAAGAAAATTACCCTTACAAAATATGAATTTGATCTTCAATAATCTTTTAACAAATGATCAAAGTTGCTAAAAACCTAACGGAAATTCAAATTTAGAGAGTTTGAAACCCATGTAACGTAAGATGCCTCAAAAAACCCTAGGAGCAGCTATTTATAGAACAAGGAATTTTTGATTTGAAATTTTTTTTGGAGCAGGCCGCCTAGTCCTGATGACCTTGAGTGACAACTCATGACTGGGTTGACGGCTCATCAACTCAGGTCGTCACTTGATGTCTTGGTGAATTGAACACTGGTTAAGGTTGATGACCTTGAGTGATGGCTCGTCACCTTGTTGACCGCTCATCAACTTAGATCGTCACTTGACTTGTTGGCACTCTTCATTCTAGATAAGGTTGATGAGATTGGTGATGGCTCATCACTTAGTTGGAAGCTCATCAACATGGACCGTCAGTTGGCTCCTTCATCTCAGTTTCTTCTATTTGAAGTGATTTTTTCCTTGTTTATTCTTTATTGTCGTGTGCTACACACAAAAGGTAAAAATAAATAAAAAAACAACACGAGTTGCTTAAGAACTTACAACAATTTCTAGATGAAAGCCTCAAATGCGCCATCAAAATATCAGCATATCAACTCCCTCAACTTAGAACATTTGCTTGTCCTCAAGCAATTAAACAAAGACACGTTATGCAAACAATAAGAATCTAAGGGACACACAACAATCATATCATCAGAACTAAGCCCATCAGTTCAGTCAAACTCAGCATGCATGAACTAACTTATAGGGATCTATGATTGGCATCACAATACAAATAAGTAATATTGCATACACTCGTAGTAATCAACCTAACAACTAGCAGTCAACAATGTTATTTCTATGGCCTCACCACAAAGAAGTCCCACTCACGATATATCAAACTTATTAGGGACTGAAAATCAAATCTCTATATCTCATAATGGATTTCAAATAATGCACATACAATGCCATGGTCTTGCCCTTACCATTCTACTTTGGTTTTTTCCAGAAGGTCAATTAGAATCACTACAAGAATTTATTTGCTTGTAATGAAGGCTTGGGTGCAGGTAGGATACATTTGGGACGTAATGACTCAGCCTTCCTTGACATCTATGAATTCTTATTTACACTTCCACCTAATCATTTCGCCCTTATTCACCTTTTACTACCAACTATTTTCATTCACTAGTGTAGCAATTCTTTTGACTTGACTTCCTCTTTTTCAGCTTTTTCAATCATTTTCATTCTTGTTCTTTTTTCATGCTCACACCCACTAATTTTTCTTCATCAACACCTGCTCTTTTCATACCCAGTTTCACTTGTCATTGCCTTTAGAGTAGCCGCTCTCAACTTAGGTGATTTGCCTGAGTTGAGGTGCACGATGTCCAAGGAAGGACCAGGACCAAAATAGAGATTCAAAGATAAAAAATGGGAAAGTGAGCGACTTTTGAATAAAGACGGTTAAATCAGCTCAAAACAGGGTTCAAAGAGATATTTTCCATCATGTTGATCTTTTTAGGCTACGTGGACTAGATTTAAAACAAGTCCTGTGATCCTTCCTAACCACCCAACTTATAACCTGATAGAATGGACTAGGCAAGTTCTAGCTGTACACATAAAGTAAGAAAGACACAAGATAGGCTCACACACACTCTTGGAATCGAATAGCACTATAGTGCTAGAAATCAAACTAATACTCAAGCTTAAGCAAAAATTACCAACTCATATATCACAAATGACAAGCATAGATCCACAACAGTTAATTCAATAAAACTTGAACGTACATGTACACAAAAATTTTGATGGATCTCTTCATTTCAAAACAATCACCACAACGACTGCTATGTATTTCCTATTCTCTTTTTGCTCACACAATATAGAACAACAATATAAAACATCCTAAGCATGCCAGTTCTACTAGATAGTATGTGAGCGAAAATAAATATAGAAAGAAAAACCCTCGTGTGGACATAGGTACACTCACCCCCATCAAAAAGCTATGTATTATCCCTAATGTATTATGAATATAAAAAGAACTAGATAGAGGATGTACCTGTGGTGCCCTAGGTGTTTGTGTCATGATACATGGAGTGGGCCACAACATTATCAGTAGTGGCGCCAGGAATGACCGACAAACTCAAAATGGTAGTCAGTAGAGTAGGAGAATCCACACTCTCCACACTCGACACACTAGCATTTGATGTCCCAAGTGGGACACTAGAAGAGACTCCCACTGCTCGAAACCTCAATGTTTCTTTTTGTCATTCATTTTCCACTTTCTCTTTCAACATTGACTCTTTCGGATCTTTTCTCTCTTGTTTCTTTCTTTTTTTTTAGCCCTTTTCGGATCTTCTTTGTCTCTTTTTCTCCTATTACTCTTGTCCTTGTCTTTGAGAGGTTTACCGATCAAATCATACAAAGTTTCTTTTTCCTCCTCTAACTCCTCATCATCCTGAGTTGGGGATGCCAAGGCTGGTCTATTTTTCAATGCAGTGATATCTGTTTGGGCTTTCTCCAATTCTGCTTCAAACCTAGCTAGATTAGGAACGGTCATGACCATCAATATTTCATTGATTTGGATTTTTATATCATCAATTCTACCATAGAGGCTAGAATATGGGGCCAGGGTAGCCTGAATTGCCTAGTCTATAAATGGTTCAAACTGCTCTGCAAAATGGTTCAACTACTTGTTAAACCTTTGGCCTTGCTTAACTAGCTTTTTAAAATTGTGGGGAGTGAGTGCATACTCTGAAACTTGAGTGGTGACAGTCGCAGTATCTGTAGTCTCAATTGTAGGCAGAGTACCTATGGTGGAAGTGGTGGGTAAAGCTGTAGACACAACTAACTATATACCCGATGAGGAGTTTGAGGCCTCCGTAGTCATAGTGGGACCCTCCGAAGCCTAAGTGTCAACTCCCAAATTAGTATGCTTACTCAATTGGAATGCAACATACTCTCATCCTTTGATATCTCAAAATTATACATCTTGTGGTAGGTGTTTCAACATCTATACCTGTCAGTACTGGCATATGAGCTTCCTTATACAATTGTGTGATAAGACATGGAAAGGGGTAAGAAATATCCTGCTTTATAGCCCTTATCCTGACCTCATCCGCTATGATTTCACCAAAGTTTTATACTTGAACCCAAAAATCAAGCTCACTACTAATATCGTCCTATCCTCACCCAAAACCCAAATTATTATCGCTTTTAGTTAGTATTAATCTGAACCTTACTACACCTCCACCAGAATTTTGCTACAAAGGGTAAGAAAATCTTGCTGATTTTGGAACTGCGGTTGGTCAACCATTCAGGTCTCATTCACTCAATACCTGTGATAACCATGGATGTTGATTTGCTCTTTTATTCAACTTATGAAAAAAGTATGGGGTACTAGCAAGTGGCACAAAATTTTGACCATGCAAAAACTGATTAATGGCCGTATCCAAAATATTCACTGAAACTCCTCGAATCGAGACTTTGCTCAAGTTTGGTAACTCAGTAACCTTCTTCCCTTTCTTGAAACTAATTTTCAATGTGGTAGCATAGTTTGCGCAAAACTCTCTCACCATAGCCAGATAATATTTACCAGAGTTTGTGCTAGTCCATCCCAAGTCATAATGGTTAAACCACCTCTCAATCTTAGGATACTCTCCTATCCCAGAAGTAATGATTCTAACTTCCTCAACCAATGGTCTTTTAGTACAGCACTTCCCAGTCGAGGAGAGACCATCCTGATAGATTATGTCTGTCCCTTTCACTTGCCACTAGGCACTCTCTCTGATGCCCAGGTTCTTGCTTTTAATCACGTCTCCCCAAACTGGTTCAGGGTCTCTTGCTGGACTGGTGGCTGCAGTAGTGCCACCCTCAACTTCAACCTCTAAGCTCACACTCTCGATGCTAGAATCAATTTCTACCAACTCAGCTCCCTTATTAGACTGGGGAGCTAGCGCTTCTTTTCTTGCGCACTACCTTGTCCTGTATCCTTGGGCCTTAGTCTCCTCAGCCTAATGCTAAGACTCATCAATTAGCTTTTTGGTCGAGATAGCCTTGCCGAATCTTTTACTCAAACCACCACGCGTAGGCTAGAACTTTAAAGGCATTTTGTACCTATGGAGGAATGCTATTAGCTTGGGGATAGATGAAAAACAAAAAGATTTGAACTTTGTAACAATATATATAGGCCTAATTATATAAGATGATAGCTCATCACTATTATGACAGCATGTCAAGCTCATCTTCAAGCTTATATAGATTTCAGATATCGGGTGACGATCTAAGGTGATAGCTCGTCATCCTTCATTATCAACTCGAAATAGAATATACTCCTAGATGTTTTTAGCTGATGACATGAGATGATGGCTCATCACTGGTATGACGTCTTGTCAATCCCCATCATCAGCTTTAAACAAAATAGATCTCAAATTACACATCACTCTCACCGTCAGTTGTACAATTCAAACAAAATACAAGAGTGATCAATTTTTCCTTGAAAATTATTAACACTCTAATGTTACATTGAGGTTACATTCTCAAAGGAGATGTAAATCTCATTGTATAGTGGAGTGTTCATGATTTTCAAGAAGAATCACAGTAGGGTTACTCAAATTTTACCCCAATTTCCAATCTTTGCTCACTCGTCTATTCAAACCCAATGGGGCTTACCTCATAACATGAAAGAATATTAAAGAACCCAACATACCTTAGTGAAGAAGTGTTGTAGAATAGTAAAAGATTTGAAATTAACTTGAGCCCCTTTTGTTTCACTGTGTATGCATAGGTCTGGAAAGGAAATATTGGTGTTGGTAGGAGATTTGAAGTTTATGGGCGATTTATATGATGTGAGGAAGTTGCAATGATGAGTCTTTGGGAGATGAAAAATATGGGGGAAGCGATGGGATGTACGTTTAAGAGTAGGGATTAAAGAGGGAGTTATGGAATTTGAAAGAGAGAGTTTTGAAATCGATCTTCTTTTATTTGGATGAGGCAAATCAGGTTTAGGATTATGAATGGGTTGATTTGGTTGAGGATGGTCGGGTTGAGCTTATTGGGTAGTGTTTATGGATCAAGATGTGATTGGGTAAAGGATTTGGGACTGGTAAAAAAAAATAAAAACATACTTACCTGGGCCCGACATCACAGTGATGTCTTATCAGCAAGCAGACGGCTCCTCGGTGAGCTCGTCAGCCTTGACAGTTTGTCTCTTATGTAACACCCCGTACCTTTTCGACCCTACTTGACGACTTTGAACAGTGTTTACTTAGGTGTCGAGAGCCATAAGTATGTATTTTGTAGTGTCATTGATGAAATATTTGATATTGGGCCTAGTACATGTGGTTAGACCTTTGTAGTGGGTGGCGTTTGTGACTTTGTGAATCATTTGTGGGGTGAAAAATTGAGGTTTAAGGGGCATCCAAGCAAAGAATCTTAAAGCTAAGAGGTAAGCATAAGGTTGGGACTTGAAAGATCCAGCCAAATCCGCAAAGAAAAGCCAAAATCAAAAATTTGGCATGGGCGCTGCAGAGGGCGTGCCAGGCTGCTCTGGCCTAAATTTTTGTTTCCACAGGCAGCAAAGGGGAGCACCAAGTGGCGTGCCGGGGTGGTTTTCGCCAAAATTTTTCTTTGACTATGATGATGTATATAAGACCTTTGAGTCATGGTATCATTACTCCATCATAATAGGACTATTCTTAAGCGCGTTTAGTATCCAAGTTGGGGTTAATTCTTCGTCACAAGTATTTTAACAAATTTTAACAAATTATGTTCAAATAAGCCATGAGCGACTAGAATTTCTATTTTTGCGATTGAGGCTACGATCGGGAATCTCGTAAGTGAATATTGCTTGAAAATTATGGAATTAATTAAACATAAGATATATGATGGATTACACATTGATTTGTGTGGGATAAGATAATATGTGTTAATGGGCTCAAAGGAAGGCCCAAAAGGAATTAAAAGACATGGCCCAATGGGTCAAATGACCCATTCTTCCATTGACTAAGTAAACACACATGTAATATTGGATAAGAGTGAATACAAGGCCTATATAAAGGGGGGGAAATCAGATTTTATTCATGAGAAGGCACATGTATTTCTAGACTTTTCCAAGAAACCAAAAAGAGATATTTTCTCTCAAATTCTCAAACCCTAAGTCATCTTCTTGGACAAGATCATCATTATAAAAGCTTGGGTAAGTGTTTATTCTTATGTTTTACTATATTATTTACATGAGAGAGTATGTAAATCATGGTGGTAATGTTGGCAAGGTGTTAAATAGTGCACTTGGGCTTTTTGCTAAAAGATGTGTATTCTTGTGAATTAAACTTGAAAAAGGACTTGATGTTTTGATGAAACTGAATGGTATGGATGATATCTCAACATGTATGGTGTGGTTATGTCCATACCTTGTTATTTTTCTATATTATTAAATTGTGGAATTTTGGTTATAAAATGTATTGGAGTGACTTGATGGGTTCATTGTGATGTGGTGTTAATGAGAACAAGTAATGGAGGAACTTGGTGTGAAAAGCTATTGGTTTATGATGTCTTGGTCAATGTATGGAATATTGTGGTATTATTAGTATGATAATGCCATGAATGATATTGTAAAGGGTGAAATAATGTTATAGGGCAATCATGTAACTCATGGTCGTCTTAAACACTTGGAATGTAGCTTGTGGTTAATGTTTGTTCCGTTACGTACTTGTGATGTAGAGTGAAACGTAAGGAAGGAGAAGGGTTGTGGTATGCACATTTAAGATTGTATATTCATATTGGGAAGATAAGGTATGTAAGGTTACTCTTTTCGTATCCTTCTGCAGCTCCTAGTAGTTACTTGATGTTGTACTAGTTCATTTCTAAATGTCCAAAGGTATCTCATTTCAGGTTGTTATCTATTGTTAAGTCACATATTCCTCATTCATTAGTCGTTGTTGCTCATGTGTTACATAATCATGGACATGGTTCCAAAGTCCCAATAATGTTATGTTCCAGAGCTTCCAATAAAGTTATAACTACAAAATATCAATCTCTCACAAGTAAAGGTACCTATCTTGCAAAGGTTAAAGAATGAAGTAATGCATAATTCATTGTATCCATGGGGTGACATACACACCTGCATGATGATATCCATGGCGTGAAAGAAACACCTGCATGATGACTATCCCAACATTATGGGTGTATCCATGGGGTGAAACGAACACCTGCATGACGATATTATTAATTTCCCACTGATCATTTGGGCCCGAGCACTATATGATAGATGAGCACTTGATTGATGATTCAGGATGGAGTAAAGTAAAGTAAAGTAAAGTAAAGTAAAGAGAGCAATATACATGATCCCACACATATACATTATGGTAGTCTATCCTTATGACGCATTCACTTGTACTTGATTCTATTAAAGTTCTTATATGCCATACAGTTTCATATGGCCTTGCATACTCAGTACATTCTTCCTACTGACCCCCTTGGGGGAATTTACCTTACTTGCTGCAGGCACAGGTACTAGTAGACCTCCACAGTACAGTGCGGGTCATTTGCAGATTTTTGGTGAGCTTCAGTTGATCCGGGGCTTTTCGAGTCATAGTGTACATTGATTTTGGCATTGTAAATGTTGTATAAAGCGGGGACTTGTCCTGACTCTAGCTTGGCTATGTACATGTATCTGTAGAGGCTTTGTAGACATATGTGGGATGAGGAATGTAAGAGATGTATGTCCAGTTTGAGTTAATGGCCTTAACGACCAAGTTTCATATATTGTACATGTCATGATTTCCACCATTGGTATTTATTTAGTATATGGGATAGAATGACATTCATAGAGAGATATGCACATGGGGGTACATGAGTAAAGATTGCTTCTCTTGGGCCTTATCGACTTTGGGTGCCATTCCGCCTCGTTGGAACTCGGGGCGTGACAAAAGTGGTATCAGAGCGGGTCATCCTAATGGTGTCTATAAAGCCGTGTCTAAGTAGAGTCTTTCTTATGGGTGTGTTGCGCGCCACATTGATAAGCAGGAGGCTACGGGACATTTAGGAGTTGTTTCTTTTCTTCACTTCTATATCGTGCAATAGAGCCAAAGTTGTAGGTGGACACATATGTACGTATTAACATTGGTTTTCTTTTTCATAGTCAAATGCTGATTGTTATACAAGATAAGGGTAAAGGTAAGCGGGTTGATATGCCTACCAAAAAAGAAATGATTAAATCACCATCTGAATAAGCTATTCAAGGTGGAGATAACATGGAAATTGTAATACGGGTTTCACTTAGCCAAAAAGTAGAGAAGTACCCGCAGAACCACCTATAAATGCCACTGAACAGGATTTAAGAAATGTAGTGCATATGTTGACTCAGATAGTTGTTGTATAATGTCATGGGAGAGCTGGCCCAATGACGAGTGATGATGGTACGGCTAGGGCAGCTAGTCGTCGAACACAGGATTTTCTGAAATTAAACCTTCCCACGTCCACCGAGTCGGATATGAATGAAGACCCACAGGACTTTATAGACCAAATCAAAAGGGCTCTAAATGATATGCATGTGACTGTGTATTAATGTACTTTCAGTTAGTTGGGAGGAAATTAAAACGGCATTCCTTGACCAGTACCTCCCATATGAGGTCCAAAAAAAGCTCATGCGGACCACTTGCTAAATTTTTGCTAAAGAACTATGAGTGTCAGAAAGTATAGTCTTTGGTTTAATTCTTTGGCTAGTTATTCTCCAAATGTGGTATCTATTAAGACCGATAGAGTGCATCGGTATGCAGACAAATGGATTGTACTATTACGGCCTTAAAAAGAGATATGGATCTAGCCAGATTATAGGCTTTTTGCACAGGTAATGGAGGATCAGAGGCAACAGAAAAGGACACACATATTTGAAGAAGGGTCGTCAAAGAGGGCTAGACCTATGGGATAGTTCATGGCGTCCCAAGGAAAATTTAGGTCTCGGGTGTTTAACAGACCGCTCAGACCATTATTTCCTTAGCCTCTAGTAAATGTTCTACCTTGATCCAAAGGGTTTAGAGATAATCGGTTTGGGCAGGTGAGATTCAGGATTCATGGGCAATGGGGTATCAAGCACAAGAACGTAGAAAGTAGGAACCAACCGAAGTCTCCTCGTCAGCCGTGTTAGTGCTGCGGAAGTTATCATCTAGGTGAATATCGGTTGGGGCTGAATGTTTGTATTGGTGTGGTATGTCGGGCCACAAAATGAGACTTCTCCTGATGTAGCTACAGGTACCATATACGTATTGATTGACCCATAGAGCATATGTTATTTCATTAATTGCTGAAAATTCAAAAGAACACCAGAATTACTAGTTATGTCACATGAAGTTTATACATCAGTTGGTGAATCTATTGTAGTTAAAGGAGTATATCATAAGTGCACAGTAATTGTTTGTGGTTATGAAACACGTGTTGATCTTATTGAGCTGGAAATAGTGGAATTTTGATGTTATAAAGGGATTGTGCCATAATAGATTGCAGAACTAAGGAGTTATATTGTCGTTTTCCCCAAAAGAATGTTTTTGAATGGCCAGGGAAAATGTGGGGGCACCAACAGGAAAATTTATTCCCCATCTTAAAGCAAAGAAAAGGATACTCTAAGGGCTACATATGTCACTTAGTAAGAGTGAAAGATACTGATGTGACGCCACTACTCTTCAATCAGTTCTGGTGGTAAATGAATTCCTCGATTTATGAGCTGGTATTAATGTGATGTCAGGTACTCAGCCTATTTTTATTTCTTCATATAGCATGGCCCCGGTGGAGTTATGGGAATAAAATGAGAAATTAAAAGACGTGATAAACAAGGGATTCATAAGACCTAGTATGACCCCTTGGGGTGCATCAGTGGTCAGAGTACAAAAAAAAAATGGCACATTGAGAATGTGTGTTTACTATCGGCAACCGAATAAGGTGACACTTAAGAAACATGTCTTCTCCCCGGAGTTGATGACTTATTTGATCGGTTATAGGGTGCCAGACTTTTCCTAAAGATTGACTTAAGGTCCGGAGATCATCAAGTAAAGGTCAGAGAAAATAAAGATACCTACAATAGAGGTATGGTTTTTATGAATTCGTAGTTATGCTATTTGGACTAACAAATACACCAGCTATGTTGATGGGTTTGATAATGAGGGTGTTTAAGCCATCGCTAAGCGTATTCGTGATAATGTTTTAGATGCTATACGAGATTACTCAAGATCACAAAAGGACCATGCTAATCACTTATGACAGGTGTTACGGAGTCTTCGTGACCGTAAGATATATGCAAGTTCTTTAAATGCAAGTTTGGTCACAATCTGTATCATCCTTAGGACACATTGTATAGAATGAAGGAATAAGGATTAATATACACAAAAGAAGTGGCCAAGGCTTACGACGCCTACGAAAATTCATAGTTTCCTTGAGTTGGCCAGTTAGTACAGACAAACTGTTAAAAAGGCTTTCTGCCATTACCCTTAATAAAGCTAACACACAAAGTAACTACGTTTCAGCGGAATGATGTATGTGAGAAACGTTTGCAAGAGTTGAAAGATAAATTGACTCCTACACCTGTACTAGTACCTCCCAAAGACACATAAAAGTATGCAGTGTATTGTGATGTTTTAAAAGTTGGTATGGGATGTGTATACATGCAGCACGATAATGTGATAGCGTATGCCTTAAGACAATTGCGTCCACATAAGACAAATTATCCCACATATGATTTTAAGTTAACAGTTGTGACAATTGCTTGTAACAGATGGCACCACTACTTGTATAAAATTTCAGGTGAAAGAAATATAGTGTCAAATGTGGCAGAATTTTCATTGGTATCTGAGATGAAAGGAAAAGCAGTATGTAAATTCCATTTTTAGTTCAATTGAAAAAGAATGTACAGCAAAGTTCGACAAGGGTATTTGAGCAAACATAAGAGGGGGAGTACTTTAATGCCAATGTAGACTATATGTACCGAGTATAGACGAGTTAAGGAAATGAATTATAATAGAAGAACATCGTTCACGGTACTTCATTCATTCGAAAGAAACTAAAATGTACCATGGTTTAGCGGAGAGGTCTTGGTAAGGTTATATGAGAAGCACATTGTAGAACTTGTAGCTCAATGTCCAAGCGGTCACTGATTAACAATATGGCATCAGAAATCTATATGTTTTATGCAATGTATTACCCTTCCAGTTTGGAAGTGGAACATGAATGACATGGATTTAACCACAGGGCTGCCTCGTAAACTGTGAAGGTTGATTCCATATAGGTAATACTTGACAGGCTTACCGAGTCAGCGTATTTCCTACCAGTTAGGACTATCGATGCAGCTGAACATTATGCAAAGTTGTATGTTACGGAGATAGTACGATTACATGGAATTCCACTCACTATTACACCAAACTGGAGAGCTCACTTTACTGCACAGTGTTGGAATAGTACGATTATATGGAATTCCACTCACTATTACACCAAACAGGAGAGCTCACTTTATTGCACAGTGTTGGAGTCTTTTCAGTAAAGCATGGGTATACATGGTGGATGTAAGTATGGCTTGCCATTCTCAGATGGATGGACAAACAGAACGTATTATATGAACATTTGAAGATATGCCACGAGTTTGTACATTTAACTTTAAAGGTAGTTGGGATGAACATCTATCGTTTATGGAAATTGCTTACAATAAAAGTATCAAAAGGAACCTTACGAAGTTTTATGTGAAAGCAAATATAGATCATCAATTGGATGGGTTACAGCTGATGAAATTTGCCTTGCTAGGGTCAGGTTTTATTCATCAAGCCATAGAAAAGGTGAAGGTGATATAACAACAGCTACAAATGGCCCAAAGTCGATATAAATCATATGTCGATATTAGAAGAAGGGAATTAAAATGTGCCATAGGTGATTAGGTATTTTTTTGACAGTGTCCCCAATGAAGAAAAATAATGAGATTCAGAAAAAAAGGGGAAATTGTCCAAAGATTTGGGCAAATTGCCTATCTATTAGCGTTAGTCCTAGAACTCTTCACAGTTCATTCCGTATTCAATGCGTTGAAAGTGTATAGGAGATTATCTCGTATTGTCCCCAGTGGAAATATACAAGTTACAAAAGATCTCACATGTGAAGAAGTACTGCTTACTATTCTAGATCGATAAACAAAAGCAATGAGACATAAAGAAGTAGCTTCCGTAAAGGCACTATTGGAGAAATTAGCACGTAGAAGAAATCACAAGGGAAAACAAAAAATAATGGAATCTAAAGTACTTGTAATTGTTGTCAACGGAGAAAAAGTTCAAGGTACGGAATTGGAGTAGTAATAAGTAAATCTTACAAGTGTTATGTGTATATGATAACATGAAGGATACACTTAGACTTAAGCTGTTACAATGAGATAATGTTACTAACATTCGAGGACGAATGCTCCTAAGGGGGGGAAGAATGTAACACCCCGTACCTTTCCGACCCTACTTGACGACTTTGAACAATGTTTACTTAGGTGTCGAGAGCCATAAGTATGTATTTTGTAGTGTCATTGATGATATATTTGATATTGGGCCTAGTACATGTGGTTAGACCTTTGTAGTGGGTGGCGTTTGTGACTTTGTGAATCATTTGTGGGGTGAAAAATTGAGGTTTAAGGGGCATCCAAGCAAAGAATCTTAAAGCTAAGAGGTAAGCAAAAGGTTGGGACTTGAAAGATCCAACCACATCCGCAAAGAAAAGCCAAAATCAAAAATTTGGTATGGGGCACTGCAGAGGGTGTGCCAGGCTGCTCTGGCCCAAATTTTTGTTTCCACAGGAAGCAAAGGGGGGCGCCAAGCGGCGTGCCGGGGTGGTTTTCACCAAAATTTTTCTTCGACTATTATGATGTATATAAGACCTTTGAGTCATGGTATCATTACTCCATCATAGTAGGACTATTCTTAAGCGCGTTTAGCATCCGAGTTGGGGTTAATTCTTCGTCACAAGTATTTTAACAAATTTTAACAAATTATGTTCAAATAAGCCATGAGCGACTAGAATTTCTATTTTTGCGATTGAGGCTACGATCGGGAATCTCGTTAGTGAATATTGTTGTGAAAATTATGGAATTAAGTAATAATAAGATATATGATGGAGTACACATTGATTTGTGTGGGCTAAGATAATATGTGTTAATGGGCTCAAAGGAAGGCCCAAAAGGAATTAAAAGACATGGCCCAATGGGTCAAATGACCCATTCTTCCATTGACTAAGTAAACACACATGTAATATTGGATAAGAGTGAATACAAGGCCTATATAAAGGGGGGAAAATCAGATTTTATTCATGAGAAGACACATGTATTTCAAGACTTTTCCAAGAAACCAAAAAGAGATATTTTCTCTCAAATTCTCAAACCCTAAGTTATCTTTTTGGACAAGATCACCATTTTAAAAGCTTGGGTAAGTGTTTATTCTTATGTTTTACTATATTATTTACATGAGAGAGTATGTATATCATGGTGGTTATGTTGGCAAGGTGTTAAATAGTGCACGACTTTTTGTTAAAAGATGTGTATTCTTGTGAATTAAACTTGAAAAAGGACTTGATGTTTTGATGAAAGTGAATGGTATGGATGATATCTCAACATGTATGGTGTGGTTATGTCCATACCTTGTTATTTTTATATATGAGTAAATTGTGGAATTTTGGTTATAAAATGTATTGGAGTGACTTGATGGGTTCATTGTGATGTGGTGTTAATGAGAACATGTAATGGAGGAACTTGGTGTGAAAAGCTATTGGTTTATGATGTATTGGTCAATGTATGGAATATTGTGGTATTATTAGTATGATAATTCCATGAATGGTATTGTAAAGGGTTAAATAATGTTATAGGGCAATCATGTAACTCATGGTCATCTTATACACTTGGAATGTAGCTTGTGGTTAATGTTGGTTCCGTTATGTACTTGTGATGTAGAGTAAAACATAAGGAAGGAGCTGGGCTGTTGTATGCACATTTAAGATTGTATATTCATATTGGGAAGATAAGGTATGTAAGGTTACTCTTTCCGTATCCTTCTGCAGCTCCTAGTAGTTACATTGATGTTGTACTAGTTCATTTCGAAATGTCCAAAGGTATCTCATTTCAGGTTGTTATCTATTGTTAAGTCACATATTCCTCATTCATTAGTCGTTGTTGCTCATGTGTTACATAATCATGGAAATGGTTCCAATGTCCCAATAATGTTATGTTCCAAAGCTTCCAATAAAGTTATGACTACAAAATATCAATATCTCACAAGTAAAGGTACCTATCTTGCAAAGGTTAAAGAATGAAGTAATGCACAATTCGTTGTATCCATGGGGTGACATAAACACCTGCATGATGATATCGATGGCATGAAAGAAACACCTGCATGATGACTATCCCAACATTATTGGTGTATCCATGGGGTGAAAGGAACACCTGCATGACGATATTATTAATTTCCCACTGATCAGTTGGGCCCGGGCACTATGTGATAGATGAGCACTTGATTGACGATTGAGGATGGAGTAAAGTAAAGTAAAGTAAAGTAAAGTAAAGAGAGAAATATACATGATCCCACACGTATACATTATGGTAGTTTATCCTTATGATGCATTCACTTGTACTTGATTCTATTAAAGTTCTTATATGTCATACAGTTTCATATGACCTTGCATACTCAGTACATTCTTCGTACTGACCCCTTTGGGGGAATTTACCTTACTTGCTGCAGCCACAGGTACTAGCAGACCTCCACAGTACAGTGCGGGTCATTTGCAGATTTTTGGTGAGCTCCAGTTGATCCGGGGCTTTTCGAGTCATAGTGTACATTGATTTTGTCATTGTAAATGTTGTATAAAGCGGGGACTTGTTCGGACTCTAGATTGGCCATGTACATGTATCTGTAGAGGCTTTGTAGACATATGTGGGATGAGGAATGTAAGAGATGTATGTCCAGTTTGAGTTAATGGCCTTAACGGTCAAGTTTCATATATTGTACATGTCATGACTTCCACCATTGGTATTTGTTTAGTATATGGGATAGAATGACATTCATAGAGAGACATGCACATGGGGGTAAATGAGGAAAGATTGGTTCTCTCGGGCCTTATCGGCTTCGTGTGCCAGTCCGCCTCGTTGGAACTCGGGGCGTGACATCTTAATGTTCCACCAAGTGAGGCCATAGTGTGATGAGTCGTCCACTAGCTGACAGCTCATCAGAAAGCTTGTTAGACTTATCCATATTGTCTCATTCCAACTCACCAAGTGACGAAATGAGTTGACGGCTCATCAGCTATCATCATCACCCTTATCTAGCATACACCTTTTAGCTCTTCAAGTGGGCAACTTGAGATGACAGCTCATCACAGGGTTGATGGCTCATCAGTCTCGTTGTCACTTTAAACAGTTGAGTTTAGATATTTTTTTTTTTGCCTGAATACTTCTACAAACAAATTAACCATGCTCAAGAATAAAACCTACTCTAAAGTCATTTTACAACAATAGAATATGGTTTGCCTCCCATTAGCACCAACTTTAACATCGCGTCACAACTCAAGTATCTTGACTACTCAGACTTCATCAAGATACACCAAAAATAATACCTTTACCTCTTTTGGCAGTCAAACATATTATTTAACCCATTGACCATTCACCTTAAACAACTTCCCATCTTTGTCTTCCAACTCCACTACTCTGGATGGAAACATTTGAGTAACTTTGAATGATCCCGACCATTTTGATTTTGTCTTTCCCGAAAATAACTTAAACCTTGAGTTGAACAACAGTACCAGGTCACCCACCTTAAACTCTCTCTTTTCAATTCTTTTATCGTGGTACAATTTCATGTCCTCCTTATAGAGGGCAGCCCACTCATAAGTTTGAAGTCAAAATTCATCCATCTCATTTAGTTGGTCCAACCACAAATTTCTAGCCTCACTCTAACTCAAGTTAAGCTTTTTGAGAGCCCATAAGGCCTTGCGCTCAAGCTCTACCGAGAAATGGAAAGATTTATCGAAAACAAGTTGGTCAGGAGATATACCTATTTGCATTTTGAAAGGAGCGCAATAAGCCCATAGTACATCATCATGTTTTCGAGACCAATCTCTATGGTTAGCATTCACAGACTTTGCCAATATCATCTTAGTTTCTCGATTTGACACCTCCACTTGCCCAGTGGTTTATGGGTGATAGGGAGTACCCACATTGGGTTTTTTTACTCCGTACTTAGATAGAGTAGCATGGAAGACCTTGTTACAAAAATAGGATCCTCAATAGCTTATGATTGTGCGAGGAGTACCAAATCGAGAGAAGATGTTCTTTTTCAAGAACGTTGCCACACTCTTACCTTCATTGTCTGCTAAGGCTATAACTTCTACCCATTTAGATACATAATCCATTGCCACCAAGATATACTTGTGACCACAAGAACTCACAAACGGCCCCATAAAATCAATGCCCCATATATTAAACAACTCTACTTCCATCATTTTGGATATAGGCATCTCCTGATTTTGGGATATCGAACCCTGCCATTGGCATTGATCATATGCTCTAGCAAATTCTTGGGCATCTTTGTAAATGGTGGGCCAGTAATACCCATATTACAATAGCTTTCTCGTCGTGCAATCCCCTGCATAATGTCCCCCCACTGGGATGAGTGATAAGCCTAAGAATACTCAATATTTCTACCTCTGGCGCACATCATTTGATAATATTATCAGTACATAGTTGAAACATATAAGGTTCATCCCAAAAGTAATTGCCTACATCATGAAGCAATTTCTTTCTTTGATGGAAATTCAAGTATTTTGATATTATGTCAATGACCAAATAGTTATCAAAATTAGCGTACTACGGTACAAGATCAAGGGATGCAACAAATACATGTTTATCTGGAAAAGAGTCATCAATCTCTAACTCATCCAGCCTTTTCCCCTCATTCTCAAGTCTTGACAGATGGTCTGCTACCTGATTCTCACACCTCTTGGGATCTTTGACTTATACTGAGGCTTGGCATCTTTCTTTTCCATGACTACCTCAATGCAGCATGATCAGTGTGTACAACAACTTTAGTGCCTAGTAAATACGCCCAAAATTTCTTAAAGGCGTAGACTACTGCAAGTAACTCTTGTTCGGTAACTGTGTAGTTCTTTTGCTCCCCATTTAATGCTTTGTTGGCATAATAATTAGGATGAAAAAGCTTCTCTCGTTTCTATCCAAGGACAGCCCCAAGTGCAACCCCACTCACATCATACATCACTTCAAATAATTGCGAACAATTCAGAGCAATAACAATGGGGACAATTATAATCTTTCTTTCAGGCACTCAAATGCCTTTAAACAATCGCTATCAAACACAAACTTTCTAGGTCTTTTAAGAGTATTTTGGTCATCGTAATTTTTTTTGAGGAGGTTTCACACGTAATGATATTTTGGGCCATTATATTAGATATCAATTTACCCACCATTTGTCTCTGAATGGCCAAAGTAAGGATTAACAAGTCCCTGGCACAACTATCCAAGGAAATTTGGCCTATGATACGTCGAAAGGAAAATAACCTTAATTTTTCACTAGTTCACATTGGCTTGCCATTGTTTTTAATTAATAACTGAACCACGTACTGACCATCCTGGTACTTTAGTAGGCCTTTGCACCAGTTTACTTTTTATTTACCTAACTCGCGAGAACTATGGAAGGAAGTTGCAAAAATGTTCACGTGCTAATTATTTCAAAATGTTTAGGTGTCGCACAATACCACAACGCAAAAAAAGTTGGGATGAAAGCTGACACCTGGGGTTTTTGTTGCTGCAGTGGTTGATTACCGGCATAGCAGTACCACTGCAGTGGTAAATTTACCACAACAACGGTTCGCGTCAGTTCATATAGGGGGAAATATTTCATTTCCCTCATTTTCACTCCTTACTTTAAATTCTCTCAATTCTCTCTATGCAATCTCCTCCCGACTTTAATTTTAAGGTAATTTTTCCTTCCCTACTAATTTATTAACGTATTCATCATTGTAGAATCATAGAAATTCCATAGAATAGAAGATTTTAGGCTGGTTTTGGGTGCAACTTTTGGGACTTGATTTTTTAATGTGTTCTTGAATAAAATGACAAGCATGTTAAGTTCTCTTACATCTACAGCACTCCAATAGTATCTTAGGCATAAGATTGACTTAATTCTTGGTGAATTTTGGTCATAGCAGGGGTAGAAGGTGAATGGTTATCTTTCCCAACAAACTTGGGTGATTTAAGGGTGAAATTGAGTGTTATACACTCCTATTTTAGTGTAAAAAGTTTCATACAATCTTCACTAAGCCTGATCTATCGTTAATTCTTAAAATTATAGAGAAGTCGAAAGTCCACCATAGGAGGGGAGATTGATGGGTTGGATTTGATGGACCACTAAAGCGATAACTTTTCCACTGCAACGGTACCCCTACAGTGGTAAGTTACCCCCGCAGCGGTACCGCTATGACTGTACCTGGCAGTAGCCTCCCCAGGTTTTTATTTTCTTGTAGTTTCAAATTTATTCCCTCCCATAGCCCCCGATATGGTTTATAAACTTTTAATTATGATATTTATAGGATTATTATAGACCAACAACAACCCCGCTACCAAAGATTACCCACCACTGCCAGTCGCAATCGCTATGAGGAGGGTAGGCATAATAGGGGTTTCCTTCACGAGAGGGGTTTTGTGATGAAGGATGTGGAAGATGAGGCCCCAGACTTCTATAACCATCTAAAACCTTCGGATGGGAGATGTTAATGAAGCCTATGCCTGAGTGTAAACTGGCCTTAGTCTGAGAGTTTTATGTTATTCTTCCCACCGTGGAGTGGTCAGTGCCTTTCCCCACTATTCATATCAGAGGAAAGAATGTCCCAGTGGAAGTTGCCACCATCAATGAAATTTTGGGGTTCCCAAACCACTCAAATATTACCTTTGAAGATAAAGTCAAGGAGTCGAGCCTGAAATGGGCTTCTAGGGTCTTGGCTCCAGAGGATCGGGCAAATGAAGTGAAGTGGTCGGGCCTTAAAGGGACCAGGAGTGCTTACTTTTCAATAGAGGCTAAGGTGTAGTTACAGCTGGTGTGCTATAGGATTCATCCTTAGAGAAACATGATAGATGTGGTTTTCCAATGGGCCATGGTAGTGGAGTGTGCTTTAGCGGGGATCGAGATGAATGTGGGGGCACAAATTATGAATGAGTGGCAATATTTTTATGCCCAGGAGAGGTCCTTGAGAGATTTCTTCTTACCTTCCTTAATCACCGAGTTGTACGGGTGGGTGGATGTACCCAAGAAGGATAATGAAACTATAGAGGAATGTGATATGGCATACAACCGGTTAAGGGGTAGGGGCATTCGAAGAGGGAGCAAGAAAAAAAGGAAGATAAGGGAAGAAGGTGAGAGTAGTCAGGCTGGTGGGGGTGAGGATTGTAGCATCGCTTCATCTCAGGTTCGCACATATCTCTGTGGTTAGGAGGCTAATCGTGTTGCTGTATGGGGCTAGATAGATAGGAATCAACTGCCTCTACAAGGATCGACTGCCTCTGTGGACTCGAAAAGAACCTATGATGAGCTCCGAAGAGAGATAAATGAGGAGAAGAAGAAGCACTGCTCCCGAGACCGCATGCTTGTAAGAATGTGGAAGGCTATGCTGGTGATGTTAAGTGTGCCTCCCCTACTAAAAAACTCCTGAAGCTAACAAGGAAGGACGCTGAGTAGTTCTCCTTCCTTAGCGAAATGGAGGAGGAGGGTTCGGATTATTCGAGCCTCGGAGATGACGCCACCAGCTAGATATCCCCCCTTTTTTATTTATTGATTTGGATTTGGGTTGCCCTTGTTTGGGGAATGTAACAAACAATTTTTTTTATTTTTTATTTTTTCTTGCATTTCTAGGATCTTTGTTCCCGCACCCTTAATAATATTTGCTTTAGCTTATTTTGCATAGCGGAATTGATTTTTATCTTTAACTATCGTGAATACAGGCTTGACTTGCAACAATTGTAAAATTACAAAAATAGGAGAGAACCTGGCAGGTTACTGCCTGGAGCCACTGCAGTGGTTAATTTTACCACTGCAGTGGTAAAAGTTCAGCTGCAGCAGTAACCTCCAGTGGTTTTGCTTTTCCTTTTTTGCTAATTGTTCCCAAGTCTTTTCTCACACTACGCCATCCCCTGAACACTATTGCAGTTTCTAAATCTCACGTCCCATAGTTTTTAATGTCTAGCGTGATTATATCACGACCCAAAATATTGTAAATGCAACTAATTCTTCAACACGATTAATTCTAACACCTTTTCACCTTACTTTGTTCTCAGGCACCACATCCCACATGATATTTCTTACAAAACAGCAAGGCAACTAGGTAGTTCATTAGTATTAAGATAGAAATTAATGAAGACTTCAAATCACAGAGAGATGAGGCATGCCTCAAGTCATGGAAATGAATATACACCTCGAGATCATACCGATCCTAACGATCCCTAGTTCCCTTGGACACAGATCTTACAAATCAACATACACAATAACTTTTTGTACTTGAGAAGTTTGACAATCCAATCAACCAAGTAACAGTATGATCAAAAAATAACCATCCATATAAGTAATTACATGTTGCATTCTATCTTACCACAACAAAGCATTTTGTAACACCCCATACCTTCCCAACCCTACTTGACAATGTTGAACAATGTATACTTAGGTGTCGAGATGCCATGAGTATGTGTTTTATAGTGTCATTGATGAAACAATTGATATTGGGCCTAATATGTGTGATTAGACCTTGGCCGGAGGTGTATTGTGACTTCGTGGAGAATTTGTGGGGTTGAAAATGAGGCTTGAAGGAACTCCAAGCAAAGTATATTAAAGGTAATAAGTAAGTTAAATAATAGAACTTGAAGTATCTAACCAAATCCGCGAAGAAAAGTCGAAAAATGGATTTTTTTTGAAAAACTAAGGGTGGGGCGTACTAGAGGGCGTGCCAGGACTCTCTGGGCTAAAATTTTTATCCCTCAAGCATCAAGGTGGCGCGCCCAAGGGCGTTCCAGGCTGCTTGTGCGCACCCTTCAAATGTTGGAAATTTTTCTAAGTCCCAAGGGTGCCCGGGGACGTACCGGGCCGATTTTTGCCACATTTCTTCTACAACCACGAGAATATACATGGAATAATTGAATTATTATATTGGCATTCCATTTTGATAAGATTATTCGTGGATGATCCAAATGACGATTTTACCCTTTTAGTCAAAATAAGCCATACGTGGCTAGAATCGCTTGCTTTTGGGATTGAGACTACAAATATAAATCCCGTGCACGGGAATATTGTTGTAACACGTATGAAATGATTTAAACATGAGAAATTATTGATTTTAGTGGGTTAAGTGAATTGGGCTCAATAAAAGGCCCAAAATGAGAAAGAAGACATGGGCCAAAATGGGTCAAATGACCCATTCTTCCCTTGACCTTCTAGATATGGCATTAAATGCTATAAGAGTAGCTAAGGATGGAATTGAGGGCTTATATAAAGGGCCAAAATCTTATTTTTTATTGCTTTTCTATCTTTTTCTAGACAATTCCAAGAAAACCTCTTTTACTCTCAAAACCCTAAGGCACTTCTTGAAGCAAGATCATCATTTTTCAATCTTAGGTAAGTGTTTATTTTTATGGATTAATATATTATATGCATGGGATATAATGTATATCATGTTGGTTATGCTTGGAAGTGTTGAACATGGCACTTTGTATTTTTGTAAAAAATGTGTCATCTATGGAATTTAAACTTGAAAGATGACTTGTTGTCTTAATGAAAGTGCATGGTATGGAAGAAATATAAACATGTATGGTGTAAGTATGATCCTAAACTTGTTATTTTCCTATAAGTGTAAATTATGGGATTTTGGCCGATATGTTGATATGAGGTGTATTGAGGTGATTTGATGGAATAATTGTGATGTTGTGATGATGAAGAGTGGAAAGTATGAACTTGGTGTGACATGCTAGTGGTTTATGATATTTTGGTCAATGTTGGGAATGTTGTGGTATTGTTGGTATGATAATTTCATACATGGTATTGTCGAAGGGGGAAAGGTCATGTTAAGGCAATCATGTAATTTATTGTCGTTATATGTAATTGTGAGGTAGTTGGTGGTTAATGTAAATTCCGTTATGTACTTGTGTTGTAGAGTGAAACATAAGGATGGAGCGGGATTATTTTATGCACATTTAAGATTGTAAAATCGTATTGAGAATACAAGTTATGTAAGGTTACTCTTTCGTATCTTTCTGCAGCATATAGTGAACACCTTGTTGTGGTACTTACTTATTTTTGAAATTTCCTAAGGCATATCGTTTCAGGTTATCATCTATTTTTAATAATATATACGTTACTCTTGGTCTATTTTCATTCATGTATCACATAATTATGAACATGGTTCCAAGTTCCAATAATGTTGTAACTAATACAAGAAATTGTTTCAAGGAAAGTGACGACGTAAGGAGAATCTATTCATTCTTAAGTCACATATTCCTCATTCATTAGTCATTGTTGTTCATGAGTTACATAATTGTGGACATGTTCCAAAAGTCCCAATAATGTTATGTTCTTAAGCTTCCAATAATGTTGTGGCTGCAAATATATACGTTAATCTCTCATAACTGATTGTATCAATCTCTCATAAGTGGATAAATCAATCTTTCGCAAGTAAAGGTATAAATCTCTCAAATGTAAGAAATAAAGTAATTCATAGTTGGTGGTTGTGAGAGTACGGGTGGTAGCTCTAGAGGCATAAGCCTAGCTCGAGCCGATCCCGAATTTGTTGGATCAGGGGGTAGTCCTAGAGGCATAAGCCTAGCTCGGGCCGATCCTGACAGGTGGTAGCTCTAGAGGTACTAACCTAGCTCGAGCTGAACCTGATATGTTGGTTTATGGGTGGCAGCTTTAGAGGTAATAACCTAGCTCAAGCCAAGCCCAATAGATTGATTTATGGGTGGTAGCTCTAGAGGCAAAGTCCTAGCTCGAGCCGATCCCAACATAACGTTATGTTATGTTAAAACTCACTGATCAGTTGGGGCCCGAGTACAATATGATATAAGTGGTGAGGAAAAAACAATAAAGCGAAGGAAATAATTTATGTAAGTTACATGGTTCCACATATACCGATCGATGGGTTATTCATATTGACTATCCTATTACATTTTGATTCTATTGACGTATTTGCGACAGTTTCATATGGCCTTACATACTCAGTAATTCTCCGTACTGACCCCTCTTGGGGGGATTTACCTTACTTGCTGCAGGCGCAGGTATTAGCAGGCCTCCATAGTAGGTTGCGGATCTTTTGCGTACTTTTAGTGAGCTCCAGTTGGTTCGGAGCTTTCTGAGTTGCTATGTACATATATTTTGGTATTATATATGTGTATAGAGCGGGGTGTTGTCCCGACTCTAGGTTTGTCATAGTGATGTATTTGTAGAGGCTTTGTAGACTCATGTGGGAACAGAATGTAAAATATGTATGTTCATTTTGACTTGATTTCCCCAACGACCAAGTTTTATATATATATATATATATATATAGATATAGATATAGATATATGGTACATGTTTCCATGTCCATGATTTCCACATAGTTGCATGAGGTATAATAAGGTTCATACAAGGATATGCATACGAATGTTCATGAGCAACGATTGGTTCTCTTAGGCCATATCAGCTTCGGGTGCCAGTCCGGCCTGAATGGGATTTTGGGTCGTGACAAAAGTGGTATCAGAGCAGGTCGATCTAAGGGTGTCTACAAATCCATGTCTAAGTAGAGTCTTGCTTATGGATGTGTTGTGCACCACATTTATAAGTAGGAGGCTACAGGACATTTAGGATGTTGTTTCTTTTTTTTCATTCCTAGATCGTGCAATAGAGCCAAAAGTGTAAGTGGAAAAAAAAATCATATCTGACCATAGTGATTGGTTTTCTTTGATATAGAAACTACCGATGACGAGAAGAGGTAAAGGCAAGGGTAAGCAGGTTGTTACGCTTGCCGGAGAAGGATCGAGTAGACCACCACCTGACCAAACTAGTGAATTTGCAAGGTGGAGCTGATACTGAATTTGCATCACGGGCTTCTTTCACTTTCCCAGCCCTAGAGAGCTGAGAAGAAGAGAAGTATCTTCAGAACTGCCCGTTAATACTATTGAGCAGGATTTGATGAGTGCGGTACAAATATTGACCCTTGTGGTTGCTGCACAAGCTCAAAGACAAGCTCTTGTGCAGCAGAAGGAGGGACAGAGGCAGAGGAAGAAGATGAAAGAATTGGAAGAAAGATCTTCAAAAAAGGCTAAACCCATGGGATAAATCATGGCGTCCCAAGGAGTATTTGGGCATCGAATTGTTCACAAACCGCCCAGGCCATCATTTCCCCATTCCACAACAATTACTTCCCCTATATTCCAAGGGTTTAGAAGCAACCAGTTTGGGCAAAGAGGTGAGATTCAGGGTTTACGGACCGTGAGGTATCAAGAACAAGGAAGTATGAACCACCCGAGGTTTTATCGTTGGTTGTGCCAGCGCTGCGGGAGGTTTCATGCAGGTGAATTACGGGTTGGAATGAATGTTTGCTATTTTTGCGGCATGCCAGGGCACATGGTAAAAGGGTGTCCACAAAGGAACCCGGATGGAATGGGAAGACCCACGGGACCAACCGTCGCATCGACATTATCTGTGCCTCCTCTGGGTAGAGGTGCACAACCTGTTGGTCATGGCAAAGGTGCTAGAGGAGAAGCTAGTTCTAGTAGCAGCCAGGGCATTACCTACGCCGTGGCGAATCGACAAAAATTTGAGGATTCTCCTGATGACGTGACAGGTATATGCTCTGTCTTTTTACGTAACGTATTTACATTGATTGATTCGGATTTTACCCTATCATATGTTATCCCCTTGACTATTGGAAAAAAAAATTATTGTGAAGAACACTAAAATTTTTAGTTAACCTATTTGGGGTATCTACACCAAAGGGTGAATTTATTGTAGCTAAAAGAATGTTTCATGATTATGTGGTAACTGTGTGTGGTTATGATACATTGGCTGATCTTATTGAATTGAAAATGGTGGATGCGGATGTTATAATGGGAATGGATTGGTTGGTTTCTTGTTATGCCACGGTAGCTTGCCGGGCTAAGAAGGTACATATTCATTTTCCACAAGAAGATGCTTTTGAATGGAGGGGTGATGTGGGGGCACCAAGAGGAAAATTTTATTTTCTAGCTTAAGGCAACGAAAGTGATAGCCAAGGGATACATAAGATCTAATATGCCCTTTGGGGCGCATCCGTGCGAGTGTGAAAAAAAAAACAAAAAAAATAAATGAATGAAATGGTACTTGAGAATGTGTATTGACTATTGGCAACTGCATAAAGTACCGATTAAGAACAAATATCCCCTCCCAAGAATTGACGATTTGTTTGATCAGTTACAGGGTGCCAAGTGTGTTGTTCCTTTTTATCAAAAGGATTGTATTCACTCTTTCTTGCACCAATTTCTCTGGAACAAGAGTGAATTGAGATCGGGTTATCACCAAGTCAGAGTTAGAAACAAAGATATACCCGAGACCGCCTTCCGAACACGGTCTGACTATTATGGTTCTTAGTTGTGTCATTGGGACTAACAAATGTACCAGCTGTTGTTATGGATTGGATGAATAGGGTGTTCAAACTATTCTTGGATGTATTTATGACTCTATTCATGGATGATATTCTGGTTTATTCGAGATCACAAGAGGACCATGCCGATTACGTACGACAGGTGTTACAGATTCTTCAGGATCATAAGTTGAATGCAAAGTTCTCTAAGTATGAATTTTGGTTAAAAACCCATAGCATTCTTGGGTCACATTGTGTCGGATGAACGAATAAGGATTGAGACGTAAAAGAATGAAGCAGTGGAAAAAAAAAAAAAGAGAGAGTTTACACACAAGATAATTAAGTTTCAATAGAACGATGCATGCGAGTAAAGTTTCCAAGAGCTGAAAGATATATTAAATTCTACACCAGTTTTAGTATTTCTCGAAGGCACAAAGGTTATGCAATGTATTGTGATGCTTCCGGGGTTGACCTCGGATGTGTGTTAATGCAACATGATAATATAACAGTGTATGCCTCACGACAGTTGCGGCCATATGAGATAAACTATCTCACACATGATTTTGAGGTAACAGTTGTGGTATTTATTTGAAAGATATGATACCACTACTTAGGGTTCATATTGATATATAAATATTGATCATAAGATTTTGCATATATTTTAAGTAGAGGGAATTAAATCTGAGGTAGGGAATATGACTTGAATTATTAAGAGATTAAGATAAGATACTGAGATCACATTCGGGAAAAGCAAATGCAGTGGTCGATGCATTAAGCCGCAAAGCACTAGGAAGTACTAATGGTCGGTTCATGGGGACACAAGATATAGTTGAGGATCTATATATTAATTAAACAGTTTGGTAGTGCATTAACTTGAAACTCCAGATCAAAGGGTTATAGCGCAAAATGCGGTAAAGTCTTCATTCGTAGAGTTGAAGGAAAAGCAACATGCAAATCCTATTTTTAGTTCGGTAAAAAGAACGTACCACAAGGTTCGATGAAATTTGACCTTACGCACGAGGGAATATTTAAATATCAAGGTAGATTAGGTATACCAAATATAGATGAACTAAGGAAATGAATTATAACCGAAGCACACCATTCACGGTATTCTATTTTATTTGGGAGAAACCAAAATGTACCATGGTTTGGTAAGAAGGCATTGGTGAGGCAATATAAAGAAGAAGAACATGATAGAATTTGTAGCTCCTTGACCAAATTGTCAATAGGTAATAGCAGAGCCTCAGAAACCTGGAGGTTATATGCCATGTATACATTTTCCAGTTTAAAATAAGGCATGGTTAACATGGATTTTATCGCAAGTTGCCTAATACACATAAGGGTTGTCTCATATATTTTAGGAATTTGATTCCACATGAGAGATAGATGACAGGTTTACCTACATATCACACATGTTGCCTTTCAAGACCACCTACATGGCTGAAAAATGTGTGAGGTTGTATATTAAAGAGAAAGAGTACAACTATACGGAGTTCTGAACTCTTTAGGAAGGAGGGATCGATTTTCTACACATTTTCTTTGAAGTTTCTTTTTAGAGAAGGTTGGGTATATAAGTGAATTTGAGTATAGCTTTTCACCCTCAGACGAACGGACAAACAGAGCATACTATCCAAACACTTGAAGGTATACTACGAGCCTGTATGAGAAACTTAAAAGGGTGTTGGGATGATCATCTACCCCTTCTTGAATGTGCCTATAATAATAACTATTGTTCAAGTATCAAGATGGTACCTTATAAAGGTTTATATAAAAGAAAGTTTAAATCATCTATTGGGTGATTTAAATCGAGTGAAACTGCCTTATTTGGGGCTAGATTTTGTTCACTACGCTATAGAGAAGGTTAAGGGGGTACGACAGTAACTACAAGCTAAAACAATTCATATGCTGAGATCCATTATTTTTATTAAATGTGCAAGCTATGTGGGATGTCACTTATGAAGGGATATATATTGCCATTCTATATGGATAAGTGTAAAGATGAAAAGAAAATAATAATAGCTTTGGTAAAGGTACAGTGAAGAAACCGAATCACGTAGGGAGCCAAAGAAATAATGAAGTCAAAGTACCCGTGACTATTTCAAACGGGGGAGAAAGTTCAAGGTATGGAGTTGGGACAATAGCAAGGAAGTATCCATAGGTATTATGTGTATATGCATATATATATGTTAAGATAACGATGTATGGGATGTATATGAGATGATGTTACTAACATTCGAGGACGAATGTTTCTAAGGGGGGAAGAATGTAAAACCATGTACCTTCCCAACCCTACTTGACGACGTTCAACAATGTATACTTAGGTGTCGAGACGCCATGGGTATGTATTTTATAGTGTCATTGATGAAACAATTGATATTGGGCCTAATATGTGTGATTAGACCTTGGTCGGAGGTGTCTTGTGACTTCGTGGAGCATTTGTGGGGTTGAAAAAGAGGCTTGAAGGACCTCCAAGTAAAGGATATTAAAGGTAATAAGTAAGTTAAAGAATAGAGCTTGAAGTATCTAACCAAATCCGCGAAGAAAAGTCGAAAAATGGATTTTCTTTGAAACACTAAGGGTGGGGCTCGCTAGAGGGCGTGCCAGGCCGCTATGGGCTAAAATTTTTAGCCCACAGGCATCAAGGTGGCGCGCCCAAGGGCGTGCCAGGCTACTTGTGCGCACCCTTCAAATGTTGGAAATTTTTCTAAGTCCCAAGGGTGCCCGGGGACGTACCGGGCCGATTTTTGCCACATTTCTTCTACAACCACGAGCATATACATGGAATAATTGAATATTATATTGGCATTCCATTTTGATAATATTATTCGTGGATGATCCAAATGACGATTTTACCCTTTTAGTCAAAATAAGCCATACGTGGCTAGAATCGCTTACTTTTGGGATTGAGACTACAAATATAAATCCCGTGCTTGGGAATATTGTCCTAATATGTCTAAAATGATTTAAACATGAGAAATTATTGATTTTAGTGGGTTAAGTGAATTGGGCTCAATAAAAGGCCCAAAATGAGAAAGAAGACATGGGCCAAAATGGGTCAAATGACCCATTCTTCCCTTGACCTTCTAGATATGGCATTAAATGCTATAAGAGTAGATAAGGATAGAATTGAGGGCTTATATAAAGGGCCAAAATCTGATTTTTTATTCATTACAAACACACTTGCTTTTCTATCTTTTTCTAGACAATTCCAAGAAAACCTCTTTTGCTCTCAAAACCCTAAGGCAGTTCTTGAAGCAAGATCATCATTTTTCAAGCTTAGGTAAGTGTTTCTTTTTATGGATTAATATATTATATGCATGGGAGATTATGTAGATCATATTGGTTATGCTTGGAAGTGTTGAACATGACACTTTGTATTTTTGTAAAAAATGTGTCATCTATGGAATTTAAACTTGAAAGATGACTTGTTGTCTTGATGAAAGTGCATGGTATGGATGAAATATAAACATTTATGGTGTGAGTATGATCCTAAACTTGTTATTTTCATATAAGTGTAAATTATGGGATTTTGGCCGATATGTTGATATGAGGTGTATTGAGGTGATTTGATGGAATAATTGTGGTGTTGTGATGATGAAGAGTGGAAAGTATGAACTTGGTGTGACATGCTAGTGGTTTATAATATTTTGTTCAATGTTGGGAATTTTGTGGTATTGTTGGAATGATAATTTCATACATGGTATTGTCTAAGGGGAAAGGTCATGTTAAGGCAATCATGTAATTTATTGTCGTTATATGTAATTGTAAGGTAGTTGGTGGTTAATGTAAATTCCGTTATGTACTTTTGTAGTAGAGTGAAACATAAGGATGGAGCGGGATTATTGTATGCACATTTAAGATTGTAAAATTGTATTGACAATACAAGGTATGTAAGGTTACTCTTTCGTATCTTTCTGCAGCATATAGTGAACACCTTGTTGTGGTACATACTCATTTTGGAAATGTCCTAAGGCATCTCGTTTCAGGTTATCATCTATTGTTAATCATATATACGTTACTCTTGGTCTATTTTCATTCATGTATCACATAATTATGAACATGGTTCCAAGTTCCAATAATGTTGTAACTAATACAAGAAACTGTTTCAAGGAAAGTGACGACATAAGGAGAATCTATTCATTCTTAAGTAACATATTCCTCATTCATTAGTCATTGTTGTTCATGAGTTACATAATTGTGGACATGTTCCAAAAGTCCCAATAATGTTATGTTCTTAAGCTTCCAACAATGTTGTGGCTGCAAATATATACGTTAATCTCTCATAACTGATTGGATCAATCTCTCATAAGTGGATGAATCAATCTCTCGCAAGTAAAGGTATAAATCTCTCAAAAGTAAGAAATAAAGTAATTCATATTTGGTGGTTGCGAGAGTACGGGTGGTAGCTCTAGAGACATAAGCCTAGCTCGAGCCGATCCCGAATTTGTTGGATCTGGGGGTAGTCCTAGAGGCATAAGCCTAGCTCGAGACGATCCTGACAGGTGGTAGCTCTAGAGGTAATAACCTAGCTCGAGCCGAACCTGATATGTTGGTTTATGGGTGGCAGCTTTAGAGGTAATAACCTTGCTCGAGCCGAGCCCAATAGATTGATTTATGGGTGGTAGCTCTAGAGGCAAAGTCCTAGCTCGAGCCGATCCCAACATAACGTTATGTTATGTTAAGACCCAATGATCAGTTGGGGCCCGGGTACGATATGATATAAGTGGTGAGGAACAAACAATAAAGCGAAGGAAATAATTTATGTAAGTTACATGGTTCCACATATACCAATCGATGGGTTATTCATATTGACTATCCTATTACATTTTGATTCTATTGATGTATTTGCCACAGTTTCATATGGCCTTACATACTCAGTACATTCTCCGTACTGACCCCTCTTGGGGGGATTTACCTTACTTCTTGCAGGCGCAGGTATTAGCAGGCCTCCATAGTAGGTTGTGGATCTTTTGCGGACTTTTGGTGAGCTCCAGTTGGTTCGGAGCTTTCTGAGTTGCTATGTACATATATTTTGGTATTGTATATGTGTATAGAGCGGGGTGTTATCCCGACTCTAGCTTTGTCATAGTGATGTATTTGTAGAGGCTTTGTAGACTCATGTGGGAACAGAATGTAAAATACGTATGCTCATTTTGACTTGATGGCCCCAACGACCAAGTTTTTTTTTTTATATATATATATGGCACATGTTTCCATGTCCATGACTTCCGCATAGTTGCATGAGGTATAATAAGGTTCATACAAGGATATGCATACGAATGTTCATGAGCAACGATTGGTTCTCTCGGGCCATATCGACTTCGGGTGCCAGTCCGGCCTGAATGGGATTTTGGGTCGTGACACATTTAAAGCACGAGTAATTTAACACAATATCAAGTGAATTTCACAGCATAACAATTCAACAGCTATGCTTCTTATTGAACCCTACTGGTTGGAATACCCTGCTCCAACCTTTCAAGCATTAGTGAGATACCAATTGGAACCAACTAGTCCCAATTGTAATGGTTGAGATACCAATTGGAGTCAACTCAAGGTGACAACACACCGATAGCACAATAGGAAAGAAAAAAGTGAAACATGTTCCTAGATGCCTTGTAGCCTCCTACAGACTTGATGCGGACGTCAACACACTAATCCATAGAACATTACTTGATATTTGCTCTTATACTGGGAGACCGATAACCTGGACTCTGATACCATATTGTCACGACCCAACTCACGGATCATGTGGGCACCGAACTAACACCTACCCCAGATAGGTGAAGCCTTACTGCCCAACCATTCCTTTAATGTGGAAGTTAAAACAATTCCGTTTCAACAACATAATTTGGTTAACTCATACATATATAATTTTGTTTTAACACATTTGATAGGTAAGAGTAATGCAGAAAATAATCAATAATGAATCCCCAGAAACTAGCCTAAATCGGTACAAGAGCACTACATAGGGGACGGGAAAGTCCATGACATAGCATCCATGTGGAATAGAGATAGAAGGAACTACTGCACAGTGATCACCATCGCTGCTATTGAAACCCCAACTGATATGCACCATGGTTATATCTCCGGTAGGAGATATAGTAAGTTTAGCATCAGTACAACCACACGTATTGGTAGGTATCATCGGCCAATCAGGGTTGAAATAAATAACATTAATAGCAAATAGGAAGAAATCATAGCATCAAATAAGGTTCCGATTTCTAATAGCCAATTATGAAATTATTGGTACCACACTTTTAGCATCTCTGTGACCTACCTACCATTTAAAATTTTCATATATCTTTGTCCTTTGACAATCAACTCTAACTTACATTCCTTAAGATTTTCCTCACTCATTACTTCAGTTTCTGCAATTCCTAGCCCACTCTAGATCGACTTACCGACTTTAAGAAATTAGAACTTGAGGTTACCTATGATTGGACCAAACCTCCTCGTACTCAACTAACGTAATGCACTATGGGATTTATAACCATTTAGACACTTATGACATTGATAAACACCTTGCGGGGAGGGACACTACTGTATATCCTGCCTACAAAACCATGCACTCAGCACAAATAAACATTAATACTTGAACTAGGCGTACCTTATATTCAGGATTTGCTACCGTACTCCATCAATACTACCACCAGGTCGGTCCACTCGAGCCCACAAAAATATACATAACATAATTGAATGTTCAAGGCATATAAATGAATGCATGTATGCAAGGTGTGTGCATCACCTCTTTATCTTCTCATTCTCATCAGCATCATCTTCATCATCAACCCATGAATATCATGAGTTATTTATCACCATCATCATCATCAACTCAACTACATTAATATGTATGAATATGTAATGCAGTCTATAATCACAAGAAATGTCCAAAACAATCACAATCACTGGTCCACATGGAATCACAGAGACATCAATCCTATTACTGTACCCATCCCAATATACAAACGTTTGTGTAATCGTGTTTATCGTACCTTAGACAAAATTGCGATGGTTCTACCTAGTTATCGTTACTAACTTTCTCTCTTTATTTCCTCTCTTAAGTACTTTCGTTTGAATTCTCACACTTATTCTTCCTGATCTTACCCTGCTTACTTCATGACTCTTAACAAACTTGCCTATTCCGCCACTCACCCTGCCACTAGGTTGTCCCCCCCCCCCTCCCCCCAAATGATCCTATCCCCATAATTATGCTCATAGGTTGCCTGAAGCTCTCTCAAGTTACTATTAACCCCTACTCCACCTTTACATTTTATTAACCTTCCCCAATCTGAGACGTAACTAACTAAATTACCAGGAGCACCCTCTATCAACTCTAGTACACTACTTAGTTCCACTTTTACCGTACTCAACTCACCCCATACCTTGAAACCACGGCATTCAATCAGTTACTCTAGATTCTCACAAAATTTAAGCTACTCCATGCCACAAATATCACATCAATGGGGTACAATATCAATTAACCACATTATTAAAGCCTAACCAGATTTTTATCATTTTCATCCTTCCAAACACCATTCTCGAAGGCCTAATGCATAAGAAACTCTCGATATTACTATTAAAGTTATATGAATCTAACCCAAGTCTAATCACTATAATAAAAACAATAACTGACCTCGCTATTGTAAGGAGAAAGTGGTCCCGCAAGTGCCAAGTGTCTCCCATGTCAGGTTCCCACTGGATGTGCTATAAAATTGCCCTCATGAAGCTTGGTCTTTGGAATCTCATAGCTATGGAGGGAGGTTTATTCCTAGTGTTTTTAGGGATAAAAGACGACCTAGGGGGATAAATAAAAGAGGGTTTTAAAGTTTACCTCAGGCTAGCTACTATCGGGTTACCGCTGTGATAGTTGATTTACCGATGCAGCGGTACCGCTGTAGCAGTTAGCTTACCGCAGCAGCGGTAGACAGCAGGCCGGCCTAACCCTTTTCATTGATTCTTGGTCATCGTAAAAATTTTCTGAGGCGATTTCACATCTATCGACATTTTGAGTTGTTACAACCAGTTAAACAACTACCCTAAGATTTGTTGTGTATCATAAATCACAACTAGTCTAGTTCATACCTTCCATCCCAAAAATTACTAGGCTCAAATATTTTTGGTATGTTTTTTTGTTTATTTACATTAGAAAAGTTATATGAGAAACTTTAGGTCAATTATTTGTTCTTTCTTGAACCTACCTAAAATATAAGGGACCATTTTTTATCATTTTATCTCTTGTAGATATATATAAGTCTTGATTATTAAATATTTCCACCATTGAAACCTAGGGAGGAGGAACCCTAGAGCAGAAATCGTGCCTATGACAACAATACAACCTAAACCATATGGAAAACATGTATTCATTGCGGTGGAAAATAAATTTTGCTTATGGGAGAATCGTCACTACCTCAATCAGTTAAACAAATTCAAAATAATTTGTTGAGTATAATGAAACACAACTACCCAAGTTCATACCTTTCGTCTCTGGGAATTATTGATTTCGAAAAAAATGTTGGTATGGGTTTTTGTTTATTTTCATTAGAAAAACTATTTAAGAAAACTTTAGGTTAATTATTTATTATTTTTTGAATCTACCCTCCAACATAAGGGACCATTTTTGTCATTTTCTCTCTTGTAGACATACATAAATCTTGGCTATTTAATATTTTCACCATTGAAACCTAGAGTAGGAGAAATTCTAGAGCAGAAATCATTCTTATTGCAATAATACGACCTAAATAACATTGAAAATACGTATTCATTGCGGTGAAAATGAACTTTCTCTTATGAAAGAATTTTCACTACCTCAATTAGTTTAACAACTACACGAGAATTTATGGAGTATCAAAAAAGACAACTACCCTAATTCATCCCATTCGTACCTTTCGTTCCTGTGTATTACTCTCAAATCTTTTTTGTATGTTTTTTTGTTTATCTGCATTAGAAAAATTATTTGAGAAAACTTAGTGGCACCCTGAAGGTGGTTGAATAGATCATCAATTTTGGGAATGGGATACTTGTTCTTAATCATAACCTTGTTCAACTGACGGTAGTCAATACATATTCTGAGGGAACCATCTTTCATACTCACGAACTGGGGCACCCCATGGGAAAACACTGAGTTTGATGAATCCCTTATCTAGAAGGTCTTCAAATTTTTCTTTCAAATTCTTTAACTCGATCGGATCCATTCTATATAGAAAAATAGTGATGGGATGTAGTATCAGGAAGAATTTCTATTCCAAAGTTTATCACCCTGTCAGGAAGGACTCTAGGAAGGTTATCTGGGAAGACTTATAGAAACTCATTGACTATAGGAACTGATTAAAGAGATGGGGTCTAAAAGTTAGAATCCTTAACCCGAACTAGATAGTAGATATACCCCTTGGAGATCATCTTTCTAGCCTTAAGGTATGATGTAAAATGACCCTTAGGCATGGTAAGACTACCCTTACTCTCTAAGATTGGCTTATTAGGAAACTGAAACTTCATAACTCCAGTTCTATAATTAATTGAGGCATTGAAGGAATGTAAGAAATCTATGCCTAGAATGACATCAAAGTCTATTATGTCTAACTCTACTAGATTGGCTATGGTATCTTTATGATGGACTGGAACAATGCAAATCCTATTGATTTTTTAGCTATAACTGACTCTTCAATTAGAGAGACAATAGAAAATGGTTCTAAGAGTTGTTCAGGACTGATTCCAAACTTTACAGCAACATAAGGAGTTACAAAAGACAAAGTGACTCTGGGGTCTAACAAAGCATAAACATAAAAAGAGAAAACTTTTAACATACCAGTGACAACATCTGGGGAACTCTCATGATCTTTATGAGAATAAAAGGCATAGAAGTAGTTCTGACTACCACTTGTACCAAAGTGGTTCCTCTTTTTAGCATTTCAGCCTATAGAGTTAATGATATAGTGGACTGAGTTCTGTTACCTCTATTTCCCTGCCTAGCAGAGGAGCAATCCTTGAGTATATAACCTATCTAAATCCACCTATAGAAACCCTCTCTATCATAAAGTCACTCACCTGGATGATTCTTACCATACTTAGTGCAAATAGGGTAAGATAGGTACCCTCTTACAACACTTCCCTGAAATCGAAAACTAGACTTCCTTCTTTTCTGATCATTCCTAGGCATTAGTGTTGGTGTGTTGGCTGAAAATGGAGATGGTTTGGATAACCTGGTGGGATGATTGGTTCCCATTTTCTATCTTCTGCTGACTAAACTTGTGATTTGATGTTCTGGACTTCTTATTATAGAACTCCTCTCTCTCTTTTAACTTATCCTCCTCAACCTGCTGTATATGGATTATAAGTATGGCAATGTCTATATCTCTAATCAACATCACTACTCTACCCACCTTATTTGAATGATGGGAGAGCCCAGACATAAATAAGCTTATTTTCCCCTTATATCAGCTACTATATCTGAAGCGTAGCAAGACAGCTGAGTAAAGTTAAGGATGTACTCCCTTATGTTCATCAATCCTACTCCATATTGAGGAAATACTGTGTCTTAGGCTCCCTCAATTCTCAGGGAAAGAAATTCCCCAAGAATTTATCTTCAAAAATAGCCCATTCTGGAGGTGTAGCATTCTCACCTCTAATCTTTTCCATTGATTATACCACAGACTTGTAACATCCTTAAGTTGTTAAGCAGAAAGCTCAACACTCTCAGTATCATTTCAGATTGAGGCACTCATTTTACATCATATTCCTAGAGTTCTATGAAGCAATATTTGGGTACTCAATTTGAGATGAGTAGGGCTTTTCATTCTTAGACAGATGGCCATTCAGAGCCGACTATTCAGGTTTGGAAGGACATGTTTTGAGCTTGCGTGACTAATTTTGATGGTCATTAGGATTAGTTCTTTCCTTTGGAAAAGTTTGAATACAACAACAATTACCATTACAACACCTAAATGGCACCATTTGAGGCATTTTATGGGAGACAGTATAGACCTCTAATTGTTTGGTTTGATTTTTTTGAAGTTAGATCGTGGGGTACAGACTTGTTGATAGAATCTATGGATAGAATGAAGTTGATAATAACTTTTGATTACCCAAAGTACGTAAAAGAGTTTTGAAAATCGAAGAGTTTGTGATTTGGAGTTCATGGTTAGCAACTGGGTTTTGTTCAATGTATCACTGATGAAGGGCATGATGAGGTTCGGGAAAAAGGGTAAGCTTAACTGGAGGTTTATTGGTCCATTTGAGATTATTTGAGGCATTGGGAAGGCGGCCGACCTATGAGTTGGACATACCTTTGAATGTTTTAGTTGTGAATCTAGTTTACCATGTCTCAATGTTGAAAAAATATCATTTTGATGCTTCTCATGTGATTCTATGGGATTCAGTGGATTTTGATTAGAATCTAACATTTGAGGAGTCCATAGTTATTTTAGATAGACAGATCCAAAAGTCAAGGTCTAAGAAATAGCTTCAGTGAAGGTTCAGTGGATGTATTGCCCCATTGAGGAAGCCATTTGGAAGACAGAGTTAGACATACAGAGCAGCTCAGGTACCTTTCTTATCCATACATTTGAGGATGAATGTGTGCTTCAGTTGAGGATAATATAACAATCCTCATGGTGATTTTTTGTTTTCTATATAGTTAGATCATTTTACCCCTTCGCAGTTACTTTATGATATTTCTGGTCTAGGGGTGTGTCATGAACCAAATTAGAGTCTATGATGGCACCTATCACACCCTTCGATACAGGTAAGCCTATCCCAACCCAAACTCAATAATCAATACAAAAATGAAATGGAAGGAGAAAAATAGAAATGATCCCAAATAATATAAAAAGAAATACAATCTCAAAGATACATCCCAGGTCAGGTTGTCACTAGTACAAGCCTCTAATACACAAGATGATCAAGTAATTAAAAATATCTTAAATACAAATAAAGCATAAATTAAGATAAGGAGAGATTCGAGTAAGCTCTGACACCCGTTAGTCGCTACCTCGATCACCATAAAGCCAACGTTGAAAGAACGCGACCTATGTTTAGCTACTTGAATCAATACCTGCATTGGGTACAGAAAAAGGAAAGAAAAATCAAGGGTGAGCATGAAACACGTGTACTCAGCAAGCATCATCAATAACTGAATCTAATCCAAAGTGAGGGCAAGGACCACCAAACCAACCATCAAATTTACCCCAAATAAACTTGCACTCAGAAAAGTCCCAACCTATCCTAAAAGATATCACATTTATCAAGATAAACATATCAATGTATTAAGGTAGGCATGTATAGGTTAAAGATCAACGACAAAAGAGATAGGTCACATCACAAGAGAATCTCACTAACATGATATATAACATCAACTCGCCATCTCAAACCAACAATCTAGGCTAATGTAGAGGTGGTACATATCCCAAAAACACTATATGTGACACAATAGTCTCAACAGATCAAGCCATAACAATAACTCACATCTTATAACATATCAACCACCGAGACACCTAAGAGAAGGTACAATGCAATGTAATATAGTAATACGAGATGTAAAATACACAATATCACAAACAAGATTGAATCACGATAATACAATATGTAAGGAAATAATCAGACACAATATCGATCATGCAAAGGAATGCAATGCAATGCAAATGATGCAATGGAATGGAGTGATAAAGTTGTAAGCCATCACATGACACCTCGTATAAACCTTCTGGGCATAAGCTTCCAAGACAGGACCTAAGGGGGGTTTGCAACTAATATACTATCACAATCTCATATCTCAATCAACATTGCCGGCACATCCCTCGGTCCAAGGGTTTTGTAAAGTGTTTTATTCTAATTCAAAATCAGTTTTTCTCAGTGGTACCAATTCTATGAATATGAATGAATGAAATAAGGATGCATTCTCATAACCTAATCAAAATCATGTAATGAATTAACTCAATAATGTTATAAATGAGCACAAAATCTACTCAAATCTCAGTAGATCATGATATAAGCCATCACATGGCACCACTATAGTAAAGAGTTAGGTGGGACATCAATAATATTAATCCATGCCCCTCACTCGGGCATCACCATAATAATAATTCCTCAAGTCAATAATACTATTCACATAAGCCCCCTCACAGGTAACACGATAATAATAAAAAATCCCAATAATGTACATATAAAGAACTTACCCAAAACCTAGCTTGATTTACATAAGTAGCTCTATCTTTCCCAAGCGTAACACCAATTAGAATGAACTACTAAAAGGAGAATTATACTAGTTAACAGCATGCCCTGAAGTTTAGATTCATTCACGTACATAGTAACTAAGACAAGTTTCCTTTCTAAAGTATACCATCATTCGTTATATCCTCAGAGATTACTAAACCCCAATAATTACATCAACTACTAGAAAACTTGTAAACTCTAAGTGTTTTCTAAATAACATAAGAGCATAATTATTCCCTAAATAGTTACTAAACCCCAATCATTAAATAAATATCCAACCAAACATGATTTAAGCTCTTGATGGATACCCACTATCAGTTTACTCAAGTTCTATAAGTTATCTATCTAAACTTTACCATAAGTGTATACACAAGAAGAAAGAACAATAAATATAATCATTTTATTATTTCAACCCATCAATAGACTCTGGTACCAGTGGAGATTGTCGCCATCTCAACTAAACGGGACCCCCAAACCCTTAGTGATCCACAAAATACAAGCAATAAGCACATAACATATAAACTCCTCAGAAAAGAGTCAAGGTACATTTCAACTTACCTTAAAGAAGATCCGCAAGCAAAATTACAATCTGAAGAATCAAATAGAAGTTCTACTCCCTTGAATCATCACCAAACACATCCAATCTATTCAAATATGAGACCTACACATAAATATAAGACCAACGGTATCCATAGTGATATATTTGGTTTTGGGACAAAAATCACTTCTAAATAGACTCCAAAAATAAAGAGGGTAAAAAAAATTTAAATAAAAATCACGTTTCCCATACTTTAAAGGTTCTAAATCTGAAAACCCAAGGAAAATCAAGTAGAAATTGGGTTTGAAATCAACGAAAAACATACTTTTCTCTTTATAGAGTAAAACCCAAAATTTCATAATTAAAAGAAAATATTTGAAGATTATTTTGTATTAAAATCAATAGGCATTAATGAAAACAAGGTTTAGAAATTTACACATGATTGAAATCTCGCAAACCCACTCAAAATCGTCTCAAAAAATGGAGAAAATAAGGTTTGGGGCAAAAAAAGGATTTTAAATCTGTCCAAGTCTGCTATCTCATCGCGATCATGGGCCATCTTTCATGATCGCGACCTGACACTAACCGAGACACTCACTAATATGGGCCTCTAGCCTCAAATGCAATGAAGGAAGAATGAACCAGCCTACTGAATACTCTTCGCAATTGCAGTACCCATTGTCGCGATCCGATGAAGGAAACATTTGTTCTTCACGATACACGATAGTGGGGTCGCGAATATGAAGAAAGGAAAAGTTGCACTAGCAAACAGCTGAAACCACCAAAACTCACAAGTCAAGAACTCTTCGAACGAACCCTCAAAATTCATTTGAGACCCCACAAAAAAAATCAATAATGCTACTAGGCTAATTTCAAAGTTTCAGATTCAATGAAACCATCAGATTTACTAAATGAGGTCGTTATCAATAAATGACATATAAAACTAACTTTAGGCATCATAAAAGCTAGTATTTCAATCAAACACTCTAAAATCACAAAAGGTCCTCGAGACCCGAACCAACTATGCTACTAACCTAAAATGGACTTTTTTGATCTAATGGAACTGACAGAATCACCATCCAATGCTCAAATCACTGAATGTTGAACAAAGTCAACTATATCACTTTAAAAGCTCATATAAATCACTGTTGAATGCTTTGAGGACCGTGCTAACCATCCCCACAACTCATAAATAATTAAAAGCAACAACGAAGAAGGGCAAAATGGTCAAAATACAGAAAATACTAAAAATCACAACGAGGGTTATTACATTATAAACCACTACGACTCATGTTCACCCACAAACATAAAGGAAATAAAACCGTCAAAATAGACAAATGATCAAAAAATGACCTGGGAGACCTCATGCAAGCACTCTCAAACAGAGTCACATCCATGGAAAATTCTACACAATATGACCTTCAAGGTCACATCTCTAGCATCTAAAGCCAAATTTTTAATGAATTCGAATTTCTTAATTATCGAACTTCCTCCATACCCAAAAACTAAGTCACTCATAATAGAAGTTCTGAACATACTAAGCTAACCTGAATCTGTCGAAGGTGCGCCAAATCACTAACTATGCCACAAAACCAGTATCATCCCTGAACCCACGAATTACCAAAGAACCCATGGATCCACACAACAACTCTCAGTATTACTAAATCATGCCTTCCCCTTTTACAAAAATAAATTACCGCTATTTTCAAGCCCGCTATAAGCATTTCCCTGATTGAACCAAACTTACTCAAGCCTGAAACCATAACTGTCAAATCAGATAGTACAATCTCCTCAAGCTAAAGTAAATACATTAGAAATTTATATCCATTTCTCACAAAACCTCAAAGGTCACACTTAGCATACTTTGATCACTATTTAAATAGTCATATCCTCATGATTAACCCATGGAGGAAATCGTGAATCATCATAAAACCCTTCATACTACAGTCATGTACACTCTATATGTCACCAAATTTTATGCAACCCATCACAATAATCCATGTAGTTCTCAACACCTATGTTATGTCAATTAACCCAAAGTCCTCAATAATATGGTAGAGTGGAAAGTCGTCTTAGTCATAAAAAAGTAGTAAGTCATCATATCATAAACCATTCAACCCAAAATAGAAGTTCAAGACTACCACATATCACTATTTGACACCCAAATCACAAATGGAATCTCAAAAAAGACATCACTGATCTCTTCATAAGTCACTATCGAACCAGGTTGTTAGGAATTCAAATTTCTAACTCGTACCCACAACATGATTCTGAATGAACCTCAAAGTTTTCTAGGTGCATGTTTCCCTATCTTTTCTTTTACTCATTTCCCATTTTGTAATCTTTCCAAAAAACCATGGAATAGTATCACATACTCTATATTACATATCTTGAGTAGAATACCTCATTAAGTCCTTTAACTTCCAAGGAAATAAATTCCACAACCCTCTATTATTCCATGTACAAGTCCTTCAAAATACTCTAAAACCGACAAGCATAATTTTTGTTATCTTTCCAATTCATACTATAATATAATCCATTATCGCAGGTAGCCTTACTACAAAATTTTAGAGTTTTAATCTGGGACCATAACAACCCATTCAAAACATGAAGTAGTACCATCATAATCTGAACTAGACCTAAGTAACTACGATGCTCCAAATACAAATCCCGATCCTTGAAAATGAACCCATAATCTTCCAAATCGAAAGCAAGTACCCTTATAAGTTAAATTCCCTTAAGTCTACCCGAGGAGTATTTCAAAACACCATAAGTCTTTTCACGCAAGCAAAGATAAACACTAATGTAGTAACAAATTACAAGGCTCAAACACCTAAAAACCTTCCCTTATCTAACTAGAATCATTTAGTTGCAATCCTTCCAAGTTAGTCATATGACAAGTCTAATCCATTACAAGGTCGTTTTGCCCAAACTGATTACTATCACTAGTCATCCCACAAATCTGACCTCGTCATCAATGTGCCAACCCAAACCACTGATATACCAATGTGATCATGTAAAACAACTAACTTAAGCATACACACTACCACAAACACTTGCAGATAATTGCATCCAAGTCTACAAGTTGTAAACTTTCTTTATTCATAACTCGTTATCCCAATAATTGAGTCACTTCCTCGATCCCAACTAATATCACCACGCTCAAGTAAACCTCTAAAGTACACCCTACAATCTGAATCTACCAATACCTACCATCGATCCACCACTATTCCACAACATAACCATCGAGAAGATCATACCCAAAGCAAACAAAAATCTATAATATATAGGGAATCAAATCTAACACAATGGTATACTCTAAATAAGTCAAAACACAAGATTGGCACATCCAATCCACTACTAAAGAATCATCTATCAGGTAGCAATATGAATATACACGGCAAGAAACTCATGAATCACATCAAGCCCCAATATAGAATAAGCAAGCAAATAGGAGAATGTAGAACCACAATCAAAGACTGTCGAGGCATGCTGAAAGTGTTCCAAAACCATACATGTGACCACTGTACCAAAAGCTCCTACCTCGAGTCCACCCTAAGGAACATGGTACTATGCCCTGTCATCTCCTTACATCAATGATGATGCAAGTTTGTGTCTATGTTGTGGGAAACCCCTCCTATAGTGCCTGAGATCCCCATATATGAAGTGATCCGAATGAGTGGGAGCCTCCTGAACTGAACCTGAAGAACCCAAATAGCTACTACAACCTAACACCTCTAAGAATAACCATAAGAAGTTTGGCCTATACCATACATATTGCTACTGTTGTCACATCTACAAGACCTCCTGCCTGAACACTCCTTATGCATCTATACAACCCCTTCAGAAAACTTGAGTAAACCAATTGAAAAAAAGAAAAGATGACCTATATAGCCTACACTCAATAATAGTACCTCACCATGATCTGGCTGGTCAAAAACTAAAATGCAGTAAAATCTACTCCATTAGAGTCTACCAAGCTCAAAACCTCTCATGGCAACTAACCAAACACTCATAAGTATCAACATTGGGGTCCTTCTAAACTCCATAAACAACCTTTGTCCCTCCATGAACATAGTAGATAAGATCATTGGATATGGAGAAACACATGATAGTATCACATCAACACTAGAGAAAACTATAGCAGTAGTCAATAATGTATTTGGAGTCTGAAGCCCCAAAGTAACATGGTAATGAAATTAGGATCCATCCTTTCAAGAAAACCCAACATCCATACCAAGCAATCCTCAGGCATAGGCATGGACATGATCATATGTGGAGTCTATATCGGGCTCAACCCCTCTATTTCAACAGTCCAAATATCAAGAGTAACTCTTGAGTCTAAGAAAGCAACCCCAACCTAATCTTTAACTGTCCATACACTCTAGTCAAACCTCTGCCTCTGGGATGTATTGAAGGCACTAGCTCTAAGTCTCTAGCTAAAGAAGAATAGGTCCTCACTATAGTAAGGAAGTGAATATAAGACTTTTGAGTTTCCCTAGCCTGTTAACACATGACATGGAAAGAAGAAATGGATTTATCCTAAAGTCTTGTAATGCTATCAAAGATAGATAACAAATATCTCTACACTGATCCCCATGACTCTACTAGACTAAAGTTTTATAAATGAGACCAATGAACCTGGGGCTTTGATACAAATTTTTCACGACCCAAATTAGAGTCTGTGATGGCACTTGTCACACCCTGAGTTATAGGTAAGTGATGTCGCCCAAAATATGCCTCCTAAGAAGTATAATGCGGTCGATTGTCAAATATAGAACCCAACTAGGTTGGGGTCGATCCCACAGGGAATAGGACAAAGCTGTTTAGAATGCTAGATGGAATGATTGGAAAGTAAGTAAAACATGGGGTTTTTATGAATAAATAGTAACACTGACGATTGCTAGTTGTATCGAGTTTGTAGACAATACGAGAAATGCATTAGGACTGTGATCCCTAATGATTACTCAACTCCACCGATTACTTGTGCTAACAAAACCGTCCCGCTATGTGGCATGCAAAATATGACAAGATATGTTCGTCTAAACGTCTCTCGACCTTGGTTAGACAAATTTCACTCTTCTTGTCTCGGTTTCCGAGTGTCACAATACTAATCCTCGTCCTGGATCTCAGATAACTATTCTCGCTAAGGCTCAAGTTATTAGATGAAGGTTGATGGCTTCAAATTTCTGTTGTTATCTTCTTTTCCCAATATCTACCTCTCTCTAGAGAAAGTTTAGAATACAGGCAGGTTTCTAACGTTTGCAACCATTAGAAAAGCAATCACAAGAAGAAGATAACAATACATCCATTCACAGCAGTATAGAATTGCCTTGCACTTAACCGGTTTTGTTAATTCCTCATTGTTCACACAACCCTAGTTGATGGGTTTAGCTACTCATATTTGTAAGAACACAAGAAGAATTCATAGATGAAAACATAATTATGATCTCCCAACAATGAAGAAACACTAAAATCTCAATTATCAATAAAACTCGAATTAGGGTTTGTAACTACAAAACCAAGAATATGTTTATGAACTCCAAAACAATATAAAATAGCTCTCAAAATAATGTAATGAATAATTCTCAATCAATCTCGCACATAGGACTATACATGGGTATTTATAGATACAAAGCTAATCCTATCCTAAGCAAAATAGGAGAACAGAGTCGGCAACTTTCACGGTGTCGTGACTTGGTGTCATGGAACCAAGTCACGCCACGTAGGTTGGTGTCGTGGGAATCAGGCTCAATTAGACGTCTTCAGAAGTTGGGTCACAGCATGCTTCCACGTCACGTGGGTGGTAGTCACGCCACGTGACTCCTGCCGTGGAAATCAGACAACTTTTTCAACCTTTGTAGTGGTGAGTGGCAATCACTCCACGTGATTTGTGTCGTGGGTCCCTATCTTGTGCAGGTTCTTGTTCTTTCTTCTTCTGACAGATTGTTTTCGGGCATAATTCTTTCTTTTTGATCATTTTGCCTTTAAAACCTGTTTTCCTGCAAAGTAGGATAGAAACCACATCATACCAACAAAACACACCCAAGTTATTGCATATTTTTCTTGTTTTAAGCATCAAAAGTGCCATGTAACCATGACACATCAACACCCTCAACTTAGAATGTTTGCATGTCCTCAGGCGAACAAAACAAAAATATACATACACGATGCTTAACTAATAGAAACCTAAGGGACCTATGACAGTCTACTCATTGCCTTTGACAAAAACATTTCCGACCCCTCCTATTTGTAAATCAAAACCAAAGTGTGTATACAAGCAGCATAGTATCATAACACAAAAGGGATCAAGTGATGGCACCAGATTATGCACAAACAACTAAGCATATATGCAATTGACATTTCTCGAACAACTAGCAGCTAATAATACAACCCATGTGCTCTCACAATCAAAGAAGTCCCATGCACTCACAGTATACTAATGAATATCAACGTAGGGACGAAGTCAAAACACTCACGCTCACAAAGAAGTTAAAACAGTGTGCATGAAATACCATAGGCTTGCCCTTATTTTCTACGCCTTCATTTTCAGACAGTTGGATTAAGATCACTATAGGACCTTACTCGGCTTGTAATGTAGGCTTAGGGACGGGTATGTTACATATGGGTATGGTGACTCAACCCTCCTTGACACTACACTATTCTTGGCTCCAACGTTCAACCTTTCTCATTTTTACTCTCCCTTATTCTTAGTTCTTTTCTTTTCAGATTTTGGGTGTCATTTAATTCAAACATCACAGCACAACTCTTTTTTTTTTCTTTTTCTTTGCAATTTCTCTTCTTTTCACTTTTTTTTAAAATTATTTCTTCACACCCAAACCTGTTTTCTCTTTTTCTGTTATTTAACCACTTTTTCATACCCAACTCAATCTACGCACCCCTATAATAGCCACTCTCAACTTAGACGATTTGCCTGAGTTGAGGTACACAGTGTCCAAGGAGGGACCAGGGCCAAGACAGGTTCATTGTAATTAAAATGGGAAGATGAATAGGCTAATGAAAGAAATAGGACAATTACGGCTCAAAGTCGGGATCAAGGGATACTTATTCATTTGGTCTGGCTTTTAGGCTAAAAGTGGACTTATTCAAAACTGGCCTATGTTACTTTCCTAATCCTCTATCCTCTAACCTAGGCAAGACTAACCAGGCAAGTTCTGGATCGTACACACAGAGTTAACTGAGTAGTGAACTCACACACACACAGCACAGGGTTGTATTAGCAACTACTACCTATCCGGTTCATGCAATGCTAACTACACTGATTTGACTATAATCCTAGTGCCATAACAAGATCCAACAGCTGTCACACACAAGCATGCCATTCACACAATTCAAAAATAGAAATTTTTAGGAGGGGTATCCTTAACATTTAAAACACGTAAAAATCTTTCAACATTGGACTGCACTATAGTTCCCTTATTTTTCTCCTAATTTAGCAAGAAATACATAAACATCATCAATAACATCCTAAACATGCCGGTTCTACTATGATAGCACACTTGGGGGAAAAGAAACACGGTAACAAAAACCCCCAAGTGGTGGTACACCCCCACCCCCAACTAAACATGGTGTAATACCCTCAATGCACCAATATCAATCAAATACAAGGGAGTGAAAACATACCTGTGGCGCCTTAGGCACCGGATGTGGGCCCGCCTGCAGCGGGATCATCAAACTACACAGTAGTAGGGGTATCCGGTGGAGGGACAGCCTGACTAGTAGATGCACCACGCGCCCTCTACTCCACCTCAATCTGGCTCGCATGGTACTCCACCCGGGAGGCTTTAACTTCCCTCCACAGATCACTCTCGTATTCAGCATCACTATCTCCCCGATCCTCCGGACTGCGGGGTCTTTTTCCTCTATCCATTGGAGGCTCCTCATCAGAGAACAAATCAACCTCAAATGTTGGACGCACGGAGGTCTGGGAAGGCATAGGTGGTATAATAGGAGTGCTACTCGATGCCAATGCCCGAACCTCCTCTCTCAAAGCGGCTACCTCCTGGGTCAAGCCGGTCATATCAGGGCTCGGTGCAGCACTCAACTGGGAGGCCATACGTGCCTCAAAACTATCAATCCTCCCATGCAACCCCTGCACGAACTGATCCATCGCTGCAGTCATCCTAGCCTCCACCCTAGTCTCCGCAGCCTCTACAGTGGTCCTAACCCAAGGCTTAAGCTGTGATACCAACTTAGCCTTCTGGGTCTCAGTGTGAGCCTGGCGCTCAAACATCTCCATCTGTATGTCAATCAACTGCTGCAGAAAGTCCCTCGATACTGAAACCATCCCAGAAGGAGGCGGTGGAGCACTAGGATCGGGTACCTCACCATTAATAGGGCCAGCGCCCTCAGTCTGCACAGGAATAGTCACAGGTACCCTAACTGGTACGAGAATAGGAATAGGGGTACTACTCGGCTCATCTAGGGCTGCGCCCGACTACTCAGACGGTTGTGACCCTCGTGGAAGAATATGGTGTGAACCCCTCTGCTGTATCAGTCCAATATCCACAATGCGGGTAACCTCGATATAATGGTCGAGGGCAGGTATCCTGGCCACCCCCACTCTATCACACAGCCCCTGGATCAGGCATGGGAAGGGTATACTCGTGTGATCTCTGAAAGCCCGCTCGTGGATCTCCCGAATAATGTACCTCAAAAATGAATCTCATAACCAGCCAAGATGCTGGCCACTACCACAGCCCGATCCAATGTGAGTGAGTTGTCAGCATTGGTTTGACCCAACCCATGTCAAACCACGGACTACCAGAATCTGCCAGCAAAATGAAGCATGGACTTTTTGATGTCCAACTTCCCAGTCACCCAACTAGTCGCTACACCATCTTCGGCTATGTACCCCGCAATCCATTTAAGTAGCTCCAATTTTTGCTTCGCACCTCGCATCTTAACTCTATCTCTGACAGTTTCCATCCTATGATCAAATTCAACAGTCGAAGTCGGAAGTGGACTGTCAGCCCCAAATAAGAAGCGGTGAATGGTCTACTCCAAAATATCCATGCAGGTACCACGAACCACGACGTGAGTCAATAATGGCTGCAAAAGGTATCGCTGCCCCACAGGAGTGCTCAAGTCAACCGACATAGCATAAGAGGCATAAAACTCTCGGACTAACTCCGAGCTATAGCGACCAGAAGGCTGCGCCATCCAACCCGAACCATATCTCTCAAAGACAGGCCAAACATCAGGTAGTGTCCACAACTCCTCCACCCGATAACAGGGATCCTCTATAATGCTCCTCCGACACATACCCCTCTCAGTCAACTCAGCATCTCTATCATAAAAGGCACGCATGCCCTGAACACACCATCGCTAAATCTCCCTACTCTGTGAGGGAGTCGGAGCACTCTAAGCACCAGAATCAGAAACAGAAGCTATAGCCTCAGCCGCAGAAGTACCCTGACCCGTAGCATCTTCTGCAGAGCCTAACACAGAAGCATCCTCCCCCTCTTCAGACTGGGGGGCAAACTCAGAGGACTCAGCCAGAATAACTGGCTCGACAGGTGGTGGGGCTGGCTGGAGTGCTACCCGGGCAGCCGCTCAGGCTCGAGTCTGTAACCTCGTGGCCTGAGGTACCAAAGTAGTATCATCATGGACAATGTCAAACTCCTCCACAGACCCACTTTTATCCAATTCAGTTGGTTCATCTCACAGCCGGGTTGGGTTTTCTGGATTTTTCGTGCGAATAAGGGATGAAGAATCAAGATGGTCACTTTTTGGGTTTGATTTAGGAGGCATGGTAATGGGTTTGGGTTGGATTTTGGGTATATGGGTCGGGTTTGGATCGATTTTGGGTGTGGGGGTTGGGTTTTTGAAATTTGTAGGTAATAGGGTCGGATATTGGATCGGATTTGGGTGTGGGGGTCGGGTTTTTGAAATTTATGGGTAATAGGGTCAAATTTTAGATGATTTTTGGAATAGGGTTGTCGGATTTTAGGTGGAGATGGAAGGGAAAGTGGGAAATTTAGGGTTTGAGTAGATGAATTGAAAGTGGGGAAATAATGTAGTGGGTCAGATTTAAGTTGGCTAAAGAAGAAGGGACTCGATTTTATTTTGGGATAATGGGTTCGGGTCGGGTCGAATTTGGTCCATCTGTAAACTTCAAAAATCACGGTACAACCCACGTGACGTGGGTTGGACTCACATCACGTGGGTCCTGTCGTAGGTAGGTCCTGAGTCTAAACAAATACCTTCTGATTTCCACGATACAACCCATGCCACGTGAGTTAGACTCACGTTACGTGGGGCTTGCCGTAGGTAAGATCCTGAAACCTGAAAATTGTCTCTGATTTTCACGGCACCATCCACATGTTGTGAGTTGACTCACAAGACATGAATAGTGGCGTGATTTGTACTGAACCAAAGTAGGTAGATTTTGTGACGTTACTAACTGATCCTCCAACGCTCAGATCTCCACATAACAAAACCTTGGGTTGCCTCCCAATCAGCGCTTGATTTAATATCGCAGCATGACACGGCTAACTCGGATACTCAGACTTCACCAACTATCCCATGGGTTGCCTCCCATGAAGCGCCTGATTTAACATCGCGGCACAACATGGCTAGCTTGACTACTTAGACTTCATCGAGCTCAAGTTCTTTAATTGTCCTTATCTCTTCTGTAACTCCCACATAATGCTTAACATGCTGTCCATTGACTTTGAATAGAACATTATTTGCTCCTTCCAGCTCAATAGCACCATGTGAGAATACCCGAATTATCGTGAATGGGCCGTACTATTTGGACTTTAGTTTTCCAGCAAACAAGCGAAGCTTGGAATTATACAGTAGCACCAAATCTCCCGGGTGAAACTCTAGGTTCTCAATTCGATCATGACACAGTTTCATCTTCTCTTTATACAATGCTGAACCTTCATAAGCCCGAAGAAGAAATTCATCCATCTCATTCATCTGCTCAATTCTCAATTGAGCCGCTTCACTCCAGTCTAAATTCAACCTCTTCAACGCCCTCAAAGCCTTATGTTCCAGTTCGACAGGCAAATGGCAAGATTTTCCAAAAACCAACTGATATGGTGATGCACTAATTGGTGTTTTGAAAGTAGTCTGATACGCCCATAACGCATCATCCAATCTTCGAGCCCAATCAGTCCTATTGGCATTAACTGTTTTCGCCAAAATAGACTTTATCTCACGATTTGACACCTCAACCTGCCCGCTTGTCTAAGGATGGTAAGGTGTTGCCACCTTATGTTTGACACCATATTTTTCAAGCAGGGCCTTGAACAGACGATTGGAAAAGTGGGATCCTCCATCACTAATAATAACTCGGGGTGTCCCGAATCATGAGAATATGTTCTTTTTCAATAAAGTCGTGACACTTCTCCCTTCGTTATTAGGAAGTGCAATTGCCTCCACCCACTTAGAAACGTAGTCAACGGCTATCAAGATGTACTTTATTCTATGCGAGCTCACAAAGGGACCCATAAAGTCAACTCCCCACACATCGAACAATTCAAGCTCACGTATAGTTGTCATGGGAAGTTCGTGTCTGCGTGAAATATTCCCTTGCCTTTGACATTGGTCACAAGCGCTAGCATAATCGTGAGCATCCTTGTAAATACTGGGCCAGTAGTACCCATATTGCAAGATTTTATGGGCAGTCTGCGCACCTCCATGATGACCCCCAACTGGAGATGACTGACATGTTTCCAAAATACTCATCACCTCGACCTCTGGGACACATCTTCGAATTATGTCATCAGCACACACCCTGAACAAATATGGCTCATCCCAGAAGAATTTTCTTACCTCATGCATGAATTTCTTTCTCTGTTGATAGGTCATCTCCTCCGGAACTAGATCATTTGCCAAGAAGTTGGCAAAATCAGCAAACCACGGGATTAAGTCTTGGGATGTTGCCAGTACTTGCTCATCTGGAAAAGTATCATCAATCTCAAGATCATCCTTCAATTTAAGCATGGCTTCCTCCTCAAGGCGTGATACATGGTCAGCCACTTGATTTTTGGTCCCCTTACGATCTTTGACTTAAAAGTTAAATTCTTGCAACAGAAGTACCCACCAAACCAGTCTTGGCTTAGCATCCTTTTTCGACATAAGATACCGAAGAGCTGCATGGTCTGGTTGCACAATCACTTTCATACCTATCAAGTAAGATCTGAATTTCTCAAAAGCGAATACTACGGCCAACAATTCCTGCTCAGTCACAGTGTAATTCTTTTGAGCTGGATTAAGCACTTTGCTAGCATAGTAAATCGGATGTAATATCTTCTCACGTCTTTGGCCAAGGACTGCACCCAAAGCCACTCCACTAGCATCGCACATAACCTCAAAAGGCTTAGTCCAATTCGGTGACACAATAATAGGGGCTGAAACCAACTTCTACTTAAGACACTCAAATGCTTTAAAACATGCTTTATCAAACACAAACTTCACCTCTTTCTGTAAAAGTTTGCACAAAGGATGTGTAATCTTGGAGAAACCCTTGATGAATCTTCTATAAAAACCAGCATGACCTAAGAAACTTCAAATACCTTTTACAGAGATAGGTGGGGGTAGCTTCTAAATTACTTCAATCTTCGCCTTAGCCACCTCAATGCCATTCTTTGAAATCTGATGCCCTAATACGATGCCCTCATTGACCATAAAGTGACATTTTTCCCAATTCAGCACGAGGTTGCACTCCTCGCATCTTTGTAGCACATTGGCAAGGTGTGCCAAACAACCATCAAACGAGTCTCCCATAATAGAAAAGTCATCCATTAAAACCTCGATAGTGTCTTCCACCATGTCGGAGATAATAGACATCATGCAGCATTGAAAGGTGGCCAGTGCATTACACAAACCAAAAGGCATCCTCTTGAATGCAAACGTCCCGTATGGACAAGTGAAAGTGGTCTTCTCTTGGTCTTCGGGGGTGATAAAAATCTGATTATACCCCGAATAGCCATCAAGAAAACAATACCATCCTCTACCAGCAAGACGGTCTAACATCTGGTCCATGAAGGGCATAGGAAAATGATCCTTTTCAGTCCAAGAATTCAGCTTTTGATAATCCATACAAACTCTCCATCCAGTCACCAGCCTCATTGGAATCAACTCATTTTTGTCGTTTGGAACCATAGTGATTCCTCTCTTTTTCGGCACACACTGAACTGGGCTCACCCACTTGCTATCAGCAATAGGGTAAACCACTCCTGCATCTAACCACTTGATGATCTCTTTCTTCACAACCTCTAGCATTGGTGGGTTCAGACGACGCTGGTTCTCAATGCTAGGTACGCACTCAGGAACAAGCTGGATCTTATGAGTGCAAATACCGGGTGGAATACCTATGATATCAGTAATGGACCAACCAATGGCCCTCTTAAATCTACTAAATACTGAAACCAAAGCCTCTACCTGTCAATCCACCAATTTAGTTGAAATAATCACTGTCAAGGTATTGTTGGCTCCTAAGAATGTGTAGCGAAGGTGGGCCGGAAGATCCTTAAGATCTAAAACTGGAGGCTCCTCAATAGAAGGACAATCTTGTGGAGTTACCCTATTCTTTAAATCGAGATCCAATTTCTTTGGAGCATAAGTGTATGCTCCTTTACCAGCGAGTGCACCCACCATCTCAGCATAGTCTTCAATACCATTGTCCTCAAAATTCATGATCATGGCAGCCAGAGGTTCTACTCCCAACCTTTCTTCAAGGGAAACAATAACCTCACTATCATTAACCGCATCTATCATTGAAATCACCCGCTTATCTCTTGGCTGCTTCATTGAACGACAGACATTGAAAGTAACCTGTTCATCATTCAATCTAAATTTCAGCTGCCCTATTTGCATATCAACCAAGGCATGACCAGTGGCAAGGAATGGTCTTCCCAATATGATGGGAACCTCAAATTCAACTTCACAATCGAGAATCACAAAATCAGCTGTAAAGATGAAAGATGCAACCTTCACCAAAACATCGTACAAAATGGACACTGGTTTTTTCACAGTCCTATCGGCTATGAGAAGTCTCATAGAGGTTGGTTTTGGTGCTCCCAACCCTAACTGCTTAAAAACGGCTAATGGCATTAGGTTAATACTAGAACCCAGATCACATAGTGCTTTAGCAAAGTCGTAGGACCCAATAGTACAAGGAATTGTGAAAGCTCCTGGATCCTCCTTCTTTTCAACTAGGGAACGTGAAGCAACTGCACTACAATGATATATGTTATCTGCTGGCTCAAAACTGACAGTTCTCTTCTTTGTCACCAAGTCTTTCATAAACTTTACATAACCTAGCATCTGCTCCAATGCCTCTACAAGAGGGATGTTTACTGACAGCTTCTTCAACATTGTGATGAACTTATGATATTTGCCTTCTTCTTTAATCTTTAAGGAAAGGGAGGAGGAGGTCGTGGGATGGTTTTGAGCACTTGTGGTACCTCAGTTTCCTTCCTCTTTTCAGATTTTACATTCTTGCTCTCATCATGATAGTTTGGAACCGTGTCACCCTTTGAATTATCCGGCTCTAACTCAGCTTCTACATCAATAACCACTGGATCATTAGTCATACTACTGTCGGCAGGCATAGGTGGATCTGTCGTGCACTTCCTACTTCTAGTAGTAATGGAGAGACAATGACTATTATTTTTCAGATTCTGGACGGTATTGCTTGGAAGGGTGCCTGGCTGATATTGATTTAGTGCCAATGAAATCTGCCTGAATTGTTGCTCCAACTATTTAATGGCAGTTGAATGAGACTCCACTTTCTGACTTATGCCCGAAATGTCAGTCCTAATCTCCTTGAAGCAATTTTCCTGGCTTTCTACTCCTTTGACCAGTTTATTAAGAAGGGCCTCCATCCTTGAATTTCCAGACTCCTCATCACGTCTTCCTGGTGATACATAAAGGTCATTCTTCTCTCTATTATCATCTTTCTGCCTTCAATCACCGTCTCGGTCCCGTTCTCGATCTCTGTATCCTGATTTGTTATTGTTGTCTCCATAATAGTTCCGACCTTGATTCCCTTGCCTTGAGTTCCAAGAGTCTTGATTAGACCCTTGGCCCTTGGCTCGGAAACCCGTCACTTCTCGATCTAGTTACTTAGCCTCTTCATCAGACTCACTATCATCATGTCTAGACGATTTACCTTGTGCACCTACAACATGCACCTTTTCAGCATCTCTGGCCGCTATCTGTTTGGCCAGAAGACCAATTTCTGTCCTCAACTGAGCGATCTTTTGAGCCACAGATTCATCCAAAGCCCTTTGAGCTGCTGAAGCTCTAATAGTATATGTGTCGGCCGGCTTATCTGCCTCCCGAGTATTCCATCCTCGATTGATCTTAGTGACACGATCTAATATCTCCAAAGCTTGGTCCCATCTCAGACTCATGAATGCTCCACCAGTGATAGTATCTTCTACAGCCTTTGTGTTGACATTCAAAGCCCTGTAGAAGATTTCAAGTAAATTCCTACCACTCATCCTGTGATTTGGCACATTCTGCAGCTTCTTTTTGAACCTCATCCATGTCTCATAGAGTGCTTCAGAATGAATCTGTCTGAAATTGTAAATCTTGTCTTTCAACTGCAGTATCTTGGAAGGTGGGAAAAATCTTTCCAAAAATTGATTTCTCAATTCTTTCCAAGTAGTAATGGAACCTCGTGGCAGCTCAGCCAACCATAAAGTAGCTTCTCCTGTAAGGGAGAATGGGAACAACCTCAATTGAATAGCCTCTTGGTTAACTCCAGGCAGATTGTACGACGTGCAGACCCCAACAAAATTCATTACGTGCATGTTTGGATCATCAGTGGGAAGACCCGCGAACACACCCTTCAGGTTTAGCAGATGGATCATGGCACTAGTAATGTCAAACTTAGTGCCCGGAGGTAACTCTGGTGGAATGATGGCACCAGTCTCTATTGGCTCAAAGTAGGCCATATCTTCTTCTTTAGGATCATCATAAGCAGGCACATATGGTCTCGATTGTTCTCTTAGTCGTCTTTGTCGCTCTTTAGCATCAGCCAGACGCTGTGCTGCTTCCTGCCTAGCTCGATTATCTCTCTCTGCTTGTCTAAGAGCAGCTTGTCTAACATGTTTTTCTTGTGTCAATCGAGCAGTAGTTTGATCCGCTGTTTCCTGACCAACCGGATAAATTGGCTGGTTGTGAATGTCTCCCGCAGATGCAGGATTCTGAACTCCTTTAGTATTCACCATTCTCCGATTAGCTCTCAGAGTCCTTTCGATTTCAAGATCAAGTGGAATCAGGGGATTGCCTTGACTCCTAGTATTTGGCATACACCGGCGTATGCCCTCAAAAGTATGTAAAAACACAACCAATCAACTCCACCCAGTAATAATCAACTCCGTAACTGTATTCCTCGGCAACGGCACCAAAATTTGATTTCGCCCAAAATATGCCTCCTAAGAAGTATAATGCGGTCGATTGTCAAATATTGAACCCAAATAGGTTGGGGTCGATCCCACAGGGAATAGGACAAAACAGTTTAGAATGCTAGATGGAATTATTTGAAAGTAAGTAAAATAGGGGGGTTTTGTGAATGAATAGTAACACTGACGATTGCTGGTTGTATCGAGTTTGTAGACAATACGAGAAATACACTAGGACTGTGATCCCCATTGATTCCTCAACTCCACCGATTACTTGTGCTAACAAAATCATCCATCTATGTGGCATGCAAAATCTGACAAGATATGTTCGTCTAAACGTTTCTCGACCTTGGTTAGACGAATTTCACTCTTCTCCTCTCGGTTTTCGAATGTCGCAATACTAATCCTCGTTCTGGATCTCAGATAACTATTCTCGCTAAGGCTCAAGTTATTAGATGAAGGTTGATAGCTTCAAATTTCTGTTGTTATCTTCTTTTCCCAATCTCTACCTCTCTCTCGAGCAAGTTTAGAATACAGGCAGGTTTTTAACATTTGTAACTGTTAGAAAAACAATCACAATGAAGAAGATAACAATACATGCATTCACAGCGGTATAGAATTTCCTTGCACTTAACCGATTTCGTTAATTCCTCATGGTTCACACAACCCTAGTTGATGGGTTTAGCTACTCATAATCGTAAGAACACAAGAAGAATTCATAGATGAAAACATAATTATGATCTCCAAACAATGAAGAAACACTAAAATCTCAATTACCAATAAAACTCGAATTAGGGTTTGTAACTACAAAACCAAGAATATGTTTATGAACTCCAAAACAATATAAAATAGCTCTCAAAATAATATAATGAATAATTCTCAATCAATCTCGGACATAGGACTATACATGGGTATTTATAGATACAAAGCTAATCCTATCCTAAGCAAAATATGAGAACAGAGTCGGCAACTTTCACGGTGTCGTGACTTGGTGTCGTGGAACCAAGTCACGCCACGTAGGTTGGTGTCGTGGGAATCAGGCTCAATTAGACGTCTTCAGAAGTTGGGTCATGGCATGCTTCCACGTCATGTGGGTGGTAGTCACGCCACGTGACTTGTGTCGTGGGTCCCTGTGTTGTGTAGGTTCTTGTTCTTTCTTCTTCTGACACTTCGTTGTCGGGCTTGATTCTTCCTTTTTGATCATTTTGCCTTTAAAACTTGTTTTCCTGCAAAGTAGGACAGAAACCACATCATACCAACAAAACACACCCAAGTTATTGCATATTTTCCTTGTTTTAAGCATCAAAAGTGCTATGTAACCATGACACATCAGTAAGCCTATCCCAACCCAAACTCAATAATGAACACAAAAATGAAGCAGAAGAAGAAAAAAAGAAATAATCCCAAATGATATAGAAAGAAAAACAATCTCAATAATACATCCCAGGTATGGTTGTCACTAGTACAAGACTCTAATATAGAGTATGATCAAGTAGCCGAAAATATCTTAAAGCCGAATAAAGTATAAGATAAGATAAAGAGAGATCCGGGTAAGCTCTGAGACCCATACGCCACTACCTCAATCTCTGTAAAGCCAATGCTAAAAGAATGTGATCTATGTCCCTCTACTCGAATCAATACCTGCACGGGGTGCAGAAAAAGGAAAGAAAAAGAAAGGGTGAGTACGAAACACGTGTACTTAGCAAGCATCGTCAATAACCGACTGTAATCCAAAGTGATGGTAAGGACCACTATACCAACCATCAAATTTACCCCAAATAAACTTGCACTCAGAAAAGTCCCAGCTTATCTTAATAGATATCACATTTATCAAGATAATCATATCAGTGTATTAAGGTAGGCATGTACAATTTCAAGATTAACGACAAAAGAGATAGGTCACATCACAAGATAATTTCACTAACACGATATATGACATCAACTCGCCATCATAAACCAATAATCTAGACTAAGGTAGAGGTGGTACATATCTCACAAAACACTACATGTGACACAATAGTCTCAACAGATCAAGCCATAACAATACCCCACATTTCTTAATATCTCAACTACCAAGCAACCTAAGAGAAGGTACAATGCAATGTAATATAGTAATACGAGATGCAAAATACGCAATATCACAAACAAGATTGAATCACAATAATATAATACGTAAGGAAATAATCAGACGCAATATCTATCATACAAAAAAATGTAATATAATGCAAAATATGCAATGAAATAGACTGATAAAGATGTAAACCATCACATGGCACTTCGTATACACATTTCGAGCATAAGCTTCTAGGATATGACCCATGGGGGATTCACAACCCATATACTATCACAATTTCCTATCTCAATCAACCTTGCCGGCACATCCCTCGGTCAAGGGGTTTCATAAAGTGTTTCATTTTCTTCCAAAATTAGTGTTTCTTGGTGGTACCAATTCAATGAAGATGAATGAATGAAATGAGGATGCATGCTCATAGCAAAATCAATATCATGTAATGAATTAACTCAACGGTGGTATGAATAAGCTCAAAATCTCGTCAAATCTAAGTAGATCATGATATAAGCCATTGAGTGGCACCACTGTAATAAAGAGCCATGTGGGATATCAATAATATAAATCCAAGCCCCTCACTCGAGCATCACCATAATAATAATTCCTCAAATCAATAATAATATTTACATAAGCTCTCACATGGATAACATGATAATAATAAACAATCCCAACAACGTAGATATAGAGAACTTGCCCAAAACCTATCTTGTTTTACACAATAAGCTCCATCTTTCCCAATCATAACACCAATTAGATTGAATTACTAAAAGGAGGACTATAGTAGTTAACAACATGCCCTAAAGTTCAGCTTCATTCTCTTACCTAGTAACTAAGCCAAAATTCCTTTCTTAATAGTACCATCATCCGTTATAGCCTAAGAGATTACCAAACCCCAATAATTACATCAAATATGACAAAACTATTTACTCCTTAAATGTTTGCTAATAACATAAGAGTATAATTATTCCCTAAATAGTTACTAAACCCCAATCATTAAATAAATATCCACCAAACGTGATTTAAGCTCACAATAGATACCACTATCAATTTACGCAATATCTATAAATCATCTATCTACACTTTACCATAAGCATATACACAAGTAGAGAGAACAATAAAGATAACCATTTTATTATTTCAACCTACCAATAGACTCTGGTACCCGTAGAGATGATTGCAATGTCATCTAAGAGGGACCCCCAAATAATTAGTGATTCACAAAACCCAAGCAATAAGCACATAACATATAAACACCTCAGAAAAGAGTCAAGGTACATCTCAACTTGCCTTAAAAAAGACCGGTAAGCCAAATCACAGTCTGAATCATCAAATAGAAGATCTACTCCCTTGAATCATCACCAAATATGTCCAATCTATTCAAATATAAGATCTACACATAAATACAAGACCAATGGTACCCATATAGATATGCTTTGGTTCTGGGTCCAAATTCACTTCTAAATCAACTCCAAAAATTAAAAGGGTAAAACTAAAATTTCAATAAAGAATCACATTTCTCATACTTTAAAGGTTCTAAATCTGAAAACCCAAGGGAAATCAAGTAGAAATCAGGCTTGAAATAGAAGAAAGATTATACTTTTCTCTTTATTGGGTAAAACCCAAAATTTCATGTTTAAAAGCAAAGATTTGAAGATGGTTTTGTAATAAAATCAATCGGAATTCATGAAAACAAGGTTAGAAACTTACCCAGGATTGAAATCTCAAAAACCCACTTGAAATCGTCTCCATACGAGCTCCCAAGATCTACAAAAGGAGAAAATAAGGTTTGGGGCCCAAAGAGGGTTTTAAATCTGTCCAGGTATGCTATCTTATCGCGATCGCGGGCCACCTATCGCTATCACAACCTGACCCAAACTGAGACCCTCAGGAACATGGGCCTCTGGCAGTAAACATGATGAAAGAAGAATGACCCAACCCACTGAATACTATTTGCAATCACGGTACCCACTGTCGCGATCGTGATGAATGAAATATTTGTTCTTCGCAAAAGAGACAAAGGGAACGCGAATGAGAAGAAGGGAAAAGTTGCACTAGCAAACAGCTGAAACCAACAAAACTCACAAGTCAAGAACTCTCAGAATGGTCCCTCGAGATTCCTTTGGGATCTCACAAAAATAAACCAATATACTACTAGGCTAATTTTGATGTTCCGGACTCAATAGAACCATCAAATTTACCAAATGAGGTCGTTATCACCAAGTTGCATATAAAACTAACTTTAGGCTTAGTAAACGCTAGTATTTCAACCAAACACTCAAAAATCACAAAAGGGCCTCGGGATCCGAACCAACTATGCTACTAACCCAAAATGGACGTTCTATATCTAATGGAACTGACAGAATCACCACCTGATATTCGAATCACAGAATGTTGACCAAAGTTAATTATATTTCTTTAAAGGGTACTCAAAATAACAAACTCATATAAATCACTCCTGAACGCTTCTGGAACCATGTACATCATCCCCATCAGTCATAAATGATATAAAGCAACAATGGAGAAGGGCAAACTAGTAAAAACATAGAAAACTCTAAAAATCACAATGAGGATTATTATATTATCCACCACTAAGACTCACGTTCACCCTCGAACATAAAGGTAAGAAAAGCGTCAAAATAGACAAAGGATTGATAATACCCTCATAGACCTCATGAAACTCTCAAGCAGAGTCACATACATAGAACTATGCCTCACTATAGTAAGCAAAAATTCTACACACTATGACCCTCCAGGTCACAACTCTAGCATTTGAAGCGAAATTCTCAATGAAATTGATTTTCTTTGTTATCGAACTTCCTCCATACCAAAAAATAGAGTCGATCACAATAAAAGTTTTGAGCATATCCAGCTAACTGAATTTGTCGAAGGCACTACAAATCACGGATTGTACCACAAAACTAGTATCATCCCTGAACCCACAAACTACCAAAGAACCCATTGAGCTATATAGAAACTCTCCATAATACTGAATCATGCCTTCCCCTATCATAAAAAGAACTTATCGCTATTTTAAGCCCGATATAAGCATTGTCCTGACTGAATCAAAACTTACTTAATCTTTAAACCATATCTATCAAATCAGATAGTACTATCTCCTCAAGCTGAAGAACATAAGTCAAAAATCAATATCCATTTCCCATAAAACCTCAAAGGTCACACATAGCACACTCCGATCACTATTTAAACAGTCATATCCTCATGCTCAACCTATGGAGAAAATCGTGAATCGTCATAAAACCCTTCATACTACAGTCATGTACACTCTATATCTCACAAAAATTTATGCAACCCATCAAAATAATCCATGTAGTTCTAAGCACCTATGTTGTGTCAATCAACCTGAAGTCCTTAATAACCAGGTAAAATGAAAGTCGTCTCAGTCATACACATGTAGCAACCCATCATATCAAGAATCGTTAAACCCAAAATAAAAGTACAAGAATACCATATATTGCTATTTGATGTTCAAATCACAATTTGGATCTCAGGAATGTCATCAGTGATCTCTTTATAAGTCACTATTGAACCAGGTGGTCAGGACTTCAAATTTCCAACTCATACCCATAACACAATTCGAAATACATCAAATTTTCCTATATACAAGTTTCCTTAGCTTTTAGTTCACTCATTTCCCATGTTGTAATCTTTCACAAAAACCATGGAATGGTGTCGCATACTCTAGATCAAAACTCTTGAGTAGAAAACTTTATTAAGTCCTTTAATTTCCAAGGTAATAACCATGTGCTTTTCTATGTACAAGTCCTTCAAAGTACTCTAAAACTGACAAGCACAATTTTTGTTATCTTCCTAATTCATACTATAACATAATCCACTACCGGAAGGTAGCCTCACTAAAAAAATTCAGAATTGTAATATCGACCCATAACAACCCATCAAAACACAAAGTAGTACCATCATAATCTGAATCAGACCCAAGTAACCACAATGCTCTAAACGCAAGTCTGATCCTTAAAGACGAGCATATAACCTTCCAAATCAATAGCAAGTACCCTTATAAGTTAAATTCCTTCAAGTCTACCCGAGGAGTGTTTCATAACACAGTAAGTTTTAACGAAAGAAAAGCTAATCACCAAGGTAATAACAAAATTTAAAGCTCGAATGCCTAAAAACCTTCCCTTGTCTAACTAGAATCCTCTAATTACAATCTTTCTGAGTTAGTCATATCACAATTCTAATCCATCACAAGGTCTTCCTGATCAAACTGATTACTATCACTAGTCATCCCATAAAGCTAACCTCATCATCATTGTGCCAACCCAAACCACAGATATACTGATATGATCCTATAAAATAACAAACTTAAGCATACACACTATCGCTAACACTTGCAGATAATTCCGCGCAAGTCTACAAGTTGTAAGCTTCCTTTATTCACAACTCATTATCCCAATAATTGAGTCACTTCCTCAATCCCAACTAATATCACCACCCTCAAGTAAACCTACAATGTACACCCTACAATCTAAATATACCAATACCTACCATCGATTCACCAATATTCCACAACATAACCATCAAAAAAATCATACACAAATCATACTAAAATCCACAATAGCCAAGGAATTAAATCTAACCCAGTGGTATATTTTAAATGAGTCACAACACAAGATTGGTACACCCGATCCACCACCAAAGACTAATTTATGGGATAGAAATATGAATAGACATGACAAGAAACTCATGAATCACATAAAGTCCCAATGCAAAATAAGTAAGCAAATAGGAGATTGTAGAATCACAGTCAAACCCTATCGAGGCATGCCAAAAGTGTACCAAAACCATACATGTGACCACTGTACCAAAAAATCCTACCTCGAGACACCCTAAGAATTATGATACTGAGACCTGTCATCTCCTTGTGTCACTGATGATGCAAGTTTATGTCTATGCTGAGTGTAACCCCTCCTATAGTGCCCGAAATCCCTACATATAAAGTAACTTGAATGAGTAGGAGCCCATTGAACTGAACCTGATAAACCCAAATGGCTACTATGGCCTAACACCTCTAAGAATAACCATAAGAAGTCTAGCCTATACCATAAATATCACCACTTTTGTCATATCTATGAGTCTTTTTGCCCGCACACTCCTCACGCATCTATAAAACTTCTCTAGAAAACTTCAGTAAATCGATCCCAAAAGAGAAAAGACGACCTAACTAGCCTACTCTTAATAATAGTACCTCACCAGTGTCTGGCTAGTCAACAACTGAAAAGGAGTAAAATCTACCCCATTAGAGTCTACCAAGCACAAAACCTCCCATGGCAACCACCAAACACTCATAAGCTTTAACACTAGGATCCTTATAAACTCCATAAACCTCCTTTATCCTCTACAAACATAGTAGATAAGATCACTGGTTGTGGAGCAACACCCAATAGTATCACATCAATACTAGAGAAAATAATAGAAGTAGTCAACTATGTATTTGGAGTTTGAAGCCCTAAAGTAACACGCTAATGAAATTAGGATCTATCCCCTAAAGAAAACCCAATACCCCTACCAAGCAATCCTCAGGCATAAGTATGAGCTTAATCACATGTGGTGTCTGTATAGGGCTCAACCCCTCTATCTCAATAGTCCAAACCATATAGGCAACTCTTGAGTCTAAGTAGGCAACCTCAACCTGACCTCTAACTAGTCTGGACACTTTAGTCTGACCTTTTCCCCTACCATGTACTGAAGGAACGAGCGCTAAGTCTCTAGACAAAGAAGAACAGGTCCTCCCCATTAGTGAGAGAGTGAATAGGAGACTTTTGAGTTACACTAGGCTGTGAACGTACGACAAAAAAAGAAAAAGTGGATTTATCCTAAATTCCTGTAGCCTCTCGAAGATAGATAACAGACATCTCCACACCAATTTGTAAGACTCTACTAGACTCGACTGGTACTAATGAGACCAATACACTTGGGGCGTTGATACCAATTTGTCACGACCCAAATTAGAGTCTATGATGACACCTGTCACACCCTCCGGTACAGGTAAGCCTATCCCAATCAACTCAATAATCAACACAAAAATAAAGTAGAAGGAGAAGAATAGAAATAATCCTAAATAATGTAGACAAAACTACAATCTCAATGATACATCCCAGGTCTAGTTTTCACTAAAATAAGCCTCTAATAAAGAATATGATCAAGTAATAAAAAATATCTTAAATACGAATAAAGCATAAGATAAGATAAGGAGAGATCCGGGTAAGCTTTGATACACGTCAATCGCCACCTCGGTCTCTAGAAAGCCAATGCTAAAAAAATGTGATCTATGTCCTGCTACTCGAATCAATACCTACATGGGTGTAGAAAAAGGAAAAAAAAGCAAGGGCAAGTATGAAACACGTGTACTCAGCAAGCATCATCGATAACCAACCATAATCCAAAGTAATGGAGAGGACCACCACGCCAACCATCCAATTTACCCTAAATAAACCTGCACTCAAAAAAGTCCCAGCATATCCTAACAGATATCATATTTATCAAGTTAGTCAAATCAGTGTATTAAGGTAAGTATGTACAGGTTCAAGATCAAAGGCAAAAGAGATAGGTTATATCACAAGAGAATCACACCGACACAGTATATGACATCAACTCACCATCTCAAACCAATAATCTTGGGTAAGGTAGAGAATGTGCATATCCTACAAAACATAAGATGTGTCACAACAGTCTCAACGGATCAAGCTATAACAATGCCTCACATCTCATAATATCTCAACCACCAAACCACCCAAGAGTAGGTTCAATGCAACGTAATGTAGTAATACGAGATGCACAATATACAATATCACAAACAAGATTCAATCATGATAATACAATACGTAAGGAAATAATCAGTCGTAATATTGATCATACAAAGCAATGCAACATAATGCAAGTGATGCAATGAAATGGAGTGATAAAAATGTAAGCCATCACATGGCACCTCATATACACCTTTTGAGAATAAGCTTCTAGGACAAGACCCATGGAGGGTTTGCAACCCATATACTATCACAATCTCATATCTCAATCAACCTTGCCGGAACATGTCTTGGTCAAAGGGTTTTGTAAAGTGTTTTATTTTCTTTAAAAATCAGTATTTATCAATAATACCAATTCCATGAACATCAATAAATGAAAGGAGGATGAATGCTCATAACCAAATCAATATCTTGTAATGAATTAACTAAACAATGGTATAAATAAGCTCAAAACCTCCTCAAATCTCAGTAGATCATGATATAAGCCATCGCCATGGCACCACTACAATAATGAGTCATGTGGGACATCAATTATATCAATCCAAGCCCCTCACTCGGGCATCATGATAATAATAATCTCTCAAATCAATAATAATATTCACATAAGCCCTCGTACAGGCAACACGATACTAATAGATAATCTCAACAATGTAGATAAAGAGAACTTGCCCAAAACCTAGCTTATTTTACATATTAAGCTACATCTATCCTAATAAAAACACAAATTAGAAGGAATTACTAAAAGGAGAACTTAGTTAACAACATACCTAAAGTTTAGCTTCATTAACTTACCTAGTTACTAAGCAAAGATTCCTTTCTTAACTATACATCATCCATTATATCCTAAGAGATTATCAAACACCAATAATTACATCAACTACTACAAAATTATTTACACTCTAAGTGTTTGATAAGTAGCATAAGAGCCTAATTATTTCCTAAATAGTTACTAAATCTCAATCATTAAATCAATATCCATCAAACATGATTTAAGGTCATAATAGATATCCTCTATAAATTTTTTAAGATCTATAAGTCATCTATCTACACTTTACCATAAGCGTCTACACAAGTAGAGAGAACAATAAAGATTACCATTTTATTATTTCAACCCATTAATAGACTCTGGTACCTACAGAGATGCTCGCCATCTCAAATAAGTAGGACCCTCCCAAACCCTTAGTGATTCACAAAGCATAAGCAATAAGTACATAACACATAAACACCTCTGAAAAAGTCAAGGTACATCTCAACTTGCCTTAAAGAAGACCCGCAAGCCAAATCACAGTCCAAAGCATCAAATGGAATCTCTATTCCCTTGAATCATCACCAAACACATCCAGTCTATTCAAATATGAGATCTATACATAATTACAAGACCAATGATATCCATATTGATATACTTTGATTCTGGATCCAAAATCACTTCTAAATCAACTCCAACAATAAAAGGGGTAAAACCAAAATTTTAATAAAAAATCATGTTTCCCATTCTTTAAAGGTTATAAATCTGAAAAACCAAGAAAAATTGACTAGAAATCGAGCTTGAAATCAAAGAAAAACACACTTTTCTCTTTATTGGTAAAATCCAAAATTTCATATTTAAAAGAAAAGATTTGAAGATGGTTTTGTAATAAAATCAATGAGAATGTATGAAAACAAGGTTTAGAAACTTAACCACATTTGAAATCTCGCAAAACCCACTTAAAATCATCTCAATCCAAGTTCCCAAGCTCTAAAATGGAGAAACTAAGGTTTGGGGCCGAAAAAGGCTTTTAAATCTATCTAGGTCTACTATATCATTGAGATCAAAGTACACCTATTATGATAGCAATCTAAACCAAATTAGGACCCTCGTGAATGCAGGACTCTAGGCCCAAATGCGATGAAGGAAGAATGACAGGACCCACTGAATACTCTTCGCCATCATGGTACCCACAATCGCGATCGCGATGAAGGAAGCATTTGTTCTTTATAAATTCCACAGAAGGGGTCGCAAATGTGAAGAAAGGAAAAGTTGCACCAGCAAATAGCTGAACCCAGCAAAACTCACAAGTCAAGAACTCTTCGAACAGACCCTCGGGATTTATTCGGGACCCCACAAAAATAAACCAATAATGCTACTAGGATAATTTTAATTATTTGGACTCAATGGAATCATTAGATTTATCAAACGAGGTTGTTATCAATAAGTTATATATAAAACTAACTTTAGGCTTAATAAAAGCTAGTATTTTAACTAAACACTCAAAAATTATAAAAACACCTCAGGACCAGAACAACTATGATAATAAACTAAAATTCACGTTTCGGATCTAATGGAACTGACAGAATCACTATTCGATGCTTGGATCATAGAATATTGACCAAAGTCAACTATATCACTTTAAAGACTACTTAAAACCACAAACTCATATAAAACACTTTCGAATGCTTTGAGGATCGTGTCAATAGTGATGAAGAAGAGCAAAATGGTCAAAATATAGAAAACTCTAAAAATTACAATGACAGTTGTTATAGGGTGTGGTTGGTAAAGTTTGAAATGTGGTTGGATGAGAGTTATGTTAGTTTTTCATTTTAGAAGATTTCAGAAGTTAGTATGGTTGGCCAACATCAAGGTTTGGTGATATCAAGGTCAAAATAGAATCCAACAGTTTTGTTAGCTCCAAAATGTGATTCTTGGGCTAGTAAGACCTTTCGTTTGGGTCTCGAGCTATTTGGATGGATTATGAGTAGTCGGTTGTAAAGTTGGTAGTTTAAGGTTAAGGTTTGACTTTGGTCAAGACAATCTTTGTTCTTTTATTTAACCATTATTTTTAGTCCAGAATATCATTTCTTATCTAATAACATTTTTGGTTTGTGTTCATAGGGTTTCAAACAAACTTTGAGGGTCCCTTTGGGTTTTTTTAGTTTTGGCCTTATGCTGGTTTTAGCTGTTGTATAATGCCTCCGCAGGAGGTGCTTTGTATTCATGTAGAGGATGTTCTGTGGTCTTTACGTTTGCATGGGATGGGTTGAGATCACAAAAGGGTACTACATAGAGCCGGGTCTGGGTAGAGTTGGTCAATGCATTTGCGATTAGACCTTTGCGATCACAAATGGCCTAGGTCAGGTTGACCATGATAGCAATGGAGGGTCTCGCATTTGCAAATAAAAAAATACTTGAACAAATTTTAAAACCCCTTTTTTGAACTTAGACTCTATAACTCAGCTTTTAATGCTTTGGAACACATTTTTGAGATTCAAAAGGTGATTTTTCAAGTATTCAACTTTGGCTATGATTTTTACACTACATTTACATATTCCCAAAAATTTTCACGTGTGATTTCATCTTCAAATCTTGATTTTTAAATTGCGAAATTAGGGGATTTGGGGGCTAAAATTAAGAAGTGATATCTTAATGATTTGAAGATTTGATTTTATCTCTATTTTTTTTATGAAATTTCATATTTGTGTTCCTTAAGTTATGGGTAATGTGATTTTAAAATAAAATTTTAGTTCTGCCATTATTGGCTTGGGATTGACATTTGAAACCGAAATTAAAGTATGAAAATATGGTTGTCTATGGTTTTATTTTTTATGCAGAATATGTATTTGATCAAATTGGGCTCTTTAGAGTCTCTACGAATGGTAAAGCTCTGATTTGATTCTTGTACTTTATTTAAGGTAAGTTGAGACTTTTTTTTAACTCTTTTTTGAAGTGTTTATGCGCTAAATAATTTTAAAGGATGTAATGGGGATGTGTAAGTCTCGTATAGGTGAGATGACAAGCATCTATATGGGTAATGGTGAATCACGAAGGGCTGAAAGTAATTAGTTGACTATTTGAACTGAGTTTTCTAGAATATTACAATATTTGTTATGTTTGAATGTTAAGTGAGGTTTAAGGTGCCTTTATTTCAAGTTCTATGCATGTTGGGACTATGAAAATGTGATTGGATGTTAGTGTGGACAATTTGTGAAGTAAAAATCTATTTTCTATTATTTGTGATGTTCTGTATCATGATGATACATTCCATTACATTTTATCACATGCATATTATCATTATATTACTTGTTCTTCTCCGAGGGCCTATGGGTGGGATTTAGAGGTTGTTATTCATTTGAGGCTCCATGATTTTTGAAATACTCTCCATGGTCTACGAGTCTACCTAGATTAAGTAGTGATAGGATAATTATTCTGAAGCCCTAGGAGCAGATCCAAATGGTGTATAGAAACCTTGGGAGTCCTCCATGGATCCCAGCTAACTATATAAGTAGCGGTTGTATATAGGTTTCTGACCATGTATATGCATATGCATCATATTCTTTCATTTCATCATCTTTATTTTCTTGTCTTGCACCGATATTTGAGATGAAATATGATTAAGTGATTTGTTACTTTATTCTGATTTGAAAATTATGGAAATTATTTTTACTGACTATATTTCCTATAGTAGTTGTCATTGGCTGTTAGACTAGGAATGGCTTTCTTGAATTTGACGGGTATATGTGGAGAGTGTCGAGTAGTAGTACATTAGATTGTTATCGCTATTGCTTTGAATTAGGGTTCGTCGATGATGCTATTGAGTATATTTGAATTAGTACTCACACATATTTATTTTTGGCACCTTACGTGCAGGTACCGAGCGGGTTGTTCCCAAGCATTAATCTAGTACATGTGTTTGAGGTTATCATTTTCGAGATTTGAGGTAGTTATTGGTTGATCAGTGGCTTCACCGATCTCCTCTTTCTTTCTTCTATGTAAATTTCTTATTCATGGATGTTGAGACTCTTTAGTTATATCCTACATGTAGAGGCTTGTGCTATTGACTTTCAAATTTTTGAAAGCTAAGTGTTGATCTCTCAACTTTTACTTCAAAGTATGATATGACATATGGTACTTGAAACTTGATTTTGTTTTCTTCTTCTGTGTAATTGTCTTATATAATTGTGTTTTGGTGTTGGTTTATCTATAACGAAGGTGGGCTAGGTGCCATCACAAAATTTGAGTTTTGGATAGTGACAGATTCCATATTGAAATATATAACATAAGTAAAACAAACAAAGCAAAAGAAACACAAAAAACTAAAAATAAAAATATGAAATATGTATTCATCAACACACAAACAAATATTCATGAAGTGCCAAAGAACAAACAAGCAAACAGATCAAAGTATCATGAAGAAATGACAAGAAAGAATATAAACACAAAATAACACGATAACACAAAACACTATACTCCCCGTAAAGGCGTCTAAAATTGATAACGTCCAATCCTACACCTCAAATAAAATGTAGTGTGGTCATAGCACTAATAAATCCAACAAGGCTGGCGTCGATCCCCTGAGGAGTGCATATGTGTTAAGGTGTCAGAGTGTGTGAATTTGTGAATTTCCTAAATCTTCTTCAAATAAGGGAGTGATAGAGTAATTACTTATAATACTATACTATTTTACTAAACTGGGAATTTTATCAAGCACTTGAAATGCAATAAAATGTTTCATTTTTCAATTAAGAGAGGGATTGGGGTTGTAGACTCAATATGGCATATCTAGTTCATGAACACAAGTATCTTGCTCAAATACATAGGATCAATTAAAATGATCCAATTGATAATCAGTTACTAGAATTTTCCAACTCTAGCAATCTAATCCCCCAAGGTTCTTCCAAACTCAAGGGAAAATATCAAGACCCAATTGATAGACCCAAGTAAGAATCTCCCTTTTCTTAGTTTGATTCTGTTAATCAAGCATAATAATTCCTTAATATACTCAATTACTTACTACTTGTTAAAAACTCAATCCAATTTCTACTCTTCCAAGCGGGAAATGGATTTTAGGACTTAATCTAGAGTTTGCAACCACAAAATTCACAAGTAAGACTTTAAACAAGTAGATAATCAAAACAAAAGTGATAATAAGCAAGATAACTTGTATTATTCACATAAAATCCATAAGAGTCCATAACCCCAGCTAGTGGGTTTAGCTACTCATACTAGACATGAAAAAAGAAAAGAAAAAACATAATTAAAGAGTAATTAGAAAAGAGAAATGACTCTATGGTAAAATACTTCAAAAGTAACTATGGTTCTTCCATAAGCTTCATGAGTACCAAGATTTTCAAGTAAAAAATGGCCCAAAAATATATTTAAGAGTGGTGCAAAAATATGGAAAAAATTCTCCTTCCATCCAGTTACGTGTGTGAGCTATGTACCCACATAGTGGGTGATTCCAAAAACTTTCTTTGGCTGCCTTATTAATATGGGTGGATACATGGGTGAGCTACGTGGGAGTGGCCACCTACCAGAGTGAGTCATATAATTCACACAATTTTTTTCTTTTCTCTTTTCAGTCCTTTTTCTTCAACTTTTGGCCTTCATGTCTAATTTTCTCAAGTATGTGAAGCCACTTCAACCCTTATTTTCTTCAAAGGATTCAAAAACCTAAAATCATATCATTCAACCCATTATTAGACAATTAATAACATAAATGAGGCATGGATTTATCATTAAAAAGCATCATAAGTTGGTAAAAATACCAACTTTTCAATCTCGGCCTCGATCCTTTCTGCCGAAGCATAAACATGATTGTTGGTGGGGCTCCACAAGAATAGACCAAATGCCACATGAGTAATAATGCAGGCACAGAAAAATAGCATGGGAATGACTGAACCAAACATATCAACTCACAACAAGTAGAATACATCAAAAACTATTGATTGGATCTTTGAGATTCATTTAAAACTCCATGAAGACAGACCAAATATGCTACTAGACCAAAAATGACATATCAGACCTATTGGAACCATCAAAATATCAATTCAAGGTCATCTTGGCCAAATATTGATGAAGTCAATTCTTAACCTTGAAATCTCAAAATTTCCATCCAACTATTCAAAATCCATCTAAGCGCCTTGGACCCAAACTAATGGTCTAACCTACCCAAAGATGAAATTATGTAGCTAAAGGAACATCAGAATTCCATTCCGAGATCATATTCATCAAATATTGACTTTAGTCAACCATATCAATTTTTCAACCTTACAAAATAAAAAACTAGTATAACTCTCATCTAACTACCTCAAAAATCATGCCATCCACACTTATAGTCCATACATACCATAAAACAACTATGGACAGGGGTAAAGCAGTCAAAATATATAGAAATTGAAAAATAACTACAAGGATAGTTACAATTTATCTTGTAAAAGTATGATGTATTATATAGTTCAAATAAGGAAGGATCTAATACACAAGATTTAGTTGATTTTGGAGTCAAGAATATTATAAAAATAGAAAGTGATAAAAAATTAACCCCTACATAATTATGTGATGTGTTAGTATTCACTTTTATAAATTTGGTATATTACATAGTTCAACTAAGAAAGGATTTAATACACAAAAATTAGTTGATATTGAAGTTCTAATGTAACAACCCTCATGGTTGCTTTTTATTTTCAACATATTTTGATTATTTTACCACTCTCCTTAGTTTTTTTATAGTATTTTTGATTTGCAGGTATGGGTGCCACAGTTTCTAAGGAGGTTGGATGAGAGTAAAGCAAGTCATTTTAGAAGTTTAGAAAATTGATATGGTTGACCAAAGTCAACATTTGAAGAAGATGAGCTCGAAATGAATTTTTAGCAAATTCATTCGCTTTAGAATGTAATTTTTGGTTTGTTGGGCCTTCATTTCAAGTCCTAAGGCATTTGGATAGATTTTGAATCATTTGTTGAAATTTGGAGATTTAGAAGTTAAGAGTTGACTTAGGTCAACAAAAAGATGACCTCATATCGGTGTTTAATGGTTCCAACAAATCCAGAATGTCATTTTTAGTCCGGTAACATATTTGATTTGTGTTTATGGGGTTCTAAATGAATTTTGTTCAATCAGAGTTTTGAACTTGAACCTTGTTGATGGTTTCATTTTTGCTAATGCAAGTGTTATCCCTTCGCATTTGCGATGGCCCTATTACGATCGTGAAAGGTAGTGATTTCATGCATACAATTATTGTAGGCCAGGTTGCAATCACAAAAAGGAGTTTAACATTGGTCTGGGTTAATATGATCTATAAGAATGCAAAGCAGATGTCATGACCCAAAATCTCAGATCATGATGGCACCTACTATAATCCACCAGTAGGTAAGTCAACACATAGCCCGAAATGACGAGTAATGGGATAATAAGAGGAAAAGGATAAACAAAGGAAACCAAGACTAAATAAAGGGATTAATATTGAAAAACAAGATAGAACATACATGAATAAAAGGAGAAAGAGAACCAGAAGAAAACAAATACCCCTAAGACCTGGTGTCAGTCGATATAGGAGCCACTAGCAAAATAGGTGTACTAGGTAAACACAATATATACAGAATCATTTTCGAAATACAAAATAAAGACCAGCCTATAAAAAGATAGAGGAAGAAGGAACAACTCCGGACGCCAGGAGATAACCCTTAATCTCTGATCTATGACAGCTCTGCACGATGCACATGTCAGCGACAAGAACTCGTACTATGATTGCAGGGTGCAAAAGTGTAGTATGAGTACCAAACACATGGTACTTAGTAGGCAAAGGCCGATTGAGCTCTAAAGATAAATGCAAGTATAAATAGCATATAAGGCAAGGATATACATTACAGGAGACTAAATAAGAAATGATATATCATGAAGATAACTAGGGAAGAAGATATGTTCATTACAAATACTTAGAAAAGAAGAGATATACAACAATACTATGTAAATAACTAGAGATAAAAGTGTTTACCTAATGGAGCTAGCCTAACAGCCTAATCTTCACAAGAATTGCACTAAGGGAGAACACTAATAGTGGTACACTCCAAATATACTTCATGAAGTAAGAGAGTAGCAAGATGATCTAATACCACGACTGATAATGATAAAGAAGAAAGGTACCACAAGACGTACTTGAAAACTGTGAGTACATGTCAATAACCATCCTACCACAAGCTCTACAGTAATAATCAAATAATAACCTAACCAGTCCCTCCTAAATTCGAAAGGTACACAATAACAAACATAACCTAGCCATCTCCCTATAAGATCGGTAAGCACAAAACAACAAACAATCATACTGGTGATAGGTAATGCATATGAATGAACGAGTGAAATATAAATCAAATACTTCCATAAGAATTGAATGCCACATCCAACTAAGTATATAAACCTCCTTCGGCTCTGCGTCTTGCAAAGAAGGACCTATGGGGTATCTCTCTCCTTTGGCATTGTGATTCCCAGGTGGAGGGACCCACAGGGGACTCGGGATATCTTTATATACTGCCCGATCCCAAAATAGGACTTCTAAAGATAATTCATAAAAAATCCACTTCGTAATTGTACAGGAGATAAGTATAAAGGTAATAAGCGCCCGATCTCGAATCAAGACTAAATAAGTAGTAATCAATAAAATTCAGTGCTCAAGATTGAAGCAAAACGAAAAATGATAGAAATCAGTGTAGAAACTAGAAAGGATCGGGATCTTCAATCGTCTGGAACAAGAAAATACCAAGTAAATGAATAAATCAAGAATGAACAGGAATCTACCTCAGTCTGAGTTGTCAAAGTAGTATCTTTTAGTTTAGAAGATCATCAACCAATTGTAAGGGTGGTACGACTCTCATTTTAAAAATCAGTTTAAGGGTGAAAAAGTGAGTGGGAATAGCTCATTTTATGAAAATAATAGTAAAATCAATGTTTTTATTTGGAATCATACCACAAACATGTGTGAGTGTGTATAAATATATGCATGCCATCACCAGTATCCAAACAATAGATATGTAAGCACCCTAGCATTTACAAACTAAAGTCACAGCTCTCTCAGAGCACAAAAAACTAACCTACTATCCAACTGGTTTGTAACCAAGGCCTCGGACCTACCAACATACCGAACAAGGTAAATATATATATATTATATATATATATATAAAGCAAGCCAGGAAATGAAGGTAATAAGAAAAAGTCTAATACGATGAATTATGCGAGTAACAACGACTTTATCAAAGGATATTATCCCAAAAATATGTTAAGGATTGCCATTGTCACCCTAAGGTCTAAGCAAGTATATAAGCAGTCCTAACGTAATCCTACAGCTATAGTTGGTATTCTAAATTAAGGATCAAGCTACTATTCTATTCTATAATCCCCCAAAGGAGGACAAAGATTGGCAAAATGATAAAGTAGCCTTAAACCTATCCTAAAAACCCCACCCTGTATGCAATTTATACAATACAAATCTTATAGAAAAAAGTCTAAAAGAAAGTAAATCGTAACCTACCTGGATGTTGAACAGAAGCCTCGAACCATCTACGAGCTGCTCGTTCCCTCTACTCAGTCTCAAAATGCCATCGTGCTAGCATACACTCAGACTCATATTGCAATAATAAATTTCAGGCCAAAAATTTGGTCAAAATAGGCCCATAGGACCTGCATACGGAATTTGAAAATTGAAACCATCATTAGGTCCCTCGAAAGACAAGGAATACATACTCTAAAATTAAACACAAATGGAGACCCAATTGGGGCTCAAACCAGCCCCAAGGAGTTGAAGAATTCAAAAACCTAATACTAGGAATTAAATGGAATTAGGCGGAATTAAAAGGGAAAAGCAATGGAAAACGATCAAGAGGTATTGAATTAACATACCTCAGCTGCAATAGACAATTTCCCACAGTTTCCCATGCTCCAAGCTCCAACAATGGTGAAATGGTTCTTTGAAAATGTCTGAAAATCGTGAAGAAGTAGAATATATACTGCCAGGGGTCCCTTCATCGTGATCTTGGGACCCCTGTCGCAAATGCAATAGTTAACTGGGTTAGGCCTTCGCGATCACGAAGAGCAAAGTTGAGCCAGCCAGACCAGCCTTCTTTCCTAAAATGAGGATGGGCTCAAGAAAGCGATGGTCAAGAACTTGACTCTTCGCGAATGCAGCCCTCCCTTCGCGAACGTAGAGGGAAACTAAGCCCTGCACCGGCTACTAAAAAACCAGCAAAAATGCTAATTTAGAAAAGACTCTGAACGGGGCCTTAGGATTTGTTTGGAACCCTGTGAACTCAAATGTACTAAGTAACCCTATCAAAAATAGCATTCCAAACTCAATAGAAACATCGAAATTTCCAACAATGATCATTTTGGCAAAATATGAGCCCCACACCTACTATTCCATTTTTACCAGTTTCCAACCAATAGCCCAAAATGAGCCCGAAAGACTCGGGACCCGAATCAAAGGCCCCCCATCCTAAAATCCACATCCCAGAACAAAATTGTCAGAATTCTCATTCAACGCCATTTACTCAAACTTTTAACAAAAGTCAAACTTCCCAATTACAAAAGCTCCAGAATAGGAAAATTAGCTTAAAACCCAAACAAACTGCCTAGTAACTGAACCAATGGTCCCGACAAGCCATAAATAACCTGTAGTTGCTATGGAAAAGTATGAAATGCAGGAAATATGTGAAAATAGAGAAAATGACCAAGAGGGTCATTACAACATCCACTACTAAAATGACTTTCATCCTCAAAAGTCAAGGAAAAAAATTGGAAAGCTCAAAATGATAAGGTACTGGGTCCGTATGCCCTGCAAGGGCTCCCAAGTAACCTCCATGACTAAACAATACCTTCATAGAACTTTGCCAAATAAATCCCATCAACTTCAACCTCCTTCCGTCACTACCCAAATAATGATCACCTCTTTCTCAAAAGCCAACTACCCTCAAACTGAATCAGACTTGACTGAAGCACACAAGACTCATCTGAGGTATATCGGTGGTGCCTAGATATGAGCACAACTAAGCAACTGCCCAACAAGGCTAAAGACAACCCAATTCATGAACCATACCACTTATTTCAAACCCCCAAGTCTAACATCATCTAGTCTTTCCAAACCTTTTGTCTACTCTAAGCCACACAAAATCTCTCTACCATTATTCGAGTCCTATCTGTATAATCAAATTACAATTAACCTAAAAGGATAAAACCAACCCACCAGAGAACCACACAAACTAGTACATGAACAATGCCTAAAAAGGTTCCATCTGAAATCAATTGGTAGTGGCTAATGCATGCATCCACTTCCAAGGCCAAGAACTGGTCTCAATGACCCTCTAAATTGATATCATAATTTCAAAGCACGACTTCCAAAACCTGAATAATCCACTCAAATTGAATGTCGATCAAAGGGTGAAGAGCTACTCTAAACTCAACTCAAATACCCATCTCCCACTGAGTGGACTTATAAAAGGCCTGATTTAAACTGAAAATCAAGGCCAGAAGTAGTAGAAACAAACACCATGAGAATTAGACCTTTTCTCAAACATCTATCTTAGTTAATCTCTCTAAATTGAAGAGAACTGAACCGGTAGGTAGTGGGTAGTCTTAGTCATCCTATCAATAATGTCTCAACTGAATGAAACCTCTAAGTGTAGGCTATAAGCAAGTAACATAATCAATAGCTATAAGCTTAATATCGAATCCAAACCACTCAGCCTCAATTGCCCAAATAGATCCTGTTGAAGAATAAGCATCTAAAAACAAAATCTATCATAGCTCTCAGGCCCTCATCAAAAAGAGTCAAAATCACAATTGGAGCCAATAGGTCCTCGAGAATGTCATATACCCAAGCCAATCTCACCTTCAGGAACTAAGCATATACCCAATGGCCTTACAAGGGTTATAACTAAGCTATTGTTAATGAACACTAACACGAATGGGTTTAACCATGGGGTAAACATCGAGCATTCAAATATGCAACTGTTGTTGGGTATTAACAAACCAAGGCGTAACTAAGAATTTACGGGGACTGTAAAGAGTCCTAGTGATAGACGAATCTCAAGCAACTTATAAAACATGATTGTACCTTAAATTTGGTCAAATAGATGCTCAATACGTGACAACAAATACTTACCCTAGATAAACACCTGCTTTGGTTTTAGACATCTGATACACAAGTACATATATCCATCCTTCTTTTTCATACACCAAGAGAAAGCATCCCACGTAGTTACACTAGGCCGAATAAATCCCATAATGAGAAGCTACTAAAGCCACTTATTTTAACCTTTCTTAACTCAATTGAACCATGAACATCCTCGCAAAAAGAACTGCGTACCCAACTCAACATCAATACCCAAGACCAAGACCGCTATTGGATGATGATCCAGATATACCGAAAGAACAAACATCAACTTACCAACCTTAGAAACTGACCATAGAAAAGGATCGTCAATGTTATAACTATAACATAAACACAGAAGGCCCAACCTTCCTTCACACAACCCCTCAACAACTGACCTTTCACCTTACTAACAGAAGAATATCAAACAATTGAGGTACCCATCTATGCCAAGCAGACAAGAATCACATAAAAAGATATACTAACCAGATAATGCTAGTCTAGCCGCCTATCAAATAAAGATGAACAATAATTAAAGTAATTATAATAGTAATGGCATACAATTCAAGTGGTATAAAAGGGAGACGCTCAGTCCCATTCCAGAATCACATCATAGGTCAGTAAGTAAAAGATCAACAGATTTACTCTATTACTACACCCCAAGGCAATCACATAATTGATCCATCAATTTAAAAAAATCATTTATGGGGGAAGTTATACATGCATAACCCAGATAAAATGGTCCATAATAACAATACAATAATAGTAGAGTAGGTAAACATAGATGGGTATGAAAATCCCAAATCAAACAACACAGAAAACTAAAGGATAACCAAGTAGAATCATACCTATGATTGTTGCCTCTGAAGTCTCAACCCCTAGCCTTTCCAAAGAAATATATGGCCAATCGTGTCTATCCCTGAATTGAGTATCCACAATACTGTCTATAATACCTAGCTAAGAATCACACCTAACACTCTGAGGACCACCCATAATACCCAAGGTACTATCTCTGATTGAAGGTGCCACAACCTTAAGAGATTGACCCAGCTGGATTAACTGCCTAATAATCCCATATCAGGGACACTCTCCACATAAAAAGATCAATCGCTCCACTCTCATAACAAACCTTAGAAAACCTAGTCTCGTGAGAAATATGTGTTGATCCCGATAGGCTGACCAACTCACTCCAGGGGAACTCCCTACAACAATGACCAACCTCTCTATAATCATGACATGCCCAAAAAACTCTCTGATGTAATGTACCTACTGATCCAAAGCATTCACTATGACCTAAAGACCTAACCGACAACCCTGCAATACTAGACCAAAACTCTATCCACTATGACCACTATGACCTGTCAGAGAATTACCTATAATCTGAGGTGCTACCTATATGGTCCTGATAGGCTAAGTGTGATGGTGACCTCTATCAGGAGGATCCCTGCCTCCAGATAGAATTTTATTGAAACTATATTTATGATGGGGCCTCTGCCACCTTCATATGTCTCAAGACATGCCCACTCTATAGCCCTCGTATGATCAACAACCTAAAAAAAAAAGTAGACCCAGCTTCTATAAAATGCTTTGATTCCAAACAGAGTGGTAAAGTTAATCTTCTAATAAATCACTGCACTATCTCATGCTCTGTTGGAAATAACATAGAAGTATACCCAACCCACTCAACAAACCCTATCTCATACTTTGAAATTGATAAAGAACCCTGCTGAATCTTTACAAACCCAACTCTATCCTGAGAACCACTCGATATATTGAACACCACCCCTGCTTGTGACGTATCTTAAAAAAGGCTCAAAATCCCTAATATGGTATCTTAAAGAATCGAGGAGATCATAAATCCTGTTGGAGCCTGGGCTGGCCCAAGACCCTCTACCTGACATTGTAGATTCTCAGTATTAAGCTCTTGACTCACTAGACTGACCATGAACTTAGACTTTGGTAACGTGTGTAGAAGTCCTACCCACTTTTATCGACAACCTCGTGCTATCCATCTGATTTAGAGTGAAGTGAAGTGATGTGCCATGGGTTTACGGCACTTTTGATGCTTAAAATAAGGAAAATATGCTAAGTCAAGGGCTTGTTTATGTGGATATGACATTTTTATCATAGCTTTGCAAGAAAATAGGGTTTGAAAGTGAATAAAGGAAAGATGAGAAAAATTGGCACAAAGATGGAAAATGGGCATTGGGCTTTGAGTTGTTGGGTCACGATATGACTCATAGAAACATCATTGTGACTCCAGTAGAGTTTTGGACTTGATGAGTTAAAGTCCCAGCTGACTATGACAAAAGCCTATGACTCGTTGGGTCACGCTATGAGTCATAGGGTGAGTTGTCCTGAATAGAAGTGTTAAAAGTCCTACAGATATGCATGTTGGTACCATTGGCAGTGAGTCACTACCTAGATTTGTCCTAAGTGGGATTGACAAAAGTACTGAAGGAGTGCAAAAATGTTCTAGTGGCAATGAGTCACCCTATGACTCATAGGGTGACTATACAAGTCATCACCAATATAGAAGAAAGGCAGGAAATAGATGGAAAGAAAACTAACAATGAGTCGTCGTCAGACCCTACGACTCATTGCCAGAGGCGTAGTCACTTTTGACTTTGTAATCCAAATTTGTTTAGGATAGGTTTCCTTATTGTCTATAAATACTCCTTGTGGGTCAATTGTTTTAGTTTACATTCTACAAGAACTTTTGAGACATATTGTTGTTCTTTGAAGTATAAATATCGATTTTAAGGTTTTACTCATATATTAAGATTCACAGTTTTTCAACGTATTCTTATAAGTTCATAATTATGCTCTCTCACCAGAATTATTCTTGTGCTCTTGTAAATATGAGTAGCTAAATACCACAACTACAGTTGTGGGAACTATGACGGATTAACAAAGTAGTGTTTGTAGTACGATGTGATTCTCACAGAGTGTTTGGGCATGTATTGTTATTCTCTTCAGATTAATTATTTTTAAAGGTTGCAAAAGTTAGAACTTATCGTATCTCTACTCTGGAATTTATCAGGAATAATGGATGGGAAAAGGGAATCAACAATGAGACTTGGAGCTATCAACCTCCATTTAATTAGATCTTGAGTCGGTAAATGGGATAGACTAATATGGGATCAATGATAGGGGTTAGTAATATAAAACTCATGAGACATGAACCTTTATGACTGGGGATGACTGGGGATAGTCATCTATTAAGAGCGTAACATAGTCGATTAGATGAACATAGCCTATCAATTCTATATGTCGAGAGCCACAAGAGATCACTAAGTACGAGGAACCTATGAACTTATGAAGTTATTGGGAAACACAGTCTTAGTGCCTCTCTCATACTGATTACAAATCCAAAAAAGTAACAATTGTTACTATTGCAATTTTGATTCACAAAACTCCCTGTTTTACTGGAAATTATTATTGAATTCTTAGACAGACAACTTGGTAGATATTTCCACCTATTCCCTGTGGGATTGACCCCAACCTAGTTGGGTTCTATATTTGATCAACGACCACTTTATACTTTGTTTAGAGGTATAATTTGGATGACATCAAATTTAGCACCATTATCGGGGAATATGGTTACAGAATTGATTAATTGTGTTTGTCGGGTTGTTAGTTCTGTTTCTTAATTTTACTTTTTTATTATTTTTAGGGTGCATGCCCAATACTCAGAGACAAGGCAATCCCCTGATTCCACTTAATATGAAAATTGAGAGAACTTTGAGAGCTAATAGAAGGATGGTGAATGAGTGAGTTCATGTTTACGGAGTTCTGAACCAAGGGTTACAAGACTTAGCGCTTCAAGAGACTGTGGAGCAAACTACTACTCAATTGATGGCTGAGAAGAATACGAGACAAAAAGTTGCCAGACAGGCAGCTAGGGAAGAAAGGGCTAGACAAACATAAGTAGATCATCAAGCTGCACTTGAGGAATGAGATAGATAAAGAAGAAATTGGGGGCAACAGCCTCTACAACAATATCTTCCTTAATTTGATGATGTGGAAGACGTGCTGGATTTTCTAGAGCAAATTAAAACAGGTGTTATTATTCCACCAGCATTGCCTGCAGGAACTAAGTTTGATATCACAAGTGCTTTGATACAGATGCTGGACTTAAAGGGGGTATTCACATGCCTTACTACTGCTGATGCAAACCTACACGTGATGAACTTTGTATGGATTTGCAATTCTTATAATCTACTGAAAGTGAGCCAAGAGGTTATTAGACTATGGTTGTTCTCTTTTTCTCTGATGGGGAAGGCTTTATTATGGTTGACAGAGTTTCCACATGGATTGATCACTACTTGGAAGGAGTTGAGGATTTAATTTTTAGAGAGATTTTTAACACCTTCCAGAATGTTGTAGTTGAAAGACGAGATTCATAACTTCAAGCAGTTACATTCAAACGAGTTATACAATACCTGGTTGAGGTTTAAGAAGAAGTTGCATAATGTTCCAAATTATAGAATAACAGGCGGTATGTTTCTTGAGATTTTCTACAGAGGTTTGAATGTGAACAATAAGGCAATAGTAGACACTGTCACAGGTGAAGCTTTTATGAGATTACCTTGGGATCAGGCTTCTAAGATTCTAGATTGAATTACTAAAACCAATCGGGGGTTAGCACACTCATGAAGTAGACATACCCACAGACACTTATATGATTGGAGCATCCACAGAGCAGAGAGCACTAGATGATTCAATGGCTTAGTTGAGAATGGAGCATAGTTTTTTTACCAAGCAGTTTGTAGTAGCAGGAGCAGAAAAGATGAACGCAGTTAGCTCGCAAGTGAAGGCCTTAGGCATGACGATTCTGATTCTGAGGAGGAGTCCAAAAATCTAGACAATCAGGTGGTGGGTTTTTGAGTCAAGGTACAAGGTTATAATCAAGACAATTGGAACTCTGAGAAGGGAATCAAGGTTGGAACTATTATAAAGACAACAACTACAACAGGTTGGGGTATAGAGATAGGAGTAGGGGAAGAGATAGTGATTGGAGGAGAAAGGATAATTACAAGGATAGAAGTGGATTATATGTTCCACCGGGGAATCGAGATATTGATTCAAGCAATTCGAGGACGTACACATGCTTGCTAAAGTATTGAAAGGGGTATAAAAAAATGATGAGTGCCTAAAGGAGTTAAGAGTAGATATTTTGGGTATGAATCAAAAGGTCGAGTCACATATTACCGCCATCAAGCAGCTTAAGCAACAGTTTGGTCAGATGTCCACCACATTGAATTAGCATCAACAATATACACTTCCGAGCAACGCTATCCAAAATCCAAAAAATGATGGTCATTGCTTGGCCATTACTGCTAGGAGTGGAAATATAAACACTGAACCACTTATGCCCGTGGTTGTTGAAAATAAGGTTGAGTTGATGATTGTCGATGATGAGAAAGTGGCTAAATCTAAAAAATTAGCTATTGATGATAACGCAGCTGAAAAACTTCTAGTTGTTCAAAAAAAGTCCAAGGCAAAAAAAGGAAGGAAAAGGAGGTCCCACAAGCATTGACTCACATTCCACGACCTCCTCATCCTTTCCTTATAGATTGAAGAAAAAGGCTGAAGAGGGTAAGTATCATAAATTAATCTTCATATTGAAAGAGTTATCGGTGAACATCCTTCTTGCTGAGACTCTTGAGCAGATGCTGGGTTACGCAAAGCTTATGAAGGAATAAGTGACAAAGAATAGAATTGTGAGTTTTGAGCCCGCCGATAATGTGCACCATTATAGTGTCATAGCTTCCCACTCTCTAGTAGAGAAAAAGGAAGATCTCAGAGCTTTCATGATTCCATGCACAATTGGGTCTTTCAACTTCACAAAAGCTTTGTGTGATTGAGGTGCCATCATTAATTTTATGTCGCTAGTAATGTACAGTCAATTGGGGTTGGGGTCGCCCAAACCAATATCAATGAGATTTCTCATGATGAATCAAACTGTGAAGAAGCCTGTGGGGATCTCGTGTGATGTATTGGTGAAGGTTGCATCCTTCATTTTTCCCGTTGATTTTGTCATCCTTGAATGTTAGGTTTATTTGAGGTTCCCATTATTTTGTAGAGACCATTCCTTGAGACTGAATGTGCGTTAGTTGATATGGAGTATGGTCTGATGAAGTTTAGATCGAATGACAAATATGTGACTTTTAATGTATGACAGACCATGAAACAATCAATGAGGATGCATTGGTTGCCCCTATTGAGGAGAGGCTGCGGCAGTCATTATGAATTTCGAGGGTGATGACATTGATAGCTATAATAAGATGGTGAGCGCACTTGATGGTAGGGGTTCATATAATTTTTCTCTAAAGAAGATGGATCTTGACTTGAAGAATAGAGTGACCCCACCAGCCAAGCCATCTATTTAGAAGCCTTCAGTCTTGGAGCTTAAGGCTCTTCCATCCCATTTTTGTTATGCATTTTTGGGGGCCAACAATACCTTGTCGATTATTATTGCAGTTGATTTGGTAGATTAGCAAGTTGAGACTTTAGCATCTGTGTTTAAGAGGTTCAAGAGGGCTATTGGATGGACCATTGCTGATATTATTGGGATTCTGCCTAGAATTTGCACACACAAAATCTAACTTGAGCTAGATTGTATCTCTAGTAATGAGCATCAATGAAGACTAAATTTGCCTATGCAAGAGGTGGTGAAGAAGGAAATTATTAAGTGGTTGAATGTGGGGATGGTTTACCCTATTGTCGATAGCAAATGGGTAAGCCCGGTCCAATATGTGCCTAAGAAGGGTGGAATTACTGTGGTTCCTAATAAGAAGAATGAGTTTATTCCTATGAGGCCGGTCATTAGGTGGATTGTATGCATGGACTATAGAAAGTTGAATGCATAGACCGAGAAGCATCACTTTCTGATGCCTTTCATGGATCAGATGTTAGACCGTCTTGCTGAAGAAGATAGTATTGTTTTCTTGATGGTTATTCAGGTTATAATCAGATTTCTATTGCTCTTGAGGACCAAAAGAAGACCAATTTCTCTTGTCTATATGGGACGTTCGCATTTAAGAGAATGACTTTCAGTCTGTGTAATGCACCAATAACCTTTCAGTGTTGCATGGTGTCCATCTTTTCTGATATGGTGGAGGATACTATTGAGGTATTTATGGATGACTTCTTAGTTGTTGGTGATTCTTTTGAAGATTTTTGGCCCATCTTGCTAGCATTTTATGGAGATGTGAAGATTGCAATTTGGTGCTGAATTAGGAGAAGTGCCACTTCATGATTAAAAAAGTAATAGTGCTTGGTCACAAGATTTCCAAAAAAGGGATTGAAGTTGACAAGGCAAAGATTGAGGTGATTGAATAATTGCCTCCACCAATTTCTGTGAAAGGTATTCAGAGCTTTTTGGTACATGTAGGATTTTATCACAGATTCGTCAAGGATTTCGCTAAAATTTCACCTCTCTTGTACAAGTTGTTGGAGAAGGAGGTGAAGTTTGTGTTCGATGAAGTGTATCTCAAGGCATTTGAGTACTTGAAAGATAAGTTGATTTCAACTTCTATTATTATGTCCCCTGATTGGTCTATGCCATTTGAGGTTATGTATGATACTAGTGGTGTGGCGCTAGAAGCAGTCCTAGGCCAAAGGAGAGTGAACATCTTACATACCATCTATTATGCTATCAAAGAACTCAACCCTACTCAAAAAAATTATATAGTGACTGAACATGAGTTGCTTCTTTGGTGTTTGCATATGAGAAATTTCGATCTTACTTGCTTGGCACAAAAGTGATTATCCATACTGACCATAATTCTTAGGTACCTTGTGGCAAAGAATGATGTAAAACCAAGGTTGATTCGATGGGTAATTTTTGAATAAGAACATATTTTCTAGGTTTGGTACATCGAGGGTAATCATTAGTGATGGAGGCTTGCACTTTTGCAATCATCTATTCAAAGCCTTGCTTGAGAAATATGGTGTGAAACATAGGCTGGCAATACCTTACCATCCTCAGACAAGGGGGCAAGTTGAGGTATCCAATCATAAGATCAAGTCCATTCTGGAGAAGATTGTGAATGCCAATAGAATGGACTGAGCTAGAAAGTTGGATGATGCATTATGGGCCTATCGGACAGCATTCAAGACCCCTATTGGTGTGTCTCCTTATAATTTTATGTATGGTAAACGTGTCACTTGCCTGTCGAACTTGAGCATAAGGCATTGTGGGCACTGAAAAGGTTGAATATGGAGTAGAGTGATGAGGAAAAGTTTAGACTAGAACAGTTGAATGTGATGGATGAATTCCTTCTCAGAGCCTATGAAAGTTCAGCCTTGTACAAAGAGAAGATGAAATTATACCATGATTGTAGGATTGAGAAGAAAGCATTCAACACTGGCGATATGATACTACTATTTGATTCAAGGATGAAGTTGTTTTCAGGCAAGCTGAAGCCAAAATAGAGAGGACCATATAGAGTGATAACAATGTTTCCCTATGGTGCAATTGATCTTAAGAATAATAAGGGCCAGAGTTTAAAGTAAATGTACAAAGGATGAAAAACTATCTCGGTAAGGTTGAAGAGGTCAAAGTGATATGTGAAGTGGACCTAGATGGTGCTTGAGAAATCAAGCACACCCAAGTTGTGCCTTGATGTTAAATTCGACACTTCATGGGAGAAAACCCATGGGTTAGTTGGTAAATTCTGAGTAACCAACCTAAATATATTGTTCTGCGATGTTAAATCAAGCACTGCTTGGGAGGCAACCCAAGAATTTTGTACTTGTTTTTATTTATATTTATAGGGTAACATATGTTGAAGTATGTAGGGCATTGCAAAGCTAAAAAGACACCAGAATATTTTTAGATGCCCAGGCTAAACAGGTCACCCTATGAATCGTAGGGTAACACAACGACCCATCGTATGGGTTGTAGACAAAAGAGGAAGTGAAAAGGAAGTCACTGGAGTCCCAACGACTCTCAGAACAAGTTGTAGTCACACACCATAACTCGTCGTCTTGAGTCGTAGGGACTGGTGACTTTCCTAGGTAAGTCCCCTAATATTTACACTACAAAAGGAGGTGAAGAGTCGTAGACAGTGGATATGAATCGTATGGTAGGGTCATTGTGACTGGATGAAAGTCGGGCCAAAAGTTTAAAATTGTACGACCCGACCAGAGCCTACTTGCGATTTAAAACCCCCCACTCGATCTGAATCGATTCTCCTTCCTTTTCAAGCACCTGAAATTCCCTCCATCTTCCATAACCGTCCCTCCAACTACTAATTCACCACTAATTAAGCATTAATCACTCATAAATTCTCTACATCAATTTCTATTACCCATTAGTTCACAAGGTCGAAAGTTACAAGTAATTCTCGATAAATTTTTTAGGATTTTCTCAAGCATCACTTCTTGAATAAAAGTAAGTAAACTTTTTCGAGTGTTATCCTTTGATTTTAGGTAGAGAATTTCATGGGTTCATCAAACCCTAGGGTTAAATGTTTGAAATTTGAATTGAGGAATCACTTAAATATCACATAACTTGTTTTACTTCAAACAAAGTAGTAGAATTTGTTGTGGGTTTTGTTATGTGCTTAATTTTGTAGTTAATTGTACCCGAGGTGAAGTCTGAGTAACCCCAGTTTTTTGGTTCATATATGCACAGGAGGAGTGGTTACAATGCCACTCCGATGATCCACTATTTAGTTGTTAAACATTAAGAGGTTGAAAAAAATATACTTTGAATGTTGATAAGTAGGGACTACCAGTTTGAAGTCCCTACGACTCTCACAACTACTCGTAACCTAAGTCTACAAGTCATCGCATAAGTCGTAGTGACTGGCACTTTGGTTAAAATTTCAAAGTCCCTCAGCACATAGTCCCTGCTATCCCAATGAGTCACCCAACGACTCGTAGGACACCCAATGACTCGTAGGGTGTAGTCGTACTGAGATAGCCTGCCTTGCACTTTGCAGGGGTTCACCAAACGTCTCCATATAATGAGTCACAGAGAGACCCAACGACACGTAGGGTGGAGTCCTTGGGATAACAGTTTAATTTTTGATAATTAGGACTCAACCCTACAAGTCGTAGCCTGAGGCAATGACTCATTACCTGGGATCATAGGGCTTGGGCACTGCATTGTACACACTTACTTTTGTTGATGTTTTCTTTGGTTTTTTTGAGTTGTTTGGCTAACGTATACTCCCCCACAGGTACTCTAGCACCAAAGAACGACACCCCAAATGAAGGTAATAAGGAGGGCAATCCGACTTTTAAGAAATAAGTTCGTTCCACAAAGTAATTAATAGATGAACCTACTGATGACAAGCACGAGTCAAGTGGATCAGTTGAGGCATACGCATACACTATCTCAGAGCCAGTCCATCCATGTACTAGCTTACCCTAGGTTGGATGAGCAAGGCCTCACATGAAAAATTCCTGGGAATCATCACCACACTCACCCACTCCTTCCCAGTCTAAAGAGGGAGGAAAGTCTAAGTTTGAGGCTGAGTTTGAAGACAAAAGAGAAGGGGGAGGCAAGAGTATCTTCGAAAGCAGTGAAGAGGCTATATCTAGAAGCAATTCAAAAGAAGTAGGCTCAGGGTCCGACTCATAAGAGTCATTTGAGGATGAGGAAGAGGACACTTCTGACAACCCACTACAACTTATTCGACCTCCACCCCAGTCCAACCCGGCCTTCAGATTGAGGCTGCACTAGTTCCACTAGTGAATAGGTGGGGTTATCAGGGCATACAGGAGTTGTATAAGCAAGACAGTGCCATTATCCCATGCACAGGCAGACCAAAGAGAAGGTTCTATATTGAGCCCAGATTATTAACTATGGCATGTCTGAGATGCCCACTTTTGAGAATTTATTCAACAAGTATAAGTTTGAATAGATGGCAAAAGAACCTGGAAGATACAGCTCGACTCTTATTCAAGAATTCTATACAGCCTATCAGATAGCATTAAAGAGTTTGTCCCCACGAGGCCTTTTATAGAAAGTTAGTGACCTCCTACAAACATTGATAATTTGGGGGGTCAATGTGAGTATTTTAGTGCAGACTATTTTGCTTTTCTTACATGGTACTGATCATGTGGCCCTGATTGACACTTTAAAAATTGATCACTGCATCGATAAGATAAAGAAGGTAAAGTCGAAACAGATTGTAACTGAAGATAAGATTGTGCACCTTTGATGGATAGCTAACATCATTGTGATTGACAAGGAGAATGCTCCTTAGGCTATTGGAACATCATCGCAAATCATGAAGGGAAGCATTAATTTTACAGCAAAATCTTGGTGGACACTGGTCCATCACAGGTTGGGGCCTACTGCTGGTGACAACATACTGAGCCTTGAAAGGGCTGCCTTGGTTGCTGGTATCATGGAGGGGTATAATATCGACATCACCAAGATTATTGCCCGTGAAATCCGGGATAGAGCAGTGAGTCCTAATACTTGCATCCCCTTTCCATGCTTGGTCACGAAGATGTGTTTAGATGACGGAGTTCTAATTTTCCTGAGGTGGAAAATTTTATAGTGGTTCTCTGCACTACAGATTTGGGCCTGATTTGGAATTAGACGAATCCCATTTAGAGCAAATATTGGAGCGACTTTGCTACAGAGTGCATTTTAGTCAGATGCATCTATGGATATTGATACCTTTGATTTTGTAAAACTTGGGGAGATACAAGTTGAGTCCCAGATTGGTACTGAGAGGCCCAAGTCGAAGGCCACCACTGATGGTACTACCTCCACAGACCACTATCAGTCCCCATCTCACTCTCTACGACTTTGAGATCTTCCATGCCACGCCCACGTAGGTACATTTTGGTCTCGCAAGAGTTTCTGAATAACATCTTAAAATGATTGCTCACTGTTAAGTGAAAAGTTACAAACATTGAGACTGGTGTGTAGTCGTGGGAAATGAAGGAGATAAAAGCTGAATTACACAGGATGCAAACCTATTTTGATAGTTCGAGAAGCTAATCACCCAGAAGGTGGAAGGGGTACAGTCTTTTAATTTAGTAGGTATTAAGAATGAGTTAGCCATACTTTAGGTTGCTAGTGATGAGATAGATTATGGGTCATACCCAAATTTCCTAGCTCCCACCATGCCAATTATCGAGAAGATCAAGGTTGATAAGGTAACCAACATATGAGGCACAAAAGGTAAGGAAAAGATCACCGAGGCTAGTGGAGATAGGGAAAGAAAGAGGAGAAAGATAAAGAGAGAAAAAGAAGAATTGAATAAAGTGACAGAGAAGAGCAATCAGACCTTGCAAGATCATTTGTCTGAGGTCCATGAGATTGGGTGTGGAGCTAGGAGCTCTAGATTTTATGAGGCCCCACCCACAGATGTTGCAGCTGTTGAGGAGAGTGGGGGTAGAACCGATGTGTCTAGGATGTTTTAACATTATTGTGTCTTATATGTTTTGTGTAACTAGGAGAAAAATAGGGGAACCTTACTACAATCAGGTTAATTTTGAGTTTGGGGTGAAGTCTAAGTGACCCTGATAAATTATTTTGTTTTAAGGATACCCCTCAAAAAATGGTTTTACTGTGTATTTTTGTTTGTGTTATGACCATTGTAGATATTGTTATGGCATTAGCATTATAGGAATAATAACCATCGCTTAGCAATGCATTAACTGGATAGAAAGCAAGTGATAATGTAACCTTGTGCTATGTGAATATGAGGATACTTACGCTTTGTGTGTGCGATCCAAAATTTGCCTGGTTAGTCTTACCTAGGTTGTAGGATAGTTGACTAGGAGGGGATCATAGGCCATTGCTGAATTAATCCACTTTTAGCCAAATGCGCAACCAAATTAAATGTATGTTCTTTGATCCCGAGTTTGAGCCTGAATTGAACCATTTCTTTTATTAACCAATTCACCTTCCCATTTCTGTTATAATGAACCTATTTTGGCCCTGGTCCCTCCTTAGATACTATGTACCTCAACTCAGGCTAATTGCCTAAGTTGAGGGTGGCTATCATAGGGGTGCATAGCACTAAGTGGTTATGAAGAAGAAAGATGATAGAAAGAAATTAAATAGTACTCGGGCGCGGTAAAAAGAGAATGAAAAGAAAAATGTTCTTGAAATAGTTTTGAGAAAATATATATATATATATATATAAAAATAAAAGAAGAAAGAGTCGCCTCCAAAATCCAAAGGAAAAACACAGGATAATAAGGGAGTAGAAAATAAAAAATAGTTGAAGAGAGGATCCAAAAGTAGTGTAGCGTCAAGGAGGGTCACTATGTCCATATCTATCATACCCAGCCCCAAACCTACATTACAAGCTGAGGAAAGACCTATAGTGATCCTTGACTAACTGTTTGAAAACCAAAGGCATATATAATAAGGGCAAGCCTATGGTATTTCACGTATATTGTTCAAACTTGCTTGAGAGAATGAGTGTTTTGAATTAAGTCCCTGATTATCAGTATATCTTTAAGACTGTGAGTGCATGGGGCCTCTTTGTTATGAGGGCATAAGGGTTTCATTGTTGGTTGCTATCTATTTAGTTGAATGTCATTTGCACATATTACTTGGTTGTTTGTTTATAGCCTAGTTCCATCTCTTGATCCCTTCGTGTTATGATAGTCAGTAATGTATGTATGCACAGTGGTTATTAAAACTGAATAACGGATGGGGCTAAAATTTTTGTAAACTGACTGTTGTAGATGCCCTAGGTTTCTCTTGGTTAAGCGTCTTGTGTTTGTGTTGTTTTGTTTACCTGAGGACATGCAAACGTTCTAAGTTGAGGGTGTTTATGTTTCATGGGTTCACAACACTTTTGACACTTAAAACAAGGAAAATATGCTAAGTCAAGGGCTTGTTTATGTGGATATGATGTTTTTATTGTAGTGTTTTAGGAAAATAGGGTTCGGAAGTGAACAAAAAAAAGGAGAAAAATTGGCACAAAGTTGGAAAATGGGCATTGGGCTACGAGTTGTTAGGTCACGATACTACTCATAGCCACAGTCATTATGACTCCAGTAAAAATTTTTACTTGATAAGTTGAAGTCCCAGTTGACTACTACACAACCCTATGACTCGTCGGGTCATGATATGAGTCGTAGGATGAGTCATCCTGAGAAGAAGTGTTAAAAGTCCTGAAGATGTGCAAGATAGTGCCGGTGATGACGAGTGAAGCCTACGTGTCATTATGAGACTATACGAGTCATTGCCTAGATTCATACTGTGTGGGATTAACAAAAGTACTGAAAGAGTGCAAAAGTGTTCCAGTGGCAACGAGTCACCCTACTACGAGTTTTCACCAGTATAGAAGAAAAGCAGGCAACGAATGGAAAGAATACTGCCAATGATTCATCGTCAGACCCTACAACTCGTTGCCAGAGGCGTAGTCAGTGTCGACTTTTGTAACACCTCGTACCTTCTCGACCCTACTTGATGATATTGAAAAATGTTTACTTAGGTGTCGAGAGCCATAAGTATGTATTTTGTAGTGTTATGGATGGAACATTTGATATTGGGCTAGTAAATGTGATTAGACCTTTATAGGAGGTGTTTGTGATTTTTTGGAGCATATGTGGAGTGAAAAGCGAGGTTTGAAGGACTTCCAAGCAAAGGATATTAAAGCTAAGAGGCAAGCAAAAGATTTGGACTTGAAAGATCCAACCAAATCCGCAAAGAAAAGTCGAAAATGAATTTTTAAGGTGGGGCGCTGCAGGTGGCATGCCAGGCTGCTTCTGGCCAAAAATTTTCTGACCCAGGCAGCAAAGGGGCGCGCCAGGCTGGTTTTTGCAAAAACATTTCTTCGACCATTAGTCTATAAATAGGAATCTTGGGTTATGGTATCATTATTCCATCATAGTAGGACTACTCTTGAGCAAGTTTAGCATCCGAGTTGGGATTAATTCTTCGTCATAAGCAATTTATCAAATTATGTTCAATTAAGCCATGAGTGGCCAAAATTGTTGATTCTTGAGATTAAAACTACGAGCATGAAATGCGGGAGTTGAATATTCTCGTAACATTTATGAAATTATTTAAACATAAGATATATGACGGATTAAGCATTGAATTTGGTGGGTTAAGATAATATGTGCAATTGGGCTCAATTTGAGGCCCGAAATGAAGCCAAAATACATGGGCCCAAAGGGCAAATGATCCATTCTTCCATATTTGACCAAGTAGACATTGTATTAAATGCCAAGTGTGGCTAAGGATGACTTGAGTACTATATAAATGCCCCAAAATCAGATTTTTATTCCTAAAGATACACATAACATTTCTAGAATTTTCAAGGCAATTCCTTTTGGCTCTTCAAATCCTAAGTCATCTTTTGGGAAAGATCATCATTTCTCAAGCTTTGATAAGTGTTTATTATTGTGATTTAATATATTATATACATGAGAGATGGTGTATATCATGTTGGTTATGTTGGCAAGGTTGAATAGGGCACTTTTGCTTCTTGCTAAAGATGTGTCATTCTTGTTATTTAAACTTGAAAAAGGACTTGAGGTTTGAATAAAAGTGAATGGTATGGATGAGATATCAACATGTATGGTGTGATTATGATCCTAAACTTGTTATTTTTCTATAAGTGTAAATTATGAGATTTTGGCCGATATGTTGCTGTGAGGTGTATTGAGGTGATTTGATGGAGTAATTGTGACGTCGAGTTAATGAAGAAATGTAAAGAATGAACTTGGTATGAAATGCTATTGGATTGTGATATTTTGGTCAATGTTGGACATGTTGTGGTATTGTTGATATGACAATGTCGTAAATGGTGTTGTAAAGGGTGAAATGACATTATACGGCAGTCATATAGCTCATTGTCGTCTTGTACACTTGTAAGGTAGTTGATTGTTAATGTAAGCTCCGTTATGTAATTGTGTTATAGAGTAAAACGTAAGGAAGGAGCTGGACTATTGTGTTCACGCATAGGATTGTATAGTCATATTGAGGAGATAAGGTATGTAAGGTTACACTTTTCGTATACTTCTGCAGCATATAGTATTCACCTTGTTATGGTACTTACTCATTTCTGAAATATTCTAAAGTATTTCATTTTAGGTTATCATCTATTGTTAATCATATATACCTTATTCTTGATATATTGTTATTCATGTGTCACATAATTATGAACACGGTTCCAAGTTCCAATAATGTTAAATTCAAAAGTTCTAATAATGACATAATCATCGAATGAACTATTTCTAAGATTGAGGAAGTGAGGTAATGAAGTCTCTATTCTTGGGTGGTATCCCAAGGGTTAAAATACCTAGCATGGGTTGATCCCAATATCTAAGGGTGGTATCCCAGGGGTGAAAAGAACACCTAGCATGGGCCAATCCTGCTACTACGGGTGGTATCCCAGGGGCAAAAGAAAAGCCTAGCATGGGTCGATCCCAAAAACTGTTGGTTTTCCCACTGATCAGCTTGGGGCCCGGGCATTGTAACAATGGAAGGATGAGTAGTGAACGAAGAAGTGAGTGATGAACGAATGAATGAGTGTAAAAGTAAAGAAATTAATCCATCTAATGTACATATTTCCATACATGTAGAATGGTAACTTATCCATATTGGTTATTCACTCATATTGATTCCATTGATGTATTTATGTATCATATAGTTTCTTATGGCCTTACATACTCAGTACATTCTTTGTACTGACGTCCCTTGTGGGACTTACCTTACTTGCTACAGGCACAGGTACTAGTAGACCTCCACAGTAAGTTGCGGGTCATCTATTGATCTTTAGTGAGCTCCAGTTGGTTCGGGGCTTTCTGAGTCACAGTTGTATATTGGTTTTGGTATTGTAGATGTTGTGTACAGCGGGGACTTTTCTCGAATTTAGGTTGGTCATGTATGTACTTCTATTAGAGGCTTTTGTAGACATATGTGGGTATATGAATGTAAGTGACGTATGTCCCTCTTGACTTGATGGCTCTAAAGGCCAAGTTTCTTATATGTACATATCATATATTCCATGGTTTTAGCTGTTAGCATTTTATGTTCCTATGTGGTAGTGATATTTCTTATGGCATGCATATGAATGGACGTGAGTAAAGATTGGTTCTCTCGAGCCTTATCGGCTCCGGGTGCCAGTCCGCCCCATTGGGATTCGGGTCGTGACAAAAGTGGTATCAGAGTAGGTCATTCTAAGGGTGTCTACAAAGCCGTGTCTGAGTAGGGTCTTACTTATCGATGTGTTGTGCACCACATTTATAATTAGGAGGCTACGGGACATTTAGGAGTTGTTTCTTTCCTCCATTTCTAAATCATGCATTAGAGCCAAAGTTATAGGTGGACTTATTTCTGACCATAAAATTGTTGTTCTTGTATATTATAACAAAATGCCGATGACAAGAAGAGGTCGAGGTAAAAGTAAGAGGATAGACAAAATTGCTGGAGAAGGAGCTAGTAGAGCCCTGCCTGAACCAGTGAATCAAGGCGGCGCTGAACCAGAAATGGCATCACAGGCTTCTTCTACTCTTCCCTTTTCAGAAGAGTCAGGAGGGAGAGAAGTACCTGTAGAACCACCAGTAAATACTACTGACCAGGACTTAAAGAATGCAGTGCAAATGTTGACCCAAATAGTTGCTGCACAAGTTCAGGGACAAGGTGGTCCCATGACTGGTGATGATAGTGCAGCTAGAGCAGCTAGTCGACGGACGCAGGATTTTCTGAAACTAGATCCTCCCACATTCACTGGGTCAGATCTGAATGAAGATCCACAAGACTTTATAGATAAGATTCAAAGGGCTTTAGATGTTATGCATATAACTGGGGTAGAAACAGTTGAACTTGCTGCATATAGATTAAAAGGAGAGGCGATATTGTGGTATGAAGATTGGAAGAAATCTCGTGGTGTCGGTGCAAATCTACCTAATTGGGAAAAATTTAAAGCGGCTTTCCTTGATCAATACCTTCTTTATGAGATTCGAGAGGCTTGTGCAGACCAATTCTTGAATCTTCGTCAAAGGAATCTGAGTGTCAGAGAATACAGTTTGCAATTTAATTCTTTGGCTCGATATGTTCCGAATGTAGTGGCCACAATGACAGATAGAGTACATCGATATGTGGATAGATTGGAGCCATATTTGGCAAGAGACTGTTCCATTGCTGCCTTGAACAAAGATATGGATATAGCGAGAATTCAGGCCTTCGCCCAGAAAAATGGAGGACCAAAGACAGAGAAGAAGGGTACATGAATCTGAACGAGGACAGTCCAAAAGATCTAGACCTATGGGATAGTCTATGGTGTCCCAAGGAGAATCTAGACCTTGGATGTTTCATAGACCGCCGAGACCGTCATTCTCTCATTCCACAGCAGGCACTCAAGCTCAATTATGAGGGTTTAGAGGTAGTAATGTTGGGCAGAGTAGTGGGATTCGAGGTTCGCAGACCACTGGATTTTCTCATCAGCCATGTCAGCAATGTGGACAGTTTCATTTAGGTGAATGCCGGCTTGGGTCAAATGTTTGGTTTTGGTGCGGTATGACGGGGAATATGATGAGAGATTGCCCACGAAGAGGCTTGGGTAATGTGGCACGACCTTCGGGATCAACCGTTGAATCATCATCATCGATTCCTCCCCTAGGCAGAGGTGTACAGCCTGCGGGTCGTGGTAGAAGTGCCAGAGGAGCAGCCAGTTCTAGTGGAACTCAGAATCGTACTTATGCTCTAGTGGACCAGCAGAATTTGGAGGCTTCTCCTAATGTCGTCACAGGTACATTATCCATATTTTCGTATAATGTATATGCATTGATTGATCCGGGTTCTACATTGTCATATGTTACTCCCTTGATTGCTGCAAAATTTGAAAGAACACCGGAATTATTAACCAAGTCAATTGAAGTATCTACACCAGTTGGTGATTATATTGTTGCAAAAAGAGTATATCGTAATTGTGTGGTAACTGTGTGTGGTTATCATACACTGGCTAATCTCATTGAACTAGACATGGTGGATTTTGATGTGATAATGGGCATAGATTGGTTGGTTTCTTGTTATGCCACGGTAGATTGCCGGGCCAAGAAGGTACATTTTTGTGTTCCGCAAGAAAATAGTCTTGAATGGCAGGGTAATGTGGGGGCACCAAGAGGAAAATTTATTTCCTATCTTAAGGCTAGGAAAATAATAGCTAGGGGGTACATATGTCACTTAGTACGAGTGAAAGATAATGATGTGGAACCACTAAGTCCTCAGTCGGTTCCAGTGGTCAATGAATTTCTTGATGTATTTCCAGCGGATCTCCCAGGCTTACCCCCAGAACGGGAAGTAGAGTTTGGCATTAATGTGATTCCTGGCACTCAGCCTATCTCTATTCTTCCGTATAGAATGGCTCCAGCAGAATTGCGTGAATTGAAGGAACAATTGAAAGATTTGCTGGACAAGGGCTTCATTAGGCCGAGTATGTCTCTGTGGGGTGCACCGGTATTATTTGTACGGAAGAAAGATGGCACCTTGAGAATGTGCATTGACTATCGGCAATTGAATAAGGTAACGATCAAGAACAAATATCCCCTCCCTCTAATTGATGATTTGTTTGATCAGTTACAGGAAGCCAAGTGTTTTTCAAAGATTGACTTGAGGTCGGGTTACCATCAAGTCAGAGTTAGAGAAAAAGATATACCCAAGATATCTTTTCGAACACGGTATTGCCATTATGAAATTTTAGTTATGTCATTTGGACTAACAAATGCCCCAGTTGTGTTCGTGGATTTGATGAATAGGGTGTTTAAGTCATTTCTAGACGTGTTCATGACTATATTTATAGATGACATCCTAGTTTATTCAAAGTCACAAGAGGACCATTCTAAACACTTGCGGCAGGTGTTATAGATTCTTCGGGATCGTAAGTTGTATGCAAAGTTCTCTAAATGTGAATTTTGGTTGAAATCCGTAGCATTCTTGGGTCACATTGTGTCAGATGAAGGGATTCGAGTTGATACGCAAAATATTGAGGCAGTGAAAAATTGGCCAAGACCTACGACACCTACAGATATTCATAGTTTTCTTGGATTAACAGGTTATTACAGAAGATTTGTGGAAGGTTTTTCCTCTATTGTTGCACCTTTAACGAAGCTTACACATAAGGCAGTAAAATTTCATTGGAATGATGCGTGTGAGAAAAGCTTCGAAGAGTTGAAAGACAAATTAACCTCCACACCAGTTTTAGTACTTCCCGAAGGCATCGAAGGTTATGCAGTGTATTGTGATGCTTCCGGGGTTGGCCTCGAATGTGTATTGATGCAGCACGGTAATGTCATAGCATATGCCTCACGACAGTTGCGGCCACATAAGAAAAATTATCCCACACATGATCTTGAATTAGCCGCGGTGGTTTTTGCTTTAAAGATATGGCGCCATTATTTGTATGGAGTTCATGTTGATATCTATACTGATCACAAAAGTTTACAGTATATCTTTAAGCAAAAGGAACTCAATTTGAGGCAAAGAAGGTGGCTTGAGCTATTGAAAGATTATGACATTGATATTCTATATCATCCAGGAAAAGCAAATGTGTTAGCTGATGCATTGAGCCGCAAGGCAATAGGAGGAACGAGTGGCCAATTGACAGAAAAGCAAGATTTAGTTAAAGATCTACATCAATTAGACATCTTGGGGGTTCGTCTTCTTGAATCCTCAGATGAAGGGGTTATTGTACAAAATGCAGCAGTATCCTCCTTAATAGCTGAAGTGAAAGAGAAGCAGTTTGCGGATCCTATGTTATTGCAGCTGAAAGAAAACGTACAACAGGGTCTAACTGCGGCATTTGATCTTACACAAGAAGGGGTACTTCAATGCCAAGGAAGATTATATGTACCGGATACAGATGAGCTGAGGAAATAAATTATGACAGAGGCGCATCATTCGCGCTATTCTATTCATCCGGGTGCTACTAAAATGTACCATGACTTGAAAGAAATATATTGGTGGGGAAATATGAAAAAGAACATTGCAGAATTTATAGCTCAATGCCCAAATTGTCAACAAATAAAGGTAGAGCATCAGAAACCAGGAGGTTACATGCAATGTATCAATCTTCCAGTCTGGAAATGGGATATGATTAATATGGATTTCATCACAGGTTTGCCTCGTACACTGCGGAAATTGATTCTATATGGGTTATAGTTGATAGGCTTACCAAGTCAGCGCATTTCCTACCAGTCAGGACCACCTATACAGCTGAGGATTATGCAAGATTGTATGTTAAAGAAATAGTATGTTTACACGGGATTTCGATCTCCATTATATCAGACAGAGGAGCACAATTTACGGCACATTTTTGGAGATCTTTTCAGAGGAGTTTGGGTACACAGGTGAATTTAAGCACGACTTTTCATCCTCATATAGATGGACAAGCGGAGCGTACTATCCAAACACTTAAAGATATGCTACGAGCATGTATGCTAGATTTTTAAGGCAGTTGGGATGACCATTTGCCTCTTATTGAATTTGCTTACAACAATAGCTATCATTCAAGTATTAAAATGGCACCTTATGAAGCTTTGTACGGAAGGAAATGTAGATCACCAATTGGATGGTTTGAAGCGGGTGAAACTGCTTTACTTGGGCCAGATCGTGTTCACCAACCTATGAAGAAAGTTAAACTGATTCAACAACGGCTAAAAACGGCCCAAAGTCGACACAAGTCCTATGTTGATGTTAGAAGAAGAGGGATCAAATTCGCCATAGGTGATTGGGTATTTTTGAAGGTGTCCCCAATGAAAGGGGTAATGTGGTTCGGAAAGAAAGGAAAATTGAGTCCACGTTATATAGGCCCATATGAAATTATTAGAAGATTTGGGCAAGTTGCGTATGAGTTGGCACTACCCCAAGAACTCTCCTCAGTCCATCCAGTGTTTCATGTTTCGATGCTTTGAAAGTGCATATGAGATCCATCTCGTATTATTCCCGTTGAGGATGTACAAGTTATGGAGGATCTGACTTATGAAGAGGTACCCATTGCTATTCTAGATCGACAGGCAAAGAGGTTGAGAAATAAATACATAGCTTCCGTAAAAGTCCTTTGGAGATATCAACAAGTAGAGGAGATCACATGGGAAGCTGAAGAAATGATGAAATCCAAGTACCCTCATTTGTTTCAAATGGAAGAAAGAGTTCAAAGTGCGGAAGTGGAGCAATAACAAGTAAGTATCTATACGCATTAAGTGTCTATGTATATATATGCTAATATAGAGATGCATTTGTTGTAATTAAAGCGATATTGTTAACATTCGAGGGCGAATGTTTCTAAAAGGGAAGAATGTAACACCCCGTACCTTCCCAACCCTACTTGATGACGTTGAACAATGTTTACTTAGGTGTCGAGAGCCATAAGTATGTATTTTGTAGTGTTATGGATGGAACATTTGATATTGGGCTAGTAAATGTGATTAGACCTTTATAGGAGGTGTTTGTGATTTTTTGGAGCATATGTGGAGTGAAAAGCGAGGTTTGAAGGACTTCCAAGCAAAGGATATTAAAGCTAAGAGGCAAGAAAAAGATTTGGACTTGAAAGATCCAACCAAATCCGCAAAGAAAAGTCGAAAATGAATTTTTAAGGTGGGGCGCTGCAGGTGGCGTGCCAGGCTGCTTCTGGCCAAAAATTTTCTGACCCAGGCAGCAAAGGGGCGCGCCAGGCTGGTTTTTGCAAAAACATTTCTTCGACCATTAGTCTATAAATAGGACTCTTGGGTTATGGTATCATTATTCCATCATAGTAGGACTACTCTTGAGCAAGTTTAGCATCCGAGTTGGGATAAATTCTTCGTCATAAACAATTTATCAAATTATGTTCAATTAAGCCATGAGTGGCCAAAATTGTTGAATCTTGAGATTAAAACTACGAGCATGAAATGCGGGAGTTGAATATTGTCGTAACACTTATGGAATTATTTAAACATAAGATATATGATGTATTAAGCATTGAATTTGGTGGGTTAAGATAATATGTGCAATTGGGCTCAATTTGAGGCCCAAAATGAAGCCAAAATACATGGGCCCAAAGGGAAAATGACCCATTCTTCCATATTTGACCAAGTAAACATTGTATTAAATGCCAAATGTGGCTAAGGATGACTTGAGTACTATATAAAGGCCCAAAAATCAGATTTTTATTCCTAAAGATACACATATCATTTCTAGAATTTTCAAGGCAATTGCTTTTGGCTCTTCAAACCCTAAGTCATCTTTTGGGCAAGATCATCATTTCTGAAGCTTTGGTAAGTGTTTATTCTTCTGATTTAATATATTATATACATGAGAGATGGTGTAGATCATGTTGGTTATGTTGGCAAGGTTGAATAGGGCACTTTTGCTTCTTGCTAAAGATGTGCCATTCTTGTTATTTAAACTTGAAAAAGGACTTGAGGTTTGAATAAAAGTGAATGGTGTGGATGAGATATAAACATGTATGGTGTGATTATGATCCTAAACTTGTTATTTTTCTATAAGTGTAAATTATGGAATTTTGGCCGATATGTTGTTGTGAGGTGTATTGAGGTGATTTCATAGAGTAATTGTGACGTCGTGTTGATGAACAAATGTAAAGAACGAACTTGGTATGAAATACTATTGGATTGTTATATTTTGGTCAATGTTGGACATGTTGTGGTATTGTTGATATGCCAATGTCGTAAATGGTGTTGTAAAGGGTGAAATGACATTATACGGCAGTCATATAGCTCATTGTCGTCTTGTACACTTGTAAGGTAGTTGATTGTTAATGTAAGCTCCGTTATGTAATTTTGTTGTAGAGTGAAATGTAAGGAAGGAGCTGGACTATTATGTTCACGCATAGGATTATATAGTCATATTGAGGAGATAAGGTATGTAAGGTTACACTTTCCGTATCCTTCTGCAACATATAGTATTCACCTTGTTATGGTACTTACTCATTTCTGAAATGTTCTAAAGTATTTCATTTCAGGTTATCATCTATTATTAATCATAAATACCTTATTCTTGATCTATTGTTATTCATGTGTCACATAATTATGAACACGGTTCCAAGTTCCAATAATGTTACATTCAAAAGTTCCAATAATGACTTAATCATCGAATGAACTATTTCTAAGATTGAGGAAGTGAGGTAATGAAGTCTCTATTCTTGGGTTATATCCCAGGGGTTAAAATACCTAGCATGGGTCGATCCCAATATAAACGGGTGGTATCCCAGGGGTGAAAAGAACACCTAGCATGGGTCAATCCCGCTACTACGGGTGGTATCCCAGGGGCAAAAGAAAAGCCTAGCATGGGTCGATCCGAAAACTGTTGATTTTCCCACTGATCAGCTTGGGGCCCGGGCATTGTAACAATGGAAGGATGAGTAGTGAACGAAAAAGTGAGTAATGAACGAATGAATGAGTGTAAAAGTAAATAAAGTAATCCATCTAATGTACATATTTCCATACATATAGAATGGTAACTTATCCATATTGGTTATTCACTCATATTGATTCCATTGAAGTATTTATGTATCATATAGTTTCTTATGGCCTTACATACTCAGTACATTCTTCGTACTGACGTCCTTTGTGGGACTTACTTTACTTGCTGCAGGCACAGGTACTAGTAGACCTCCACAGTAAGTTGCGGGTCATCTATTGATCTTTGGTGAGCTCCAGTTGGTTTGGGGCTTTTCGAGTCACAGTTGTATATTGGTTTTGGTATTGTAAATGTTGTGTACAGCGGGGACTTATCCCGAATTTAGGTTGGTCATGTATGTACTTCTATTAGAGGCTTTTGTAGACATATGTGGGTATATGAAAGTAAGTGATGTATGTCCCTCTTGACTTGATGGCTCTAAAGGCCAAGTTTCTTATATGTACATATCATATGTTCCATGGTTTTCGTTGTTAGCATTTTATGTTCCTATGTGGTGGTGATATTTCTTATGGCATGCATATGAATGGACGTGAGTAAAGATTGGTTCTCTCGGGCCTTATCGGCTCCGAGTGCTGGTCCGCCCCGTTGGGATTCGGGTCGTGACAACTTTGTAATCTAAATTTGTTTAGGATAGGTTTCTTTTTTGTCTATAAATACTCTTTGTGGGTCTATTGTTTTATTTTACATTCTACTAGTACTTTTGATACATATTGTTGTTCTTTGAAGTATATACATCGATTATATGGTTTTACTCATATACTGTGATTTGTCCTTTTTCATCTTATATTTGTACATTCATAATTATGCTCTCTTACCAGAAATATTGTTATGTTCTTGCAAATATGAGTAGCTAAACACCACAACTAGGGTTGTGGGAACCATGATGGATTAATAAAGTAGTATTCGTAGTATGAGGTGATTCTCGCAGAGTGTTTGGGCATGTATTGTAATTCTCTTCGGATTAATTATTTTTTAACGATTGCAAATGTTAGAACTCATCGTATCTCTACTCTAAAATTTATCAAGAGTAATGGATGGGAAAACAGAATTTACAACAAAACTTGAAGCTATCAACCTCCATTTAATTAGATCTTGAGTCGGTAAACGGGATAGACTAATATGGGATCAATGATAGGGGTTAGTAATGAAAAAACCCATGAGACATGAACCTTTGTGATTGGGGATAGTCATCTATTAGGGGCGTAACATAGTTGTTTAGATGAACATAGCCTATTGATTCTACATGCCGAGCACCATAAGAAATCACAAAGTACGAGGAACCTACAGAGTTATGAAGTTATTGGGGAACACAGTCCTAGTGCCTCTCTCATACTGATTACAAATCCAACAAATCAACAACTATTACTATCGCAATTTTGATTCACAAAACCCCCCTGTTTTATTGGAAATTATTATTGATTGCTTAGACAGATAATTTGATAGATATTTCCAACTATTCCCTATGGGATTGACCCCAACCTAGAAGGGTTCTATATTTGATCAACGACCATTTTATACTTTGTTTAGAGGTGTAATTTGGCCGACATCGTGGAGCCAAAAAAAGTACTTAGAAGTTGATAGAACTAAGGACAAAAGATAAAGAATCAAGAAATAGAATTGCCTAGGAATGCCCTATAGCCTCCCGAAGATAGGATATGAACGTCATCATACCGATCCATAGGACTCTACTAGGCATTTTGCTTTTGTACCAATGACAACGGTGAACCTAAGCTCTGATACCAAACTGTCACGACCCAAATCTCAGATTGTGAAGGCACCTACTACAATCCACCAGTAGGTAAGCCAACCCATAGCCCGGAATAACGATTAACAAATAAGTGGAAAAGGATAAACATAGGAAACCAAAACTAAATAGAGGGACTAATATAGAGAAACAAGACACAACATGCGTGAATAAAATGAGAAAGAGAACAAATACCCCTAAGACCTGGCGTCAGTCGATACAGGAGACACTACAGTAACAGGATTACTAGGTTAACATAATATATATAGAACCGTCTTCGAAATGCAAAATAAAGATAAGTTTAGCAAAAGATAGAGGAAGAAGGAACAACTCTGGACTCCAAGAGCTCACCCCAAATCTTTGATCCATGATAGCTCTGTACGATGCACATGTTAGCAGTGAGAACTTATACTATGATCTGTAGGGTGGGAAAGTGTAGTATGAGTACCAAACATGTGGTACTCAGTAGGCATAGGCCCACTGAGCTATAAAGATCAATGCAAGTATAAATAACTTGTAAGGAAAGGATATACATTACAAGTGACTAAATAAAAAATGATATACCATGAAGATAACCTGGGAAGAAGAGATGTTCATTATGAATACCTAGAGAAGAAGAAATATACAACAATACTATGCAAATAACTATAGATGAAAGTACTTACCTGATGGAGTTATCCTAACAACCTAATATTTGCTAGAATCACACTAAGGGATAACACTAATAGTGGTACACTCCAAATATACTTCATGAAGTAAGAGAGTAACAAGATGATTTAATACCATGATTGATAATGCTAAAGAAGAAAGGTAACATAAGACGTACCTGAAAATTGTGAGTACATGTCAATAACCATCCCGCCATAAGTTATACAGTAATAATTAAACAATAACCTAACTGGGCCCTCATAAGCCTGAAAGGTACACAACAACAAACATAACCTAACCAGCCCCCCATAAGACTGGTAGGTACAAAACAATAAACAATCATACTGGAGATAGGAAATACATGTGAATGAATGAGTGAAACATAAATCAAACACTTTCATATAAACTGAATGCCATGTCCAACCAAGTATATACACCTTCTTCGGCTCACAAGACAGGACCTATGGGGTATCCCTCTCCTCTGGCACTATGATTCCCAGACGGAAGGACCAATAGGGGACTTAGGATATCCGTATATATTATCTGGTCCCAAATTGGGACTTTTAAAGATAATTCATAAAAAATCCACTCTGTAATCATACCAAAGATAAGTATAAAGGTAATAAGTACCCGACCTCAAACCGAGACTAAATAAGTAGTAATCAGAAAAATCCAGTGCCCAAGATTGATTTGGGACTAAAAATGATAGAAAATAGTGTAGAAAGGGTCGGGATCTTCAGTCAGCTTGAAAAAGTAAATCAAGTGAATGAATAAATCGAGAATAGACCAAAATCTACCTCGATATGAGTTTTTAAAATAGTATGTTTTAGTTTAAAAGACTATCAACCAAAAGTAAGGGTGGTACAACTGTCATTTTGAAAATTGGTTTAAGGGTGAAAAAGTAGGAATAACTCTTTTTGGGAAAATAGTAATAAAATCAATGTTTATATTTGGAATAGTACCAGAAACATACATGAGTGTATATAAATGTATGCGTGCCATCACCAGTATTCAAATAATAGAAATGTAAGCACCCTAATATCTATAAACTAAAGTTACAGTCTCTCAGAGCACATAAAACTAACCTGATATCCAATTAGTTCGTAACCAAGGTCTCGAGCCCACCAATATAACGAACAAGGTATATATATATAAAAAAAAATATAAAGTAAGCAGAAAAATGAAGGTAATAAGAGGAAGTCAAATACGATGAATCATACGAGTGACTTTATCAAAGGATACTACCACAAATCTACGCTAAGAATTGCCACTGTTAACCTAAGGTCCAAGCAAGTATATAAGTAGTCCTAACATAATCCTACAGCTATAGTGAGAATTCTAAATTAAGGATCAAGCTACTATTCTATTCTAAAATCCTCCAAAGATCAGTAAAATAATAAAGTAGTCTTAAACCTACCCTAAAAACCCCACCTTGCATGCACTCTATACAATACACAATTTTCTAGAGCAAAGTCTAAAAGAAAGCAGACCTTAGCCAACCTGGATACCTATTACGTCCAACCGCACACGCAAGTGTACATGGTCGTGAAAGTAATAAAGTGGCTCTTTCGAGCTGAGTATCGATTCCACAGGGACTTAATGTTTAACAAATGATCCAACTCAAATATTATTATTCAAGTTAAACAAGTGCGATTTGTAACCAAGAAGAGTTTTGATTTTTGATTTTATAAACTATATAAATGAAATAATAATGATATGAAACTTGGATTATGAACAATATATGGAGAGTTCCAGGGTTGAGGAATTTACTTCACATTCATGCATAACTATGGTTTCTAGCCGGTGTTGATGTTTATCGTGATTATTGATTTACGAGGTTGATGATATAACTCGGGGATGGTCACCCTCTAAGTCATCTACCTATATTAAGTCTCACAACTACATCGTTTAGCGGGGATGTGATTCTCTAATTCGAATGCATAAAGTTATCTTCCCGTTTTATTAACCAAGTAGGGCTTTAAGGTATATCTCTATCCTAACCGTAAATCATCCTTTAATAATTTATACTAAACTAATTAAAGACATGATCCACACTCCCTACATTCTTTATTCCATCCCTCAACTCCTATGTTATATTCGTTTTTGGACTTGGATTTATCCTACAGTTCATGACGCTTTAGAATAGTAAAATAAGAACGCAAGAATAATCAATTACTTGATAAACACATTAACCAATAATTAAACCATAATTACACAATCATGTTGTAGCCTCAACTGTAGAAAAAAGGTGTTTATCCACTCATATTCATAAAAACAATATATTCATAAAAACACTCTCCATAATGAGTACAGCAATGAAAATTACAAGAAAGAAAAGTAAAGAAAAAAGAACCCTAGTTTGAGCTCCTTCAGGTCTGCTTCTCCTCTCCAATTTGTGTAGCATCAAAGATGTGTGTAAATGTTGTTAAGTCCTCCTTTTATAGTTCTTTAGGTCGTTCATAGTCTTCTCCATACGAAACATATGTATTTACAACTTTTCCCCCAACTTAAATAAGTGAAAAACCAACTTTGGGACGTACTTGGGGGGGGGGGGGTGCGGCGTGAGGCCCATAGCACACCAAGAAGGGTGCGGCACACGGCCATCGTACACCCTAACCAGTGACTTCCCATGATATGAGGTATAGTGCACACCCACTCCCACGCATTAGTTTGTGTGGCGCATGCCCCCTCCCATGCATTGGAGGGTGCGGTGCATGCCTCTTCCTTTGCATGAGGGTTCATTCGATTTTTGCTCTCTTCTCCTCGTGCACTTGTTCCTTGTTTCACCACTTCATGTAGCTTGTTTGTAGGAATTATTTAGATTATATAGCTACTCCAATGGTCTCCTAAAAGATCTAATAACAAACATTATTCCATACAACACAATAGAGCGCATCAAAGTACACTAGAACAAGCATAGCTCAAGCTAGCGACACTAGTTTTCTCTTCTAAGTTCTATTTGATCCTTTAGACTCTTGACTTGTTTCAAATGCACCATAAACACTCTAGAAATGTAACTTAGCACAAAAATACAGAAATAACACTATTAACTTCATTAAGCAGACTAATTTATCGTCAAAGCTAAGCTAAACGCGCATAGATAATGACACTTAGGAGTATAAATACACCCAAGATCACCACCCCACACTTAAAGCCTTGTTTGTCCTCAAACAGCTCTTTAAAATCAAGGAAGACTCTAACGTTATTAATTTAACTAAGATAATCAAGCTAGAACTACAACGACTACAGGAATAGCAAGTTTTACAATCAGCATGTCATATTGCAATTGAAAACACATGAATGCTACTTCAAAACTTCCTAACCTCAAGAATTGCCTCAATCAAGTTGGCAAACTCATGCATATTACTCAACAAAGAGATCATACAAGGCACCTATCCATCATTAACATTCGCCCTCACCACAAGCGAATCACCCATATTCACTCACAAATATACAATTTATCACAAGAATGGACTTTTGAATCAAATTCCTCTCACTCTCACAAAGAATTCACATGTCACATAAGATGAACTATAAGCTTTCCCTTACTATAGTGCTCCACTAATATCAGAATATCAAAGCTCAAGATCAAGTAGGACTTTTCGGATTGTAATGTAGGCTAAGGGATGGGTAGGAACTATTTTGGTCAAGAATAGTGACTAACTTTCCCAAGCGCTTTAATACATCACACTTTCTATTAAGCTCATCTCCAACCAACCTATTTTTCACCACTTTTCTCTATCATAACTTTCTTTTGTTTTGCCCCATCTCTTTAAGATAGCTTACACTTCTTTTGTAGGGAGCTTTTGTTTTTCTTACACTTCTTTTGTAGGGAGCTTTTGACTATCTTTTTCAAAATGCTTTCTCTATTTACTTTACTCCCTATCAAAAACATATAAACCTTTTCAACACACCAATAGCTACTACTTTGGGGCTTCAAATTCACTCTTTCTCTTCAATTTTTCCTCCTTCACAACTTTTTTTTAACTCAAGCACTTAGGAGTTTTGGATCAAGTTATGGTCTATTGAAAGAAAAGGATTAAGCTACATATGAGGCTACCAAAGAGTAGGCTAAAGGCTCAACAGGTCTAACTAAGATCATGCATAAAAGGTAGATAAAGAAGGTATAAAACATGGTTATCAAAGACACTGGGCAAGTTGTAGACATCAATATGCATACATGGAATATAACAAAAACCTAACTCACACTTGGCACATGTTCAAAGCAAGACAGATCTTTATAGACTCTCGACCAAGCAATTGCAAGAATTCAAAATTAAGCCAATATCACACATTGAATTAAGCCAATATCACACAAGATTCATATAAAAGAGCCTAGGTGTCTCATAGAAGTCATTCAATTTTCATATCATGCCATAAAATTCAATACCAACTTGCATAAAGTAAACATGTGTAGAACCTAACTAGAGCATCTCTATTTATTCCAAATAACCAAAAAATTTAAAATTACTCCTAAAAGTCAAAAAGGATACTGGGTTCAAAGGGCTCCCCCTCAAAAAAGAACTAAAAAGAAAAACCGAGGGGTGGGTGAAGTTTGCTTCTACTAAATGGATAAAACACAAACATTGAAAATAACCAATGAGAAAATCTTTTTGTAATTTTTTTTTGAAGCAACAAATTTAGTCAAAAACATGCAAACTAAATAAAAATAGAAATCCTATAGTGCACTTCACCCTAACCAAATCGGAAGATTCCCCACCCCACACTAAAAATGACACTTTGTCCCCAAAGTATAAATCAAAGAATGAATAAATAGGAATACTCCCTGAGGCCTCTAGGCCTAACTAGTAGCATTATCTCCATCAATGGGTCCGAAGGACCCCACACTTATGCTTTTATCATGATACTTAGCAGATTTTGGGTACTCAGACTTCCCCTCAACCTGTCAACATAACACAAAAACAAAAACCAAAGGTGATACAAAAGGAAAACTACAAAATAAAATAACTACCTTAACTTGTGTTGCCTCCCAAGCAAAGCCTGATTTATTATCGATTTACGACTCACTTCACGACTATCATCCAAATTCTCTCATCATTTTTCTCATACTTTTAGCCCATCTTCTCCTTCTTTTTTGACCTCTCGAGTGCTCACAATTTAGGTATGCATCTTTTCTTACATCTACCTTTTTAGGATTCCATTTAATATTTACATGTTCAGGCTTATTTGTCAACTCTGGCAACTCTATGAGAGAGTCCAAAAAAGTAATTGGAGGTTTGCTCTCCTCTACTCCACACTCGTCCACTTCCATCGTTGTTATCATGCATAGATCTCTGTAGTGTGAGGGTGTGTTGAGTTCTTTGTACACTCTAAAAGCCACATCTTCATCATTCAATCTCATCTTGAGTGTGCCTTTTCTCACATCTATCAATGCTCCACTAGTCGCCAAGAATGGATGTGTCAATATGGTTGGTACCCTGTCATCTACATCATAGTCAAGAATAATAAAATCAGCAGGAATAATGAACTTACCAACCTTAATTAGAATATCCTCAATAATTCCTTCGGGAATTATTCTAGTTTTGTCCCATTTGGAGCACAATTGATGCAGGCCTTGGATTCCCCAACCTAAGAGTATTAAACACTGAAAGGGACATCAAGTTGATGCTTTCCCCTAAATTAGTCAAAGCCTGAACCAGATCACTTTCACCAATTTGAATGGGGAGGGTGAAACTCCCAAAGTCCTTGAGCTTTTTAGGCATCTTCCTCATCACCAAGAACTCCACTCTTTAGTAAGGGATACAGTCTTAATATCACTAAGCCTCCTTTTGTTTGTTACCATATCCTTCAAGCACTTAGCATACTTGGGCATTCCCTGCAAAACATCTAACAAAGGAAGGTTAATATGAAGTTCTCTGAAAGTGTCAAAGAACTTCTTAAAGGAAGCATCTTCTTTGGCTTTCTTCAACTTTTGAGGGAATGGTGGTGGTGGTATATTTTGAGATTTCTCAACCATCTTCTCATTAGGGTACTCATATTTCCCCTTTTTGTCGGCTTCTTTAGGATGAGTTTGCTTCTCTGTTTGCTCAGGTGTGGTTAATTCTGCTTGCACCTCATGATTTTTCTTTGGATGTACATCAATCAAATCTCTAGCCCTCCTCAAGGTGATTGCCATAACCTACTTTGGAGCTTTTTCTGTATCACTAGGAAAACCCCCTTGAGGTCTTGTGTTTTGTGCCTGAGCTAACTGACCCATCTGTGTCTCTAAATTCTTTTGATCTATTTGCTGATTTTTTATATCCGCAGCCATCTGTTCTTGATTTGCCAAAATATTTTTCAATATTGGCCTGAGTGTTAGTCTACATACCTTGCTGCTGCTGAAACTGCTGATGTTGGACCTGATTATTTCCCCAAGATAAATTGGGTTGAGTCTGCCAAGTCTGATTATAGGTGTTACCATAAGCCTGATTACCTCTCCAAGCATTACCTACAAAATTGACTTAATTTGTATTAGTACCGCAAAGGTCTTCATAATGATCACTTCCTCCACAGACTTGACTGCACTGATTGTGTAACATTGGATGGAGCTTGGCCCTGGCCATGCTCAATTTATTAAACTGAATCATCATCTAATTTTGCATGCTATCCACTTGTGCAGTCAATGTTGTGATGGCATCATTTTTTGATTTACTTGAAACATGCTTCACTGCAGCTCTGTGAGCATTACTATGCCAATTTGGGTTACTCTGTGCAAGTCTGACCAACAAAGTGTAAAGCTCATCATAAGTTTTCTCTAAAGCTTGACCACTGCAGTTGAATCTAACAAAATTTTAATATTTGGGTCAAGACTTTCAATAAAAGTGTGAGCTAACACTTCATTAGACTGCTAATGATGAGGGCAATCTCTGAGAAGACCCTTGAATTGCTCCTAAGCTGGTACAAATTTTCATGGAGCTTCTGAGTGAAACCCATTATTTCACTTCTCAATTTTTTTGTCTTATTAGATTGGAAGAATTAGATGAGGAACTTTATTGCAAGATCATTTCATGAGGTGATGGAGTTTGCAAACTCTCCATTTAACCACTTCTTCGCTTCTCCCAAAAGTGAGAATGGAAAAAGTGTAAGCCTCACATAATCAGTGGAGTCCCCTACAGGAATGAACGTGTCACTGATCTCTAAGAAATTCTAAAAATGGACCTGTGCGTCCTCATGAGTCTGACTAGTGAATTGTCCACTTGAGTACAAGAATTGCACCATATTCTATTTTAGCTCAAATCTACCTCCAGGTTTCGGTTTGTGGATGGTGGAGGTAATGTTAGTTATGAGTGGGATTGCCACATCACGCACTATCCTTGGTGCTGCCATGACTTCAGGAACAACCTCAACCTGTTGATTCTGCTCAACCTGCGGTATAAGCGACTTGTGTAAACGACGCTCAGGCTTGGGATCTGGTTGGACCAAATCTTTATCCCTTGCCAGGTTAATAGTTTCACAAACCTGTACCTGCAAGATGAGTAGCTAAGACCAAGTTGTTAGCACTTATCAAACACAATAGTAAAACTAAAAATTAGAAGGTTGCTAATTTTTCAAGTCCCCGACAAAGGCGCCAAAAACTTATTGCGTCCAACCATACACGCAAGTGCACGTGGTCGTACAAGTAATAAAGTGGCTCTTTTGAGCCGAATATCGATCCCATAGGGACTTGGTGTTTAGCAAACAATACAATTCAAATATTACTATTTAAGTTAAACAAGTGCGATTTGTAACCAAGAAGCTTTTGATTTTTGATTTTATAAACTAAATAAATGAAATAACAATGATATAAAACTTGGATTGTGAACAATATATGGAGAATTCCAGGGTTGAGGCATAACTATGGTTTCTAGCTGGTGTTGGAGTTTATCGTGATTATTGATTTACGAGGTTGATAATATAACTCAGGGATGGTCACCCTCTAAGTAATCTACCCAAATAGTCTCACAACTACATCGTTGAGTGGGGATGTGAGTCTATAATTTGAATGCATTAAGTTATCTTCCCATTTCATTAACCAAGTGGGGCGTTTAGCTATATTTATGTCCTAACCGCAAATCATCCTTTAATAATTTATACTAAACTAGTTAAAGACATGATCCACACTCTCTACGTTATTCATTCCATCCCTCAACTCCTAAAAGTTTATGACGCTTTAGAATAGTAAAACAAGAACGCAAGAATAATCAATTACATGATTAACACATTAACCAACAATCAAACCATAATTACACAATCATGTTGTAGCCTCAACCCTATAAAGAGGGTGTTTATCCACTCATATTCATAAAAACAATCTCCATAAATGAGTTCATCAATGAAAATTACAAGAAATAAAAGTAAAAGAAGAAAGAACCCTAGTTTGAGCTCCTTGATGTCTGCTTCTCCTCTCCAATTCATGTAGCCTCAAAGATGTTTATAAATGTGGTTAATTCCTCCTTTTATAGTGCTTTAGGTCTTCCATAGTCTGCCCCATATGAAACATATGCATTTACAACTTTTCCCCCAACTTAAACAAGTGAAAAAACAACTTTGGGAAGTATTGGGGGGGGGGGGGGGAGGGGAGGGGGCGAGGCCCATTGCACACCAAGAAGGGTACGGTGCACGCCCATCGCACACCCAAACTAGTGGCTGCCCACACTAGGAGGTGTGCTTCTAACCCTCTCCCACGCGTTGGGGGGTGCAGCGCATTCCCCCTCCCATGCATTGGAGGGTGCAGCGCAAGCCTCCTCCTTTGTGTGAGGGTTCGTATGATTTCCACTTTCTTCTCCTCGTGCACATGTTCCTTGTTTTCCCACTTTGTGTGGTTTGTGTGAGGGCTTTATTTAGCTTCCATATCTCCTCCAATGGTATCCTACAACATCTCATAATAAACATTAGTCCATACGACATAATAGAGCTCATCAAAGTACACTAGAACAAGCATAGTCCAATCTAGCGACACTAGTTTTCTCTCCTAAGTTCTATTTGATCTTTTTGACTCTTGACTTGTTTCAAATGCACCATAAACACTCTAGACATGTAACTTAGAACAAAAATAAACAAAGAACACTATTAACTTCATTAAGCACACTAAGTTATCCTCAAAACTAAGCTAAATGTGCATAGATAATGACACTTAGGAGTATAAATACACCTAAGATCAATGCCGAATAATAGCCTCAAATCATCCACGAGCTGCCCATTCCCTCTATTCTGTCTCAGAATGTCATCACGCTATCATATACATAATCTATACATTATTAAGAAAATAACAAGACCCATAGTGCAATCATAAACTCCTAGCCAAAAATCAGGTCAAAATAGGCCGGTGGGACCCACATATGGAATTCAGAAATTAAATCTGTCCTTAGGTACCTCGAAGGACAAGAAATACATGCTCGAAAATTGATCCCAAACAAAGACCCATTTGGGCTCAACCAAGCCCCAAAGAGTTCAAGAATTCAAAAACCTAATACTAGGAATTAAATGGAATTAAGACGGAATTAGATGGAGAAAAGTAATGGAAAATGATCAAGAGGTGTTGAATTAACATACCTTGGCTGCAATAGCCAATTTTCCACAGTTTCCCACATTCCAAGCTTCAATAATAGTGAAATGGTGCATTGAAACTGGCTGAAAATCGTGAGGACGGAGAATATATAATGATAACGATCCTAATCGGACAACTTGAATCGATATCAGAAATGCGGAATTCAACAAAACAAAAAAAGGATAGATAAGAAATAGAGATGAGAAATAAATTAAATAAAGGCTAATTGAATCCATAATTAACCAAGGGAGAAGAGACTTGAATTCAATGAAAGAGAAACCCAAATGAAGTCCATATATGAGAAACTCAATATGAAATCAAAGTAAAGAATTTTTCAATCAATCAATGGGAATCCACCCATCCACTAATATCACTTACACTATAGCTACACTAAAGGGATTCCACCCTACACTCAAAGGAGTTCAATTTTCAATCATCAAAGTCTTAGTAAAGAAAATAACTAAGGCCATTATTCATAGTTATTTTCTTTGCACAAATATCCTATTACAAAATATTTCAAAAGTGACTATTTAGGAAATAACCCATAAGCGCCCTTCTTGATTGCCCAAATGACATTTTGATCGCCCATGGCCTTGTATATTTGTTGCCCCATAGCTTTCTCCAGGCTCCAAGCTATCATCCATATATGGAATACCCTCCTAATGTGCTCTAAGCTAACCGTGCTCATATCATCTACTGCCAGAGGTCTCTTCATCATGATCATGGGACCCCTATCGTTAACGTGATGCTTAATCGGGCTAGGCCTTCACAATATGGTCGATTCTTTACGATCGCAAAGAGCAAAGCTAATCTAACCAGACCGCCTTCTTCACAAACACGAGGATGGGTTTTCGAATACGATGCTTAAGAACTTGATCCGTAGCGAATGTGGCCCTCCCTTCGAGAAAGTGGAGGGAAACTGTGCCCTACACCAGCTACTGAAAAACCAACAAAAATGCTAAGTTAGAAAAGACTTTGAATGGGTCTTTGAGATTTATTTGGAACCTCATGAACACAAATGACTTATGTAACCCTATCAAAAATGGTATTTCAAACTCAACGGAACCATTGATATTTACAACAGAGATTGTTTTAACAAAATATGGGCCCCATACCCACTATTTTATTTTAACCAATTTCCAACCAATAGCCTAAAACGAGCTCAAAAGCCTTGAGACCCTAACCAAATGTCCCCCTAGCCTAAAATCTATGTCTCGTAGCTAACGAAACTGTCGGATTTTTTCATCTAAGATCGTTTACTTAAAGTTTTGACTAAAGTCAAACTTCTCAAATACAAAAGCTTCAGAATAGGAATATTGGCTTAAAATCCAAACGAACTACTTGAGAACCAAACCAACAATTTCAGCAAGTCATAAATAACCTGTAGTTGCTATGGGAAAGCACAAAATGTAGGAAACGCGCGAAAATAGAGAAATTACCTAGAGGTCATTACAGCAGACCCTCACAATTGTAAAGGGTCTGGATCAGATCGATCACAAAGGGGGTCCCGTGATTGCGATAAGTATTTCACCTAGACAGATTTTAAGATATCATTTTCAACATAAACTCTACAACTCAATTTTGAAGCTTGAGAACTAATTTTTGAATGATTCAAAAGGTGAGTTTTCACGATTTCTTCATTTGGTATGATTCTAAACCTTTGATGTTACATTCTCCAATAATTTATTAATTAATTTTCTTAAAATCGTGAATTTAAATTGGGAAATTTGGGAATTTTGAGGTTAAAGTTATGAAATCGTATTTTGATGATTGAGGGTTGATTTAAGCTTCATTTTGATGAACTTTCATCTTTGTTTCTTACGTTATGGTTAACATAATTTTTCAAATCTATATATTTTTTCCTTCTGGGCTTGGGGTTAAGTTCAGGGTTGACTTTTTGGACCTGGAATATCAGTATAAGAATATAGGTGTCTATGATTTTATTTTCTTATGTACAATATATATTTGATCAAATTGGGTTTATTTAGAATCTTTATGGAAAGGAAAGTTTTTGATTAACTTGTTGATCTTCGTTTAAGATAAGTTGAAGCTTTCTTTTACTCTGTATGAAGTGTTGGTGTTTGTTGACTATGTGTTATAGGTAATGAAGGTTCCTTATGAATAAGATGACCAGCATTTATGTGGATACCAGTGTCATGCTAAGGATTTATAGTGACTATTGAATGCTTGAACTGATTTCTTGCTTTGAAAGCATAGCTGACATGACTTTGATTATTTATTTGATTCATGTACATGCTAGTTGATGGATTATACTCTCCTTTTATAAATATGGGGTCAGATTTAGGTAAAGTTATGCATAAATATTTTCATGGTTATACATTGAACTGATATGATGATTTTGTGGATCAGGCAAGAATTTGGGAGTTAAGACTTGAAATGAAATGAACTTAATTATTATTTGAAATACAAAGTTGATATTCTGGGGATCGGGGTGCATGCCTGTACAAGCTATAGACTTATTTGTTTGATGAGATTGTGTATGTTGTTTGGAATCGGTGTTGCACGCCTACACTTTATGCAGTGCATTTCATATGGATTCAGAGTGTCATATTTTTTTAATGATGTGTATTAGAGTAGCACACCTGCCTAATATTATATGGATCAGAGTGGTACACCTTTCCAATGCTATGGATCGGAGTGGCATCCCTGTCAATGTTATATTTTTTTTAATTAATAAAACATTTTGCACCAGCCGGGAATTGAACCTGGGTCTGGACCGTGGAAAGGTTCTATTCTAGCACTAGACCATTGATGCCTCATGCCTACGAATGTTATATATATCGGAGTGACACACCTACCCAATATACAGACCTCGCGATTCCCCGATGGGTCCCAACTAGCTAGCGAGTAAATACGTAAAATGTGCATTGCCTTCATCATCTCATTATCACTTAATTAGTTGCAGTTGTGTCTTTGGTTGAAAATACTTGTTTAATTGTTATGAATTTTGACTCAATATTTATCTAGCTTTATTGAAGGGTGATTATTGCATCTATCTTATTATTGTTTGGTTTTAGCTGCTAGTACGAGCCTTGTAGAGTTGTTTCACCAGTTGAAATCAATTTACATGTTAATACAGTATGGGGTCGATCCTCACCATAACTTCATATTAGGGTCAACCAATGATATTGTTGAGTACACATAGATTTCATACTTACCCTTATCCTTTCTACACATTTTGTGCAGGTTCTAAGCCTAGGTATCAGTGTTCGGAGCTAATATTTTCAAGATTTGAGGTAGCATCTTGGCTGATCCACAACACTCTTGGATCTCTCCTATGTTTCTATTATTTGTATCTCTTTTAAGATACTTCTATCATTTTTTGGAGTTGTATTAAGATGTTAGTGGTTTATACTATTGACTTTCAAATTTTGGGGTTCCAAATCATTGTTATTTCCACATTATCGAATTGAGTTTTATGAAATCTTGTGTCATTTGTAATTGTTGTTCTTCCGTGTATTTTTATTCAAATGTTGAAACTATATTTGGGTTGACTTACTTATCGGTGGGTTAGATAGGTATCATCACTTCTTCATAGTTCAGGTCGTGAAACCTAAATATTAGAAAATAATTAACGGTATTTCTAAATATTAAGAAAATAATTAAACTGTTATTCTGTCTAATGTGAAATCAATTTTTAAAGAGGATTAATGTAACGATCCTCCTAGTCATATTGTGAATTTTTCCTGTTTTCTCTATTTTAATTCTCCTTGTAACTTTTATATGTGATTTATGACTTGTGTAGATGGGTGGCACAAATCTCGTGGTACTAAGATGAGTTCGGAGAAGATAGTTCATTTTGAAAGTACGAGAAGGACAGGCATAGTGAGTGTTCATACGTGCAAGGATGGACAGTATTTTAAGTGGGGAGAATATAATAAATCTTAACTAAAGTAAGTGTTATATTCTTGTTGCTTCCACGTATGTAGAACTCATTCGCGCACTTGAGCCTTCTGACACCTTGTCCCCTCTTGTCTATTTGTCCATGTCACCAGCATCCAAACTCTCTTCTTCCTTCAGTGTGTTATCATTTTTCCTCTTTCGAGAATGTGGCTTTCTCGGGCCTTTTTCGTACTCTCCCCCGAGTGCCACATGCCCTAAGCTAATTTTACCTCGCACACAAATTAAATAAAGTGAAACTTTTTTATTTTCATGGCGCCCATACCACACTTAGTTTCTTTCTTATGTTGAAAAAGTGGGACGGTTTTTAAATCTTCGGGGGTTAATTGCCATCTTTACAAGGGACCAATATTGTCATTTTCTTGAGTTTAGCCAAAAAGTCAAAATCTTTGGAGTTGACTTCGAACATTGAATAATACGATGACAAGTTGTTGAATAATATCCACTCTTACATAAATTGCAGTATGATGTAGTGATTGAGAATCAAAGTTGGAACCTTCTCTGAACATTCCCATTAGGTGAAGAAATTTCTTAGAAAGAACTTGTCCTCCTTGATTAATTCTAATTTATAACTTTTGCAATTGCACTTCATTCCTCACTATCAATCAGTATCACAATCTTGGAATTAATTCCCGTAAGCATGAGTACTGGTTTGAAACCCACGTTGAGTTTTGAACAAGGATGGCCTATATTGCAAGAGGAAGCTATCAACAGGGTTATCCTCCTTGTTGAAGGCGACACTTCCAGCCAATTCTCTTCTCAAGATTATATGCATTTATATACGTATCCTATTTACAATGCTTTCTTGCTACTCATAGTTAGAGGCGGATCCAGAATTTTAAGTTTATGGGTTCCTACAATGATTTTAAATTAATTCAAAATTGTCTGTGGCCTAGTATCTTAATTGTTAACATACTTACCAAATTATGTAAAAATTAATGTTTCTGTGTTTTGTTGTTCTTATTTCCTGATTGGACTTGTATTTCCTAATTGTATTAAACAGAACAGTCTATAACATGTGTGACAACAATCCAGCTGGACCTGAAGCTCAAAAACTATATCAGCAGTATAAGAAAACAATGGAAGATTATGTCTCCTCCAAAGCAAGTGAAAATTGAGAGCTTGTTACTTGTTATTGAGCTACTTTTTTAGTTTTCCCGATATGATCGATCTCTGTTGCAGGTAGTTCCATCTATCCAGGGAAAAAAGGACGACATCTTGTTACACAAACTTGTTAAAAGGTGGAACAATCACAAAACCATGACCAGGTGGCTTCTCAGGTTCTTTCATTACCTTGACAGATACTTAGTGCCTAGAAGGAGCCTCCCCTCGCTTCAGGAAACTAGCCATTTGACTTAACATAATTTTTCGAGCTCTTGTCGAAATCCATTTCCACAAGTCGATTAAATTAATATTTGAATATAATATCACAGAAAATATAACAATATTACTATTTCAACTATGAAATGAAAGTATAACCTTAAATATGGTCTAATGAGATAAAAAAATACATAAATTTATATAGATAAAAAGAAAGAAATATCATAAGGTATTTTAAACTTTTAAACTAAATATTTGAAGATTATAAATATGAAAAGCATGAGAGTTACGAATATATGAATGTGAAAATTTTAAAGCAAATAAAGAAGGGAAAAACAAATAAAGAAGAGAGAGAGAGAGACAAATGCAAATGGTATTTAGGTGCTATAACTACGTGGGATTGTTTAAGAAAATAGATATCACCCGCCTTTTTGTGTTAAATAATTATAGGAGTAAAATTAAATAAAGGAGATAAAAGGGGGGGAAAATGTTAGTCATAGAGAGGTACGTGTATTTATTTGTAAATATATCTTGTAGTAGACATTAATTCCAATATTTAACTTATAATTAAAGTATAGTTTTATTTTTAAAAAATGGAGAGTCTTGGCTATATAATTGTGTAAAGAGTAGAACCATGACGTGCATGAATTTTATACACTTAACTGAAAAATGAAGAAGAAAGAAATACAAAGTAGGAAAATAAAAGGAAATTATAATATTGTGCTTCTTGTTTGTTAGCTTCAACACTTTTCTTGAGTTCATATACCTGAAACAAAAAACAAAAAAGATCAATTAAAAAATATTACACCCATAATCGCAATATTAAAAATTTGAGAAGATCAAAAATTCAAATTAGTATAATCCATAAGTGTAGAAAAGCTGAGAGGATCAATTTATTTATTTTTTAATTATTATCTATAACTCATAAGCATAAAAGAATAAAAAAAAAAAAAAAAAAAAAAACATAAAAAAAAGGAAAATTTATAGATGTAAGCTGACACAGAGAGTGACACAGTAAAATTGTTACCGCAAAATAGGTAAAAATAGTTATTACTCCCTCCTCTTTTTATCTATTCTCGCTTTGCTTTATCTTCAACCATGACTTTTTTTTTCATTATGTAAATATTATCTTCCATATCTATTTCCTACCATTCTTTTTTCCTAATCAAATCAAATTCAACACAAATTTCTCTCTTTTTTTCGACTCATAATCTATTGCAAAATCTCAAAATATACGTTCTACTCTCCAAAGATCATATTATCATTTTCACTCTTATTTTACCTTTTTAAATTTAAAGAGCAAATGAAAAAAAAAAATCCATCATGTATTTACAAAGAGATTCATATGTTGTCATATATATATATATATATATATGCATTCATATCATATTATATCATGTCAAAAAAACTTGACATCAAAAAGTATAAAATTTGATGACAAATTCATTCAGTGTATAATACACAAATTTATACATGAATTACTCCTTCAAAAACAGCAAAATCTATTGAATCACATCGACTTGAGTGCTCTTGCAATTGTTGCACCGACACACATTATGAATCCAAATAGATGAAAACTTTATTTTTCCTGAGAAGATAAATTTAAATGAATAAGACACAAATAAATTTCTTCAATCCATTACACAAACAACATAAAACTACTAATACAATTTTTGATGAGGGAAACTATTACTATTATAATATGAAAAAATAACTTGTTTTGATCATAAACAAAGAAAATAATACTACAAAACAAATTATTTTTCATATTTTCGGATAGCTTTTGGATTTCTAATGGAAGGATAATTATATAGATGAGAGGGAAGATGAAGAGTGATGAGTTAAAACTAATTAATGATATTTCACAATTATCCTGGCCTAATAAAAAGAAGAGTTACAACCATTCATTATTGTATTAGTAAATGTTAATTATCTTAAAATGAAATAGCAAAGGACTCAATAAATGAAAAAGGCGGCAGTTTCATTATTTTAAAGATAAATAGGAATACTTGCTCGTGAGACATGCCACATCAACAGGGCCATGTTTCTCTTTCATATAAAAAAATATAGATTGGGTTGTATTTAGCTCATTCCTTGGACTTACTTTGTTTTCTCCCCTCCTTGATCGACATCCACTAATTCCAAAAGAAATTCTACTAGTACTAATATAAGGACTTGATATTTTTAAAAAGATCATCTGTTATATATCTTCACGTCATTATGAAATTATTTGAAGCAATAAATAGCCCATGCCAATTAGCATTAGGAGTGTTTACGTTTTGGGTAAAAACCGATCCAAACCGATAATCGAACCAAATCGATTAACTAAATTGATTTTTATTTGGTTTGACTTGGTTTTGAATTTTTAAAAATCGATAATATTTGATTTAATTTTTATTTTGTTCAAAAAAATCAAAGAAATAACTAACCGAACGGATAAATTATATACATATTTTGTATAATTATATATACATAATATATTATTTTTTTTATAAATAATTTTAAGTATCTAATCATATGTATATATAATATGTCCATCAAAATTTATTTATGAAATTAAAAAAAAATGAACAAAACAAAAAGAGAAAAGAGAACGGTCAGATCGGGCCCAAGCCTAAAAATTGTTATATAACCTGTTGTTGTCTAACAATTTGATGATGCATTACGAATATTAGCTACTCTTTCAGTAGATGTGTCTTAGAAATTTATATTTGTTTTTATATTTTGTCCCAGTTTAGGCAAAAAATAATAATTATGTAGTGTAATTCATTTGTTGATTGCATACTCTTATTCTTTGTTTCTTTTATTTTAGTGTATGGTTGTTACATCCTTTCGCACACGCAAGTGTACGTGGTCATACAAGTAATAAAAGATATTGAGCCCAGATATCGTACCCACAGTAATTTTAAGAATTGATTTCTAGTTTGAATTCTTATACAAGCTATTCAGTAGGTGACCGATAATAAAGAGTGATTTGTGTATTTTGAAAGTAAGCAAAAACAATTGTAGACAAATCGTATATTGTTTGTGTTGTAATTCAGGTTTGAGAAAGATCTAGCGTTGCGGTATTTTGACAATTCAGTTAAGCTATCCAATCATACACCTAATTTGATTTCCTGAGTTACTAGTTGCAGGCTAATTGTAGATATATTGAGCATTTTTCCAACAACTCTAAGCCTACTCGACTGTCCCTAACATCTATATTTCTATGGTCGTCTGTTAATAGTGAAGTGCATAAAGATATCGTCTGTATCAACCAAGCTAGGTCACAGGATATATTTATATCCTCAGTGACGAATCAATACCCTTTCCCTGTAAGGTTCATGAACTAGCCCTGTTTCCTCTTTTTACATTTGTCGTTTCCTTTTTCAATTCCAAAAAATAAGACCTAGATAATGTTTGTTAGGTGATCAAGCAAACAAATAATTGAAATCAAGAAGAAATAAATAACTCAAGAAACTAAGCAAACGATAATGTTCGTAACGTGATTAGGAAGAAACGAATAATTCAAACCACAACTTTCATGTTCAAACACAACCCTAGAAATTAAGAGGTTTAGATACTCACGAATCTCTTTGTAAGAAGAAATTTCATGAGTTTACAAGGTAGAAATCAAAAAAATAAAAGAAATAAACTAGACCTTTTTCTTCTGTCACGACCCTATTTCTCAAGTCATGATGGCACCTACTATAACCCACCAGTAGGTAAGCTGACCCATAGTCCAGAACAGCGAGTAACAGACTATCAAGAAAAAAGAAGAAAGCAGTGGAAAGTGAATACAATAAAAAGACTAATATAGAGAATTAACCCCAAACCCTTATGAAGTCAGTACAAGAGCTTCTAATACAACAAGAGTACAAGGTGAAATACAGAGTAATATATACAAATCCATCTCAAAAATACAAAAATAGAGATCAGTCTAACAATTAGAGGGAGAGCAGAGATAACTCTGAATGTCAGGAGCTCATCCCAAATCTCCGATCCATGACTTTTGTGCACGATGCACACACTAAAGGCGAGAAATCGTACTATGATCTGCAGGCCGTAGAAGTGTAGTATGAGTACCAAACATGTGGTACTCAGTAGGCATCGGCCGACCGAGCTCCAAAGATAATGCAAGCTTAAATAAAATGTAAAGTAGGAATATAACTATAGGCAGCTATCTATGAAACTAAACATCATGATGCTAATGGAGCAATACGGATAAACTATCCTATTCTAACACTATTCAGGAACTAAAGTGCAATACCGTATATCACTAGCCAATATACAACTGAAGAGTGAAAGAATGATATATAGTAGTAATACAAGGCCAAGGGATACATATACAATATGAATAGATGAGGAAAGAGAGGGATATACGATAATGTCATTTATATATATACATACATACATACATATATATATATATATATATATATATATATAGGACTAAACTCAAAGGTAATATCCTGAGGGAGCCAACCTAACATCTCGAGGGTCATAACCAAGAAGGAAAGCTAATACTAGCATAATCAAGGCCTCTAACCGAAATGAGACTAATCATGAGATAATCTAACAATAACGTATCTTACTACAAAAGAGAAAAGGAATCAGAAACGTACCAACAATCTAGGGTACCATTCCATAACCATCCTGCCATGAACTAACCATAATAACCAACAATAAAGGAACCGACTAGTCCAGACAAAAAATAACCTAACCGGGGCCCCATAAGCCTTGAAGGTTCAAGCAAGCACTCAACATATAGCAACCATAACTTATACCTATAAAGTCCCCTGTAAGACTGATAGATATAAGTGACAAACAATTATATCGATGATAGATGATGCATATGAATAAATGAATGCAAGATAAACTGATAATACCATATCCAATCCGAGTTCCATAACATACCAAGTGTATACACCTCCTCCAACCCAGTAGCTCGCAAAGGCAGGACTTACAGTGACCATCCTTCTCCGGCACTATGGCTCATGGAAGAAGGGGTCCATAGGGGACTCAGGATATCCGTATACACTTCCTGGTCCCAAACCAGGACTTCCAGTAACCATCATAATAAATCTACTCCGTCTAGTACCGGAGAGAGAGATATAAGTATAATAAGTGCTCGGACTCAAACCGAGACTAAAAGTGTATAAATCTGTAAATCCATTGTCTGAGATTGAGTTCGGGAGTAAATTGGCATAATAATGTAGAAAGGGTCGGAATCTCCCTCGGCAGAAGTAAATAATAGTGGTAAAAGAGAGTGGATCAATAATGGACCAGAATCAACGTCGGTCTAATTTTCAAAGTAATATGTTTAGTTCAAATATCATAATCCAATAATAAAGGTGGTACCACTTCCATTTTAGAAGAATCATATTTAGAGTTAAAAGTGGGAATAAATCCCTTTTTAGAAAACAATAGTAAAATCACGGTTTTAGTTGGAGTCGTACCACAAAATAAATGTAAATGCACCTAAAATATATGCATGCCATCACCAGTATTCAAATATTGCAACCGAAAGTGCCTAAGTGTCTATAAACTAGAAGCACGTCCTTTCAAAGGATAGAATACTATCCTGGCATCCAATTAGTATCATAACCTCGGCCTCGGACCCAACAATATATAACTCAGTAGGATATCAACACAATAAATCGAGGGACTAAGGTAAACTAGAGCATAAAGCTACTATATTCACTAAATAAGATGATAAGTCTTATACTAAAGGATCCTTAAAACATAAAAAGCATTCTAGACTAAGGTTCAGATTACTTTTCTATTTTAAATCACCTGAATAGGTCGAGTCATGATATTTTTAGGTATAAACATATCCTACAATCCCTACCTAGCATGTAATCTATACAATACACAATCCTATAGAGAAAAGTAGACTGAAGCCTACATAAAGCTTAACCGCAGTGTCGAACCATCCATAAATAGCTCATCCTTGTCCTATGATCTCGAAAATGATGTCGCACTATCAAAATCATAATCTACATGTTAATAGGAGTAAAATGATACCCATACTACTTTATAATACTCCAGCCAAAATTCGGTCAAGAACGGACCCATCAGGCCCGCCAATAGGATTCCAAAATTGAATTTGTCACGAGGTCCCTGGAAGGACAAGGAATGCATGCTCAAAATTTGAGCACAAATGGAGCTCGAATCGAGGCCCAAATCAGCCCACAAAGTTAAGAATTTCAAAAAGTAATTTCTAGAAATTTACACTGAAAAGAGTGGAATTTGATGGGGAAAATAATGGAAAATGATCAATAGGTGTTCAATTAGCTTACCTTAGCCTCAATGGACGATTTCCCACAATTTCCCACGCTCCAAGCTCCAACAATAGCGAAAAAAGGGTTTTGAATTATAATTTTGGCCGAAAAATATGAAAAACAAAATGTGTATTCTTGGAAAATGAGAAATATGAAGTTATAATCACATAGACAATGATTATACGAGACAAACACATCGAGAATTATCAAAATCAAAGCTTCCTAGCTCCCAAAATGTCAAAAATATGAAATGGGTTTAGTTTGGGTCTTATACTCAACGATGGTTGCTTAAGCGGCACTTTGTTCGCTTAAGCGACCCGATCAAAGGGTCAAACTACCGCTAAAGCGGTCAAATGGTCATTGCAGCGGCTCAGTTAAACGGTCAATGGTCGCTTAAGAGACCACACCAGCACTAATAACTTCCAAAACTTATTTTTGACCCTCGGAACTCATCTGGAACCCTATGAACGTGAACCAATAGTGTAAATTGATCATAAAACACGTTCTAGATCCAATGGAATCATTGGATTTTAAAAGAAAAGTTATTTACAATAAATTAACTCTCGGGACCCCTATTAGGCTATTTTAACTAATTTTTGTCTAAACACTCAAAACGAAATATAAAGGATCGGAACCCAAACTAACTATGCTACTAACCCAAAATCAATATTTCGGACTCAACAGAACCATTAAAATTTCCATCCGAGATCATTTTAATAAAAAGTGGTCCCTACACCCAATGAACCATTTTAACCAACTTCCAACCAATAGCCCAAAATGAGTCTGAAAGTCTCGGGACCCGGACCAAGGGGTCTACCTAGCCTAAAATCAATGTTTCGGAGCTAATAGTTCTGTCAAATTCTCATCCGAGGCCGTTTACTAGGAGTTTTGGTCCGAGACCAATTTCTTAACAGCGAAAGCTCCAAAATAGGAAAATGAACCTAAAACCCAAATGAACTGTCCTATAACCAAACCGATAGTTCTTGCAAGTCCTAAATGACCTGTAGCCACTATGGAAAGACTCGAAATGCCGAAACTGCACAAAAATTAAGAAAATGACTTGGAGGGTCATTACAATATCCATTACTACAAGGACTTGTGTCCGCAAAAGTCAATGGATCGAAGGATCCCAAAAGCTCGAAAGGACGAGATACTAGGTCGGCCTGCTCCAAGAAAAACTCTCCAAATAACCTCTAAGGCAAACCAATGGTTTTAAGGGTTTTCACCAAAGGTATCCCTTTTTCACCAACTTTCTTACTTCACCCCTCAAATAACCACAAACTCAACCTTGACAACCAACTGGCCTCCAACTGAACCGAGCTCAGCTAAAGCACGCAAACCAAAACCACACCATACCGACATCACAGGGATACCAGCACAACCAAGCAAAAACTCAATAAAGCTGAAAACCACCTAAGGCATAATCTATTCAACCAACTCTAAATTCCCAAATCCAACATCCTTTTGCCATTCCAAACCTGCTATCAACTCTAATATGTACAGAATATCCTCTAAGCCCTATTCGTCCAATTACATCATACCAACCTCAAAAGACTGAAGCTGATCTACTGAAAATCAATAATGGCAAGCATAAGAATAAGCCCATAAGGTGTTAATTGGACACACAAATAGAGATGATCAAAGCTTGCAATCTTTACCCAAAGCTAAAACTTGTTCGGATGACCCTCGAAACAAATAATCATAAATCCAAAGCATAATCTCTCGAAGCTGAATGATCCACTCCAGACTGCCCCACAGACTTGGGTGAAACCAAGCCCACTTAAGCACATTTTTTTTACTAAGAAGATAGACAAAATTCTGACAAACACTGAGAACCAAGGTCAAGAGTAGTACAAACCAATACCATGTGCCAACAGACTATCCCACGAGAATTTATCAAGCATAACCCATCTAAACCAAAGATAACTGAACCAGTAGGTAAAGAGTAGGCTTAGTCAGCCTATAAATGAATGCTCAACTGAAATGAATCTGGAAATAGGGTAGCAATCAAGTTACGCAATCCATAGCTGTAATCTTGAAACCGAAGCTGAACTACTCGATCTTAGTTATCCAAACCAATCCTGCTAACGAGTGGTATCCATATTCCAAAATCTATCATAACTTTCAAGCTACCATTCAAGAGAGCCAAAATCCCAAAACTGAAGCCCACAAGCCTTCACCAGGGTCAAATACCCAAATCAATCTCACTATCAAAATCAAGCATATATCCAATGGTTTTTGCAAGGGTTGAAACTGAAATGTTGTCGAAGAACATAACCACAACTGGGGAAAACTATAGGCCAAAGATACAACCAATCAAATCCACATCTACTTAAGGGCATAACACAACAAGGCATAACCAAGAACTCACCAAAGCTGCAAAGAGAACTAATGGTAGCCAAAACTGAAACAACTCATAAAATATGACCTTAGCCTAAATCTGGTCAAGCCAATACTCCATCTATGGCAACAAATACTCACTCCCAAAGACACCCACTTTGGTTACTGACAACTGATACACAAGCATATATCACCAAGCCGAAGCACTCCACGAAGTAATATTAGGCCGAACAAATGCCGAGATGAGAATTTTTTGAATTCACCCATTTACCCCAACTTTAACTCAGCTGAACCATGAACCACATCGCAGAAAGAATAGAGTACCCAACTAACTATCAACATTAAGATCAAGACCACAATCGGGCGATGAACTATCCAAATAGCAAGGATAAATCTCAAATTTATCAACCTCAGGAATGGGCTATAGAAAAGGATAGCCAAGGCTAGAATCTCAGCAAACCATAGAAGGCCAAACCTTTCTTCACTCCCTCTTAAAATAGATCTAAACTTACCTCACTAAAAGAGAAAGAATCAACTAACCAAGTTAGTTGTCTAAGCCAACGAATAAGAATCACAATGAAGCGGATACTAACTAGATAACGCCAGTCTAGCCATCTATCTAGTAAGGGTCAATCAACTTTAAAACAATGACAATAATAATGACCATATAAAGTGCAGGTGGCACCAAAGGAAAAACAACAACCATAACCACTCTACAACCACAACAAGGCCAAAATGCCAAAGGAGAGGGACTTTAGCCCAAATGATACACACCTAGGAAATCACAATTCTGATCCACTCAATCCACTACTAAAAGAATTCATCTACGAGGATAGTCAAATAAGCATAAATCTACGCAAAGGCATACATCAATTAATATAGTAATCGAGGCATATAATCATCCATGGGTATGAAAACCCCAACTTAACTCAAATAAAGACTAAAGGTATAAAATCAAAGGCGCACCTATCACGATGGAGATCCAAAGTCACAGTCCCTAAAATGCCTGAAGAAGTGTGAATTTGAAGGCGTCAAAACCCGGACTGAGTGTTTGATCAACCAACTGAAATATTAAGAGCACTACCTCTGCTCGAAGGTACCACATCTCTATGAGATTGATCTGGCTGTACTGACATCTTAATAATCCCATGTTGGGGACACTCTTTGGACTAATGGCTGATCTCTCTGCAGTCATAACAAACCCCTAAAACTCTAACCTGATGAGAAACACGAGTTGACTCCAATTGGCTGACCAACTGACGCCTGGGGAACTCCCTAGACCAATGACCAATCTCACCACAATCAAAGCATGCTCTTAGGGATCTATGATGCGTTGTACTTGCTGACCCAAAATGGTCGCCACGGCCTGAAGACCTAGACCAAATACACTAAAATGTTTGACCAAAATTCCATAGTAAATAACATAGGAGTATGTCTGGCCCACTCGAGAAACCCAATCTCATCCTTTGAAACTGATAAAGATCCCAGCAAAACACCAATAAACCTAACTCTGGTATAAGAACCACTCGATGTACTGGGGGTCACTACGGACTGTGAAGTATCTATAAAAAGACTCGAAATCCCCAACATGGTATCCTGAAAAGCTAAGATAGTCACAAACTCTGCCAAAGCCTGGACAGGCCCTAAACCCTCTGGCTGACGCTGAAGATCCTCTATATCAATCTATAACTCCCTAGACCAACGCTGAGTTGAAACTCTAGTAACACACACCAAAGTCCCGTACGCATCTATCTATTACCTCGTGCTATCCATCTGGGAAAGAGTGGAGTCAAGAAAAGTACTAGAGGTTCATAAAAGTATGGACACACGATAAGGAGTCAAGAATAGAATTTCCTAAGAATGCCCGGTAGCCTCCTGAAGATAAGATACCTACATCTCCGTACCAATCTGCAGGACTCTACTAGGCATTTAGCTCTTCTACAAACAACACCGGTAAACCTAGGCTCTCATACTAATTTCTCATAACCCAATTTCTCAACTCATGATGGAAACTACTATAACCCACCATTAGGTAAGTCGACCCATAGTCCAAAACGGTGAGTAACAAACTATCAAGAGAAAAGAAAAAAGTAGCAGAAAGTGAATACAATAAAGAGAATAATATAGAGAATTACCCCAAAACTTGGTGAAGTCAGTACCAAAGCTTCTAATACAACAAGAGTACAAGGTGAAATACAAAGTAAATATATACAAATCTATCTCTGAAATACAAAAATAGAGATCAATCTAACAATAAGAGGGAGAGCAAGAATAACTCCGAACATCACGAGCTCACCCCAAATCTCCAATCCATGGCTGCTCCTCATGATGCACACACCAACGGTGAAAACTTGTACTATGATTTGCAGGCTGTAGAAGTATAGTATGAGTACCAAACATGTGGTACTCAATAGCCATCAACCGACTAAACTCCAAAGATAATACAAGCATAAATAACATGTAAAGAATGAATATAACGACATACAGCTATCCAAGAAACTAAATACGATAATGTTAATGGAGCAATAAGGATAAACTATCCTATTCTAACAGTATTCAGGAACTAAAGTGTAATACCGTATATCACTAGCCAATATACAACTGAGAGTGAAAGAAGGATATATAGTAGTATACAAGGCCAAATAATACATATACAATATGAATAAATGAGGAAAGAGAGGGATATATGGTAATACCAAATATATATACATATACATATACATATATATATATATACATACATATACATATACATATATATATATATATATATATATATATATAGGACTAAACTGAAAGGTAATATCCTGAGGGAGCCAACCAAACATCTTGAGCGTCATAACCTAGAAGGAAAGCTAATACTAGCATAATCAAGGCTCTATCCGAAATGAGACTAATCTTGAGATAATCTAACAATAACGTATCTTACTACAAAAGAGAAAAGGAATTAGAAATGTACAAAAAATCTCAGGTACCAATCCATAACCATCCTGCCACGAACTAACCATAATAACCAACAATAAAGTAATTGGCTAGTCCGGACAAACAATAACCTAATCGGGCTCCCAAAAGCTGAAAAGGTTCAAGCAAGCCCTCAACATATAGCAACCATAACTTATACCTATACAGACCCCCATAAGACTGATCGATATAAGTGCCAAACAATTATACTGGTGATAGATGATGCATATGAATGAATGAATGTAAAATAAATTGATAATACCATATCCAATCCTAGTGCCATAACTTACCAAGTTTATACACCTCCTCCAGCCCAGTAGCTCAGAAAGGAAGGTCCTATGGTGACCATCCTTCTTCGGTGCTATGGCTCATTAAAGAAAGGGCCCATAGGGGACTCGAGATATCCGTATACACTACCTGGTCCCAAACCAGGACTTCCAGTAACCATCATAATCAATCTAATTCGTCTAGTACTGAAGAGATATATATGAGTATAATAAGTACTCGGATCAAATCGAGACTAAAGGAGTATATATATGTAAACTCATGATCAACTACTTGAAGACCTCCTAACCTCAAGAACCAACTCTATGGTATTAGCAAACTCATGCAAGTTACTTGATGCCTCACAACAAGAGAGTTACCCATCTTCACTCGTAAAGTATACACAATGTCACATGCATGGGTATAAAGAATAGAAATACGCTCGCTCTCACAAAAAATTTCACATGAAACATTCGATGAACCATAAGCTTACCCTTAGTGTACTACTCCACTAATATGAGAACATCAAAATTTAAGATCAAGTAGGACTTTTTGGGTTGTAATGTAGGCAAAGGGATAGGTAGGAACTATTCTGGCCAATAATAGTGACTATCTTCCTTAAGCACTTTAATACATCACAATTTTTGTTTTTCATAGTTTGCTTATTCTTCAATCAACCAACTCTTTCTTTTACTCTTCTCACCCATAGATCTCTTTGTTTTCCCATCTCTTAAGAAAGTTCACATACCACTAGTTAGTAGTACACAATTATCAAACCTTTTTTCTTTTTTGTTCTTTCTCTACTCCCTACGTATAGCATATGATTTTTTTAATCACTTGCAACCTAAGACTTTTCTACACGCTTCCAAACTCAACTATCTCCCTTTTTCAGATCTCACTCCTTTTAACTCTTATTTTTTAATTAAAGCGCTAGGGAGTTTTGGATCAAATTAATAGTCTATTGAAATAAAAGGATTAAGCTTCATATGTGGCTACCAAAGAATAGGATAAAGGCCCAATGGGACTAACTAGGGTCATTCATTGTAGATAGGTGAAGCAAATGGTAAAAATAGGCTAATCAAAGAAATGCATATATCATCTCCTAAACTCAACATTCTTCATTTTACTTTGCACACACACTAGGCAAATTCTAGACATCAATATGATAGCATGTAATATCAACAAACACCTAACACACATGGCATATGTTTAACTCAAGAAGGATCCATACAGACTTTCAATCAAGCAAGCAACAAGAGTTCAAATTTAAGCTAAAAATAACGTACAGTCAGGTAAAAGAGTCTAGATGTCTTTAAAAAAGTCAGTCATTTTCTTTATAGCATGCTCGAATTTCAAAACCAACTTGCGTCATTCAATTTATGTGTAGCACCTAACAAGATTACCTCACATTTAATTAGTCCTAAAAACTCTATAACTCCTAATGACTAACTCTTCCCTCTAGAAGGTCGTCAACCATCAATCATCAAGAAAGGTCATTCTACCTAATAAGTAAACAAAAACTATCTAAAAATAAAAATGATTGTCGGTTCAAAGGGACTCTCCTCGAAAAAGAACCAAAAAAATAAGGGGTGGGAAAAGTATGCTCTACTAAGAACTGAAAAGCCAAAACCAACACAACCTATTCTAATCTAGAAAGGTAAAGAAAAATCTTTTGTATTTTTGGGCTTTTTTCAAAACTTTTCACATTTTCTCAACTAAATCAAAAACATTTTTTTCATATTTTCTCAACTAAATCAAGTAACTAAAATAAAGAAACTCTTATAACATACTTCATTCTATCACAAATAATCTATATATCTCACCTCTGAGGTAGTGGTATGGACGGCGTACACTTACCCTCCACAGACCCCACTTTGTGGGAATATATTGGGTATTTTGTTGTTATTATTGCTATAACATACTTCACCCTTAACAAATATCGAAAGAATCTCACCCCATACTTAAAGTCATGCTTTGTCCCCAAAATATTAAATAATATAAAATAGGTTAAGAATACTCCCTGAGGCCCTCTAGGGCCTAGATACCAGCATGTATTCCTCAATAATTCCATCAAAGGGGTGAATGACCCCACACATATGCTTCATTCATGCCTCTTAGATTCTAAATCTAGGTACTTAGACATCCACAAATCTGCACAAACCAAAAACAAAATAAAAAGTGACACTATAAATATAAAGCTACAGTATTATAACTTGAGTTGCCTCCCAAGTAGTGCCTAATTTAACACCGCGACATGATGTAAGTAACAGAATAACTAAATTTTCTCAATCTCTTCCTCCCCATATGGTACAACTTTGTCCAATTCTTCACTCTACGAGGATCACACTAATCATTCACTCTCTTTGTCTTCAATTCCATTTTTGAGTCTTATTCAGACTTCTCAATGATATTCTCATGTTCTCTAAACAATTTGAGCACTTTCTCTTTTCGCACCTCGAACCATTTGATGGGAATTTCCAAATCTTCAACTTTTTGGGTCCATACTCATCCACCCCATACTTATCACTGACCACCTCTATGATCATACATAAGTCTCTATAGTGTGAAGGAGGAAAGAATAACTTATACACTTTAGATGTCACCTCCTCATCATGGACCCTTATCTTAAGCTCCCTTTTCGTACATCAGTCAAGGCTTCACTGGTGGCTAAGAATAGGCACCTCAAAATAACTGGTACCTGCTCATCTGCTTCAAAATCTAAAATAATAAAGTCAGCTGGAATCACAAACTTACCTACCTTGATGAGCATATCTTCAATTACTCTTTTTGATTGCACACGAGAGTGGTTTACCTATAGTAGAGTGATAGCAGTTGGGCGTGGCTCTCCCAAACCAAGTGTCTGGAACACAGATAAGGACATCAAATTTATAATTTCTCCAAGATCATACAATGCATGCCCAATCTCATCTTCACCAATTTGTAAAGGAAGGGTGAAACTCCAAGATCCTTGAGCTTGCTAGGAAGCTTGGTCAATACCCTTGAACTACACTCTTCAGTGAGTAAAATCGTCTCAAACTCTACATGTCTTCTCTTCCCAGCGACTATATCTCTCAAGTAGTTTGCATATTTTAGCATTTCCCTTAAAGCATCAATCAAGGGAATATTGATGTGAAGTTGCTTGAAGATATCAAGGAACTTCTTAAAATTTGCCTCCTCTTTGCTTTTCTAGAATCTCTATGGAAATGGTGGTGGAGGTATCTTAACCGCAATCTCAAGTTTCTCAACAGCCTCTCTTTCTCTTTTTTCTTCTTCTACAGGTCGTATCTCTAGATTTGGTGCTAAAATCAACCTTTGTGGGAAGGGATATGGATGCTTAAGCCTTCTGCTAGTGACGTCCTTTCCTCTCTGGAGGCTCAAAATCTAGTAAATCTACACTGCCTCTTGAACTTTCTGCTTAGGAGGGGCTTCAATCAACTTTCTTCCATTCTTTAATATGATTTCTATTACCTATTTTGAATTATTCTCTGTATCACTCGGTAGTGCACCTGCAGGTCTTGCATGTTATGATAAAGCTAGCTGGTCCACTTGATGCTCAAGTTCATGAATGGACTTTTGCATTTCATTCACATTCTGAGTTTGTTGTCCCATTAACTGCTTTATTGTCTCTTCTAAAGAATTTCTCAGTTTGTGATACTTGTTGTGTATACTATTATCTTTGGACCTGTTGATTTCCACCCCAAGAGAAGTTTGGGGGGTTTCTGTAATTTTACTACCCCACATAATATTTAGATTCTGGATTCAAAGGGCATCTAAGTAAACATGATTTTCATCACACTTCTCACAAAACATTGTAGCCAATTGAACCTATTGTACCTGTTGAACTTGACCTACACTTGGAGCTAGTAAACTCTATTTCTTTAAGGCACACAACAGAAAAATATCAGCCCAAATGGCTGACACATCATCCAACTATAACTTACCCGATGTTTTCTATGTAGAAGTGAACACTCTGCTGGACTCTGAATAGTCTCGGTGAACAACAGACATAATATTGAGCAACGCCTCTATTTCATCATAGCTCTTGGACAAAATTTGCCCCTGAGTTTTAGCATCTAATAAAGACTTAGATTCTAGCCTCCATCCTTCAATAAAATTATGCCCTATAATCTTCTTGGGTTACTGGTGGTGCAAGCAATCTCTCAAGTATCCTTTGTATCTCTCCCAACCTTAGGAAAGAGATTCAGCATCTTTTTGAACAAATACAGAAATCTTGGATCTGAGTTGTTTTATTCTTTTAGATGAGAAGAATGTTAAGAAAATTTTCAAACAAAGTATCCCAAGATGTGATAGATCATGCCATTTTATTCTGCAACCATTGCTTGGCTTCCCTAATCTGTGAGAAGGGGAACATTGTCAACTTCATATATTCATCTAAAATATTTTGGTAGTGGAAGTTTTCACTCAACTCTGTAAACTCTTGTAGGTGCTTACATGGGTTTACATGTGGTTTACCCTCATATTGGCACATATTTTGTACCAATCACACCTTACCATCTTTAGGCTCTAAATTTCTACTAATATTCAGCTTCACAATTGCTCTAGAGGCATTTTACAAATTTGACCTCGCTAAATTTAATATCGAAACATGTGGTGCAGCAGCAGACTGAACTGCAGGCCAATCTATCGTATCATTTGGGTCATTTTGGTTGTTCACTTTATAACCCATCATTCTCAACCCTCTGAGAGTACGTTCAAGCTTGTGGTCAAATGTAATCAAGGGATTGCCTTGACTCCGAGTGCTAAGCATAAACTAACATATATCCTGAAAGAATCAAAAACAACAAACAAAAGTGAAATCTAAATAATTCAATAAAAACTCAAAATAGTATCAATTCTAACAAATCCCCGGCAACAGCGCCAAAAACTTATTACATCCTTTTGTATACGCAAGTGTACGTGATCGTACAAGTAATAAAGGATGTTGAGTCCAGATATCGTACCCACAGGAATTTGATGAATTGATTTCGAGTTTGAATTATTATACGAGCTACTCAATAGGTGACTAATAGTAAAAAGTGATTTGTATGTTTTTGAAGTAAACAAAAATAATTGTACACAAGTCGTGGATTGGTTGTGTTGTAATTCAGATTTGAGAAAAGATCTAGTGTTGCAATATTTGAACAATCCAGTTGAGTTATCCAATCATAAACCTAATTTGATTTCCTGAGTTACTAGTTGCAGGTTACTTTTATCTATATTGAGAGTTTTTCCAACAACCGATCTAAACCTATCGAGTATTCCTAACACATATTTTTCTATGGTCGTCGGTTAATAGTGAAGTGCATAAAGATATCGTTTGTATCAACTAAACTAGGTCACAGGGTATATGTCACGGCCCCACTAGCCAAATCGTGCAATCACCTATCTAACACCCACCCCAGATAGGAGAACCCTTACAAAGCTACCATTCATTTTGTGTGGAAGTTAAGACTATTCATTTTCAATGGAATACATGGTTAACTAAATTTAAAAAGTTCTTCATTCAATCCATTAATCTAGTTACCATCAAATATAATTCTAGTCTAATACATTACAGACGTAAAAGTGATGCGGGAAATAATCAACAATGAATTCCCAGAAACTAGCCTAAACAGGTACAAGAGCACTAGACAAGGAGTAAAGACATCCACGACACAACATCCATGCAGTATAGAGATGATAGGAGCTGTTGTTGAGTGATCGAAATCGCTGCTATAGAAACTCCAACTAACCTACACCATGGCTATATCCTCGATTGGAGATATAGTATGTGTAGCATCAGTACAACAACACGTACTTGTAGGCATCATCGGCCGACCAGGGTTAGAAACAAATAACATCAATAAGAAATAGGGAGAAATCATAACATTTGGTATAGTTTTTATTTCTAGGTCCCATAACATGAATTCACAATACCACACCTATAACATCTCTGTGACCAGTCTGCCATTAACATTTTCGTATATCTTTGTCCTTTACTAACCCATAATTATCACGCAGTTAATTCCAACTCCATGAAACCTTATTTTCGAATTTAATACCAATAGACAGACAACTTTCCCCTCTATAACTACCTCGGGATTGCAACAACCAAGACAATTGATAATATCAACATCCTTACAAGAAAGGGCACTATAATATACCTCACGTATATAACTATATACACAGGGGAATAAGATTTATACACAATCTAAAATATACCTTGTATTTACCTTTTGCCTCAATGACAATCACAATCTTTAATGTAACTGGTCCACTCAAGGAACCATAATGCCTCATCAAACAACCGGTCCACACAAGGAACCATGATGCATCATCAATGTAACTCAGTTTACTCAAGGGATTATTAACAACATATCAATATAAATGTGCATTCAAATGTATATGATGAATGTATGTATGCAAGATACACAACTTCTCTTACTCTTCTCTTCATCATCATAAATATCATAACGTACCGGCGTGGTGCCCATCTCTTTTATCACATCATATCATAACTATATCAGCATGGTACCCGACCCATCATCACAACATATCACATCTATACCGATATGGTACCTAACCCATCATCATAACATATTATATTAGTACTAGCATGGTAACCGACCCATCATCACAATATATTATATCCGTACAGGTATGGTTCCCAACCCGTCATCATAATATATCATTACAATGCAAGATGCATTCAATAATTATAAGTAGTGCCTGAAGGAGAATTGCAAATACCCAATCAAAATCAGATGCAGGCAACAACGATCGAAACAGAACTTACAATTAATGACAATCAAGTAATGCAGTCAATTATCACAAGTTTATCATTTTAGGTACACAATTATCCACTAACAGAGGAAATCACAAGTATGCCAAAAGGGCGATTCACCACTTACTCAATTAAGCATTATCAACCCAATCATCAATCAAAGATATGTCTGAAGACCAATCCATCAGGTATCCATTTCAGGAGTGCACATTCTATAAAGATTGATATTTATACTCTAATTCATCATTCTTTTCCAAATTGAACCAGTAAGTCAGTTACTATCTAGTAACCCTTACATTCAAGTCATATCTAAGTTTTCAAAATGCTATCCCTTTTATCCAATTATTCAACTTACAATTCTAGAACTTGTAAAAACCTAACCTTCGTTTCTTAAGTCATATCGTCACATTCTCAGATCACAACCAATCCTCCTAACTATCTCCTAGCAAGGATGTCTCTTACTTCGACCATATACAATATTGGGTTCACCCTTTTTTAAGATACTAGAGACTAGCTTTATAGATTAGGAGGTCACCTAGTTTTTTGTTATTATTTACATTCACATATTAACTCTGTAGCCCATTAAACAAGTCATACAACCACAAACACCCATCAAGGGATCCACACAAAAGATAATAATGTATAACTATCTTATTAATACATTACTTTCATATTTTATCCCTATAACCTCTTTTATCCCTATAACCTCTACTATGTCACAGGTACTCAATTTGGGTAACTATGCTAACCCCCTAATTCTGTCACATATTTATACTTTCAAGTCTAACACTCTTTACCCAAACCATTTAGACTTGACCCTTCTACTCCTTCACTTAGAAAACTATCAACCCATTTTGGGATACCTTACCTTTCTACATACCTTGCTATTATGCTATCGATAAATGGTTCGTCTACTTAATCAGTCCTAGCAACACTCAACTTGAGTAACTTGACTATCATAGTCTTTACTTTGCACTTACACCTCATTACCACCTCTTAAATGTAAGTCACGGGTTATCTTGGATTACCATGAACCATCAACTTGATCCTCAATTAGCTTTCCTCCCTTATTTTTACCGTACTTACCCCATATTATACTTGAAGCAATTACATTCATTCAACTAATTATAATCCTCACCATATTTTACCAAAATCATGCCACAAATATCACACCAGCTGAGTACAACAACAATCCATGATAATATCTAAGCATAACCGAATTCTTATCAATTTCATCCATCCAAACACCGTACCCAAAAGCCTAATGCATGAGGACTCCCAATATTACTAACTAAGTTATATGAATCTAACCCAAGTTAATATAATAATAAAACCATAACCTACCTCATAGATGAACCCTGTTGCTATTGAGAGGAGGAGGTTGTCCCGCACGTGCTAAGCATATTCTCACATCGGGTTCCCGCTGCGTGTTCCTTAAACCGCCCTCATAAAGTGAGGCCTTTGGAATCTCTTGGCTATGGAGGTAGGTTTTATTCAAAGTGTTTCTGGTGGGGAAAAATGACCTAGGAGGCTGAAAAATAAAAAGGGGTTTTAATAAATTTTAGGATGGCCACTGCCGGTTTACCGCTGTAGTGGTTAAATTCTCACTACAGTGGTTAATCGACCACTGCAGCGGTAGGCTGTAAATTGGCCCATTATCTTTTGAATTTTTGGCCCAACTATGTTGGTCCCCATTTTTCCCCAAAGAATTAAATTTTATCAGGTTTAGTAAGAGTATTTTATTTGTTATAAGATTTTCTGGAATGTTTTTCAATATAACAATATTTTTGGTCGTTACAGTATATTTCTATCCTCGGTGACGAATCAATTCCCTTTCCCTATAAAGTTTATGGACTAGCCCTATTTCCTCTTTTTATACTTATCGTTCCCTTCTTCAAGTCTAACAAACAAGGCCTAGATAATGTTCATAAAGTGATCAAGAAAATGAGTAATTGAAATCAAGAAGAAATAAATAACTCAATAGTTGGAAATCGAAATAGATAATATTAAATTAAAACTACAACTTTAATGTTCAACCACAACCTTAGAAATTAAGAGGTTTAGCTACTCATGAATCTCTTTGGAAGAAGAGATTTCATGAGTTTATAAGGTAGAAATCGAAAATAAAATAAAAGAAAAAAACTAGACCTTGTTTTTGAGCTTTTCCCTAGTTTTTCCCTTCCCCAAATTAGTTCTATATGATACAAAAATATGGGAGGGGGATTTATATAGAGTTTAGGAACCCTAATAATATCAAAACCAATCCCAATCAGGTTAGGAGAAGTCCTGACTCGTGCCACAACCCAAAAATGGAGCTGTGGCGTGAAGAACAAGTAAAAAATCAGAATGGTGCTCAAAGTTGCGCCACTCCTTGCTTTGGGGAAGTGGAAAGGAGAGGTGAAAGGGGTCCTGACAGCTTTACCAATCCACTCCACTGCTTGGTCAACTTGCCCGGCCTTTTTTCGTTCATTTTGCTATGCATTGTGACGTTGATCCTTCCTTTGTTCTTTGGTGCTCTTTTTTTGTTTAAGCTCCAAATACCTCAAGACATTCCTACATAAACAAAACATGAAACACAAGTGTAATTCACGATACAAGTGTAATTCACAATATTTAAGAGCTTAAAATAATACTAAAAAGAGAACAAATGTGAGGCAAATGATAGTAAATAGAATGGGTTTTAGCCTCATATTAATGGTCAATAACCGTTTGTTTTTATTTTTTTTGCTTGTTATACTGTTATCTGTCCTGATACGAGGGTCTATCGGAAATAGCCTCTCTACTTCATCTGAGGTAGTGGTATGGACTACGTACACTTTACCCTCCCCAGACCCCACGTTGTGGGATTACACTGGGTATGTTGTTGTTGTTATTGTATCAATGGTCAATAACTGAATAATCGAACCGAAATCAATAACAATCTTTTATTTGGTTTGGTTTTAATAATTTAAAAACCGTTTTGGTTTAAACCAATAACCTACCCAAACCGAGCCCTAAACACCCTTACTTGTAACTACAAAGAAGAAAAATAATTATTTACTTTTAAAATAAAAATAAAGTGTATTTTAAATTTAAATAATGGAACATATATCATAAGTTCTTACCTAGGAGCCTTAGCTTGGTCAATGTATTTTAGCAAAAGCTCGATGTCTTTCGGAATATTCTGTCCAACAATGCTACATATGATATCATCCAAATTTTATAGCATCATCTCGCAATTTTTAGGACAACGATTGATGGACCACGTCACATACACATACTGTTACATCACGTCGGATGTATATATTATCATTTCCAACATTAGACGGAACTTCTCACTCATCAAATTGATTAAAAAAGTATTGCATAATTCATGTGCAAAAATTAAAATTTAGTTATATGTAGGGGTGTTCACGGATCGATTTGGGTCGATTATTGGTCAAATCAAAATCAAACCAAATTTGATATGTTTTTAAATTATTAAAATAAAATTAAACCAAAAAAATAAATATTTTTTGGTTTGGTTGTTATCGGTTTCTATTTAGTTGGCTTTGGTTATTCGGTTATTGACCATACACGAAAATAAAAGAAACAAAAAATAAGCCGATGCAATCAACAAAAGAATTACATTACATAATTCTTTTTTAGGCCTAAATTGAGCCAAAAACTCAAAACAGTATATATAGGTTTTCTAAGACACATCTACTGAAAGAGCAGCTAATATTCGGAATGCATTATCAAATTATGTACAACAACACGTTATATAAACACTTTTAGGCTTGGGCCCGATCTGACCCTTCTCATTACTCTTTTTGTTTTGTACTTTTTTTACTTCACAAATAACTTTTGATGAACATATTACATATATATGAATAGATACTTAAAATTGTTCTTAAAAAAAAAATTATATATATAATCATACAAAATATGTATATAATTTATTGGTTCGATTTGGTTATTTCTTCAATTTTTTAAATAAAACCAAAACTAAACCAAATATTATTGGCTTTTAAAAGTACAAAACTAAACCAAATCAAACCAAATAAAAATTAGTTTATTTAATCGGTTTGGTTTGGTTTTTTGGTTTGGATCTATTTTTACCCAAAACATGAACACATCTAGTTATATGGTTGGTCGATTTTTACCCAAAAAGAACCAAAACTGATAGATATCTATTTTATTTTATTTGGTTTGGTTTTAATTATTTAAAAACCAATGAAATTTGATTTGATCTTGATTTTGACTAATAACCAGTCCAAACCAACCCCTGAACACCCCTAATTAGCATTAACATATTTAACTTTTGATCAACTAGTGTGGTTTTGGACAAACAATGGAAGGTTAGAGTATTAAAAGTGTATCATCTATAAGGAATAATTAATTATGTAGAATTTTTACAATTGAAACAATAGTATTATATATCATAGACAAAACAATTTTAAAAATTAATTTTCTAGTTTATACCATTAAAAGTCATCTAAAACCACACTAGTTCTTTTGCCTTAGTTCTCTTCTCGTTCAATGATGTCTTTTCACTGCAGATGGAAGCCTTTCTCCATAAAATATGCCACTGGAGGGGTCCTTCCCTCCAATGTATGTTGGAGGGTCAGTTTCTACTTACTTCTTTCTAGAAGCAAAAGTTGGCAAGGAAGACCCATTCATGTTCTATTCTATGTCATGCCGCAAATTCAGTATACCAATGTTAGCGATCAGATTCTTCAAAAGAAGAGTCTACAGGGCCAGTTGATCTAGTTTCCAAATAAGTCAGAATCTTAGCGGAAGCTCTTCCTTTGCCAGCTATTCCTATGCCACCTACTACTTTGTCAGAGGCTAAGTTCCCTCCATCTTTCAAGAAGAGAGTGGAAGAAGAAGTCCTTGTGACTCAGCTACATATATTAACATATCATCCGAATAGATTTACAGAGAAATATTATCAATCAAATTGAGTTTTTTGTGTTACCTTATCTTATTCTTGTTGAATTGTCTCGAATTACCTATGGAGTTTGAGGGGTTCACTAGATTTTTGATTCCTTCTCCATTTTTGAGAGCTGGGAAAGGTAAATATTACTATGTTATTTCTTTCCTTTCTTCTTGTTCCTCCTCGACTTCATACTCGCTCTAACCCAACAAAAAAGGCAGAGTTCCATTTGGTGGGTGGGTCTAGGGTGAACAAAAGAGATGTGTAGTAGAGGGAAGGTGAGGCATTGTGTCGTCGAACAAAAAGAAATTTGCTCTTCCATTTCTTAGTAGGAGTGCACCTATGTTAGCAGTATATTTCGTGCAAGAACTAGTTTTGAGTTGTTCCACTAACTAGGATATTTTTTCTTGCCTAATGGTTCTATCTCTGAGGTAACCCAAATAAGTAGCAACCGATTCTAGTAAATAATATATTATTTTATAGAGTTGGTTGTTCTTTCTCTCTCCTTTCTTTTAGAGGAATTGTGTCATTCATTTTGGTCTAATTCTGTTACTGTACCCTAGTCTCACTCTAATAACATACTATCTTAGACCTCTATATACCCCGATATTGATAGAAATTCATAGTTAGGTTAGCCAACCCGGTAACCAGACAAGTAGAAGGCTCCGTACTTTACCTATCATATGATTCTACCAGACTATTCTATTTCATTCATTCTCCATTATGTCTACTCTGAGAACCCATAATCTGACTATTCTTTCACATATGATCTTTTTTTGTGAATTGAACATCAGTGATCTACGACTCTCCTTTCTTCTTTCCATTCCATAAGGAATAGTTGATTATACGTGCACAACCCAGTCTGAGACATCATTTCTTTCAAATCCTCTAGCTGTTGGTGAGGGGTAATCAATCTCTCCCTTGAACCGTAGTTGTTGATACATCTATAGATAGATAGCGATTCATCCTCTCAATGACAAGGGATGGAAAAAGAATTCGCTTTCATCGAAATATCTAATCCAAAGGCAATAGATGAAGAGACAATAAGTTCATTTTGGGTCACAGAAAGGATCGGATCGAAGGAAAAAGGTTAGGCACTTCCTGAAGTCATTTCAATAAGAGGTTTCTTCTTGCATCAATGTGAATTCAACTATTTCATTGATCCAAGGATGAATTTTCCTTAGCCCTTAAGCTTCATGCTAGAAAGTCAAAATTTAGTCAATAAGTACAGATTTTTAGACTGGCATCTTAGAATAAGAAAGGATTGTTCCTGATCCGAAATTTGCAACACAACATAAGTAGAAGCATGTTATGCTAGCATAGAATAGTTGTACCGAGTGAAACCTTCTTTTCTTAGGAGGTTCAGTATAAAGATCTTCTTCATTGATAATATTGACACTCAATTTTGGCTCTCCGTGCTTAAACTAATGTCTTCAGGCTTTCTAATCGTTAAAAAAGCACAAAATACAAATTTTACATATTTTTTTACAATTGTTAACAATATACAGATAATTATCCTTATTTTAGGATTTTTACCAATTTATTATCATATTTTTTGCTTTTCATAATTTATTGATAATTATCCTTAATTTCATAAATATTAGGATTTTTATCAATTTATTATCATTTTAATAATTTCACAATCATCTGCACATGTACACGAAAGGACATTACAATTTTTTTTATAATTTATAATACACTACATTTTTCAAGTTAATTACATTTTTCAATTTTTTACATTTCTGTAATTACATACCGATATTTACATATTTTATACATTAGCTAGTGAAATCTGCGAATACAAAAGTCAGAGCAATTATTTATAAACACAGAGCAACAAATCAATCAAGTCAAGGTCTCATCACCATTTTAAAAGATGACATTTGAGGTGATGACTTAGGTCTTTTATCCTTTGGATAATAATCTTTACATATTGGTTAAAATGATGAAAAGTTTATCGGTTAATAACCTACGAACTAAAGTGAGTTTTGAGGGGACAAAAGGGTAAATATTATTATTTTTTGGATAAAAAGGGGTATCAATTTATATATTATAAATAAAGGGGAGTGGTCATTTTCTTTAAGCACATACACACACCAACATATTGCCTACAATTATTTTTCTCATCTCCTCTCCCTCTCTCACTTCATAGTTGCCCCCTACAACCCTTCCTTTTTCTCCAGCGAGCAACATCGGCGACGCACCACCACCACTCTCCAACTCTCACCCTCTATCTACCTTCTCACTGCCGCCCCACCACTGCCAAAACTCCGGCAAAGTTCACCAACCACCACTGATGCTCCTTTCATCTTTCCCCCTTTCCTTTTCATTGCTACCTCACCGGAGGTGATGACCAGTGAGCTTGCGAACGAACGACCCTCTTTCCTTTTCTTTCACCCCCTCATCGCTCCACACCATTGACGGGCCAAATCTAGCTGAAATTTTTATATCAGGAGTTGCTCCGGTGAATGCCGTTGAAGCAACGTCGATGGTCGCCACAACTTTGTGCTCATCTCCTGTGAATTGGGTTCTATTGATTTCATATGTTATTTGTTTGTTTGTACAGATCTGGCCGAAAAATATTTCACTCCGGTAACCTTATTCTCATTCTTGTTCGCTTACTGTTGAAGTTGAAATCATCCATGGTTGTCTTTATTGGCTATTAATTGTTGTATTTCAAACTTTTCTGGCCAAGTTCCATTTTTTGGCAACTAGCGGTGTTTTCCAGTCAGTTTAGTTGGCTCTGGCGAAGCTACTACTATGTTGCTCATTCTTGATAGTTTTGATATTGTTTGGCTACTGTTTTTTTGCTTGTGGACTAATTTCTTTTCAATATTGCTCTTTTATTACATTTTACATTATTATTAAACGGATAAAGAACAATTGCTACATAAAATGGTCAATAAAAAAAAATTCATCGGTTTTTAAGGCCTCCACAAATAAAAAGACGGACACATGTATGTAATTAGGTAACCAAAAAAGAAATATTTTGGTTATGACAAAATTTTTATATCATCAAGACTACACAAAAGTTTTACGATTTGTATCTTGGCAAGCTGATTTAGGACGGCCGATAATTCGAGCAACCACTTCGTAGCCATGACGTATCTAAAACTAATCTGAACCCACTCTATAACAAAGTTTTATTTTTTATATACATATCTGTACACATATTTTTTAAATTTATTTTTATAATTATTTATTCATTACTAACATTTTTTTCAAGTGTTTATACAGGTTCTTGAAAATACTCCCCCAAAATGGTATTCCAAAAAAGGATTTCGAACTCCATGTTTGTATTTTCATTTCTATTCATGTAATTGTATACCAAGATAAAAATATAGTGAAAACTTTACTTTTGGGGCATCGGACGGGAATGCCCTTTACTTACATATTTATTATCACGCGCTTAGGCAAAACTTAGGCCGTTAATACTTACACATATGAATTAAATTGATTCAGGCATTTAATAAGTTAATTCACATTTTTACATTAGAAATTATTGTGCAGTCTCTCTTTCTTTAAAATAAATCTTCATTTTATTTAGTGTTTCTCCTATTAAATTTTTTCAAATAAAAAATATTATTTGAGAATACCTTTTCTTTATATAATACAAAAAACACTTTTCCTTTCATATATTACATAAAGTGCTTTCTTTTTATAACACTTTCTGTTTCATACATATTCTTACAAATTTTTTATATTGCGTATATATCTTTACATACTTCTATACACACATTTTACGACAATATGTTTTATTTGTGTAATTGATATACATTCTTTGCATATAAACTTTTTATATTATTTTTAGTACATATTTTATATATTTATACTTTCAAAAAGTTGATTTTTACCTCCGCCCTCTTTTTTATAAATTTAGTGTAGTCAGGTACCACAATTGTGGATTCCGAAGGATGCTTAACCCCTTCCCTTCAGAATAATTTAAATCCTTACTTAGAATTTAAACTGGTTTATGTAGATTAAAACACAAGTTATACAAGTCAATAATTGAATAGATTTCCTGATTTTTCCTTAAAAATTAGGTGGTGAATCTGTAAAAAATCAATTCTTTTAGAGTCCATAAGTTGTGCTTGTTTTAACCTCGGTAAAAATAGGGCATGACAGATAACAAGCCTTTCCTTTCTTCATAAAGGAATAGAACCAAAAATCTTTGAAGTGAGGAAAGTAAGTCTATAAAGACAGACTAATTCTCTCTCTTCTGCATATCTCTTTATATATGCTCTAGTTAACCCAATGCAAGACAGCAGGATCTATAATCAGACTGACTCTTCTCTTTCCAAAAGTGGAATGCTTCTTTTATGCTATCTTCCGGCTAAACCAACTAGTTTGATCCAACCCACCAGACTTAGAGCAAGTAATGCATACTTTCAGAATAAGTGTATCATGTTTCAATAGTTCCAACCTATTCTTTCTACCACCATTCTGAGTTCTAAGGATTGACTAATTGAATAACACTATTTTGAATAAAAACGACCCTTTAGGGGAAGATATCGTGAAGCCCTTCAAAGTCTCGCTAGAGCAAGGAATTTTGCCATCTCTTTTGAGTCCTGGATGAATCCCTTTGGTGTCTGCTCGATCAGGGAAGGCGCCAAAGTTTTTTCAAGACGTGCGTAGGATGATTAATCTAATTGATTATTCTGAAGAAAGGGCCTACTATCTTCCAGAATTATCCGTTCCTCCACCTTATTCTCTTGAAGGTATGGGACCCTATTGAGCCAGTCTGAAAGATTGATACAATAAAGAAAGTCCCTACTCGTGAGGCCAATCCTACGGACAATCAGACAAACTCAAGCTCACTTTCAAGTGAAAAATGGACTTGTCGTACCTAAACATGACAGACTCAATTTTTCAATTGAGGGAGGTATTTTTATTTTTTGCGTATGCTAATATTTAATTAATTTATTCTTTATTGTTTCACATACTGCAAATTATGTGTTTTTCTCATAAATTATTTACAGTATTTGCACAAATAAGCTTAACGTGCTTATCAATTCATTGATTCATTATTTATTTAATACATATTATCTTTATACTCTGAAAACTGCTACACATTATTTTTACTTTATTTAATCATAAACACGGTTCTATAGAGTCTTGGTCGTACACTATCACACACTGAACACGCTAGTTGTGTATTGCACTTCTCCGAAATTCTATTCAAAATTCCTTAGTTTAAGAGTCAGGGTGTTTAGATTACTATGCACCTTCACGCAGTTGTCCGAATATTCTCTACCAACCTAGGCAAATCTTGTCACAACCCAAATGGACGTGAGTGGCACCCACCCCATTCTCCGAAGGGAGAACCAATTACCCCGGAAGCATTAACCAACACTTAAAGAAATGAAGGCAACTAATCCATTAATAATTCGAAAAGAGACTCAACATCTAAAACAAACTAGAAGAAACGCAAAACATTATTAATACACATTCCTAGGATTCGAAAGTCGATGTACCAAAACTACTAAAGATTGTCAAAAAAAGGATGCAACCCCAAAACTAAGAGGAAATGCATAAGTCCAGAACAAAGGACTATATCATCTACGAAGAATCCATGGTAACCCAAAAGATGTTGCTCACCCTAGAATCCGAATAACACGCTAGAGTCACAAGTGAGGTCTTGCAGGAGCCGCTGGAATATGTGTTGCACTCAACAAAAGTAAGAGCAGGTGTAGTAGCAGTACACAAGAAAACAATGGTGTACTGGTAAGGTCATTTGGCCAACCAAAAGTGAGAAATATGAACACTTAACCATAACACAGTACAACAAGTTAATACATGCTCACCTTTACTACACCTTAATGCAACCAGTAACACTTGGAGCACTTTCAGTAATCTTAACAGCAAGTCAAAAGGTGTCAACAGATATGACAGTCAAGTCAAGTGAAGTCAAGTAAAGTCAATTCAATCATCAAAATATAACAACAATATATATTCTCCTGGTTCACTCATGGAACCATCAAACTCACATATACCTTGTACATACATGCCAAGGGTCTTACAATCGCCCACTAGTCATGACCTCCAAGGGACAAATTCTGTCCATGTACTAAATCCCAGACACAAGTGCCTACCAACCTTATTCCACCACTATCCCGTGAGAATGTCCAAATACTAGAACATTCCGCGATCAACAATGGTATACACATAAAAAATCATATAACACAATGGCAACAACCAACGCTTGTAATATTCACAAGCTTTACATATAAGTTCAGTGGAATGTGATCACACCTAACAACATGCATCAACAAGAAATACTAAGAAATAGTTAACACGCACATATAACACAAGTTGGATTAAACTAAGTAACCATTACCTACCTCAATCCAAGCTTGCACAACTCAACTAAGCCTGAGCCTTGCCTTTTCGTGCAATTTCCGCTTGCTTTTGGTCTAGGGATGAATACAAAACACATAATCAATGCAATGACCTACCCCGTTGGGGATTAAAACTCATTCCCAACCCCTAAGTCCAAGTTCATGATCATTCACTCCCCATTCTAGGGCTTTTCTACCATAATTCTCCTAAAATTACCAATTTCATGGATAATTTAGTGAACTAGCAACATGCAAGAGTAATTTAACGATCATTAACCAAAACCTTATGATTTTAGACCTAATTACCCCTTGCACCAGAAAACTAACTAAAACCAGACCTTAACCCTCCCCAAACTACGTAAACTAGCATATCTAAGGCTAGACTATGAATTTACTAGTTAATGGGGATGAATTTCTTACCTTAACGGAGAGGAATGATAAAAAAAACTGATGATTTTTGTCCAAATTGCCACTGCTAATGCCCCAAAACGTTTTCTAGAAAAATAAACCATTTGGGGGGGGGGGGGGGGGTTGGGATAAAATAGTAATTTACGTCGCTATAGCGGTCTTTGACCGCATTGACCTATCGCTATAGCGTGAATTATTCTGCTTTTAAGCATGTTGATATAGTGACATGCACGTCACTATAGAAACACGGATGAGGCAAAATGTCCAATTTCCTCCAAAATTCCCCTTTTTCACAACACAACTTAATTTCAAGACATCACAAATAATCCTCTTTACTTCAAGATCAATTCCGGAAGTTCTACTTACCCAAATTCGATTCCAAAAAGTCCTACAGGTTCCTTATAATCTTAACTAATGAGAAACCAAGATAAGCACTACCATATTTGCCCAATCCATTTCCGAATTGCCCTAGACCACACCTCACTCAGATTTTATTCGAGACTAGCCTAGCCTAAAAATTATAACTTCAAATCCGGGGAGAATCTTAACCCAAAATTTTAAACAACAGACTTACACATAACAATGAAAAGTGTCTTTACAACAGATACCAATTTATACATCATTTATCCCCAAATGATCAAACAAGAAAAATAGGCTGAACAAAGAGAGAAGAGAGTACCTATATCCTCAAACAAGTGAAGGTACTTGTCCCGCATGTCTTTCTTAGTTTCCAAGTGGCTTCTTCAATTGGATAATGTTTCCATTGAACCTTGAACGAACAAATTTCCTTCGTCTTCAACTTCTGAACATCCCGATCTAGAATCGCCATCGATTGCTTCTCATAAGCTAAATCTTTATCTAATAAAACTGAGTCCCATTTAATAATGTAATCTCCATCCCCATGGTACCTCTTGAGCATGGACACATGAAACACCAGATGAACGCCCTACAACCCCGGCGGCAATGCTAGTCGGTATGCAACCAAACCCACATCCTCGAGAACCTCAAAGGGACTAATACACCTAGGGTTGAGCTTGACCCTCTTACCGAACCTCATGACTCCCTCCATAGGAGACACTTTGAGCAACACCTTTTTAACAACCTTGAAAGCCATGTCTTTTACCTTACGATCCGTATACTCTTTTTATCTACTTTAAGAAGCCAACAACTTGGTTTGAATAAACCTTACCTTTTCTGGAGCCTCCCTTACCAAGTCAGTTACCAAAGGTTTAACAACCCCAATCTTAAACCACCCAATAGGTGACCTACACCTCTTTTCATGGAGTGCCTCAAATGGTGTCATACCAATATTAGAGTAATAACTGTTGTTGTATGAAAACTCACACAACGATAGGAACTGGTTTTAATAACCACCAAAATCAATCACACAAGCGCTCAACATATCCTCTAGGACATGGATCATCCTCTTCGACTGGCCATCGATTTGAGGGTGACAGGTTATGCTAAAAGTGAGCCTGGTGCCCAACTTCTCGTGTAACCTATCCTTAAATTTAAAAGTATATTTTGCATCCCTATCAAAATGATGGTAAGGGGACCCCATGAAGACTCACTGTCTCTTTGATGTAGATCTTTGCTAGTTGATTGAAGCTATAGTCTACTCGAACTGGTAAGAAATGAGCTGAGTTCGTCAATCGATCCACTATAACCCATATGGAATCATATTTCTCTAAGGTCTTAGGAAGACCCACCACGAAATCCATAGCAATATTCTCTGAATTCTATACAGGTATAGGCATCCTCTAAAGCAATCATACAGGCCTTTGATGTTGATACTTCACCTGCTGACAGTTGAGACACTTGGACACATACTCCACTATGTCTCTCTTCATCCCAGGCCACCAATAAAGCTGCCTCAAGTCACGGTACATTTTGGTTGCACACGGATGAATAGAATAATGTGAACCATAGGCTTAAAAAAGTAAATCATAAATCAAATCACCAACCCGGGGAACACATATCCTTTCCTTAAACCACAACACCCCATCTGCGTCAAAGGTGGTGTCCGCCACCTCTGTACATAACACCTTATTCTGGAGTGCATTCAACTTTTTATCTACAAACTGTTAGGAATTAATATGATCTATAAATGTTGACTTTACCTCAACACTAGCCAACATTTTACCCTTTTCTGAAATGTCAAACTGCATGCACTGTGTTGCTAGAGTTTGAAACTATATAGCCAAGGGTAGATTGGACACCCTCAAAAAGGACAAACTACCCATACTTACAGCCTTCCAGCTCAATGCATCTGCCACCATACTGGCCTTTCCCGAATGATACTGATAGTCGCATCATAATCTTTTAACAATTTCATCCATCTCTGCTACCTCAGGTTCAAATCTCTTTAAGTAAACACGTGTTACAAGCTACGGTGGTTTGTGAAGACCTCACACTTGTCACCATAAAGATTGTGCCTCCAAATCTTTAGTGCTAACACCATCACTGCCAGCTCCAAATCATGGTTAGGTAGTTCCTTTCATAAGGCTTCAATAGCCTCAAAGCATAGGCAATGACGTACTTATCCTAATTAACATAACACCCAATCCCAAATGTGAAGCATCACAAAATACTATAAAATCCTTACCTTCAACCGATAGAGAAAGAATAGGAGTCGTGGCCAACAATGTTTTGAGCCTTTGAAAGCTCTCCTTACAATCATCCTACCAAACAAAAGGTATTTCTTTCTGAATTAACCTTGTCAAGTGCATTGCTATGGTTGCAAAGTTCGTGATAAACCAGTTGTAGTAGCTGGCAAGACCTACAAAAACTCCTTACTTTAGTCACTGTGCTAGGCCTAACCCAATTCATAATTGCCTCAATCTTCTGGGGATCCACCATCACACCCTTTTTCGAAATGACATGCCCTAAGAAAGCAACCAAAGACAACCAGAATTCATATTTCGAAAACTTGGCATACAACTGCTTCTCTTTTTAAATTCCCAACAATATGCGAAGATGACCTGTATGCTCTTCTTGACTCATGGAGTAAACTAAAATGTCATCAATAAACACAATAATAAAAGAGTCCAAAAATGACTTAAAGATACCATTCATCAAGCTCATAAAAGTTATCGGTGCATTGGTCAACCCAAAGGACATAACCAAAAAATTGTAATAGTCATACCGAGTTCTAAAGCTGTCTGTGGTATATCCTCCGGTCAGCCTAATTTTAAGTTGATGATAACCTGACTGCAAGTTAATTTGGAAAATACCATCGCCCCCTGTAACTGGTCAAATAGATTATCTATGCGAGGCAAAGGATATTTATTCCTGATGGTAACCTTATTCAATGGTCTATAATCGATACACATCCTCATGCTACCATCTTTCTTCTTATCAAATATAACTGGAGCACTCTAAGGTGAAGCACTTGGACGAATAAACCCATTATCGAGTAGTTCCTGCAATTGAGTTTTGAGTTCTCTCAACTCAGCTGAATCTATTTGATAGGGAGATATAGAAATAAGGCTAGTGCCTGGCTCTAACTCAATGTAGAAATCAATATCTCTATCTGGAGGCATACTTGGTAAATCTGAAGGAAACACTTCCTGAAATTCAGAAACCACCGGAATTGACTCTATCGAAGGGGACCCCACACCCACATTCTAAAGATGAGCTAAAAATGTTGAACACCCCTTCCCCACTAACTTCCTAGCCTGGACAAATGATATAATTTTCACTAGTTTGACCTTATACACTCCCTCCTACTCTAGTTCATCCATCCTATGCATAACTAGATTCACTGTCTTAGCATTACAGTTTAAAATAGCATGATATAGAGATAACCAGGTCATACCCAAAATTACATCAAAGTACAACATATCCAGAATAATCAAATCTACCCAAGTCTAAAAACCCACAAATAACACGAAACAAGAACGATAAACATGGGTTACTACCATAGACTCACCAACCGGAGTAGACATATATGGGATAGTTAAGTATAACACAAACCAATTTCAGGCCCATAGAAAACTTGACAGATACATAAGAATAAGAAGATCTCGGATCAAATAAAATAGAAGCCAACCAGTCACAAATTAAGATAGTACCTATGATAACTGTATCAAAAGACTCGACCTCAGTCTTTCCTGGAAAGGCATAATAGTGAGCCCGATCATCAATCTGAGTTAAATCCCTACCTGACTGAGCTCCTCCCATTGTACCACTATTTTCTCGACCTCCTTGTTGATTTCCCCATCCACTCTGTAGATGACCCATGTTGTTACCTCCTCCTCCTCTACCTACCAGAACTATAGTCTGAGTCTGTTGCTGTGTTTGACTATCTGCTTGCCTTAATGGGCACTCCCTCTTAAAATGACCAATAGTACCACAATAATAATATCCCCACTCGAGAGAAGGCCGACTAGTAGAAGAGTAAGAAGCCCTTTGGCTCTTTATAATCTACGATTAAGAAAAGGCCTTAGCTGGACCCACAGTAGAAGCTGGTAATGCTGACTGAATAGGGCGGGATGGGTAGGCCTACTGACTGTGGCCCCTGGAGTAAGACCTGCTGAAATTCCCAATATTGTGAGACTTCTTAGCTAATATCTTAGCCTGGCTTGCTTGCTTGAACCCTCCCAACTTCTTCACATAATCTGAAACCTCATTGAACCCTTTCCCTATAGAAGTCATATGAACAGACAAAACCTGAAGATCATAATTCAAACCTTTGACGAACAGTTAAACCCTCTCCTTTTCAGTAGTCAACAGTTGAGTAGCATAGCGAGACAGGGCATGGAACTTAGCCTCATAGGCCTCAACTGACATGTCACCCTGCTCCAAGGCCAAGAACTCATATTTTTTGTGATCTTGGAGGGTGGGGTCGGAGGCATATACTTCTCCAAGAATAAAGCATGAAACTGATCCCAAGTTAGTGGAGGTAAGGCCAGTGAATGACATTCAACATACGCCCTACACCATTATTTAGCATCCTTCTCCAATAAAAAGGTCACAAACTTAACCCCATGTCGTTGTACAATGCCCATCTTATGTAACCTGCTCATAAAGGTTAATAATGAGCTCAAAAGAATCCTCAGACTCAGTACCCTAAAATGATAGAGGTTTCATCTTCAAAAACTTAGTCAGCGTTCATGTTTAGTACCAGTCATAAAAAAACCTAAAATCTAATGAGTAAAACATCCATCCCAGAAGACTCGTCCATTCTAGGAGCCATAGCAATAGGAGGATAGCACCTGAAGCCTGAACAGATAGTACAGTAACTCCAGTTCCAGCCAGTCCACTTAGAAAGCTAACACCTATTGAATTACCTCTACACACACAGGGGGTAGGACCACACCTCAAGCTGGTGCCTCCATCTCCTGCTTCCACTTTCTCCAAATGATCCTGAGGTGGGAGAGGTGATACTGACCTTTCACGAGCCTCTCCCTCTCCTACCCCTTCCTCATCCCTTCCTCTCACGGCTGGCTCCACAACTGGAGCTATCGGTTGGGGACTGCTACTCTAGTTCCGTTTGACCTAGTAATCACCATTTGTGGACAAAAGAATAAAGAAGATTAGATACCAATTTGGATTGCCAGATACTAATTGGGAATAAGTTATATCACGAAAGAAACAAGAATGATAGTTTTTCTAAAGTCGTATAGCCTCCCAAAGAAAAGTACAGATGTCTTCATACCGTTCTGTGAGACTCTACTAGACCCATTTTGGTACAACGAGATCGACAAACCTAGGCTCTGATACCAACTTTGTCACGACCTAAATGGACGTGAGTGGCACCCAACCTATTCTCCAGTGGGAGAACCAATTACCCCAGAAGCATTAACCAACACTTAAAGGAATAAAGGCAACTAATCCATTAATAATTTGAAAAGAGACTCAACATCTAAAACAAACTAGAAGAAATACAAAACATTATCAATACACATTCCTAGGATCCAAAAGTCGATGTACCAAAACTATTAAAGATTGTCCAGAAAAGGATGCATCCCCAAAACTAAAAGGAAATGAATGAGTCCAGAACAAAGGACTATAGCATCTACGAAGGATCCATGGTAACCCAAAAGATGTTGCTCATCCTTGAATCTGAATCACACGCTAGAATCACAATTGAGGTCTTGCAGGAGCCGCTGGAATATGCGTTGTACTCAACAAAAATAAGAGCAGGTGTAGTATTAATACACAAGAAAACAACGGTGTACTGGTAGGGTCATTTGGCCAAACCAAGATGAGAAATATGAACATTTAACCATAACACAGTACAAAAAGTTAATACATGCTCACCTTTACTACGCCTTAATGTAACTAGTAACACTTAGAGCACTTTTAGTAATCTTAGTAACAAGTCAAAAGGTGTCAACAGATATGCCAGTCAAGTCAAGTGGAGTCAAGTAAATTCAAGTTAATCATCAAAATACAACAACAATATATTTTCCCCTGGTTCACTCATGGAACCGTCAAACTCACCTATACCTTATACATACACGCCAAGGGTCTTACGATCGCCCACTAGTCATAAACTACAAGGGACAAATTTTGTCCATGTACAAAATCCCAGACATAAGTGCCTACCAACCTTATTCCACCAATATCCCGTGAGAATGTCCAAATATAGGAACATTCCGCAATCAATAATAGGATACACATAAAAAAAACATATAACACAATGACAACAACTAACATTTGTACTATTCACAAGCTTTATATATAAGTTCAATGGAATGTGATCACACCTAACAACATGCATCAGTAAGCAATACTAAGAAATACTCCCTCCGTCCTATTTTATGTGACCTACTTTGACCGGGCACGGAGTTTAAGAAATAAGGAAAGACTTGGTGATGTTTACCAAATTGCCCTTTATTAAAAATATACTACTACTATGTTTAATTAGGTGAGCCTTATAAGTGGGACCAATAAAGGTAAAAGAGTAATTGTGCTTTTAAAAAGTTACCAAATAAGGAAATATGACATTCTTTTTGGGACGAACTAAAAAGGAAAGTAGGCCACATAAAATGGGACGGAGTGAGTAGTTAACATGCACATATAACTCAAGTTGGATTAAACAACATAACCATCACTTACCTCAATCCAAGCTTGCACAACTCAACTAAGCCTGAGCCTTGCCTTTTCTTGCAATTTTCGCTTGCTTTTGGTCTAGATATAAATACAAAACACATAATCATTGCAATGAGCTACCCTGTTGGGGATTATAACTCATTCCCAACCCCTAAGGCCAAGTTCATGATCATTCACTCCCCATTCAAGGGCTTTTCTACGATAATTCTCCTAAAATTACCAATTTCATGGATAATTTAGTGAATTAGCAACATGCAAGAGTAATTTACCGATCATTAACCAAAACCCAATGATTTTATACCTAAATTACTCTCTTGCACCAAAAAACCAACTAAAACCAGCCATTAACCCTCCCCGGACTACATAAACTAGCAATTCTAAGGCTAAATTATGAATTTACTAATAAACGGGGATGAATTCCTTACCTTAACGGAGAAGAATGATAAAAAAACTGATAATTTTTTCCCAAATTGCCATTGCTAAAGCCCCAAAATGCTTTTGAGAAAAATCAACCATTTTTGGGGAGTTTTTGGGATAAAACAGCGATTTACGTTGATATAGTGACATAGTCACTATAGCGGCCTTTGGCCACATTTTTCGATCGTTATAGCAGAAATTATTCCTCTTTTGAGCATGTCAGTATAGCGACATGCACATTGCTATAGCAACACAGATGAGGCAGAATGTCTGGTTTCCTCCAAAATTTCCCTTTTTCACAACATATCTTAATTCCAATACATCACGAATAATCCTCTTCACGTCAAGATCAATTCTAGGAGTTCTCCTTTCCCGAATTTGATTCCAAAAAGTCCGATGGGTTCCTTATTATCTTAGCTAACTAGAAACCAAGATACACACTACCACTTTTGCCCAATCCATTCTCAGAATTCCCTAGGCCACACCTTACTCATATTTCATCCGAGACTAGCCTAAACTAAAAATTATAACTTCAAATCCGGGGAGAATCTTAGCCTGAAATTTTAAACGAGAGACTTATACGTAACGATGGAAAGAATTCTTAGGTCGTTTGTATACATAAGTTTGATCATCACTTCAGCTGGATGAATTCACATTCTTTATTTGTTACACATTTTTTATTTGATACATGTTCTTTGTTCATCATATATTATGCATTTCTTACAATTACTTCATATTCTTTAGTTGTACGTATATACTTTACAAGTCATGTTCTACATAGTCTATTCTGTCTGATAATTTTGGTTTACTTGTGTTGAGCTTAGAATAATTTCAATCTGTCATACACATCTTCGATCTCTGCACCCGTACTTCACTGTCATATTATTTTCACCTCCATCCTTGATCTTAACAATCATTCTTTTGAGTTTTACCATCTTTTTCAAGAATTATTAACACATTCCTGTACATTCTTTTCATTCTCGGGACATATTTTTTGGATCTGAATTCTCATTCATATCACACTTTTTTTTCAATACAATCACCAATCCACAATAATCATACGAACCACCAATAACTATGTATCTATCTAAACTACATTTTGACCTGATTCTTGTCCTGGAAAGATACGTAGGCAGCTATATAAGGGTTCGATCTCTTTTTATTTTAGAATAATTTCTCCAACATCAAAATTGGGTAATATTTGGAAAAGTTCAAAGACGCTCTCAAAAGGTCTTCTAAGAGAGCAAATCAATAACCCTTCAAATCAAAATCTCAATGACATTAGTGCTTAGCTGGCCTACCTCTAAATAGTCACCCAATTTTGGTTTGAGAATGTCAAGCTTTCCTCTTTCGGATGTCATAGATCATTAAATTTATGGCGTATTGATCCTCACTTTCAAAAGCAAGGGTTCACTATGGTGAAGTAATGTCAAGGCTCCTCCAATGTCCAACCTTCTCAGTCTTGTCAAAATACTAAAATAGTGTCAAAGCTCTGTCTATACCGGACATCCATCCTTTTGGTCATCTAAACGGAGTAATGTCAATGCTTCATGTCTATAAGCAGTTCCCTCTTAGTCACTTTTCACAACATTTTCATGGATGGCCACCACTTTATGATAATCATACATGCCATATACAAATCCACAAGTTTACCTGAACTATGTTTTGACCTGATTCTCATCTCGATTCATCTTGATGAGATACCTAGGCAACCCTACATAAGGGTTTAATCGTTCTACTGTTCCAAAATAATCTCTCCAAGACTACAAACTGGGAAATTTTTGGAATAGTTCAATGACGCTCTCAAAAAATTCTCAAAAACGTCGACCAATCTCTTTAAATCCAAAATTTAAGAATATCAATATCAGTTTGATCACAATATGCATATGAATTTAGTCTCAAAATTTGAGACATAAATCTTTTCTCATACCTCGCCCTTTTACATCTCATCTGCCCCACTAGTCAAGGGCTTTTACTTTCCCGCTACCCCGCCAGTCGAGGGCTTTTACATTCTAGCTGCCTTGCTAGTTGCGGGGCTTTACATTTTAGTTACCCCGCCAGTCAAGGGCCTTTACATTTAAGTCGCACCAGTAGAGGGCCTTTATGTTTTAATTGATTTTTCAGTGGAAGATTCTTTTCATTATATGTCGTAGGTCATGAAACTATGGTGAATCACTTTAACTCTCCCAAGACTAAGGGTTCAACATAAGTCAACCTATTTTCTTTATAGGGGCACTTATCAGGGAGTATCATGCAACAAAATACGGAGAAATGAGTCTCCACTCTGTAGAAACATTCCTCCTTATAATTAAGAGGTTTCCTTTAAATGTAGAAGGAACAACATTAGCCCTAAAACTCATGGGAGAACCACATTTGGTCTCCTATTTCAAATGCATCACTTGTCCACAGGGACTAACTATATCCCTCTTAATCTTTTGATCTGAGAACAACTCTAACACTCTTTTCTCTTATTCTTGCAGAATAAATGATCCATGGACTAAACATAGAGGATCGGACTATGCAAGGCATCAATACATAGAGGGGCAGACAAAGGGGAGTCCTGGATCGAATGGTCACACTTTTCCACTCTATCATTTTTCATGACTTTCCTACTTTCACTCATTTCTCATATTTCTATAGGAAAATGGTCCTCGCCAATAGGTGGAGATGATCACAATAATTCACATAGAGGCATCTCAGGAAGAAACAAAACAAAAGGTATCCTCAAAGACAACCGGGAGGCCACAACATGTCGTCCCCTAAAACAAACGGGAGACGATCACCATAGTGAATGATCCCTACAAATAATTAGGAGACCGCAATAAAGATTCTACCTACAAATAATCGGGAGTCATTCTCTCACCAAAGATGTCAGCCAACATCTGACTTACGAGGCATCGCTTCGAGTTTGTATATACCTTTGCATTAATTTTGTATATATGTTTATATTCACTAAATATCTTAGTCTTGCATTTCTTCAACACATGAATCCACTTTCATGCATATATTTTATTCCTTACCTTCACGAACCATGCAAACCTGATTCTCATCTCAATGAGATATGTAGGAAGCCCTTCTTGGGTTTGGTGTTCCTTATCAAAAAAAAGGAAAAAAAGAAGAAGTCTATTTTAGTCCATATCTTTCACAAACCATACACACCTGATTCTCATCTTGATGATATACGCAGGCAGCCCTTCTTGGGTTTGGTATTCCTTATTAAAAAGAAAAAAAGGATTTATTTTCCTAGTTTACATTTTTTATCTCCATGAACTGTGCATATATGATTCTCATCTCGGTGAGATACGTAGGCAATCCTTTTTGTGTTCGATACTCTTTTACAAAAATATCAAAAAAAAAAAAAAAATTTGTTTTCTTGCTTCACATCTTATACTCTATCTTCCTGAACTATGCAGACCTTATTCTTTTTTTCACAAGATACATAGGCAACCCTCATTTGGGTTCGGTCCTATTCTTTCAAAAAAAAAAAATCAAAGTTTTGACTTGGTTGATACCAACACAACTGGGAGTGTGCATGGGAAAGAAACAAATTGGTATGATAGAGAGGACCGACTTCATGATAAACCATAGATTCTTTTGGTACCTCTTAATCACACTTGAGTGACGCTTGAAAATTCTTTTGCATACATCCAAGACAAGAACGAAGCCAACCTCATCGTTTCATGTGCATAGTGTGGTGAGCTTTAGATTAATTCATTGCATTGTATTGTTGATCTAGAAGTTCTGTTGAGGCAAAATTCTGAGTTACACTTGGTTTAGGAAAGGATCGTAGGCCTCTTTGACCCAATTGTTCCTTTTATGGCCTACCAAATGACATTAGTCCCTAGAATTTTCCTTTTGAGCCTAAAGCCATTTCTTTGAACAACCACATCTTAGCCTATACCTTTTGAGTGCTTACATGCACTATCCAATCTCTTGGCCCAACCTCTCTGAGCTCATTAAAAACTAGTAAATTGCGGATGAGGATCAAAGATTTAAGATGCCAAAGTTGAAAGATACAAAGTCCTAGAAGAACAAAAATGAAGAGATGACTTCAAATAAGAAGGAGCGAAAATTCCCCACACAAAAAAATATAGAGAGAGAGTGAAAAAAAAAACTCCAACAAAGGCGGAGAATTTTCAAAAAAGAAAAAGAAAAAAAGATCCTTGAAAAAGACAGAGAAAAGACTCCAACACAAGATTCAGAGAAGTCGGAACAAATACAAAACATGGGACAACAAGGTTCAAATAAAAAAGATCAAATGTCAAAGTGCAACAAATCTCAAAAGCACGAAAACAGTGCAATGCTCATTGAGGGAATAATCATTTGCATCCCAAATGATATCCTACCCATACCCTAGCCTACATTACAAGCCAATAACAAGTCCTACATGATCTTATTACAAGTGTTCTCAAATTAGTGGATACTTACATGAAGTCCAAGCCTATGGTATCACAATTGCATGCATTGAATATTTTTTGAGTGTGAGTTTATTTCTCTAGACGTCTCCAAGTTCAAAAAAAAGTACTCAAATATGTGTGAAAATGGGACTTTCTTTTTGGAAGGGCTCTTGAAACATGAGGATAGGTATAGTTTGAAACATTTGTTTGAAGCAAGAATAACAAATCTTGTCGATACTTAGGTATGTCTGAGGTACAACTTGAAACTATAGGAATTACCTCAAAATCAATCTCGGTTGGCTGGGAATAAAATAAGAGAATTCTTCTGCACAATACTAATTAGTGGTAAGACCCAATTATGTCTTCTTCACCTTTCAACATTTCTTACAGAAAAAGAAAACATATAAAAATAATTTTCTTCCTTTTCAAAATGCCCACCTCCAAATACGGGCAATTTACTTTCCTTTTCAAGGCGCCCACTTTCGAATACGGGCATTTTTACTTTTCATTCAAGGCGGCCACCTCCAAACAAGGGCAATTGACTTTCCTTTTCAAGGTGCCCACCTCCAAATACGGGCATTTTACTTTTCATACAAGGCACCCACCTTCTAATACGGGTATTTTACATTCAATAGCCCCGTTATTTAAGAGGCTATTATCTTTTCAATTGCTCCATCAGTCGAGAGGCCTTTACATTTCAAAAGCCTTGCCAGTCGAGAGGCTATTATATTTCAATTGTAGCTATTATATTTTAATTGCTCCGCCAATCGAGAGCTTTTTACATTTCAATAGCCCCGCCAGTTGAGAGACTATTACATTTTAATTCCTCAGTCAGTTGAGAGGATATTACACCTTGATTGCTCCACCAGTTGAGACCCCTCAGATTTTAATAGCCCCTTCAATCGAGAGGCTATTACACTTTGATTACTCTGCTAGTCGAGGGCCATTAGATTTCAATAGCCCCGCCAGTCGAGAGGCTATTACATTTTGATTGCTCTGCCATTCGAGAGCCCTTAGATTTCAATAGCCCCGCCAGTCAAGAGGCTATTACATTTCAATTGCTCCGTCAATCGAGAGCCTTTTACATTTCAATAGCCCTTCCAGTCGAGAGGCTATTATATTTCATTTGCTCCTCCAGTCAAGAACCCTTTGCATTTTTACAGCCCCACCAGTCTAGAGGCTATTACATTTCAATCGCCTCGCTAGTTGAGGCACCTTGATTGCTCCACCAGTTGAGATCCCTCAGATTTTAATAGCCCCTTCAATCGAGAGGCTATTACACTTTGATTACTCTGCTAGTCGAGGGCCATTAGATTTCAATAGCCCCGCCAGTCGAGAGGCTATTACATTTTGATTGCTCTGCCATTCGAGAGCACTTAGATTTCAATAGCCCCGCCAGTCAAGAGGCTATTACATTTCAATTGCTCCGTCAATCGAGAGCCCTTTACATTTCAATAGCCCTTCCAGTCGAGAGGCTATTATATTTCATTTGCTCCTCCAGTCAAGAACCCTTTGCATTTTTACAGCCCCACCAGTCTAGAGGCTATTACATTTCAATCGCCTCGCTAGTTGAGGTCCTTAGTCTTCGTAGACAATCAAAGAAGACAATCAATATTAGTCTCCATAGACAATCGGAGATGTCATGCATCATAAATCTCCGAAGACAATCAAAGGATTTTACAACAACTAACATAGTCTTCATAGGCAATCAAAGGTGACAATCAACGCCAGTCTCCGTAGACAATCGGAGATGTCATACATCATAAATCCTTGAAGATAACCAAAAGATTTTACAACAACCAACATAGTCTTCATAAAAAATTCGAAGATGACAATCAACATCAGTCTCTGTAGGCAATCGGAGATGTCATGTACAAAGTCCCCAAAGATAATTAGAGGATTTTACAACAATCAACATAGTCTTCGTGGACAATCGAAGACGTCATTCTTTATTAAGTCTCTGTTGACAATCGGAGACGTCATGTATGATCAAGTCCCCAAAGACAATCGGAGGATTCTACAACAATCAACATAGTCTCCGTAGACAATTAAAGACTTCATTCATCATCAAGTCCCCGTAAATAAACAGAGACGCCATGCATCTTTTAATCGAAAATATAATCTACAAAAATAAAACATTTTTGAAGTTCCTTTCAAAGAGACTAGTGTTAGCCATAAATAATAAAGTGGGGAAAATTTTTGAGAAGCACCTCAAAATTTACCATAATTCTTCATTTTGAACTACATTGACCTGATTCTCGTGACACTCGAGCTATGTAGGAAGCTCTATGCAGAGTACGGTCATCACAATCACATAATTATTCTTTCTCCCCAGCAAGTAGACAATCTTGCATCCCCACCATCTCATAACTCGATACTGGGGCAATTTTGAAAAAATATTGGGAATATGCAAACACTTTTATTCACAAACGTTCCTTTTCTCAATAACCATTTTCACAGGGTTTGTCCATCCATAACAACAGGACAAGGGTCATTTGCCCCAAGCAATGAGACACAGGGTCATCCACCCAGAATAATAGGACAGGGTCGTCCGCCCCTAATAATAGGACAAGAGGCAATTTGCCTAATCTTTTAAACTGCACCCGACTTGATCCTCGTGCAACTCAAGATATGTAGGCAGCTCTAAATTAGAGTTCGGTCAAAAATTTTGTCAAAAATAATTCTTTGTCGAGTAAAATTGGCTACACCTCAACGTTTTTGTGCTTAAACTAATGTCATCATGCTTCCTGATCGTTAAAAAGGCATAAAATACAATTTTTACACGTTTACAATTATTAACAATATATTGATAATTATCCTTATTTTAGAATTTTTACCAATTTATTATCATATTTTTACTTTTCATAATTTATTGATAATTATCCTTAATTTCGTAAATATTAGGATTTTTATCAATCTATTATCGTTTTTATATTTTCACAATTATCTGCACACGTACATGATATGACATTATAATTTATTTTTTAAAATTTATAATACACTACATTTTTCCAAGTTAATTATATTTTTCAATTTTTTACATTTCTATAATTACATACCGATATTTACATATTTTATACATTAGCCAGTGTAGTCTGCGAATTCAAAAGTCAAAGCAATTATTTATAAACACAGAGCAACAAACTAATCAAGTCAAGGTCCTATCACCTTTTTAAAAGATGACATTTGAGGTGATGACTTAAGTCTTTTATCCTTTGGATAATAATCTTTACATATTGGTTAAAATAATGAAAAGTTTATCGGTTAATAACCTACGAACTAAAGTGAGTTTGAGAGGACAAAAAGGTGAACATTATTATTTTTTTGGATAAAAAAGGGTATCAATTTATATATTATAAATAAAGGGGAGGGGTCATTTTCTTTAAACACATACACACACCAACATATTTACTTATAATTTTTTTTCTCATCTCCTCTCCCTCTCTCACTTCATAGCCGCCCCCTTACCCCTTCCTTTTTCTCTGGCGAGCAACACCGGCGACGTACCACCACCACTCTCTATCTCTTAACCTCTACCTCCCTCTTTACTGCTGCCCCACCACCGTCAAAACACTAACAGAATTCACCAACCACCACCGCTTCTCTATTCTTCCTTCCCTACCCCATTTCCTTTTCATTGCTGCCTCATCGGAGGTGATGACCGGCGAGCTCGCGAACGAACCACCACCACCAATACGACCCTTTTTCCTTTTCTTTTACCCCCTCATCGCTCCACACCATTGATGGGCTAGATCTAGCCGGAATTTGTATATCAGGCGTTGCTCCGGCGAATGCCGTTGAAGCAACATCGATTGTCGCCACAACTTTGTCCTCATCTCCTGTGAATTGGGTTACATTGATTTCATGTGTTATTTGTTTGTTTATACAGATCTGGCCAAAAAATATTTCACTCTGGAAACCTTACTCTCATTCTTGTTCGCTTACTATTGGAGTTGAAATCATCCATGGTTGTCTTTGTTGGCTGTTAATTGTTGTATTTCAAACTTTTCTGGCCAAGCTCCATTTTTTGGCAACTAGCGGTGTTTTCCAGTCAGTTCAGTTGGCTCCGGCGAAGTTACTACTAAGTTGCTCATTCTTGATAGTTTTGATATTGTTTGGCTACTGTTTTGCTGCTTGTGGACTGATTTCTTTTCAATATTGCTCTTTTACTATATTTTACATTTTTATTAAACGGATAAAGAACAATTGCTACATAAAATGGCCAATGAAAAAAAAATTGTCGATTTTTGAGGCCTCCACAAATAAAAAGATGGACATACGTATATAAATACGTAACAAAAAAAGAAATATTTGGGTGATGATGAAATTTTTATATCATCAAGACTACACAAAAGTTTTACGATTCGTATCTTGGCAAGGCGATTTAAGACTGTCGATAATTTTGGCAACCACTTCATAGCCACGGCGTATCTAAAACTTAATCTGAACCCACTCTATAACAAAATTTTATTTTTTATATACATATATGTACACATATTTTTAAAATTTATTTTTATAATTATTTATTCATTAGTAACATTTTTTTCAAGTGTTTATACATGTTCTTGAAGATACTCTCTGAAAATGGTATTCCAAAAAAGGAGTTTGAACTCCATGTTTGTATTTTCATCTTTATTCATATAATTGTACACCACGATAAAAATATAGTGAAAACTTTACTTTTGGGGCGTCGGGAGGGAATGTCCTTTACTTGCATATTTACTATCACGCGCTTAGGCAAAAGTTAGGCCGTTAATACTTATATTTATGAATTAAATTTATTTAGGTATTTAATCAGTTAATTCACATTTTTACATTACAAAATAATGTGCAGTCTCTTTTTCTTTAAAATAAATCTTTATTTTATTTAGTCTTTCTCCTATTAATTTTATTCAAATAAATTCGACAATATATTTTCTTTATTTAATACAAAAAACACTTTTCTTTTCATATATTACATAAAGTGCTTTGTTTTTATAAAAACACTTTCTTTTTCATTCATATTCTTACACATTTTTTATATTGCTTATATATCTTTACATACTTCTATACACATTTTAGGACAATGTGTTTTATTTGTGTAATTGATATACATTCTTTACATATAAACTGTTTATATTATTTTTAGTACATATTTTATATATTTATACTTTCAAAAAAATAATTTTTACCCCCTCCCTCTTTTGATAAATTCTAGTCGAGTACCACAATTGTGGATTCTGAAGAATGCCTAACCCCTTCCCTTCAGAATAATTTGAACCCTTACCTAGAATCTAAACTAGTTTACGTAGATTAAAACACAAGTTATACATGTCGATAATTGAATAGGTTTCTTGATTTTTCCTTAAAATTAGGTCGCGACTCTGTACAAAATCAATTCTTTTAGAGTCCATAAATTGTGCTTGTTTTAACCTCGGTAAAAATAGGGCATGACAGATAACAAACCTTTCCTTCTTCATAAAGGAAGAGAACCAAAAAGCTTTGATGTGAGGAAAGTTAGTCTACAAAAACAGACTAATTCTCTCTCTTTTGCATATCGCTTTATCTAAGGTCTAGTTAACCCAATGCAAGACAGAAGGATCTATAATCAGACTGACTCTTCTCTTTCCAAAAGTGGAATGTTTATTTTATGATATCTTTCAACAAAAACCAACTAGTTTGATCCAACCCAGCAGACTTAGAGCAAGAAATCTGTAGTTTCTTAATAAGTGTATTATATTTCAATAATTTCCAACCTATTCTTTTTAGCTCCATTCTGAGTTCTAAGGATTAACTAATTGAATAACACTATTTTGAATAAAAACCACCCTTTAGGGGAAGATATCGTGAAGTCCTTCAAAGTCTCACTAGAGCAAGGTATTTTGCCATCTCTTTTGAGTCCTGGATGAGTCCCTTTCATGTCTGCTCGATCAGGGAAGGCGCCAAAGTCTTTTCAAGACGTGTGGAGGATTATTAATCTAATTGATTATTCTTAAGAAAGGGACCTACTATCTTCTAGTATTAGTCATTCCTCCACTTTATTCTCTTGAAGGTATGGGACCCTATTGAGCCAGTCTAAAAGATTGATACAATAAAGAAAGTCCCTACTCATGAGGCCAATCCTACCGACAATTAGACAAACTCAAGCTCACTTTCAAGTGCAAAATGAACGTGTCGTTCCTAAAATAGAATTGGATCACCAGCTTGATTCCCTCACTTTCTTGAAGACGGTCGCTAATCGGTTGTATGTTGAGACTTATGTCACAAATAAATAGATACACTTGTTCATTGGTCTACGATCCTCTACGACTTGTCTTTTTTGTATGGTACCATACCTCATTGAATGATTGTTTTCCCTTGTCTCTGCGAAAGAACTCCCTTGTTTCATCGGTGCAACTACTATTTAGTGAGAAAACTCCTTGCTTGTCGATAAAAGGAAATAAGCAGTTGAAGTAAGTGAGTAAGGAAGCAAAACTAGTCTTAGATGTTGCTAATCCACTGCTTCTTTCTTCCTCTTAGCTCTAAGAATAGCTTATAAATGTGATTGTATAAGCCTAGCCTAGGCGTCCTATCCTCCTAATGATATATTGCGAGGAGCTTTACAAATCCATTCTTGGTTTATTTATATATAGCTTATCCTTTCTTACTGTGACCAGAGAATAATAACCATATCCAAGCCAAGGAGTTAGACCAACCCATATAGACCATGTTATGGCCGATGGGATTAGAAAAGGAGAAACTGGTTGATTAATCACGCTAGGGCAAAATCCGTTGCTCCTTAGCGCATCCCTTTTCTTACTTGGGTAAGCACGAGATCTAGTTCAAGGCAAGGTATATCTTAACCGAATAAAAGAGAATTAGTGTATGAAGCAAGTAAGGAAAAGCAAAAAAAGGGAATTCAGGTGTTGTTCTCAAGTCTAGTTAACAAATCTGAGAGGGAAAGCTTACTTGAGAGGATATATATGACTGAAAGGATATATATTATATGTCGCATATCCGTTATTGCATAGTTATATTCCTCTAATCTCTAATCACTATTTTTTCCTTAATCTCAAAACTGAATGCAAACCCTATATTTATTTGAGTCTTATGCTAAAAAGGAATTTCTTTTAGTTCGTCTTCGCCCAAGTGTGGCTAATGCTATAATAGGAAAAAACTCATACTTCTAACTCTCCCCCCCCCCCCAAAACATCTTCTTAAGAGCGGATCCAACCTTTATTCTTCCATCTCAAGCAGATGCAAATCTCATTATTTTGTGGCTCTCTAAAGTCCTAGAGGTGGAAGCGAATCTGATAGGCAGGACAAAGTGCTTTTAATAATGATAAAAGAGGGGGAAAGGCCTAGACAACAGCCACTTGCCCAACCTGGTAGTAGTACTGTAAAACCTTGGCTCTTAATTGAAGAATGTATCTCATGTGACCCTACCCAATAGCAATCCCTACGTATATGATAAATCATCATCCTTTTCTAAATCATGCATGTTGGTTTGTTGTCGCGGTAACCTCCTTTGGTTCTATTCGTAGATTAGGGACATTTCTTGGCTGCGAGTTAAATGATCGAACACCAACAATGGCAGACACTTTACTAACAATTAGAATGATAGCAAAATGGCTTCAGAAAACTACTAATTCTAAAGTAGAGGGATTGGAGTGATTGCAAGACCCTCACTTCTAAGACTGGATGGTTACCTTCAAAAAAGCATAAGAGAGAGAAAGGCCCCACGCGATTAAGAAGCTGAAAGAGAAGCTATTAGGCATCCTCACTAACACTATTTAGTTACTCGGGATCAAAATTCCCACTAGAGAAGATGGGAATTGAATCATGTCAGGGTTATCCCTGTATTATATTAGCGAGAGGTGGAACCTTCTTTCTTAATCAGATAATTTCTCTCATATCATGTATGATTGATCAAAGTCTAGTATGTAGGAATAAAATTCCCAATCAACTGGCATCGTCCTTCACTCCAAAATTGCTAAAAGATATAGCAAGTCAGCCTACGCATAACATACTCTCTTATTTCTTCTTCTTTTACAATCGATCGAAGGGGAATGAGCCAACTCGAAATAGACCAGTTTGAGAAAAGGGTCAAGATATGGTGTTTCGACTAGAACAAGGAATATTTTCTAGGAGAGTAATGCAAATTATGATATATCTCAATAGTTAACGAAAAGGAATAGGCAAGAGAAGAAGTGTTATTTGCAAGCAAACCCAATAATGCCACGAGGCGGAGAGCCTTTGGATGAAGCTTGCACCTATTGGGAAAAAGGAATAATATACCTTGCCAGAGTTTCCCGATAAGGGGTCTTAAATAACATAACAAAAAGCTTTATCCACAAGAATGTCATAAAGGTTCTCTCTGGTCTTCCTCAAAAAGGCAGCTTTAGAGCGTAAGTCAAACTCATGATAGGCGAGCAATCACGTGCATATGGTTTAGCAATTTGTTGTGCTCTGTGATCTTATTCTTATCCAAGACCCAATGTATCACCTACTTCTTTAGCTCAATAGGACTTCAAACATGCTATTGTATGAAAGATTTCCCAATTTAATTGTTATGAACCCATCGGAACAAACGGTTAAGGCCAAGGGTATAGTGGAAGAAATGGGGAAATGCCTCTGCCAAGGAGGTATAGAAATTTTAACCATGTGTACCAATTATCTAGGGGACAACATGTAAATCATCTCATAGAGATAACTTAGAACTAGCACTTAAACTATAAGGATAGAGGGCAGAGAGAGCGTTAAAGAAAAAGCAAAGTTTTTGGCAAAGTCGTGGATATCTAATTGGATTAGGAGTGGAATCTCCTTTTGATTTGGAAGGTTGATATAGTGGAAATTCCAATTTTCCCTAAACTAAAAAAATGAGACAACAAATTCATGATGCCTACCTTACCATCTTTGTCCAAATAAGGGTTATAAGGAGGAAGTGGATCATCACCTAACCCAATAGACCCTATCTTCCCCCTCAAACCTAGTTCTTCCAATAAGGAATACTCTACTTTATCATCAAAGAGAACTCTCTTATTCTTTATTATGAAAATATAAACCTCGTTGATGAATCTATGAAATGCTATACTTGGAAACCTTTTAGGAAACTGACTATCAAAAAGATTCTTTATGGCTATATCGAGTAAAACCTGAGAGATATCACCCACAGGTGGTATGCTTGAGTCGTCACTACTAGTATAGATGTGAATACCTCCCAAACCTTCAAAAATAATGAGGCTAGGAAAATATTAAATTAGTCTATAAACTTATCCATCTCAAACTAAAGGCTTTACCGATGATTTGATCATAGAGGAAGGAATTTCTCTTATTGATTCCTCCAAGTCAATCTTATACAGTCTATATACCCTTTCCACTTTTTGAAGACAAGAATAAAAAGAATGAAGTAGATAATTGAGTCAATAACCTTCTTCCAGCATCTCACTACGATAAAGATGAAGTTGGGTTATGGATAGCCTCAATAAGACCAATGCATCCTATTTTCTTGAGGGCATAATTACATGAATTATATCTTTTCCACTGCCTCCCGTAATCATGAATTATGGTCACTCAGGTATTAACCCTTTTAAGAAGTCATTTAGTTCTCTCCCCATTACTCACTTTATTTTTAGGGGTGATAGAACATATCCCTCCCCCCTCCCCCTGATAATAAGATTTTGCATAAGAAAGAGTTTATCGAGAGGCATATCCATAAATAGAGGATTTTGTCTCTAAACGAAGGAATTTGAGATTTACCAACGTTGATAAGCTTTCTAGCTTGTGCAGGCAGCTGGTGGAACTCCTCAAAAGTGCCAGAAATCTCCTCATCATGGCATAATTAGCTAGGCTATCTGCTAGATCATTTACTTCCTTGTACACATGCGAAAAACAAATTTATTTATCCTTCAACAATGTAATAATTTTCTTGACTATTGTATCAACAGCCTAGGGTGCAGACACCTCTTTTATCATGATCAGTCTAGCAATGGTTGAATCAGTCTCAATTACCATATTGGTGAATCCTTTATGTACATAAATTGCATCAGCTAATCGAATAGCCATTATCTCTGAATACATATTAGTTTGAACGAGTAGCAGCACACAAAAAACCACCAGCAGCATCTCTAAACACCACAGCATCACCACTCTTACCTTGATTACCTCTTAATGCACTATCTATGTTACACTGAATCTATTGTCCACTAGGGCATTCCCAACATATTCTTCTATAATATAGCCTAGGGATGTAGCTCTCTAACTTACTAACCAATTCAGTCCAATTAAAAGAAAATCTTTTCATCTTAGGAAACTTGTACACCAGCAAATTATGTAGAGTTGTTGAAACCTGAGAAATTATCCTATTTAAGGAGATATTACCACCATACCTTCATTTTTTTCTCCTCTTCTATAGCTCCCAGATAACTACACAAGGCAATTCTTGATATAAGGGCTTCAAATATACATTTTTAGGGTATTTACACCACTTTTTAAATACCTACTATAAGCTAACACCATGTGTAAGACCTACACCAAAGGAAAAGTACTACCATACCGTATCAACACATTGACTCTTCAGAAAAATATACTGCATGGTTTCCACTGTTGGTCGATTACAACACCAAGACCTTAAGATTTTGTTCTTGTTATCTTTCTTTTCAATTTGACCTATCTCTAAATCATTTCCCTTTCTTTCTTTGTCTAATTCAAATTCCTGCTTAGGCATCACTCTTTCTTGTTTTTTGTAATGATTCCTTATGACTGTGGCTAGTATTTTAGAATTGTCATCTAGGCTTGGAACATCATTAAGATCAACATTAATAGCCCTTGTATCAACCCATGTGCTATGTTTATTATATACTAATTCCCTCGTGGATTCAGGCTTAACCACACTAAAATTATTCAGTCTAATTCTAGACTGCTATTGAATCAGCAAAAGAAGACTTGAAGCATGTCTAAGTGGCCTATCTCATTCATTTTATTTAGAATGGACAATGGCATTTTGACTATCTCTGATATTGAATTGAATATCTATGGTTGAACTGACACTTAAAGGAAAGCCAATAGTCCTGGGTCAAGCCATTTTTCTTAATAACCTCTACTAAAGTAAAGGAATGGCCTTGGGGCACAAAGAAAAAGGTGAGAGAAAAAGCATACATATAAATAAAGGCAAGCAATTTGCAGAAAAGAGAAGACATGAAATTCTCTCTTCTCATGAAAAATTTGATATGCACAGAGGCTCGATGGAATTGAGTCTTTCAACAGCATTTCCAAAAGGAAGTATTTATTCAATGGCATTAGCCTTCTAGGAACTTTGAGAGTAAAGAAAATAATAGGCAGCTGGTAAGACCAATAGTGGGACATTAATGGGTAACTATCAATGTTGGGAAAAATTTGAATATGTACCTTTACCTCATCAAAGGTTTAGAAGCATTGGACACCAAAAAGGTTCAATCTGAAAGTGATTAGAAAGGAGGGGGATCATTTGCACAGAGTAAATAGGTTCCTAAATAAAGGAAAGCCACCTCCAATCAAGCTTTCTTATGCTTATGACTAGCATTCTCAGGGACACCTATAAAAAGGAGTCTATTGAGGAAGATCCAGCCAGAAAGACTTATTGGATTGGTTATTCTCCTACCTATTTCAAGAAAAACCTTATATATTACTAGATTACATGTGAGTGAGGTCTTTTCCAAAACAAATACTGGGATTTCTGACCTTGAGTTCTTTCTAGGCATCACCCACCTTAGGGAATATCCGTATACTTTTCAAAAAGAATTTTGAATTATAGCATGATTAGCCTACCTGGGTTGATACGAATAAGGGTAGATGACCCATAAAAAGAAGGAAAGCCTAAAGGCAGTCGATATCCTCCGTACAGGGTAGAGCCTTTCACAATGGCACTAAAGCCCATATTTGATCTGGAACTTGAAATATCCTCCTGAGCCGGGTTGACTATGAAAGGAGTGGAGTCAGAGGATTATCCACCTCTATTTGATCTTTCACCACGTTTCTGAGATTCAATGATTCCATCATAGTCCTTTTCTCTACTGCCTAGAGATCCTATAAGCTTTTAGAGCACTGTAGAGATGGGAGCGAATTCAGTGAAATAGAAGGCTCAAGTGGCTCATCCCCTTATTTAAAGGATATTCTAAGAGCAAAGTAGGCTATTCATTGATAAGGGATCTATGGTAGCTCGTCTATCTCTTAGCATCAATAGCGAGCCTACTTGAAGTATCCATGTATGAACACCACTCTTTACTTTCATTTTCATTTTGGTCCTATATTCTTTGAAAAGAGGGAAATATTTCCAATATATTCCTTAGAGTTTCAAATATAAATACCCTCACTTGAAATAGAGCTATTCTAAAATGTCGTCGTACTTTACTACAGGCAAGTAAAGGATGAGGACGGAAACTGCAATCAATTCTTTAGGTGACCTATAATCTATTCGCCTTAGACCTTTTTATATTACCATTCTGTTATGAGTCGTTCTATCCCTACTTAGCCCTAAGAAGTATCTATCTCCAATAAAGTAATAACATCCCTATCCTTTTTCAGGCACCTATTCCTTTCATCTACTACCGATCAAGATTCATGCTTTTCTAATAACATTCTGTTAGCTTCCAAAAATCACTCTTAAACCTCTCTCTTATATAGGTTAGGACTAAATTCAACTAATTCAACTTAAGCAATCACGCCTTCTTCAAGGGGTGAGGGAGTCAAACTTTCTTTGGCCTAGTTATGATCCGATCTGTCTATTCTAAGAAATTTCAAGTTAGGGCAGAGTGGGAAATCAGCACCGTTTAGTGATTAAAGAGTAGTTAGTCTTGCAAACTAACTCTATTTCAATTTGCATACACAAATAATCATTTGTACCTTTTGTCTCTCGCTGCTTAACGAGTAGCAAAAGACTAGCAGTAGTAACTTTCACACAACGATTCTCACTGATGGAAGATTTTTCTACCCTTTACTTCTCAAATAGCCCCGTTGAATAGGTAGATTCTTGACCTCGCTAAAGAGATTCACTTAAGCTTCTAGCTGGCTTCCTACACTTCCTTTTAGATGCTTTCACTTGAGAGAAAAAGGGTGGGTCTTTGTGTACTGTCTGAGTTCACATTCCCAGATCCCATTGTTATTGCTTGACTAGCTTGCTTCAAAAGATTTCATGCAAAAAAAACAAAGAGGATTGCTAAAAAGGGGAAGAAAGAAAGCTTCTAGTGTAAGAGTGATGCTCCTAGCATATGTCGGTAAGAATTCAATCTTTGGAAAAATTAAAGTCGTTGTGTCACGCCCCGAGTTCCAACGAGGCGGATTGGCACCCGAAGCTGATATGGCCCGAGAGAACCAATCTTTGCTCATGTACCTTCGTATGCATATCCTCGTATGAATCTTATTATACCTCATGCAACTATGCGGAAGTCATGGAAACATATGCCATATATATATATATATATATATATATATATATATAACTTGGCCGTTGGGGACGTCAACTCAAAACAGACATTCATCCCTTACATTCATATACCCACATATATCTACAAAAGCCTCTAAAATATGCATTACAAGACCAACTGGAATTCGGGACAAGTCCCCTCTTTATACAACATGTACAACATCAAAACAAATGTACAACTGTGACTCGGAAAGCCCCGAACCAACTGGAGTTCACCAAAAATTTGCAAATGATCCACAGCCTATGGAGGAGGTCTACTAGCACCTGCGCCTGCAGTAATTAAAGTAAGTCCCCCCAAGAGGGGTCAATACGAAGAATGTACTGAGTATACAAGGCCATAAGAACTGCATCATACATAATAACAAAAATGGAGTCAATATAAGAGAAATCGTCAATGTGAATAAACTCTCTTTCTGTATGTGAGGAACCATGTTTATTACGTTCTTTACTTCTCTTGTCTTAACATATATTTTTTTTTTGTTCTACCCATGCTAGGCTGTTCTGTCGCCCCTGGGATGAGATTAACCCATGCTAGGTACTTTGACCCCTGGGATGTTATATTAACCCATGCTAGGCTTTCGTGTCGCCCCTGGGATGTTATTAACCCATGCTAGGTACTGTGACCCCTGGGATGTTATAGTAACCCATGCTAGGCTTTCGTGTCGCCCCTGGGATGTACTGTGATAACCCATGCTAGGCTTTCATGTCGCCCCTGGGATACCACCCATGTTATTGGGATCGACCCATGCTAGGTATTTTAACCCCTGGGATACCACCCGTGAATACTCATCAATTATATCTCTTATTATTCTTACTTCCGTTCTAAGAGTGATATAATGAGGATCATGACATTATTGGAAGAACACATATATATATATTACTTCACTCCTTCACTTTATGAGATTGATACCTTTACTTGTGAGGGATAGATATATTAGCTCGCACATTACCTCCTTCATTACTCTTATGAGATTGGTACTTTTACTTGTGAGAAATTGGTACAAAGGTAATCATAATATTATTGGACTTTGGAACATGACATGATTGGAAATGCTATTCAAGAATAAATAGATTCTCTTTACATCTTACTCTCTTTGAGATAGTTCTTTTAGAAATTACAACATTATGACAGCTTTTGGACTTTCAGTCAATGAATAAGAGATAAATGAATCATAATTCGTCTAAGAATAGGACACATGTGAATAACAATATATATCATCCTGAACTAGGATACTTTAGAATACTTCGGACATGAGTAAGTACCATAACAAGGTGAATACTATATGCTGCAGAAGGGTACAAAAAGAGTAACCTTACATACCTTATCTTCTCAATAAGAATATACAATCCTATACATGAATACAATAGTCTAGCTCCTTCCTTATGTTTCACTCTACAACACATGTACATAACGGGGTTTACATTAACCCCTAAATACCTTACAAATGCATATAACGATAATGTGTTTCATGTTTGCCTTTGAAAATGTCATTTCCCCCTTGACAATACCATTTATGAAATTATCATACCAACAATCCCATAATATTCCATACATTGACCAATACATGATAAACCAATAGCATGTCACACCAAGTTCATACTTTCCACTTCTCCATCAACACAACATCACAACTACTCCATCAAGTTATATCAATACACCTCATAACTACATATCGGCCAAAATCCCATAATTTACACTTATAGAAAAATAACAAGTTTAGAAACATAATAACACCATACATGTTGATATTTCATCCATACCATGCACTTTCATCAAAACCACAAGTCACCTTTCAAGCTTAATTCACAAAGATGGCACATGTTTTACCAAAAACCAAAAGTGCCATGTCCAACACTTCCAAGCATAACCAACATGGTCTACACCATCCCTCATGCATATAATATAGTAAATCACAAGAATAAGCACTTACCCAAGCTTCTTAATGGATGATCTTGTCCAAGAAGATGGCTTAGGGTTTTAAGAGACTAGAGAAATCTTAGGAAATTTCTGGAAATGTGATGTGTGTTTCTTTAAATAAAAATCAGATTTTTCCACATATATATAAGCCCTCAAGTCATCTTGGCATTAAATTCCATGTTTAATTGGTCAATGGTACAAGAATGGGTCTTTTTGCCCTCTTGGGCCTTGCATTTTAGCTCCATTTGGGCTTTAAATTGAGCCCAATTACCCTTGTCATCTTAACCCACCAAATATAATGTATAATCCACCATATATCTCATGTTCAAATAATTCTATAAATGTCTCGATAATATTCACTTATGAGATTTCCATTCGTAGCCTCAATCGCAAAAATAGAAATTCTAGCCACCCATGGCTTAATTGAACATAATTTGTTAAAATACTTGTGACGAAGAATTAACCTCAACTCGGGTGCTAAACGCGCTTAAGAATAGTCCTACTATGATGGGGTGATATAGAGCGTGATCCATGCCCTCTAAAATGGGATTTTGGAAGTAGACTCCTTGCCCTATAATAAAAGAGCTCTATGCAGCCTTTGCACTTTACAAAAAAGATCTAATTAAGGGGAGAGCCTATGCCCGGCTAATTGAATAGAGTTCTTGTCTTTAAAGAATCAAGTTCAAGTACCGAGGTGATTCATGACTTAGAAAAAGACTCGACTCTTCCCAATCGTAATGAGAGAGCAGTTGCTGGAAGCTGAAATGTGAAATTTAAAACCTCTCATGTTAACACATACCCATTCAAGGGGGTAAACGTGCCATAAAAGGGCTTTTAGTGGCCTCTAAAAAGGAATCTTTCTATAATTGCACTAGCCCACTAGATAGGTAATAGAACATAAAGGATTCTCTCTTGACTACAGCACCCGCAGTGTGCCTCTCGCTCGAAAGGAGGTCACCTTCACAAAGGTCCATAATCCAACTACGTGAAAAGGGTCAATCTCTTCCAGCATTTTCTTACTTCTATCCTTTCGAATAGCAAAGTTGTCCGCATCTCATAAGGTCAAAATTTCTTTCATTCCTATCTATCAACTCAAAGTCTAAGGTAAAGAACTTTCAATTCCATTTTATTTTATTTTCATAGGCTCTTTTATTGAGACTAAATTGTTTATTCTTTCAAAAGAGTTCCCCCTCCCCCCCCCCCCCTCTCGCTACTACAAAGAGACTAGCCGTGGTAAGAGATGAAATTGGACTAGAGTCATTTAAAGTAAAACAAGTTCAGATCATAAACTTCTAAAAGAAGAGAAAGGAGAATAGGGGCAAGGGAGGCAAGACCAGAGAAGGATCTAAGATCGCTTAGGCCTTTTACTAATGCCCCCATGCTAAAAGGGAGAAATCTATGTAACTTTGGATCTTAGCAGTAGTTTCCGAATAAACTAGTAGCACTTATTCCTTTCTTATTCAAGAAATTGAATTACCCAATTTAAATGAGTTCTAGTAAAATGCTTGAATGCAGACTGACTTTTTCTCGCATCTCACTCTTCGTCCAAAGAGTCATTCTTTTTGGAAGCTATCTAATACCAGTTAAGAGCTGCCATTGCACGAATTTTCATCAATTCTCTTTTCAGTTTGGTTTCGAAGAGGTTTCAACCATAAAAAGGGTCTTTTCCTTCAAAGATCAATCTAATAATTGCTTAAGTAAGGTAGTCGCTTCTTTTTCTTCTTTCTAGAAATATTATAAGAGAATAAAGAATATCATGTAGGTTGGATCCTAGTGTAGATAAATGCTATCCGACTTGAATGATCGGATAGATTCTTTCACTTTGTCGAACTCGAAATAGAGGCTCTCTTTACTAAGTGGAGAAGATAAGGTCTTTTGGCAATAGAAGGTATCTTACTAATTGATTCTTTGGCCATTTAGTGTCCGATTTCTAAACAGGTGAGGTGCTATTGGATGCTTTTGATCAATAGAACACAAAAAAGAAGATCAAAAAAATTTATGATGAGATTGATCAGAGGAAAGGTTATGATGAGCATCTATTTAAGTCAATTATTTCCAAGATCTAATTCCAATTTTTTCTTTTGTAGGGGAAATGCCTTACAATCTAAAGTTTTACACTTAAGGGAAGAAATATTCTTGATGGATACAGGACTTGGGACTCCTAGAATTTGTATACAAAATAAGCCTACAAGAGTGCCAATCAATTGAGCCACCAGGTTTGAGAATAGGGTAGGATTTCTGGATCTAGTTGTCGGTGATTCACTAATCAAAGAGCAGATTTTGGAGAGATTCTTTATTGATCTAGTGGATGGTGAATCACTGATCAAAAAGCGAGCAACCTCTAGGTTTAATGATTTGGTAGGATCTATAGATATAGTGGTTGGTGAACCGCTTCTTCTTCTTCCATGAAGATTTAGACAAAACTAAATTTGGATGGAACTGAACAAGATTTGGTGAACAAGTACCAAGGTCAAAGACCTTATTATTGAGAAAGTAAAAGGAGGTAATTCAGTATCCATTGCAGGTTTCATTACTTTTCTTTCATTCTACCACAGAAGCAAAAGGATATTGAATGATCATTCACCATTGAGAACATTAACCCCAAAAAGACTGATATTGTGGTGTGGATCTCTCTATGAATGGAAAGGGGTGGTTCGGATCGAGAGTAACCACTAGTGATAGGGCAAAAATTGGGAGAAGGAAAAAGGAAAGATCGATGCCTCCATTAAGATTTAAAACTTGTCATCTACTTTTAGGAAATGTTTGGAAAAGAGAATACAGCGCCATGTTCTCGAAAGATTGAGGAACAAGAAGAGATCTATTAAGAGAAAGATTTATTCTAGAGAAAATCTTAACAGTTACATCCAATCACAAACTACACGAAAGTTGTCCCTTTTTATGGAGATATAACCATCATAGAGATGCACAGAGGAAGAGAACGAACCAGTTCATCTATATTTTTGTAAAACTATTCCTCAAGCAAGGAAGTCGATAAGTCTTAAAAAGGTTTGTATGAATAATGGAATGGTTACATTAATCATTTTAAACTCTCCCATGGTGATATATCAAAATCTCAATTGAGAAAATTATAGGAAAATTCTTCGATCACCCGTGGAGAAGAACAAAAACAGAATGCTTTCGCCTACTCAAAACTAAGAGGGGATGCCGCCTACTACTAAAATCTTGGTTTTTGAAACAGGTGCATTCTTATATGCAAGAAGAAGACTTAGAAAGAACAAAGAAGTTTGGATCCAAAAAAGTATGCTTAGGCAGTTCTTTCGTTGAGCACAACAGAATGAAGAGGAATTTGCATAATTTCAAATCCCTATTCTTATCAAAGAGAAGGAATGAGAAAACCCAAAATATTCCTACTTGAACAAGAAGTCCTATAGTTTACAAATCTTCTTTATATAGTAATTTGACCTATTGCTCCACATCCCCCCATTAGTTTACTAAAAAGATCAAAATAAAAAGGATCGAACTACCTACTTATTATTCAGAGGTGAATCATAGAACACCAAAAGTTGTGGCATCTTATGGACCTAACATAGGTCACGTACCTTACGACATAAGATTGAAAGATCCAAATCTTCTTCTTTGGAGTGGAAAAGAACATGGCCAAAACATATAAAGATCAGTGTAGTTGTTGATAGGGACATATCTATCCAGATAGAGGATACTCTAGGTCGATTCATAAATAGATCCCTTTCCATATAGACAGGTATCTCCATGGATAGAGATAAAGATAGGGATCCATCTAGATCTTGATTCACAATTTCCATATTTTTTATTTTTTCTGATTGATTGCCTTTTTTTTTTGTTTTGACGACAAGTTTCTATTTTCAATCTCAATGCAGGAGCGTTCAACCACTTGAATCTAAGGAAAGGAAATATCATTTTTTTCATTCTTTTCTTATGATTTCATGTATAACAACCTTAATCACACAAGCTTGGGTTGGGCCTACCTCCATCCCTAGAGGAGTCGTATAAGGTGGAAGCTCCACATACGATTTTGAAACCAAGACTTTACAATAATGGGTCCTAGGGATGGATATGAAGATTGGTTTAGGTAGGGTGGCCGAACTACTATGGGCTCCTGTAGTTATTAGTGTGTGAGACCGCAATCCATAAATTGACGCATGGTACTCACTCTTTAATTGGGAATAGAGAGTAGAAACATAGCATATCATAAGAGTGAGGCAAGGGTTGGAACCCTACTACAAAAAGGATACCTCGCGAGCCGAGCTTTTAGAGATGAGGATTTTTGGCAAAGCCAAGTCAATTTTAGGCCACCAAACCCTGCAACTGATGAGAAGGCCCTATGGAGTAAAGGGAAGTGTGTATGTTGTCACACTTCCTGCCTTCCAAAGGTGCCTAGAGGATAGGCCAGATTCAGCAGAGCAACGATCGGGGAGTGGGTTCCTCACTAGAAGGGGGACAGAAGACGACCATCTCAAGGCATATCATGACTTATAGTCAACACCGAAAAGACTTGGGAAAGCAACCCGATTAGGTGTCAGAAGATCTATAGTACCTACAGCCTCCCAGACTTTATATTCATCATCTTAGAAAGTGAGGGAAAGGGATATCTTTTCTGCTATAGAAAAAAAGGGAGCAGATTTGACTCGGCACAAACTAACAATACATCCAATACCAATGACCTGTACCTAGAATGCATTGCTAGATCTCTTCTCTAGAAAGCTATACAAGCAACGATGAACATTTTTTGATCCCAGGCTTTCCTTTCATTACTTCTTTCATGATGAGAGAACTGCGTCTGCATTAATTGAAGTGGTGGTTAATGTTATTTAAATAAAGCTCCGTTAAACCCTTACTTGACAAGGAGAATAGTAGAGTTATTGTATAGCCTAAGGTCTTTTCCTACAGAGAAAGCAGCTAACTACCTGCAAATTCTGACCTAGACCCTTCTATTGGAATTAGTTGCTTCTTGATTTACTTTATCATATAAAGGCCAAATTAGGCCAAAACGACAAATTCATTGGTTGTCTTTCGGTGTATTCCTTATATGTGATGCATATGCCCTATTCAAATAGACTATTCTTGTCCTTTAGTAGCATTTGAATAGTTTATATTAGAAATCAAATTCCTGAGGATTGGCCTCTTTCTAGCTAATTTACTGAGTAAGTTAGTAAGTGATTGAGGGTTACCTCTGCCCAACTCTTACCACAGGTTGGCCTCAATAGATGTCAGAGTGAATCCCATTCTTCGATTCAATTACTTTTCCAATTCAAACCCTGTACACGGATGTAAAAAAGTGTGTGAATGGTATATGTAAGATTGGGGATGGACAACTAAAATTCATTTAGTATAGTCAGCTAGGAAGCACTTGCTAGGTAAGTCATACTGGGAATGTTGTTCACACAGTATCTCAATTCTACCTTCTGCATCCAATTCTACCTTCCACATCCAATTCTTTCTTCATTACAAGGCCCAACCCTTATTCTATAACTAAAATCTCGCCTTATTAGATTATGGCATTTACTCGAGCTAGAAAGCCAGCTAGTCATACAAACAGCTTGAAGTCTTGCCTTCGACCCCCAACCTAGGAATTAACACTAAGACGTTTCATTTCCATTTTTTTGGTTAAAAGCATTGCATAGTATAGTGATAGTGCCCGCCTGCAGCTGTGGAGTCCGCCTTCCCTTGAAAACACCTCCCAAAAGAGAGGGTTATAATATAGATGTACGTTAAGGAATATTATTAATAAGACAGAAATATAAAGTGCATATGTACTATAGCTTCAAAAGAAAATAGATCCTTATTTGGGTATTCTGGTGGTGCCCCCATCTATTCTACTATCATCTTTTCATCGTTGCTTGATTACTTTGGCCACCAAATGGCACAACCATAGTAGCTGGCTTGGCTCCCTCTTGCTCTGGTCTACACTCCCCTTGTGAGTCGCCACCCTTATGTACTACTTTACTATAAACAAATAGAACTACTACAAATAGACTTGAACATTTCTTATTTCAAACTATTCGATTGAATGCAATCTCTGATGTCAATGACCCAAAAAAGGGATATATACAATGAATGGAATATATTGCTAGAGTATTTGAAAGTATCTGCAAAGCCAACAATGGGCATAGTCAATCGTATATCCCACATGATGCCATGTATCCTCACCCAACCTTGTTTTTCGCTTGTCGACTTGAGTCGAGCTAACTTTCGATCGAGGACTACCGGCGAAAAGTGTTTGTAGTCTCAATTCCTTTTGGTGTATATCTTACCTAAAATAAAATACCAGAAAACATAAGATGCCAGCTCATATCTATCTCTATTCCTTGATCGAACAAAATTCATTTGATCCTATATAAAAATGTTTACTCATCATGGTTGTCCCGCAGCCACCCACACCCATATTCCTAGACATCCCTGGGAGGAGAATAAGAATAGCTAGTCATGGATGATTTTCTCACCTACATAGTATACAAATCCTAGACTTCCTAGCTAGAGGCAAGACGGTACAAGCCATGGGACAGGGAAAATGAGCAGCTTTCTAGGCTCTGTCATTGTAGGGTAAAAAATAATTTAAAAAAATAAAATAAAGCGACGCCTAATTCGCCAAAGTACCACTGCCACCAGGGCTTACATCTTCTTGTCACCTACTAGCTGCATACATTATATACCTACTACTTCTATTGATGGAAAGACCAAAGCATGTCTCCTAATAACTTTGACTGCTAATGGTTGGGAAGAAGGGAAGTGACTGGGCCCTATCACAAAATAAGCAAGTTAGCGACTTGTCAAAGCTTGGTGGTTTTGTCAGAAAAAGAATGTTTTCCAGCGGGAGACTCATTTGGGTAGCTGGTTCACTCACTTTTGAGAACTCAGATTGACAGGTAGTGAGATAGCATACTCGTATAATTGATTTAAAGTCAGCTACTGATAGATGGCCTTTGACCCTTCAGATGGGTATGCTAGAAAGGATGTTTGGACGTTTAATTAGATCATACGTGTATAACATGTTTTCCAAGTAAATGTATGATGTTCCTTTTCTGAAGAAGCCTAAAAGTTTTTCTCCCTTGTTTAGGACTGGACAACTTTTAGGTTATTATGCCTCTTGGGACCATAATAAATAAGGAAAAATCAACTATTGCCTCTAAAAGGTCCCGAATACCACCTAAACTAGTGCAAGGTAGTATTCCCAAGGAAGCTAGCATAGCAATAAGGAATCCATCTAGTATTTACTAAGGGAAAAAGGTGTCGAGGGGTCCCACTAAGGTGAATGTTATTGAACCCAAACATTAAAATCCATACAAAGAATTCCTTCTACGTCTATTACAACTCTAAGATCCCCCAATAGAGGGAGATGAGCAACATATGGGGCCTCCACACTTGGAACAACCTCATCAAGAGTCTGCACAAGCCTAAGAGTTAGGTTCTTTTATCTTATGAAGATGATGATGAGATTTACTCACTGATGAAGACGTCATGAGTCAAGATGAGGGAGAGGTTTTTAGTTCGAGTTGGAGTGGAAGCAGTGATGGAGGCGAGTTCCCTAACCTATACGAGCCTAAAGAGAAGGGAGTTTAATCTATGAAGGGTTCAAGTTATCAGTCCGAATTAGTCCCACACAGACTGCAAAGAAAGAAAGAATGGTTGAAAGAGGAAAGCCTATCTAAAAGGGGGAGCAAAGTAGCTGCTCAACAAAGTCAGGCATTTTGGAAAAGGGCATAGCTATAATTCTATCGGGAATTGAATCCATCTTCAACAAACCAATCAAAGCACCTAAGATCAACTTGATTATTCATCATATCTTTTTTAGAAAGGGAGACCTGTAGAAAAAAATTTGCTACTAAGGAGGAAGAAGGAATGATTGCACGACTAAGATAAATACTACAGAGAATAAACTGGCAACGGCACCTAAGGGCAGTCATTACTAATAAAATAAGCAAGCTTCTTCCCAGGAATGGAATAAAGAATTCAAAAATTATTATTATATATTATTATTATTATTATTATTATTAATATTTTTGAATTCTTTAAAGTTGGATTTCCTGCAATAGAAAGATCAGGGACATGGGAGTTTTGGGTATAAAAGTGGTTTTCTACTCTAACGAAATTTATAGTTGGGTCGGATGAAAAGAGCTCTCCTAAATGTTGTTATCTTGTAAAGGTCTTTGTGAGATCTCTTTAAGCAATTATTTGTTACCTTTCCTGAGGATTACGATCGAGCTTAAGTTGCTCTTGCTAGACGTCTAGTAGGAGTTTATTGAAGCCAGTTGTTGTCCTTTTTGCTTATCATGCTAAGGATTTCTCGATGGTCTCAATTGGAGGCCATTTTTTTGCTTTTAATGGACTATCAGGGTTAGCAAGCATGGCTATCTTTTCTCCCATGTATCTAAGCTAAAGGTCATAACTTTTACTAAAATGATTTTCATTATCTTACTTTAAGTAATGGGACTACCCTACTAGGTTTTTCTCTTCGAGTAAGCAAGTGAAGTAAGCTCTCCCGCCTAGTTCCCTTGTAAAGAAAGTGTACTAGTATAGTATAGTCCCCTTAAGCCAGTGTTTCCTTTGCTATCGGTACTAGTGAGCCAATAACATTGCGATAAAGTTTACATTCATTTCCAAGGGAGGGGAAACCCTATGCATAGTGACAAAGGAAAAAGACCTCCAACTCAAATTAAGGGAGTAAGGTTGACTCCGATCCCTTCGTCCATCATCCATAATAATAGCAAAACCAACTGAAACTATCCCTAACAAACAACAACTACAACTAAAACCATTGGGAATCAAAGAAAGCAAAAAATCTATATTTTTATATGTAACCAGCCCTAGGAAAGAGGCACTCTAGTGCATAAACTTATTTCAAGAAAAAAAAAAAGGGGGGCATGGAAATAAACATGGCAGTCAATCACTGTCCTGTGATATTGACTAATAATTAAAAGAAATATTAAATACCATATTCTATTAAGTCGGTTATAGTACACTAGGAAACACGAAAACTTCAAATCAAGAGGTCATACTCCGCCAACTATGCTTGGTTAAAGCTTTATCCTGGTTTGTTTCATTTACTTTCAAGTCTAGTGGAATCACTATGATAGCTTTCCCTAGGATCACAAAATACTATTCTATTAGGTCACAAAATCATGCCCCATTCTCTCTGTCCAAGGTGCTAGATCTTCTATCTATTCGATTGACCCTAAAGCTAGGAACACTGCCCTACCCTCGACTGAGAGTGTCTTCGCCTATAAGATCTTCTTGTATACTTGACTTATAAGATTGATTCCCATTTCCTCTAGGTTAGTTTATTCCCGAAAAAAAAAACTAGTTGAATTAGCGAGGATCCTTAAGAAAGTGGGTGCCATTTTGTCAGCTTCATCCCAATGGATATCTCTTCTCTCAAACAACAACCTAAGGAATCTCTCTTTCCACATGAGGTTTGAGGGATAAGTTCTTCTAGAAACCTTTTGAAGTGGGCAAACCAAGTCAAAGAAAGAAAAAACTCCCCCAGGATCGGAGAAGCTTAATTTTAAAGGTTAGGAGTTTAGTTCTGACTAGTATTGCCGAGGAACGATTCCTCTGAATGCCAAGTATAAGTTCAACTTCCCTTTCTTTAAAGAAAGAAATCAGGGAGTGAGGAGACAGAAAGAATATTTTCCTACCTTAAACCTATAGCTATCAATAGTTCGCACCTTTGGTTTTTGTCAACACTGAGAAGAGAAGAGCTCAAGGTCAGGCAAGGCAATCTAAGAGGCTATGGAATAGTTGCCTCAAATAAAGGGTTATATATGATTAACCATTTAAAGACAACTTTACAGATTTGTTTATGGATCTTTGAGAATCGATTTTCATTTTCCTGAGATCGTGGAGAAGACATGTCTAGTCCAATGAATTTAAACCCACTATCTCTTGGCTTGAAAGGGCATCAACAGTCATGTTATCATACAGGATAGCTAAGATAAAAGCTATGTTATTATGTGTGGAGCCTTTTAGAAAATCCCTTGATTTCTTATATTATCCAATTAAAATGAAGTAATGTACCTATATTTGGAAGTAGAAAAAAGAAAAAAATCTCTATTGTACTGGAGATTTTCCCCCCCTAAGGTATCCATAGGCCCTGAAAATGCGACTTCATATGCTTGTAGAGGTCTACTTATTTGCCTTCAATCCTGCCTTTTGAGGAAGAGGCCGCTAAGGAAGGCCTTCCAACCATAATTCCTCCATAGACTCCATTCTTAGCATTACATAGTCAGTCTCGCATGAGTAAAGGCACGCAGGCAAGCAAATAGAAAAGTAGTCTTTCTCCATGGAAAGTATATTCAAGTACCGAATAGCCCAAGGTGTAGGCTTCTCAATGCAGAACCCTATTCCTTAGGTTTGGAGGTTCATAGGTTAGTAGGAGGAGCATTATGTTGTAGGCCCTTCTTGATAAAAAATGGAGTTTTGACTGACTCTCTATGCCTATATGTGAAAATGAGTATATGAACAGAACATCTTTCAAACATCGAGATAAATAAGTCGTGGGGCTGGTAAATGGAACTAAGAGCTTCTCAAGGTACCATCATTATTTGGCACAACGATCAGGTCAAGCAAACCGATATTATTTTCAATTCATTTTTGAAGCCCTGGGTACCGCGCGATCCATTTTAATATATTTCAATTGCGAATGAAATGGAATATAGGTAACTATCTATCTAAGTGGTTAATCCAATGAGTCAATTCTCAATGTGATGCATTCGTGAAATGGGACGGAGATCTGCTAGAACATAGTCCAGTCCTATTAAAGATGGGGGGAAATCAAGCAACTCTTATAGATAGATGGGATAGAAAGGAAGAACCACTGATAGCATTTGTAACTGATTCTTTCTGATCAATATACAAGAAGTTGGGTGCAAAGCTTTCTCCGTGAAAAAGCTCTTCCTTATCAACATAGGATTGTCTTTCATTCTGCTTTATAATTATTTTTTGGAAATCTATCATTTTCAAAAATATTTCATTGTCTTTAGTACAATCTAGATTCACACCTCTCACCTATCGGAACACTAACTCAATCTTGAAAGTTGAAGTGGGTATGGGGAATGGAAGAACAAGAACATCTTATTTACCACAAAAATGGTAATATAAGGCCCATCTTCGCTCATGTTTGTCATCTACTTGTAAATACCATCCAGTCAAGTCTGTGTTCTTTTATTCTAAAATATAGGTGCTAACCAGATTCCCCATGTTATATGGGAGGTCAATAAAATTCTGTCACGACCCAAAAACAAGGTCATGATGGCGCTTATCGCAGCCCAGCCTTGATAAGTAAGCCAACTACTAAAAAAGGAAAGAAATTCTCAACAAGAACAATAATAATAAGGCGAGACTTCTAGAACAAAGTCAGGCCAACACAAAACATAAATAAAGTAGAAGTATGAAAGAGATAACATAAAATCCCCAAAATATGGTGTCATAAGTGTAGAGCATCTAATACATCATACGAATACAGGAAAGGTACAATGTTAGTCTCTGAAAACAAGTAAAGACATAATAAAGGTAAAAGGAGGTACAGAAGTCAACTCTGGTCCCTAAAGCAACCCAGTACCTCGATCACAGTCTCTGAAAATCACGATCAGCCATCCTGAGTCGTACTCAAACTAAGATCTGCACTAAAAGGGCACAGTAGGACTGAGTACGGTCCACTTGCATTCAGTAGATATCATAGGTCGACTGAGCAAAGTAGAAAATAATACAAGTAAAATAACACTAAGAGTACGTCACCTGCGAACAGAAAAGTTTCCAAACAGTAGCTCACACCGTCTCCACTAACAATTCTAATAAAAATACTAAAATGAAATAGTACAGATTTACACGAAGAGTATACGAAAACTAAATTCACATCAAGACAAGCAAAACAACCATGAAAAATGCATATGCAATGCAATGCAATGATGATGGAATGAATAGTGTAAGCCATCGCATGACTTTCTGTATACACCTACCGAGCTCACACCTCCCAAGATAGGACCATGGGGGTTCGTAACCCATATGCTATATCTCAAATCCAAAATCTCAACCCACATTTCCAGTTCGTGTTCACGAAGAAGGTTTTATAAAAATGTCTCATTTTCTTTCAAAAATAATGTTCCTCAATGGTATCGATATCTCATGAATGTATATGTATAGAATGAGGATGTAATGCTCACAATCAAATCAGTATGAAGATATACAATCCATTCAATACGTGTATAGGTGAGCCCATAAATCAACTCAATATGTCCACAATTCATGATATCAACTCTAGTTAGGCACCATTGGAATAAATATGCATGTGAGAAATCATTAATATCATATCAACCCCTAACTCGGGCATTTCTATCATGATAAAGGCAACCAATGCTCAATAAGGCCTATAATAACAATTCAAGGCCCCGCACGGGCATCATATCTAGAATAAAGGCATTTAAATGCACAAATAAGGCCAATGATGTCAAATAAAGCCCCCATTCGGGCAACACGCAATATATAATATCACCAATCAACAACAACAAGAATATAAGTTTCCACACGGGCATACAATAGTAATAATAATCTATAAAAACCATTTCCATATAATAATCTATAAAAACCATTTCCATAGTTGTTCTCCCTGACCCATGGCATGCTTTTACTTATTTATTAACTACCCAGCTCAATCTGAAGGAAGTTAAGCCATAAACTACCTTAAAACGACAAAATCCTAGCCTAAAGTCCTTCAACACAGTACTTTCCCCTTTTGAACGGTCTTAAAATCAACTAAAACTTACAAATATAGCATCTATGCGTTAAAAGAAAGCCAACAATACTCATACTGACCATGTTTAAGATGGGTCCAAAATGGACTCAACAAACGAGTTTGAAAATGAGAGGTGTAAAACCAGAATTTTATCTTAGAAACTCATTCCCCAAGGTTATAGGAGTCTACAGCTGAAAACCCACGTGAAAATGAGTTTAAAATGAGGTCCAAATCAAAGAAAAACCATTTTTAAGCTTTACTGATAAAAACCTCAAAATTTGATGTTAAAACCAAGATTAAAGGGAGTTTCTGATGTTATAATCAAAGGGAAATAATGGGAATAAGAGTTTAGAGGTTACTCATAAGAAAAACGATGAAGAAACCCTCGAAAATTGCCTTCTTAAAGCTTGGAGGTCCGAAAATGGAGAAAAATTATGAAATTAAAGTATTTATACTGTTCTATGAACAGTACCTCACGATAGCGGGGAAAACGTTGATCGGCCATTAAGTTGGTCATCGCGATCGCATAGCTAGGCCTCATGATCGCAATGAGTCAACCCGACCCGATCCACCGATTAACCTATCGTGATCGCAGCGCCACCACGCAATTGCGATGAAGACTATCATCGAGGCTTGCAATGGCGACATGTATCCACACTATCACGATGAAGGGCTTGATGCACCAGATATCAGTTATTGCACCAGCTGAAATTATACTCCTAAGTCTCGTGACGGACCCTCAGAATTTCTTCGGGACTCCACAGAAATATACCACATATGCTACTAGGCTATTTTCGATGTTTCGGACTCAATGGCGAAGTCAGATTTTCAAAAAAGGATTATTTTCAATAAATTAACCCCCTGGACACCTTTCAGGCAATTTTCAAATGAAGGGTAAAAATGCAAAATAAAGGTCCCAAACCTGAACCAAGCCTGCTACTAACCCAAATTCAATATTCTGGATCTAATGTAACTGTCCAAATTATCAACCGACACATAGAACATCAAATCTTGACTGAAGTCAACTATAGAGTTTTCAAAGGCTCTAAAATCACAAACTCACCTAAATCTATCACGCCTCGAATTCCAATGGGGCTGACTAGCACCCGAAGTCGTTAAGGCCCGAGAGAACCAATCCTCTTTCATGTACATTCGTATGTATGTCTCTGAGTGAACAACATTCTATCTCATGTAATTACAAGATACCAATGGTGGAAGTCATGGAGAACATATGATATATATGAAACTTGGCCGTTAGGGCCATCAAGTCAAAATGGACATACATGCCTTCAATGTCTAACAACTTCTACAAAGCCTCTTACGGATACATTTACATAACCATCCTAAAGTCAGGACAAGTCCCCGCTTTATACAACATTTATACAGTACCAAAACCAACATGTACACATGTGACTCGGAAAGCCCCGAATCGAACTAGAGCTCACCAATAATCAGTAGATGACCCGCAGCCTATTGTGGAGGTCTACTAGTACCTGTGCCTGCAACAAGTAAGGTAAGTCCCCCAAGGGACGTCAGTACGAAGAATGTACTGAGTATGTAAGGCTGTAAGAAACTGCATGATACATAAGTACTTCAATGATATCAAGTACAAGTGAGTATTCGATATGGATAAACTTCTGTTTTGTATATGTGGAACCATGTACATTGCTTTCGTTATTTTCATTTTCGATCATTCATTCATATCGTTATCATTCATATAATATCATTGATATATACTTTCATTCAAGTGATATACTTTCTTTGCTTTTACGTTTATCATTATCACCATTCATCCAGCTGATCAGTGCGCACTATACCATTCATCCAGCTGATCAGCAGGCCATAGTATAATCATCCACCTTATCGGTGGGCCATAACATAATATAATGTATTATATCAACAATCATTCACCTTATTGGTGGGCCATAATATAATATAGTGTAAAATATCAACAATCATCCACCTTATCGGTGGGCCATAATATATATAAAGTAACCATAAAGTACCCATAAAGTAATCATAAAGTAACCATATATGCATTAATTCTTTGCATTACTTCTTTCCTTTACTTTTGTAAGGTTGATACCTTTACTTGTGTGAGATTGATACATTGGTGGTTATGACATCATTATTGGAGCTTCGGAACGTTAGTCAACGAATAAAAGACATGTGAATCACAATTGGTCAATGAATAAGAAACATGTGGATAACAATATATGTCAAACCTGAATGAGATACTTTGGAACAAGTACGGTAACGATGAGAGCAATAGGTGCTGCCAAAGAATATGGAAAGAGAAACCTTACATACCTTATCTTCTCAATATGAATATACTGTCCTATATGTGATTACAATAATCCAGCTCCTTCCTTACGTTTTACTCTACAACACAAGTATATAACGGAACTCACGTTAACAACTAACTACATTACAAGTGCACAAGACGACAATGAGTTACATGACTGGCATATAACGTCATTTCACCCTTTACAATACCATTTACTGCATTACCATACAAAAAACACCACAACATGCCACACATCAACCAAGACATCATAAACCAATTGCATTTCACACCAAATTGATACTTTACACTTCCTCATTAACACCACGTCGCATTTACTCCATCAAGTCATCTTCATAGTTTTCACAATAACACATTAAAGACAATACATAATTGATACCATTCAAAATACCTTCGGGCCACTCCTTTAAAATCATTTAAAAGGTAACATAAGTTGATAATTGCATCCAAGAAGGGTATAGGGGCCTTAGGGGGTCAAAGAGAAGCAAAAACAATCAAAACGGAGTTCTGGGATGACCTGTGAAGCCACCTGCGCCTGCAGGTGGGTGAGTTGCATCCGTAGGTGACCATTGGCCTGGTACAAGGCCACCTGCATTGGCATATGCGCCCATAGGTGCCCTGCCCGCGAGGACGGGTGCCCGTTTCAGCCTCTAGGGGTCATTTTAGGGTCCTTTTTTGTAATTAAATGGTACATGGCCATAAATAAGCTTCTCTTTACATGTTTTAGGTCAACTTGGATGCCAAATAACAACCATGATTTCACAACACACATGAACATCACCAAAATTATATTCTCTTTTCAATACGTCACCCATTCCATGCACAATTTTGCAACAATAATTCCAAATGTAAAACACAAAGAGAGATCAAGTTAGGGACATAAATACATCATACATGTTGATATTTAATCCATCAAATTCACTTTCTTCAAGACCACAAGTCCACTTTCAAGTTTACAAGGCAAGACCCTTCACTGATTAAGCAAACATAAATTGTTTCACACATAGTGAACTGTCCGACACTTTGCCAACATAACCATCATGATCTACACAATCTCTCATGCATAGAATATATTAAATCATAAGAGTAAACACTTACCAAGCTTGCAAAGGAGTGATCTTGTCCAAAGAGATAGTAGCTTAGGGTTTGTGAAAGATGAGAAATATCTAGATTTGCATGTGCGTCTAAATGAATAAAAATATGTTTTTTGTGCCCTTTTATAGTCCCTTTAAGTCTAATCCTTAGCCACACTTTGTTCATAAATGTTATGTTTACTTGGTCAAAGGTAGAATAGGTCATTGTTTCCATTTGGGCCATGTCTTGTGCTCAATTATTGGGCCTTAAATTGAGCCCATTAGCACATGTTAATTCAGCCCAACAAATTAAATGTTTCGTACCCCAACAATCTCATGTTTAAATGATTCCATAAATGTTATGGTAATTAAATAGGTTCAAAAATGTACGGGGTGTTACATCCTTCCCCCCTTAGAAACATTCGTCCTCGAATGTTAGTAACATTATCCAATTTACACAAATTTAGGTCTCAGTTTATCCTTCATGTTACTATATACACATATTGCTTGTAAAGACTTACTTGTTATTGCTCCAATTCCGCACCTTGAACTTTTTCTTCCGTTTGAAACAAATACGGGTATCTCGACTTCATCATTTCTTCGGCTTCCCATATGATTTCTTCTACTTGCTGATTCCTCCAAAGTAATTTCACGGAAGCTATTTCTTTATTCCTTAACCTCTTCACTTGTCGATCCAGAATGGCAATAGGTGTCTCTTTCACAGGTGAGATCCTCTGTAACTTGTACCTCTTCCATGGGAGCCATACGAGATGGATCTCTTATGTACTTTCAAAGCATCGAAATATGAAACATTGGATGAACTGTGGAGAGTTCTAAGGGTATTTCAAATTCATACACGACTTGACCAAATCGTCGAACAATCTTATGTGGCACGCTATATAGGGCCGACTTTCCTTTCTTTCCCAAACCTCATTACCTCTTTCATTGGTGACACTTTGACAAATACCCAGTCACCTATATAAGCTCGTACCATATCTTCAAGTGTTTGAATAGCTGTCTGAGGATGAAAAGCCATAATTAAATTCACTTGGGTTCTCAAACTCTTCTGAAAAGATTTCCAAAAGTGTGCAGTAAATTGAGCTCCCATGTTTGATATAATAGAAATTGGAATCCCATGTAATCGGACTATCTCTTTAACATACAACCTTGCATAATTTCCAGCTGTACAAGTGGTCTTGATAGGTAAAAAGTGTGCTACTTGGTAAGCCTGTCAACTATCACCCACATGGAATCAAATTTCTGAAATGTACGAGGCAAACTTGTGATGAAACCCATGTTAATCATATCCCTCTTCCAAACTGGAAGATTCCTACATTGCATATAACCTCTAGTTTTCTAATGCTCTACTTTTACCTGTTAAGAATGCGGACAATGAGCTACAAATTCTGTAATGTTCTTCTTCTTTATATTGCCTCACCAATACATCTCTTCCAAACCATGGTACATTTTGGTTTCTCCCGAATGAATAGAATACCGTGAATGATATGCTTCTGTCATAATTCATTTCCTTAGCTCATCTATATTCGGTACACAAAATCTACCTTGGCATTGAAGTACTCCCCCTTGCGTAAGCTCAAATACCTTTGTCGAACTTTGTTGTACATTCTTTTTCAACTGAAATAAAATAGGATTTGCATATTGTTTTTCCTTCTCTTAGCTACAAGTGAAGACTCTGCCGCATTTTACACTATAATTTTTTCATCTGGAGTTTCAAGAAGACGAACCCCCAAGCTGTCTAATTGGCTTAACGCATCGGCTACCACGTTTGCTTTTCCCGGATGGTATAAGATATGACTATCATATTCTTTTAGTAATTCCAGCCACCTTTGCTGTCTTCAGTGTGAGTCCTTTTGCTTAAAAATATACTACAAACTTTCACGATCAGTATATATATCAACGTGAACCCCATACAAATAGTGCCGCTATATTTTTAAAGAAAATATCACGACTGCTAACTCAAGATCATGTGTTGGATAATTTCTTCCATGTGGATGCAATTGTCTTGAGGCATAGGCTATTACATGACCGTATTGCATTAATACACATCCTAATCCGACTCCTGAAGCATCAAAATATATTGCATACCCTTCTGTGCCTTCGAAAAGTACTAATACCGGTGTCGAAGTCAAGTTATCTTTCAGCTCTTAGAAACTCTTCTCACATGCATAATTCCACTGAAACTTGGTTGCTTTGTGTGTTAGCTTGTTAAGGGTGCTGAAATGGAAGAAAAACTCTTCAACAAACCTTCTGTAATAGCCTGCCAACCCAAGAAAACTACGAATCTCTGAAGGCGTCGTAGGTTTTGGCCACTTTTTTACGGCTTCTATCTTTTGTGTATCAACCCTTATTCCTTCATTTGATACCATGTGACCCAAGAATGCTACAGATTTTAACCAAAATTCACACTTAGAGAGCGTTGCATATAACTTACGATCACGAAGAATCTGTAACACCTGCCGCAAGTGATTAGCATGGTCCTCTTGTGATCTTGAATAAGCCAGAATGTCATCTATAAACACGGTCACGAATACATCTAAAAATGGCGTGAACACCCTATTCATCAAATCCCTAACAATTGTTGGTGCATTGGTTAGCCCAAATGGCATAACAAGAAATTCATAGTGACCATACTGTGTTCGGAAAGTTGTCTCGGGTATATCTTCTTTTTTTTTTCTAACCCTTACTTGGTGATATCCCGATCTTAAGTAAATCTTTGAAAAATATTTGGCACCCTGTAATTGGTCAATTAAATCATCAATTCTAGGGAGGGGATACCTTAATGGTCACCTTATTCAATTGCCTATAGTCAATACACATTCTCAACGTGCCATCTTTCCTTCGTACAAATAATACTGGTGCACCCCAAGGGGACGTACTAGTTCTTATGTATCCCTTTTTCCAGAAAGTCTTTGTAAGTGCTCCTTTAATTCCCGTAACTCTGCTGGGACATTCTATACGGAGGAATAGAGATAGGCTGAGTGTCTGGAATCACGTCAATACCAAACTCTACTTCCTGTTCTGGAGGCAAACCCGGAAGATCTTCAAGAAATACCTTAAGAATTTCATTTACTACTGGTAGTGGCTTGACATCAGTATCTTTCACTCTTACTAAGTGACATATATACTCCTTTGGGTATCATTTCCCTTGCCTTGAGATAGGAAATAAAGTTACCTCTCGGTGCTCCCACATTGCTCTTCCATTCAAGAACATTCTTTGTGGAAAATGAAAATGTAACTTCTTAGCTCGACAATCTACTGTGGCCTAACAAGAAGCCAACCAGTGTACCATAACCACAACCAGTTACTATACAATTACGATATACTCTTTTAACTACAATAGATTCACCACCTGGTGTATAGACTTCAAATGGCGTAACTAGTAATTCTGGTGTTCTTTCAAAAAATATTTTTCCGCAATCAGTGGAGTAACATATGATAATGTAGAATAAGGGTCAATCAATGCATATACCTTATGTAAAAATATGAATACTGTACCTGTGTCTACATCAGGAGAAGCCTTAGAATTCTGTCGATCCGCTAAGGCATAGGTACGGTTCTGAATTCCACTAGAACTAGCTGCTCCGCTAGCACCTCTGCCACGGCCAGCAGGTTGTACACCTGACAATGATAACACAACGGCTGATCCCGTAGGTCGTGTCATACTACACGTGGCCCTCTGTGGGCACTCTCTCATCATGTGCCCTGACTTACTACACCAAAAGCAAACATTCATTCCAAACCAGCATTCACCTGAATGAAACTTCCCGCAGCGCTGGCACAACTGATGAAAAGACCTCGATTGGCTCATACTTCCTTGTTCTCGATACCCCACTGTCTGTGAACCCCGAGTCCCACTACTATACCCAGCTTGACCGCCTCTAAACCCTCAAAATTGAGATGGAGTACCTGTTGTAGAGTAAGAAAATGATGGTCTACGCGGTCTACAAAAAAACCCGAGGCCTAAATTCTCCTTAGGATGCCATAACCTGTCCCGTAGATCTAGCCCTTTTAGACGGCCCTCCTTCAACTTCATGTGTCCTTCTTCTTTGCCTCTGATCCTCCATTTTCTGTGCAAAGACTTGTATTCTAGCTATATCCATATCTCTGTTCAAAGTAGCAATGGTTTAGTCCCTCACCAAATATGGCTCCAATCTGTCCACGTACTAATGAACTCTGTCGGCCATAGTAGCTACCACATTCGGAGCATACCTAGCCAAAGAGTTAAACCGAAGACTGTACTCTCTGACACTCATACTCCCTTGGCGAAGATTTAAAAATTGGTCTGCACGAGCCTCCAGGACCTCATATGGAAGATAATGATCAAGGAATGCCTTTTTAAATTCTTCTCAAATAGCTAGATTTACGCCAACACCCCTCGATCGTTTCCAATATTCATACCATAATATAGCTTTTCCTTTCAATCTATATGCCGCATGTTCCACTGTTTCTATACCAGTCACATGCATAACCTCTAGAGCCCTTGAATTTGGTCCACGAAATCCTGTGGGTCTGCATTATAATCTGACCCAGTGAATGTGGGAGGATCTAATTTCAGAAAATCTTGTGTTCGCTGACTAGCTACTCTAGCCGCGCCATCTTCACTTGTCATTGGACCAACTTGTCCTTAAGTTTGTGCAGCAACTATACTGGTCAACATTTGCACCGCATTTCTTAGATCCATCTCAGTAGCATTAACAGGTGGTTCAGCAGGTTCTTCTCTCCTCCTCAGCTCTTCTGGAGCTGGAAAAGTAGAAGAAGCCCGCGATGCAAACTCAGCGTCAGCCCCACCTTGACTAGCTTGGTCAGGTGGTGATTTACTCATTTCTTCTCTGGCAAGCACATCTACCTGCTTACCTTTGCCCCTACCTCGTCGTGTAATCGGCATTTTACAATAACAAAGAAAGTCAATTACAATGGTCAGATATGATTCCACCTACAACATTGGCTCTATTGCACTATCTAGAAATGAAGAAAAGAAACAACTCCTAAATGTCCCGTAGCCTCCTACTTATAAATGTGGTGCACAACACATCCATAAGCAAGACTCTACGCAGACACGGCTTTGTAGACACCCTTAGGACAACCTGCTCTGATACCACATTTGTCACGCCTCGAATTCCAACGGGGCGGACTGGCACCCAAAGTCGTTAAGGCTCGAGAGAACCAATCTTCTTTCATGTACATTCGTATGCATGTCTCTGAGTGAACAACATTCTATCTCATGTAATTATAAGATACCAATGGCGGAAGTCATGGAGAACATATGATATATATGAAACTTGGTCGTTAGGGCCATCAAGTCAAAATGGACTTACATGCCTTCAATGTCTAACAACTTCTACAAAGCCTCTTACGGATACATTTACCTAACCATCCTAAAGTCAGGACAAGTCCCCGCTTTATACAACATTTATACAGTACCAAAACCAACATGTACACATGTGACTCGGAAAGCCCCGAACCGAACTGGAGCTCACCAATAATCAGTAGATGACCCGCAGCCTATTGTGGAGGTCTACTAGTACCTGTGCCTGCAACAAGTAAGGTAAGTCCCCCAAGGGACGTCAGTACGAAGAATGTACTGAGTATGTAAGGCTGTAAGAAACTGCATGATACATAAGTACTTCAATGATATCAAGTACAAGTGAGTATTCGATATGGATAAACTTCTGTTTTGTGTATGTACAACCATGTACATTGCTTTCGTTATTTTCATTTTTGATCATTCATTCATATCGTTATCATTCATATAATATCATTGATATATACTTTCATTCAAGTGATATACTTTCTTTGCTTTTACGTTTATCATTATCACCATTCATCCAGCTGATCAGTGGGTAATATACCATTCATCCAGCTGATCAGCAGGCCATAGTATAATCATCCACCTTATCGGTGGGCTATAACATAATATAATGTATTATATCAACAATCATCCACCTTATTGGTGGGCCATAATATAATATAGTGTAAAATATCAACAATCATCCACCTTATCGGTGGGCCATAATATATATAAAGTAACCATAAATTACCCATAAAGTAATCATAAAGTAACCATATATGCATTATTTCTTTGCATTACTTCTTTCCTTCACTTTTGTGAGGTTGATACCTTCACTTGTGTGAGATTGATACATTGGTGGTTATGACATCATTATTGGAGCTTCAGAACATTAGTCAACGAATAAAAGACATGTGAATCATATTTGGTCAATGAATAAGAAATATGTGGATAACAATATATGTCGAACCTAAATAAGATACTTTGGAACAAGTAAGGTAACGATGAGAGCAATAGGTGCTGCCAAAGAATACGAAAAGAGAAACCTTACATACCTTATCTTCTCAATATGAATATACAGTCCTATATGTGATTACAATAATCCAACTCCTTCCCTACGTTTTACTCTACAACACAAGTACATAACGAAACTCACGTTAACAACTAACTACATTACAAGTGCATAAGACGACAATGAGTTACATGGCTGCCATATAACGTCATTTCACCCTTTACAATACCATTTACTGCATTACCATACCAACAACACCACAACATGCCACACATCAACCAAGACATTATAAACCAATTGTATTTCACACCAAATTGATACTTTACACTTCCTCATTAACACTACGTCGCATTTACTCCATCAAGTCATCTCCATAGTTTTCACAATAACACATTAAAGACAATCCATAATTGATACCATTAAAAATACCTCCGGGCCACTCCTTCAAAGTCATTTAAACGGTACCACAAGTTGATAATTGCATCCAAGAAGGGTATAGGGGCCTTTGGGGCTCAAAGAGAATCAAAAACAATCAAAACGGAGTTCTGGGCTGACCTGCGAAGCCACCTGCGCCCGAAGGTAGGTGAGGTACGTCCGTAGGTGACCATTGGCCTGGTCCAGGGCCACCTGTATTGGCATTTGTGCCCGCAAGTGCCCTGCAAACGAGGGCGGGTGCCCGTTTCAGCCTCCAAGGGTCATTTTAGGGTCCTTTTTTGTAATTAAATGGTCCATGGCCATAACAAAGCTTCTCTTTACATGTTTTAGGTCAACTTGGATGCCAAAGAACAACCATGGTTTCACAACACACATGAACATCACCAAAATTACATTCTCTTTTCAATACGTCACCCATTCCATGCACAATTTCGCAACAACAATTCCAAATGTCAAACACAAAGAGAGATCAAGTTATGGACATAAACACATCATACATGTTGATATTTAATCCATCAAATTCACTTCCTTCAAGACCACAAGTCCACTTTCAAGTTTACAAGGAAAGACCCTTTACCGATTAAGCAAACATAAACTGTTTCACACATAGTGAACTGTCCAACACTTTGCCAACATAACCATCATGATCTACATAATCTCTCATGCATATAATATATTAAATCACAAGAGTAAACACTTACCCAAGCTTGCAAAGGAGTGATCTTGTCCAAAGAGATAGTAGCTTAGGGTTTGTGAAAGATGAGAAATATCTTGTGGAAATTTCTAGATTTGCATGTGTGTCTAAATGAATAAAAATCTGATTTTTGTCCCCTTTTATAGTCCCTTTAAGTCTCATCCTTAGCCACACTTTGTTCATAAATGTTATGTTTACTTGGTCAAAGGTAGAATGGGTCATTTTTCCCATTTAGGCCATGTCTTGTGCTCAATTATTGGGCCTTTAATTGAGCCCACTAGCACATGTTAATTCAACCCAACAAATTAAATATGTCATACCCCAACAATCTCATGTTTAAATGATTCCATAAATGTTACGGTAATTAAATAGGTTCGAAAATGTACGGGGTGTTACAAAATCATTCTCAATCGCATCGAAAATCATGCCAACCATCCCCACACCCCAAAATCAATATTTAGCAACTACAGGGAAGGGCAAAATGGTTAAAACAAATGAAAAGCTAGATTTCACAAATCAGGTCCTTACATTATCCACCACTAAGACTCTAGTTCATCCTCGAACTAAAAAGGAAAGAAATACCTGAATCGGTGAAAAGCTGGGGGAAACTACTATGCATATCAAATGCGACCTCCCAAGTAGCCTCCGCAACGGAATGACGCCTCCACTGAACCTTAACTATAAGAATATCTCTAGAATGCAATCATCTAACATCCCTGGCTAAATGGAGACTGACTCCTCAACAAAGGTCAACCTCTCATCCAACTGGACAGAGTCCCAACGTAGCACGTGAGACTCATCCAAAATATAACGCCAAAGCATGGATACATGAAAGAATGGATGAATGGCTGAGAAGTTTGGAGGTAAGGCTAACTCATAAGCAAAGGCTAACTCATAATCAATCTCCCCAACTGTTTGAAGCATCTCAAAAGGTCCAATGTACCTCGAGCTAAGCTTTCCCCAATTTTTGAACCTCATTACGCCCTTTATGGGCAACACACGAACAAAAAGCCAATCCCCAATCCCAAACTTCAAGGCACGAAGTCAGCAGTCGGCATAACTCTTTTTCCTACTCTAGGCTGCTTGAAACCTATCCTGAATCATTCGAACTCTATTCAAAGACTGGCAAATTAAGCCGGTACCACGAGGTCTATCGTCAGAAGTATCAAACCAACCAATCGGAGATTGACAACGCCTGTCATACAATGCCTTGAAAGGTGCCATCTCAATATTCAAATAGTAGCTATTATTATAAGCAAACTCTGCCGAGGCTAAATGTTGCTCCCACAGACCTCCAAAGTCCCCACAGACCTCCGAAGTCCATAACATATGCATAGAGCATATCCTCCAAAACCTAAATGGTCCGCTCTGACTGTCCGTCGGTCTGGGGGTGAAAAGTTGTGCTAAGGTCAACCTGAGAACCTAACTCCTCCTAAAATGTCCTCCAAAAGCTAGAAGTGAACACTGAGCCTCTATCAAAAATAATAGACACGGGTACCCCATGAAGACGGACTATCTCTGAAACATAGATATGAGCTAACCTCTCGACACTGAAGGAAACTTGAATAGGAATAAAATGGGCCGATTTGGTCAATCAATCCATGATGACCCAAGTGTTATCAAACCTGCAAGAAGTACGAGGCAACCCACTCATGAAATCCATAGTGATTCGCTCCTATTTCCAGTTAGGATTAGGTAATCTCTGAAGCAAACCACATGATCTCTGAAGCTTGGCCTTTACCTACTGACAACACAAGCAACAAGCTACGAAGTCCGCCACATCCTTTTTCATACCACCCCAACAATAATGTTGCTTCAAATTATGATGCATCTTGGTCACCCCTGGATGAATGAAATATCTAGAACAATGCGCATCCTCCAAAATCAATCTCACCCATCCACCAACTCTCGGCACACAAACTCGGCCACTAATCCTCAAAACACCATCCGAATCAAGAGATGCCACTTGAGCCTCACCACTCAATACCCTATCTCGAATTACCCTCAAACTATCATCATCAAACTGGTGAGCTCGAATCTGCTCCATCAAAAAAGATCTAGCATCAACAAAGGCAAAAACACGTTCGGGTGTCGAAATATCAAGCCTAACTATCCGGTTAGCTAAAGACTAAACCTCTAAGACTAAAGGCCGATCCTAAGTCAAGAGATGAGCTAAACCCCCATACTAGTCGTCTTCTGGCTCAAGGCAGCCGCAACCACATTAGCCTTACCCGAATGATAAAGAATAGCGAGATCATAATCCTTAAGCAACTCAAGCCAATGTCGCTGTCTCATATTAAGATCTCATTGGGTGAAGAAGTACTGAAGGCTACGATGATTTGAGAAAATCTCACAACGGACTCCATACAAGTAATGCCTCCACAACTTCAACACGAACACAACCGTAACCAACTCCAAGTCATGGGTAGGATAATTCTTCTCATAAGGCTTTAATTAACGAGAAGTATAAGCAATTACCTTATCCTCTTACATCAACACTGTACCTAAACCCACACCAGAAGCATCACAAAACACAAATAAACCCATGCCCTCCTTGGGAAAAGTCAATATAGGAGCCAAAGTCAACAACTCCTTGAGCTTTTGAAAGCTCACCTCACAAGCATCCGACCACTGAAAGGAAATCTTCTTCTGAGTCAACTTGGTCAAAGGAGCCACAATAGACAATAAAGCCTCTACAAAATACCAATGATAACCCTCCAAACTAATGAAACTCCAAATCTCATAGGAGATGTAGGTCTAGCCCAATCACGAATCATCGTTATCTTGGTCGGATCAACCATAATACTATCCTTAGTCACCACATAACCCAAGAAAGAGATAGAATCCAACCAAAACTCACACTTGGAGAACTTAGCATGCAACTTCTCCTCACGCAACCTCTAAAGTACAGTCCTCAAGTGTCTCACATGATCGGCCTCATTCTTGGAATAAACCAAGATATCATCTATAAATACATTCACAAAAGAGTCGAGATACGGTCAAAATATCCAATTCATCAACTCCATGAATGTTGTTGGGGTATTGGTCAACCCAAAAGACATGACCAAAAACTCATAATGACCGTATAGAGTCTAAAAAGCCATCTTTGGGACATCTGAAGCTCTAATATTCAACTGGTGGTACCCAAATCTCAAGTCAATCTTAAAAAACACTGAAGCACCCTGAAGCTGATCAAACAAATCATCAATACGAGGAAGAGGCTACTTGGTCTTAACTGTCACCTTGTTCAACTGTCGGTAATCAATATGCATGCGCATAAAACCATCATTTTTCTTCACAAACAAGATAGGTATACCCTAAGGTAACACACTCGGTCTAATAAACCCCTTACTCAACAAATCTTGCAATTGCTCTTTCAATACCTTCAACTCTGTCGAGGTCATCGTATAAGGGGAAATGGAAATGGACTTGGTGCCTGGCTCTATATCAATAGCAAAATCAATATCACGATCCGAAAGCATACCAGGAAAATCTGTAGGAAACACATTCATGAACTCGCAAACAACCCGAATAGAATCCATAGGAGGCAGTGAGGCAGCACTAGTATCACGTACATAATCCAAATAAGACAAACACCCTCATTCTACCATGCAACAAGCATATAGAAAAGATATAACTCACTTTGGATCCAAATTAAGTATACCTTTCCAAACTATTCTCGGCACACCCAACGTAGCTAAGGTCATAATCTTGGCATAATAATACAAAATAGTATGATAGGGAGCTAACCAATCTATACCTAGAATAACGTCAAAGTCTACCATATCTAGGAGAATCAAGTCTACCCAATTCTCACACACACAAAGGTAATTACACAAGATCGTTACACCCAATCCACCACTAAAGAATCTCCTACAAGGATAGATACATGAAGAGACATAGAAAAGGGCTCACATGTAATATCAAAACCAGAAGCAAAATATGTAGACACATAGGAGAATGTAGACACAGGGTCAAATAACACAGAAGCAGATCTGTAGCAAACCAGGATGATACCTGTAATACCTGCATCAGAGGCCTCTACCTCGAGTCTCCCAGGTATAGCATAATAATGACCATGTCCGCTCCCATATTGAGCAACCCCACATCCACTACTATGAGCTACCCTACCTCTACCTCGACCACTTCTAGCTCTATTTCTACAACTCTGTGAACCACCTCTCACTACAAAAATTAGAGTAGGGAAGAGTTAAAGTTGAGAACCCTGCTGAGTAGGTCCAAACAAACGTCGAGGGCAATCCTTGGCCACATGGCCAAACTCATCATATACAAAACATCCTCTATGGCCTGACTCAATTTGAGGAGGTACAGATGAACTATAACGACCACCCTGGTCTGAAGAACCAAACCTGGAGCTTTTACTTGCATGACCTGATACCTGGCTACCAGAAGCGGTAGAACCTAAATTTCTACCACCTAATCCCTGCAACGCAGCCTAGATCGACTTACCATAATAACCATGAGAACCCCTACTAGAGAAATCTCTACCTCGAGAGGCGTATCCAATAAACTCGCCCTGGCGATGCACCTTCTTGGTGCCTCTTTGAGTAGCCTGGATAATAGACTCGATCATCTTGGCGTTCTTAATAATACTTTGTAAAGAAGATCCTGAAACTACCATTTGGGCTATAACAACTAATATGACCCAACTAACCCCTTCATAAACTTTTGAATCCTCTCAAACTTGGTGGAGATGCTAACAGCTGAATATCTGGATACAGCATAAAAATGTGTCTTATACTCAGCAATAGACATGGAGCCCTACTTTAGATGGTCAAACATATCCCTCATCTGATCTCTCAATCTATACGGTACAAATCTCTCTAAGAAGGCCTCAGTAAACTGAGTCCAAGTCATAGTAGGCAAACTGAAAGCCCTACAAATGGCAAGCAACCTCCACCAATCCCTGGACACATTTGTCTACTGATAGGTAGTATAAGTAACTCTATAAGACTCAAGGGACCCAAGATTATGTAACTTCTCTTGACAATCAGTCAGAAACGCATAGGCGTCCTCGCCAATAGCACCACTAAACTTGGGAGGACCCAAGCGAATAAACCTTTTCTAATCATCAGAAGACATCACTCTACCTGAAGTAACTAGAGGAATAGTAAGTTTGGTAGGCAATAAATCCACATGTAGGGGTAACATAGATGATGGTTGTACCCCAAAAACAGGAATACCATAAGCAGATACCGATACAGACAATGGAACACTACTCAAAGTCTGAGAAACACCGGGTACAACCAAAGGAATATCATCCAAGTGACTCAAACGGCGAACGAATAAATCCTGAAGCACTAGAGTGTCAACTGAACTATGTGGGACCTGAGTTGGCCCCGCATTCCCTGTCTGATAATCATCTCTAGCATACTCAACCTCAAGCTTAAGAGAGGCCTCCCTATCACATCCTCTAACTAGGGTAGCTCCTCGTGCCCATCCTCTACCTATGGGTCATCCATGACCCCTGCCTCATCCTCAGACCGGAGCTCCCATATCGGGTGTCGGCTCAGCATCCCTAGAATCTCTAGACCTAGTTCTCACCATCTGCATAGAAGAAAATGGAGTACAAGTTTAGAACATATTGTATGAATAACTCATATGATAAGGAATTAAATTAGGGAAGTTTTTTCCTAAAGATATCTTATAGCCTCTCAAATATAGATACGAACACCTATGTACTGATCTGCGAGACTCTACTAGACATCCTGCTTTTACACTTATGAGACTAGTGAACCTAGAACTCTGATACCAATTTGTCACGACCCAAAAACTAGGTCATGATGGCTCTTATCGCGGTCCAACCTTAATAAGTAAGCCAATCACTAAAAAGGGAAAGAAATTCTCAACAACATTAATAATAATAAGGCGAGACTTCTAGAACAAAGCCAGGCCAACACAAAACATAAATAAAGCAAAAGTATGAATAAAATAACATAAAATCCCCAAAATATGGTGTCATAAATGTAGAGCATCTAATACATCATCCAAATACAGAAAAGGTACAATGTCAATCTCTAAAAACAAGTAAAGACATAATAAAGGTAAGAGAAGGGTCGGAAGTCAACTCTAGTCTCTAGAGCAACCTAGCACCTCAATCACAGTCTCTAAAAAGCATAATCATCCACCGCGAGTCGTACTCAAACTAGGATCTGCACTAAAAGGGCATAGTAGGAGTGAGTACAATCCACTTGTACTCAGTAGATATCATAGGCCAACTGAGCAATGTAGAAAATAATACAAGTAAAATAACACTATGAGCCCAAACGATAGCTCACATCGTCTCCGCTAACAGTTCTAATAAAAATACTAAAATGAATAGCACAGATTTACACGAAGAGTATACGAAAACTAAATGCACGTCAAGACAAGCAAAAGAACCATGATAGTTGCATATGATATGCAATGTAATGCAATAAATAGTGTAAGTCATCGCATGACTTTCTATACACCTATTGAGCTCTCAGCTCCTAAGATAGGACCCATGGGGGTTCGCAACCCATATACTATATCTCAAATCTCAAATCCCAACCCACCTCTTCGGCACGTGTTCAGGAAGAAGGGTTTTATAAAATGTCTCATTTTGTTTCAAAAATAGTGTTCCTCAATGGTATCGATATCTTATGAATGTATATATGTGGAATAAGGTTGTAATATTCACAATCAAATCAGTATGAATATATCAAATCCATTCAATACGTATATAAGTGAGCCCAAAATCAACTCAATATATCCACAATTCATGATATCAACTCTAATTAGGCACCATCGGAATAAATATGCATGTAAGACATCATTAATATCATATTAACCCCTAACTCGCATATTTCTATCATGATAAAGGCAACCAATGCTCAATAAGGCCTATAATAACAATTTAAGCCCCCCCACGGGTATCATATCTAGAATAAAGGTATTTAAATGCATAAATAAGGCCAATAATTTCAAATAAAGCCCCCACTCGAGCAACACACAATATATAATATCACCAATCAACAACAACAAGAATATAAGCTCCCACACGGGCACAAAATAGTAATAATAATCTCAAAATACCATTCTCATAGTTGTTCTCCCGGAACCATAGCATGCTTTACTTATTTATTAACTATCCAGCTCAATTTGAAGAAAGTTAAGCCATAACCTACCTCGAAATGACAAAATTCGAGCCTAAAGTCCTTCAACATGGCATTTTCCCCCTTCGAATGGTCTCAAAATTAACTAAAACATACAAATAAAGCATTTACGCGTTAAAAGAAAACTAACAATACTCATATTGACCATGTTTAAGATGGGTCAAAAATTGACTCAAAAAATTAGTTTATAAATGAGAGGAGTAAAACTGGAATTTTATTTTTGAAACTCATTCCCAAAGGTTATAGGAGTCGACAGTTGAAAACCAATACAAAAATGAGTTAAAAACTAGGTCCAACTAGAAGAAAAACCATTTTTAAACTTTACCGATAAAAACCTAAAATTCTATGTTAAGACCAAGATTAAAGGGTGTTTTTGATGTTATAATCAATGGGAAATAATGGGAATAAGATTTTAGAGGCTACCCACACAAAAACCGATGAACAAACCTATGAAAATTGCCTTTCCTAAAGCTTGGAGGTCCAAAAATGGAAAAAAACTGTGAAATTGAAGTATTTATATTGTTATGTGAACAGTACCTTGCTATCACGGACCCCATCTCACGATCTTGAGGGTCAATATTGACTGGCCATTAAGTTGCTCATCATGATCGTGTAGCTGGGCCTCCGATCAAGATGAGTCAACCCAACGTAGTCCACCAATTAACCCATCGCGATCATAATGAAAACTATCATCGAGGCTCGCGATCGCTACACGTCTCCATGTAATCGTGATCAAGGGCCTGATGCACCAGATATCATCTATTGCACCAGCTGAAATTATATTCCTAAGTCTCCAAACGGGCCCTTGGAATTCGTTTAGGACTCCATAAAATTATACCACATATGCTACTAGGCTATTTTCAACGTTTCGGACTTAATGGCGACTTCGAATTTTCAAAAAAGGATTGTTTTCAATAAATTAAGCCCCAGGACCCCTTTTAGGAAATTTTTCAAACAAAAGGTCAAAATGTAAAATAAAGGTTTCTAACCTGAACCAACCCCTCTACTGACCTAAATTCAACATTTCAGATCTAATAGAACTGTCCAAATCATCAACTGACACTCAGAATATTAAATATTGACCAAAGTCAACTATAGAGTTTTCAAAGCCTCTAAAAATCACAAACTCCCCCAAATCATTTTCAATCACATAGGGAACGTGCCAATCATCCCCACCCCCCAAAATCAACATGTAGCAACTAAGGGGAAGGGCAAAATAGTCAAAATATATAAAAAGCAAGATTTCATAAATCAGGTCCTTATAAATTCTCCAGAGAGTGAGTTTCTGATCATAATGACCACTTAAAGTTAGATTTCCAGTTGTAATTTTTGGTTTGGGGTGCCAATAGTAGCATAGTTACTTATTCATCATTCCTCTTATGTATCACAATATAGGTGCTTTTCATGTTGCCTTTAGCGAAAAACAAACTTAATGGACAAATAAGGGATAGGCAATAATTTGTTCTTAAACTCTAGAGAATAGTCATAAAGAGGTTCATCAGAGCGATAGGGAAAGCTTATAGAACGGTGGTCTTACTACAACAAGTGAAGCCAAGGTTCCCTTTGTTTGGTGTCCGAGAAAGTGAAAGGAATCTTTTCGGGAAGTGCTTACCATCCCCTTACCAATACCAAGAAGAAGTAGGAATTAGACCAATAGGGCACTACTCCCCATCTTTTATAACAACAATAAAAGTCCGTACCAAAATTTCATTACCTTTATTCCTTAAACCCTAAAATAGAGACATTGGTATAATAGGATGCTCAAGAGACCTCGAGCATAATATATGCTACCATCGGAGAGATTGTAACCACATATTAACCCGAATGAGGTGATCAAGAAAGTCGTGGGCCTCGTAGTACTCACATACGATAACACTGTGGAGCTTTTTTGGTCAAAAACCTATTCGATGTCAGAACCGATCTCAAAACCCTAATATCACCATCTTCAGAGAAAGGACTTTCTCTATATCTATATCTATGCAAATAGTTCTTTCACTTTCTTCTAAATCCATCCATCTTACTTACTCAAAAGCTTTGAATATTCTACTAGAAATCTTATTTCTAACTTTGGGCACCTCAAACATAAACAAAAATAGCGTATATATAAGGCTAGCCTTTTCTCTCAAGCGTCTTGGTATTGGATCTGCTCTTCCGTTAATGTGAACATGAATTAGATTATATTTGAACTCTTTATTCTTAAGAGAACCCCCCACCCAAACCATTCTTAAGACCACCAAGCTCTCTCGAATGAATTCTACTCTTTCTGCTTGCGAGCTACACCGAGGGCAAAATCTTTTCCCCACTAAGACGTGCATCTTTATGGCTATATCGTCCTGAAGACAGTTGCGACAGGAAGAAGTGGAATTCGAAAGTGTTGCTGACTTAACATTTAGGTTTCGGCATAACAAAGCTTGCATTGTCTTTTCGCACTTAGGCGCATAGCGTGCCATTGGTAATTGTTGACACCCAATATTGGCTCGTCCTTTTTGTTTCAATTAATTTGTCTATGCTTCTTACTCCTAAATAATATAACTAAAATAAATTCGTATTTTAATTTTTTTAAATTTTGAAAGAAAGATAAACAAAAGAGGGGTTATTTTCCCTACCATGTTTTAAATATTTTAAATAAATATAATTAGTTATTTTATATTAAAATCACAAAAAAAATATTTTGATACTCGCATTAGCATATCTTCTAATTATATTTTCACAATATATTGTTATTATGTATTTTTTTATTACAAAATTATTAAATTTAAATACGTATGCTAAATTATTTATATAATTTATATACGTAAATATTATAAAAGTTAATTAGAACAAAATAAGCATTGTTAAATTAATTTAATGGAAAAGAAAAGTATTTGGGCCATTTTTAATTCAATTCCAATTACATTTATTCAAGCCCAATTTATTTATCAAATTTCGGACCAAAGAGGCCCAAAAATTTAGCCCAAACCCAGTCTACTAACATCCCTTTTCATCCAACTACACATCCAAGTCATCGATTTTTGCTACACCCTCTCCACCAATAGAATTATGCCACATCATCAAAATTAAAGAAACACAATCCTTGTCAAACAAACACAAACTCTTCTTGATCATTTAAATTCTTTTGATCCAAGGGCCATGATTTTTTCAGTATATATATATATATATATATAGAGAGAGAGAGAGTATTATTTATTATTTATTATTTTTCAAATTAAATTTGAACCGTCCAATCAAATGATAGAACAGTTCAAATTTTAGTCAAATCCCAAGTACCAAACACGCGTCTTTTCCCTTCCCCGAAAATCAGATGCACGCATTTTCCTCTCTCCAATAGACCAATATTCCATCTCTTTCAGCCTTACCCAAAACAACAGCAAAACCATCTACCCTTCTTCTTCTCTCTTCCTTCCTATCCTCCACCACCCCCAAAACCAGAAAATTCTATCACCTGTAATGACCAAAAATATTATTATGTTGAAAAACATTCCAGATAAATCTTATAACGAATAAAATACTCTCACCGGACCAGATAGAATTTAATTCTTGGAGAGAAATTAGGGCCCATTATAATTGGGCTGAGAATCCAAAAGATAGTGGGTCAGTCTGTAGCCTACCGTTGTAGCGTTCGGTTAACTGCTACAACGGTAGCCCGGCAGTGGCCATCCAAAAATTCATTAAAAGCTATTTTTATTTTTCAACCTCCTAGGTCATTTTTCTCCACCAGAAACACTTTGAATAAACTATACCTCCATAGCTAGGAGATTCCAAAGGCCTTACTTTATAAGGGCAGTTTGAGACACACGTAGTGGGAACCCGATGCGGTAATATGCTTAACATGTGCGGGACAACCTCCTCCTCTCAGTAGCAGTACGTTCGTCTATGAGGTAGGTTATGGTTTTATTATTGTAGCAGTTAGACTTGGGTTAGATTTATATAACTTGGATAGTAATGTCGGGAGTTCTCATGCATTAGGCCTTTGGGCACGGTGTTTGGATGGATAAAATTGATAAGAGTCCAGTTAAGCTTAGATATTATGATGGATAGTTGTTGTACTCAACTGGTATGATATTTGTGGCATGATTTTGGTAGAATATGGTGATAAATATAATTAGTTGAATGAATGTAATTGTTTAAAGTATAATATGTGGTAAGTACGGTAAAAAAAGGGAGGTGAGCTAATTGAGGTTCAAGTAGGTGGTTAATAGTAATCCAAGATAACCCGTGACTTACATTTAAGAGGTGGTAATAAGGTGTAAGTGTGAACTAAAAACTATGATAGTGAAGTTACTTAACTTAAGTGTTGTAAGGATTGATTAAGTAGATTGTACCGTTTATCGGTAGCCTAATAGAAAGGTATGTGGAAAGGTAAGGTATCCCAAAATATGTTACTTCCTCTATCCCAATTTATATGACACACTTTCCTTTTTAGTCAGTCCCAAAAAGAATGACACATTTCTATATTTGGTAACAATTTAACTTTAAAATACCCACTTTACCCTTAATGAAATGATTTACAACCACACAAATATTTATGACTCATTTTAGACCACAAGTTTCAAAAGTCTTCCTTTCTTTCTTAAACTCCGTGTCAAGTCAAAGTACATCATATAAATTGGGACGGAGGGAACAATAGATTTCTAAGTGTATAAGTAGGAGGATCAAGTCTAAATGGTTCAGGTAAAGAGTGTTAGACTTGAAAGTATGAACAAGCGACAAAATTAGGGGTTAGTGCGGTCACCCAAATTGAGTACATATGACTTAGTAGAGGTTATGGGGATAAAACATGAAAGTAATGTATTAATAAGATAATTGTGTGTTATTATATTTTGTGTGGATCCCTTGATAGGTATTTATGGTTGTATGACTTGTTTAATGGATTACAGAGTTAATGTGTGAATATGAATAATAACAAAAGAACTAGGTGACCTCCTAATCTATAAAGCTAGTCTCTAATATCTTAAAAAGAGGTGAACCCGATATTGTGTATGGTCGAAGTAAGAGACATCATTGCTAGGATATAGTTAGGAGGATTGGTTGTGATCTGAGAATGTGACGATATAACTTAAGAAACTAAGGTTAAGTTTTGCAAGTGCTAGAATTGTAAGTTGAATAGAGCCAAGTAGTTGAATAATCGGCTAAAGGGGATAGCATTTTGAAAATTTAGTTATTACTTGAATGTAAGGGTTACTAGATAGTAATTGAATTACTGGTTCAATTTGGAAAATAATGATGAATTAGAGTATAAATATCAATCTTGGTAGATTGTGCACTCCTAAAATGGATACCTGAGGGATTGGTCTTCGAACATAACTTTGAATGATGATTGGGTTGATAATGCTCATTTGATTAAGTGGTGAATTGGCCTTTTGACATACTTGTGATTTCCTCTGTTAGTCGTATTACTTGATTGTCATTAATTATAAGTTTTGTTTCAATCGCAGTTGTTTGCATTTGATTTCGATTGGGTATTTGCAATTTGCCTTCGGGCATTACTTATAATTAATGATTGCATCTTGCATTATAATGATATGTTATGATGATGGGTCGGGTACCATGCCGATATGAATATGATATATTATGATGATAGGTCGAGTACCACGCTGGTACAGATATGATATATTGTGATGATGGGACGGGTACTATGCCGGTACGTTTATGATATGTTGTGATAAAAGGGTCAGGTACCACACCAGTATGTTATGATATTTGTGATGATTAAGAGAAGTCCTTATGTGGACTAGTTGTTTGATGAAGTGTCATGGTTCCTTGTGTGGACCAGTTGTTTGATGAGGTGTTATGGTTCCTTGAGTGGACCAGTTACGTTAATAATTGTGATTGTCATTGCAGCAAAAGGTGAATACAAGGTATGTTTTAGATTATATATAAATCTTATTTCCCTATGTATATAGTTATATGCATGAGGTATATTGTAGTGCCCTTTCTTGTAAGGATGTTGATATTACCAATTGTCTTGGATGTTGCAATCCCAAAGTAGTTATATAGGGGAAAGTTGTAAGTCTATTGGTATTAAGTTAGGAAATAAGTTTTCATGGAGTGTGAATTAACTGTGTGATAATTATGGGTTAGTAAAAGAAAAAGATATATGAAAATGTTAAATGGCAGGTAGGTCATGGAGATATTATAGGTATGGTATTATGAATTCATGTTTTGGGACCTAGAAACCAAAATTGTACCAAATGTTATGATTTCTCCCCATTTGGTAGTGATGTTATTTGTTTCTAACCCTGATAGGCCGATGATGCCTACCAGTACGTATGGTAGTACTGATGCTACACTTTTTATATCTCCAATCTGGGATATATCAAATGTATTAAATAAAATTGTATAAGGAGTAAGTTGAATAATTCATAGTTGGTTTTAAGTTGTTAATCAAATAACTAAGTTTAAGGGTTATCTTTGAAAATTATTAAACTTCCCTATTTGCTTAAGTGATGAGGTATTTTAGGGCTCTCCAATCTAGGGTAGGTATAAGTAGGTGCCCGCATGATCCGGTGGGTTGGGTCGGGATAAGATGGTATCAGAGCCCAAGATATCGTTCTCCCAGTAAAAGAGCAAACATCGAGTAGAGTCTTGCATATTGGTGTGTTGACGTCCACATCAAATCTGTAGGGAGATATAAGGCATCTAGGAATCTATCTCACTTTCTTCTCTCCTATCGTGTCATCTCAGTGTTATCTCCCCGATTTGAGTCCAATTGGTATCTAACAGATATAAATTGGTATATCAACCATCACAATTGGGATTGGTTGATCCCAATTGGTATCTCAGTAACGTTGAAAGGTTTGAACAGGGTATTCCAACCAGTAGAGGTCAATAAGAAGCATAGGGGTTGAATTGTTATGTTGCAAAATTTAGTTGATATTATGTTAAAATACTTGTGCTTTAAATATTTTTATTGTGGTATGATAGAATGTAACGTGTATTACTTATATGGATGGTTATTGTTTGATTATACTATTACCTAGTTTTTTGATTGTCAAACTTTTTAAGTGCAAATGATTACTAAAAGTAATGTGAGATGAGTGGTTGCAATGGAATATCCAAAAATCGTAAAGGCTGGTTATGATTTCGAGGTATGTCTTCATTTCTGTGATTTGAGATATGTATTGATTTTTCATTATTTGAAAATTGTCTTGATTTCTATTTGATCATTGATGATATACTTGGATATCCCCATATGGTCCAATCGTTGATGATAAAAATATCTAGGATCCTTGTGTGGTATAGTTTTGATAATGATATTTAGGATCCTTGTGTGGTCCGATTAATGATAATTATACTGGGAATCTTCGTGTGGTCCAAACTTTGATGATTATAATTGGGATCCCTGTGTGGTCCAAACCTTCGATGATTGTACTTGGGATCCTTATGTGGTCCTAATCTTTGATGATTATAAGTAGAATCCTTATATGGTTCGAACCTTTGATAATTATTCTTGGGAACTTTGTACGGTCCCAACCTTTGATGATTATACTTGGGATCATTATGTGGTCCGATCCTTGATGATTATATCTGGGCTTGAAGTGTTGTTGGATCATCCTTGTATGAATAACCCAGTTAATGAGTTGACTTGCTAGTGATGCCTTTATAAGTAGTTGGTTAAACTGAGATAAACTTAGTTTCCTTGCACAACCTTAGTGGTTTGGACGTGAGGAAAGTTGTGTGGTTGGCTCATTATGAGTTGATATGGAGGGTGAAATAAGTTAGTTTGGCTATGGTTGATGATCATTAGTTGTAGGGTCGACCGAGGGAGTAGAATTATTAGATGTGCTATGCATATTCACATCCCTGCTATTGATACATAATAATATTTGGTTGGTATTGCCTCTTGAGTGGTTGAGGTATGTTGTAGGGTCGAATAGACTAATATGAGTTGTGGTGGAGAATATATGTGATAGTGGAAATCCATAGTGGTGTGTTGGTGGTGTTGTGTTATTTAAAGAATTGGTTAGGGTGTAAGTACCCCACTAAACTTCTTCCTAGTATAGGAATGACAACCGCAGGGCATTGTGGATCTGGTTGAAATTTTGGCATTGTGTGAATTAGTGCTGAATGGTAGATCATGATGTGTGGATTGGTGGATTTTAGTGATTAACGTGTTAGAGGATAAGTTTAGGAAGTCGTGGAAACTTTTGGTGCGTAAAATGAGTTGGTACAACTCCGTTTATAGCAATTACCGTAAAGGAGTTAGTTCGAAGTGTCGAATTTCCAGGATTGTATTATGAAACAGCCTGAACTAGGACTAAGTCCCAAGTTACTTCCTCTGGCCGCTGCAGTGGAAAATTTTACCGCTACAGCGGTACACAGTTTCATCCCCCACTATTTCCATTATTACCCTAAATATTCGTGCATTGTAATATCGTGTGGTGTTCCGGATATTATATATGACCAGTTGCATAAATTTTATTACGAATCATATATCATGTGTTATAGTGGTCATAAGTTGTGCCTAGAGCTTAGTGGTCGGGGAGCGTAGGTTAGTTGGGTAGCTATGTTAGCATTATGGGAGGTTGCATTAGTTTCATAACCGTGGTGTGTGCCAAATTCAGTGAATCATGCTAAAAACTCTCCTCTTAACCAATGACCATTCGGGGATGAACGGTGGGTAATTTGGTATCTAATGTAATGACCCAAAATGTCGTTATGTTGAAAAATGTTCCAAAAAATTTTTATAACAAATAAATACTTTTTACGGACTTGATAGAATTTAATTATTTGGGAGAAAGTGGGGCCCAATGTAATTGGGTCGAGAATCCAAAAGATAGTGTGCCAGTCTATAGCCTACCACTGCAGTGGTCAGTTAACTACTGCAGTGGTACCATTACAGCGGTAATTTTACCCCTATAGCGGTAACCCGGTAGTGTCCATCCCAAAATTCATTAGAATCCCTTTTTATTTTTCATCCTCCTAGGTCATTTTTCCCCACTAGAAACACTCTGAATAAACCCTACCTGTAATGATCCTCCAGGTTATTTTCTACATTTCTACATTATTTTGGCGTTTACAGCTTTCCCATAGCTGCCCCAAGTCATTTATGACTTGCTGGAGCTGACGATTCGGTTATGGGGCAGTTCATTTGGTTTTTAGAGCCAATTCTCTGTTTTGAAGTCTTCACTATTCAAATTTGGCTGCCAGACCTAAACTTCAGGTAAACTACCTCATATGCTAATTCTAACAGTTCCATCAGCTCTGAAACGTTGATTTTAGGCTAGGTGGATCCTTAGTCAGGGTCCCGAGGCTTCCAAACTCATTTTGGGGTGTTGGGTGAAAAGTGATAAAATTGGCCATTTGGGTGTGGGACCCATATTTCTTCGAAATGACCCCAGATGGAAATTTTGATTGCGCCGTAGATTGCGAAACGTCGAATTTGATAGGGTAGCATAGTTCATTTGCATTCACGGGATTCTGAATAAATCTCGAGAGCCCATTGGAAACTTGGCAAAATATTGCCAAGTGCTGATGCAGCTTCAGCTGGTACGATTGCTTAAGTGGCTTAGGTACCACTTTAGCGGCTAGCACTGGTCCCCGATGGACAACATTAGCAGACGCCGCTTTAGAGGATGCCGCTTAAGCAATGTTTGGTTCGCTTTAGCGGAGGTCAGCCTGGTCCATGGACCGCTTTAGCGGTAGTGTGCCACTTTAGCGGTCAAGTGGGCGCTTAAGCAGTACCTGCATTGTATTTAATCTTATTTTCACCCATTTTTCTCTCATTTTCTCTAAGTGTTTAGAGCATTAAAGCCCTAGAGAGATAGTGAGAGAAGGGAGGTGATTCTTGGGTGATCAAGGGAGGTTGGAGAGTTCATCAAAGTCATTTTCCTCATCTTAATCCTTGTAAGTTCCGTCTAATTTCTCAATAAATTCCTCATTTTAGGTTTAAATCCCTAATTCATTTATGGGTTGATTTTGGATGTTTTGGAGCTTGGAATTTACCCATTCTTAAGGGTAAATGATCCTTGAGCCTTGAGGGACGTTTGACGATCTCAAATTTATGATTTCATAAGCCGGCCCCACATGCAATTTTTAGCTCGATTTTGGACCCGAAGCATTTATATGCAATACAGATATCATTATTTTTGTATTAATGAGTAGATTATTATTTTGATAGTATGGCATCGTGTGGAGGTTTCTCGGGAGGGAAAAGCCCGAATTTAGCAGACTTTATCGAGCATTCTTCAGCATCCAGGTAGGCTAGGCTTACCTTACTTATAGATTGAGCTTTATTATGGTATTAGTATGATATTGTGCTAGTTTTGGGTTGGAAATTACGTTTGGTTGTTTAGTTAGTGAAGTTTGATTTATTTGGCCGATTTGTGAGTCGTTTCGGAGGTAGAATCGACCCATTTACCCTTCCTTTAAGTCAAATGATGCTTTTAGGCTTTATTAGACTTATGTAATAACTTGTAGTAGAATTTTAGAGACTTGGTCATTTTTGAGTAGTAATCTCCTTAGTATGGACTTTTGGGTTTAGAAGAGAGCCCCGTTGGCCCTCTTTTAGGTTGTACAATCTCTTTTAGTTCCTTGTAGACTTAGGAGGCTTTTGTTCACAACATTATAGTTAATCTTGAACCTTAGGCTATATAGCATTTACCTAGTTCGGCGCTAGGATAGTTATTATGACTTTACCTTATTATACCGGTTCAAGTTTGGCCTTTTACTATTTATTTATGGTACAATTATACATGTTCGAGTCCGGCATCTATGATATGGTTATTGTGTTAAATACCGGTTTGAGTTCGGCATCTATGATATAGTTATGGCGTTAAAGACCGGTTCGAGTTTGGCACTTTATGGTTCATCAATGATATTATAAATTCGATTCGAGTTTGGTATTGTGTAGTATTAATGGTTTCACGGATATGGGATTATTGGTTGGTTATATCATGCTTAGTGTCTATAGATCTCCTCTTGATTATATCCATCGGGCTTATGGGGGCTCGTTTGGGTTAGTCTTCTCTTGTCTGCACCTTCTAGGCTTATGGGGGCCTTGTTAGGTTATAATTACTTTACTTTAATTTTGTTATCACGTGTTTAATTATTTATTTTCCTGTGTTGGAGCATGATCTTAGGTTTGCCCCTTTCTCCTTGACTTAGCTTACATTCTTGCATTTTATTATGCTTTTATTATGATTTAGCTCAGTCGGCCGATGATGCCTACTGAGTACCGGTTGTTTTGGTACTCATATTGCACTTCTGTATGCTTTTCTAATGCAGATCTGAGTACTAGCTATCGTCGCTGATATTTCTTCCAGCTTGCTTACAGGATCCGGAGATAGGGTGAGCTTTAAGAGCCGGAGCTGATCCCTTCTCCTTCCTTGATTTTGGGACAATTTTTATATTCGAGACTATCTGTATATTGATACTACTAGTACTCTTATTCTTTTTATTAGTAGCTCTTGTACTGGCCTTACTAGGTCGTGGGATGTTTCTTTTGTTCTTCTTCTTTTCCGTTTAGTATTTTAGGATCATATTCATATTTATATCGCCTTCAATCTTATTTTATGCTTATTTCTCGGTATTTATCCCGTCTTCCACCATTTAGCCCATTACTTGTCGTTCTGGGCTACGGTTTGGCTTACCTACTGGTGGGTTATGGTTGGTGCCATCATGACTTCGAAAATAGGTCGTGACACTACCTCCATATCCAGGAGATTCCAAAGGCCTCACTTTATGAGGGCAGTTCAAGGCACATGCGTCAGGAACCTGATGCGGGAATATGCTTAGCACGTGTGGGACAACCTCCTCCTCTCAGTAGTAGCAGAGTTCATCTATGAGGTAGGTTATGGTTTTATTATTGTAGCAATTAGACTTGAGTTAGATTCATATAAATTGGAAAGTAATGTCGGGAGTTCTCATGCATTGGTCCTTTGGGCATAGTGTTTGAATGGATGAAATTGATAAGAATCTAGTTAGGCTTAAATATTATCATGGACTGTTGTTGTACTCAGCTGGTGCAATATTTGTGGCAGGATTTTGGTAGAATATGATGAGAATTATAATTAGTTAAATGAATGTAATAGTTTAAAGTTTAATATGGGGTAAGTATGATAAAAAGGGAGAGGAGAGTTAATTGAGGCTCAAGTCGGTGGTTAATGGTAATCAAAGATAACCTGTAACTTATATTTAAGAGGTGGTAAGGAGGTGTAAGTGCGAAGTAAAGACTATGATAGTGAAGTTACTCAAGTTGAGTGTTGTAAGGATTGATTAAGTAGACGGGACCGTTTATCGGAAGCTTAATAGCAAGGTATGTGGAAAGGTAAGATATCCCAAAATGGGTTGATAGATTTCTAAGTGTAGGAGTAGGAGGGTCAAGTCTAAATGGTTTGGGTAAAGAGTATTTGGCTTGAAAGTACGAACAGGTGACAGAATTAGGGGTTTAGCGTGTTCACCCAAATTGAGTGCATGTGACTTAGTAGACGTGATGGGGATAAAACATGAAAGTAATGTATTAATAAGATAATTTTGTGTTATTATCTTTTGTGTGGATCCCTTGATGGGTGTTTGTGGTTGTATGACTTGTTTAATGTGTTACAGAGTTAATATGTGAATGTGAATAATAACAGAAGAACTAGGTGACCTCCTAATCTATAAAGCTAGTCTCTAATATCTTAAAAAGGGGTAAACCCGATATTGTGTATGGTCGAAGTAAGAGACATCCTTACTAGGAGATAGGAGGATTAGTTGTGTTCTAAAAATGTCATGATATAACTTAAAAAACTAAGGTTAAGTTTTGTAAGTGCTAGAATTGTAAGTTGAATAGAGTCAAGTAGTTGAATTATCGACTAAAGGGGATAGCATTTTGAAAACTTAGTTATGACTTGAATGTAAGGGTTACTGGATAGTAACTGGATTACAGGTTTAATTTGGAAAAGAATGATGCATTAGAGTGTAAATATCAATCTTGGTAGAATGTGCACTCTTGAAATGGATACCTGATGGATTGGTCTCTAGACATATCTTTGATTGATAATTGGGTTGATAATGCTCATTTGAGTAAGTGGTGAATTGTTCGTTCGGCATACTTGTGATTTCCTTTGTTAGTGGATAATTGTGTGCCTGAAATGATAAAGTTATGATTATTGACTACATTACTTGATTGTCATTAATTGTAAGTTCTATTTCGATCGTTATTGCCTGCATCTGATTTTGATTAGGTGTTTGTGATTCGCCTTCAGGTATTACTTATAATTAGTGACTGCATCTTGTATTGTAATGATATGTTGTGATGATGGGTCAGGTACCATGCCGGTATGGATATAATATGATATGATGATGGGTCGGGTACCATACCGGTATGGATATGATATATTGTGATGATGGGTCGGGTACCACGCCGGTATAGATGTGATATGTTATGATAAAAGGGTTAGGTACCACGTCGGTACATTATGATGTTTGTGATGATGAAGAGAAGAGTAAGAGAAGTTGTGTATCTTGCATACATACATACATCATATACATTTGAATGCACATTTATATTGATATGTTGTTGAAGGTCCCTTGAGTGGACCTAGTTACGTTGATGATGCATCATGGTTCCTTATGTGGACCGATTGTTTGATAAGTTGTCATGGTTCCTTGTGTGGACCGGTTGTTTGATGAGGTGTTATGGTTCCTTGAGTGGATCGGTTACAATAATAATTATGATTGTCATTGTAGCAATAGGCGAATACGAGGTATGTTTTAGATTGTATATAAATCTTATTTCCCTGTGTATATAGTTATATAGGTGAGGTATATTGTAGTGCCCTTTCTTGTAAGGATGTTGATATTACCAATTGTCTTGGCTATTGAAATCCCGAAGTAGTTATATAGGGGAAAGTTGTAAGTCTATTGGTATTAAGTTAGGAAATAAGGTTTCATACAGTTGGAATTAACTGCGTAATAATTATGGGTTAATAAAGGACAAAGATATACGAAAATGTTAAATGACAGGTAGGTCACAGAGATGTTATAGGTGTGGTATTATGAATTCATGTTATGGGACCTAGAAACCGAAACTGTACCAAATATTATGAACTCTCGCTATTTGTTATTGATGTTATTTGTTTCTAACCCTGGTCGATAATGATGCCTACCAGTACGTGTGGTTGTACTAATACTACACTTACTATATCTCCAATCAGGGATAAAGCCATGGTGCAAGTTAGTTGGAGTTTCTATAGCAGCAATACCGATCACTCAGTAGCAGCTCCTCTCATCTGTATTCTGCATGGATGTTGTGTCATGGATGTCCCTACTCCTTGTCTAGTGCTCTTGTACCGGTTTATGCTAGTTTCTGGGGATTCGTTGTTACTTATTTTCCTCATTTGTTTTATGTATCAAATGTTTTGAATAAAATTGTATGAGGAGTAAAATGAATAATTCATAGTTGGTTTCAAGTTGTTAATCAGATAACTAAATTTAAGGGTTATCTTTGAATATTGTTAAACTTATGTATTTGATTAAGTGATGAGGTATTTCAGGGTTCTCCTATCTGGGGTAGGTGTAGGTAGGTGCCTACATGATTCGGTGGGTTGGGTCGTGACATCACCATAGCCGCGTCAACACTACCCCCTAGCCGCTGTCATCTCTGTGCTAACCCTGCAAGATTCTCCCTATTTTTCATTTCTCCCAACTAGTGAATCCAAAAATATCAGTGAGACAGGTCTTAAATCAGTGTAAATCCACCATTAAAGCCTCCGTATCATCCAAAACATGAAGATATAGTTGAGTTTTATCAAGGATTTTAATTCAAATTCAAATCCCCTTTTGATTCTCACATTTTTCTCAAAATTTTGATTTCAATTATGAACTTCAAGTCCGGATTTCGCCTATAAATAGAGGTTCCCTCATCCTCACAAGGGCAGGAGTTAACGGTTGAAAATAAAAACTGGGAAATTGAGAAAAACCTAATAACATTCAAGAAAATCCATTTTTATTAGAAAAGATACTAATCCCTTTGTTTTTCTTTCCGATTTCGAGTTCAAGGAGAGTTAGAGTTTATCGTCGAAAAATCCTTGATGTTGGAGCCCTTGTTTGCTGCCCAAAATAAAGTGAGCAATCCTCTTCCCTTCGCTCTGATTTTGTTTGATTGAATAAGTGTTTACATGTTGCTTGCTCTACTTTTAGTATAGGTTGTTCATTATCTTCACATGAGGTTTAAGAAATTTGATCTTTTGCTATTTTTATGCTTGGTGGTTGTTTTGATGTCCAGATATAGTGATGTTTTTTTTAAAATTATTCTCCTCTATTTTTGCGTTGGTTTTGGACAGTACATGCGCGTTGATATGTGTAGAATATAGTTTGAATCATGAGCAACTTGTAAGACCTTTCGTGATAGTAAGAAAAATGTCTATGTAATTGTTAATCACTAAACCAATTTCCTTCCCTTCTTTCATTCAAAATCTAACAGGATAGAGATTAGTACCTATTTGTTTATAGAATGCAATAAACGTGACTGTATGTATTTTGTAGTGTTGGCAGTTCGCATAAATTCAAGTGTCAAAATTATTAAATTCGGCTATAAAAAATAGAATGATATCTTCCTTGTATTTTAGCTTATGGGTGTTTTCGATTTTTGTCACCATCCGAATAATAACGTACAAAGGAATGTTTAGTTTAGCAACAACTAGAACCCCCTTTCCTTCTCTGTTTGTCTTGATTGCTTACTAAGTTCCTAAAAAAATGTAACTGGCGGCGTAAATTGTGATGTTGCCCAAACTAGTGAATTGTTAGCCATTAGTGTTGTAGTATTTCTATAAGTATGCATTTATGTTAGTGAAAGTCCATTAGCAATAGTTTCTTTTTGTTAATTTTCAAAGGGGTAAAGTATTTTTTTTTTATCAAAGTTTCATTTGTTTGATCACACCTTGGAAATTTTGAAGCTCGAATGTTTATTTTCTCTTAATTTCATCTTTCTTGGCTTATTATTTAACGTGCCTTTCTTTCAAAAATTATGTTTTGGTTCAAAAATTAGCAAAGAGATTTTGACATGTCTAAAACTTGTTTCAAGCTTTAGATATGGTTTTCATAATCTCCTTCATACTTGTCTCCATATCCTTGGGACTGTAAAGAGTTAGTCTCTTCTCATGAAGATTACATAAGCAAATTTTGACTGAAAACCTTTGTGAATCCCTTGGAACGTGAACTTGAGTTTGTAGTAGCTAGATAGAAATAATTGATTTGTTGTATTAAAAGTTTTGACATCTAGGTAACTAACTTATTTTGAAGGACTTGAAAACCTTGTGTCTGTAGCCTTTATTCATATTGTATCTTCAAGTGACTATTGTTTTTATCTCTATATGTGGTTGTGTTTTCTCAAGTTTGAGTTAAATAAAAGATATCTAACGATTTTCACTTTTAGCTTTGTTAAAGAATCTATTAAAAATTTATGTAGTGTGATTCTGAATAAAGTCTATCTCGTCGCCTTAATATGAAGGATTTATAATTAACTCAAGAAGTTTTAGTGGTGTTCAAATTGAGTAAGTTATTCTTCCCACTTCTAAGATTAGTATAAAATATGGTCATGTGTTTTCACAATTGTTTAAGTTCTCTACGTGTTAAGATGATTGACTCTCACTATTTGGTTTGTTGAAAAGTAAGGAAACTTTTTGCTAATGAAGGTTTAAATTCCTAATATAGATTATTTGAGACATGCCTCTGCCAATGCCTTTATTAATTTGCTTCTTTCATATTCTCCTCGATTATTTGATTAGTTTCTAATCCTTATTATTTTTTTTGTGTCATATAAACTCGGGAGTTGGAGTTTCAATCGAAACTCATTTTGACTCAAAGATCGGGTCAACGGTCTTAGGATTACAGAGCTCAGGGTCTAAATCGCTAGGAGCCGCTTCCTTCGATAGGAACTTATAGTATATAGTTCTTTAACTTCCTCATTACTTTGTTACTTGTATTTATTTCGCTAACTTTGTATTGCTTTGAGTATGTACATGTGTGGTTTGATTGAAATTGATTAATCCTTATTTTATTTAATTTTGCTTAGCTTTAAAGACATCTAGAATTTATTTTCTTCGGTTCATCTTTTACCTATTTGACATTTATAGATGCAGTAACGCCATTTTCTTTTACCATTTACTTTGTACTCATGAATAAACCTTTTTGGAATAAAAGAGGCAAATTTAGGTTTTAAGTGCAATCTCAAGCAAAAAATACTTTTTTAAAAAATTGATTAAAGTGGTTAGCTATAGTCTTCATTTTTTTTTTCAAAATATTAATTAACGGTTTATCATCTTAATTAGAATTTTTAAAATAAATCACTAAATGATTTTAATTAGTCAACCTTTTTTAATTTTGCAAGTAACTCATCCATCAAAATGCGATTTTTATTTAACTTAATATGCTTCATATATTTGCTACATTCCATATTTATTTCTTAACTTTATTTCAAGTTTTCCGATTTTAAACGCCTCTCCAAACACAAGGTATATATACGTATTTACACTACCATACACAAGGTATATTTATATTCTATTTTTTCTAATATTCTTCACCTCTACTTTATATATATGTGTGTTATTTTATTACTAGTGCACTTATTTCTCATCTAATTCATTTATTGAAATTCCACAAATAAAAAATAAGTTTTCACATATTTTCCTACATTTTGAATATGTACGTATCTATTTTTATTTTAAATGTGTTAATTAAGTTTTCAAATACTTTGAAATATATTTTCACTTTATAGTAAGCATATTTTTGTAAATAATATTACAAACTTCATATATACAATATTTAAGTATACATTTTTTTATAAGGTCATAAAACTTTTCTTATATTTTGATATAGGTGCATATATTGTTACCTTGTGATATTTTGCTATTAAACTATCTACATTCGAACCAATTATATTTATATATGTAACACTTGATGATAAATATATTTTTGTATATTGTAGATGTAATACTTTGAAATATATTTTCACTTTATAGTAAGCATATTTTTGTAAATAATATTACAAACTTCATATATACAATATTTAAGTATACATTTTTTTATAAGGTCATAAAACTTTTCTTATATTTTGATATAGGTGCATATATTGTTACCTTGTGATATTTTGCTATTAAACTATCTACATTCGAACCAATTATATTTATATATGTAACACTTGATGATAAATATATTTTTGTATATTGTAGACATACATCCTATATACCTTGAATTTCGTTTTCCTCAAAAATTATAAGTTTTCTTATCACATTTTTTGCAAATAACGAAGTAATTATTTTCCAAATATTTTTCTAAAACTAAGTAAGGACTATCTTCGGATAGGCTCTGAGGGGTGCTTAACACCTTCCACTCGAGTAACTAAAACCCGTACTCGAAATCTCAAATGTTTTCAAAAGAACAAAAAACAGAGTTTTACATAAAAATGATTTTTCCTAATTTTTTTTCCTAAAAGGTTAGGTGGTGACTCTCAAAAAATGAATTTTTAAAATCAGAGAGTCACGACTACTTTATGTTGTGCACGGTTTCGACCAATTCGAAATAGGGCGCGACAGCATGGCGACACTGCTGGGGACGTAACTTAGGTTCTTACCTTGGCATGCTTAGTTTAGGAATATTATTTCGGAATATTTATTTATTTTTTACTATGTTATTTGCTTTATTCATGTTTATATCCTGCTTTGTTTGAAAGGACACAAGACATTCAAATTTGTGATCCTTATTTGTTTGATAAACACTACTTGTTACTGCTTTCTCATTTGCATTTTTCTATCAAGTCTTTGGCCATATACTTCGCACACTGTGGTTCGATCGGGGGGTGTCACACACACACCCAAACCTTCATTTGGATTCCTTAGTTTCAGAGTTTGTGCAATTAGGTTAGTGTGTCTTCTCGTAATTGTTCAGTCCACTCTTAAACTTCTAGGAAAACCTCTTACTCTAGTAATAGGTCATGTTGTATACACCTTAGCCGGGACGGTCCAAGGCATCGTCTCCACAATTAGGAAGCCACCCTTTTGTCAAAGGTTACAAACCTAACGACATACCTTTTATATGAAGATTGATATAAATGATCCAAACTTAGAAATATAATGTATTTGGAGTAAACAAACTTACCATACCCTTTACCCTTTCTTTCAGATGAATATCAATCAGAACCTACCAGATATCCAAATGGTTGTCTCAGCTCCCCAGAACCTACAAAATTGGTGGCAGAACATTTGTGTAGCGCATGGGGCCGAGGTTAGAGAATACTTGGGTGCTTTGATATCACTCATATGGATCCGAGCTAACAAAACACTCCTTACTCTATTGATGGAATTATGGGAATCGGCCATGGTGACGTTCAAGTTCTTGGATTTCAAGATCACCCCCACCTTGGAGGAGATTAGTGGTTTTACTAAACTACTGCTCAGAGGAAGAATATCAGTACTCCTGTCACCCATAACAAGAGAACATTTTCAAAACCTCCTAGTATTACACATTTTTCCATCATTGAGGAATGTAGAAGGTGGAAAAGTGAAGCTGGATTACCTTTTTAAGAGGTTCGATCATCTTGAGAGCTTCGATGAACATCGGGATGAATTTGCCCGCACTTGTAGATTGTGGGAATATATGCGGCCTAGGGTATTTGTGATGGATTTTTTGGAAGCCATGGTTTTCCCTATGAAATTTCACTATATCAACATCAACCTTTTGCCAATAGTGATAAGCATCTTTGCAGAGCCGAAAAGATTTACCTTAATACATATGATTCTCGCCGAGGTATTTCGGTCATTGTTGGCATGCACTAGAGGGCATAATTTCTTTGAGGGTTGTAACTTATTGTTGCAAAGTTGGGCTATAGAACATTTCTATCATCGTAACCCACAGATGGACTACTGCATCGACATACACAACGGGATCTAGAGACATGAGGATTGTTTGAGGATTGGTATGCCCACTAGAGAGGAAGAGTGGCGCATATTTTTGACCAATTTTTCTAGAAATTCCATCCAACGGAAGTATACATGGATGGCAGGAGTGGCCTTAGTTAGGACTCAACACATGTACTTTATTGAGTTGATTAGATTAGGAAGTATGCAGCTGTATGCGCCTCTTCGAGTTCTGAGGCAGTTTGGTGTTGTCCAGGATATACCGCTATGGTTAGTCATGGTGCTACATGAATATGGTCATGGCTCTTTGCTCCCAGCAGCACGAGCGAGAAACCTACAAATGGAATAGGAATACATGATTACACTGAACGCCGGAGGAGAGAGATAGTGTATGTCAGAGTACTATGTATGAGGTACTACTATGAGCCACATGGCTCAACCAAGTGCTGAGGGGTTCAGAGGGTTCACGGACACCCAATAGGTCGAGTGGGTTAGGTAAAAAGTACTTCCTCGTATGGAACTCACCATACCTATGTACAATCAGATAGTTCCAGGCTCCGCTGATTATTTAATACCAGTGATTGAGGAAGATTCAAAAGAGATGGAGAAAGACCCAGAAGAGGTTCCTAAAAAAAAACCAGAGAAAAAGATGGAGGAAGACCCAGAAGAGAATCCTAAAAAAGACCCAAAGAAAGAGATGGAAGAAGATCCCGAGGAGGGTCCGAAAACTGGTTCCAACATTTATGATCCTGAAGATGGAGGGGCGATGGATACAGGCTTAGCACCCGATATAACCCAGACGGGTCCCCAGAGTACCACTCAAGGTCATGTTATGGTGAGAGCAATGATGATGATAATGCTCCCACATGGCCCTAGATTATCCTTCTTTATTGCACCCATTTATTTCCCTAAAGTGCCTCTTGGCCTATCCTATTGTATGCCGATGTACTTTCATCTTTTTCAGGTTTACATTAGCCTACTTCATTGTAACCTCTTGAATACATCTTTTGCATAATGGAAGTCATGTTTATTTCGAATCCAAAATAAGTTAAATGGATCATTTATTATCAAATTGATTGAAACATAGGCCCACCTCTGGCAAAAAAAAGCTTCTATTAGGATGGGTTTTGAGTGAATGTCTCCAAATTGATGTATATATGTGTTATATATTTGTTACATCTTTCTATATCTCCCAAACTAACATGGTTTCCCTTTTTCTTTCTTCTCTTTTCATTTTTGTTCATTATTAATCCTCCAAAAGAACGTTGATTTGTGTCGATTAGCAAACTGGTTGAATCACAATACAACCTCCGATCCAAAGGAAAAATAACTGAAGAATCCAACAATGCCTCGATGGTACCAATAGATGGTGGAGAGAGTTCCCAAAAGCTGTTAGATACTCAGAAAGATCAGCAGATGGTCAACATGGCGTAGGAAATCGAGATCCTTAAGGAAGAACTACGCCAAGTAGGGGACTTGGCTAAGCTTACAGATGCTACCTTCCTCGCTCAATTCTAAATTCCAAATGCTGAACTACCTACAGTCACCCCCGCCAACTTAACAAAACCCACCTAAACAAACACCACATGCTCCTGGTTATGATCAAGTTTCACTTGTTCCTGCTCCCACCACCAGTGCTACACCTGATTTTTCATTGCCTACTCAGAACTTCAATGTTCCCATTCACCCAACAATGCAGCACATACTTGAGTAACACATCACTTGTGAGATACATATGCCACCGGTATATGCTACTGAAGCTCTTACTTTGGCTACATCCGTGGCTATCAAAGTCACGTATGAGGTCGATCAGTACGGGGGACTAGAGAAGGACGTCTGATTGAATGGAGAAAGTCGATAATAACTCAACTCAACAGTCTGAGAAGGGTATTAAAAACATGCAAGTCACCAGTGTAACCGAGAGCCTGGATTATGATGACATATGCATCCATCCAGACATCGGCATGCTAGTCGGGTACAAACCACCAAAGCTTGATATATTTGATGGAAAGGGTGATCCTCATACTTATCTAAGAGCCTATTGCTATAAGATAGTCGAAATAGGAAGGAATGAGAAGTTGAGGATGAAGCTATTCATTCGAAGCCTGTCAGGAGAAGCTTTGACTTAGTATACTTTCCTAGACTCTCGCAAATGGCGTGATTGGCAAAAAATGGTCAAAGATTCCATGAATCGCTTCAGGTTTTATACCAAAATCAGTCCAGGCAGGTTCTCATTAGCCAACATACAGAAAAATCCATCGGAGTCATTCTAGGAATATACATGGGAATGGAGGACTGAGGCTGCTAGGATCTAACCCCCACTGGATGAGAGTGAGCTCTCCAAGTACTTTATCCGATCTCAAGAAGGTGTTTACTTTGACAAGATAATGTCAATGATGGGCCAAAAGTTTGCAGAGTTGGTCAAGATGGGAGAATTCATAGAAGAAGGCATTAAGTCAGGAAAGATTCAGTCTATGGTTGCATTGCAAGCCACAAGTAAAGACATACTATTCGGTTCCATCGATGGTAATAAGAAGAAGAAGAAAGATGTCTCAACTATCACACCATACTACCAACCTGGAAGTTCTTCCTACCAATACCCTAACAACCCCCAAATTGTAATGTATACCCCATATATTCTTGTATATAATACCCAGACACACTACAATCCACCCTGAGCCCCAACATAACAAAATCCACCAAGACCATATTCCCCTATCCAAGCTCCAGTTCACCAAAATAGACCAACATATACACTAAGACCCCGTCCAAATCTCGAAGCCAGAAATACCCGCACCTATAAACCTATTGCTAAAACTTTGGCCCAATTATTTGAAAGGTTGAGGGGTGCAGTATTGTTGCACCCCATCAGGGGAAAATCCCCTGATCCAGCCTCACAAAACTTTGATAGAAACAAGCAATGTGCTTATCACTAAGGAGTACAGGGGCATGACACGAAAGAGTGTTATAGTTTGAAGAACCAGATTGAGTCTTTAATCAGAAAAGGAGTAATCAAATACACCGCAGCTCCTCCAAATCAAAATAATAACCCTTTGCCAAATCATAAGAATCAAGAAGTTAGCATGATTACTCTAGAGGAAGAATATGATTTGGAGGGAATCATTGTGCCCATTTGGAACATAGAAGAAGTTGCTACTATATCTCCAGTGTAACATGTTATCACAGTTCTATTGAGGGAGCCTTTAACTATTCAAACCTACTTGATGAGAGTTGTAATAACCACTATAGCCACAAGAAAGCCTGACTATGACACTAAAGTGGTCCCATAGGACTACCAAGCAGGAACCAACGGCAAGACGATAGACGTTGTGGTGGCTCATGGAATGACTAGGTCTGGAAGGTGTTATATCTTAGAGGATCTGAATCGAGGAGTTCTCGGGAAAGAATAAAATCCAAAGAAGAATGCTACTGACACTAAAGCTGCAGAATTTTGAAAGAAGATGCAGCCTAAAGACTATTTGGTCAAAGAGCAGCTAAAGAAAACATCATCCCACATATCCATTATGTCTTTGCTTATGAGTTTTGAAGCCCATAAAAAAGCTTTGATAGAGGTGCTAAGCGGAGTTAGAATACCAAAAGAAACCACAAACAAAACTTTGGCTATAGCAATAGGACATATGGTGGAAGCAAATAAGATTTCCTTCCATGATGATGAGCTACCGTCAGAAGGGGCCAGGCACAACAAAGCACTTCATATCGCAGTCAAGTACTGTAACAAGATTGTGACCATTTGATCTATTCGTTATCACTTTAAGATATTTGGGTGTGAATATAGGAGATATAAGGAAAAGTCAGGTGAAGGTCAGAGCTTTTGATGGATCGTAAAAGGACGCCATTAGAGAAATCTACCTAACATTACAAGTAGGGCCAGCGAAATTCCCCATCTAATTTCAAGTAATGGATGTATCGTCTAGTAACAACCTATTGTTGGGAAGGCCATTGGTCTATATGGCAAAAGCATTTCCCTCCACTCTCCATCAATGTGTGAAGTTTGAGTGGGGTTGCACGGAAGTTACCATCCATAGAGAGATCATTCACCCCATCTATTCTGTTAATTTTGTTCCAGTCACTGAGGAATTAGATGGAGCCACTTTCCATACCCTGGAGATCATGCAAGCTATAAGGATCGATGAGAAAATAGAGCCAGTTGATGTGAAATTATCAAGTACAGCCAAGATTGTTGCATCAGAGATGTTGAAATATGGGTATCAGCCTAAGACAGGATTATGACCAAAAGTCAATGGTATAAGAGGTACCGTCGGGCTTGGATATAATCCTACTTCAGAAGGAATCTGCAATGAAGGATCAGGTAAGACAGTATTCGTACCAGCCCATGTTCCAGCTGTAGAGAAGGCAGGAGATGAAGATATCATAGAAGGAATAAGAAATCTATTTATGGCTGTGATTGATGAAGAATTGGAGGTAGATCTCAAGAAGCTGACCATTCGCGATGCTGAACCTGGAGAAATCTTACATAATTGGACCATCAGCCCATCCCTGTTTTGACAGGAGTCCTGGTAGTATGGAATTGTAGTTGATTTCAAAATTGTTTTTTCATGATACATTGAGGCTTGAATCAAGCTCTTTTTGCAACTCGCCTCTTGCTAAAAGTCGAGCGCTTCCTTTTAATAAAACTCTTTATTTTCTAAAAAAAGTTATTTTTCCTATTTTTTTAATATCTATTTATTTTACTCATCTTTTATACTTTTCAGCGCTAATATTAGCAAAAATCCTCATTCAACAATTATGACATGTAACGAATCCACTAAGCAAAATGTGAGCAATGAGCAGGATTATGAGGAATATAATCAAAGCATAATGCCTGAAAACCTGCCACATGAGATCGAGCAGTTTGAAAGTTAGAAGAAGCCTAATATGGATGAAACTGAGGTTGTCAATTTGGGTGACGAAGAAACGGTGAAGGAAATGCGAGTCAGCATACATTTGGAAGCCTAGAGAAAGCAAGAAATGATAAAATTGCTCAAGCAATATGTTGATATATTTGCTTGGTCTTATGACGACATTCCAGGGTTAAGCACTAATATCGTCTCACATCAGCTGCTAATTGACCCCGCATGTCCACCTGTGAAGCAAAAAATGAGAAAATTCAAATTCGATTTAAGTTTGAAAATCAAGGAGGCGGTGACCAAATAGATAGAAGCAAACGTCGTGAGGGTCACAAATTACCCCACCTTGTTGGCCAACACTATGCCAGTGCCAAAGAAGGACAGGAAAATAAGGATATGTGTAGACTATCAGGATCTCAACAAAGCTAGTCCAAAAGATGATTTTCCTCTACTAAACATTCATATACATATTGATAATTGTGCAAAACATAAGTTGCAGTCATTTGTTGATTTTTTTGCACGATATCATCAAATCTTGATAAATGAAGATGACGCAGAGAAGATAGCTTTTATCACTCCGTGGGAAGTATATTGCTACAGGGTAATGCCATTTGGACTCAAAAATGTCAGCGCCACTTACATGAGGGCCATGACTACCCTTTTCCATGATATGATTCATAAGGATATTTAGGTGTACGTGGATAATATCATTGTCAAGTCCAAGAGGAGTTCGGATCACCTGGATGATTTACGAATGTTCTTCAAAAGGTTGTGAAGGTACAACCTAAATTTAAATCTAGCCAAATGTGCTTTTAGAGTTTCTACAGGAAAACTATTGGGGTTTATTGTTAGCAGGAGAGGTATAGAGTTGGACCCATCCAAGAAAAAGACAATACAGGAATTACCACCCCCTAAGACCAAAAAGGACGTAATGAGTTTCTTGGTGAGGCTCAATTACATAAATCGGTTCATAGATCAGTCCACGATAATTTGTGAACCCATATTCAAGTTACTAAAGAAGGACACCACCACAGGATGGATAGAAGAATGCCAAAAGGCTTTTGAATGAATTAAGGAATACTTGTCCAACCCGCCGGTATTGGTTCCACCAGAGCCCGAGAAGCCATTGCTATTGTACCTATCTGTTATGGCCGGTATGTTTGGATATGTGTTGGGGCACCATGACGTGACAAGAAGAAAGAAGCAAGCCATTTACTACCCGAACAAGAAGTTCACACCGCATGAAGCAAAATCTACGTTATTGGAATGAACCATTTGCTCTTTGACCTGGGTTGCACAAAAGTTGAGGCACTATCTATTTGCATATACCACGTACTTGATTTCAAGAATGGATCCACTCAAGTACATCTTTCATAAACTAATGCCTACTGGAAAATTAGTAAAATGGCAGATTTTATTGAGCGAGTTCGATATTGTGTATGTCACACAAAAAGTAGTTAAAGGACAAGCTTTAATTGATCACCTCACAAAAACTCTAGTGGATCAAGGTTACAAGCCACTCAGGACCTACTTCCCCGATGAAGAAGTATTGTTCACAGGAGAGGACATCTTAGAGTCGTATGATGGATGGAGGATGTTCTTTGATAGAGCATCAAACTTTGAAGGAGTCAAAATTGGGGTAGTACTGGTTTCAGAAATAGGTAAACATTATCCGATCACAGTGAAGATTAGGTTTTCTTACACAAACAGCTTGGCGGAATATGAAGTTTTCATTCTCGGACTTAGGTTACATGTAGACATGAATATCAAGGAGCTATTGGTGATAAGAGATTCTGATTTATTGGTTCATCAGGTACAAGTAAAATGGAATACTAAGAATGTCAAGATCCCTCCTTATGTGAAATGTATGAAGGAGCTGAGTAAAAGATTCACGAAGATTGAGTTCAAACATATCCCTCGAATTCAAAATGAGTTTGTTGATGCTCTGACAACACTATCTTTAATGATCCAGTATCCAGATAAGAATTACATCGATTCCATCAAGGTGGAGATACATGATCAATAGGCATACTATTTCTATTAAGTGAAGAATCGAATGGAAAGTCATGGTATTATGACATCAGAAGGTTGCTCGAAGAAGGAGAATACACAAAAAGCCCCACCAGCAAGCAGAAGTGGACTTTAAGAAGGATGGCCAATCACTTCTTTCTCAATGTATAAATCTTGTTTAGAAGGAATCCGAATTTGAGATTGCTACGATATGTCGATGCTATAGAAGCAACAAGACTATTGGAAGAAATACATGTAGGGACTTATGGACCCACATGAATGGGTTCATACTGTCAAGGAAAATTTTGAGAGTCGGATACTTTTTGATGACCATGGAGAGGGATCGCATCCGATACATGCAGAAATGTCATCAATGTCAAGTTTATGAAGATTTTATATGGGTTCCGCCAAACAAGCTTAATGTTATGGGCTCCCCTTGGTCGTTCTGCTTGGGGCATGGATGTTATTGGGCCCATAGAGCCTCCTACATAAAATAGACACCATTTCATCTTGGTAGCTCTCGACTATTTCACAAAATGAGTTAAAGCTTCAATGCACAAGGCAGTAACAAAGAAGGTGGTTGTAGATTTCATTCGCAATAACATAGTCTGTCGGTTTGGGATTCCAAAGTCAATCATAAAAGATAATGGGGCCAATCTTAATAGAAATCTCATGAGATAGACTTGTGAAAGGTTTAAGATCTCTCACCAAAATTTCACAGCATACGGCCACAACTGAATAGAGCAGTTGAGGCTGCAAATAAGAATATCAAGAGGATTCTAAGGAAAATAGTGGACGGTCATAGAGAATGGCAGGAGAAGCCACCATATGCTTTTTTTGGATATCACACGACAAATAGAATATCCACTGGGGCAACTCCCTATATGTTGGTTTACAGTTTGGAAGCAGTGATACCCACAGAAGTGGGAAAACCTTCCTTGAGAATCGTCCAGGAGGTTGGTCTAGGTGACGCAAAATGGATTCGTGGTAAGATTGAACAGTTAATGCTCATTGATAAAAAAAGAATGGACATAGTCTATCATGGTCAACTCTATCAAAATAGAATGATCAAGGTGTTCAACAAGAAAGTCAAGCCTCGACGATTCACACCGGGACAGTTAGTATTGAAGAAATTATTTCTTCATTAAGATGAAGCTAAGGGGAAATTTGTGCCAAATTGGCAAGGTCCCTACATGATTCACCGAGTACTCTCAGGAGAAGCAGTAATCCTTGGAGAAATGGATGGCACAGTGAGCATGAAGCCGATCAATTCAGACGCTATCAAGAAGTACTACATTTGAAGATATTAGGACCAGTTGTTATTTCTTTGTACTTTTGCATTTTTCTTTAATGTAACAGAACTATATATTAGCATGACTTCCCACAGCCGGATATGTAGGCAACCGTCATCAGGTCAGGTCACCCTTAGAAAAACCAAAAACATTATTTTTTTTATAATCAGAACTACGCTCGACCTGACTTTCCTCGGTGGGATACGTAGGCAATCCTCATCCGATTTGGTCCTTTCATATTTTACTTTTTTATTTTACTGAACTACGACCTAACCTGATTCCTCTTGGATATGTAGGTAGCCTGAGTCAGGATCGGTCGTTGCATCTCGTATTTCTTTCTTTACCCTCAAACTACGTATAGACCCGATTCTCATTTTGAGATATGTAAACAACCTAAAAGGTTCGGCCATACCCGTAGGAAAACCCCTCTTTGCTCATAGCGTAACCCCAAAATACAAGAGATTTTTCCATCAGGATCATCTTAGCATCGGCAAAAGCTAGAGAAGTGTCATCCGAAGGACAAAGTTACATGGTTATACGATCGATAGATAGAGAGGCTCAATGGATTTTGGAACATGTCATAATCTAAAAACAATAAAGGATTACTACATATATACTCAATATATAAGTAATATATTTGCAAAAATATATATAAAATTTTCAAAATATTTTCCTACTTTTCCACCTACCAAGTCTCCGAGATTGGGAAGATCGAGCAGCCGAGAAAGTATTGAAGGATTTTGATGACAAAGCCAGGATCCCCGAGTAGACATAAATCAACTCCCCCTCCCAACGAAGAATTTTTATTTCAGCACAAGAAAATAGAAATCAAGAAAGAAGGTATCAAGTCAAGCTCTTAAATATAATTAGAAACATCATGTGGCTTATCACGACAACATGAGCCACGATATTTTCTCCTTACTCTATTTTTTTGAAAACATATTATAATGACCCTTACAAGATCTAAAAAGTTTCATTTATCATATTTTTCAAGTACGTCCAAGATCCAGATCAAAAAGTTGAAGACAGAGGGCCCTCATAGGAAAAATAAGATATTTTACTTCTTTCAAATAAACTCCGCCAATCGGAGCTTGTCGCGTGACTGCGTCGAATAACTTCTTCAATCAAAGAATCATCGTCTAATTATGTCAAATAAATCCACCCAATCGGAGGATGCCGTCTAACTTTATCAAAGGCTCCACATCTCAAAAACTGTACATAAGCAAACAAAGTCAAACTACCACATTTCGAGGACTGTACATAAGCAAATGAAGATGAAATGTCACATTTTGAGGACTATACATAAGCAAATGAAGTCGAATTTCACATGTCGAAGATTGTACATAAGCAAGCAGAGCGACCCTCCGCCATATATGAGGATATACATGAGCATGCAACTCTCCACCATATTGAAGGTTGTACATGAGCAAAACGACACTCAGCCACATCGGAGAATGTACATAAGAAAAGCAACGCTTCGCCATATCAAAGAATTGTATTTCAGTAAGCAAAGCACGCTCTGTCAATCAGAGATTTGCACCATAGCAAACGCCATCAGAAATCCACTAACATAACAGCATCAGAAATCCACTATCATAGCAACATCAGAAGTCCACTATATTAGTAGCATCAGATTCCCATAGCAACATCATTATCAAGTTCGCATTGAAAATTACCTTGTCAGAATGAGGCTTTTATTTTTAAGCAACTGCCCCCAATCGGAGGCTTTTACTTTTAAGCAATCGCCCTTCCATTTAGAGGCTTTTACTCTTCAGCAATTGCCTCGCTAGTCGAAGGCTTTTAATATTCAGTAATTGCTCTGCTGGCAAAGGCTTTTATATTCCAGCAATTGCCCCGCCAGTCGGAGGCCTCTACAGAACAAAGAATACAACACTAGTTTAAATATCTACACTCTGCTCTTTATATTACAATTTCAATTTACAATTTTCGAACCACAACAGGTATTTTTCACCCTTTTACCTATTTTGCAGGACAACGCACAACAACTTGGAACTACCATCTAAGCAGCAAACTGGGGCAAGCTAGCGGAATATCAAGCATTCTGAGCTACGTCAAGGATTCATTCTCAAAACTCAACTCGTCTTAATTTTCACATTCTGATCTGATTTCATAACTCTTTTACATCCTAGTGTCATCTTAATCCGACACTAGGGAAGTTTTTGAAAGTCCGCAATCTTTTTTCCTTCTAAAATCCTCAGTAGAAATTGTTATCAGGCGTTTCTCATTCCAAGATATCTCCAAGAACTACATCCGGCCTGATTCCCATACTCAGGGATATGTAGGTATGCTTAAATTAAGTGCGGTCATATCCACTCCATTCGTGCTAAAATCTTCGCAGTCACCACCAAAAGAACTCACTTTTACCACAATTCCACACTGGGCAAATTTTGAAGTTAATCAAAATTTGCTATGATTCAAACTATAAATGGCCTGATTTCTTACGAAACCTGAGATATGTAGGTAGCTCAGAAACCGGAGCTGGTCCATAATCTTTCAAACCTTCTTTTTCGCTCGAGACACAATTGGCTTACGTCAGCTTGTTTGCCCAAAGACTCTTACAACATCTTCGGTCCAACAGGGGTAAATGTTGACATCCAATTTTGGCTCATCCTTTTTGTTTTAATTAATCTGTCTATGCTTCTTAGTCCTAAATAATTTACTAAAATAAATTTATATTTTAATTTCTATAAATTTTGAAAGAAAGAAATAAAAGGAGGGGTTAGTTTCCCCTACCATGTTTTAAATATTTTAATTAAATATAATTAGTTATTTTATATTAAAATCACACAAAAAAAATATTTTGATACTCGCATTCGCATATCTTCTAATTATACTTTCACAATATATTGTTATTATGTATTTTTTTATTAAAAAATTATTATATTTAAATAAGTATACTAAATTATTTATATAATTTATATACGTAATTATTATAAAAATCTATTAGAACAAAAGAAGCATTGTTAAATTAATTTAATGGAGAAATTTTTTTGGGCCATTTTTAATTCAATTCCAATTATATTTAGGGAAAAGGACACCACATGGCCCATCAAAAAACAAATGGCCCATGTTTGGGCTATTGGACATGGAGTGGCCATTCGGCCCAAACTAATTCCAAAAAATGGCCAATCGGCCCAAACTAATTCCAAAAATGTCTAGTCGAAAATTGTATCAATATGGTATATAAGTTGTATCAATATGGTATATATGATACAGAAACTGTATCAATATGGTATCAAAATTGTATCAATATGGTATATGAACTATATATGCATATGTTTTTCTGTATAAACTATATGAATGTGGCATGGGGGACCGTATCATTATGGTATATGAACTAAAAATTAAAAGAAAAAAAAAGGCACTAGCAGCGACAAAAAAGGCCATATGGTACAGAAACTGTATCAATATGGTATCAAAATTATATCAATATGGTATATGAACTATATATGCATATGTTTTTCTCTATAAACTATATGAATGTGGCATGGGGACCATATCATTATGGTATATGAACTGGGGGAAAAAAAGGCACTAGCAGAGACAAAAAGCCCTAAAATGGCTACCTTTAGGAATTGCAAAATCAATGGTTATTTCATGGAAATAGTTTTGGGCGAAGTGACATTTTTATCCTTTACCCTTATATTTATTCAAGCCCAATTTATTTATCAAATTTCAGACCAAAGATGCTGGCCCAAACCCGGTCCATTACCATCCCTTTTCATCCAAGTCAACAATCCTTGCCACACCCTCTCCACTAATAGAATTGTGCCACGTCATCAAATTCAAAGAATCACAATCCTTGTCAAACAAACACAAACTCATCTTGACCATTTAAATTCTTTTGATCCAAGGGCCACGATATATATATATATATATATATATATATATATATATATATATAATTTATTATTTATTATTTTTCAAATTAAATCTGAACCATTCGATCAAACGGTTCAAATTTTAGTCAAATCCCAAGTACCAAACACACGTCTTTTCCCTTTCCCAAAAATCAGATGCACGTATTTTCCTCTCTCCAATACACCAATGTTCCACATCTTTCAGCCTTACCCCAAACAACAGCAAAACCATCGACCTTCTTTCTTCTCTCCTCCTTCCTATCCTCCACCACCCCCAAAACCAGAAAACCCTATCACCATAGCCGCATCACCACTACCCCCTAGTTGTTGCCATCTCTGTGCTAACCTTGCAAGATTCTCCCCATTTTTCATCTCCCCCAACCCGTGAATCCAACAATATCAGTGAGACATGTCCCAAATCAATGTAAATCAGTCATTAAAGCCTCTAAATCGTCCAAAATCATGAAGATAGAGTTGAGTCTTATCAAGAATTTGAATTTAAAATTCAAATCCCCTCTCAATTCTCACATTTTTCTCAAAATTTTGATTTCAAATTTGAACTTGAAAGTCTGGATTTTGCCTATAAATAGAGGCGCCCTCATCCTCACAAGGGCAGGAGTTAACGTTCCGAAAAAAAAACACAAGTGGGAGATTGAGAAAACCAGTTAACAGTCACGAAAATCCATTTTAGTTAGAAAAGATACTAATTCCTTTGTTTTCCTTTTCGAGTTCAAGTTCGAGGAGAGTTCGAGTTTATTATAGAAAAATTATTAACGTCGGAGCCCTTGTTTGCTGCCCAAAATAAGGTGAGCAATCATCTTCCCTTCTCTCTGGTTTCATTTGATTTAATAATTGTTTACATGTTTCTTACTCTACTTTTAGTATAGGTTGTTCATTATCTTCACATGAGGTTTAATAAATTTAATTTTTTGCTATTTTTTTAGTCTTGGTGGTTGTTTTGATGTCCAGATATAGTGATTTTTTTTAAAATTGTTCTCCTCTATTTTTGCGTTGGTCTTGGACAGTACATGGGCATTGATATGTGTAGAATATATTTGAATCATGAGCAACTTGTAACACCTTTCATGATAGTAAGAAAAATGTTTGTGTAATTGTTAATCACTAAAACTGATTCTCTTCCCCTCTTTCATTCAAAATCTAATCGGATAGAGATTAGTACCTATTTGTTTATGATATGAAACAAATGTGATTGAATGTATTTTTTAGTGTTGTCAGTCCGCATAAATTCGAGTGTCGAAATTATTAAATTGGGCTTTAAAAAATAGAATGATATCTTCCTTGTATTTTAGCTTACGGGTGTTTTTGTTTTTTTGTCACCACCCGAATAAAAACGTACCAAGGAATTTTTAGTTTAGCAATAATTAGAACTCCCTTTCCTTCTCTGTTAGTCTTGATTGCTTAATAAGTTTCTAAAAAAAAAGGCAACTAGTAGCGTAAATTGTGATGTTGCTCAAACTAGTGAATTGGTTAGCAATTAGTATTGTAGTATTTTTATAAGTATGCATTTCTGTTAGTGAAAGTCCATTAGCAATAGTTTCTTTTTGTTAATTTTCAAAGACGTAAAGTAATTTTTTTCAAAGTTTCATTTGTTTGATCACACCTTGGAAATTTTGAAGCTCGAATGTTTACTTTCTCTTAATTCCATCTTTCTTGGCTTATTATTTAACGTGCCTTTCTTACAAAAATTATATTTTGGTTCGGAAATTAGCAAAGAGATTTCGACATGTCTAAACCTTGTTTCAAGCTTTAGATATGGTTTTAATATTCTCCTTCATGCTTGTCTGTAACAACCCAAATTGTCATTATGCTGAAAGAGGGGGGTAAAATTCGCACTTAGTCTCCCCTTGGCTGATTTTTGAAAAATTCATAGCTAGTCTAAGATTGGACGATTCTTAAGATGTGTTAGTAAAATAAAATCTGGTACAATTGTGATGGTTTCTAGTGGTGTTTGATGTGATATTTAGATAGGCAACGATCATAGGGAGCCGTAGCAACTTTCGACACCTGAAACAGTAGTTATAAACCTCTGATTATAGAGTTTATCATGGAAGCGTTGGTTCATAATGATAAGATTCATGGTTTGTGTTGTAAAATGAACAAAACTGTGGATAGGTCACGAATTTCTACCTTGGACCACTGCAACAAAAAAAGCAACTGTTGCAGCAGTAATAAGTACCGCAGCGGCAGACCTCCATTTAAAGGTGCAAACCGCTGCAGCGGTAACATGCAGGATTTCATAGCTTTTAAAAAACAAAAAATGTTTTTATCCCTTATTTTTTCAAAAAATGCAAGGGAGCTCTGGGAAAGGCGATTTTCAGCGGGGGTTTTTGAGTTTTTCATCTTTGAAGGTAAGTAATTACATTATAGACTTGAATTTACTTCCTATAACCTTAGAAAATATTTAGAAACGGATTCATGGGTACATATTCTTATTGTTTTAGATCAAGAACAGATTGTACAAGAACGAAAGGGCAAACAAATGGCTTAAAGGCGACTTGAGCAAGGAATTGAGGTAGGCTATGGTTTTGTTGTAGCACTTAGACTTTCTTGGTTTTGTGCTTGTTTGTAAATCAAACATCTATGATTGCCTTCTAGCATGACTTATAATTTATTAATTGCATTGCATATTCATACATTATGGTGTTACGGAGGTGTGATGAAGGGGATATTGATGTTATTATTAAAACCATGATGTTATTGATTGTGATTGAGGGTCGGGTATCATGCCGGTATGGTATGATGATGTTGATATGTAACTCATAAGGTTCATAGGATTGGTCATGCTTATGATGTTGATGAGATTGAGATAAGTAAGAGATGATGAGCACATCTTGCATACATGTACTCATTCATATGTATTGGGAGTCTTTATGATGATTATATATGGTGATAAGTTGTTGATGAAAGTGACTAAGTATAAAAAATTGTGAAAGTAAATTATTAATTATGTTTATATGCTGCATTTAATTATTGATGTCTTTGATTATGAGTTTTGTTATAATCATTTTTATACTTGTCTAGCTTTCGTACTTGTACATTATTGGGTTAGTCAGCCTATGATGCTTAACAGTACTTGTTGTTGTACTGATGCTACTTGTACTCTTCTTTTATTAAGTGCAGATCATCTTCAAGCTACGGATATGTGACCTCGGCTCTAGTTAGCAGTTCAAACTTGATTTTAAGGGTGAGCACCATGACCGGGAAAGGATCTTCTTGTTGATGTTGATGTCCTTTGTTTTGGGACTAAGACGATTTTCTATTATTTATGTTTTGGATATTCTTGTAGGTTAAGACTTAGTTTATTCTTAGATGTTCTTGTAAGGTGACTTCAGGTTTCGGGGATATAATAAGTAGAGGTTTCCGCACTCTATTGTTGAATAATAATGTTGGTTGACAAGTGGTTTAAATTTATTGAACAAACTTCCTTTCTACACTTGATTAAAAACTGGAAATTTATATAAGTGAATGTAAGAGTAATACTCGAGTCAGTAAAGGATGAGATTAGTATGGTTCTCCCGCCATAAGTTAGGGTATGTGTCAATCATGACCGGTTGGTTCGGGAGAGAGATGGTATCATAGCACTGGGTTCGGGGATCTTATCGTACAAGAATAGGTCTAGTAGAGTCCTGCAGAATAGTACGGAGACGTTTGTACTTTTTTTTGGAAGCTTTAGGACTTTAGGAATGAATTCCTTTCTTTCTTTCTTTAGTGCTATAACTTGATTCCAATTGGTATCTAATCTTTTTGCTCTTGCTCGCAGATGGTGAATACTCGTTCTACCAGAGTAGCAGCAGTCGCACCCACAGCACTACCAGCAGTAGAACCCACACCGGGGCCACAGTTTGTGGTAGGCCTCAAACTAGGGGTGGAGCTAGAATAGGAGGACAAAGGGCAGCACCTATTAGGGGTAGAGCCCAGGCAGCTGGAAGTCCAAAAAGATAGAGATCACCATCTCCTCCCCCACAATAGGACGGCCCAGGCCATGCTCAGAATGAAGAGGAGGTAATTGAGAAAGTGGAGATGGTAGCTCCAGAAAATATGGTGCCAGCACCAGATGGTGTAGCTCCAGTGTCTTTGTCTACGGAGGTGATTCAACAAGTGCTAGGGATCTTAGGTAACTTCGTTGGTACTGGCTACACCCAAGTTGTTCCAGTTGTTCCGCCTACAGTATTGCAATATGATGCTGCTGCAGCACCAAGAATGGATGCAGGCTCTGAAATGGGGGTGTATCCCCAACAGGTACTAGGACCAGTGATGACTGATGATGAGTATGGGTTATTCTGCAAGTTCATGACGATGAAACCCCTAGTATTCCAAGGTACAGAGTCTGAAGATGCATTTGAGTTCTTGATAAATTATCATGAATGCTTGCACCAGATGGGTATTGTTGAGAGGTATGGTGTGGAGTTTGATTCTTTTCATCTGAAAGTCGAAGCCAAGCAATGGTGGAGGTCATTTGTAGAGTGCAGGGCTGCTTTACCTCTACTTACTTGGGCTCAATTTCAAAATGTATTCCTTGAGAAATATGTTCCCCGCACTTACCGTGATCAAAAGAAGGATGAGTTTTTGAGGTTGGAGCAGGGTAATATGTCTGTGGCGGCCTATGAGGCCAAGTTTCATGCCTCGACTCATTATGTATTGCAACTGATCACCTCAGATGAGGAACAAATTAGATACTTTATGAAGGGTTTGAACTCTGGGATTCAGTTGGCTACCTTATCTGTGGCTGTGTCTGGAAGTCCTTTCAGAAGGTAGTTGAGTTTGCCAAGAAGGCTGAAGCACTTGAAAAATAGGGAGAGGTAAAGGTGAAAGAGAAGAAGGCCCAGATCACGGACCAATTTAGTGGTACTTTCTTAAAGGGGTATGGTTCTTCTAAGCCTTACCATTCAGCCATGCCAACATTTGTAAGGGGCTCGTCCACGGTCATTCATCAGCCCTCTCAGACCGACGGCTATACACCTTCATCCTCCTCAGTTCAAAGGCCCGCTTTGGGCATAAGGTGTCACAAGTATGGAGGTTTGGGTCACATCAGAAGGTATTGTCCTAATTTCTTATCTACAGGTCAGTTGACTCAACAACCAGCTTCTACAGCTCTAGATCTGGCAAGTTATGGTAGTGGAAAAAATGGTAGGGGTCATCCACAGGGTAGGCATAGTGTCCAAGATAGGGGTGGCAACCAAGACAACCGAGGTAGAGGACAAGTTGGCAGGAATGATGCTCAAGCTGGTAGAGGTAGCGGTCAGAGTGGTGATAAGGATCATCTTTATGTTGTTCCATCTCATCCTGAAGCATAAGCTTTTGATATTGTGATCACAGGTACTATGCTTGTCTGTGATCGTATGGCTTCTGTATTGTTTGATCCCGGCTTCACTTTTAATTATGTGTCTATGAAATTTGCTTTAGGCTGGGACTTAGACTGTCAATATCTTGATGCTTCTATGTATGTGTCCACGCTAGTTGGGGTGTCTGTATGTGTTGATCAGGTGTACCATGCGTGTTCTGTGATATTTATGGGGTTTAAGACCTTGGAAAACCTAGTTATTCTGGATATGGAGGAGTTTGATGTTATATTGGGAATGAGTTGGTTGTCTCTTTATCGTGCTGTTCTTAATTGTTATGCTAAAACTGTTACTGTAGCGATGCTTGGGAGGGATAAGTTAGAGTGGGAGGGTACTTTTAAGCCTAATCATGTGAAGGTTGTGTCAGCAATTTGTGCCTAAAATTTAGTAAGAATTGTAGGGCATTTTGGCCCATCTTTAGGAAGATAAATTTATGGACCCTCCTATAGCGTCAGTCCCAGTGGTATGTGAATTTTTAGAAGTGTTTTCGAATGATCTTTCGGGTATATCTCCAGACCAAGAGGTTGATTTTTGTATAGATTTAGAGCCAAGGACCCACCTCATTTCTATCCCCCCTTATCGCATGGCACCAGCAGAGTTGAGAGAGTTGAAGTCTCAGTTGCAAGAGTTGTTAGAAAAAGGTTTTATTCACCCAAGTGTTTCTCCTTAGGGTGTACCGATTTTGTTTGTAAAAAATAAGGATGGTAGCATGAGGATGTGCATAGACTACCGCCAGTTGAATAAGGTAACCATTCATAATAAATATCCCTTGCCTAGGATAGATGATTTATTTAACCAGTTGCAAGAGGCTGCCATATTCTCCAAAATTGACTTAAAGTCGGGTTATCACCAACTCAAGATTAGGGAGGAGGATATCCCCAAAAGTACTTTTTGAACTCATTATGGGCACTATGAGTTCCTGGTATGTCCTTCGGTTTGACCAATGCCTCAACTGCCTTCATGAGCCTGCTGAATGGAGTTTTCAAGTAGTTTCTGGATTCATTTGGTATTATTTTTACTGATGACATATTAGTCTAATCTAAAAGTGAAGAAGAGCATGAAGCTCATTTGCGTATGGTGTTGGGGTAGCTCAAGGAGAAGCAACTATATGCTAAATTTTCTAAGTGTGAATTCTAGATTTCTTCAGTGTATTTCTTGGGGCACATGGTTTCTAAGAAAGGAGTTACAGTAGACCCGCAGAAGGTTGAAGTCATTAAGAATTGGGCTAAACCAACAAATATGATAGAAATTTAGAGTTTTGTGGGGTTGGCCAGTTATTACTGTCGATTTGCTAAGGGATTTATTGTTATTGCTTCATGCATGACCTGCCTTACTCAGAAGGAAGTCCCATTTGTGTAAGATGACAAGTGTGAAGAGAGCTTTCAAAGGCTCAAAACCTTGTTGACCTCATCCCCGATTCTCATGTTGCCCATTGAGGGTAAAGATTTCATTGTATATTGTGATGTCTCACAATTTGGTTTAGGTGCTGTTTTGATGTAGGATCAAAACATGATTGTTTATGCTTCTAGACAACTGAAGCCTTATGAGAAAAACTACCTCACACATGACTTAGAATTGGCAGTTGTGGTGTTTTCTTTAAAAATTTAGAGGCACTAACTCTATGGGGTAAAGTGTGAGGTGTTCACGGACCACCGCAGCCTACAATACGTGTTCACCCAGAAGGATCTGAATCTAAGATAGAGAAGATGGATGGAGCTGATTAAAAACTATGACATCTCAATCCTTTATCACCCAGGTAAAGCCAATGTGGTGGCGGATGCACTGAGCCAGAAACCAGTGAGTATGGGAAGTCTAGTATTGCTAGAGTTGTCCAGATGCCCATTAGCAAGAAAGATACAGTCTTTGGCTAACAATTTTCTGAGATTGCAGGAGACTAGTGAAGGAAAGGTGTTAGCACATGTAGAGGTCAGGTCTATATTTTATGACCAAATCAAAAGCAAGCAATTTGAAGACAAGAAGTTAAGCAACCTCAGAGAAAAGTTGTTACACGGTGAGGCAAGAGAGGCCATTGTGGATGATGAGGGAGCATTGAGGATTTGGGGGTGCTTGTGCGTACCCCGAGTGAGTAATTTGATCCCAACTATTCTAGCGGAGCCTCACGGTTCTAAATTCTCTATACATTTGTGTGCCAACAAGATGTATAGGAACTTGAGACAACATTATTGTTAGCGAAGAATAAAACAGGACATTGTGGATTTTGTAATCAAGTGTCAGAATTTCCAACAGGTGAAGTACGAACATCGAAAGCCTGGTGGTATATTTCAGAGAATGCCCATTCTTGAATGGAAGTAGGAAAGGATAACAATGGATTCTATAGTTTGCCTTCAGAAAACATTAAGGAAGTACGACTCTATATAGGTCATTATAGATCGATTGACTAAGTCGGCTCATTTTACCCTGATAAGAGTAGACTATAATGCGGCTAAGTTGGCCAAGATTTATTTGAAGAAGATAGTAAGGTTACACGGGGTATCGGTTTCGATTATGTCAGACAGAGGTACTCAGTTCACCTCCAATTTTTAGGAGAAATTCCAGTCAGAGTTAGGGTCTAGGTTGGACTTGAGTACAACTTTCCATCCATAAATCGATGGTCAGTCGGAGCAAACTATCCAAGTTTTTGAGGACATGCTTCGAGCTTGTGTTATGCACTTCAGGGGTCAGTGGGACCAATACTTACCATTGTGTGAATTTGCCTACAATAATAGCTACCACTCTAGTATTGACATGGCCTCTTTTGAGGCCTTATATGGTAGAAGGTATAGGTCTCCAATTGAATGGTTTGATGTATTTGAGGTGAGAACTTAGGGTACTGACATGCTTAAGGATTCGATGGAGAAAGTAAGGTTTATTCAAGAAAAGCTCATAGCCGCCCAGAGTCGGCAGAAAGAGTATGCAGATAATAAAGTGAGAGATGTGAAGTTTCGCAGAAGGAGAAAAGGTAATTCTAAAGGTGTTACCCATGAAAGGTGTAATGTGGTTTGACAAGAAGGACAAGTTGAGCCCAAGATACATTGGACCCTTTGAAATTTTGAAAGGAGTGAGGTCAGTGGCGTATAGACTGACCTTACCCCCTAGTATGTTCGGGGTTCACCAAGTATTCCACGTGTCTATGCTAAAGAAGTATCATGGGGATGGTGATTACATCATTCGTTGGGACCCTGAATTGTTCGATAAGGAGTTGTTTTATAATGAGGAACCAATTGCTATATTAGCTAAGGATGTGAGAAAGTTGAGGACCTGAGTCATTCCTTGTGTGAAGGTTCAATAGAGGAACCGTACCATTGAAGAGGCTACTTGGGAGACGCAGGCGGACATGCACAATCGATATCCGCACTTATTCATCAATGAAGGTACTTTCCTTTACCTTACTATGTCTTTTAGGGGGCCAATTGTCATTCGAGAATGAACAAGGGGTAAATTGGTATCTAATGTAACGATCCAAATTATCGTTACGCTGAAAGAGGGGGGTAAAATTCGCACTTATTCTCCTCTTAGCCTATTTTTGAAAAATTCAGGGCTAGTCTAAGATTGGATGATTCTTGAGATATGTTAGTAAAATAAAATTTAGTACTAATGTGATAGTTTTTAGTGGTGTTTTATGTGATATTTAGATAGGGAGCCGTAACAACTTTCGACACCTGAAACGAAGTTATAGAACTCCAGTTATAGAGTTTACCATGGAGGGATTGGTTTGTGATGTTAAGATTCGTGGTGTGTGTTGTAAAATGAGCAAAACTAAGGAGAGTTCCCGAGTTCTACCTCGGACCACTGTAGCGAAAAAAGCAACCACTACAGTGGTAATAGGTACTGCAGTGATGGACCTCCATTTAAAGGTGCAAACTGCTGCAGTGGAACTTTAACCACTGCAGCGGTAACACGTAGGATTTGACAGCTTTTAAAAACCAGAAAACGTTTTCATTCCCCACTTTTTTGAAAAATGCAAGGGAGCTCTGGGAAAGGCGATTTTCAGAGGGTTTTTGGAGTTTTTCATCTTTGAAGGTAAGTAATTATATTCTAGACTTGAATTTACTTCCTATAACCTTAGAAAATCTTTAGAAATGAATTCATGGTAGAAATTGGGGTTTAGCCCTAGTTATTGAAATCGATGAAAAGTGGTGGGAATGTGTATAAATTCAGTAGAGAATAATCCTAGGATGTTAGAAAATATTAATAGGAGTGGAATTACGATTGTTCATTCTAATTCAAGTGGAATCTATTTGGTTTAAGAGATAGAAACCCTAAGATAATGAAATAGGGTAAATTTATGACTAAAATCAATGATTTTGACCCCTAGTAATTAAAAAGGGGATGAATTATTGAAATAGGTACATATTCTTATTGTTTTAGATTAAGAACGTATTGTACGAGAATGAAAGAGAAAAAGTGTGGCTTAAAGGTGACTTGAGCAAGGAATTGAGGTAGTCTATGGTTTTGTTGTAGCACTTAGACGTTTTTGGCTTTGTGTTTGTTTGTAAATCAAACATCTATGATTGCCTTCTAGCATGATTTATGATTTATTGATTGAATTGCATGTTCATACATTGTCATGTTATGGAGATATGATGAAGAGGATATTGATGTTATTATTGAAATCATGATGTTCATGATATTGTTGATTGTGATTGAGGGTCGGGTACCACGCCGATACGATATGATGATGTTGATATGTAACCCATGAGGTTCATGGGAATGGTCATGCTTATGATGTTGATGAGATTGAGATGAGTAAGAGATGATGCGCATATCTTTCATACATGCACTCATTCATATGCATTGAGTGTATTTATGATGATTATATGTGGTGATGAGTTGTTGATGAAAGTGATTAAGTATAAAAGCCTGTGAAAGTAAATTCTGAATTATGTTTACATGATGCATTTAATTTTTGATATCTTTGATTATGAGTTTTGTTATGATCGCTTTTATACTTGTCTAGCTTGCTTACTTGTACATTATTGGGTTAGTCGGCCTATGATGCTTACCAGTACTTGTTGTTCTATTGATGCTACATGTACTCTTCTTTTGTTGAGTGCAGAACATCTTCCAGTGGCTGATACGCGACCTCGGCTCTAGTTAGCGGTTCAAACTTGATTTTGAGGGTGAGCATCATGACCGGACAACCTTCGGATCTTCTTGTTGATGTTTACATCCTTTGTTTCTGGATTAAGATAATTTCCTATTATTTATGTTTTAGATATTCTTGTTGGTTCAGACTTAGTTTATTCTTAGATGTTCTTGTACGGTGACTTCAGGTCCTGGGGATGTAATAAGTAGAGGTTTCCGCAATCTATTGTTGAATATTGATGTTGGTTGACGAGTGGTTTAAATTTATTGAACAAACTTCCTTTTTACACTTGATTAAAAATTGGAAATTTATATAAGTGAATGTAAGAGTAACACTCAAGTCGGTAAGGGTGAGATTAGTATGGTTCTCCCGCCATAGATTAGGGTGGGTGTCAATCATGATCGATTGGGTCACGACATTGTCTCTATATCCTTGGGACTGTAAAGAGTTGGTCTCTTCTCATGAAGATTACATGAGCAAATTTTGATTAATAACCTTTGTGAATCCCTTGGAACGTGAACTTGAGTTTGTGATAGCTAGATAGAAATAATTGATTTGTTGTATCAAAAGTTTTGACATCTAGGTAACTAACTTATTTTAAAAGGACTTGAAAACCTTGTGTCTGTGGCCTTAATTCATATTGTATCTTCAAGCCACTATCTTTTTATCTCTATATGTGGTTGTGTTTTCTCGAGTTCGGGTTAAATAAAAGATATCTAACGTTTTCACTTTTAGCTTTGTTAAAGAATCTATTAGAAATTAATTTAGTGTGATTTCGAATAAAGTCTATCTCGTCGCCTTAATATGAAGGATTTATAATTAACTCAAGAAGTTTTAGTGGTGTTCAAATTGAGTAAGTTATTAATCCCACTTCTAAGATTAGTATAAAATATGGTCATATGTTTTTTCAATTGTTTTTAAGTTCTATACGTGTTAAGATGGTTGACTCTCACTATTTGATTTGTTGAAAGGTAAGGAAACTTCTTGCTAATGAAGGTTTAAATTCTTAATATAGATTATTTGTGACATGCCTCTGCCGATGCTTTTATTAATTTGCTTTTTTCATATTCTCCTCGATTATTTGATTAGTTTGTAATCCTTATTATTTTCTTTGTCTCATGTAAACTCGGGAGTTGGAATTTCAATCGAAACTCATTTTGGCCCATAGTTCGGGTCAACGGCCATAGGATTACAGAGCTCGGGGTCTAAATCGTTAGGAGTCGGTTCCTTCGATAGGAACTTATAGTACATAGTTCTTTACCTTCCTCATTACTTTCTTATTCGTATTTATTTCACTAACTTTGTATTGCTTTGGGTATGTACTTGTGTGGTTTGATTGAAATTGATTAAGCCTTATTTTATTTAATTTTGCTTAGCTTTAAAGACATCTAGAATTGGTTTTCTTCGGTTAATCTTTCACCCATTCCACATTTATAGATGTAGTAACGCCATTTTCGTTAATCATTTACTTTGTACTCATGAATAAACCTTTTTGGAATAAAAGAGGCAAATTTTAGTTTTAAGTGCAATCTCAAGTGAAAAATACTTTTTTAAAAATTGGTTAAAATGGTTAGCTATAGTCTTCATTTTATTTTTTTTCAAAATATTAATTAACGATTTATCATCCTAATTAGAATTTTTAAATAAATCACTAAATGATTTTAATTAGTCAACCTTTTTAATTTCGCAAGTAACTCACCCATCAAAATGCAATTTTTATCTAACTTAATATGCTTCAAATATTTGCTGCATTCCATATTTATTTCTTAACTTTATTTCAAGTTTTCAAATTTCAAAAGCCTCTCCAAATACAAGGTATATATACGTATTTACACTACCATACACAAGGTATATTTATACCTTATTTATTCTAATATACTTCACCTCTACTTTATACGTATATGTTATTTTATTATTAGTGCACTTATTTCTCATCTAATTCATTTATTGAAATTCCACAAATAAAAAATAAGTTTTCACATATTTTCCTACATTTTGAATATGCACGTATCTATTTTTATTTTAAATGCGTTAATTAAATTTTCACATACTTTGAAATATATTTTCACTTCACAGTAAGCATATTTTTGTAAATAATATTACAAACTTCATATATACAATTTTTAAGTATACATTTTTTTTATATGGTCATAAAACTTTTCTTATATTTTGATATAGGTGCATATATTGTTACCTTGTGATATTTTACTATTAAATTATCTACATTTTGAATTAATTATATTTATATATGTAACACTTGATGATAAATATATTTTTGTATATTGTAGACATACATCCTATATACCTTGAGTTTTGTTTTCCTCAAAAATTATTAGTTTTCTTATCACTATTTTTTGCAAATAACGAAGCAATTTCCAAATATTTTTGTAAAGCTAAGTAAGGACTATCTTCAGATATGCTCTGAGGAATGCTTAACACCTTCCCCTCGAGTAATGAAAACCTTTACTCGGAATCTCAAATGTATTCAGAAGACCAAAAAATAGAGTTTTACATAAAAATGATTTTTCCTAATTTTTTCCTAAAAGGTTAGGTGGCGGCTCTAAAAAAAATGAATTTTCAAAATCAGAGAGTCACGACTATTTTATGTTGTGCACTGTTTCGACCGATTTGAAATAGGGCACGACAGTAATGATTCTGCTACGATGCCACAAATACGCAAGTTGATCCTAAGTAATCAATATTATTTATTGGATTCTGGTGAAACTACTTCATTAGGATTGGGGAATTGCTGCTATTCTTCGTGAATAGCCTGGATTCTCCCATCGAGAGTCACTTTGAAAGTATTACCTAAACTCTTCCGACTGAATATGATAAAGCCTATAAAACATAGAGCTACTATCATTTCTTCATTATAAATTGAGATCTTCTTCAAACTTGATGCACAAATAGATAGAATAGCAGAAAATAGCATTTCTCTAGCCTGCATATTTATGCAACTCAATCTCATTTAGAAAACCTGATCTCTATCTTTCAGCAACTGAACGGGAAGTGGTTTAAGAATAATAAAGGACTTTAGAATCGAATGTGCTCGTCCAACATGAAAGGCCCTAACCCTGCCAACCAAGTATCAAAAGAAAGAAGAGAAAGAAAGGAGAAGAGAACTTCATATTTTGATAAATCTCTAGGAGTCATCTTTAACATTGAATGCTATTAATAGATTCTATAGCAATAGTCCCTCAGACTTGAAAATTAATAACGAAAATAGCTAACCCAATTGCAGATTCTGCAGCTGCCACTGTTGGAATCAATGAAGCAAATGATTGACCCATCATATCATCAAAAGAAACAGAAAATACCAAAAAGTTCGAGCCTTGCCTTAGTTTGTGGGGTGAAAGGAACTCAAGAGTGTTCACTCACAGATGTAGGAGTATGAAAGCACTGATACATGACTTAAAGACAATTATTTGCACTAGAATTAGGAGGAATGTAAAGTTATTTGATTGTGGTAGTTCTTTGTGTCAGAGGCTAAGTTTCATCTATCTTCTGGGAAGGGAGTAGAAGAAGAAGTCTAATGGGAGGTAGTTAGAGCAAGGCTGGAGTAGGGGATTCTGGTACTCTTGAGATGAGTAGCTTAGGCTTGAGCTTCTCTGGCTATGTAATGTTGCACAGGTGATTAATAAAAGTTGACTGTTAATTACCAAAAAAAAAACTTTAAGTTTATCACAGCAAAGTCATTTTTTTTATTTTTTAATCACATAAAGTCATTTAATTTTTTTCAGGTTATCAAAAAAGTACATTTCACCTGAATCTTTTTATTTTATATTGAAAATATGATGTGACATTTCTAAATAGCTAGTTAGCTCAATAAAACATATTAAATGTAATGAATTAATTTTAGAGACCTACCTCAAAGGGCTTATGAAATCATGTTTACCTTCTTATTTTGACTTTTATAATAAATTTGAAGTCATTGATCATATCTAGATCATAGATTTTGTGTTTGTCGTTGAATTCTTTGATTCTCTAATGGGAATGGTGTAGTTCCGACTTCTTGTGCTAGTGCATTTTGTATTTATTGAACGGGATCGAGCAGAGATAGATGTTTTAGACTGACTGACAAAAACATATTCTCTAAACTATTAAATGTACTTATATTCTCAATCTTGATATAACTATTATGAGCTGTATATATTAATTATTTTGATTTATTAAAAGGTGAGATCCTGAGATGGGTCAATATGCCTGGTAGATTGGATGATAATAATATGTATTGGTGAAATAATAAGTTAGTTGATAGAATCCATGTCTCAGTATAGAGATAGATGATGGGCCTTTTTGAGAAGCTTATAAGTTTTCACTGTGTGAAATCTTGCAAGTGGATTTTATGAATCCGACACATGAAATAAGTCAAGCAGTGCTCTAAAGGAAATTAATCATTAGATTGAATTCGTCAGTAATTTAATTTATTGATTAGTTGTAACACCCCGTACATTTTCGACCCTAATTGATTGTCGTAACATTTATGGAATTATTTAAACATGAGATGGTTGGTGGATTATGCATTAATTTTGTTGGGCTGAATCACTATATGCTAATGGGCTCAATAAAGGCCCAAAAATTGAGCAAAAGACATGGCCCAAAATGGGAAAATGATCCATTCCTACTTTGACCAAGTAAACCCTCAATTATTGTCCAAGTGTGGCTAAGGACGAATACAAAGGACTATATAAAGCACAAAAGAATCAGATTTTATTCATTGAGACACACATGCAATTTCTAGAATTTTCACAAGATATTTTCTCTTCATCCAAACCCTAAGCAACCATTCCTTTGGACAAGATCATCCTCTTGCAAGCTTTGGTAAGTGTTTACTCTTATGGTTTAATATATTATATGCATGAGAGGGTGTATAAATCATGTTGGTTATGCTGGCAAAGCGTTGAGCAGTCCACTATGTGTGAAACAGTCTACTTTTGCTTAATCGATAAAGGGTTTTGTCTTCTAAACTTGAAAGTGGACTTGTGGTCTTGAAGGAAGTGAATTTGATGGATTGAATGTCAAACATTTATGATGTGGTTATGTCCCAAACTTGCTTTCTCTATGTGTATAACTTGTGGGATTGTTGTTATGAAATTGGGCATGGAATTGATGGTGTATTGAAAGGAAAATGTAGTTTTGTGATGTTCATGTGCGTTGTGAAACCATGGTTGTTCGTTGTCATCCAAGATAACTTAAAATATGAAAAGAGAAGCTTAATTATGACCATAGACCATTTATTACAAAAAAGGACCCGAAAATGACCCCCGGAGACTGAAACGGGCACTCGCCCTCCCGGGTGGGGCACCTGCGGCCGCAGATGCCAATGCAGGTGGCACTGGACAGGGCCAGATGGGAACCTGTGGCCACATGTCACCCACCTGCGGGCGCAGGTGACCACAGGTCCCTCCAGGACCCCGTTTTGCATGTTTTTGTCTCTCTTTGATCCCCGAAACCCCTATACCCTTCTTGGATGCAATTATCAACTTATGGTACCATTTGAATGGATTTAAGGAGTCGTTCGGAGGCATGTTGGATTATATCAATTATGGATTGCTGTTAATGTGTTATTGTGAAAGGTATTTAAGTGACTTGATGGAGTAAAGGTGACATAGTGTTAAAGGGGAAGTGTAAAGCATAAACTTGGTGTGAAATGCTATTGGTTTATGATGTCTTGGTTGATGTGTGGCATGTTGTGGTGTTGTTGGTATAGTAATGCAGTGAATGGTATTGCGAAGGGCGAAATGACGTTATATGGAAGTCATGTAGTTCATTGTCGTTTTATGCATTTGTAATGTAGTTAGTTGTTAACGTGAGTTCCGTTATGTACTTGTGTTGTAGAGTAAAACGTAAGGAAGGAGCTGGATTATTGTATTCACATATAGGACTATATATTCATATTGGGAAGATAAGGTATATAAGGTTTCTCTTTCCCTTATTCTTTGGCAGCACCTATTGCTCTCATCGTTACCGTACTTGTTCCATTTCGAAATGTTCCAAAGTATCTCATTCAGGTTTGACATATATTGTTATTCACATGTTTCTTATTCATTGACCAATTGTGATTCACATGTCTTTTATTTGTTGACTAATGTTCCGAAGCTCCAATAATGATGTTATAACCACCAATATATCAATATCACACAAGTAAAGGAATGAAATAATGCATATATGTGTTTCTTAGAGGCAGGGTGGTAGCTCAAAGGGGTGAAAGCCCAGCTAGAGACGATCCTGATGATTGTTGATATGATACGTTATGTTATATTATGGCCCACCGATAAGGTGGATGATGATGTTATAGCCCACCAATAAGGTGGATGATTATGTTATGGCCCACCAATAAGGTGGATGATTATGCTATGGCCCACTGATCAGCTGGATGAATGGTAACGATGATGAACGTAAAAGCAAGGAAAGTAATAAATATAATGTATATGGTTCCACACATATACATAACGGTGGTTTATCCATAATGCTTATTCATTTGTATTTGATTCCATCTGAGATCCTATGTTTCATACAGTTTCTTATAGCCTTACATACTCAGTACATTCTTTCGTACTGACGTCCCTTGGGGGACTTAATTTACTTGCTGTAGGCACAGGTGCTAGTAGACCTCCACAGTAGGCTATGAGTCATCCGCAGACTATTGGTGAGCTCCAGATTGGTTCGGGGCTTTCCAAGTCATTATGTACATTGTTTTGGTATTTTATAAAGGATTGTATAAAGCGGGACTTATCCCTACTTTAGGTTGGTCTTGTATTTGTTAGAGGATTTGTAGACGTATGTTGTGGGACGAATGAAGGAATGTAAAAAATGTATGTTTTTGACGCAATGGCCCTAACGGCTAAGTTTCATATCTATATGAATATCTTTCCATAACTTTCGTCTTTGACCTCTTGTATCTATAAGTGTTGTTCATTGAGTGAGATGCATATGAATGAATAAAGATTGGTTCTCTCGAGCCTTAACGGGTTCGGGTGCCAGTCCGCCCCGTTGGAATTCGAGGTATGACAAAAGTGGTATCAAAGCAGGTTGTCCTAGGGTGTCTACAAAGTCGTGTCTGAGTAGAGTCTTGCTTATGGATGTGTTACGTGCCACATTTATAAGTAGGAGGCTACGGGACAGTTAGGAGTTGTTTCTTTTCTTCATTTAGAGCCAATCTTGTAAGTGGAATCATATCTGACCATTGAAATTGGTTTTCTTTTGTTATAGTAAGATGCCGATTACAAGACGAGGTAGGGTCAAAGGTAAGAAGGTAGACATGCTTGCCGGAGAAGGAACTAGTAAATCACCACTTGACCAACCTAGTCAAGGTGGGGCTGAAACTGAGTTTGCATCGCGGGCTTCTTCTCCTCTCTCAATTCCAGGAGGGCCACAAAGGAGAAGAGTATCCCCAGAACCACATGTTAATGCTACTGAGCAGGATATAAAGAATGTGGTGCACATGTTGACTCGTATAGTTGTTGGACAACATCAAGGACAAGTTGGTCCGACTGCAAGTAATGACGGTGCGGATAGGACAACTAGTCGAAGGACACAGGATTTTCTGAAATTAGACCCTCCCACGTTCACCGGGTCAGATCTGAATGCAGACCCATAGGACTTCGTGGACCGAATTCAAAGGGCTCTAGATGTTATGCATGTGACTAGTATAGAAACAGTCGAGCTTGCAGCATATAAATTGAAAGGAGAGGCTATATTATGGTACGAAGATTGGAAATGATCCAGGGGTATCGGTGCACTTCCAGCTAGTTGGGAGGAATTCAAAGATGCATTCCTTGATCATTATCTTCCCTATGAGATACAAGAGGCTCGTACGGATCAGTTTTTAAATCTTTGTCAAGGAAATATGAGCGTCAGGGAGTACAGTCTCTGATTTAACTCTTTGGCTAGGTATGCTCCAAATATAGTAGCCACTATGGACGATAGAGTCCATCGGTATGTGGACATATTGGAGCCATATTTGGTGCGGGACTGTACTATTACTGCGTTGAATAGAGATATGGATATAGCCAGAATACAAGACTTTGCACAGAAAATGGAGGATCAGAGGCAAAGGAGAAAGGCGCACGAAGATGAAAGAGGGTCGTCAAAGAGGGCTAGACTTATGGGGCAGTTCATGGCATCCCAAGAAGAATTTAGGCCTCGGGTTTTTCCTAGACCGCCTAGACCATTATTTTCTTACCCTACAGCAGGTACTCCATCTCAATTTGGAGGGTTTAGAGGCAGTCAAGCTGGGCAAAGTAGTGGGACTCAGGGTTCACAGACAGTGGGGTATCGAGAACAAGGAAGTATGAGCCAATCAAGGTCTTTTCATCAGCTGTTCCAGCACTGTGGGAAGTTTCATTCAGGTGAATGTTGGTTTGGAATGAATGTTTGCTTTTGGTGTGGTAGGTCAGGGCACATGATGAGAGAGTGCCCACAGAGAGGCACGGGTAGTATGACACGACCTACGGGATCAGCCGTTGCGTTATCATCGTCAGGTGTACAACCTGCTAGTCATAGCAAAGGTACTAGAGGAGCACCTAGTTCTAGTGGAGTATAGAACCGTACCTATGCTCTATCGGATCGGCAGAATTTGGAGGCTTCTCCTGATATAGTTACAGGTACATTATTCATTTTTTTTCACATAATGTATATGCAATGATTGATCCGGGCTCTAACCTATCATATGTTACTCCAGTGATTGCTGGAAAAAAAATTTGAAAGAAAACCAGAATTATTAGTTAAGCCATTTGAAGTATCTACACCCGTTTGAGAGTCTATCGTAGCTAAAAGAGTATATCGTAATTGTATAGCAATTGTTTGTGATCATGATATGTTGGCTGATCTTATTGAGTTGTAAATGGTAGATTATGATGCTATAAGGGGTATGGATTGGTTGGCTTCTTGTTATGCCACGGTAGATTTCAAAGCTAAGAAGGTACATTTCCATTTTCCACAAAAGACCGTCCTTGAATGGAGGGGTAATGCTGGAGCACCGAGAGGTAAGTTTATTTCCTATCTTAAGGCAAGGAAGATGATATCCAAGGGGTACATATGCCACATTGTAAGAGTGCAAGATACCAATGTGACGTCACCAACTCTTCAATCGGTTTCAGTAGTAAATGAATTCTTTGATGTATTTCCTGAAATGGGAAGTAGAGTTTGGTATTGATGTGATTCCAGGCACTCAGCCTATCTCTATTCCTCCGTATAGAATGGCCCCAGTAGAGTTGCGGGAATTGAAGAAGCAACTAAAGGACTTGCTAGAAAAAGGATTCATAAGGCCTAGTATGTCCCCTTGGGGTGCACCAGCGTTATTTGTACGAAAGAGAGTATTATCGACAACTGAATAAGGTGACAATCAAGGATAAATATTCCCTCCCCAGAATTGGTGATTTATTTGAGCAATTATAAGGTGCCAAAGGTTTCTCAAAGATCGACTTGAGATCGGGTTCTTATTAAGTATGGGTTAGGGAGAAGGATATACCCAAGACAGCTTTCCAAATACGGTATAGTCATTATAAATTTCTAGTTAGGTCATTTGGGCTAACAAATGCACCTACAGTTTTTATAGGTTTGATGAATAGGGTGTTTAAGCCATTTTTAGATGTGTTCGTGACCGTGTTTATAGATGATATTCTGGTTTATTCAAGATCACAAGAGGACCATGCTAATCACTGACGACAGGTGTTACGGATTTTTCGTGACCGTAAGATATGTGCAAAGTTCTCTAAATGTGAGTTTGGTTAGAATTCGTAGCGTTCTTGGGTCACATTGTATAGGATGAAGGAATACGGGTTAATACCCAGGAGATAGAAGCGGTGCAGAATTGGCCAAGACCTACGACACCTACAGAGATTAGTAGTTTTCTTCGATTGGCAGGTTATTATAGAAGATTTGTTGAAGGGTTTTCTTCCATTGCAGCGCCTTTAACAAAGCTAACACATAAGGAAACCAAGTTTTAATAGAATGATGCATGTGAGAAGGGTTTCCAAGATCTGAAGAATAACTTGACTTCTACCCCCCACAATGGTACTTCCGGAGGGCACAAAGGGATATGCAGTATATTGTGATGCTTCAGGAGTTGGTTTAGGATGTGTATTGATGCAGCACGATAATGTAATACTGTATGCCTCACGACAGTTGTGACCACATGAGAGGAATTATCCCACACATGATCTTGAGCTAGCAGCTGTGATATTTGCTTTAAAGATATGGCGCCACTATACTGATCATAAAAGTTTGCACTACATTTCTAAGCAGAAGGACCTAAATTTGAGGTAGCGGAGGTGGCTGGAACTCCTAAAAGATTATGATATCGATAATTTATATTATCTAGGGAACGCAAATGTGGTAGCTGATGCATTAAGCCGCAAAGCAATAGGAAGCACTAATAGCCGGTTGACAGAAAAGCAAGATATAATTAAGGACCTACATCAACTAGCCAGCTTGGGAGTTCGTCTTCTTGAATCTCCAGACGAAGGGGTTATTGCGCAAAATGCGGCAGAGCCTTCATTTGTAGCTGAGGTAAAGGAGAAGCAATATGCGAATCCTACTTTATTGCAGCTGAAAAAAAATGTATAGCAAGGTTCGACGAAGGTATTTGACCTTACGCTAGGGGGAGTGCGTCAGTGTCAGAATAGATTGTGTGTACCTAATGTGGATGAGCTAAGAAGATGGATTATGATGGAGACATATCATTCAAGATATTCTATTCATCCGGGAGCAACCAAAATGTACCATGATTTGAAAGAGATGTCTTGGTAAGGTTACATGAAAAAACATTACAGAATTTGTAGCTCATTGTCCGAATTGTCAACATGTAAAAGTAGAGCATCAGAAACCTGGAGGTTATATGCAAAGTATAAATCTTCCAGTTTGGAAGTGGGACATGATTAACATGGATTTCATCACAGGTTTTCCTCATACACTGCGAAAATTTGATTCCATATGGGTAATAGTTGATAGGCTTACCAAGTCAGCGCATTTCCTACCAGTCAAGACCACCTATACAGCGAAAGATTATACACGGTTGTATGTTAAAGAGATAGTGCGACTACACAGGATTCCAATCTCTGTTATATCAGACAGAGGAGCCCAAGTGAATTTAAGTACAACTTTTCATCCTCAGATAGATGGACAAGCAGAACGTACTATCCAAACACTTGAAGATATGCTACGAGCCTGCACGTTGGACTTTAAAGAAAGTGTAGATCACCAATTGGATGGTTTGAAGCGGGTGAAACTGCCTTACTTGGGCCAGATCTTGTTCATCAAGTTATGGAGAACGTTAAGGTGATACAACAGAGGCTACAAACGGCCCAAAGTCGACACAAGTCATATGCCGATGTTAGAAGAAGGGAATTAGAATTTGCCATAGGTGATTGGGTATTCTTGAAAGTGTCACCAATGAAAGGGGTAATGAGATTTGGAAAGAAAGGAAAGTTGGCCCTATATAGCATGCCATATAAGATTGTTCGAAGATTTGGTCAAGTCGCGTATGAATTTGAAATACCCCAAGAACTCTCCACAGTTCATCCAGTATTTCATGTTTTGATGCTTCGAAAGTGCATAGGAGATCCATCTCGTATTGCTCCCATTGAAGATGTACAAATTACGAAAGATCTCACCTATGAAGAGATACCTATCGCTATCATGTATCGACAAGTTAAGAGATTAAGGAATAAGGAAGTAGCTTCCATAAAGGTACTTTGGAGGAATCAACAAGTAGAAGAAATCACATGGGGAGCCGAAGAAATGATAAAGTCGAAGTACCCGTATTTGTTTCAAACGGAAGAAAAAGTTCAAGGTGCGGAATCGGAGCAATAACAAGTAAGTATTTACAAGCAGTATGTGTATATGATAACATGAAGGATAAACTTAGACTTAAATTTGTTTAAATTGGATAATGTCACTAACATTCGAGGACGAATGTTTCTAAGGGAGGAAGGATGTAACACCCCGTACATTTCCGACCCTAATTGATTGTCTTAAAATTTATGAAATTATTTAAACATGAGATGTTTGGTGGATTATGCATTAATTTTGTTGGGCTGAATCACTATATGCTAATGGGCTCAATAAAGGCCCAAAAATTGAGCAAAAGACATGGCCCAAAATGGGAAAATGATCCATTCCTCCTTTGACCAAGTAAACCCTCAATTATTGTCTAAGTGTAGCTAAGGACGAATACAAAGGACTATATAAAGCACAAAAAATCAGATTTTATTCATTGAGACACACATGCAATTTCTAGAATTTTCACAAGATATTTTCTCTTCATCCAAACCCTAAGCAACCATTCCTTTGGACAAGATCATCCTCTTGCAAGCTTTGGTAAGTGTTTACTCTTATGGTTTAATATATTATATGCATTAGAGGGTGTATAAATCATGTTGGTTATGCTGGCAAAGCGTTGAGCAGTCCACTATGTGTGAAACAGTCTACTTTTGCTTAATCGATAAAGGGTTTTGTCTTCTAAACTTGAAAGTGGACTTGTGGTCTTGAAGGAAGTGAATTATGACCATGTACCATTCATTACAAAAAAGGACCCGAAAATGACCCCCGGAGGCTGAAACGGGCACCCGCCCGCGCGGGCGGGGAACCTGCGGGCGCAGATGCCAACGCAGGTGGCCCTGGACAGGGACAGATGGGAACCTGCGGCCGCATGTCACCCACCTGTGGGCGCAGGTGACCCCACAGGTCCCTCCAGGACCCCGTTTTGCATGTTTTTGTCTCTCTTTGATCCCCGAAACCTCTATACCCTTCTTGGATGCAATTATCAACTTATGGTGCCCTTTGAAAGGATTTAACAGAGGCATGTTGGATTATTTCAATTATGGATTGTTGTTGATGTGTTATTGTGAAAGGTATTTAAGTGACTTGATGGAGTAAAGGTGACGTAGTGTTGAAGGGGAAGTGTAAAGCATAAACTTGGTGTGAAATGCTATTGGTTTATGATGTCTTGGTTGATATGTGGCATGTTGTGGTGTTGTTGGTATAGTAATTCATTGAATGGTATTGTGAAGGGCGAAATAACGTTATATGGCAGTCATGTAGATCATTGTCGTTTTATGCACTTGTAATGTAGTTAGTTGTTAACGTGAGTTTCGTTATGTACTTGTGTAGTAGAGTAAAACGTAAGGTAGGAGCTGGATTATTGTATTCACATATAGGACTGTATATTCATATTGGGAAGATAAGGTATGTAAGGTTTCTCTTTCCCGTATTCTTTGGCAGCACATATTGCTCTCATCGTTACCGTACTTGTTCCATTTCGAAATGTTCCAAAGTATCTCATTCAGGTTTGACATATATTGTTATTCACATGTTTCTTATTCATTGACCAATTGTGATTCACATGTCTTTTATTCGTTGACTACTGTTCTGAAGCTCCAATAATGATGTTATAACCACCTATGTATCAATCTCACACAAGTAAAGGAATGAAATAATGCATATATGTGTTTCTTAGAGGCCGAGTGGTAGCTCAAAGGGGTGAAAGCCCAGCTAGAGATGATCCCGATGATTGTTGATATGATACGTTATGTTATGTTATGGCCCACCGATAAGATAGATAATTATGTTATGGCCCACCAATAAGGTGGATGATTATGTTATGGCCCACCTATAAGGTGGATGATTATGTTATGGCCCCCTGATCAGCTGGATGAATGGTAATGATGATGAACGTAAAAACAAGGAAAGTAATAAATGTAATGTACATGGTTCCACACATATACAGAACGGTGGTTTATCCATAATGCTTATTCACTTGTATTTGATTCCATCTGAGATCCTATGTTTCATACAGTTTCTTATAGTCTTACATACTCAGTACATTCTTTCGTACTGACGTCCCTTGGGGGACTTACCTTACTTGGTGCAGGCACAGGTGCTAGTAGACCTCCACAGTAGGCTACGAGTCATCCGCAAACTATTGGTGAGCTCCAGATTGGTTTGGGGCTTTTCAAGTCATTATGTACATTGTTTTGGTATTGTATAAAGGATTATATAAAGCGGGGACTTGTCTCGACTTTAGGTTGGTCATGTATCTGTTAGAGGCTTTGTAGACGTACGTTGTGGGACGAATAAAGGAATATAAGAAATGTATGCTTTTGACGCAATGGCCCTAACGGCCAAGTTTCATATCTATATGAATATCTTTCCATAACTTCCGTCTTTGACCTCTTGTATCTATAAGTGTTGTTCATTGAGTGAGATGCATATGAATGAATGAAGATTGGTTCTCTTGGACCTTAACAGCTTCGGGTGCCAGTCCGCCCAGTTGGAATTTGAGGCGTGACATTAGTATCTGTAATCTTAACATGGGGAATTACATAAGTGTTTAATGGGGAATTTCACAATATAAATAGAGGAGTGCAATTACGAATTTCTAGTGGAATATTTTGTAATTTATTATGGTGAGAATAATTCAAATCAGAATTAGATTTTTGAATTATTTCCATTATAGGGAGCCTCAGTAATTATTTTTGTGGTCCCTGCAGTACTCATCTTTAATAAGAACTCGAAATCCTATTTTCTAGGGAAAAGGGAAGAAAACATGTGTTGTTTTCATGTTAGAAAACAAATGGGTTTTTGTTCTCCTTTTTGGACTAGGAAAAGTATCTCTATAAGTAGGGATTCTCCTAACCTAGAAAGAGAATCAGTTTTCTATACCATACTTGCCCACCCAAGTATTGAGAGAGTTCGGCTGTTAATTTGGGATCACTGCAGAAGACAGAACCGGAGTCGGACTTGCCTGATGATACGTGTTCATAAAGACTTGCTTGATGATACGTGTTCACGCTTCAAGAGGTTCTTATTGAATTAAATTTCAGTGAGTTTATGTGATCTAGCATAATCTTATGTGTTCTAGCATAAACTATGTGTTATCTATTATTCATGTAAGCAGTATGTTTCTAGAATGCTTCCGCTGTGCTTAATGTTTTCCAACACCTTCGACCACCCTCTTTTTAAATTTGTGAAAATTTGTCTTTTTTCTTGTGCTTGCATATTTATTTTTTCATGTAAGCGTTCATATATAGTTAGAGACTGAAAGGTAAGATTTGTTGCTATACCATGATGATTTTGCAATGTGTATGTAATGTACACTTTCATGCTAAGTGAACTTTCACTCATAAATAGAATGTGGAAATTAAAATATTTCAACAAAAATTAGATTAAAGAATTACTGTAAAATTGAGGAGGGACATCAAGATTTAACTCATAAGCTTCAAAATCAAATCTTGGAACAAGTTAGAACTATGGGTTTGACATATGCTACTGACATTGAAGTTTACGGGAATGGAAGTCCGGAAAGAAATTTCTATTTGATTTTAAATTAAAATAATACAAAAATGGTCTTGAAATGTCAAACAAATCTTAGCCTTTAAAATTATTTTTGACACAGGGCAATATCCTACCATGCCATTGAGAATTAGTGGACAGAATAATACCGGACGGGATCCCAACCCCATGAATTTGAACCACTCTACAATTTCAATGGAAAGACTGATTGTCATTGCAAGTGCATAAAATTTATATAATTAGAAAAAAATTAACATAAAGATATTTTAATTGTGCTATTTAGTTGCAAGGATGTGTATAATTAAGCTATATTTCAATTGATTTTAAGACTTCTTAATAATTCAAATAACCAAAATTTTGATTGATTTCAAAGTTCTAAATATTATGAAAATAAATTAAGTTATAATTTTATCTAATATGAAATATGTTTTTTGAAGCCAACGCACATGCAAGTATACATAGCCATACAAGTAATATATGATTTTGAATCCAGATATCGTATTCATAGAGATTTGTCGGTTGATCGTCTAGTTTGAATTATTATTTTAACTACTCGAAAAGAAATAAATAATTTTGGGATTTTGTTACTCTAACTTTAACAAGAAAACAACAATAAAAACTATAGCAAGTTGAGAATAGTTGAGTTTTAATCAGATGACAAAAAGGTCAAGGGTAATAGCAAAATAACCTAAATGAGCCCGTGTGTCTGTAGGTTCTAACTGGTAAAAGATCACCCTTTTCAACATCTTTTAACGGGCTAATAGACCGGCTTACCAGACGTAGTCACTAAGACAAAGTTATCCTTTACTGATGTTAATATTTTAGATGCTTGACTGATGTTAATATTTTAGATGCTTTAACATTAAATGTTAAGACACATGGTTATAATTATGCACCCGGTTATGAACTTATTTGTTTATCTTATAGAATCTATTATAAGTTGCTATCAACTTTGAATCCTAGGTGTAAATTATATGATACATCTAATCAGACTATTTTGTTTGAAACTACTATTAATTTTATAAAATTAGTTTCAAAAAAAATAGTCTGATTAGATGTATCATATAATTTACACCTAGGATTCAAAGTTGATAGCAACTTATAATAGATTCTATAAGATAAACAAATAAGTTCAGCACCGGGTGCATAATTATAACCATGCGTCTTAACATTTAATGTTAAAGCATCTAAAATATTAGCATCAGTCAAGGATAATTGCAAATTAGGTTGAGTATTAAAATATACTGGACCATAGGCCACAGTGGGTTCTATCGATCCCATTAAAGACTGTCGAAAATTCAAATTTCTCGCATCTCTGAGAGTTGTTAGAAATGTTTCCGGTAACCCTTTAAGAGTTAAAGGCTTGAATATGATCTGAACCATGCCTATATGTAGAAAATTATATTTATTTTTATAAATATCAATATCACGTTTATTTAATAAACGAATAGTTTGTTCAGACAAATTTAACGCCAAAGAAGTTTCAGTTGTTTTAATTAACTGAGTTGAAGAGATTTTATCAAAAAACCCATAATCATAAATGTTCCTAATCGGAATCTTAGGAATAGTCCACTTATTTAATAAATCTAAATTTTGAGGTATATCAACCTCTTCTAACCTTTCATTTTTTATGGAAGATTCTCCCAAATCCATTCTTATCCAAACTATCTTTGTTGAATACTTCACATCTATTACAAATTAACTTTAAACATCATGGATCTGATACCAACTTGGTAGGATTCGATAACATTTAACCTTAGAAAAGTCTCGTTTTGATCTATCCTTCGTAAATCTCTTAGACCTATGTGCACTTTTTCGTGCTTCTTGTTCTTCCTTTGATCTGTATCTATATCTACGTTTTTGGTAAGAATTATCTGGGTCCGGGTGTCTATACTTTCCCTTTGTCTTCCTGTGAGAAGTAGAAGGCTGGTCTATACCAAATTGAGCACAGAAATCACATAATTGGGATTTTTCTTTAAGTTTATCCATCTTAAGTTGTATTGACAATTTCAATTCGCTACACAAGTTTAATCCTTCTTGTGTACAAATTCCTACAAGTTTTTCATAAGTATAATCCTTATACGGAATTTCACCGTAACTACCTCTAAGAGTTTTTCTAACTCTTTCTGCAAATAAAGAAGGGAGGCCATCTATAAATTTGACTTTCCAATGATCAGTCTTATTTTTGGGTAATTCCATAACCCGACTAAGGAAAGTATCTTTATACCACCGAAATTCACTTAAAGTCCTACAACGAAGACCGTTAAGAAGTGTTCTAACGGCTTCGTAATTACTGGTAAATCTACCATTAAAATGTTCTAATACGGTCGTAACTAATGTATAAACTGCATCTTCACGACCACTAGGCAAGGTATGACCTAAATTATCAGTAGCTGGTTCTGGATTTACAGCATTAATAATTGCAGTCTCATGATCGGTAGGCATATAATTATCCCACCATCCTCTAAGCTGACCAGTAAATACAGCAATAATCATTTTGCAAATCACCTTATCAGTGTTTTTTGCACTAGTAGCTCTACACATAGTTGCGTACATCAACATCCTATGTACTAAAATGGTCATTTGCCTATCAGTAAGACCATCTAGATTTCACTCATAGATTTTGTTACCACTATAAGACGTATTAGTCTGATTCCAATCCCTTTCTTCTATAAGAACATCCTGGGGAGTTGGTCTAGGGTAGTAATGAGTTCTCATTCTAGGCTTATCAGTAAAATAAGGGTGATGAACACTACCACGAAGCTTATTAAGTTCTGACAAAGTTTCATATAGAACTTTGTTAATATTAGAAGTCGAGGCTATATTATCAGCAAATTGATGAGATAAATCAATAGGTTTAGTAGTTAAATCCGAGAATTTCTTATCAAGAATTTCTTCCAAGTCAGAATACGTTTTTATTTGAAAATCCTGAATACCAGGAGGCCTTTGAATAGAAGCAGCGACAATCTTTGATGATGAAGTTGTTTCAGACGTTCCTATTATTTTAGAAATATTGTTGTTATAAATTTATTTTATCAAAACAGTTAGATCATCTAATTTTTTATCGAGTGAGCTAATATGTTCACCTAAAACTTTAACATAAAAACCCATGTAATTATTTTGAGCATATAATTTATTTATTTCGAAAATCGTAATTTTACCGAGATCATATTCAACAAATCTTTGAAAAGCAGTAAACGTAATTCCTATATTATTAGGTAAAACAAACGACGATTGTGGCGGATAAATTGCTTTAACAATTTCCCCACTACCATTTTGTTAAGATCTTTCGATAACCTTAACATATAAAGGCAAATAAGTGGTTATAAACCAAGGAACAAAATACATAATTTGATTATGTAAAGCACAAGTTTCATAAAATTCTTGTGAAATACTATGCATATCTTCTGCACTATAACTGTCAAAAAACCAAGTTCTATACTGGTTCCATTTATTATCAAAAAATTCATTTTGAATATGTTTTCTTGTCGGTGATCCCAAACTAAAATCAATGATTTGAGGAATCATTAAAGATCATTTGGGTTGAAATCCATTTCGGATGCAGAAGGAATATCCTTATCAGAAATATTATCACATGCCTGAACAATATTAGTTCGAGGATCAATTTTTAATTAATTTATTGGACTATCAGTTGAAGGAATGGCATGCAAAGAAGCAAGTTTATTAACTCTAGCTGTACTGTAAATCGGTTCAACTGGAGCTATCATAGAAGGCACAAAAGGTAATAATTTATTACTACTTCTACCAAAGAATGACTGTCTATTATAAACAGAAGTTTTATCATCAAACTGAATACAAACTTGCCCATCTGGGGTATGCGTAATATGAGAATACTCAGTATTAGTAACCTTATCGGCTAGCTGATTCTGCGGTATAACCAAATCTAAAACCCAAGTAGTTGGAAAATTAATTTCTTCCCACCTAATAGGTCTTCTAGTCGTAATTTTTTATTTTATAAAATTATTTTCAAACAAAAGAGTCTGATTAGATGTATCATATAATTTACACCTAGGATTCAAAGTTGATAGCAACTTATAATATATTCCATAAGATAAACAAATAAGTTCAGAATCAGGTGCATAATTATAACCATGTGTCTTAACATTTAATGTTAAAGCATCTAAAATATTAACATCAGTCAAGGATAATTGCAAATTAGGCTGAGTAGTAAAATATACTGGACCATAGGCCACAGTGGATTCTATCGATCCCATTAAAGACTGTCGAAAATTTAAATTTCTCGCATCTCTGAGAGCTGCTAGAAATGTTTCTGGTAACACTTTAAGAGTTAAAGGCTTGAATGCGATCTGAACCATGACTATATGTAGAAAATTATATTTATTTTTATAAATATCAATATCACGTTTATTTAATAAATGAATAGTTTGTTCAGACAAATTTAACGCCAAAGAAGTTTCAGTTGTTTTAATTAACTGAGTTGAAGAGATTTTATCAAAAAACTCATAATCATAAATGTTCCTAATCGGAATCTTAGGAATAGTCCACTTATTTAATAAATCTAAATTTTGAGGTATATCAACCTCTTTTAACCTTTCATTTTTTATGGAAGATTCTCCCAAATCCATTCTTATCCAAACTATCTATGTTGAATACTTCACATCTATTACAAATTAACTTTAAACATCATGGCTCTGATACCAACTTGGCAGGATCTCTAAGGCGGGCGGTAGTCTACGCGGCCAGACAGATCTAGCTAATTTAGTACCTTTATACTGGGACATAAAAAACAAAATATATAGGAATTTTATATAGCATATGACTGTATGGAAGACTTAACCCTTTTACCCGAGTAAGGGGTCTGTCAGGATCTAATACATATTCTTAATGAGCACGTGTGTCTGGACGTTCTAACCGGTAAAAGATCGCCTTTTTCAACATCTTTTAACGGGCTATTAGACCGGCTTACCAGACGTATTCACTAAGACAAAGCCACTAAGAATAGTACTAGATCCGACTGTACCACTATCTCAGAACCAAGTCAACTGGCTATATAATAATTTCTTTATATTTTAATAAAGCCAGATCTTTAAAATTAAAATGCAAGAGAATTAGATATTCAACATAGATATGGAATTTAGCCGGACATAGTCACGACTGGGAGAAGAGGAAGGTATAGAGGTATTAACTTTAAGGACTGGACCCGAATGCAAAGGGTCTGTCCCGGATGCAAGGGGTTGAGGCCAAAATGCAAGGCCAAGATTTGTGTCCAAAGTTGGACTTTTCTGGATTTTTATTAATATAAAAACTTTACAATGTTTATATGAATAATCAATGTGAATAAGTCAACATTTTGCATTTTGGGAAACCATGTGGATTGCTTTCATTACTTTCTTTACTTTCTTTATCTCAATGCTCAATGATAACAATGTACCCGGGCCCCTACTGATCAGTGGGTCTTTACATGACTTATCGTCATGTTGGGATCGAGTCGAGCTAGGCTTATGCCCCTAGACTTGCCACCCATAAATCAATGTCTCGGGATCGGGTCGAGCTAGGCTTATGCCCCTAAGACCTGCCACCCATAAATCAATGTATCGGGATCGAGTCGAGCTAGGCTTACGCCCCTAGACTTGCCACCCATAAATCCAAACCTCGGGATCGAGTCGAGCTAGGCTTACGCCCCTAGACTTGCCACCCGTACTTGATCATTGACCACATTTGCATTACTTTGTTCATTACTTTGAGATTGATACTTTGATAGTCATAACATCACTTTGAAACTTTGGAACACAACATTGTTGGAAGCTTTGAATCATTGACCAATAAGTGAAGGACATGTGAATAAATATCAATGAGAAATATAACATTACTAGCACCATGACACCATTGGAACCATTGGACAATAATCCATGAACAAGAGACACAAGTATAGTCACTATTGAAACATTGGAACATGGGAACATAATTTTATTTGAGCTTTTGGAACATTAACCATGAAGATGAAACATGAGATTCACAAATGATCAAAGAGTAGGAAATGTATAACAATGACCATTGCTAACCGGATATGGAATACCTTTGGACATTTCGGGATAGGACTAGTGACATATCAATGTGGACACTATTTGTCGTAGAAAGATACGGACAAGTAACCTTACATACCTTGGATTCGCACTACGAATATACAACCTTAGATGCGTATACAATAATCTCGCTCCTTCTTTATGTGTCACTCTACAACATAAATACATAACGAAATTCACATTAACCACCAAGTACTTTACAAATGCATACCATGTCAATGAGTTACATGTTTGCCTTTAAACATGTTATTTCCCCTTGACAAAACCATTGATCATACTATTATTCCAAAAATTCCATAATATTCCCAACATTGACCAATACATGAAAATCAATACATTTCACTACAATACTTCTCCTTTACACTTTCTTATCCATAACACATCACAAATAATCCATCAAAGCACCTTAATTCAACTCATAACACATATCGGCCAAAATCCCATAATTTCCACTTTTAGACAAGAACAAGTTTAAGACCAAAAATAACACCATACATGTTCATATTTTGTCCATACCATGCCTTTTCATCAAAGGAACAAGGCCTAATTCAAGTTCAAATTACCAAGATGACACATCTTTCACCAAAGGCAAAATACACTATTCACCACCTTGCCAACACATCTAGCATAATATACATAATCTTCCATGCATATAATATGTTAATCCATGAGAATAAACACTTACCAAAGCTTGGAATATGTTGATCTTGTCCAAAAAGTCCAAAGGAATATTTTGCTTAGGGTTTGGAAGAGTAAAGAAATGTTTGTGAAAAATATCCAAAAGTGATGAGAGGTTTTGATGCTAAAAATCTGATCTTGGGGCCTTTATATAGACCCCAAGTCAAGCTTAGCCTTTTCTTTGGCAATTAATGTGGTCAAAGTGGAAGAATGGGTCTTTTTGCCCCTTTGGGCCAATTCTTTTATTTCATTTTGGGCCTAACTTTGGGCCCAATCACTCATATCCATGTAACCCATGAAATTTCATGTATTATTCACCATATCTCTCATGTTTCCCTAATTCCATAATGTCACGACAATATTCGTTTAAACAATTCTCATTCGTCCTTTCGATCGCAAAACTAGACATTCTAGTCGCCCTTGGTTTCATTGGACATTTTGGATCACTATTCACATTTCATGATTTGATCATGTAGGAGTATGTAGGAGTATATTGAAGTGTTTAAACCTTTAAAAATGCTCAAATAACTCCAAAGAACCAAAAGAAACCATCCAAGAAGCGTCGTCGAAGTGCGTTACAAAACGACTCCGGAAAGGTAAAACTTTGTTCCTTGCGCCACTGCTGCAAAACAAGCCAGTGGCGCAAGAAATGCACCCTCTATGATCTCAGGGGCTTGCGCCACACCCCCTGAAATAGGGCAGTGGCGCAAGTTTCCATGTATTGCTGAATTTTTCGGCAATTTTTCCAACACTTGCGTATCGTCCAATACCTTATCAAAACACCATCAAATACTTACTTAGTAAGTTTAATCATCAAGTAAACATGACTTAAAGTCACCATATGAGGTTATAATGTGTACGAGTTCTTACCCAAATGCTCCACGGAAGCACAAAACACTTTCCACAAAAACTCGTCACATGTACAAGGCCAAATTTCAATTTTTCTCATCTTTAACATTTCCACATACATCCTTATAACTCTCGACACTTAAGTAATTCTTATTCAATGTCATCAAGTAGGGTTGGGAAGGTACGGGGTGTGACAAGAAGGGAGAGAAGGGAGTGGAAAAACTCAGCCCCTGAAATGAAAATTTACAACGTATAAATAGAAAGAAAAAGAATCTATGCACAGTAAAAATGGGTCCCAATGTACAGTACAAGTGGGACCAATCTGTGCCCTAAACAGTAAATCTACTGTTACTGTGGTCCCCCGTGGTTACACTATTCATGTGGGTCCCGGGTGGCTATCTCCGATTATATTTTCTTCTTTCCTTGTATCTTGTCCAACTCTTGCATCCGTCGGACAAATTCTTCAGCATTTGCAATGCCTTCTTCAGAGAGTATTATCTCTGGTTCTATAGGTTGTGAATTTGTAATATCATTTCCATTATGACTGCTACCACTCTTCATAGAGGAGTCAGATTTTTTAATTTGAAGAAGAGAATTGAGGAGGTTCCGCTTCATTTCTTCTAAATAATTGTGAATCATGGCTTCTTTGTCGCCATCTTGGAACATAATTTTTCTGGCAATTTGCCTGATTGACGGGTCATCCATCTTGCCCTGTTCTGCAACGGATTCATACTCCCGAATTTTTAATCCAAACAGATCTCGGAGTTCTTGTCCATGAAGAATCATTGTTTTGGGATCAAATTTCATTAGCCTATCCCAAAAATTGTTGGAAAATGTCCGATATAAACAGGAAACTTGTTCATCTATGTACCCTAATTCTGGAGCCCATTTATGAATCCAAGGAATAGAAAATTCAAGAAAGAAATAGATTTGATCTATTTTTTCAGGGTAGCAGATATGATCTGCTCTGTACAAATCATTTAAATCTGGAGAAACCAACTTCCATTTCTGGTATAAGATTAAAAATGATTCTGGCAAAATTTTTACCATTGGCCCGTGGCATGACCACCAATTTAAAAACCAATTTGGGATAGTATTTCCAAAAAAAATTTAACATACTTTTATAAACCAAGTATGTTTGTGTTTATCATTATTATAATAAAGGACTTGATCAAAAGCTTTAATGTAGTCCTAATAAGTAAGACTTATTTTGGTATTATTGAGGCTTATCTGCCTTTCTCTCGTTGTGGTTATACCCCAATCTTCGATATATATAATCTGTTTGATAATTATCTTTGAAAAATTATAAATAGTTTGTCCTTCAGGAAAATGTTGAATATCAGCACTACCTGTGTTAGTAAGAATAGTTTCATAATATGATCGGGTCTTATAAGACTCCCCTGGGAAATACAATCCCTGAATCAAATACCGTTGAAATATCTTCCAAGGGTCATTTTTGCGTATGATTTCTGCATTCTCTAGAAGAACTATCATTTCTCGTTTGGATAACTTTTCAGAGGACTTGATATCATCATTGCCCTCTTTAATTACTGAAGCAAAGGTATCACTTTGCTTTTGAGAAGCCAAATATGCTTACATCTGTGCGTATAACGGATGATCTTCTGAATATCTTCCAGGTGAATAGAATTTTTTGAGGAGGATTCTCCTTGAGATATCTTAGAGTTTATCAAATTCTTTTTTCCATGTTGTATTACTGGAGAATTTGAAGAAGATCCATATGAAGATCTTGATCCTTGGCTATTAGCCTGAGATCTTCCTGGCGAGTGGGTAATCTCCCTCTGCCACGTCCTCTACCTCGAACAATATTGGTCCAAGGATGATCCATCCTGCAAATATTCACGAGATAAGAAATCTGGCAAATAATTATCAATTCTCTTTTTATACCGAATTTTAAAATCGAAAGGAGCTAATTGAGCTTGCCATCTTGCAAATATAATTTTTGAGGCATCATGTTTGAAATCTTTGTCAAACATATATTTGAAAGATTGAGCATCAGTTTTTATTAAAAACTTTTGATTATATAAATCATCCTGAAAATTTTAAAACACACTTAACAATAGTAAGCATTTCATGAGCCACAGTAGCATATTTTCTCTGGGCTTCAGTCCATTTACCTGAATGGAAATGAATCAAATATTCATTTTTATCATTGGGATTAATCTGTTTTAAAATCCCTCCAAAACCAATATTAGAAGCATCTGTTTCAATAATTTTTTGCCAAGCAGGGTTAGCAAGAGTTAAAACAGGTAAAACCTTAACCCGTTTTTTAATATTTTGGACTATCGACGTATGCTTGTCTGTCCAAGGTTCTTTATAATTTTTCTTCAGTCTGTCGTATAATGGGGCTAAATCTCTAGAATGATTTTCATAAAATGGAGAAATATAATTTAAACTTCCCAAAAATCTTTGTAATTGAGTCCTGTCAGTTATAATGTCAGGAAATTTTTCAGCAAAATTGATTGCACGTTGAATCGGGGTTATCTTCCTTTGACAAATATTATGTCCTAGGAATCGGACATCTGTTTGAAAAAGACTCATTTTTGGTTTAGATATAACCAAACCATTTTGAATAACAATCTTTTTAAAGATATCTAAATGCTTAATATGTATTTCTAAAAATTTAGAAAAGACTAAAATGTCATCAAAGTAGACGATGATAAAATCCATATAAGGATTAAAAATGTCGCTCATGATTTTCTGAAATTCAGAAGGCGCGTTTTTCAAATCAAACGGCATGACATTCCATTCATACTGTCCAAATGGGACATTAAAGGCAGTTCTATAAGTATGCTCTTTTAAAATTTGTATTTGTCAATAACCTGATTTTAAATCGAATTTTGAAAAGATATTGGCATCATATAATCTAGATAATAAATCTTTTTGGTTAGGAATCGAATACCGAATCCATTTTAAAAATTTATCAAGAGGTTTGTAATTAATGACCAATCTGGGAACCCCTCTTTCTTTTTCAGCAACGTTATTAACATAAAAAGTCGTACACGGCCAAGGAGATTTGGACGGTTTTATCAAGCCTTTTTGTAATAAATTATCAATTTCTTTTTGCAAAATTCAACTAATTTGGTATTCATTTGACATGGTCTTGATTTTGTAGGAATATTTTCCTCGAAAAAATCATCTTCATATAAAAGAGTTACAATATGCTTTTTCCTGTTCCAAAAAGCGCTTGGATGGTCAGCACAAATATCAACAGCAATTTGTTCAGAAATTAATTTAATTCTTTCCTGAACTTTAGGAGATTTCAATGTATCATTAATATTCATGCTAAATATCTCTAGCTGCAAAGAATCAATATGTCTTTGTTTCATATCAATTAATGCATTTATATCTCGAGCCACTGGATCTGTGACAAAAGTATAGCTAATTTCCTTATTATTAAAGGTAGCTTTAAATCCTTTAGCATCAATATGTGTATAAGGATAAATAGCATTTATAAAAGGCGTACCAAGTATAATTAGCGGATAAAGCTGGTTTTTTACCAAAAAGAAAAAATGAGGAATACAAACTTTATTTTGGCAAATATGTGCATTAGGCAATTTATATTTAATGCCTAATGCATGACCTAATGCAGATCGAACTAAATGCGTAGTTTCTTGAAAATATTTCGTGGGAATTAACCCTTCTTGGATGCAACTCACATCGGCCCCACTATCAATCATAGCGACTTGATTTATAGAGAAATTGTTAACAATCAAAATTATACATTTAATGTACCATTTATGAGTAGTTACAATTTCATCATACCTAAAAACATGTCATGTTTAGGATCCAAATTTATTTGCTTGGAAATCTCATTTTCTTCTAAAACCTTTTTTCCATTATTGGAAGATTCAGGTGAAGAAATATTTTTCTCTATCTGATTTAATCGGTGATCAGAAATCATCTGGTTTTGCTTTAAAGATTTAATCTCTTTTTTTAGATTTTCGATTTCAAATTTTAAATCATCAAGTGAGGTATCTCTCACAGGTTTTTGATTTTCAAGAAGTCTTTTATTAACTTCTGACAATGTATATAGAGCAGATAATAAATCATTTCTTTGGCTTGTCCGGTTCAAATTATTTTAACTCGAACTACTGGCCAAATTAATGATTTTTTCTCCAAGGTTATTATCAGTAACCTCCTTTAGAAGCTCTATAATATTATCAGAGGTAATAGTCTGAATATTCAAATCTTGAAATTGAGATTGAAGTTTATAAAACTCATCATTTTCGCAAGAGCAAATATCACCTTGGCAAGTATTACAAGCAGTAATTTTATCATGATTTTCATCATCAGAAAAGTCAAGTAAATCAACTTCTTCTTCTGATTCTAACGGATCCGGTTCATAGTCGGATTCTGAGCCAGAAGTGTATAACACACCATAGATTTTATCATGCAAATCATTACCAAGTTCTAGAGCTTTAAGCTTTTCTAATTTACAATTAGGAGCAATATGTCCAAACTTTCCATTTATGAGCAGTTATAATTTGTATCATACCTAAATTTCATGTCTATGTTGAATATCTAACTTCTCTTGCATTTTAATTTTAAAGATCTGGCTTTATCAAAATATAAAGAAATTATTATATAGCCAGTTGACTTGGTTCTGAGATGGTGGTACAGTCGGATCTAGTACTATTCTTAGTGGCTTTGTCTTAGTGACTACGTCTGGTAAGCCGGTCTAATAGCCCGTTAAAAGATGTTGAAAAAGGGCAATCTTTTACTGGTTAGAACCTCCAAACACACAGTCTCATTAAGAATATGTATTAGATCCTGACAGATTCCTTGCTCGGGTAAAAGGATTAAGCCTTTCATTCAGTCATATGCTATATAAAAATTCCTATATATTTTGTTTTTTATGTCCCAGCATAAAGGTACTAAATTAGCTAGATCTGTCTGGCCGCGCGGACTATTAAAATATACTGGACCATAGGCCATAGTGGATTCTATCGATCTCATTAAAGACTGTCGGAAATTCAAATTTCTCGCATCTCTGAGAGCTGCTAGAAATGTTTCTGGTAACCCTTTAAGAGTTAAAGGCTTGAATGTGATCTGAACCATGCTTATATGTAGAAAATTATATTTATTTTTATAAATATCAATATCACGTTTATTTAATAAACGAATAGTTTGTTCAGACGAATTTAACGCCAAAGAAGTTTCAGTTGTTTTAATTAACTGAGTTGAAGAGATTTTATCAAAAAAATCATAATCATAAATGTTTCTAATCGGAATCTTAGGAATAGTCCACTTATTTAATAAATCTAACTTTTGAGGTATATCAACCTTTTCTAACCTTTCATTTTTTATGAAAGATTCTCCCAAATCCATTCTTATTCAAACTATTTATGTTGAATACTTCACATCTATTACAAATTAACTTTAAACATCATGGCTCTGATACCAACTTGGCAGGATCTCTAAGGCAGACGGTAGTCCGCGTAGCCAGACAGATCTAGCTAATTTAGTACCTTTATGCTGGGACATAAAAATCAAAATATATAGGAATTTTTATATAGCATATGACTGTATGGAAGACTTAACCCTTTTACCCGAGTAAGGGGTCTGTCAGGATCTAATACATATTCTTAATGAGCACGTGTGTCTGGACGTTCTAACCGGTAAAAGATCGCCCTTTTTCAACATCATTTAACGGGCTATTAGACCGGCTTACCAGACATATTCACTAAGACAAAGCCACTAAGAATAGTACTAGATCCGACTGTACCACTATCTCAGAACCAAGTCAACTGGCTATATAATAATTTCTTTATATTTTGATAAAGCCAGATCTTTAAAATTAAAATGCAAGAGAATTAAATATTCAACATAGATATGGAATTTAGCCGGACATAGTCACGACTGGGAGAAGAGGAAGGTATAGAGGTATTAACTTCAAGGACTGGACCCGAATGCAAAGGGTCTGTCCCGGATGCAAGGGGTTGAGGCCAAAATGCAAGGCCAAGATTTGTGTCCAAAGTTGGACTTTTCTGGATTTTTATTAATATAAAAACTTTACAATGTTTATTACAAACTAAGAAAAGAATAAAGAAGTAAGAGAGAAGTAAGAGAGAAGGAAGAGAGAATGCGAGAAGGGAGAGAAGGGAGTGGAAAAACTCAGCCCCTGAAATGAAAATTTACAACGTATAAATAGAAAGAAAAAGAATCTATGCACAGTAAAAATGGGTCCCAATGTACAGTACAAGTGGGACCAATCTGTGCCCTAAACAGTAAATCTACTGTTACTGTGGTCCCCCGTGGATACACTATTCATGTGGGTCCCGGGTGGCTATCTCCGATTATATTTTCTTCTTTCCTTGTATCTTGTCCAACTCTTGCATCCGTCGGACAAATTCTTCAGCATTTGCAATGCCTTCTTCAGAGAGTATTATCTCTGGTTCTATAGGTTGCGAATCTGTAATATCATTGCCATTATGACTGCTACCACTCTTCATAGAGGAGTCAGATTTTTCAATTTGAAGAAGAGAATTGAGCAGGTTCCGCTTCATTTCTTCTAAATAATTGTGAATCATGGCTTCTTTGTCGCCATCTTGGAACATAATTTTTCTGGCAATTTGCCTGATTGACGGGTCATCCATCTTGCCCTGTTCTGCAACGGATTCATACTCCCGAATTTTTAATCCAATCAGATCTCGGAGTTCTTGTCCATGAAGAATCATTGTTTTGGGATCAAATTTCATTAGCCTATCTCAAAAATTGTTGGAAAATGTCCGATATAAACAGGGAACTTGTTCATCTGTGTACCCTAATTCTGGAGCCCATTTATGAATCCAAGGAATAGAAAATTCAAGAAAGAAATAGATTTGATCTATTTTTTCAGGGTAGCAGATATGATCTGCTCTGTACAAATCATTTAAATCTGGAGAAACCAACTTCCATTTCTGGTATAAGATTAAAAATGATTCTGGCAAAATTTTTACCATTGGCCAGTGGCATGACCACCAATTTAAAAACCAATTTGGGATAGTATTTCCAAAAATTTTTTAACATACTTTTATAAACCAAGTATGTTTGTGTTTATCATTATTACTAGTTTAGTCTACGTACTTTGCACGTATGTTTCTCGTCAATCAATTAAATTATATAGGAAAGAGCAAAATAATTATTTCCTTCATCTTAAATTACTTGGCATGTTTACTTTTTGCACAACTTTTAAGGAGAAATTAATAAGGACTGCAAATTGACTAATATGACCTTATTTAATCTTGATTAGATGAATCTTCGTCAATTAATATGGATATAGTTGGAAAAAAAAGTGGTTAATTAGCTCTTGAAGTCTTAAACATGCCAACTATTTTGAGACAATTTTTTTTAGCAAACATGTCAAGTAATTTGAGACGGAGGGAGTATTAGAAAGTAGCAATAGTCATTATAAACAAAAATCACACAAAAACTTCTCAATTAACAATTGCCAATCAAAAATACATAATAATTTATTATTTTAAACTTCGAAACACACTAAAATCACAAAAGAAAACTTCTTAATTAGCAATTGTCTATCAATAATACATAATAATTTATTTTTGTAAACAAACATACTAAAATTTTAGAAATTTACCTCAAATTACAAGCAAAATTGTCTCTTCAATCATAATAATATTAATATTTCACAAAAAAACTTCTCAATTAGCAATTGTCTATCAAAAATACATAATTATTTATTATTGTAAACATCAGGAACATACTAAATTTTAGAAAACTTACCTCAAATCACAAGCAAATTTATCTCTTCAATCATAAAGTATATAATAATTTCACAAAATAACTCCTCAATTAGCAATTATCTATCAGAAATAAAATTATAAACTTCAAAAACATAAACAAACAAACAAAAAAAAACTACCGTCATTAATTCTCCTAATATTAAAAATAGATATCTAATATATGATCCAAATTTACATACAATTGATTACAACTACGAATAAACCTACATAACAACTTATAAATAAAAGTTACAGTAACAAACCTTGAAACACAAAAGTTTAATTTTCTTGTAACTTTTAAACTACACGTAGACAACTTCAACAAAAGCCATACAAGCGTCTAGAAAATACCATGAACATCGAAAACTCAAATACTTATAGAATACAATACACGACGAATTGTCACAGGAAAAAAAACATAATAGTAATATCAAAATCTAAAGGCTAGAACTTTACTTCTAATTGAAGAAACCCCAAATTTAAAGGAACTATTATTATACATTTAAACTCCTATATAAGGTAAAGTTCAAAATATATTAATTCTTCTAATATAAACATTTAATGGAAGAGTTTCTTTTGAGATAGATGTCTTACGGTTATAGCACAATCAATTTGAATACAAATTAGATTTAATCTTTCGTTAGTTAATTTACATATATTCTAAGTTAACAGAATTTAAAGATCCAAATTATTAGTATATCATTATATAAGGTAAAATTTAATTAATTTTTAAAATTTTAAATGTAGGTACTTTCTACCTAATTCATATAAGGAAAAATTTAACAATTTGCAAAACTCTAACGTATGATACCTATTGATCTTTTTCTTTTATTTTTTAACCATATATTTTGATACCTATTGATATTTTTCTTTTATTTTTTTAACCATATATTTTAAGACTCCTTTTTTATATGTCCAACGGAAAAAAAAAACCTACCAATATTAATTCTCAATCTATTTAACTAAATAATAATTGAAGAAAATAAGTGAAAGATGATTTTGTCTATTGCATAGACTTTTAATGAATGGCAAAAAGTTCAAATCACGTTTCTAAGGGTCTTCACACTTTTAATATATTGTAGATAATAAAGGACTTGATCAAAAGTTTTAATGTAGTCCCAATAAGTAAGACTTATTTTGGTATTATTGAGGCTTATCTGCCTTTCTCTCATTGTGGTTATACCCCAATCTTCGACAGATATAATCTGTTTGATATGAAAAATTATAAATCGTTTATCCTTCAGGAAAATGTTGAATATCAGCACTACCTGTGTTAGTAAGAATAGTTTCATAATATGATCGGGTCTTATAAGACTCGCCTGAAAAATATAATCCCTGAATCAAATACCGTTGAAATATCTTCCAAGGGTCATTTTTGCGTATAATTTCCGCATTCTCTACAAGAAATATCATTTCTCATTTGGGTAACTTTTCATAGGACTTGATATCATCATTGCCCTCTTTAATTACTGAAGCAAAGGTATCACTTTGCTTTTGAGAAGCCAAATATGCTTGCATCCGTGCGTATAATGGATGATCTTCTGGAATATCTTCCAGGTGAACAGAATTTTTTGAGGAAGATTCTCCTTGAGATATCTTAGAGTTTATCAAACTCTTTTTTCCATGTTGTATTACTGGAGAATTTGAAGAAGATCCATATGAAGATCTTGATCCTTGGCTATTAGCCTGAGATCTTCCTGGCGAGTAGGGTAATATCTCTCTGCCACGTCCTCTACCTCGAACAATATTGGTCCAAGGACGATCCGTCCTGCAAATATTCACGAGATAAGAAATCTGGCAAAGAATTATCAATTCCCTTTTTATACCGAATTTCAAAATCGAAAGGAGCTAATTGAGCTTGCCATCTTGCAAATATAATTTTTGAGGCATCATGTTTGAAATCTTTGTCAAACATATATTTGAAAGATTGAGCATCAGTTTTTATTAAAAACTTTTGATTATATAAATTATCCTGAAATTTTAAAACACACTTAACAATAGTAAGCATTTCATGAGCCAAAATAGCATATTTTCTCCGGGCTTCAGTCCATTTACCTGAATGGAAACGAATCAAATATTCATTTTTATCATTGGGATTAATCAAATATCCCTCCAAAACCAATATTGGAAGCATCTGTTTCAATAATTTTTTGAAATATGGAATAATGGGTTTGACATATGCTACTGACATTGAAGTTTACGGAAATGGAAGTCCGGAAATAAATTTCTATTTGATTTTAAATTAAAATAATACAAAAATGATCTTGAAATGTCAAACAAATCTTAGCCTTTAAAATTATTTTTGACACATGGCAATATCCTACCATGCCATTGAGAATTACTGGACAAAATAATACTGGACGGGATCCCAACCCCATGAATTTGAACCACTCTACAATTTCAATGGAAAGACTGATTGTCATTGCAAGTGCATAAAATTTACATAATTAAAAAAAAATTAACATAAAAATATTTTAATTGTGCTATTTAGTTGCAAGGATGTGTATATTTCAATTGATTTTAAGATTCTAGATTTTAAGACTTCTTAATAATTCAAATAACCAAAATTTTGATTGATTTCAAAGTTCTAAATATTATGAAAATAAATTTCTAAATATTATGAAAATAAATTAAGTTATAATTTTATCTAATATGAAATATGTTTTTTGAAGCCAATGCACATGCAAGTATACATAGTCATACAAGTAATATATGATTTTGAATCCATATATCGTATTCATAGAGATTTGTCGGTTGATCGTCTAGTTTGAATTATTATTTTAACTACTCAAAAAGAAATAAATAATTTTGGGATTTTGTTACTCTAACTTTAACAAGAAAACAACAATAAAAACTATAGCAAGTTGAGAATAGTTGAGTTTTAATCAGATGACAAAAAGGTCAAGGGTAATAGCAAAATAACAATTCAGTTGAGTTACTGTAACGATCCATTTTGTCGTTACTAAATTATCCATTCCTCAATATTAACTTGAGTCTAAAATAGCCGTCATTTTGTTCATTGTGTCACCTCAAGCTTTTCGGCCAAGATTTTAGCCTTTCGATGTGTCTAGATAGACTCAAGCCCGATGAATTTAATTATTCATGAGTACTAATATCAATACTTTAATTTGGAAGTTCTTTAGATATGAATTAAGGTCGTACAATATCCCTAGCACAAAGTTAAGTTGAAAACATTTTTAACCGATATAGTTTCGATATGGGTTTCTATTAGGGCCAACTTCGAACGATCATATCTCCTAGAATATAAGGATTTAGGGGTCCCAATACCCATCAAATCAAAGATCTCTGAGTCTTCTTTCCAACGCAATAAACCGTTCTTCAATCCGAGTTCAGAGTAAAAAATTATGACCGTTTTACCAAACACTGTCCAGGCTGAGACGGGAATTTCGCTGTAGCGAGAATTCTAGTGGTATTTAAATCGGTTTTAGCCGATTTTCAGGTCCAAAAAACCCCCAAAACATCATTCCCCAACCCTAGAGAGGTGATTTTTCAAGGTTTAGGGTGAAAGTCTTTCGTGGAGGTAAGTTTTCCTATCATCTTCTTCGTCTTTTAATCCTTTAACATCCTAGAATTATTAGAAAGACCTTCAATGGTGAAATTTTGGATTAGAACCTTTAATGGTGGATTTTTGGGAAAAACTTATGGGTGTTCTTAATATCACCTAGAACTAATTCTAGATTATAAATTAATGATTTCTAGCATGAACTTGGTAAACTAGATTATGTATTTTGTTGGTTGGAAATCTTGAATTCCATAAAGATGAGACCCTTAGCATAAAAACTCCATTAATGGAGATGGGTTAAGCTTGAATGAACTAGTTAATGGTTAATTGACCTTGGGGAATGATATAGACCTTGAATTAGGGTAGAATTAGTGGGTTTGAATTTCCAAAGATATTTATTTGAAGAGTAATTGATTAATTACTCTTATGATTGCTTGATTTTTAGATGATTGATAATTGCGAAGCATGAAGAAAGGGAATGAGCATCCTTGACATGACTTGTTGATTCAAAAAGCTTGGCGTCCAGGTAGGCTAGGTTAATGAGTAGAAAACTGTGTTATTTCATATTTCCATAATTTATAATTGATGGGAGAAAGCATGTTTAGGCCTGCAGACATGGAGTTGAGGTGGATAAAGACATAAGAACTTTACTTTAATCCCGAAAACTATGTTATTGATTGATTATGTGATATTTATGATATTATGTGTTATGTGCCCGAAAGGGGATTGTTGTGAATGAAGTATGTGGACATGATGTTTCTTAGTTGTTCTAGTGATGAACCTAATTGAGTTATAAAGGTATAAGTTGCATATTGTGCCATGATAATGGTGAGGCCTAAGGGATAGATGACTTGAAGCATTGTGTGCATTATGTTATGCGGAGAGAGGTAGAGAATAATGATAAGGTCGAATGTGCTAGTTATGGGTGGTGATGTTAGAACCCAAGTTGTGGTATTTGAGGAGGTTATGGTTCAATTGGAGTTTAGACTCAATTTAATTGTGTGTATGCTCCTAAATTGGATGCTTGTTGATTGGTCTTCGGACATACTTGAATTGATGATATTTGGATTGTTGATACTTGCATATATAATTATGAAAGATCGAACTTGATCGAATTGCCTTATGATTATAAGTGTACTTGTAAATTTAGTACGTCGTGTTATATCCTGAGAGATAGTATGAAGTTGATAAAATATACATAATATGGTTATGGAGGATCGGGTACCACGCCGGTACAGATATGGATGTTGATATTACTTATTTATGGAGGATCAGGTACCACGCCGGTACGGTACATGGACTTAGATTGTCCCCTGCAGGTCATGACTAGTTGGGCAGAAATAAGTCCCTTAGCATGTGTGTACAGACTATTGTTGATAAATGAAAAATATTGATTCATAATGATAATGTGATTGAAAAGAATGTCTTGAGTAAAGAAGGCTTGTGATATACCTTCATACAGGTTGAAAAGTGAATGATGAATATTTATTAAGAACAGAAAAGTGGAAAGATTGTTAGTAGCAATGTGGCCGATATTAAATTTTGGTATTGCTATCTTATTGACTTCTCAAGCAATGCGGCCGACGTTAAATTTCGGCATTGCTGTAAGACGTGATTGGATCGGGTGCCACGAACCGGCATGATAATATTAATAATAAAGAAATTGATAATGAAGTGATCTAAAGTGATGAATCCAATGAATAATCTTAAAGAAACGATCCCAAAGTTTCAATAATTGAATTAATCCTTCTCCAAGAGTATCTATAAGGTTTGCTAATGAAACTTGAGTTCTCTTGTGTGTTTTACTGAGATTTGAGTTGATTTGTATTCCCTATTTAATTGTATCCTTGAGATTGATTGTGTGACATGTACTTGAAAAAGTAAAACTCTGTACTTACTTGCTATATGTTGGTCGACTTACTTTATTTATCCTTGGTGTAATCGTGGCTTATCCGATTGGCTAGTTATTATTCTTTAATATTATAAGAGAGTGTTTGGTTGTTAGCCCGAGAGTTTAGTGTGAGTTGTCTATGATTACTGGGTTGATCCTATAGATGTGGGTAATGGAAGCGGCAATGCGAATAAAGGAGTGATAGTGATGGTTTAGTGTTGGATTATGGTGGATGGTATGAATTAATGAGGTTAGACTATGCTAGTGGTGAATATAATCTCGTTAATAGAGTTGGAGAATTGTAAATTATATAGGCAAAACGTTATAATGATATTACAACCTTAGTTGAATTATACTCTATTTAAGATGTCATGATTTCTTTTCTTTGATTCTACTTTATGATTATGTGGACTAACACTGGTCGGCCGATGATGCCTACCAGTACATGTGTTTGTACTGACCCTACTCTTCTACATTCCTTCTTGGAGTGTAGACTGGATGCAGGTTAGTTTACAGTTACTAGATGAATGGCGATATTCAGCACTAACTTCTGCACTTCTTTCCTGGCAGATGTTGGAGTCTTTGTGTTATTTATTTTATTGTCAGTCTATTCTATAATAGGTAGCTCTTGTACATGTATGACCAGGTCTTGGGGTAGTGAAGGACAGTTGTAAGAAGTTTTTGAAAAGTTTATTTATTGGTATTTAATTTACTTTGTTATATTTAATTCAGTATTCTCTTAAAAATAGAAGTCTTCCGCATATTTTTGGTTGAGTAATAAGGGTTCTCCTAGCTACTTAGGATAGCGTAGGTGCCCGCACGGTCCATTAGTTTGGGTCGTGACAGTTACCCAATCGTACACTTATTTATTTTCTTGAATTACTAGTTGCAGGTTAATATCATTTATTGAGCATCTTATCGATAACTCTAAAATTACTTAACTATCTCTAACACATATATTCCTATGATCATCGGCTAATAGTGAAGTGCATGTATATTTCTTTTGTATCAACTGAGCAAGACTAAATGTTATATTCCTATCCTCATCAGCAAAACGATACCCCCTTCCCACGAGGTTCACAAACAAGCTCTACTTTCTCTTTTTACGCTCATAATTTCCTCTTCTAAATCCAATTAAGAGCCACAAATAGTATTTGGTATCAACTATATATGAATTACTCCCTCCATTTCAAAAAGAATGACATACTTTTTTTAGTCTGTTTTAAAAAGAATGACTCCTTGTTCTAGCCTTGGTGGACAGAGTTACCTGGTACCTGGTGGGAGGTGGCAGGTATTCCGTGGATTTAGTCGAGGTGAGCGTAAGCTGGCCCAGACATTACGGTTATCAAAAAAAAAAAAGAATGACCCTTTTTCTTTTTTAACAACTTTTTAATTTTAATTTTTCACGTGACATATTTAATACCATAAGCTTAAAGGACATTTTGGTACATTTGACATATCTTTAATTTAAGACCACAAGATTCAAAATACTTTTTTATTTTCTTATACTTTGTGTCAAGTCAAAATATATCATTTTTTTTGAACGGAGGGAGTAATATATACCCACTATGCCTTTATTCAAGCACTTGAGATAAAAATGCACAACAACTAGAAATAGTGTGGGTAAATTTTCAATTAACTCGCAATGAAAAACGAAGAAGAACAAATTACCGCGGCAAAAATGGAAATAGTTAGAAGTATGAGGGACGTTTTGGAGGAAAGAGGAAAAACGCATAAAAGGGGAAAGAGAGATTTACATCTCGCCCGATTCTCTTCCTCTCATCAATGCTCCCTCTCCTGCCCTCATCGGCCCTAAACTCTCCGATCGCTTTTCCGGCGTATTCCTTCTCTCTCCGGTCACATCATAGGTATATTTTCTCGTTAAATTATCAGCTCCGATTCGACGTACATGTATGTTGTTTTCCTCTTTGTATAGTTGATGTGGTGGTTTTGGTTTTATTGCTTCTTCATTTTTTTCGGATTGATTCCCATTAAATTGTGTTTTTTTGTTGTGGTTTATTTTGCGATCTTCAGAGCTGTGATTAATGGACTGGTTTTATGTTGTTGTGACTTGTGAGGTTCTTATCGTGTTGATTCCGTTTATTCAGAGCATGAGTGTTTTGTGCTTCTGTGGTTAGGTTTAGTGTTTATTACTGGTAGGGTTTGAGTTCCATTTTCCGGTTCATTCTTTGTTGCAACTGATGGCATTCATGTAACCTCGCAATTCAATATGGAACACTGATTCCAGAAGTTCGTTTTATTTCGTTAACTCCCTGAAACTTAAGTGTTTGCACGCTTTTTCAGTTTTCAGTGTCGTAGATGTGTGCTTACTTTTTGTCTTCTCAGTTTTATGTATTTACTAGTGTTGGACACGTGCATTGCACATGTTCGTTGAGTTGCACGAAAGCTAAAGGAGAAAGTGCGAATCAAGCGGATGAAGATCTTATTCGATCTATAGTTGTTGTCATTGGAAAGAACAATTTTACTGGAATTGCTATCAAATGAAGTTGAAAATATAGCCTTCATTTTCAGGGGAGGAATAAAAATTTCTTTAGTGCTATTGTTTTCTAATTCGGGTAATAAGGTAATTTATATTGTACAGTCAATTGGATTTGTATAACCTTTGCCTATACTTCTATTAATATATTAAATATTCTACTCAACAATTTACAGTATAGTACATTATGAAGTGATGGGTGATAAGATACACACACAGTGTAAGAAACAATTACACAAAAGAGATGAAAGCAATACCCAAACACCACAATTTCACATATTCAAGACACAAGACAACTCCATACATTCATAAGTCAAGTAGAAGCAAAAAATCACACAAGAAAAGATCATCAAGAAGCACATGCAAAGCTTTGCCATCTATACACATATATGGAAAGAAATAAAAATAAGAATAAAGAAAGTGAGGGTCTTTCTCAGCAAAAGAGGGGAAAAAGATACTCCTAGACAGGGAAAAAATGATTTTGTTAAACAAAGAAAAATGATTAATAGATCTGCAGTAGAGTAGAGGAACTTATGTAGTAGCAAGAAGTGCCTTGAAAGGGCAAGCCGGACAATGGATATAAGTATACAATTTTTCTTATAGATGAGATAATTACATTCACATTTTATTTAGTAACAGATGATTTTCTTACTGAATAATGATAACAGAGGAAACAAAAAGTTTTCCGAACCCATGCGACTCTTTAGTTTAGGAAGGGAAAAGATTTAGAATGTGATTAAATCCTTTCCAACTGATGACACGTTCATGAAATCATAATTTACTATTTGATTGGATCTTAATTTAGTGGTCAGGTTCATTTTATGTGTGTTGAGTTAGCTGCATTTAGTAGTTAAAACAAATCATTAATAGAAGTAATTTTTTTTTTTTTGATAACCGTGGTGTCCGGGCCAGCTTGCGCGTACCTCGACTAATTCCACGGGATACCTGCCACCTCCCACCAGCAACAGGTACCAGGTAACTCTGTCCACCAAGGCTAGAACAGATGGAAAGAAATCACCTAGTGTTTGTCTCTGTTGGGAATTGAACCTGAGACCTCATGGTACTCAACCCAACTTCATTGAACCACTAGGCCACACCCTTGGGTGCCATTAATAGAAGTAATTTTACTTTTAGGTTGAGGGTAGATTGGTCGTTCAACTTTTAAAGGGTATTTAGTAAACTAACTTTACACTAAGGGACTTCCCTCTTAGAATAGGTATGATATGATGATTATATGATATACGTTAATAGGAAAATGTTGTATACAATTTTTTTAGCAATAGCTCATGTCTTTTAGGGAAAAGTGTGCAATTTTGGTAACTCTAGTTTATCTAGGTCCTATCAATAACTTGGTTGGAAAGTTGGTTCATTTTGGGATTCTCTATCAAGTCAGGGTCTCCTGGAATCAAGTCAGGATCGTTAGGAATCAATCAATTACGTTAAATGTGCTTAGAGATATATCATATGATACCAGCCGTCATGTCTCATGCAACCAAAATGCTGTTACCGTGTGGTACTAGTTTAATAACGGCAGTTTCCCAAAAAATCCCCTTCCCACGCAAAGGACGTTAAGAGCTTGCAAGAAAATTGCTGAAATAACTTGGTAATAGAAATGAGAGTAGAGTTCCTTTTCACCGAGAAATAAGCATGAATAATAGTAAGCTCACATGAATAATTGAATACTACTTGTGGGTTGTTTAGTTATGAAACATCAGCTTAGATGATTTTTTGGCAAGTAAATATCGATAGCGAATGAGGTAATTAATTAGGGTTTCTTTTCGGCTCAATGTAGGTAGTCTCTGCTGCACATTATTGTACTCTTGTGGGGGCTCCCTCTTCGAAGGCTTCTTTTTGTTGTGACATGGTGATATTCCCCGTTTCTTTACTATTTTTACTTTAGACTTATCTCAGCACTTCTAGAATTTTGAAGTTTGGATTTGTTTAGTCAAATATATGGTTCATTTGTTCTTGATAATACATTCTACTGAAGGTCTTATACACACAACTAAATATCTAATTCAGAGTGGTAGAGAATCTTTAGAAAACCAAGATCATAGTGAACCGATAAAAAAATGCACTACATCTGCAAATAAGGGCATCAATAACTGTGGTAATTTGGAATATTTCCAGTTAGTGAACTTTCATTCGTTTCTTTTATGCAATTCTACTGGTGATGACTGAGTTATAGTGGATTCTATTCTTGGTGCTACATTATCTTCTTCTCTTCTCTTCGAATTGCTCGAGTTTTAAGATTGGGAACATGGTGATGCGATTTAGTTTGGGAACATGGTACTCCACAGGTGTTTGGAATTTCAGTAGGGTTGCATTCTGTTGAATTGTGAAGATATTGAAATCACAATGAACCAGCGTTCCACAATCAATCTAGAACATGGATGGGACTTCATGCAAAGGGGCATTACAAAGCTGAAGAACATTCTAGAAGGGCTGCCCGAGCCTCAGTTCAGCTCAGAGGACTATATGATGCTGTATACGTATCCTTTTGGCTTTTAGACTTCCACATGTTTAGGGATGTAGATAACTTGGATTTGATTCACCTTTTGTTTCCTTAAGTCTATTAACAGGACAATTTACAACATGTGTACTCAGAAGCCCCCACATGATTATTCTCAACAGCTGTATGACAAATATCGTGAAGCTTTTGAAGAATATATCACAACAACGGTAAGGGTAGCTGCAGTTCTCATTCTCATTTCATTTTAGTAGCAATTAAATGATGTACTGCAATAAAACAGGAAAAATAAGAGTTGAAGAAGTATTATTCTTAATTTTTCTTTGATGTTTGCTATATCTATGTACTATTCTGGATTGTTTGTTCTCTATGTATCATTCTGGAATTTTGGAACTTATAAAATAATTTCTTTAATAGCCCTTTGTTGCCTCTTTTATGTTTCGATTTTAGGCATGTAAATATTTAGGGCTTAGTACGGGTAGTTTTCTTGGTGCCCTCTATGGTTTTATTTAAGAAGGATCCACGTGCAAGTATCAACAGGTATTTTAGGATCTGAATGTAATTCAGACACTAGTTTCCCAAGAAGCGTATTATTTTTAAATTTTATTCACACTATTGTTAAAACTGATTTTAAAAGTGGACTTACGTGGTATAAGATTTAAATTTCGAAAAGCTGCTCATGCTGCTTCTACATTCCATAGTATAATAAGAAAAAGGTATGGGGTGAGTGGAGAGAAGTTACAGAACACAGCTAAATTCCATGGATTTTTTTGTATTTTAATTTAGGCATGCAATTTAGCTTAGGAGTTCAAAATGATGGAAGACTCAAATTTGGCTTAAAGTTTGTTTACCTAATTTTTTGTTTCTCCAAATAATTATCTCCTGACATTCTCTAAATTTGATTACTACAATTCAATTTCACTATTTCTGAAATAGGTATTGCCTTCTTTGAGAGAAAAACATGACGAGTTCATGTTGCGAGAGCTGGTAAAAAGGTGGTCAAACCATAAGGTCATGGTCAGATGGTTGTCACGATTCTTCCATTATCTTGACCGCTATTTCATTGCCCGGAGATCTCTACCGGGGCTTAATGAAGTTGGACTAACTTGCTTCCGGGATCTGGTAATTTACGTTTCTCCTTCTTTTAATCAGAATTTTTCTGCGGTCATCTGTTAAAACATCTTCGCCTGATTCCTTGGTTAAAGCACTGAGTTCAGCTCATGGCTTTTATGTTGATTTTGTTCATTCTGTTTTCTGGTTCTTGCCTCTTTTAGATTTTGGTTTTCAGTTTGGCAAGATACTCAACTGCTGCCATGTCCTTTTCCGAAAAGATTTTATCCCATTCCAATTTATGTGAAGGTGTTTGACTGGGCACGGAGTTTAATAGAAAAAGAAAGACTTTTGAAACCTATGGTATAAATAAGCTATAGAAATTTTTGTGGCTATAAATCATTTCATTAAAGGTAAAATAGGATGTTTGAAGTTAATTGTTACTAAATATGGAAAGATGTCATTCTTTTTGGGACTGACTAAAAAAAAAAAAGAGTATTACATACATTGGGACATAAATTGAGACGGAGGGAGTATCAAGAGTATCACATAAATGGGTAAAAACTGAGACGGAGGGAGTATCTTACTGGCAACTGTTTTCTATTTCAGGTCTACCAAGAGTTGAATGGAAAAGTCAGGGGTGCTGTTATATCTCTGGTATCCCTTTGGTCTTGTTTTGAGTTCTCATTACCATTTCTATTTCCTTTTTTAATAATTGAGTACTAACATTCCTCTAACCAGATTGATCAAGAGCGTGAGGGAGAGCAAATTGACAGAGCTCTACTGAAGAATGTGCTAGATATATTTGTTGAAATTGGAATGGGGTCAATGGATTATTATGAGAACGATTTTGAAGCTGCAATGCTCAAGGACACCGCGGCTTATTATTCTCGCAAAGCTTCTAACTGGATCCTTGAAGATTCATGTCCGGATTATATGCTGAAAGTTAGTATACCGCGTATGCAACCCCTTGATTCTGTCACTCTTGCTCTGTTGCTTCTTCTGTCTGTCCTTTTTCTTGTTAACGTCCATATGTTAACCTACATAATCATGTCAATGTTCCTTTAGGCCGAGGAGTGCTTGAAACGGGAGAAAGATAGGGTCTCTCATTATCTCCATTCAAGCAGTGAGACAAAGTTGCTTGAGGTTCATTCCTGCTCTTAATCTTTTTGCTTTACTGGAACTCTAGCCTTCAAGATGGAGGGTGTTGCTAACTTCATCCTTTATTGACAAGTTCAGCTTTTATTGTTCACATTTTTTTTTTCTGGATCTAGCCTATCAACTTCAAATTAGTTGGAACTTTACTACTCTCACCTTTCTACAGAAAGTGCAACATGAGTTGTTGTCTGTGTATGCCACTCAACTTCTTGAGAAGGAGCACTCGGGATGCCATGCGTTACTAAGAGATGATAAGGTAGTTAGCAGCATCGTAATGTCCATGCTTTTGAAATTTTTTGCAGTCATTGACACAATCCTGATTTTATCAGGTTGAAGATTTATCAAGGATGTATAGGCTCTTTTCTAAGATTCCTCGAGGCTTAGACCCTGTGGCTAATATATTTAAGCAGGTTTGTGATCTCATGACTTCACATTCTTCGATTGTATGCTTATAAGTTACTTCATATATCCTCTTTTTTTTTTCCTGAATGCAGCATGTTACTGCTGAAGGTACAGCTTTGGTGAAACAGGCTGAAGATGCTGCTAGCAACAAAAAGGTTTGTACAATCTATCCTTTTCTCAAATTCTTTGATCTTGAGAATTTTGGTTCTTCCTTATTTGGTGTTTATACACTTTGATTGACATGGAACAAGTCAAACCAGAAGTTTCTTTCTGCTATTTTCATATGCCAAGTTACTTGTATCAAGTGTCTGATCAGCTTAATTTCATATTTCAACACCTATCTATTATGAATTGGGAGAAAGGGGATTGGGGAGATTGTCCCTTTTCAATATAAATATTAGTTGAAGGGAAAATCCATTCATTAGAAAGCTCATGCTGCTTCACAATATATCAAGTAAAAAGTGATTGTAAACTCAGTGAAAAAAGTAAGTGACAACAAGTTGAGTGACCTTTATCAGAGACAGCAATCCCTTGAAAAGGGGAGATGACTGCTACAATATATTGTGTATCACATCCTGAGTTGTCAATTTGTGAGACTAGCTTTTTTGTTGCTGATTAAAGCATCTTGCTATTCTTTTTACTTTTTCCTTTTTGGTTTCCCACCCGGTGTCCGGTACCCGCACCAGGGCCCGACTAAATCCAGATTCGCGCCGGGGAGTCCCACATTGGGTGTAAAGCGCTCCCTAGCAAAGGCGACTCTGTAACCAGGGGTACTCGAACCCGAAACCTGGTAAGGGATGATGGAGTACTTACCACTCCACCACAACTGGTAGCATATTGCTTATTTTAATTTTCCAGTTTGTGCTTTTGATGAGTTTTGTTCAGAAATTTCTTGTTGACATCATATCTTCTCTTTTGTATCAAAAGCATGAAGTCACAAAGCATGACTACATCTCAGTGATTGTTTTGTTTCATTTACTTTATTTGTCCTTCTGTACATGATCATTAATAATTTGGTGGTTGGGAATGTTACTTCAAAGAGATGGTAAAAGTTTCTTTGAAACAGAAACCCCCACCAAATTCTGTACTTATCCTAAAAGAAAGAGCATGAGCAGTTGCCTAGGGAACCAACAAATGATTTTTGTTACATTTCCGTCTTTTATGTATTTTTAACTTTTCCCCTTCTGCTGGTTAGAACAATGTCAGGATTAATTCATTTCGTCTTTTTAGGACGATTGTCTAATAGATGAGACTGGTATTTCTTTGTGATTGCATTCAATAGAAATAACTCAATGTCTTGCATTCTTTCTGATCACCTAGTGTTCTTAAACAGGCAGAGAAGAGAGATGTGGTTGGTTTGCAGGAACAGGTGATCCCTTAGTAAATCCGTTGTCTGATCCTTGAACATATTTTTGGGGTAGTTAACTTCTGAATTTTCAGGTTTTTGTTCGGAAAGTGATTGAGCTTCATGATAAGTATATGACCTATGTGAATAACTGTTTCCAAAACCACACACTTTTTCACAAGGTATGTATTGGAGCACATGGTAGTTGTCTAATTTAATTGTTCTACTCTGTGCATTAAGGGTAAATTGCTAATATCTGTCCCCTTTGTCAATTTCTAGGCACTTAAAGAAGCTTTCGAACTTTTCTGCAACAAGGGTGTCGCTGGTAGCTCAAGTGCTGAACTTCTTGCCACATTCTGCGACAATATTCTCAAGAAAGGCGGGAGTGAGAAATTGAGTGATGAAGCCATTGAAGAGACGCTGGAGAAGGTGAGCTCTTGCTCTATAGGTCCCTTCTTTTCCTCTAGAACATCTGCTTTTTCTTGGTACTATTGGATCTGGAGATAGCTGATAATAGATCTCACTTGCAGGTTGTAAAGCTGCTAGCATATATTAGTGATAAGGACTTGTTTGCAGAATTCTATAGGTAGAGTTACCGCTACTGTGTATCTCAACCACTACTTGGATAGTAGCTTCTCTGTTACAAGTCAATGGTTTCTTGTTTTCTTTTCCAGGAAAAAGCTAGCCCGGCGGTTGTTATTTGATAAGAGTGCCAATGATGAACATGAGAGAAGTATTCTAACAAAGTTGAAGCAGCAGTGTGGGGGCCAGTTCACATCAAAGATGGAGGGAATGGTAAGCTATCCAGATCATTTTATGCTGTAATTTTTTATTTTTTTTTGGGAGAAGGTAACATTCAATTATGCTGTATTTGAGGCTATGTTCTCTTGTGACATTCTTCTTCTATTCCTATAGGTCACAGATTTGACATTGGCAAGGGAAAATCAGGCCAGCTTTGAGGAGTATTTGAGCAACAATCCAGCAGCAAATCCAGGAATTGACTTGACGGTGACTGTCTTGACTACTGGCTTCTGGCCTAGCTATAAGTCTTTTGATCTCAACCTCCCAGCAGAAATGGTATATCATATCAATCTGTTAATTGACATTATGCAGTTGATTTATCTTGGTTTTGGCCCTTGTTCCTCTTGCTGAAATTCTTCTCTTTGGGCAAAGAATGATGCATGTTTTTTTACTTGAATTATTTTCTTGTCAAACATCCTGTCATTGACGCATTTTATGCTGTGCATTATCAGGTTAGGTGCGTTGAAGTATTCAAGGAGTTTTATCAAACAAAAACGAAGCATAGGAAACTTACGTGGATATACTCTTTGGGAACTTGCAACATAAATGGAAAATTTGAGCCAAAGACTATTGAGCTCGTTGTCACTACTTATCAGGTTAGTTGACCAGGTTGGCTTACTCTTTTCCATCAGATTGGCTTAGTTAATGTGAAACATTATTATTATTATCTTATCAATGAGAAAATGAGATTGAAACTTCTTCCTTTTCATAGGCTTCTGCTCTGCTGCTCTTTAATGCATCAGATAGATTGAGTTATCAGGAAATCATGACACAACTAAACCTATCAGATGATGATGTTGTTCGGCTTCTTCATTCCCTTTCATGTGCGAAGTACAAGATTCTCAACAAGGAGCCAAGCACCAAAACAATTTCTCCTACTGATGTCTTTGAGTTCAATTTAAAGTTCACTGACAAAATGAGGAGGATCAAGGTACAATTAATGACGAGTTAGGTTAACCTTTCATTGTGAATTTTTGCACTACATTACTGACCCCGTGAGGATATCGTGTAATGGGAATGTAGATACCTCTCCCTCCTGTTGATGAGAAGAAAAAGGTAATTGAAGATGTTGACAAGGATAGGCGGTATGCTATAGATGCTTCAATTGTGCGTATTATGAAGAGTCGTAAAGTATTGGGCTACCAGCAACTGGTCATGGAGTGTGTTGAGCAGTTGGGACGCATGTTCAAGGTATCCTCAGGGATGAACTTCTACTAAATTTTAATGTTTGTTATTCAAGTTTAACTGAGCTAATTACTTTGTTTTGAATACTCCATAGCCTGATGTCAAAGCTATCAAGAAGAGAATTGAAGATTTAATAACTAGAGATTACCTAGAGAGAGACAAAGACAACCCGAACTTGTTCAAGTACTTGGCATGATTTGTGCAGATCATAGTGAATGAGTGATGTTTGAATGGACTTCTGCAATCCACATAGGAGAAGAAACATGCCGCCCAAGATAAAGATGGATTTCTGTAACTCATACCCTCCCAGACCTTTGATTGCCTTGCATTAGGAGCTTGAAACATTTTGTACAAATGGTTAAGATCCCAGGAAAAAGTAGAATTGCCTCAGATACTTGAGATGAGATTGCCGTAACTTCTTCCAATCTTATATGGCCCGCTTTCTCTATTCTGTGTTTTGTCGGCTACCTGTTCGAGTTTGAGTAAATGTAATATTCCAGCAAACAGCTTACCCTCTCTGGATTCAACACAATGGTAATTTCTTTTTAGTACATGCTCTGCAATTATACTTTCTCGGTTCTTTGTGGATTGTAACTTGGACCTTGGTGGTCTCTATGGGGCATTCTTTCGACCTTGTGCGAGTTTATTGGATCTGATAATGTTTTGGATCCTCATGACTCAGTTCTCTCTCTTGAATGAATGCCCACTTGCCTAATTTTAAGGTCCATTATCCCAACTTTGCAAGCGTGAAAAACTTGTAGCTTCGGAATGTCATTAGGGTCAGCTTCTAAATTTTTATAGCTTTGTGGATACAACTATAAAAGATACCAACTCGTTATAATAACTCATAAAGTTGCCAAAATATGCTATTTAAAATTACAGAACCAGCATGTATAAGAAATTACTGGTTTATATATTTGCAGAATAACTATTGAAAAAGAGTCGTATATAACTTGTAATCCAGAGAATTCTTGATTTATTTCAATATACAAATTATTTAGCTTAGTTTAGAGAACTCTCAACTTGGTTTTGAGATACAAATTATTTAGTATTGAAATAAAATGGGTTTAACTCGAGCAACATGAACATTGAGAATTGATAAAATTGATCCTAGTAGTGTTATTGTTGAGGCGTAGTTTATCAAGTCAGGGAAATAGAAGATTGAAAATTCAATGATGTTTACACTTCTCTTCTGCCTTGGTCGGCTCTCTAGTCTCGATCCATCCTTCCAACGATGAATATCTTAGTACGGACATGCACTAAATTTTACGACCACCCATGATGGTTGCCATCAAACTCGTGTGACATTTCTCGGCACCATAGACAACTTTTATCATGTTCTCCATCATTTGTAGGATACGGTGCCCTGGAAATTGGATACGAGAATTAATTTGGTGAAAATGACATCAAACATGTCAATTAATCCTTGAATGGCAATTCAACATTTAGAGCCATAATAATTAGTATAGAAGGTATGGTGTCTCCTGTGATAATATGTGAAGGAAGTTCATCAGAATACCATCTGACCAAACAAACTCGCAAGTACTAAGAAAATAAATAAATGATAAATATTGAAGAATTTTCCCTACAGTAGTTATCAATGTATGTTGGTAGGTCTTTTAAGTTACAGATACAATTAAACATAAATTATTAAAAATCGTACTATAGTAATCATTATATTCAACTGTCTAATTTAAATTAAGCAACCAGCTCCCCTCCGTCCCCTCCCACAGAGTAGTGGAATCTTCCACGTTAAAGAAATGGATATAATTATCAAAGTCAAATACCACAAAAGCTAATTCATCTTTAGAAATTGGAGGACATTCCTCTAATTATTTGTCCAATACACAAATCAATTTGGGCCAAATGGGGAAATCTTGCTGCTTCTGCCAATCAGATGATGATGGTAATGACAACTTGAAGATAATCCTAGTGATTGTCATAGCTCTTGCGTTGATGATCATCTGCCGCTCTCCACCAAGAATGAGAGGTGTCTTGGTATATCGCTGTTAAGACTTTATTTATTTTCTGGCAAAGGCCATTTCTATACATCTTCTTGTTAATATCATGCTTCAATCCATTGTATTTGTAAAAATAAAACAGTTCTTGCGTTTGGATCTCCCAATTGTGTAAAAACTATACAAAAGAGGTGTGTCTATCTGGCTTCACTTTCATGTTAATTACCCTGCACTTGATAGAATAAAAGTTGATTGAAAAAATAGAGATGTTAAAATGATGAAATAAGGAGCTAGCATGCAGTAAATATAAATGGTTTGTGTAGTCTTTGTTTCAAATGGTTTCTAGACAACAATAAATTGTTGCCATTAAGAAGAATTGATCATGAAACTCCCGATCTACTTTGAATTTCATTTAGGGTAATTAACTCCAAATTGTACTTCTACACTAAATGCCCAATCTTCAGGGTACATGTGTAGTTGAATGGGGACGAGGCAGAAGAATAAAGGGGTACTAAAACTGTAGCCTTTTCATCTTCATATGAAGGGCCTTCTGTTTAAATTCCTTTTACTGATCAAATTGCCAGTTGACATGCAGAAAAAATTATCATAGGGCCTTAAGCGCCTCAAAATCCACACTCGATGAGGGGTTAAGAGTACTTTAACCTATTGTATATTGGTTACTTGTCTCTTAACAAACTAAACACCTTATAACTTTGTATATATTGTTTTATAGGGTGGGTTTGTTAGGAAGGAAAGCAATTTTTTCTCATGTTTGATTATTGAAAAATATTTTCTCTATGATAACAAGCTCCATAAATGAGAAAAATGACTTTGCTCATTAATTATTAAAACAAGTTTATAAGTGGAATTTCACATTAATTATCTCCTCTCCTACTCCCCTCTCTACCCCAATTCCATGGTGTTTGCCTAGATTAATATCAAATCATTTTTGCGATATATTTTCTGCTTACGTACCAAACACCAAAATTAAGTAAAAAAACACTTATTTCAGAAAACATTTTTTCTTCATACCAAATACACCTGTCATGAAAGTTTTCCTTCTTGAAACCACCCCTTCCATAAGTCGATTTACAATTTCAGAAAGTATTAACCAAAGTATCAGAACCTGATGATTTCAGCAAATGCTAATTGATATCGCCTCTCACCCCATTTAGTTTAAAACTAAATTGTGAAATAATTTGAGCATTCAATCCAAACCCTAAAACAATGAGTAAAATTATTATGCCAATTATAAACCCTTCGGAAACGTTTACAATAACCCATTGTTAGGATCTTAGGATGTTAATATAACTCCATACCCTGCACGTGTAACCCGATTTCGAGATAAAACACATGAACATCAATGACGGCTTACTGGTATGAGAATCAGCTGACCAAAGATCAAAGCTGATAACTGTTGTAGCGCCGAAGCCCCATGCTAAAATGTTGAGCCAAGGATGCCTCGGGGCTACGGGAAAAGTTGTAGATCAATTGCCTTAGATAGACAACTACATAAGGGGATTCTCTACAGAATCAGTCAGCTAAATTCTAAACGAATCAGCTCATTTAGTAATGAGTAATGACATAATCTACAGATAAAAAAAAAAACTCAATGATGGAAAACGTTAAGTTTGGAGAGAGATGAAGCCAATTATATAATAAGGGAAGCAAATGCAAGCTTTTTCTTTCAACAAGAGGCCAAATAGCTAGAGGAACATTAGTCTCTATCTCAATTCACCATTTTGAACCTGTATCAGGAGGATTCTCTTTACCAGCTCCGGCAAGAATATGTGTTTTTCAGTTGCCCAAAATATGTATAAACCACTTTGGAAGCATTTATTACACAACATATATGAAATAAATAATAACGTCACTCAACAAAACAAATCAGGATATTTTAAGCCAAACAGCACAGGAAATAGCATTGTAAGAGTTACCAGATCAATGAGAAACTGCAAAAACAGCCAGCTATCCCCTTTCACTGGAACTTGCTCATTAGATCAGCGAATAGGCTCCTGAAGCCCCTTGTATATCCATCGAGTTTGAAATATGAGAAGAATTGAATCAAGCTGGTAAAACCAGCAACAGAAACAAATACAAGATCAACGACTACTGAGCAGAAGAATACACACAATGTAGTATTTACAATCGATAATCATCAAATTTACAATTAATCCATGCTTCCTTTCCCTGACAGATCTTATTATTCACAACAACATAAATATAAAAGGATACATTGTAAGCAAACTTCATGAGCATTCACAATTATTCTCGTCTTATGCAGGATTTTAGGTGAAATATTTACAATATATGTACACATGATAGATAATAATATTTTACTGGTTTCCGTCCTGTGCGTTCTGGAATGACCAGGATGTGCATGCGGGTTTAGCTGCTGAGATCTGAACTCGTATAACCTCATGTACCGCACCTCGATGAAGAACCCCAAGAACTTCTTCCTCCTTCCCTGTTGCAAGATCTTCTAAAGAGATGGTACGCGTGATCAATTCATCACGCAAGCGAAAGCCAAACAACCACCTCCCAAGCTTCCACCATTGTACGCTTACTTGCCTTTGTGAGATATTGCTGCTATTTAGGATTTTCATGATGCATTTTCCCTAGTAGAGAAGAACAAACATCAAACAACTTTAACAAGCTGATTTCAGGCTAAAGAAACTATTCATAGTCCAAGGAAATAGAACTTTTGCAACAACGGATGACCAAGACTGGCCCGCTTAAACTTAGACCAACTCTGCAAGTATTGGAAGTGTGACTTCTTCCATAACGTGGACCATATGGCTCATACAAGATCAAGTCCAGGTGCAAGAGAGATGCTGCTTTAGTGCCAGCTGATCAAGTATAATCACTGTTACAGATAAACAGAGACATTTTTGCCAATTGCACCATCCACAGAAGATGGAGAGAGCACTTAACTTCATAAGGCAGACACTAGCTGGAAGCAGTTGCCTATTAAGTAAAACAGTACATACAACCCAATTGGACTCTTGCTAACAAAACTAAACATTGTATCTGCAGCGGCTACTTCATTTTACACAGTGTAACTTACACCTATAAGCTATAGATTTTAATGTCTAACTAGCTAACTCATACTAAGTAGGAGTTTTATGAATAGTATATCAAAATGGGTCTATAACGCAGAGAGACAGAGAGGGAACATATTAACTAGGCTGGATTCCAACATGTGCATCCAAGCAAAAAGCAAGAACATTAATAGGCTGTATTTCAGCACATACATCCACTTTAGGATGCAATCTGTCTAACAAGAGAAGAATCAATATTTGCACACAAAACAATCTACTAGGAGTCCCACATGCCACTTAATATCTCTTGTATCTAAAAGGAATAAATCAAATATCGAATAACAAATGGAAAGAACCAATAACTACTTTACACCATATAATGATATGAGACTTAAATAACTTTTTGATACTTTTTTTTTTTTTTGGACAAAGGTAACAAACTTTTTGATACTTCACCTAGCAAAAATACAACTTCAATCTAATTCAGTGCATAAATAAAAAATTTCCACTGCCAGGTGGAGGACAATAGAAGGTTTCTAACCATTGCGAAAAGACTCTGCTAGTTTGAGTCAATTAAAAGATCTAGGTCTTGCGGCAACTCAAAGCAGTTTAACACAAATAAAAATGTCATTCATTTTCCAGCATGTGAAAAGATTCAAGTGGTATAACACTTGATTAACTGACAACATGAAATGGAAAACTGGCGTTGACAATTTTGTAACAAAAGAATTAAAGTGACGGAACAAATTTGTAACAAAAGCAGGGCATTTGGTTAAAAGTAGTTACCGGCAAACCAAGCCAGATAAGGCAGTAGTGCAAACCAATCAAGTTCAGCAGCACATTGTGCGTGGATTTAAGGAAGAATGTATGGACATCTTCAAACCCCAACAGCATCGAATCTAGGTCTCTAACTGCTTTCAGATAATGCCCCACCTCAATCGACTCAAATGCCAAACAACGATTGACAAAATCAATCACGCCTCCTGCTTTTCCTGCCATTTCATTGTGCTTCCTAATATAAAACACTCTCCATTCCTGCATTTTTAAGTAGAAAGGTAAAAATGGTTCACTTTTGCATTAAGGTACAAGTCTCAAACTCTAGACACGACAAGGTTCAAGAATTCAAACATATAAAGGAGACTGATCAATCCAAACCAAAGTGGGACACAGTGTTGATGGACAACCATAGCTTACATTCTCAGTTCATGCTAATTCCAACATTATATACACAGTAAACAATTATAGCATCACAGTACAAAGGATTCGGTAAACACTGTCAGATTTTGCTAAACGTGAAGAATTCGTTATTAGCCAATGAGTGATATGTGCAGATAGAGTTCACTCTATACTAACCTCATGGTTCTGGTTGTCATAAGATGCAGACTCAATCTCCAGAGCAAGAGCAGGCCATCTTTTTCTACAAAGAGACTTCCATAAATAGTCAGACCCACACAGCTCCCACCAAAACCGAGAGCAACTTCCCAACGAGCAAAGATCAGTTACCTTCAAATTTATAGTTCAAAAAATAAAAATAAAAACAGAATCAAGAACACAATTTTCCACAACCAGTAATCCAAAAGCCAATTAATTCAATCCCTCTCAAGATTATATGGTAAAAAAGGAAGAATTCCAGAATCAAGAAAACAATTCCTAACAAACCAGAAATCAGAAAGCCAATAAATCCAATTCCTTTCAAAGCAAACCAGCATACATTTTTTAAAACAAATATACAAGTAATCTTTAAGGAAACGGGAAAAGAAAAAACCCTGATCAAGAAAAACATTTTCAACACAACACAGAAATCAGAAAAAAACAATAAATTCAATTCCTTGGAAGCATAATCTAAATTATAACAATTAACTTTAAAGGGGAACAAGAAAGAATCTAGAATAAAGAAAAATTTCCATAACAACCGACAATCAGAGAGTGGACAAATTCAACCACTTTAAAGGAAAAAAAATGCATAGGAAAAAAAAAAAGGAGTACCTGAAGAGAAGAAGCAATTTTGAGGGCAATATCATCGGGAATTGATGCTTCTGTAGACATGGATGAGTCCATTGAAGCTCACAATTTTTCAGTTCAGCTACAAAAGCGAGGTAAAATGCGTGTCCCTTTGGAAAAAGAGATGACGTTTTCAGTTCAGCTACGTAACAAAGCACGTGCCATCATCTCCCAGGTCAAAGGGTAAACACTAAACATGCAATTGTTATTCTACCCTCTCCAATAAAAATATCACTATAATTCCGAAATAAATATCTCAAGATAAGTTATTTTATGATTTTATCCCAATCAAATATGGGATAAGCTCATTCTAAAATTCCAAACATTGCATTTACATTTGTGTTATTCAAATAACAGAAATAACATAATCATTATAATTTCACAAATCTGATCTGAAGAGAATAAAGTGTACGCATACCTTGCCTCTTAACTTCTCAAGTAAAAAAACTATTTCCAAAACACTCTCAGCTCAAAAAGCAAAAGCAAAACATCTAAAAAGATATAAGTAATAGCATGACAGTAAAAAAGTAGAACCATATGAGACAACAAATAGTAATAGATAAATAACAAAAAATATAAAAATAGTAAATTAATAAAATAATAAAAATATCTAAAATAATACTAGTACTACTAACCGGGGAACCAAACATAAAACTAACTACTACTAGCTTTCTATCCGAATTTTCACCCTCCACATCCTCCTATCAAAGGTTGTGTCCTTACTAAGCTGAAGGTTTGTCTTGTCCTACCTAATCACTTCTTCAATTCTTCTTCGATCTTTCTCTACCTCTTCTAAACCCCTCCAATGCTAACACTACTAAAATCAAGCCAAAACACGAGGTCCAAAACTGTAACACCCCAGAAATGTTTCTCCAAATTTTTTAAAGTAAGGGTGTTGTGGTCCTTTTACCCTCATAAACCCTCCTTTACCTGATAATTAAATTCTTTTCAACCCCTAAATAGTAGAAGACTACCGATTATTTCTCTTTTTCTCTCCCAAACTCAAGCACTCAAGTTTTAAGAAGAATCAAGAACTAGGGCTCCTCTTCAAAGATTCTTCCCCAAACTTCATCTTCAAGGTATGTAAAGTTAATCCTTCAGTTTGGAACCCCGTCCTCTCCACAACCAAGTCCAATTTTAGTTTCAATCCACGAATCAAGTTAGGGTTTTTGAGAAGTCAAGATCTTTAAGTTTAATTCTTTATCTCTTGATACAAGTCTTTGTATATTCTATGCTTATTATCAGAATTTCTATGAATTTGGAGTCCCTTCCATGAATTGATTTCTAGTTCATGTCTATTGAATTTTTCAAGAATCTTTGTGAATTTTCTCTTATGTATTTGAAGGTCTATTTGATGTTTTAAAAGATTGATTAAATTTTCCTTGAAAATTTGCTTAAAAGATGCAAGTTTATGTTCAAGAAAAACTTACAAGGAATCTTTATGCAAATATCATGTCTTGAAAAGAGAAGAAGTTTATCCTATTTTGAAAGTTAAAGTTCAGAAAAATTAAAGAGATTTAGAGTCAAGGCTCACAGAGATAGATATGTTCATGATACGATATTTTGAGTCAAGCATGATTTTCATAAAATGTTTCAAGACTTATATTATGCGCAACTAGTGTGTTTTGGGAGGATTATTTAGCACCGAGATGGGTATGAATTTAGACAACACATGCCCCAAAACTAAGTTGCCACCATAGGATAGGATCGTCCACAGTTAGGGAGACTCCTCTTTTAGCCTTTGGGCTCAGTTATGAATCCACAAATTATGTTTGTCTTATACCCCGACAAGGTATAAGATGACTCTTCTCAATGTGGACAAGACATTGGACTCCATGATACTCACATGATTTATGCCGGTTAAGAAAAACTCTCCCAAATTCAGAAAGACTCAGTGGGCATTTGGATAAGCTTATAACTTTTGGTTTATAAGTCAAAAATCATAAGTTAGGAATTCTAACTTATGGCTTTTGGCTTATTTTTACCTTTTTAGCTTAAAAATAAGTGCTTAAAAGCACTTTTTAATTTTATCCAAACACTTTAAAAGTTTTTAAAAGCTATTTTGGCTTAAAATCACTTCAAATAAGCCAATCCAAACAGGCCCTCAATATTTTCTTCTACTTAATTATTATGATTTTTGATGGTTGCATGAAAGTTTCTTTATGATAGCATCTCAAGTTACTTGCTTTTGAGTTTAAAGTTCCATAAAGGTTACTAATTGAGTTTTACATGTTTTATAATGATTTTAATAACTCACTCATCTTATTGTTTTAGTTACTTCAGCTTGTAAGAAAAGTCAGTAAGTTTCACTTTGCATCTCCTTACTCAGTTAGTTGTCATATTTTGGTTTTATGGTCTTGATCAGTTTAAGAGATTAGTTGTCATGCCCCAAATCCCATTGAGGCTGACTGGCACCCGAAGCCGTTAAGGCCTGAGAGAATCAATCTTCATTCAGGTACACTCATACGCATGTCACTCAATGAACATCACTATCTCCTATAGATACACTATGCTAATGGCGGAAGTCATGGAAAACATATGCGATATATATGATACACATACATGAAACTTGGCCGTTAGGGCCACCACGTCAGAAGCATACATCCCTTACATTCCTTCATTTGTCCCACAACGTCTACAAAGCCTCTACAGATACATAGACATAACCAACCTACAGTCGGGACACATCCCTGCTTTATACACCATCAAAACAAATGTACATAATGACTTAGAAAACCCCGAACCAATTGGAGCTCACCAATGATCCGCAACCTACGGTGGAGGTCTACTAGCACCTGTGCCTGTAGCAAGTAAGGTAAGTCCCCCAAGAGGGGTTAGTACGAAGAATGTACTGAGTATGTAAGGCCATATGAAACTGTAGGACACATAAATACTTCAATGGAATTAAAATATAAGAGAATATGCGATATGGATAAACCATCGTTCTGTATGTTTGGAACCATGTATATTGCTTTCATTACTTTCTTGCTTCTTTGTTCATTCATCATCACTTGTACTATGTCGTCCCCGGGCCCCAGCTGATCAGTGGGTCTTTACATAACATAACATTATGTTGGGATCGGCCCGAGCTAGGCTTATGCCTCTAGAGCTGCCACCCATTGGGATCGGCCCGAGCTAGGTTCTTACCTCTAGAGCTGCCACCCATAAACCAATATATCAGGTTCGGCTCGAGCTAGGTTCTTACCTCTAGAGCTGCCCCCTGTTAGGTTCGGCCCGAGTTAGGCTTATGCCTCTAGAGCTGCCCCCTGTCCAATAACCTCGGGATCAGCTCAAGCTAGGCTTATGCCTCTAAAGATGCCACCCGTACTCTTACAACCAACAACTTTTACATTACTTCATTTCTTTACATTTGAGAGATTGATACATTGATAGTCATAACATTATTGGAACTTTGGAATCATAACATTATTGGAACAATGGGATCTTTGGAACATTAGTCAATGCACATGAGACATGTGAATCATAATTGATCAATTCATAAGGAACATGTAATGAACCATAATTGATAACCGGACATAGGATACCTTAGAACATTTCGAAATGGAACAAGTACAATGTCAATGTGAATACTATGTGCTGCAGAAGGATACAAAAAGAGTAACCTTACATACCTTATCTTCCCAATATGAATATACAGTCCTATATGTGATTACGATAATCCAGCTCCTTCCTTAAGTTTTACTTTACAACATAAGTACATCACGAAGCTCACGTTAACAACTAACTACAATACAAGTGCATAAGACGACAATGAACTACGTGACTGCCATATAACGTCATTTCGCCCTCTTACAATACCATTTATTACATCACCATACCAACCATAACATTTCACACATTGACCAAGACATCATAAAACAATAACATTTCACACCAAGTTTATCCTTTACACTTTCTCATTAACACTACGTTACCTTTTCTCCATCATGTCACTCGATAGCTTTCACAATAATACATTAACAACAATCCATAATTGATACCATTCAAAATACCTCTGGGATACTCCTTTAAAGTCATTCAAAAGGTACCATAAATTGATAATTGCATCCATGAAAGGTATAAGGGCTTTGGGGGGTTTAAGAGATGCAAAAACAATCGAAACGGGGTTCTGGCCTGACCTGCGAAGCCACCTGTGCATGCAGGTGATTGAGGTGCGGCCGCAGGTGACCCTTGGCAGTGTCCAGGGGCACCTGCGAAGTCACCTGCGCCCGCAGGTGCCTTCGTCTGCGAGGGCGGGTGCCCGTTTCGGCCAAAATGGGTCTCTTTTGGGTATTTTTTTTGTAATGAATGGTCCATGATCATAATTAAACTTCTCTTAACATATTTTAGATCATATTAGATGCCACCGAACAGCCATGGTTTCACAACACATATTAACATCACCAAAACCACATTTTTCCTTTAATACACCACTAAGTCTATGCACAATTTTGCAATAACAATTCCAAAAATTATACACAAGGACAAAACAAGTTAAGGCTATAATCACATATCACATGTCAATATTGAATCCATCAAGTTCACTTCCTTCATGGCCACAAGTCCATTTTCAAGTTTATAAGGCAAAACTCTTTTCCGATTGCAAAAATAGACAGTTTTACACATAGTGAACTGTCCAACACTTTGTCAACATAACCAACATGATTTATGCACCATATTAAGCATATCATATATTAAACCATGAAATTAAACACTTACTAAATCTTGAAAAAGAGTGATCTTGCCCAAAGAGAATAGTTGCTTAGGGTTTGTGAGATGAGAGAAATATCTCTTTTTTGGTGGAAAAGTCTAGAATTTGGCATGTGTGTTTCATTGAATAAAATCTGATTTTTTTTGGCCTTTTATAGACTCTCATGTCATCCTTATCCAAACACTTAGTCAATAATTGATGGTTTACTTGGTCAAAGAAAGAATGGATCATTTCCTTCTTGTTGGGCCATGTCTTTTACCTAAGTTTTGGGCCTTAAATTGAGCCCATTTGCACAAGGTTTGTTTAACCCAATAACTTCCATGAATAATATACCAACTATCTCATGTTTAAATAATTTCATAAATGTTACGGTAATAACATAGGTTCGAAAATGTACGGGGTGTTACATCCTTCTCCCCTTAGGAACATTCGTCCTCGAATATTAGTACCATTATCTCATTGAAACAAATTGAAATCTAAATGTATCCTTAATGTTCTCATATACACATGATAATTGTAGAGACTTACTTGTTATTGCTTCAATTCCGCACTTTGAACTTTTTCTTCTGTTTACAATAAATACGAGTACTTTAGATTTCATCATTCCTTCGGTTTCCCATGTGATTCCGTCTACTTGCTGATTTCTCCAATAGTACCTTTACGGAAATTACTTCTTTATTTCTTAATCCTTTCACTTATCGATCAAGAATAGTCATAGGTACCTCTTCATATGTGATATCCTCCGCAAATTGTACATCTCTCCCATGCATTTTCGAAGCATTGAAACATGGAACACTGAATGAAGTGTGGGGAGTTCTTGGGGTAGTGCTAATTTATATGCTAATTTATATGCAACTTACCCAAATCTTTGGGTAATCTCATATGGCACGTTATATAGGTCCAGCTTTCATTTCTGTCCAAATCTCATTTCCCCTTTCATTGGTGACACTGTCAAAAATACCCAATCACCTATGACCAATTCTAATTCCCTTCTTCTACTAGCGACATATGACTTGTGTCGACTTTGGGATGTTTGTAGCCGCTGTTGTATCACCTTGACTTTCTCTATAGCTTGATGAACAAGATTTGGCCCGAGTAAATGTCACGCCCCGAATTCCAACGAGGCGTGATTGGCACCCGAAGCCGATATGGCCCGAGAGAACCAATCTTTGCTCATGTATTCTCATATGTATGTTCGCGTATGCATATCATTTTATTTCATGTAATTAAATATCAATGTCGGAAGTCATTGCAATATGTGCAATATATGAAACTTGGCTGTTAGGGCCATTACGTCTAAATGAATGTACATCTTTTACTTTCATCTCCCCACATATGTCTACAAAGCCTCTAATAGATACATGACCATATGCATACAATATTTACAAAATTCCAAAACCTAATGAACCCATGTGACTTGGGAAGCCCCGAAGCAACTGGAGCTCACCAACAATCCGCGGATGCCTCGTCGCCTACTGCGGAGATCTACTAACACTTGTGCCTGCAGCATGTAAGGTAAGTCCCCCAAGAGGGGTCAGTACGAAGAAAGTACTGAGTATGTAAGGCCATGTGAAACTCTAATAATACATAAGTACTTCCAAGAAATTAAACGTAAGAGAATAATCAATATGGATATACCTCCGTCCGGAATATGTAGAACCATGTTCATTACTTCTATTATTTCCATCTCTTGGTCATTTACTCTTATCATCATAATTCTTATAATAACCTCCATATTTATGTTCATGCACGGGATATACGCTAACTTATTTTACAACCATCTTCATTATATGGATTCCAATATACTACCGATCATCACCTTCTAGGTGGATTATAATATATACCGTTCATCACCTTATAGGTGGATAATAATATATACCGTTCATCACCTTATAGGTGGATAATAATATATACCGTTCATCACCTTATAGGTGGATAATAATATATACCGCTCATCACCTTATAGGTGGATAATAATATATACCGTTCATCACCTTATAAGTGGATAATAATATATACCGCTCATCACCTTATAGGTGGATAATAATATATACCGTTCATCACCTTATCGGTGGATAATAATACATACCGTAATAATACCCTCTTGGACTTTTACCCTTTTGATTGTGATCCAAGCTCAATGAGACATAAGGTACCTATGTGCACATTACTTTACAATCTTATTTCCTTAACATAGTTAAGAGAGTGACACATTAGAGATCATGACATTAATTAAGCACACCCTTATATACACATTTCGCTTCACTCCTTTACTTCATGAGATTCACATCTTCACTTATAAGGAATAAGTATACTAACTTGCACATCGCCTCTTATTACTCTTATGAGATTGATACGTTAACTTGTGAGAGATTGACACAATGATAGTCACAACTTTCTTTGAAGCTTTGGACTCATGATCAATGAGTGAGAAACATGTGAATAAGCATTATTGGAAAAATAACCTTCATGTAAATATAACACTGTTGGAACCCTTGGAACAATGACCAATGGACAAGATACATGAGTATAACCACTATTGAAACCTTGGAACCTAACCTCATTGGACTTTTGGAACATTACTAATGAAGAGGAGACATGTGTATAACCCTATTGGAACTTTGGATCATGACATGATTGGAATAATGTTGTTCAACTAAACAAGTCCTCTTTACCTCATTACTCTTTGTTGAGATAGTTCTCTTAGACTTTACAACATTATGACAGCTTAGTAACCTTAGTCAAAGAATAAGAAATAAGTGAATCATAATTCATCTAGAAATAGGACACTTATTCCCCTTCGGAATAGAACACTTTTGGAACCTTAGGATAATGATCACTAAATATTATACATATGGATATCAACCGTTCACCAACCTGAGATGCAATACTTTACAACATTTGGAACTCTTGACATATTAGCCAATGAACGTGAGTCAACCAATGGACATAAGTCAATCAATGAACATAAGTCAACCAATGAACATGAGTCATACGAGTCACCATTGACCAATGAATAAGGAACATATGAGTAACTCTAGCCAACTTTCGGATACAGAATACCTTAGGGCATTGCGGAATCATATGAGTATTTAAACAATGTGAACATCCATACTGCAGAAGGATATAGAAGAGTAACCTTACATACCTTATGTCCTCAATGTGAAAGTACAATCCTATATGTGATTACGATGAGCCAGCTCCTTCCTTACGTCTTACTCTACATCACAAGTTCATAATAGAAGTCTTGTTAACAACTATTCACCTTACAAATGCATAAGTGTCACAATGAGTTACGTGGCTGCTTTATAGCATCATTTCGTCCTTCACAACACAACTCACTGCATTAACATGCCAACAATATCATAACATACCACACATTGACCAATACATCACAACCCAATAATATTTCACACTACACTTACCCCTTACGTCCCTTCTTTGTTATTCCGTCGCCATTACTCTTTCATAACAACATGTGAACATTTCATACTTAAAATAGTCCAACATTCTTCCATACGACATTTTAAAGTCATTAAAACGACATCCCAAATTGATAATTACATCCATGAAGGGTATAGGGGTTTCGGGGGGCCAAAGGGATGCAAAAACAAGCAATTCGGAGTTCTGGGCCGATCCGCTAAGCCACCTGCGCCGGCAGGTGGATGACCTGAGACTGCAGGTGACCTTTGGCAGTAGCCATAGGCACCTGCGTTGGCACCTGCGCCCGCAGGTGCTTCATCTGCGAGGGCGGGTGCCCGTTTTGGTCCGAAATGGTCTTTTGGGGGTCTTTTTATGCAATGAATGGTCCATGATCATAACCAAACTTATTTTAACATATTTTTGATCATATAACATGTCAACAACCAGCCATGGTCTCACAACACACATAACATCACCAAAACGACACTTTACGGCCAATCCGCCACCAAAACCATAACCAATTTCACAATAGAAATTCCAAATATTATACACCATGACCAAACAAGTCAAGACTATAATCACATATCACATGTCAATATTGAATCCATCAAGTTTATTTCCTTCAAGATCACAAGTCCATGTTCAAGTTTTCAAGACAAAAATCATCCTCCGATTTAGCAAACACAAATTGTTTTACACATAGTGACCTTCTCACTCTTCACCAATATAACCAACATGATATAAACCATCTTCCATGCATAAAATATGTTAAACCATGATAATATACACTTACCAAGTCTTGGTCCAAGGTGATCTTATGAAGGTTTAGAGTTTGGTTGAAGAGAGAAATGGTGTAGAAAATTCTAGACAAAGCATGGGTGTCCAATGGAATAAAAATCTGATTTTCATGCTTATATATAGGCCCTCAAGTCTCTTCTTATCCAATTCTCAACATTAAATATTATGTTTGAATGGGTCAAATGGAAGAATGGATTTCTTTTCTTCATTTGGGCCATGCATTTGGGCTTAAATTAAGCCCTTTTGCATATATTAATTTGGCCCAACACTTTTATGTGTAATTCCTCAAAAATCTCATGCATGTTTAATTAATTCCATGTATATCACGAGAATCAATTTGGTTCGGAAATCTACGGGGTGTTATAGTAAAGCAGTCTCACCTGCTTCAAACTATGCACTTGGTAATCTACACTTTCTCCCATATAAGGCTTCGTAAGGGACCCTATTGATACTTGAAGGCAAATTCAATATGAGATAAATGATCATTCCAACTACTTTTAAAGTCCAAGGTGCAAGCTCGTAACATATCTTCAAATGTTTGGATGGTACGTTCTGCTTTGTCCATCTGTTTGAGGATGAAAAGCTGTACTCAAACTCACTTGGGTTCCCAAACTCTTTTGAAAAGATTTCCAAAAGTATGTAGTAAATTGAGCTCCTATGTCTAATATGATAGAAATTGGAATCCCATGTAATCGTACTACTTCTTTAACATACAACTTTGCATGCTCTTTAGCTGTATAAGTGGTCTTGACTGGTAGGAAATGCACTGACTTGGTTAGCTTGTCAATTATCACCCATATGGAATCGAATTTCCGCAGTGTACGAGGAAAACCTATGATGAAATCCATGTTAATCATGTCCCACTTCCAGACTGGAAGATTGATACTTTGCATATAACCTCCAGGTTTTATTTTTTTGGATGCTCTACTTTTACTGGTTGGCAATTCGGAAAATAAGCTACCAATTCTGCAATGTTCTTCTTCATTTTACCCCACCAATACATGTCTTTCAAATCATCCTACATTTTGGTAGCTCTCGAATGAATAGAATATCTTGAATGATGTGTCTCCGTCATAATCCGTCTCCTTGGTTCACCTACATCCGGTACACACAATCTACTTTGGCCCTGATACTCTCTCTCTAGCGTAAGATCAAATGCCTTTGTCAAATCTTGTGTGCATTCAATTTCAGCTGAAATACAACAGGGTTCGCATATTGCTCTTTCTTCACTTTACAAATGAAGATTCTGCCGCATTTTACACTATAATTCGTTCATCTGGAGTTTCGAGAAGACGAACTCCCAAGTTGGCTAATTGATGTAACTCCTTGACTATACTTTGCTTTTCGGTCAACTGGCTACTAGTGCTCCCTATTGTTTTGCGACTTAACACATCGGCTATTACACTTGTTGTTCCCGAATGTAATATTAATATCATGGTCTTTAATAGGGTCAGCCACCTTTGCTGCTTCAAATTTAAGTCTTTCTGCTTAAGAATATATTGCAAACTTTTATGATCAGTATATCCATGTTAATGTGAACCCCATACAAGTAGTGGCGCCATGTGTTTAAAGCAATTATTACAACTGTTAACTCAAGATCATGTGTTGGATAATTTCTTTCATGTGGACATAATTGTCTTGAAGCATAAGCCATCACATTGCCGTGCTGCAACAATACACATCCTAGGCCAACTCTTGAAGCACCACAATATACTGCATACCCCTTTGTGCCTTCGGGAAAGTGCTAATCCAGGTGTAGAAGTCAATTTATCGTTCAGCTCTTGGAAACTCTTCTCACATGCATCATTCCACTGGGACTTGATTGCCTTGTGGGTTAGCTTTGTTAAGGGTGCAGAGATAGAAGAAAAATCCTTCACCAAATCTCCTATAATAACCAACCAATCCAAGAAAACTATGAATCTCTGTAAGCGTCGTAGGCCTTAGCCAATCTGTTTTCACCGATTCTATCTTTTGTCTATCAACCTTGAGTCCTTCATCCTATGCAATGTGACCCAAGAACACTATGAATTTTAACCAAACTCACATTTAGAGAACTTTGCATATATCTTATGGTCACGAAGAATCTGTAATACCTGCCGTAAATGTTTAGCATGGTTCTCTTGTGATCTTAAGTCAACCAAAATATCATCTCCAAACACGATCACGAACACATATAAAATGGCTTGAACACCCTATTCTTCAAATCCATAAAGATAGCTGGTGCATTTGTTAGTTCAACTAATATAATTAAAAACTCATAATGACCATACTATGTTCGGAAAGCTGCCTTGGGTATATCTTTTTCTCTAACCCTACTTGATAATAAGCCGATCTTAGGTTAATCTTTGAGAGCATTTGGCACCCTATAACTGATCACATAGATCATCAATTCTGGGGAGGGAATATTTATTCTTAACTGTCACCTTATTCAAGTGCCAATAATTATTACACATTCTTAACGTGCCATCTGTCTTCCGTACAATTAACACTGGTGCACCCCAAGGGGACGGTTTTATGAATCCCTTGTCCAACAAGTCTTTTAATTACTCCGTTAATTCCCGTAACTCTGCCAGGGCCATGCTATACGGAGGAATAGAAATAGGCTGAGTGCCTGGGATCACATCAATACCAAACTCTACGTCCCGTTCTGGAGGTAAACCTGAAACATCTTCAAGAAATTTCTCAAGAATTTCATTTACCACCGAAATCGATTGAAGAGTTGGTGGCTTCACCTCAGTATCTTTCACTCTTACTAAGTGACATATGTACTCCTTTGGGTATCATTTTCCTTGCCTTAAAATAGGAAATACCTCTCGGTGCGCCCACCTTACCCTTCCATTCATGAGTATTCTCTTTATGGAAAATTAAAATGTAACTTCTTAGCTCGACGCTCTACTGTGGCCTAGCAAGGAGCCAACCAATGTATCATAAACACAATAGTTTCCCCAACTGGTGTATAGACTTCAAATGGCGTAACTAGTAATTCTAGTGTTCTTTCAAATATATTTTTTTTTCCGCAATCAATGGAGTAACATATGATCATGTAGAATACGGGTCGATCAACACATAGGCCGCATGTAAACATATGAATACTGTACCTGTGTCTACATCAGGAGAAGCCCCCGAATTCTGTCGATCCGCTAAGGCATATGTACGGTTCTGAATTCCACTAGAACTAGCTGCTCCGCTAGCACCTCTGCCACGCCCAATAGGATGTGCACCTCTACCTAGAGGAGGTACCGATGATGGAGATGCTACAGTTGGTCCCGTAGGTCGTGCCATACCACCCATGTTCCTTTGTGGACACCCTTTCCTTTTGTGCCCTGACATACCACACCAGTAACAAACATTTGTTCCAAACCAACATTCACCTAAATAAAACTTCCCACAGTGCTGGCACAACTGACGAAAAGACCTCTCTTGGCACACACTTCCTTGTGCTTCATACCCCACTGTCCGTGAATCCTGAACCTCACTTCTTTGCCCAAACTGATGGCCTCAAAACCCTCAGAACCGAGGTAGATCATTTACTGTAGAATGAGAAAATAATGGTCTAGGCGGTCTGTTAAACACCCGAGACCTATATTCTCCTTGGGATGCCATGAACTGTCCCATAGGTCGAGCCCTCTTTGACGGCCCTCTTTCAAAGTATTGTGCCATTCTCCTTTGCCTTTGATTACCCCTCTTTTGGCAAAGGCTGGACCAACTGTCCTTGATTTTGTGCAATGACTATCTGAGTCAACAGGTGCACCGCGTTCCTTACATCCTGCTAAGTAGCATTAACAAGTGTTTCGGCAGGGTTTTCTCTCCTTCTCGACTCTTCTGGAGCCGAAAAAGTAGAAGAAGCCCGTGATGCAAATTCAGTTTCAGCCCCACCCTGACTAGCTTGGTCAGGTGGTGATTTACTAGTTCCTTCTCCGGCAAGCATCTCTACCTTCTTATCTTTGCCCCTATCTTTTCTTGTAATCGGAATTTTACTATAAACAAGAAAACCAATTCTAATGGTCAGATATGAATCCACCTACAACATTGGCTCTATTACACGATCTAACAAATGAAGAAAAGAAACAACTCCTAAATGTCTCGTAGCCTCATACTTATAAATGTGGCGCACAACATATCCATAAGCACGACTTTACTCAGACACGAATTTGTAGACACCCTTAGGACGACCTGCTCTGATACCACTTTTGTCACGCCTGAAATCCCAATGAGGCGAACTGGCACTGGAAGCTGTTAAGGCCCGAGAGAACCAATCTTCATTCAGGTACACTCATATGCATGTCACTCAATGAACATCACTATCTCCTATAGATACACTATGCTAATGGCGGAAGTCATGGAAAACATATGCTATATATATGATACACATATATGAAACTTGGCCGTTAGGGCCACCACGTCAGAAGCATACATCCCTTACATTCCTTCATTTGTCCCACAACGTCTACAAAGCCTCTACAGATACATATACATAACCAACCTACAGTCGGGACACATCCCTGCTTTATACACCATCAAAACATATGTACATAATGGCTTAGAAAGCCCCGAACCAATAAGAGCTCACCAATGATCCGCAAATGACCCGCAACCTACGGTGGAGGTCACTAGAACCTGTGCCTGCAGCAAGTAAGGTAAGTCCCCAAGGGGGGTCAGTACGAAGAATGTACTGAGTATGTAAGGCCATATGAAACTGTAGGACACATAAACACTTCAATGGAATCGAAATATAAGACAATATGCGATATGGATAAACCATCGTTTTGTATGTTTGGAACCATGTATATTGCTTTCATTACTTTCTTTGCTTCTTTGTTCATTCATCATCACTTGTACTATGTCGTACCCGGGCCCTAACTGATCAGTGGGTCTTTCATAACATAACATTATGTTGGGATCGGCCCGAGCTAGGTTCTTACCTCTAGAGCTGCCACCCATAAACCAATATATCAGGTTCGGCTCGAGCTAGGTTCTTACCTCTAGAGCTGCCCCCTGTCCAATAACCTCGGGATCGGCTCGAGCTAGGCTTATGCCTCTAAAGCTGCCACCCGTACTCTTACAACCAACAACTTATGCATTACTTCATTTCTTTACTTTTCAGAGATTGATACGTTAATAGTCATAACATTGTTGGAACTTTGGAATCATAACATTATTGGAACAATGGGATCTTTGGAACATTAGTCAATGCACATGAGACATGTGAATCACAATTGATCAATGCATAAGGAACATGTAATGAACCATAATTGATAACCGGACATTGGATACCTTAGAACATTTCGAAATGGAACAAGTACAATGTCAATGTGAATACTATGTGCTGCAGAAGGATACAGAAAGTGTAACCTTACATACCTTATCTTCCCAATATGAATATACAGTCCTATATGTGATTACGATAATCCATCTCCTTCCTTACGTTTTACTTTACAACACAAGTACATCACAGAGCTCACGTTAACAACTAACTATATTACAAGTGCATAAGACGACAATGAACTACGTGACTTCCATATAACGTCATTTTGCCCTCTTACAATACCATTTATTGCATCACCATACCAACAATACCATAACATTTCACACATTGACCAAGACATCATAAACCAATAACATTTCACACCAAGTTTATCCTTTACACTTTCTTAGTAACACTACGTTACCTTTTCTCAGTCAAGTCACTCGATATCTTTCACAATAAAACATTAACAACAATACATAATTGATACCATTCAAAATACCTCCGGGATACTCCTTTAAAGTCATTCAAAAGGTACCATAAGTTGATAATTGCATCCATGAAGGGTATAAGGGCTTTGGGGTGTCAAAGAGATGCAAAAACAATCAAAACGGGGTTTTGGCCTGACCTGCGAAGCCACCTGTGCCCGTAGGTTGTTGAGGTGTGGCCGCAGGTGACCCTTGGCAGTGTCCAGGGGCACCTGCGAAGTCACCTGCGCCCGCAGGTGCCTTCGTCTGCGAGAGCGGGTGCCCGTTTCGGCCAAAATGGGTCTCTTTTGGGTCTTTTTTTTTGTAATGAATGGTCCATGATCATAATTAAACTTCTCTTAACATATTTTTGATCATCTTAGATGCCAACAAACAGCCATCGTTTCACAACACACATGAACATCACCAAAACCACATTTTTCCTTCAATACACCACCAAGTCCATGCACAATTTTGCAATAACAATTCCAAAAATTATACACAAGGATAAAAAAAGTTAAGGCTATAATCACATCTCACATGTAAATATTGAATCCATCAAGTTCACTTCCTTCAAGACCACAAGTCCATTTTCAGGTTTATAAGGCAAAACCCTTTTCCGATTGCAAAAATAGACAGTTTTACACATAGTGAACTGTCCAACACTTTGTCAACATAACCAACATGATTTATGCACCATCTTAAGCATATAATATACTAAAACATGAAAGTAAACACTTACTAAATCTTAAAAAAGAGTGATCTTGCCCAAAGAGAATAGTTGCTTAGGGTTTGTGAGATGAGAGAAATATCTCTTTTTTGGTGGAAAAGTCTAGAATTTGGCATGTGTGTTTCATTGAATAAAATCTGATTTTTTTTGGCCTTTTATAGACTCTCATGTCATCCTTATCCAAACACTTAGTCAATAATTGAGGGTTTACTTGGTCAAAGAAAGAATGGATCATTTCCTTCTTGTTGGGCCATGTCTTTTACCTATGTTTTGGGCCTTAAATTGAGCCCATTTGCACAATGTTTGTTTAACCCAATAACTTCCATGAATAATATACCAACTATCTCATGTTTAAATAATTCCATAAATGTTACGGTAATAACATAGGTTCGGAAATGTACAGGGTGTTACATTAGTACTGTTTCACTTCACTGCTTTACATGCCAGTACATTCAAAGTACTGATGCCTCTTTTTGATGCTACATAATTTTACAATGTAGCTTACAGATAAGCAGGTTCATGAACAGACTTTTCAGTAGGATATGATGTCAATTTGAGTGAGTTCTTATTATTCCCGAGGACTTAGCAGTATTCTAGTCATCAATTATTTTGTTACTAAAAGATAGTTGTATTCAAATATGTAGTAGAGTCTTCATAGACTTAGTCAAGTCGAGTCAGATGTAATCAGTTTTAAAATATTTTAATGTTTTAGTTAATAAAATTTTACATTATTTTATTTCATTTTTTTTTACAGAAGAAGTTCACCCCAGTTCTGCATTTTCTTTCAAAGTTTAGCTTTACTAGTTTCATATCAGGCCTAGTGGTTCTCTCGAGCCACATGTGATTCTGAGTGCCTGTAACATTCAGGGTGTAGGCTCGGGACATGACAAAAATCAATGGATTGCGTCGACATTTTTTGGACAAAATAGAGGGAAAATTGATGCATTCACATTCTTTGAATTTGGGCTCATCGCTTTTAGCAAATCAATGGACAGTGTCAGTTAAAATCGACGGATGTCCATCAGTTTACTTTAATTCCACTTGGCCAATTTTTTTTAATGTGAAAAAAGGAAATCGATGGACAACGTCTGTTTATTAATAATTTAATATTTTTAAAAATTCAATAAAACCAATTCTATCCGTTAGTTTTTTCTTCATATCCTACAACAAATTGATGGATATAGTCAATTTTTTTTATATTTTTAAATTTGGTATTTTTCCTATAAACTGATGGACTAACTCATCTGTCCATCGATTTTCTGTAAAATATTTTTTATGATTTTTGCATCTCACCTGTCAAAATTAAAACAATTTTAATATGCAGCTACAAACCAACACTAATTACAACCAAATCGATTCTAAATGAGTTACAACATCAATAACATGCTAATTATCAATTAAAGAGATCAAATGCAAAAGCAAAGATCCATCCAAAGGCTATACAAAGTCTATCAAAGTTTTAAAAAATTTAAATATATAAAATTTTCAAATTGCCTTCAATGTTCAATAATAAGAATCCTAACACCTAACGGGTACTGTTCACAAACTCTCCATAACTACTAGACTATCTTCATTAACTAAGGTGGGAAGAGAATGAGATACACATGCTAGCCACTTTTAATCAGGCTATTCACCTGTGCCTTGAGTACCTCGGTGGTATTACACATGTTTTTATCTTGAGTAATTCATCTTTCCTTGACATCTTCCATGACATGTGTAAACTGTTTGATCTTTTGTGACATAGCAACGATCTGAGAAACATCAACCCCCTCGACTTGACATGAAGTGCCAACACCTTTCAATCTTAGCTGGATGCATTGCACTGAATTCCTAGATCTTAGGTCGTAGACTCTCGCCTTTTATCGAATACACTCAGTCTTGATTTAAATAACAACATCTGATGGAGGTTGGGTCAGCTCGCCCAAGACTTGCTGAGTTTGGCTGTACTCAGATACGTGCGTGTAACAATCCAAAACATCATTACGGTGAAATAAAGAGTAAAACCTCAACTTAGTCTCTCTTTAGACCCATTTTGTAAAATTCAGGGCTAGCCTAGTTTTAGGTAGATTTTGACTGTGGTGTGGTCAAGAAAAATGTAGTAGTTATTGGTGTGTTGATTGGTGGATTTAAGTTGATAATGTGTTAGATGTCGAGTTTAGGAAGTCGTATAAACTTTCGATGCATAAAATAGACTAGTAGAACTCCGATTATTTACCATGAAAAAGTCAACTTGTAATGTCAAAATTCGAGAAGTGTGTTGTGAAATGGATAGAGCTGGGAACGGATCCCAAGCTACTGTTTTGGCATCGCTGCAGCGACAAATCCATTATGCAGTGATGTTGTCGCAGTGGCATAAGTGTCGTCACAGCGACAAGCCATTTTAGCCTGAGTGTCGCTGCAACCACAGATCCGTTGCTGCAACGTTGAAAACGTAGAATTTCAGTATTAAAACAGAAAACTTTGTTTTTCATTCTCACTTTTCCAAAATTCGTTCAAGGGCTGAGATAGAGCAATTTTCACCAATTTGGGGGGGTTTTCATCTTTGAGGTAAGATTTCTTTACTCTTCAAACTTGAATTTACTCCTTTAGATTCTTAGGATTGTAAGAATCATAATCTTGGTTGAATTGGAATTAGCCCTAAGATATTGAACTTATGGGAATTTGTGGGGAATAACTTGAATTTAGTTATTTTATATCCTAGGCTGTTAGAAAACACTTCCTAGTATAGAATTCTTCCTCATAATAATGAAATATGGAGAATTCAAAAAGATTAAAGGGTAGAAAACCTTAGAATTATGAACTAGGGTAAGTTCATAGGTTGAAATTGATGGGTTTGGGTTTATAATGCTTCTTAATGGGGAATGCTATTTTAAAATGTGCTTATTAATTGCTTATAGATCAAGAACGAACAGAAATCGAAAAGAAAGGCAAGCCTGTGGCCAAATAGTATTTTCAGATGAGGAATTGAGGTAGGTTATGGTTTAAATATAGTATAGACTTGATTTGACTCTGTGCTTATATGCAAGCTGAATGTTTGTGATTAGCCTTAGGGCATTACTTGTGATTGTTGATTATCATTATGCATTGAGCATTGGATTTGAAATTATATATTGATATGATATTGGGATCAGGTATCACGCCAGCACTGTTATTGGATTGGATGTCACGCCGAAATTATTATTAGATTGGGTGTCATGCTGATACTGTTATTGGATTGGGTGTCACACCGACACTGATATGTGGACTTAGCTTGTCCCCTGCAGGTCATAGATGAGGATTCCTGCTGACCCTAGTATGTGTATACACTTTGCATGCATGCAATCATTATTACATTAACACATATATTGTCTTTGACTATTGTTGACTGAATCTGCCTAAGTGTAAATGATGTACTTGTATACTTGAACTCTGATTATATGAAGATAATGGTTGTTGATTTATGAGCTGAAGTGTTATGACTATACATTTGATTGTCAATTGATTATGAGTTGTGTCCTGATTGCTTCTTACTTGCATTTAACTTGCTTATTTGTATGATCTTGGGTTAAGTTGGTTGATGATGCCTACCAGTACGTAGTTGTTGTACTGATACTATATAAACTCTTTTTTTTTTGAGTGCATAGCATGTTCCAGCATTTGAGATAAGACCTCGGCTTTAGTTCGAGATTCCAACTTCGATTCGAGGGTGAGCACCATGTTCGAACAGTCGTTGAATCATCTCTATTAGTTTATGTCCTTTACTCTGGACAATGACATTTATTATTTTGGTTTAGTATTTGGATTATGTTTTAGATATTTTCTGGATGTTTAAAGTTCTTGTACGGTGACTTTCGGATCCCGAGAGATGTAACAGATTGAGATATTTTCCATACTTTTAGTTGTTTGGTATTAATGAATATTTAGATGGTTTGTTTTTCTTTTAATGTGTTTATTAAGATAAGTGATGTTAAACTTAAAAAGAAGGTTAATGTGAGTTTCTTGTTAATTGGCTAAGGGTTGGATTAGATGGTTCTCCCACCATACAGTTAGGATAGGTGCCACTCATGACCGTTTGGATCGTGACAATGTGGTTGATAATTAGTCTGCATATATAATAATAAAAGTTAATATATACATTAGATCCACATTATTAATTTGTCTCTATATTTTTCAAACTTTCATAGATTTACTGAGCCCTTGGCTCAACCCATTTATCTAGATTCGACTCATTCTTCTTATTTTTAAGTGTGTAGTCGAAAGAGCTCCTCTTGAATCGGTGCTCGCATTAATTTTTTGACCTGCAAACTGAATGTAGTCAAACTTAATCAAACAATATTTAATTAATTTTATATAAACATATAATTAGAAGATTCATAATATTATTTACCAATTTTCTAACTATCGTTTCTTGACTCTTTGTACTTCTTGTCTCTTTGTATTACCAGTGTGCAACGAGTCACCTCTTCCTTCCCTCCTGACCTTCTTTGCTTGTTTATACTTAACCAAAAATTCAGGGGTCCTCCAATAAGCCTAAAGTTCCTCATAATAAAGAAGAGGTAGAAGCCAACCAGGCTTCTTTTTTCTTTTCCTAAGCAATCCTAAATCAGTCACATCCTAGAACTGGACTTCCTCACCTAAGTATTGGAAATGATCTTGTTGTACTTTGGAATCCTTGTACACAATATCCGTAAATCAAGTGACTAGCGTTAGATGATATATTATAAAATGTTAATGTATAATTTTACCAAATACTAATCAAATATTATACCTTAAACTTATCAAACATGACATTTCATATTCTATGTGGAATCTAAGTCAAGGATGGATAAGCATGATGATAAAGACATTTAGTGCTCTCCTTGAGAGCGTTTCCTTTATTTTTTCCTAGATTGAACCTGCAAAAAATACTATATATATTTCAAGTCATAAATAATTAATTAAGATGAAAAAATAAAACTAAATTAATTAATAAAAATAAACTTACCCAACTCCATTAGGCTCGATAACCAATTTTACCAAGATTATCTTTTTATCTCGCCTCTAGCTCTCTGCTGGTGGTACTACAGGTGGTAGTGGCTGCAGTGTATAACGCTAAGTCAAGGATGGAGTGGATGTGTATGTGTCAGACTAAAAGCTGCTATCTCTAAGTCACAAGCCGAATAAGTGAGGAGATAAACCACGTGAGGAAAGAGTGCCTGACAATATGGATGTTGGGTTGCGTTATGGTGGAAGCTTAGCTATTGTAGACATGAAAGCGTGAGAAGTAAAGAATGAAGGCACAAAAGGTGTAGGAGAAGAGTACATCCGAGGGGATGTACTCTGAAAATATGCAGGATATCCAATATTATAGGAGACATAAGACACTAGTGGAGAAGAGTGCATTTGTGAGGAATATGAAAGGTGTAACAACCCTTTCCGTCGTTACAATATTTCCTAGCGTGCAAAAAAAATTCAGATTAAGTTTCTCCTTGGATGAAGTTTTAAAATTTCAGGCTAGACTAGTTTTGGATGAATTTCATGTGTTGTGTGGTCTAGATAAATCTGATAATTGATGGAGTGGTGGTTCATGGATTTAGTATTATAATGTGTTAGTCAAGAGGTTTAGTAACCCATAGAAACTTTTGGAATAGAATTTGGATTAGTAGAATTCTGGGTATATATTTGACGTAAAAGGGTTAGTTCGTAAAGTTGAAATTTGAGAGTGTGTTGTAAAAATGACAAAGCTGGGAACTAGTCCTAAATTTCTGCCTCGCCTACCCCACTGTGGTGGGTAGCAGACAGCTATAATGGTCTTACTATGGCGGGAATTATGCCTCTATAGTAGGAATCAACATTAGTCAGTACCGCAATAGCGGGAGGATCTCGCTATAGCGATGTCCTATAGCGGGAATCAGGAAGCTATAGCAGGCTCGACGTAGTAAATAGCATTTTTAACTCCAAAAGTTGCAGAGGTTGAGTAAGGGCGATTTAGGGGCTATTTCTGGTGATTCTCTTCAACTCCCACTCCTAAGGTAAGTGAGTTTCCTTCCTCCTAATGTAAATTCAATCCTAAATCCTTAGAATTCATAGGATTGATTGTGGTTGGGATGGTGAATTTAACCCTAGGTTAAGAACTTGATATGATTTGGTTATGAATGGGTTAAATTCACTTGATTATAGTCTAGGATGATTGAATTATGATTACTAGACTAGAATTCATCCTTTTAATCTTGCTTTATGGCGAATTTGAGTGGGATGAAAGGTAGAAAATCCTAGAATAGTGGAGTTGTGCATGAACTTGTCCTTAAAGTCATTATTTTAGGTTATAATACCTAGAATTGGTAAAACATTGTTTGAATCATTCTTTATTTGTTAATTTTAGACTGGGATCAAGCTGAGGCTTCAAGAAAGGGCAAGGCTCAAGTCATTTAGAGCATTGCAAGGCTTGGATTGAGGTAGGATATGGTTGAATTGAAGTTACGACTCAAGTTGATTGTATGTTTGCATGTTTAACTATATTTTTTGTTTATGTAGTTGCAAAACATGCTAGTGAATGATGTACTTGTTGAATCTTGAATACAAGTGCGTAAATGGAGAACTTGTAACGTGATTGATAAAAGGACCTTGTTGTTGTGCAAGTGTTGTTGAATTGAATTCACTATGTGATTGTACTTGTAAATAGTACTATTTTATTATTGAGAGTTGATTTGATAAAGGTTGATTATGATTGAATTGGTGGATTAAAGGGAGTATAAGGGTGGTAGCGGAATAAGGATGGTATAACACTTTGTTTGTGATAAGGGTGACAAGGCACTAGTTATCTGGCATATTTGGTACATGGACTGAGCTCGTCCCTTGCAGGTCATAGCTAGTGGGCAACCATAAGACCCTTAGCATGTGTTTACATCGTGATTTTGGAGAGTTTGAGAGTTCCTTGAGTGAATCGGGTTATACTTTGTTGTTTATTTATTGGGATCCTTATGCGAATCATTGGCTATTGATATTTACTTGGGTTCATTGAGCGGACTGGTGGCATTGTATTAAGGATAGAAATTTTACTTGAAGTGTGCGATTACTTGATCCTGTAAGATAATAATATATTCTCTTAAAGTAATGATAAACTAATTTGGTTTAAGAGTTATTATTGTGGTTGACCTTGAATTAGATACTAAAATGCGTAAATGTGATTTCGTTTATTTACTTGGCTTGGTTGATATAAAGTAAGAATATGGTGGAAAGACTGACTTGAATACATATTGTTAAGGTGACATATTTGCTACTTGTTTACAAACTTTTAGTTAACATTGATTATATTGAGTTGGTCTATGATCCTACCAGTACATAGTGGTTTTGTATAGATACTACCCTGTACTATTCTTTTGTTGAGTGCATCATATTACAACGGCTTCTATGAGACCTCATTGTAGATAATAGAGCGACATCAAATCCAAGGGTGAGCATTCATCTTCCGTGCAACCATGGATCTATCCTATTTTGATCTTTCCATTTGTTTCGGGCGAAGAAAGTTTTTGTTTTATTGTTGGTATTTTTCTGGGTTGTATCTATAAACATGTTCTAGTTAGAGTCTTGGAACAGTGACATTCAGTTTCTAGGAACGTTTTAGATTTGATATCATTATTCCGTATTTGATTAATTGTTAGAGATAACTTTTTCATGAATGAAAATTAGTTTGTTCTTATTTAAAATAGTTAAGTATTTGGTGTTGGGTATTAAGGTTAGATGGTTCTTTCATAGAGGGTTAGTATGGGTGCTACTCATGATGGGTTTGGGTCGTGACAAAGTTGGTAGCAGAGCCCTAGGTTCATTGATCTCATCGTACTGGAAGGAGTCTAGTAGAGTATTGCGGAATGATACAGAGACGTCTGTAACTTTCTTCGAAAGGCTACAGGACTTTAGGAAAACTTCACTTTCTTCTTTCTTTCGTTCTATGACTTGATTCCAATTGGTAGATGGAGATCCAAATTGGTATCTGACCTCTTCATTCTATTTTTTCACAAATGGTGAAAACGAGAGCAAATGGTGCTAGGGCAGAGGTTCCAGGGATAGAGCCCAAGCTATAGTTAATCCAACCAGGCAGAGATTTGAGTCACCTCCCCTACTCGAGGATCATCATGATGAGGTAGTGAATGATAAGATTCCAGAACATGAGAATACTGCACCAGTTCAAGAAGGTGCATGTCACGACCCGATTTCTCAGGTCATGATGACACTTACTCTAACCCACCAGTAGGTAAGCCAACTCGTAGTTTGGAACAGCTAGTAATGGACTACCAAGAGAAATAAGGAAAACAACGAAAAAGAATAGTATAAAGAGACTAATATATAGCTTACACCCCAAGACCTGGTGAAATCAGTACAAGAGATTGTAATACAACAGAAGTACTACTGAATAAATACAAGTACAAGTCTCTGAAATGCACAATAGAGATCAAACTAGCAATATGAGGGAGAACAATAATACTCCGAACGTCAAGAGCTCACCCTAAATCTCCAGTCCAAAGCTGCTCTGCACGATGCATACGTCAATGGCGAGAACTCGTACTAGGATCTGCAGGCTGCAAAAGTGTAGTATGAATACCAAACACGTGATACTCAGTAGGCAATGGTCGACTGAGCTCCAAAGATAATGCAAGCATAAATAACATATAAGCAAGAATATAACTGCAGGCAACTATCCAGGAAAACTAAGCATAATGAGGCAAATGGAGCAATAAGGATACACTATCCTATCCTAACAATATTCAGGAACTAAAGTACAATACCGTATATCACTAGCCAATATACCGATGAAGAGTGAAAGAAGGATACAGAGTAGTATGCAAGGCCAAAGAATACATATACAATATGAATAGACAAAGAAAGAGAGGGATATATGATAATACCATATATATATATATATATATATACATACATATAAGACTAACTCAAAGGTAATAACCTGAGGGAGTCAACCTAATATCTCGAGGATCATAATAAAGTAGGAAAGCTAATACTAGCATAATCAAGGTCCCTAACCATAATGTCTAACTGTGAGGTAACTATCAATGATGTCATTTACCATAGAAAAGGAAAGGGATCAGAACATACCGACAACCTCGGGTACCAGTCCATAATCATCCTGCCACGAACTAACCATAATAACCAATAGTAAAGTAACCGGCTAGTCCGGACAAACAATACCTAACCGGGCCCTCATAAACCTGGAAGGTTCAAGCCAACACTCAGCAAACAACAATCATAGCTTATACCTATACAACCCCCCATAAGGCCTATAGATATAAACACCAAACAATCATACCGGTGATAAGCAATGCATATGAATGAATGAATGCAACATAAACCAATAGTACCATATCCAATCTGAGAGCCATAATGTAAGAAGTGTATACACCTCCTCCAGCTTAGTAGCTCGCAAAGGGAGGACCTACGACGGCCATCCTTCCTAGGTACTACGACTCACAAATAAAGGGCCCCCTAGGGGACTCGGGATATCCGTTTATACTGCCTGGTCCCGAACCAGGACTTTCAATAATCATCATAATCAATCTACTCCATCCAGTACCAGAGAAATATATAAGTATAATAAGTGCACAGACTCGAACCGTGACTAAAAGAGTGTAAGTCTGTAAATTCATTGTCTGAGATCAAGTTCGGGACTAAATTATCATAACAGCATAGAAAGGGTCGGAATATCTCTCGACCAAAGTAAATAGTAGTAGTAAAAGAGTGGATTAATAATGGACCAAAATCAACCTCGATCTAATTTCCAAAATAACATTTTTAGTTCAAAAGCTCATAATTCATTAAAGAAGGTGGTACGATCCCCATTGTAAAAGAATTCATTTTAAAAGTGAAAAGTGGAAATAAATCTCGTTTTAGAAAACAATAGTAAAATGAAGGTTTTGGTTGGAATCGTACCACTAAGTGAGCATAAATGCGCCCTAATGTATGCATACCATCACCAGTATGCAAACAATACAACTATAAGCCCCTAAGCGTCTGTAATCTAGAATCATGCCCTCTTTAAGGGTAAAATACTCACCTGGAGTCCAACTGGTATCGTAATCAGGACCTTGGGCCCAACAGTACATAACCGGTATAATAATATCACCAAAATCTGAGGAGCTACTGTCCAATTCGCTAAGTCAAATGATATGTCTTATACTAAAGGATCCTTAACTTCAATCTATTGTTAACATGGCTATAATCAAGGATAATAGGATGGTATGGCCATAACGAGTATTCTATACTAAGGTATGGGTCACATTTCTATCCCAAATTCCCTAAATAAGTTAAGTCATGATCTACTAGTCATAAACATATCCTATAACCCCTACCTAGCATGCAATCTATACATAGCACCATCTCATAGAGAAAAGTAGACCGAAGCCTACCTCGAAGCCGAACCGCAATCTCGGACCATCCACAAATCGCTCTCCCTTGCTCCATGATCCCAAAAGTGATGTCACACTATCAAAATCATAATCTACACATTAATAGGAGTAAAATGATACCCATATTGTTATATAAAATTTCGAGCCCAAAATTGGGTAAAAAATGGGCCCGTGAGGCCCACAAATGAAATCCTAAAATTGAATCTGTCACGAGGTCCCTCGAAGGACAAGGAATGAGTGGTCAAAAGTTGAGCATAAATGGGACATAAATCGGGGCTCAAATCAGCCCTTAGAGGTAGTGAAAATATGAAGAAAATAAGAACTAAACGGAGGATTTAGACTGAAAACTTACAAAAAATTAAGGGGAAATGACCATCTCAACATCCTCTACTCATCCCCAACTCCAATTTATTATTTCCCATGACTTCTTGAGCTCTTTATGCCATTAATGGCGATTTGGGACTTGGAAAATGAGAGAAAATCAGGGGAGACAACAATATATAGGCCCAGGGGTTACTCATCGCGATCGTGATAACCCCTGGTCGCGATCACGACGCACATGAAATTAGTTCATCACGAAAGCGAGGAAAGACTTGCAAATGGAATGAACAATAGGGGAAGGCTATCGCGGTCGCGATGGAGCCTTCGCTAACGCGAAGAAGAAAATGGACCTGGTTAGGCTGACCCTTCATCACGAATGCGAGAGAGGAATCGCGAACACGAAGGGCACGGACTTGACCCTTCGCGAACACGGCCTATGCCTTGTGATCGCAAAGAGTAACATAGGCCTGCACTAGATGCTGAAAAACCAGCAAAAACCTAAGTCCCAGCGAACTCCGAACGGGTGCTCGGGATTCGTTCGGAATCCCATGCGCGCAAACAAACTATGCTACCATACCAAATTCAACATTACGGACTCAACGGTATTGACACCCAATTTTGAATCAACATTTTCAAAATAAACACTTTTGTGTTTTTTATTTGTTAAAGAACATAAAGTTCAATTTTTACATATTTGGTTCAATTTTAACACAAGTTATTGATATTTATCTTTTTTCTTGAAAATGTTAGGATATTTATCAATTTATTATAATTTTTAATTATTAAATGTTACTGATTTTTTACATAGTCGTTTTTATAAATAAATATTATTTGAGTTTTATTAAATCATCAATTTTATTTTAAACTCAAATCATATTCTTATGTGACATTAAATACATTTGTTAATTTATTTTTTTATTACAATCCGTTAATTCATAAAAGCCGGATAAGATATTTTTCGTACAAATAAATTAAATATTCATAGTTTTGGATAAGATCAAATAGTCATTGTTTTGGATAACTCATGATTTTGAATAACCCATGATTTTTCAAAACCATGGTATTGAGCACATGATTTTGCTCTTGAGTGATTTTATTTTCTCTATAAAACTAATCTACTCACTTCACAATTAGTGGTGGTGAAAATTTTCAAATTAGAATAAACAAATTATTTTCTCTCTTTCTATTTTTGGCTAAACCAGCCGCCAACACCCTTTTTCCCTTTATCGGTGAACTCCACCACCATTTCACCGGAAAACACCACTATTTTCCAACAAACCTCACTGTTCTTCATCCTTTCCCTTTCATTTTTCTGGTGAATCACCTCTGTTCACCACCACTGTCCAGCCACGAGCTTCAACTAAACCATAACACGACGACGTCGAAATCCGGTGAAACAACAACCAACGTGGCTTACCCGTTCCTTCGTCGCAACTCCGGTGACGAATAAAAACCACCTCTTAACAGTCAGCGAAAACAGTCCACTGTTCCGGCGTTCCACTAGAAAAACCAAAGCTCCAACGAAATCAACTCCAACGAGCTCTAGCGAATAGCCCTGGAGCAAACCACAACAGACCCACATCGTCCTTCTCCCCTTTTCCCTTTCCGACGAACAAAACCACACCATTACACCACCTTTCCTCTCTTCTTCACTCTTCTCCGGTGAAGCCAAAGCTTCACAATCGACCACCGGAGCACGACGACGAGTTCCGTCAAAGCTCCAGCTAGTCCAACAACAACAACAATAAGCTTCAGCGTCCACAAACCGACATAGCACCACTGCGAAGCTCCGACGAATAAGTCATCAACAACCCCAAAGTGGCTAGATCCGGTCAGTTTGATTCTCCGTTGAAATGGTCCATTTCTCCCTTTATTTTGCTTTTTCGATGTTTGTTAAATTCTTCAAAGCGCTCCTGATTGTGTGGTTATCTCAAATTGATATTAGTTATACAATGATTGATTCTTATAGTTTATTCTTTTCAGTTGTTATGAAGTGGGCATGCAAGTGGTGTTTTAAATTATTAAAGTTTGGTGTTATAGTTCTGATTATATTAAATATGCAATTGGTTGGGATCTAATTTCTTAACTTATTTTTTGTTTAAGTTTCCAGATTTATAGTTGTTAATTGATGATATTTAAAGATTGTTTTATGGTTAATTAGAATTTTTATCGATTGTTTATTGAAGACTTTGAGTCTTGACAGTTAGCTTTGGTTTATTGAAATAATTTTACTTATATTTGGTAAATGAAAGAATCACTTCGTCGAATTTTCGAGGCCTCTCCGTTACAAAAGACGAATTTTACTTTAAGTTCAATTATTTGTTAAGTTTAATTATTTTTAAGTTCAATTATTTGCCAAGTTCAATTATTTTGTTTCAAGTGTCAATACACTTGGCCAATGATAAAATCTCTTCGTCGGATTTTCGAGGCCTCTCCATTACAAAAGACGGATGTTATTTTTAAGTTTAGTTACTTATTTATTTCTTTTATTCAAGTATCAATACTTGGCCAATGAAGAAATTTTCATCGATTTCCAAGGCCTCCCATGTATATAAGATGAAATTTGTTTTTTGTTTTGTTTATTATTGCTTTAATTTATTTCGATTCATATTTATCCATTACTAACACTTTTACCAAATGTTTTTACAGGTACATAGAGCGTCTTTCCGAAGAAGACACTCAAATCCAAATTCGAGGATCATTTTGAATTAGTTATTATATTTATTCATTTTGTTTAGCGATAGGCAAGTATTAGGTCGTCTTCGTTATTCATGCTTTACTTTATTCATTGTATATATTTTGTGTTTGTGAAAAGTTATTTTATCTCCTCCTCAATTGAAAAAATGAGTTCAGCCGGGACCCACCTTTGTAGATTTCGAAGGGTGCCTAACACTTTCCCTTTAGAATAACCTAAGACATTACCTAGAATCTAACTGGTTACGCAGACTAATTTTTTCTTTAATTAAATTAATTGGTTTCCTAGTTTCCTAAAATCAGGTGGCGACTTTAAATTTTTTTGAAATAATTATTTATTGATTTTTTTTAATTCCCGAAGTTGGGCCTTATGAAAATAGGGATGCGACAGAATGACGACTCTGCTGGGGATGCAAAGGTTCTAACCGTTATGAGTTCATTTTTTCAATTGAGGAGTTTTTACTTTTTACAATTTTAATATTGCCTTGTATATTATGTAGATTATTTGTATCTTGTATATTGTTTACATTATTTAGCCAATTATTCTTTATTTGTTAATTTTTTATAATATATTGATTGTTGCATTTTCATGGCATCTTCCGTCTCCGTGGTAAAGCATTAGACATTAGGAAAAATGACGATTATGCGGGTATTTACTCCTGCCCTTCCGTATAACAACTTATCTTTCTTTGAACCTCCAAGTGAAGTAGTTGATTCGAGTCGGTCAACAGTCACTTGGTGTGTTACTCCGATTAGTCCATTTCGGGTTCCCGATCAATTTGAACAAACCACTCTAGTCAACTAGGTTAGAGCGAAACCAAATCTCATGTATAGGCATTGACCTAAGTTAACCGACACCAAGAGGTATCAGGTCCAGTTGAGACCACCTTGTGTCCAAAAAGCCCATGGCCTAAAAGGACATCCTCCTTTATGTGTTTAAATTAAAGGATGTGATGTCAGATTGTCGGGATTGAGAATTTATTATTTTTTAGATTAGTTTCTTTTGTTATAATCAAATGAAGATCTTCATCCGAAAGGTGTTCAAAATTTTTAAGAAGTTCGAGAATGAAGGACTTACAATGCGGAATAGTTTAGTGTTGTTCCCCTGCATGGGACTGATATTTATTGTATATCCTTTTTCCTTATTTTGTATCCTCATTTGATCTATTCATATTGGTTTGTATATAACATATTTTTAGGGGGGGGGGGGAGGGGAGGTGGCAATGAAACGTTTCACAAGCGGCATATACTTCCTTCAATCGTTAGGCTTAGCTTTGGCCAAAAAGGTCACGTGTATGTTAGGATATGTTATATACTGTTTGTGTGATTTTCTTCGTCCATAATTGTCTGATTTTGTGTTTAATACATATATTTTGCCTTAAACATTTTTTGTCCATTTCAAAAGTCTTTTTGAACTACGTTTGACCTGAATCCTGGCTCAACGGGATACGTAGGCGCCACAACGGCTCAGTTATATTCTCCTCAAGTTTTCCATCTTCCTTTATAATGGAAACTGGGAAAGAATTTTTGAGAAGGTCTCAAAAATTCCAAGACATTTTATTACAGATTCAACACAAGAGTTTATTGAAGCCAAAACAGGGGCAAAATTTTTGAGAAGGTCTCAAAAATTCCACACCAAACAGCTTCAAAAAGTTTAAAAAACTTATTTTGTGCTTTAAACTGGGGCAGAATTTTTGAGAAGGGTTCTCAAATATTCCACCAAGCTCGCACTTTAAGAATCAGGCTATATTTGATCTCGAACTCCATGTGGCACCAACATCGAGTCCGAAGAACAAATCAAGGGAGTCTTTGACTATGCAATAATACACTTTCATTTTTATAATTTTCATGACTTCCCTGCTTTCACTCTTTTCTCATCTTTTTACAGGAAAAACGTCCTCACAGACAATCGGGGACGGTCACAATAATGTGCTACTCTGATGGATAGTTGGGAAACCCTACAATCCTCGAAAGCATCCTGGTTGAGAAAACAACAACAAGTGTCATTGAAAACAATCAAGGAGGCCACAATATATCGTCCCTGTAAACAATTAGGAGATGTTGTTTTGATAAAAACGCCAATTGACACTGGACAATACGAGACATCCCTCTGAGTTTGTCTATATCTTTGTATTCATTATTTGTATGCATGTATTTTATACTATACCTACACGAACTACACACACCTGATTCTCAACCTTCAGAATGAGATACGTAGGCCGCCCTCATCGGGTTCGGTATCCCTTATTTTAAATAATTAAAAAAATAATATAAAAATATTTTTTATTAGAATTATGCCTTTGACTTGGTTAGTGCCAACACAGTTAGAAGCATTTGAATACTTAATATGATTGAGAAAGTCAACTTCATAGTGAACCTTAGGTTTTTTTGGTACCTCTTATTCGTATTTTTATGACATTTGATAAAGTTATCTTGCATGCATTCGAGGTTATAATAAAACCAACCTCATTGTTTCATGTGCATTGTGTGGTGAGTTTTAGATTAAATTCAAAATGCATTACGCTTTTGATCTCGAACTTGGCCCAAATATTTGCTGAGGTGAAATTCTGAGTAACATTTGGTTTGTGAAATGATCGTAGGCCTTCTTTGATCCGTTTGTACCTTTCAATGCCAACCAAATAACATTAATCCCTAGTATGTCCCCCTTTGAGCCTGAAGCCTTTTCTTTGGAAAACTACATCCTAGCTAATACTCTTTTAAGTGCTTACATGCACTATCTCCCTCTTGGCCCGACCTTCTTGAGCGCACTGAACATTTGCAAATTTTAGAAGAAGATTCAAGTTTGAAACGGGCAAAGGTAAAGGTTGCAAAGTCCCTGAAAGTCAAGGATACAAAAATGACTTCAAAGAAAAGAAAGAGAATAAAAAACTGTCCCACAAGATCAAGTTAAGTCAAGGAGAAATCCCAAATAAAGAAGGGAGAACACTCCAAACAAAAGAGGAGAAACTTCAAAAGAAACGAAGGCATTAGAATTCTCCAGCATGTAAAGACTTAAAAGAAGTCAAAACAAAGAAAGGGACAACAAAAAAGATCAAGCTTCAAAAGCGTGACACATGTCAAAAGCACAAGTTCAGTTTGACGTTCAAGGAGGGATCAGGTCACTCTTATCCTAAATCAATATCCTACCTATTCCTATGCCGAAATTACAAGCCGGTAGCAAGTCCTACATGATCTCATCCCAAATGTTCTCACATTAGTGGAGACTTACATGAAGGCCAAGCCTATGGCATCACAGTCGCATGCTTTGAACATTCTTCGGAGTGTGAGAGTACTTCTCAAAAAGTCCTCAAATCAAGTGTTCTAATATGTGTAAAATAAGACATTCTTTGTGGTGAGGGCATTTGAAACATGAGGTTCGGTCTAGTTCGAAACCTTTGTTTGAAGCAAGATGAGCAAATCTTGTCAACACTTAGGTATGTTTGAAGTACTACTTGAAGCAATAGAAATTATCTTAAAGTCGATCTCAATTAGAAGAGAAGCAAAAGAGAAATCTCTATGCTATGCTAATTGTTGGTGCCAAGAACAGTCAGGACTTGATTAAAAAATGAAATTGGGGCAAGCACCCACCTTTGAATACCTGTCATAGCGACTTGTGGGTCCTTTTTACTATAGTATTCATTTCTTTAATTCATGTCATCCTTTTGTCAAAGTGACACGACATGTTTTGTTGGATCGTCACCTCCTATTTATGACATGTTGGATCGTCACTCCTATATTTGTGATATGTTTTGTTTGACCGTCACTCCTATTTGTGACATATTTTGTTGGACCGTCACCTTTTATTTGTGACATATTATGTTGGCTAGTCACCTCCTTCATTGTGACATATTGCATTTGCTACTACTAATAAGTTTAGTGCAGGTAATTATAAGACACATTGGAAAGTCAACCCATTCAAAGTGACATGTTGCATAAGGTATGCACAATTCTTAATTTTCCTTATCTTTCATTTCCTACTAATAAGTTTAGTGCAGGTGATTATGATACACGTTGGGAAGTCACCCCGTTCAAAGTGGCATGTTAGATCGTCCGCCTTTCAATGAGACACATTGGGAAGTCACCCGTTCAAATGACACATCAAGTTTAAAATGGGTCGTCCGCCTGTCAACGAGACACGTTGGGAAGTCACCTGTTCAAATGACACATCAAGCTCAACATGGGTCGTCCGCCTTTCAACAAGACAAGTTGGGTTGTCACCCATTCAAATGACACATTAAGTTCAAAATGGGTCGTCTGATTTTAAATGAGAAAAGTTGGGTAGCCACCTCATTCAAAGTGGCATATTGAGCTTAAAATGGGTCGTCCGCCTTTCAACGAGACAAGTTGGGTTATCACCCGTTCAAGTGGCATATCATGGGTTGTCCGTCTTTCAACGAGCCAAGTTGGGTTATCACCCGTTCAAGTGGCATATCATGGGTTGTCCGTCTTTCAACGAGCCAAGTTGGATAGTCATCCGTTCAAATGGCATATTAATTTCAAAATAGGTTGTCCGCTTTTCAAGGAGACAAGTTGAAGTCACCCCGTTCAAAGTGGCATGATAAATTCAAAATGGGTCGTCTGCCTTTCAATGAGACAAGTTGGGAAGTCACTCGTTCAAATGACACATCAAGTTCAAATGGGTCATCCATCTTTCGATGAGACATGTTGGGTCGTCACCCATTCAAATGACATCTCATGTTCAAAATGGGTCGTCCGCCTTTCAATGAGACAAGTTGGGTTACCACCCGTTCAAATAGTATATCAAGTTCAAGATGGTCGTCCGCCGTTCAATGAGATAAGTTGGATCGTCACCCGTTCAAATGATATATCCAGTTCTAAATAGGTCGTCCACCTTTCAACGAGACAAGTTGGGTTGCCACCCGTTCAAATGGCATATCCTGTTCAAATTGGTCATCCGCCTTTCAATAAGACAAGTTGGGTTGTCACCCGTTCAAATGAAATCTCAAGTTTAAAATTGGTTGTCCGCCTTTCGATGAGACAAGTTGGGTTGTCACTCGTTCAAATGACATATCACTTCAAGATGGTCGTCCTCCATTCAATGAGAAAAGTTGATCCGCTATCTTGTTCAAACAGGTACACAACTTTACATCCTCTACATTTTTCAATCTCGACACTGAGGTAATTTTGAAAGCAACGTCGAAGGTACGTGAATGTTTTATCTACGAACAATCCTTCCCCCTTACAAAAGACGAATTTTACTTTAAGTTCAATTATTTGTTAAGTTTAATTATTTTTAAGTTCAATTATTTGCCAAGTTCAATTATTTTATTTCAAGTGTTAATACACTTGGCCAATGATAAAATCTCTCTGTCAGATTTTCGAGGCCTCCCATTACAAAAGACGGATGTTATTTTTTTGTTTAGTTACTTATTTATTTATTTCTTTTATTCAAGTATCAATACTTGACCGATGAAGAAATTTTCATCGATTTCCAAGACCTCCCATGTATATAAAATGGAATTTGTTTTTTTTTTGTTTATTATTTCTTTAATTTATTTCGATTCATATTTATCTATTACTAACACTTTTACCAAGTGTTTTTACAGGTACATGAAGCGTCTTTCCGAAGAAGACACTTGAATCCAAATTCGAGGATCATTTTGAATTAGTTATATATCTATTCATTTTGTTTAGCGATAGGCAAATATTAGGTATTCTTCGTTATTCGTGCTTTACTTTATTCATTGTTTATATTTTGTGTTTGTTATATTTGTGAAAAGTTATTTTATCTCCTCCTCAATTGAAAAAATGAGTTCAGCCGGGACCTACCTTTGTGGATTTCGAAGGGTGCCTAACACCTTCCCTTTGGAATAACATGAACCCTTACCTAGAATCTAATTGGTTATGCAGACTAATTTTTTCTTTAATTAAATTAATTGGTTTCCTAGTTTTCCTAAAATTAGGTGGCGACTCTAATTTTTTTTGAAATAATTATTTATTGATTTTTTTAATTCCCGAAGTTGCGTCATATGAAACTAGGGATGCGACAAACAAAATCATCGAAACTTTCATCCGAGATCATTTTGTCGAAATGTAGGCCCACACCTATAGTTCCATTTTAACCAAATTCTACCTAATAGGCCAAAATGAGTCCGAAAGCCTCGGGACCTGAACCAAGGGTCTCTCTAGCCTAAAATTAATGTTTCGGAGCTGATGGTGCTGTAAAAATTCTCATCTGAGATTGTTTACTAGGAGTTTTGGTCCTAGACCAATTCCTTAATATCACAAGCTCCAAAACAGGGAAATGAGCCTAAAACCCAAACGAACTGTCCGATAAACGAACCAACAGTTTTGATAAGTCATAAATGACCTGTAGCTACTGTGGGAGGACTCAAAATGCTAAAAACATGTGGAAATCAAGAAAATAATCTGGAGGGTCATTACAGTGCAACCTCTATGCAGATGTCTTCAAAGCTGATTTAGCAAATCTTATATTTCCTGAGTGGGATGGCTGGTGCTGGGGCCACGCTTACAGTTTCTTTTACCAGCATCCAAGGGTACAAAGTGCTACCACTGTAGCCTCTAGGATGGATGAGATTTCGAGGACAGAAGTGTTTTCTCATCCGATACTGGGTCCTGTTATGACAGGAAATAATCATGAACTATTATATAAGTTCCTGAAGATGAATCCCCCCAGTATTTCTTAGTTCTGAGATGGAAGATGCCATGATAGGCTGCACAAGATGGGTATAGTGGAGCAACACGGGGTGGAGTTTGTGACCTTCTAGCTGCAAGAAGATGCTAAGCAGTGGTGGAGGGTGTATGTTGAATGTCGGTCTTTATTGTTGCCTTTACTGACTTGGACTCAGTTCCATACTTTGTTTTTAGAGAATTATATGCCACGCACCTTGCGTGACAAGAAAAGAGACAATTTCTTTTCCCTTGAATTGGGCAATATGACTGTTGCAACTTATGAGGCTACGTTCCATGCCTTATACAGGTTTGCTACATAAATGCTTAATACCGAGAGGGAGCAAATTTGCCACTTTATTAAAAGTTTGAACACTAATTCTTCAGATTTTGGCACTTTAAATGACTTTCTCAGGTAAGACCTTCAATGAGATGGTAGATTTTATGTAGAAGGTGGAGGGGTTAGACAGGATGGATATGCAAACATGGCTGGAAAGAAGGCCCAAAATGCAGGAAACTTTAGTGGATCATACTACATAGGCCACAGTTATCAGGCCTACCCTGCACGTCCTATTTAGTCAGCCTTTCTAGTTTCTACAGAGGGTCCATCAGGGACCACTCAACAGTCTTATGTACAGGTAGTCAGGTGGCTTCATACTTTCTTCTCATCGGCCTTCTTTAGATTGAGCATGCTTTACCTGTGGTGGAATTAAACACTTTAAGTAAAATTGTCCTAATAGCAAACAGTCAGGTTTCCAGGGTTAACAGTAGTCCAGAGCTTTAGTTTCGATCGGTAGGGGGTGAAGTAAATGTTAGAGATCATCCATAGGTGGGCATGGTGGTTATCAAGCAGGTCGAGGTGAAAATCGAGGAGGTGGTAATACTGGTAGAAGTAGTGCATAACCTGCTAAGGGAGGCACACAGATTGATGACAGGGAATATTTCTATGCCTTCCCCAGCAAATCTAAGGCTGAGGCATCGAATGCAATTATCACAAGTACCATTCTTGTCAGTGACCAAATGACTTCAGTCTTCTTTGATCCAGGTTCTACCTTTTCTTATGTGTCTGTTAGATTTGCTTTGGGGTTGAATATAGTCTATGACATGCTTGGTTCACCTATTTATGTTTTTACTCTAATTGGGGATTCTGTTGTAGTAATTCAGGTCTATCGTTGTTGTTCAATCATATTTATGGATTTTTAGACTTTGGTGGATCTGGTGATTTTGGATATGTAGATTTTGATATCATTTTGGGTATGACTTAGTTGTCTTCGTATCATGCTGCTTTGAATTGTAATGCTAAGAATGAAACTTTTGCTATGCGGTGGATGGATAAGCTAAAGTAGGAAGGTGTCTATAAGCCTGGTCCTGTGAAACTCATTTATTTCATTCGTGCTAAAATGTTAGTAGGGAAGGGGTGTTTGACCTTCTTAGCTCATCTCTAGGACACTAGTGTAGAGGTCCCATCTCTTGAGTCAGTTACTGTAGCATGTAAATTTAGAGAAGTGTTCCCTACTAATTTGCTCAGTTTGCCTCCAAATCGGGACATTGATTTTTATATTGATTTGGAGCCGAGTACTCACCCTATATTTATTCCTCCTTATAGGATGGATTCGACTGAGTTAAAAGAGCTTAGGACACATTTGCAGGAGTTGCTTGACAAAGGTTTTATTCATCCTAGTGCTTCACCGTGGGTTGCTCTAGTTTTGATTGTCAAAAAGAAAGATGGTAGTCTGAGAATGTGCATAGATTATCGGCAGCTGAATAAGGTAATCATCCAAAATAAGTACCCAATGCCTAGGATAGATGATTTGTTTGATCAATTGCAGGTTGCTTTGGTGTGTTCTAAGATAGACCTAAGGTTGGTGTATCATCAGCTAAAGATACGACCTGAGGATATTTCAAAGATAACCTTTAGGACTCGTTATGGGCATTACGAGTTTTTGGTAATGCCATTTAGTTTGACTAATGCACCGGTAACCTTTATGAATTTGATGAATGATGTCTTTAAATCATTTTTGGATTTATCAGTGATGGTGTTTATGATGACATTTTGGTGTACTCTAAGAGTAAAAAGGAGCATGCAGGGCATTTGCGTATTGTCTTGGATATATTGAAGGAGAAGAAGCTTTATGTAAAATTCTACAAGTGTGAATTCTGGATATCGTCTGTGTCAGTCTGGCTAGCTAGTAACGGAGATTCGTTAAGAACTTTGCTTCGATTGTTGCTCACTTGACAAGACTGACTCAGAAGGAAGTACCTTTTGTTTGGTCTGACAAGTGTGAAGAAAGCTTCCAAAAGCTCAAGTCTTTTTTGAACACAACTCCTATTCTTGCCTTGCCTATGGAAGGTAAGGATTTTATAGTATTTTGTAATGCTTCACGTTCTATCTTGGGTACTGTGTTAATACAAGATTAGAATATGATTGCCTACACTTCAAGGCAGTTGAAGGTTCCCGAGAGAAACTACCCAACTCATGACTTAGATCTGGTGGCGGTGGTCTTTGCTCTCAAAATATGGAGGTACTACTTATATTGTGTTAAGTGTGAGGTTTTCATAGATCATCGTAGCTTACAACAAGTGTTCACTCAGAAGAGCTTGAATTTGAGAAAGCAGTGGTAGATGGAGTTGTTAAAGGATTATAATGTTACCATCAAGTAACATCTGAGAAAGTCAAATGTAGTGGTAGATGCATTTAGCAGGAAACCAGTAAGTGTGGGAGTTTGGCTTGTTTGAAAGCAACAAGGTATCCTTTAGATAGAGAGATTCAAACTCTAGCGATGCAGTGTATGCAGTTTAGGGTGTCTGAATGGGGAGGAGTGTTGGCTAGTGTTGAGACAAGGTAGACATTACCTAATCAAATCAATGCCAGACAGTTTAAAGATGTTAAGTTGAATAATATTTGAAATAAGGTAGTGCGTGGTGAGGTCCAAGAGGCCACTCTTGATGCTAGTGGCGTGTTGAGGGTGAATGGGCGTGTGTGTGTGCCCCGTGTTAATTATTTTATTTCTAGTTTTCTAGTTAAATTTCATGGCTCAAGGTATTCTATACATCCTGGTGCAACCAAGATGTACCGCGATTTAAGACAACTTTATTGGTGGCCCCGAATGAAGAAAGACATAGTGGATTATATGGCAAAGTGTCAGAATTGTCAGCAGGTAAAATATGAGCATCAGAAGTCTACAAGCCTACTTCAAAGAATGTCCATTTTGGAATGGAAGTGGGAGAGAATCGCCATGGACTTTGTGGTAGGTCTTCCTAAGACTCTGGGGCAGTATGATTCAATCTGGGTCATTGTTGACAGGCTAACCAAGTCCACATATTTCGTTCAAGTCAAGGTGAATTATAACAAAAAGAAGTTAGCCAAGATCTATGTTAAGGACATTTCGCGGTTACATGGGGTTCCAGTCTCCATCAAATCTGATAGAGGTATGCAGTTTACCCCTAAGTTTTGGCACAAGTTGCATGAGGAGTTGGACACTAAGCTAGATTTCAGTACTGGGTTTCATCCGCAGACAGAACGGCAGTCCGAGAGGACTACTCAGGTGCTAGAAGACATGCTTTGGGCATGTGTGGTTGACTTTGGGGGTCATTGGGACCAGTTTCTACCGTTGTGCGAATTGTCATACAACATTAGTTATCACTCCAGTATTGACATTGCTCTATTTGAGGCTATATATTGGAGGAGATGTAGATCACCCATAGGCTTGTTTGAGGTTAGTGATGTGAAACCCTTAGGCACTGATTTGGTAAGAGAGTCTCAAGAGAATGCAAAGTTTGTTTTATCCCTTTTTGGCTCGAAGGGTGGGAAAAAATGGTTTTTGACTTTTAATCTATTTCAAAACTTAAAGAAAATTTTAAAATAATTTAGGAAAAGACGTAGAGTCTCCACTTAAATTTTTATAGAAAATATCAAGAAAACTTCAAAAATATTTTAAAGGTCTGAAAACAGAAACAAACCCTTAAAATTAGAGAAAATGGGTAAGGATTCTGGTAATGCCTTGAGAATTATTTTTAAGGCACTCAAGAAGCATCAGTTAAAACGATTGACCAAAAGACAATTTGACTGATTTGTAAAAATGACTAGTTTTGAATACATGGCTAACTTTGTAAAAATTCTAAAGTTATTCATAACATGGTATTTACTCTATTCAAATGAAAGATAGCCTACCTAAGTTAAAAGGAAACTCTACTTAAGCTAAATTTGAATCTTTATGAAATTTAAGAGAAAAACATACTATTTTATGAAGAGAATAATTTAGGGAATTTTTTTTTCAATTTTTAGTCAAAATTGAAATGATATTTTTTTGCAAGGTAGGAATTGAAAATGCTAAATTAAGGCAAGTGTTCAATTGATTATGAACACTTGAATTTTCTAAGACAAATTATATTTTTTGGTGGGAAGAAAATTGCTTTAACTTGAATCGACCGCTAGTCACATGAACAAAAGTAAATGCCATTTATACTTCAAAGGGCCTATTTTAAGAGAATAATTACAAGATTCATTTTTAATTCATTTATTAGGTTAAAGTAAACCACTAAGTGAAAAAAAATGAAAATAAAAACAAAATCGAAGTGACAGTGCTTAGGGAATTTATTCAGGTTAACCAACTTTAAGAGTTAATTACAAACACATAATCAAGTATGAATTACAAGAATAAAGGGAGAAAAATTTATGATTTGGGCCCCTGCTTTGGCCCATTAAAATCTGCCAGCTTTTGGGTTGAATATTTATGAACTTTGGTCCAATTTCCTACTGTGTTAACTATCTGTATACGAGACTCCCTTTGATGCATTTTCTGCATATACGTTATATAAAAATTGTATATTAGCTTCCAAGACATGTATACTTGATTCCCTTTCCCATTTTTGATGTATATCACTTGTATACTTCTATATACTTGATGTATATCAACCTGTGTCAGTCCATTTGGGACTTTGATTGAGGCTTCGACTCCAGAGGACTTTGGGCTTGGCCCATCGAAATGCGAGGGATGAGAGTCCATTTGGACTCGTATGGGGAATTAATGCATAAAAAGAAATAATAAAGATTAGTGACCAACTCAAATTGGATAAACAACTTCGAAGGTAATACATGAACATGTAATAGATCAAATCAAGCATCCAATTTGATCAAATCACCATATTTGAACACTAATAGAAAGAAGCATGACACTAGTTCAACTTCTTCATGATTTATTCAAAGCTTTCACTAAATTATCACTTTCTAAACTATATCCAAGGAATCACTTTGAAGAAGAGCATGCCATCAAGGCAACATTCATAATAAATAATCATTCAGGGAACATACACAAGGCTAGACCATTTTATCAAAGGCTTATAAATGTTTTACAAAGGAAATTATTTTAAGAAGAGAACAATGGAGGATTCTAGGAAAAGCCAAAGCAAACACATAAGTTAAAATGCAAAGTCTCACTTTCACATCCTAAATCACTATATTTTTTAACCACAGTCATGCCATAGTCTAAGAAAAGACACGATGCCACTCATTTAGTCAACAAAGAACATATACAAGAAAGAAATCCACCAAGTTGGGTGCAAAATTTAAACAGAAAAAGGAAAGCAAGATAGTAATCAGTGCGACTAGCTTTCTTTTAACAAAACAAAGACGTTCGTGCTCTCCATAGCGAAATAGACACCACCTTAAAGCAAGATCCGAAGGAATACAATATTGATCCTTAAGCAAGATACAAGTCATTCTTAGTTTCACAATAAGAAAATAAAAAAGAAAACTGTTTATCCAAAAATTAAACCTTTAAAGATTCAAAAAAAAAAATCTGAACTCTACAAATCATAATAGGATTCTAGTGTGCTCAGACACGACATACATATTCGAGCCTATGATAACAATCTCATGACACTATGCAAATGACCATAATTGAAAGCAAGAAAATAGTAAGTTGAAGTTCTAAATGTAAATATGAACATACAGATTTGAGCGTTAGCTTCGAACAAACTTACACGGATAGAAATCTTTCAAATATACACGGGTGGATTATCTCATCTAAATTATCATGATAGAGAAAAATAAAAAAATTTCAAACAAGGAAAACGTCATCTGAACAAAGAACATACAGGTCCTAGACATGTTGTACCAAAATGGATTTAGCAACACAATCAAAGGTCGGAATCACTTAAATCTTCAAGAACAGACAAGACCAGCCAATTTATACATCAGTAAGTCACTCAATCTAGAACATAAGGGGTTACCTTTTATGGGTAGCGAATTGGGACCACGAGTTTTCAGAGACTTCTACTGTAAGAGTTCGATTCGATTTCACCGGAGTTTGAATTAATATCATCAGAATTTAAGTAATTTCACCGAAATCGAGTGGTTTTCTCTGTGAATTTCTTGCTTACGTGATATTAGGAGGAATGCTCCTCCAAAATCCCTAATTTTTCTTCGAAGAAATTCGACCACCAAACCCTCATCCCTCACTATCTATTTATAGGGGAATTGAGAATGATTTTTTATTTTAGAGGAGGGGCAGAATGGGGATAACATTGAAGAATTTTGGATAGGGTTTTGAAATTTGAAAACCCTCAAGTAGAAATCAGCCATGTTTGAACCTGGACAATTTCTAGGTTCTTCTAAAACCTGGACAACACATCGAGTTCATACATGAACGGTAATGGAGGGAATATTGATGAAATCTTGATGCAACATGAGGAGAATTTGGAAACTTTTTGGTTGTACTGGGGCGTCGTTTGGTTGTTGGTGTTTGACGGAGGAGTTTCTTGGGTGGAGTTGTCGTTGTTGCTAGGGGTGGACATAAAAAGTGGAGAACCAAAAAATCGAACCGAATCGAATTACCTCGGTTCTTCAATTCTTTGGTTCGGTTTTGATTTTTTTTTGATAGTTCGGTTCTTCGGTTTGGTGTTCGATTTAAGGGTAACTCCGAAGAACCAAACTTTTTTTATTAAATTTTTTAAAAATATTTATATTACATTTAATTTATAGTTTAGCTCAAAACATTCTAAAACTTAAGCCCATTTTAAATTTAACCCAATCCTATTTCGGTGCTCTAAATCTAAAGGCTAAATCTGATTCACTTATCTTCTCACTGACTCTCAGCGCCTCACACTGAACTGCCTCACACTATTTTTGATACGGGTGGGACAAGCTGTCCAACAAGTACCCGACCATTCACACGAAGTCAAGCTCGGGAGTTACAAAAACTCCAAGCTTTATTCATGCAAATGGCCGTGTGTGAGTTGGTCATTGAACCACCTAAGGATCTAAATGTTTTAAGGTGTGAAGATGGGCCTTGAAGTGTAATAAACTTACACTCCAAGGCCTCCATGGCCGGCTGCCCAACATGGCCCATATGGTCATTTTTGTCTTTCATTTGGCTTGTAATATAAATAGACAAGCTTAGAATTATTTTGCCTTAGTTTTCTCATGGTAATTTCAAGACAAAGGCCTTGTAATATTTCTCTCTCTCTCTCTTCCATTGGGAGGCAGAATTTCGGCCAAGCTCCAAGAGTGAAGCTTGTGTTGTGATTTGGCTAGAAACAAGGATCTTGAGGTCATTGAGTTCCTCTTGGTCTAAGTAAGAACTTGGTGTTTATATTCAATAGTCTTAGGGTCCTCTCTTGATGTTAGGGTTCTTAGTCTCTTGAATATTATATGTCAAGTTATCTATCTTTTATTATCTTGTTGTTCTTGTCTTTGAGATCTTGAAGTCTAGTGAAGCCGGGTGGGGCTCTTTCGATTCACTAGCATTTGTGTTGGTTGCTGTTTTTGTTGTTGTTGTTGTTGGAATCTTTGTGTTGTGGACTTGATCTTGTATCATTTGGTATCAGATCAAGACCGGTTGTGTTCCAACACAACCCATCTTGGGCTTGTTCTCGGATTAAACAAAAAAAAAAAAAAAAAAAATCTGAAATCTGTCCATTGAAGACAAATCCGAGAATGTTGTTGTATGTTTAGATCTAGGTGTTATTTTGCTTGTTTAGTGTGTTTCTAGTGTTGCTTTCTTTCTCACCAACACTAAAGTGTCTAGATCTAAAAGTTGAGCTTGAAAACTTGACCATTGTTGTGGTGACTTGAAGTGGTTGAAGGTTGTATGTTGTTGATGACAAAATTGGTGGTTGTGTGTTATGTGCTTGAAGAAGTTGATGAAGGTTGTTGAGGTGTTCATATTTTAAAACTTGTTCATCTTGTTCATCTTGTTGTGTTCAAGTTGTAAGACAAGTCATAGAGTTGTTGGTGAAAGACTTGCACCCATCACTTCCTAGTCTTGTCAATCACTCTTCCCTAATTCAAGGAGCCTTGTTTTGTGGGACTAGTTAGTCAAACCTAACCCTTTGAGTTTGAAAGGTTGAAAAGACTACAAGACTATTATTTTTCCCTCCAAAACACATTGTCATCCTTCACAAGTTGTATGAATATTGATTTTCGGATTTGTGACAAAAAAAAAATATAGAATCTACATATAAGTTATATAGACGAACCGTGTGGGCCCAAGACCAATTGCATGCTGCCACGTCACCCCTAAGCTCAACTTTGGATAATTTTCTAGTTTCTAATTGTTGATTCTTAGTTTCCTTACTTGGTTCTAGAACTAATCAACAAACTAGTACATTCCTACTAGATTGTCAATTAGTCCTTTGAATTCGTTTGTTCGTGTCAACGTTTACTTGAGTGCTTTTATCTTTTGAATACGTTGCTATTTTTGGTTCTAGCCCGACAAGAATTCTTTGAGTCTTCAAACAAAAATCCACTCTGGATAAGAGCTTACTCATACCTTAAAGGATTCACGGTTACTAGCCAATTTACAACACTTGTGGAACTCAAGCGTGTGGTGATCTAAAGAGTATAATACCTTGACAATGGAAGGGACCATGTCCCTTAACGTGGATACTAATGCACTTGACTCTATGAGGGTCACTCTTGAGGCCGTTACCCGGACACTTGAGAGGTTGAATTCGGAGTTTGGGGCCGTGAGAGGGGACTTGGCAGCAATCAAGGAAGAGGTGTCGACTATTAGTGGGAGGTTAGAACAAGTGGAGAGTCAAAGGAACTCTCGTCCTTCTACTCCTCTACATGTTTCTACCAATGGGCATGATAGGACTTCCTCCGCAACCATCACCCCCGAAACAGTCCACCAAATGCTAAACGCACCTCAAGCTCCACTAAATGCCGCAAGCCAAACCACCTTTCTACCTCCTAACCGTGGCCCCAATAGACCAACGCATTTCCAGAATTCCCAAGTCCCGCATGAGGGATTTGGACGTCAAATTCCACCACTAAATTCGAACCTTCCATTCCAAGCTCCATTAAACCAAAGACCACCACCTCCACAAAATCCAATACCCCCAAATCAAATTCCAAACATCCAAAACCGACCAGCCCACCTTGAGGAATATGGTAGGGAAGAGTATGAAGGGTACGGGGCCTTTGATGATACTTACATGAGGGAGGAGGAGGTGAGAGGGGGCAGAGGAGTTCAATGGAGGTACCGTGGATATGAAGAAAGAGAAAACCGACACCATGAGAGGGATGTAGGCATCAACACCATCAAGTTGAGTCTACCTTTCTTTAAGGGTGAAAGTGACCCCGAGGCATACTTAGCTTGGGAATTGGCTTGTGACAAAGTGTTCCAAGTTAATGATATCTCGGAAGAAAAGAAAGGAAGTTATGCTATAGCTCACTTTGAGGGTTATGCTAACACTTGGTGGGAGTACGTCAAGCGGTTTGGTGATGAACTAGTGGATGGGCAGCCACCACCTTGGTATCGGTTGAGGTACTTGATGAGGCAACGATACCTTCCCGAGAGATATCGCCATGAGTTGCTTGCTAGATTGTATGGCTTGCGTCAAGGTAACAAGAGTGTGATGGCATATTTTGATGAGTTTCAACAACTCATGTTGAAACTTGATCATCGTGGGGAGCAAATCAGTCACGACGTCATCCGGTTCAAGTGTGGGTTGAACAAAGAGATCTCCACTCATTTAACACTTCACAAGTTTGAAACCGTCGACGATATTTTCCAAGCGGCTCTTGAGATTGAAAGGGAACTTAAAGAGAGATCATCTTTCAAGGCAAGGGGACAAGCCCCCTCGGGTTGGCCCAAAAACAAGGACCAACCCGCCACTACAAGGCTGCCCGAGCCCAAAATAGTCCCCAAGATTCCTCCAAAACCGGAGGCTCACAAGTATCCTAACCCAAAGGGATTCCAATGTTTCAAGTGCCAAGGTTGGGGGCATAAGGCCAATGAATGTCCAAACCGATGCAATGTGATCCTACGGGAAGGGAGAGTGTATTATCTTGGTGAGGAGGTGGGTCCCGAAAGGGGAGAAGATGAGGCCGAGCCTCAAGATGGAGAGGAAGCCGAGGATGGACCACATGATGATGATGGTGATGATGGTGAAGATGTTTATCCGCAAGAAGGGGAGTGTGTGGTTCCAAACTTTGTGGTTAGGCGCGTCATGATTAGTAAGGCAATAGATGACCCAAGCCAAAGGGAAAATCTATTCCATACTAAATGTCTTGTAAAAGGGAGTGTGTGTACCTTGGTGATCGATAGTGGTAGTTGTACAAATGTTGTAAGTCATGCTATGGTAAATTTCTTGAAGTTACCAACTACCCCACACACTAGTCCTTACAAGTTACAATGGTTGAATGATTGTGGTGAGTTAAGGGTCGCAAGGCAATGTGTGATACGGTTTAAGGTGGGAAACTACCACGATGAAGTGCTTTGTGACGTGATACCAATGCAAGCATGTCATTTGTTGCTAGGTAGACCTTGGCAATATGATAGGTCTACTAAGCATGATGGGAGGTCCAATCGGTATACACTTGAGAAGGATGGCCGAAAGGTTACTCTTCATCCGCTTTTGCCTTTCCAAGTAAATGAGTGGCATCAAAGGATGAGGGAATTGAAGGAAAAGGGAAAGGAATCCAAAAAGGGAGAAAGGGGAGGGAATTCCGTAGGTGGGGCAGTGGGGTCATCCAAGGCTGCCCCAACGTCAAAAGGGCCGAAAAACATGGTGATGTTAGTTAGGAGGAAGGAACTCTTCGTGGATCATGATGAGGACACGCCTATGTTACTCTTGGCTCATTGTTTTAATGCTAAACCCACTAATTCTTCCATTTCCCCTTTGATTTCTTGTGTGTTGCAGGATTATGAGGATGTATTTCCTAAGGAACTTCCGCAAGGATTGCCCCCGCTTCGGGGAATTGAGCACCAAATTGACTTTGTGCCGGGATCACAATTACCAAACAAGCCGGATTATAGGAGCAATCCTACGGACACCAAGGAATTGCAACGTCAAGTTGAGGAGCTCCTCAACAAAGGGTATGTCAAGGAGAGCATGAGTCTGTGTGCTGTTCCGGTGCTATTAGTGCCAAAGAAAGACGGAACGTGGTGCATGTGTGTGGACTGCCGAGCCATCAACAAAATTACGGTAAAATATCGCCACCCTATTCCTCGGTTAGATGACATGCTAGATGAGTTGAATGGGTCATGTTTGTTTTCCAAGATTGATTTAAGGAGTGGCTATCACCAAATAAGAATGCAACCCGGTGATGAATGGAAAACCGCCTTCAAGACCAAGTTTGGTCTCTATGAATGGATGGTTATGCCATTCGGCCTAACAAATGCTCCAAGTACTTTTATGAGGCTAATGAATCATGTGATGAGGCCATTTATTGGAAAGTTTGTTGTTGTCTACTTTGATGATGTCTTGGTGTATAGCAAGTCCTTAGAAGAGCATGTGATGCATTTACAATGTGTGCTTGATGTCCTTAGGAAGGAAAAATTGTATGCAAATCTGGAAAAGTGCTCTTTTGGTGTCAATGAAGTTGTTTTCTTGGGTTTTGTTGTTAGTTCAAGAGGGGTCGAAGTGGATGAATCCAAGATAGATGCTATCAAAAATTGGCCAACCCCACAAAACGTTGGAGAAGTAAGAAGCTTCCACGGGTTGGCTAGTTTTTATAGAAGGTTTGTCAAAGGATTTAGCACCATAGCCGCCCCCTTGACCGAAGTCATTCGGAAAGAACAACCCTTCAAGTGGGGTGTCGAGCAAGCTAAGGCATTTGAAGCCTTGAAAGCTATGCTCATCTCCGCACCGTTGTTACAATTGCCCAACTTTGATAAGACCTTCGAGGTCGAGTGCGATGCAAGTAAAGTAGGCATAGGGGCTGTTTTGATGCAAGATTTGAAACCCATTGCTTACTTTAGAGAAAAGCTCAAAGGAGCAACTCTAAACTACTCCACGTATGATTTAGAGTTGTATGCCTTGATTAGAGCCTTGGCCACTTGGCAACACTACTTATGGCCCAAGGAGTTCGTGATCCGAACGGACCATGAATCTTTAAAGCATCTTCGGGCCCAAGACAAGCTTAACAAATGGCATGCCAAATGGATTGAGTTTCTTGAGACCTTCCCTTATGTTATCCAATACAAAAAAGGTAAGGACAATGTAGTGGCCGATGCTTTGTCTAGAAAACATGTCCTTGTGTCCACCTTGTCATCAAAATTGATGGGTTTTGAGAGTTTAAGAGAATTGTATCCCAAGGACCCTCACTTTGCTCCTATCTTTAGGGAATGTGAAGAATTGGGTAGGGACAAGTGGGATTCGGCTAGGGGTTCAAATCCCTATGCCAAGTTTGATGGTTACTTATTTAAAGGTAGACGATTGTGTGTACCCTCTAGCTCTTGGAGAGAATTATTTGTGAGGGAAGCACACGATGGCGGTCTAATGGGTCATTTTGGGGTCGAAAAGACCCTCGAAATATTGGAGGAGCAATTCTATTGGCCCAAAATACGCAAGGATGTGGCTAGGATTTGCGGCCAATGTGTAGAATGCAAGAGAGCCAAATCTCGGCTCCTACCTCATGGGTTGTACACCCCGCTGCCCACTCCTCTACGTCCTTGGCTTGATATATCTATGGACTTTGTGTTAGGGCTGCCAAGGACTCGACGAGGCCGGGATAGTATTTTTGTTGTAGTTGACCGGTTTTCTAAAATGGCGCACTTTATTCCTTGCTCTAAATATGATGACGCCCCTAGCGTGGCCTCGTTGTTTGTTGATAATGTTGTTAGATTGCATGGTGTCCCGAGGACCATTGTGAGTGATAGGGACTCTAAGTTCCTAAGCCACTTTTGGAAGTCCATGTGGGGTAGGCTTGGTACCAAGTTATTATTCTCTACGTCCTGCCACCCACAAACCGATGGCCAAACGGAAGTAGTAAATAGGACTTTGGGTGCTATGCTACGTTCCATGGTTAAGGGAAAAATGACTTCTTGGGAAGAGCACTTACCATTGATTGAGTTTGCATATAACCGTGTCATACACTCAAGTACGGGAATGACTCCCTTTGAGTGTGTATACGGCCTCAACCCCCTCACCCCTTTGGATTTAACACCTTTGCCAAGTGATCTCATGATTAGCTTAGAAGGAAGCAAGCGGGCAGATTCTATGAAGAAGTTACATGAGAAGGTGCGGCTTCAACTTGAGAAGAAAAACCAAGACATGGCAAGGAGGGCCAACAAGGGAAGAAAGAAAGTCATCCTTGAACCGGGAGATTGGGTGTGGGTGCATCTTCGGAGGGATCGGTTTCCATCCCAAAGAAAGTCCAAATTGATGCCGAGGGGTGATGGTCCATTCCAAGTACTCGAGAAAATCAATGACAACGCCTACAAGATTGACCTCCCACCGGAATATCAAGTGCACCACACTTTTAACGTTTGTGATCTTTCTCTCGTGGAGGCGGTTGAAGATGACCAAGTGCTGAATTTGAGGTCAAATTCCTCTCAAGATGGAGAGGATGATACGGGTGGGACAAGCTGTCCAACAAGTACCTGACCATTCACACGAAGTCAAGCTTGGGAGTTACAAAAACTCCAAGCTTTATTCATGCAAATGGCCGTGTGTGAGTTGGTCATTGAACCACCTAAGGATCTAAATGTTTTAAGGTGTGAAGATGGGCCTTGAAGTGTAATAAACTTACACTCCAAGGCCTCCATGGCCGGCTGCCCAACATGGCCCATATGGTCATTTTTGTCTTTCATTTGGCTTGTAATATAAATAGACAAGCTTAGAATTATTTTGCCTTAGTTTTCTCATGGTAATTTCAAGACAAAGGCCTTGTAATATTTCTCTCTCTCTCTCTTCCATTGGGAGGCAGAATTTCGGCCAAGCTCCAAGAGTGAAGCTTGTGTTGTGATTTGGCTAGAAACAAGGATCTTGAGGTCATTGAGTTCCTCTTGGTCTAAGTAAGAACTTGGTGTTTATATTCAATAGTCTTAGGGTCCTCTCTTGATGTTAGGGTTCTTAGTCTCTTGAATATTATATGTCAAGTTATCTATCTTTTATTATCTTGTTGTTCTTGTCTTTGAGATCTTGAAGTCTAGTGAAGCCGGGTGGGGCTCTTTCGATTCACTAGCATTTGTGTTGGTTGCTGTTTTTGTTGTTGGAATCTTTGTGTTGTGGACTTGATCTTGTATCAATTTTGGTACCCTATACCCAAGTGTTGGTAGTGTTCTTTGTTGGCAGAGGAGTTTTTTAAAGTGCCTACTTTCATAATACCTTGTGCCTAAGGTGTTGCTAGCTAGTAGCTACTTCATAGTTTACATGGTGATATAGTGATAATATTTCTCGTGGAAGAAAAAAAAATGTAAGGTGAACTTCCAATTATATTTTATTGGCAATGACTAAGGAGTAGAAGTCCAAAGACACGCATAAACTAGTTGAAGATTTTGTCAAATTTGTAAATATAATGTGCTAAGTTATTGATTATTGTAGAAGTTGTAAGAAAATAACTTAGGCACTACCGAACGTATTTGTTTCATGTCAAACATTTTAATAATTTTGTTCTCATTTTATTTCTCACATACACCGAAAAACCATTTTAGAAACACCAAACTAAACCGAACCGAACCAAATCAGTTTGGTTCAGTGTTCAGTGCATATTTTTTCAAAATCGAAAACCAAAGAATCGAACCAAACTTTGACAGAACTTAATCGAAGAACCGAACGCCCACCCCTAGTTGTTGCTGTTTTTTGAAGAGAGATCAGGGAGAGAGAAGAAATAAGGGTATGGGCCGACTCATTTTGGAGTTATTGGGATGATTTAGTTAAAAGAAAAAAGGGTCGGTTGGGCTGTTTAGAAAATAGCCCAAATCAAATATTTTAGCCAATTCAGTTAATAAAATACAAATTAAGGTCTGATTAACTATCGAGCTGCTGATCTCAACAAAATTAAAATAATCATCCGTTAGAATAAAATCAATTTACTTAAAATCTAGCACCGATTATACAATCAACATCTGACTTTAAATCAATTTTGAGGGGAAAAGAAGTAATTTTCAATTAAACATGATTTTATTTGGAATAATTTCCAAAATATTTTCTTAAGTGAAATTCAGATAATTCTGTATAATTATATACAAAATATACTCATTTTGCCTAAAAACATAAAATTAGCCTCAAATTAATTTGAAATGACTATTACTTAAAAAAAAATATTTCAAAATTGTTTAGACTTAAAGAAGCTCAAAAATAATTTAGAACGTGGGGGGCAAAAATTAGGTTTTAACAAGGTTCATTCAAGAAAAATTGTTAGCAACCCAAAGTCGACATAATGAGCATGCATATCATAAGGTGAGAGACATGTTCTTCAAAAAGGGTGAACATGTACTAAAGGTTTCTCCCATGAAGGGAGTGTTGCGGTTTTGCAAGCGGGGCTAGCTTAGCCCCAGGTACATTGGTCCATTTGAAGTTCTTGAAAATATGGGTCCGATAGCTTATAGACTTTCTTTGCCTCCGAGTATGTCGGGAGTCCATCCGATACTCCATGTTCTATGATTAAGAAGTACCATGGGGATAACATCAATATTATTCATTGGGACTCCATACTATTAGATAAGAATCTCTCTTATAAGGAAGAACTAGTGGCGATACTTGATTGAGATGTTTGGAAGTTGAGAACCAAAGAGATTAGGTCCGTCAACGTCCAGTAGAAGCACCATCCAATTGAGTAGGCCACTTGGGATACTAAATTAGATATGCGCAACATGTAACCTCACTTGGTTGAGGATTTAGGTAATTCCTTGCTAATTTTTTCCTTCTTTTCCCTTTGATTGTCGTTCGGGGAAGAACAATGCGTAAATTGGTATCTATTGTAATGATTCTTTATGTCGTCACATTATTTCCTAGCATGCAAAAAACAAATTTGAGTTAAGTTTCTCCCCAGATAAAGTTTTGAATTTTCAGGCTAGTCTCATTTTGAATGAATCTCAGGTGCTGTGTGGTCTAGGTAAATCCAATAATTACTGGAGTAGTGGTTCATGTATTTAAGATTTTAATGTGTTATTCAAGAGGTTTAGTAACTTGTAAAAACTTTCGAAATGGAATTTCGGTCAGTAGAACTCTGGATATAGTGTTTGACGTAAAGGGGTTAGTTTGTAAGGTTAAAATCTGATAGTGTGTTTTAAAAATGGTAAAGATGGGAACTAGTCCCAACTTTTGTAACAACCCGTACATTTCCAAACCTAGTTGATTACTGTAACATTCACAAAATTATTTAAACATGAGATTGTTGGGGTATTATACATTAATTTTAGTGGGCTGAATTAACATGTGCTAATGGGTTCAATAAAGGCCCAAAAATTAAGTCATAAGACATGGCCCAAATGGGGAAAATGACCCATTCTTGAGTTGAACAAGTAAACACACATTTAATGTTTGGCTAAGGATGACTTAAGGGAATATATAAGGCACAAAATCAGATTCTTATTCATTACAACACACATGCCATTTCTAGAATTTTCCAAAACATTTCTCATCTCTCACAAACCCTAAGCTATCACTCTCTTGGACAAGATCATCCTTTTGCAATCTTTGGTAAGTGTTTACTCTTATGGTTTAAGATATATTATATGCATGAGAGGGTGTATAAATTATGTTGGTTATGTTGACAAAGTGTGGAGAAGTTCACTATGTGTGAAACAATCTATGTTTGCTTAATCGTTAAAGGGTTTTGCCTTATAAACTTGAAAGGAGACTTGTGGTATTGAAGGAAGTGAAGTTGATGGATTAAATATCAACATGTAAAATGTGTTTATGTCCTTAACTTGATTTCTCTTTGTGTATAACATTTGGAATTGTTGTTGTGAAATTGTGCATGGAATTGGTGACGTATTGAAAGGAAAATGTAGTTTTGGTGATGTTCATGTGCATTGTGAAACCATGGTTGTTCGTTGGAATCCAATATAACTTAAAATATGAAGGCAGAAGCTTAATTATGGCCATGGACCATTTATTACAAAAAGGGACCCAAAAGAGACCCATTTTGGCCGAACCAGGCATCCACCCTCACAGATGGGGCACCTGCAGGCCCAGATGCCAACGCGGGTGGCCCTGGACAGGGCCAGATGGGCACCAGCGGCCGCATATTATCTACCTGCGGGTTCAGGTGGCTCCACAACCCAGTTCAAAATTTCATTTTGTTTGTTTTTGCTTCTCTTTAACCCCCTAAGGCCCCTATACCCTTTTTGGATGCAATTATCAACTTATGTTACCTTTTGAATGGCTTTAAGGGGTCGTTCGGAGGCATGTTGGATTATATAAATTATGGATTGTTGTTAATGTGTTATTGTGAAAGGTATTGAGATGACTTGATAGAGTGATTGTGACGTAGTGTTAATGAGGAAGTGTAAAGGATAAACTTGGTATGAAATGCTATTGGTTTATGATGTCTTGGTCAATGTGTGGAATGTTGTGGTATTGTTGGTATGGTAATGCAGTGATTTGTATTGTAGAAGGATGAAATGACGCCATATAGCAGTCACGTAGCTCATTATCATTTTATGCACTTGTAATGTAGTTAGTTGTTAACGTGAGCTCCTTTATGTACTTGTGTTGTAGAGTAACACGTAAGGAAGAAGCTGGATTGTTGTATTCACATATAGGCTTGTGTATTCATATCTGGAAGATAAGGTATGTAAGGTTACTCTTTCCGTGACCTTTGGCAGCATCTCTTGTTCTCATTGTTACCGACTTGTTCTCATTTTAAAATGTCTCAAAGCAACTCATGTCAGGTTATCATATGTTGTTATTCACATGTCTTTTATTCATTGACTGAAGTTCCAAAGCTCCCATAATGTTATACTACCAAAAGAACTATCTCAAAGAAAGTAATGATGTAAAGAGAATCTGTTTATTGTTGGGTGGTATCCCAGGGGTGGAAGAAACACCTAGCATGGGGCAATCCCAATACCATGAGTGGTATTCCAGGGGTGGAAGAAACACCTAGCATGGGTCAATCCCAATATCATGGGTGGTATCCCAGGGGTTAAAATACCTAGCATGGGTCGATCCTATTAATCATGGGTGGTATCCCAGGGGTGAAAGAAAAGCCTAGCATGGGTCAATCCCGATTTGTGTATGTATAAGGACTGGATCCCAGGGGTTAAAATACCTAGCATGGGTCATCCTCTTTTACCATTGATCAACTGGTCACTTGTTTATCACATGCTTTACAATTTCTTAATGCAAAGAAGGTTGAAGTAATGAATGATAATGATGATGATCGTAAAAGCAAAGAAAGTAATGAATGTAATGTACATGGTTCCACATATACAGAACGGTGGTTTATCCATATTGATTACTCACTTTTTTTGATTTCATTGAAGTACTTATGTATCATGCAGTTTCTTATAGCCTTACATACTCAGTACATTCTTCGTACTGATGTACCTTGGGGGACTTACCTTACTTGCTGCAGGTACAAGTGCTAGTAGACCTCCATAGTAGAGTACAGGTCATCTGCAGACTGTTGGTGAGCTCCAGTTTGGTTCGGTGCTTTCCGAGTCATTATGTACATATATTTTGGTATTGTATAAAAGATTGTATAAAGCGGGGACTTGTCTCGACGTTAGGTTGGTTATGTATCTGTAGAGGCTTTGTAGATGTTGTGGGACAAATGAAGGAAATGTATGCTTTTGACGTGGTGGCCCTAACGGTCAAGTTTCATATACATCATATGTTCTCCATGACTTCCGCCATTGGCATCTTGTATCTATATGTGATAGAGTGTTGTTCATTTAGTGACATACATATGAGTGTACATGAATGAAGATTGGTTCTCTCGGGCCTTAACGACTTCAGGTGCCAGTCCGCCCCGTTGGAATTTGAGGCGTGACAAAAGTGGTATCCGAGCAGGTCGTCTTAAGGGTTTTTACAAAGTTGTGTCTGAGTAGAGTCTTGCTTATGGATGTGTTGTGCACCACATTTATAAGTAGGAGGCTACGGGATATTTAGGAGTTGTTTCTTTTCTTTATTTCTAGATCGTGCAATAGAGCCAATGTTGTAGGTGGAATCATATCTAACCATTGACATTGATTTTCTTTTTTATAGTAAAATACCGATTACAAGACGAGGTAAGGATAAAGGTAAGAAGGTAGACATGCTTTCCGGAGAAGGAATGAGTAAATCACCACCTAACCAAGCTAGTCAAGGTGGGGCTGACACTGAGCTTGTATCGTGGACTTCTTCTACTTTTCCAGCTCCAGAAGAGCCAAGAAAGAGAGAAGAACCTGCCGAACCACCTGTTAATGCTACTGAGCAGGATCTAAGAAATGCGGTGCAAATGCTGACTCGTATAGTTGCTGCACAGAATCAAGGACAAGTTGGTCCAACGATAAGTAATGATGGTGCGGATGGGGTAGCTAGTCGAAGGACACAGGATTTTCTGAAATTAGACCCTCCCATGTTCACCGGGTCAGATCTGAAGGCAGACCCACAGGACTTCGTGGATCAAATTCAAATGCCTCTAGATGTTATGCATGTAACTGGTGTAGAAACAGTGGAGCTTGCAACATATAAACTAAAAGGCGAGGCTATATTATGGTACGAAAATTGGAAGCGATCTAGGGGTATTGGTATAATTCCAGCTAGTTGGGAGGAATTCAAAACGACATTTCTTTAACATTATCTCCCATATGAGATCCGAGAGGCTCGTGCGGATCATTTTTTAAATCTTTGTCAAGGGAATATGAGTGCAAAGAATAGAGTCTTCAGTTTAATTCTTTGGCTCGGTATGCTCCTAATATAGTAGCCACGATGGAAGACAGAGTCCATCGATATGTGGACAGATTGGAGCCATATTTGGTGAGGGACTGCACCATTGCTGCTTTGAACTGAGATATGGATATAGCCAGAATACAAGCCTTTGCACAGAAAATAGAGGATCAGAGACAAAGGAGAAGGGTACAAGAATTTGAAAGAGGGCCGTCAAAGAGGGTTAGACCTATGGGACAATTCACGGTATCCCAAGGAGAATTTAGGCCTTGGGTTTTTCCTAGAACGCCTAGACCATTATTCTCTTATTCCATAGTAGGCACTCAATCTCAATTTCGAGGGTTTAGAGGCAGTCAAGCTGGGCAGAGTAGTGGGATTCAAGGTTCACAGATAGCAGGACTTTCTCGTTAGTCGTGTCAGCGCAGCGGAAGGTTTCATTTAGTTGAATGTCGGTTAGGGAAAAATGTTTGCTTTTGGTGTGGTACGACGGGGCACATAATGAGAGAATGCCCACAAAGGGGAACGAGTGGTATAGTATGACCTACGGGATCAACCATCGCATCATCATCATCGGTTCCTTGCTTAGGCCAAGGTGTACAACCTGCTGGTCGTGGTAGAGGTGCTAGAGGAGCAGCCAGTTCTAGTGGAGTACAGAACCACACTTATGCTCTAGTGGATCGACAGAATTTGGAGGCTTTTCCTGATGTGGTTACAGGTACATTGTCTGTCTTTTCACATAATGTATATGCATTAATTGATCTGGGATCTACCCTATCATATGTTACTCCATTGATTGCTGTGAAATTTGAAAGAACACCAAAATTATTAGTTAAGCCAATTGAAGTATCTACACCAGTTGGTGAATCTATTATTGCAAAAAGAGTATATCGTAATTGTGTAGTAAAGGTTTGTGATCATGATATGTTGGCTGATCTTATTGAACTGGACATAGTGGATTTTGATGTTATAATGGATATAGATTGGTTGGCTTCTTGTTATGCCACGGTAGATTGCCGGGCTAAGAAGGTACATTTCCATTTCCCACAAAAGACCGTCCTTGAATGGAGGGGTAATGTTGTAGCACCGAGAGGTAAATTTATTTCCTATCTTAAGGCAAGGAAAATGATATCCAAGGGGTACATATGTCACATAGTAAGAGTGAAACATACTAATGTGGAACCACTAACTCTTCAATCTGTTTCCGTAGTAAATGAATTCCTTGATGTATGTCCTGAAGATCTTCCAGGTTTGCCTCCAGAGCAGGAAGTAGAGTTTGGTATTGATGTGATGCTAGGCACTCAGCCTATCTCTATTCCTCCGTATAGAATAGCCCCAGCAAAATTATGGGAATTGAAGGAGCAATTAAAAGACTTGCTAGACAAAGGATTCATAAGGCTTAGTATGTCCCCGTGGGGTGTACCAGTGTTATTTGTATGAAAGAAAGATGGCACATTGAGAATGTGTATTGATTATCGACAACTGAATAAGGTAACGATCAAGAACAAATATTCCCTCCCCAGAATTGATGAATTGTTTGATTAGTTGTAGGGTGCCAAATGCTTCTCAAAGATTGACCTAAGATCGGGTTATCATCAGGTAAGGGTTAGAGAACAAGATATACCCAAGATAGCTTTCCGAACACGGTATGGTCATTATGAGTTTTTAGTAATGTCATTTGGGCTAACAAATGCACCCGCAGTTTTTATGGATTTGATGAATAGGGTGTTCAAGCCATTTTTGGATGTATTCGTGACCGTGTTTATAGATGATATTCTGGTTTATTCAAGATCAGAAGAAGACCATGCAAATCATTTACGACAGGTGTTATAGATTCTTCGTGATCGTAAGTTATATGCCAAGTTCTCTAAGTGTGAATTTTGGTTAAAATCTGTAGCATTCTTGGGTCATATTGCATCGGATAAAGGAATAAGGGTTGATACGCAAAAGATAGAAGCGGTGAAGAATTGGCCAAGACCTACGACACCTACAGAGATTCGTAGTTTCCTTGGATTGGCAAGTTATTATAGGAGATTTGTTGAAGGGTTTTCTTCTATTGCTGCACCTTTAACCAAGCTAACACACAAGGCAACCAAGTTTTAGTGGAATGATGCATGTGAGAGGAGTTTCCAAGAGCTGAACAATCATTGACTTCTACACCGATATTGGTACTTCCAGAAGGCACAGAAGGGTATGCAGTATATTGTGATGCTTTAGGAGTCGGCTTAGGATGTGTATTGATGCAGCACGGTAATGTAATAGCTTATGCCTCACGACAGTTGTGACCACATGAGAGGAATTATCCCATACATGATCTTGAGATAGCATCTATGATATTTGCTTTAAAAATATGGCGCCACTATTTGTATGGAGTTCTTGTTGATATATATACTGATCATAAGAGTTTACAATATATCTTTAAGCAGAAGGACTTAAATTTGAGGCAGCGGAGGTGGCTTGAACTATTAAAAGACTATGATATTGATATGTTATATCATTCGGGAAAAGCAAATGTGGTAGCTGATGCAGTAAGCCGCAAAGCAATAGGAAGCACTAATGACCAGTTGATAGAAAAACAAGATATAGTTAAGGACCTGCATCAACTAGCCAGCTTGGGAGTTCACCTTCTTGAATCTCCAGATAAAGGGGTTATTATGCAAAATGCGGTAGAATCTTCATTAGTAGCTGAGAGAAAAGAGAAGCAGTATGTGGATCATATGTTATTGCAGCTGAAAGAGAATGTACAACAAGGATTGACAAAGGCCTTTGATCTTACACAAGAAGAAGTGCTTCAGTGCCAAAGTAGATTATGTGTACCTGATGTAGATGAATTAAGGAGGCAGATTATGACAGAGGCACATCATTCACGGTATTCTATTCACCTGGGAGCAACCCAAATGTATCATGATTTGAAAGAAAGGTATTGGTGGGGTAATATGAAGAAGAACATTGCAGAATTCGTAGCTCAATGTCCAAATTGTTAACAAGTAAAAGTAGAGCATCAAAAGCCTGGAGGTTATATGCAATGTATTAATCTTCCAGTCTAGAAGTGGGACATGATTAACATGGATTTCATCACAGGTTTGCCTCGTACACTGTGGAAATTTGATTCCATATGGGTAATAGTTGACAGGCTTACTAAGTCAGGGCACTTTCTACCGATCAAGACCACCTACACAGCTGAGGATTATGCAAGGTTGTATATTAAGGAGATAGTTCAATTGCATGGAGTTCCAATCACTATTATATCAGAAAGGGGAGCTCAATTTACTATAAATTTTTGGAAGTCTTTTCAGAAGAGTTTGTGTACGCAAGTGAATTTAAGTACGACTTTTCATCCTCAGACAGATAGACAAGCAGAATGTACTATCCAAACAATTGAAGATATGCTACGAGTTTGTACGTTGGACTTTAAAGGCAGTTGGGATGATCATCTATATCTTATTGAATTTGCCTATAATAATAGCTATCATTCAAGTATCAAAATGGCACCTTACGAAAATTTATATGGAAGGAAGTGTAGATCACCAATTGGATGGTTTGAAGCGGGTGAAACTACTTTATTTGGGCCAGATATTGTTCATCAAGCTATGGAGAAAGTTAAGGTGATACAACAGAGGCTACAAACGGACTAAAGTTGACACAAGTCATATGCCGATGTTAGAAGATGGTGGGTCTAGAATTTGCTATAGCTGATTGGGTATTCTTGAAAGTGTCACCAATGAAAGGGGTGATGAGATTTGGAAAGAAGGGAAAGTTGAGTCCCTGATATATAGAGCCATATGAGATTACTCGAAGATTTGCTCAAGTTGCATATGAGTTAGCACTACCCCAATAATTCTCCACAGTTCATCCAGTGTTTCATGTTTCAATGCTTCGAAAGTGCATAGGAGATCCATCTCGTATTGCTCCCATTGAAGATATACAAGTTATGGAGGATATCACATATGAGAAAGTACCTATTGCTATTCTGGATCGACAAGTGAAGAGGTTGAGGAATAAAGAAGTAGCTTCCGTAAAGGTACTTTGGAGGAATCAACAAGTAGAAGAGATCACATGGGAAGCTGAAGAAATGATGAAGTCTAAGTACCCTCATTTGTTTCAAACGGAAGAGAAAGTTCAAAATGTGGGATCAGACCAATAACAAGTAAGTATTTATAAGCATTATGTATATATATGGTAACATGAAGAATGATCCTAGACTTGAATTTGTTTAAGCGGATAATGTCACTAACATTAGAGGATGAATGTTTCTAAGGGGGGAAGGATGTAACACCCCGTACATTTCCGAACCTAGTTGATTACCGTAACATTCAAAAAATTATTTAAACATGAGATTGTTGGGGTATTACACATTAATTTTAGTGGGCTGAATTAACATGCGCTAATGGGCTCAATAAAGGCCCAAAAATGAAGTCATAAGACATGGCCCAAATGGGGAAAATGACCCATTCTTGAGTTGACCAAGTAAACACACATTTAATGTTTGGCTAAGGATGAATTGAGGGACTATATAAGGCACAAAATCATATTTTTATTCATAACAACACATATGCCATTTCTAGAATTTTCCAAAATATTTCTCATCTCTCACAAACCCTAAGCTATCACTCTCTTGGACAAGATCATCCTTTTGCAAGCTTTGGTAAGTGTTTAATCTTATGGTTTAATATATATTATATGCATGAGAGGGTGTATAAATCATGTTGGTTATGTTGACAAAGTGTGGAGAAGTTCACTATGTGTGAAACAGTCTATGTTTGCTTAATCGGTAAAGGGTTTTGCCTTACAAACTTGAAAGGAGACTTGTGGTATTGAAGGAAGTGAATTTGATGGATTAAATATCAATATGTAAGATGTGGTTATGTCCTTAACTTTCTTTCTCTTTGTGTATAACATTTGGAATTGTTGTTGTGAAATTGTGCATGGAATTGGTGACGTATTGAAAGGAAAATGTAGTTTTGGTGATGTTCATGTGCGTTGTGAAACCATAGTTGTTCGTTGGCATCCAAGATAACTTAAAATATGAAAGTATAAGCTTAATTATGGCCGTGGACCATTTATTACAAAAAGGGACCCAAAAGAGACCCATTTTGGCCGAACCGGGCATCCGCCCTCGCGGATGGGGCACCTGCGGGCGCAGATGCCAATGCAGGTGGCCCTGGACAGGGCCAGATGGGCACCTGCGGCTGCATATCATCCACCTATGGGTGAAGGTGGCTCCACAACCCAGTCCAGAATTTCATTTTGTTTGTTTTTGCTTCTCTTTAACCCCCCAAGGCCACTATACCCTTTTTGGATGCAATTATCAACTTATGGTACATTTTGAATGGATTTAAGGGGTCGTTCAGAGGCATGTTGGATTGTATAAATTATGGATTGTTGTTAATGTGTTATTGTGAAAGGTATTGAGATGACTTGATAGAGTAATTGTGACGTAGTGTTAATGAGGAAGTGTAAAGGATAAACTTGGTGTGAAATGCTATTGGTTTATGATGTCTTGGTCAATGTGTGGAATGTTGTGGTATTGTTGGTATGGTAATGCAGTGAGTTATGTTGTAGAAGGATGAAATGATGCCATATAGTAGTCACGTAGCTCATTATCATTTTATGCACTTGTAATGTAGTTAGTTGTTAACGTGAGCTCCGTTATGTACTTGTGTTGTAGAGTAACACGTAAGGAAGGAGATGGATTGTTGTATTCACATATAGGGTTGTCTATTCATATCTAGAAGATAAGGTATGTAAGGTTACTCTTTCCGTGATCTTTGGTAGCATCTCTTGTTCTCATTGTTACCGACTTGTTCTCATTTCAAAATGTCTCAAAGTAACTCATGTCAGGTTATCATATGTTGTTATTCACATGTCTTTTATTCATTGACTGAAGTTCCAAAGCTCCCATAATGTTATACTACCAAAAGAACTATCTCAAAGAAAGTAATGATGTAAAGAGAATCTGTTTATTCTTGGTTGGTATCCCAGGGGTGGAAGAAATACCTAGCATGGGTCAATCCCAATATCATGGGTGGTATCCCAGGGGTGGAAGAAACACCTAGCATGGGTCAATCCCAATATCATGGGTGGTGTACCAGGGGTTAAAATACCTAGCATGGGTCGATCCTATTAATCATGGGTGGTATCCCAGGGGTGAAAGAAAAGCCTAGCATGGGTCAATCCCGATTTGTGTATGTATAAGGACTGCATTCCAGGGGTTAAAATACCTAGCATGGGTCATCCTCTTTTACCACTGATCAGCTGGTCACTTGTTTATCACATGCTTTACAATTTCTTAATGCAAAGAAGGTTGAAGTAATGAATGATAATGATGATGATCGTAAAAGCAAAGAAAGTAATGAATGTAATGTACATGGTTCCACATATATAGAACGGTGGTTTATCCATATTGATTACTCACTTTTTTTGATTCCATTGAAGTACTTATGTATCTTGCAGTTTCTTATAGCCTTACATACTCAGTACATTCTTCGTACTGATGTCCCTTGGGGGACTTACCTTACTTGATGTAGGCACAGGTGCTAGTAGACCTCCACAGTAGAGTACAGGTCATCTGCAGACTGTTGGTGAGCTCCAGTTCGGTTTGGGGCTTTCCGAGTCATTATGTACATATATTTTGGTATTGTATAAAGGATTGTATAAAGCGGGGACTTGTCCCGACGTTAGGTTGGTTATGTATCTGTAGAGGCTTTGTAGATGTTGTGGGACAAATGAAGGAAATGTATGCTTTTGACGTGGTGGCCCTAACGGTCAAGTTTCATAGATATCATATGTTCTCCATGACTTCCGCCATTGGCATCTTGTATCTATATGTGATAGAGTGTTTTTCATTTAGTGACATGCATATGAGTGTACATGAATGAAGATTGGTTCTCTCGATCCTTAATGGCTTCGGGTGCCAGTCCACACTTTGGAATTCGAGGCGTGACAACTTTCTACCTCGCCTACCCCGCTGGGTAGGTGGCAGGCTACTATAGTGGTCCTGCTATAGTGGGAATTATACCGCTATAGCAGGAGTTAACATTAGTCAGCATCGCAATAGCAGGAGAATCCTTCTATAGTGAAGCCACTATAGCAGAAATTGGGTCTCTATAGCGGGTTCGATACTGTAAGTTGAAGTTTTCAATGTTGAAATGTATTTTTTATTCCAAGAGTTGCAGTGGCCATGTAATGGCGATTTAGGGCCAATTTCTGGTGATTCTCTTCAACTCCCACTCCTAAGGTAAGTGAGTTTTGTTCCTTCTAATGTAAATTCAATCCCCAAATCCTTAGAATTCATAGGATTGATTGTGGTAGGGATGGTGGGTTTAACCGTAGGTTAATAACTTGATATGATTTCGTTATGGATGAGTTAAGTTCACTTAATTATAGTCTAGAATGATTGAATTATGATTACTAGACTTGAATTCATCCTTTTAATCTTGCTTTATGGGGAATTTGAGTGGGATGAAGGGCAGAAAACCCAAAAATAGTGGATTGTGCATGACCTTAAAGTTATAATTTTAGGTAATAATACCTAGAATTGGTAGAACATTGTTTGAATCATTCTTTATTTGTTAATTTTAGATCGAGATCAATCCGAGGCTTCAAGAAAAGGCATGATTCAAGTCAATAAGAGCATTCCAAGGCTTGGATTGAGGTGGGTTATGGTTGAATTGCAGTTAAGATTCAAGTTAATTGTATGTATGCATGTTTAACTGATTATTTATTTATTTTGATGCAACCCATGCTAGTGAATGATGTACTTGTTGAATCTTGAATACAAGTGTGTAAATGGATAACTTGTAACATGATTGATAAAAGGACCTTATTGTTATGCAAGTGTTGTTGATTTGAACTCACTATGTGATTGAACTTGTAAGTAGTACTATTTTATTGCTGTGAGTTGATTTGATAAAGGTTGATTATGATTGAATTGGTGGATCAAAGGGAGTATAAGGGTGGGGACATTGGAATATGGGTAATATCGCACTTAGTTTGGGATATGGGTGGCAAGGCACTCGTTATCTGGTATATTTGGTACATGGAATGAGCTCATTCCATGCAGGTCATGGCTAGTGGGAAGCCATAATACCCTTAGCATGTGTGTAAACTATGATTTTCGAGAGTTTGACAGTTTCTTGAGTGAATCGGGTTATACTTTGTTATTTATATATTGGGTTCCTTGTGTGGACCATTGTTTATTGATATTTAATTAGGTTCCTTGCACGGATCGGTGGCATTATCTTAAGGATAGAAATTGTACTTGAAGTGAGCTATTACTTGAGCTGTAAGTCAATAAGATGCTCTTAAAGTAATGATAAACTGATTTGGTTATGAGTTATTATTGTGGTTGACCTTGAATTGGATTCTAAAATGCGTAAATGTGATTTTGTTTATTTACTTGGCTTGGTTGATATAAAGTAGAAATGTGGTGGAAAGACTGACTTAAATACATATTTTTAAGATGACATGTTTACTACTTGTTTACAAACTTTTAGTTACGTGTTCACATAGATTAAGTTGAGTTGGCCTATGATCCTACCAGTACATTGTGGTTTTGTACTGATACTACCCTGTACTCTTCTTTTGTTGAGTTCAGAGTATATTCCTGCGACTTCTATGGGACCTCACTTGTAGTCGGTAGAGCAACATAAGATCCAAAGGTGAGCATTCATCTTTCAGGCAACCATTGATCTATTCTTTTTTGCTCTTGTCCACTTGTTTCGGGCAAAGCCAATTTATTTTATTGTTGATATTTTCTGAGTTGTACCCATAAGCATGTTCTAGTTAGAGTTCTGGAAGGAGACATTCAGTTCTAGGGTGTTTTAGATTTGATGACATTATTACATATTTAATTAATTGCTAGAGATATTTGTTTCATTAATAGAAATTAATTTATTCTTTAGGTAATCAAGCAACAATCAAGAGCCGACGGTCTAATTCCACCTAGTTATTTAAAATGGTTAAGTTTTTGGTGTTGGGTATTCGGGTTAGATGGTTCTCCCACCAGAGGGTTAGTGTGGGTTTCACTCACTATTAGTTTGGATCGAGACAAAAGGCCACTTGACATATCGCTAGGATTTATAGATCTCCTAGCTGCTTTCCTATTACTCTTACTCAATTTGCTACTTCTACACTACAACCTCGATCATCATCACCTGATGACATCTACATACTAGTTTACATTAATATACATAAATAAATTTGTAAGTATTAAATAAAATTATTTAAAGAAAATAAATCAATATGCTAGTCATCATTCTCCCATTTTCCCTCCTAGATTCTTGCTCCTCACTTGTTTTATAATCATTATCCCATTATTTCTCTCTGATTGATTCATTTTACTCATCTAATTCTTCCTCAATATTTGTGATGGACATTATCTCATCATTAGAAACTTCTTCTAACATGTGTTGAGGATGTTCAAGATTATTTTCTAATTCAGCATCGACTATTTGATGAACAATTGCCACATCATTTTGATACGCCAAAACTAAAAAAATATTTATCTCAATCCTACCCATTGTCATGACCCAAAAGTTGAAGTCATGATGACACCTACCCTATCCCAACCCTAGGTAGATAAGCCCAACACCCAAATAGTTAAAAAATAGAGAAAAGAAATAATAAATCCCAATACGAGACTTCATGAGGAAGTCAGGTCATAATATAGATAACAACAACATCCGAATTCTAAACAAAATACAATTCAATCCCCAAATTTGATGTCATGAATAAAGAGCACTACTACTGATAAAGAGTAGGAAAATACATAAGTCTATCTCCAAATCATAAAATAAAGACATGATAGATAAGATGAAGTATTGAATCAAGCCCCAAACGAGGAGCTCACCCGTCATCCGAATCAGCCTCGATCATCGCACGATCTCACGCTCCACGAATCGCGCTTGAACTAGGATCTATACCAAAAGGGTACAAAAAGTAGGAGTGAGTACGGTCCACTTGTACTCAGTAGGTATCATAGGCCGACTGAGCAAAGCAGAAAACTAAACAAGTAAAGAATATTATGAGCATGCTTCCACCTACGCACAAAAAAGTTCCCAATGGTGGCTTAAACCGTATCTCCTAATAATTCTACAAGTATAATATCTATATAAGAATAATTACACATGAATATATAAGAAAGGGTAAATACACAACAACAAACACATCAATAGAAATAAAAATGATGCAATGCAATGCAATACAGTGGGATGATGATGAAGTAAGCCATCGCATGACCCTCGTATACACCTTCCGAGCATAAGCTTCCAGGACAGGACCCATGGGGGGTTCGTAACCTATAAACTTTCACAATCTCAATCTCATATCTCAATCAACCTTGCCGGCAAAATTTTCAGTCAAGGATTTTATAAAGTGTTTCATTTTCTTTTAAAATTAGTGTTTCCCTATAGTACCAATTCCATGTATATGGATGAATGAAATGAGGATGCATGCTCATAATAAAAATAATTTCATATAATGAATCAAGTTAATGATGGTATCAAATGAGCTCAAATCTCCTCAATATCTCAATAAGTCATGATATATGCCATCACATGGCACCACAATAATGAATAGTCATGTAAGATATCAATAATATCAATTCGAGCCCCCACTCAGGCAGCGTAATAAAAATAGATGGAAAATAATGCTCAAACAAGACCAAAATCAACCCCCACTTGAGTATTACCATAATAATCATCCCTCAAGTCCAATAAAATGCTTACATCAGCCCCCACTCGGGCATCACAATAATAATAATAATCTCTCAAGTCAATTATGATAATAATCACATAAGCCCCCATACGGGCAACACAATAAATTAACTATCTCACAATATGATTCCCACGATAAAATTCCCAACCCATAGCATGTTTTACATGAATGGTTAACTACCCAGTCCAGTTTGAAGAAAGTTAAGCCGTAACCTTCCTCAAAAAGCCAAAACACAAGCCAGGACCCTACAATATGGAGACTTTTCTTTACACGCGTCTTTGGAATGAACCAAATCTACTAAAAACTCAATCTACACTTCAAAAGGAGTCTAACGATACCCGTATTGGCTACATTTATTCAGATCCAAAAATAGTGCAAAAATCGAGCCAAAAGTAAAAAGGGTAAAATCAAAATTTTATTTAAGAATCAAGTTTCCGCATCTCAAGGATCCTAATTATGAAAATCCATCAAAAAATGAGTTGAAATCATCAAAAAACCATTTTCTTACTTTACTGGGTAAAACCCTAAAATTCCAAGTTTAAGATCCAAGTTTTACAGTTGTAATTGAGATAAAATCAATGGATAATGATTGAAATCAAGTTTAGAAGCTTACTCAAATACTTTTGATGAAAATCCCTCTTTAAAATCATCTTTCCCAAGGTTTCAAAGTCCAAAAATGGTGAAAATTGAGAAAATAAGGAATTTGTACTGTTCAGGTGAACAGTACCTCACGATCATAGTCCCTACCTTGCTATCGCAAGGATCAATGTTTACCAGCATAAGGTAAGTCATCGCGATCGCAGAGGTGGGCCTCACGACCACGATGGTCAAACCTGACCTAGTCCACTACTATTACTCTTCGTAATCGCGGTCAACCCACCACGCGATCACAATGAGCAACTTGGTCAAGCCTAGCGATCGAAACTCCAGGGCTCGCAACTGCGATGAATGATCAAGGGCAACACTATTTGCAGTTGACCAGCTAAGGCATGATCCAAAAATCCTCCAAACATACCTCGGGATTCATTTAGGACCCTACAAAAATAAACTAATAATGTTATTAGGATATTTTTAATGTTCCGAACACAATAGAACCATCAATTTATCAAACGGGGTCGTTTTCCACATGTTAAACCCCGGGACCCCCTTAGGCTAAATTTAATTAGTTTCTCGTCTAATATGTCAAAACTCAATATAAGGTCTTGGAACCCAAAACAACTATGCTACTAACCCAAAATCGACATTTCGGATCTCATAAAACTGATAGAATTACCATCCAATGCTCGAATCACAAAATATTGACCAAGGTCAAACTAATCACTTTCGAGGCTTCTCAAAAGCACAAACTCACTCAAATCATTCCTGAATACTTTGAGGACCATGCCATCTATCCCCACAACTCATAAATGATATATATCAACTACATGAAAGGGAAAACAATCCAAATATAGAAAAAGCTGAAAATCACAACTAGGGTTGTTACATTATCCCCTACTAAAACACCAGTAAGTCCTAGAACAAAAAAACAAATAAAGTACCTAAATAGGTAAAAACCTGAGGGTATCTACTCCACATATCGAACTCAACCTTCCACGTAGCCTCCTAAATAGGGTGATGTCTCTACTAAACCTTCACAAAATCAATGTGCTTAGACCTCAACTTCCTAGTCTGCCTGTCTAGGATAGCAATGGGCTCCTCCTTGTAGGACAAGTCATGATCTAATGCAATAGAATCCCATCAGATCACATGTGAATCATCTGGATGGTATTTCTTTAACATAGAAACATGGAATACTAAATGAACAGTTGACATATGCGGAGGCAAAGCTAGCCTATACGCAATATCTCCAAACTTCTCAATAATCTCAAAAGGCCCACTAAATCTCAGACTAAGCTTTATTTTCTTCCCAAATATCATCACACCCTTCATGGGTGATACCTTCAATAAGACCTCTCACCAAGCATGAATGCTACATCATGAACTCATCGATCGATATAACTATTCTACCTACTCTGGGTACTCGATCCATCGAGTGTCTCAATAAATCAGTACCCAAGGTCTAACCTCAAACGAATCAAACTATCCCACGGGGGATCTACACCTCCTCCCATACAAAGCCTCAAAAGGCGCCATTTGAATGCTGGAATGGTAACTGTTATTATAGGCGAACTCTGCTAAGGGAAATAACTAGTCCCAATGACCACCAAAATCTATAACACACACTCGAAACATGTCCTCTAACATTTTAATGATCCTCTTTGACTGGGAATCAGTCTGAGGGTGAAAAGCTATGCTCATATCAAGCCGAGTACCAAACTCACTCTGTATAGAACTCTAAAAATTTGAGGTAAATTGAGTACCTCTATCAGAAATAATGGAGATGATTACACCATGCAACCGAACAATCTCTCTAATGTAGATCTTGGCCAACTTCTCTACATTATAGCTTACCTTCACAAATATAAAATGTGTGGACTTAGTCAACCTAACCATAATCACCTAAATAGAATCAAACTTCCCCAAAGTCAGGGGTAGACCAACCCCAAAATCCATATTGATCTGCTCCCATTTCCACTTGAGAGCAGGCATCCTCTACATAGTACCATCCGATCTCTGATGCTCATACTTCACTTGCTGATAATTCAAACACTTGGCCACAAACTCAATACTGTCTTTCTTTATACCACACCACCAATAGTGTTACTTCAAGTCATAATACATTTTGGCCGCTCCTGGGTGAATAAAATACTTTGAACAATAAGCCACCTCCATGATCAGTCTAACCCATCCTCCAGTTCTCGATATATAAATACAACCACCAGTCCTTAAAATATCGTCAGGATCAATAAATGCAGTCTTCGTCATACCACTCAACACTTTATGATGAATCACTCTCAACTTCTCATCATCAAACTGAGGAGCTCGAATTTTCTCCATCAATGAAGATCTAGCCTTTGCAAAGGCCAAAACATGCTCAGATGTCGAAATATCAAGCCTAACCAACTGGTTAGCTAAAGACAAAATGTCTAAGGCTTAAGGCCGCTCTCTTACCAAAAGATGAGCCAAACTCCCCATACTCACCGCCTTTCAACTCAAGGTAACCACTACCACATTAGCCTTTCTCGAATGATAAAGGATAGTGAGATAATAATTCTTGAGCAACTCTAACCATCTTCGTTGTCTCATATTAAGATCTCAATGAGTGAAAAAGTACTGAAGGTTGTGATGATTGGAGAAAATCTCACAATGAATTCCATACATATAGTGTCGCCACAACTTCAACACAAACACAACCGCGACAAGCTCTAAATCACGAGGATGGTATTTCTTCTCATGAGGCTTCAACTATCGAGAATCATAAGCAATAACCTTACCATTCTGTATCAAAACACCACCTAAGCCAACTCCAGGAGCATCACAAAACAAGGTAAAACCCATGTCCTTCTCAAGCAAAGTCAAGATAGAAGCCAAAGTCAATAACTCCTTGAGCTTTTGAAAACTCTCCTCATAAACATTTGACTATTGAAAAACAATCTTCTTCTGAGTCAACTTGGTCAAATGAGCTGTAATAGAAGAGAAACCCTTCACGAAGCACCGATAATAACCTGCTAACCTAGTGAAACTCCAAATTTTAGTAGGAGAAGTAGGTCTAGCCCAATCACAAACCACCGCTCCCTTGGCCGGATCGACCATAATGCCAACCTTGGTCACAACATAACCCAAGAAAGAAACAAAATCCAACCAAACCTTACACTTAGAGAACTTGACAAATAACTTATCATCACACAATCTCTAAAGTACGGTCCTCAAATATCTTACATGGTCAGCTTTATTCTTGGAATAAACCAAGATATCATCGATAAACATAATCACAAAAGAATTAAGATAAGGCTGAAATATTATATTCATCAACTCTATAGAAGCCACAGGGGCATTAGTCAGCCAAAAAGATGTAACCAAGAACTCATAATAGCCATAACGCATTCGAAAAACCATCTTCAGAACATCCCAGACTCTAATTTGCAACTGATGGTATCGAGATCTCAAGTCAACCTTTGAAAACACAGAAGCATCATGAAGCTGATCAAACAAATCATCAATGCAAGAAAGAGCATACTTGTTCTTGATAGTCACCTTGTTCAATTGCCTATAATCAATACACATGCACATGGATCCATCTTTCTTCTTCACAAATAATATAGGAGCACCCCAAGGAGAAACACTCAGTCTACTAAAACCCTTACCTAACAAATGTTGTAATTGTTCCTTCAACTTTGATGGGGCCATCTTATAAGGAGGAATGAAAATGGGCTTGTGGCCGGCTCAATATCAATGGAAAAATCAATATACCAATTCGGAGGCATACTAGGTAAGTCTATAGGAAACACATCCATGAGCACTCTAACAAATCACATAGAATCCAAAGTAGGTGGTGAAGTAATACTATTATCATGAATATAGGCCAAATAGGAAAGACATCCCTTCCTTACCATGCGACGAGCACTTAAAAAAGATAGAACACCCTTCAGACATGAGCTAGAAGCACCCTTCCATTCTAACCTCAAAAAAATACCAGGAGTAGCTAAAGTAACGATCTTGGTAAAATAATCCAAAACCACATGATAAGGAGCCAACCAATCCATACCCAACATAACATCAAAATTAAACATATTGAGGATAATCAAGCCCACCTAAATTTCACACCTAAAAAAGGTAACAACAAAAGATCAGTACACCCAATCCACCAGTAAAGAATCAGGTACGGGGGTAGATACACAAATAGGCATAGCAAGTGACTCACACATATCATCAATAATAATAGAAAAATATGCATACATATAAGAGAATGTATACCCAGGGTCAAACAGTACTCTATCGGGATGCAGGAAAACTGGGATGATACCTTTAATCACTGTATCAGAGTCCTGTGCCTCAGGTTTCCTAAGAAAGCATAACACTGACCATGTCCGCTACCAGACTTAGAGACTCCTCGTCCACTACCATAAGCTCCCTAAGCCCCACATCTAGTACCTTTAGAACCACCTCTACTACACTGTGTACCACCTCTAACCGCTGACACCAGAGTCGGACAAAGCTGAAGTTGAGAACCCTACTGGGAAGAACTAATCACACATTAGGGATAATCCCTCGCAAAGTGACCATGCTCATCACACACAAAACATACTCTACTAGAAGAATCACAATGAGAGGTCCAAGAAGAACCAGAACGCCCTTCATAACCAGATGAACTAGAATAAATCCCTCAGCCTGTATAACTTGATCTCTAACTACTAGAAGTCTCATAACCCAGAAACCTACCATTTGAACTCTGCAAAGCTTCCTAAACCTGTCATAATCCAAATCCATTGTGAGTGGCACCCATACTAACTCCCAGTGGGAGAACCATCTAATCCCCAAACATGAAAACCCAATACTTAGCCAAAAATAAGGCAGCTAGCTGTTTTGCAATAAATAAGATAATTCATCAAACAATCTAATGGTAAACCTATAAAAATAATCAACATCTAATCAATCCCATAGAATCTAAAAGTCATTGTACCAAAACTACTGTAATTTTAATAAACGGGTTTAGCCCCAAGCAACTGAAATACCTAAGTCCGAAATGATGGACCAAAAACTGAATGAAAAACTCATAGCAGCTGTTGATCCTAACCAAATCGGAAGATTTCCCACCCTATACTTAAAATCACACTTTGTCCCCAAAGTATAAATTAAAAGCAAGGATAGAAATACTCCCTGAGGCCTCTAGGCCTAGCCAGTAGCATCATATTAATCAAGGAGGTTTGGGGAACCCCACACTCAGTTTTTTCCATGCTCCTTAGCTAAGATCTTGGTTACTAAAACTTCCCCTCAACTTGTCAACTCAAAATAAAATAACTACCTTAACTTGGGTTGCCTCCGAAGCAACGCCTAATTTATTATCGCGACATGAATCACGTCACAACTTCGTCATCCATATTCTCTCATCCTCTGCCTCCTACTTAGAGCCCATCTTCTCCTTCTTTTCTGACCTCTCAAATGCTCATGATCGAGGTCTGCCACTCTTCTTACACCTACCTTTTTAGCATGCCATTCAAGTAGTGCAGGTTTAGGCTTATTGGTCGATTTAGCCAACTTCATGAGAGTGTACGAAGATGTAATTAATGGTTTTCACTCTTTCACCCCACACTCACCCACTTCCATAGTTGTGATCATGTATATATCTCTATAGTGTGAGGCTGTGTTGAGTGCTTTGTATACCCTGAAGACCACCTCTTCATCATTCAATCTCATCTTGAGAATGTTCCCTCTCTCACGTCTATCAATGGTCCACCAGTAGCCAAGAATGGACATCCTAATATAATTGGTACCCTGTCTTCTGCATCATAATCAAGAATGATAAAGTCAGCAGGAATAATGAATTTACCAACTTTAATAAGAACATCTTCTATGATTCCTTTGGAGACCACTCTCGTTCTGTCCGTCATTTATAACACCACTGAAGAGGGCCTTGGCTTTCCTAAACCAAAAGTATTAAAAACTGAAAGGGGCATCAAGTTGATGCTTGCCCCCAAATTACTCAAAGCATGGACAACGTCACTTTCACTCATTTGTATGGGGAGGGTGAAACTCCCAGGGTCCTTGAGATTTTTGGGCATCTTGCTCATGACTACAGAACTGTACTCTTTTGTAAGTACCACAGTTTTAATATCACCAAGCCTTATTTTATTTGTGACCATGTCCTTTAAATACTTTGCATACTTCAGCACTCCCTGCAAAATATCTACAAGAGGAGGTTAATGTGAAGTTCTATGAATGTGTCAACGAACTTCTTAAAACAAGCATCTTCTTTTGCTTTATTGAGCCTTTGAGGGAAAGGTGGTGGTATTCTATTTTGAGGTTGCTTGACCGACTTTTCATTAGGGTACTCAGACTTCCCCTTTTTGTCAGCTTCTTTAGAATCAACATGCTTTTCTGCTTGCTTAGGTATGATCAATTCAGCTTGCACCTCATGATTTTTCTTTGAAGGTGCATCACCTTAATCTCTACCGCTCCTCAATTTGATTGCCATAACTTGCTTTAGAGCTTGCTCTGTATCACCAGGTAGACCCCTTGAGGTCTTAAGTTTTGCATCTGAGCTAATTGACCCATTTATATCTCTAAATTCTTTTGAGCAAGTTGTTGAGTTTTGATTTCTACATCTATTTGTTCCTGGTTGGCCATTATCTTTTTCAAAGTCTCCTCTATATTATTGGCCTGAGCATTATTATGAATACCTTGCTGCTACTAAAATTGCTGAGGTTGAGCCTGATTATTTCCCCATGAGTGATTAGGCTGACTTTGCCAATTACGGATGTAGGCATTACCATAACTTTGATTATCTCTTTGCGTATTGCCCATAAAATTCATAGACTTTGTATTTGCCCTATAATATTCTGAAGAATGAACACTATTACCACAAGTTTCATACCAAGTCTAAACTTGCTGAACTGCATTAACTTGTGCCTGAAGTTGAGCCACACTCAACTTGTTGAACGGAGCCATCATCTGGTTTTGAAAACTGGCCAACTGTGTGGTCAATGCTATGACACATTCTACCTCAATCATACCTGCCGAGTTTTTCACCATATTTCTAGACATATCACTATGCCACTCTGGATTACCTTGTGCAATTCTATATAAAAAGGTGTACAACTCATCATAAGTTTTCTCCAAAGCCTAACCACCTGCTGCTGAATCCATAAAAAATTTGTATTGTGGTCAAGACCTTCAACAAAAGTATGAGATAGTACCTCATTAGTCTGTTGGTGATGTAGGCAATCTCTGAGAAGAGACTTGAATCTCTTCCATGCATGATAGAGATTCTCGTCTGGGTTTTGCTTGAAACTCAGGATCTCACTCCTCAACCTTGAAGTTTTACCCAAAGAAAAGAATCAGATGAGGAACTTCTTTGCTAAATCATCCCAAGTTGTAATTGAGTTTGAAGGTTCTGCCTTCAACCATTTATTCATTCTCCTAATAGTGAGAATAGGAAAAGTGTGAGCCTCACATAGTCTATGGAGACTCCTACAGGGATGAATATGTCACTTATCTCCAAAAAATTCTAATGATGGACCTGTGGATCCTTATGTGACAAGCCTGTGAATTGTTTGCCTGTGTGCAACAATTGCACCATGTTTTATTTCAGCTCAAATCTGCCTCCTGCGTTCGACTTTTGAATATAGGAGGGCATATTAGTTGTGAGTGGGATTTCCACATCACGCACTGTCCTGTGAGGTGGTTGTTCATCACCTATTGCTGTAGGAATAGTCTCGTCCTCTTAAACTTGTGGGATTGGATAGAGAAGTGCTGCTTTTTTCCTCAATTGGTGGAACTGTCGTTTAGGTTTGGGATGTGGATTCAACCAATTCTCTCTCCCTTCTTAGCTTTCTTAAGATTCAAACTTGTACCTGAAAATTCAGTAGCTAAGACCAAGTTGTCAGCACTTATCAAAATAAAATAGTAAAACTAGAAATTAGAAGGTTGTAAATTTGTAAGTCCCCGGTAACGACGCCAAGAAATTGTCACTCCCAAGCGCACATACAAGTGTACGTGGTCGTACAAGTAATATAGTGGCTCTTGCAAGCCAAATATCGATCCCACAGGAACTTGGTGTTTAGTAGACTATCCAACTTAAGTATTACTAATATTGAAGTTAAACAAGGGCAATTCGTAACCAAAGGGAGTTTGACTTTTGTTTTTATAAACTAAATGATAAAAGTGACAACTATATGAAATTCAGATTGTAAACAATATATTGAGAGTTCCAGGGTTGAGACAATTACTTCACATTCATGCATAACTATGGTTTTTAGTCAGTATTGGTGCTTATCGTGATTGTTGATCTATGGGGTTGATGTTACAACTTGGGAATTTTCATCCTCTAAGTTATCTACCCAAATTAATCTCACAACTACCTCATTGAGCAGTGATATGAGTCCTTAATTCGGATGCATTAACTATCTTCCCATTTCATTAACCAAGTAGGGTGTTTAGGTAGATTGCTATCCTAATCACAAATCATCCTTTAACAATCAATATCTAACCATTAAAAACATGATCCACATTCCTTACGTTCTTTATTCCATCCCTCCACTCCTATGGTCAATTCATTTAGAGATGAAGATTTATCCTAAAGTTCATGATGCTCAAGAATAGTAAAACAAGAACGCAAGAACAATCACATGAATTGATAAAAAAATAAACCAAATATATGAGGGTGTTTATCCACTCATATTCTTACAAAAAATTTCCATAAAAGATTTCATAACTTCAAGCTACAAGAATGAAAAGTAAAAGAAGAAAAAACCCTAGTTTAAGCTCATTGATGTCTCCTTTGCTCTCTAATTCGTGTGTAATTCAAAATATGTGTGTAATTGTGACTAATTACTCATTTTATAGTGTTTTAGGTCTTCCATGAGGGTCCCCACACGAATTATATGTATTTACAACCTTGCCCCAACTTAAAATAAGTTAAAAAACCAACTTTTGGATATCTTGGGGGCTTTGTGCGTCGTATGGACATCACATGCCAATTCCAGTAGCCATCCGTGATCGGGTGTGTGAGGAAGGACTTATATTTTTCCTTGGGAGGTGTGGCACATGGTCCCATCCATTTATTTGGGAGGTGCTGTGCATGGCCCCCTCCAAAGTGAGAGGGTACGCTCGTTTCTTCGTCGTCTCTTCTCGTGCACTTGTCCCTTGTTTCCATACTTCTTGTGTATTGTTTGAAGGATTAATTTAGCTTCCATAGCTACGCCATAGGTCTCATACAACACCTCATAACAAACATAAGTCCATACAACACAATAGAATTCATCAAAGTACACTAGAACAAGCATAGCTCAAGCTAGCGACACTAATTTTCTCTTCTAAGTTCTATTTGATCCTTTTGATTCTAGACTTGTTTCAAATGCACATTAAAAACCATAAACATATACTTTAACACACAAATACATGTATACACACTTTATTACTCAATAATCACCTCAATATATCCTCAAAACTAAGCTAAAAACACATAGATAATGACACTTAGGAGTATAAATACGCCTAGGATCACCAGCCTGGAAGATGTAGCTCACCCTTGAGTTCTAATGCTATCCCCTATACAACTGAGGTCTCACAATAGTCTCTAGAAAATACTCTGCACTTAATAAAAAGAAGAGCATGTGTGGTATTATTACAAAAGAAATAATGGTGTACTGGTAGGGTCATCGGCCAACCCAAAATGAGAAATATGAACAAGTAACCATAATTTAGAAAAAGCATGAACAATTATGAACACCTACCATGTACCCTTATTCTAAGTTTATAACACAACCTTTTTCAACATCATTATGGAGTTTAGTCAATACAAGTCAATATGGATAACAAGTCAAGTCAAGACCAAGACTACCAACAAGACTCCAAGTCAACAACTGATGTGCCGTGAACTTACATCACTTTCAAATCTTAAAATAGTGAATATTTGCAAGTACGAGGGTCTTTTTATGTGGATATAATGGGTTTTTGGTATTTGCAGGTCAAATAGGTTCAAAACATTGGAGTGCTGGTATTTGGATTGATAATACAGCAGACGACCCATATCATGATTGTGGGACCTGACCACGGTTGTACCCAGGCATCGTAGGAAGAATCAGAGGGTGACTTCGAGGAGGTGATCAAACGAAAGCTTCCCACGATCGTAGGTTGATGGCATGATCATAAAACCTGATCGTGGGAAGGACTTCCTGAAAGCAAAGCTATAGAAACTAAGTGAAGAGGAGATCAGATGATGGGATCCCACCACCGTACCTAGAAATAATGGTCGTACCAAGGTGTCATGGGATGATGGTTCAGAAAACAAGTCTGGAGGGGTGAAGTATAGAAGGATCAAATGACCATATTGTACAATCGTTGGTAAAAGATACAGATTCGTACTAGGGGGTCATACCAGAGAAGTCCAGAAGATGACCAAGTCCATGAGCAAATCACGAGCACCAAGGATGATCGTGGAATCAAACCATGATCGTACCTTCCATTCATATGAGCTGAACGACACAGAAATCTTGTTATGTTTAGGATAGGTTTTATTTTATCTATAAATACTCTTATTCATTTTATTGTATCAGTTTGCATTTTTTTACACTATTGTAAGGTTCTAAGGCACATTCTTGGTCTTGGAACTACACAAACATCGATTTTAGGGTTTTGATTCAAAGTGAGATCTTGGAGTCTATTATCTTATTATTGTAAGTGCATGATTATGTCTTCTTATCAAATTTTTTCTTGTGTTCTTGTAATTATGAGTGGCTAAACACCACAACTATGGTTCCGGGAACCATGATGGATTAACGAAGTAGGGTTTATAGTATGGAGTAATTTTCAACTGATTTTCATACATGTATTGATTGTTTCCTTGGGTTTGATTTCTTTCTGGTAGTGTACAATGTTAGAACTCACCTAATCTGTATTCTAGACAAAAGGATGTGTACGGATTAGAAGAAGAGAATAAACAATAGAGACTTGGAGCTATCAACCTCCACTTATGTAACACCTCGTACCTTCCCAAACCTATGTGACGACGTTGAACAATGGTTACTTAGGTGTCGAGATGCCATGAGTATGTATTTTGTAATGTTAGTGATGAGAAAATTAAAATTGGGCCTCGTGCATGTGATTAGACTTGCATAGGAGGTGTTTTGTGACTTTGTGAAGCATTTGTGGGGTTAAAAACGAGGCTTGGAGGGCCTCCAAACAAAGGATATTAAAGGTAAGAAGTAAGTGAAAGAATAGAACTTGAAGTATCTAACCAAATCCACGAAGAAAAGTCGAAGAAACAACAATTTTTTTAAAAAAGGGGTAGGCCGCGCCTAGGGGCGTGCCAGGCCGCTCTGGGCTAAAATTTTTAGCCCACAGGCAGCAAGGTGGCGCGCCCAAGGGCGTGCCAGGCTGGTTTTGTCCACCTTTCAATGTTGGAAATTTTTCTTAAGTCCCAAGGGTGCCCGGGGATGTACCGGGCCAATTTTTGCCACTTTTCTTCTACAACCACGAGCATATACATGGGATGAGTGAATTATTATATTGGTATGGTAAAATTACTCGTGAACGAATTTGGCATCAAAATGTCGGTTTTACCCTTGTGGTCAAAATAAGCCATACGTGACTAGAATCACTTATTTTTGGGATTGAGGCTACGAATATAAATCCAGTGAGTGGGAATATCATCGTAACATGTATAAAATGATTTAAACATGAGAAATTATTGATTTTATTAGGTTAAGTAAATTGGGCTAAAAAAGGGCCCAAAATGAGACAAAACACATGGGCCAAGAATGGGTCAAATGACCCATTCTTCCATTGACCAAGCCAACACATAGAATTAAATGCCAAGAGTGGATAAGGATGACCCCAAGTCTTATATAAAGGGAGCAAAATCAGATTTTTATCACATAAAAGTCTCATGGCAATCTAGAAATTTCCCAAAGCCTTTTTCTCTCAACTTCAAACCCTAAGGCACTTCTTGGAGCAAGATCATCATTTTTCAAGCTTGGGTAAGTGATTATTATTATGGATTAATATATTATATGCATGGGAGAGTATGTAGATCATGTTGGTTATGCTTGGAAGGGTTGAACATGGCACTTTGTGTTTTTGTAAAAGATGTGTCATCTATGGACTTTAAACTTGAAAGATGACTTGTTGTCTTGATGAAAGTGTATGGTATGGATGAAATATCAACATGTATGGTGTGATTATGTTATTAAACTTGTTATTTTTCTATAAGTGTAAATTATGGGATTTTGGCCGATTTGTTGTTGTGAGGTGTATTGAAGTGAATTGGTGGAATCATTGTGATGTTGGGGTGATGGAGAAGTGTAAAGTATGAATTTGGTGTGACATGCTAGTGGTTTATGATATTGTGGTCAATGTTGGGAATATTGTGGTATTTTTGGTGTGATAGTTTCATACATGGTATTGTTAAGGGGGAAATGACATTTTGAGGCCATTGTGTAACTCATTATCGTTATATGCCATTGTAAGGTAGTTGGTGGTTAATGTAAATTCCGTTATGTACTTGTGTTGTAGAGTGAAACATAAGGAAGAATATGGACTATTGTGTTCATATATAGGCTTGTGTATTCATACTTGGAAGTGAAGGTATGTAAGGTTACTCTTTCCGTATCCTTCTGCAACATATTGTTCACATTGACGTTGGGCTTGTTCTATTCCGAGAGGTTTTGAAGTATATCAATTCAGGTTGACATATATTGTTATTAATATGTGTCCTATTTTTAGATGACTTATGATTCACTTATCTCTTATTTATTGACTGAAGATCCAAAAGATGTCATAACGTTGTAATTTCTAAAAGAACTATCCCAAGAAAGTAATAATGTAAAAGAATCTATTTATTCTTGAATAGCATCTTCCAATCATGTCATGTTCCAAAGTCCTATAGTATGATGATTATCTTTGTACCAATCTTTCACAAGTAAGCGTACCATTCTCATAAGAGTAATAAGAGAGGTGTTGTGCAAGTTAATATATCTATTCCTCATAAGAGAAGATGTCAATCTCATGAAGTAAAGGAGAGAAGTGAAATGTGTTTATGAGTGTGTTTCAAATAATGTCATGATCCTCAATGTATCACTCTTAAGAATGGAAGTAAGAATAACAAGAGAAAAAAGTAATGTATAATTAATGAGTATTCATGGGTGGTATCCCAGGGGTTAAAATACCTAGCATGGGTCGATCCCAATAACACGGGTGGTATCCCAGGGGCGACAGAAAAGCCTAGCATGGGTCGATCCCGATACATCCTAGGGGAGATATAAAGCCTAGAATGGGTTATCACGGTACATCCCAGGGACGACACGAAAGCCTAGCATGGGTTACGATAACATCTTAGGGGTCACAGTACCTAGCATGGGTTAATGACATCCCAGGGGCGACACGAAAGCCTAGCATGGGTTAATATGACATCCCAGGGGTCAAAGTACCTAACATGGGTTAATCTCATCCCAGGGGCGACATAACAGCCTAGCATGGGTAGAACAATAAAGATAAACATATGTAAAGACAAGAGGAGTAAAGAACATAAAATACATGTGTCCCCACATACAAAAAGAGAGTTTATTCATATTCACTATTTCTCTTATATTGACTCCATTGTTGTTGTTATTATGTATGATGAATTTATTATGAGCCTTACATACTCGGTACATTATTCGTACTGACCCCTCTTGGGGGATTTACTTTAAATATTGCAGGTGCAGGTGCTAGTAGACCTCCCCTGTAGGCTGTGGATCATTTGCAGATTTTTGGTGAGCTTCAGTTGGTTCGGAGCTTTCTGAGTCATAGTTGTATATTTGTTTTGATGTTGTAAAAGTTGTATAAAGCGGGGACTTGTCCCGACCTTAAGTTGGTCTTGTAGATGCATCTGTTAGAGGCTTTTGTAGACATATGTGGGTATATGGATGTAAGAGAAAATTGTCCGTTTTGACTTGATGGCCCCAACGTCCAAGTTTCATAAATATATATTTATATAGCATATGTTCCATGTACTTGACTTCCGCATAGTTGCATGACATATAATAAGATTCATACGAGGTTACACATACGAATTTTTCATGAGCAAAGATTGGTTCTCTCGAGCCATGTCGGCTTCGGGTGCCAGTCCGGCCCGAATGGGACTTCGGGTCATGACAACTTAATAGCTTGACCCTATAATATGGGATAGGTAATCTGGGATCGAAGATAGGGGTTAGTAACGTAAAATCAAGAGAAGAGAAAACTTACTTGAGGATATTACTTAGACAAGAGCATAGAGCTATTCTAAGTATACATAACCTATCGATTTTGCATACCAAACACCGAGAGAAATTATGAAGTATAAAGAACATACTGGGTTATGAAGTTTTTGGGGAACGCAGTCCTAGTGATTTTCTCATATTGATCACAAATCCAACAATCCAATAGTTGTTACTATTGAATTCTTTATTTACCAAACCTCCCCTTTCACTAGAAATCATTATTAACTGCCTCAACTACTTCTTGCTTGATATTTCAATCTATTCCCTGTGGGATCGACCCCAACCTTAGTTGGGTTGTATATTTGATAGCGACTGCTTTATACTTTATTGCGAGGTGTAATTTGGGTGACATCAAATTTTGGCACTGTTGCCGGGGAATACGATTATGAAATTGATTCATTGAGTGTGTTGGGTTGTTGGTTTCTATTTATTGATTTACTTTTCTGTTGTTTCTAAGGAACAAACTGGTGTACGCTCAATATATGGAGTCAAGGAAATCCCCTGATTCCAATTGATAAGGAACTTACGAGAACTTTTAGAGCTAACAGAAGGATGGTTAACGAAGAAGTTCATAATCAAGGAACCCTTTTTGAGGGCATTCACGATGATCCAACAATCATAAATCAGCTAATATACCAGCATGGTGGTCAAGAAACATTGAACAGAACACGTCTCGGTTGATAGTTGAGGAGAATGCTAGCTAAGAAGTTTCCAGACGGGCAGCTAGGGAAGAAAGAGCTAGACAAGATGAGGCAAACCGTCTAGCTACACTTGATGAGCGAGAGAGACAGAGAAGGAATAGGGGGAAACAACCTCTACAACATCCTCTGCAATAGTATCTGCCTCACTATGAGGATTCAGGAAAAGACTTGGACTATTTAGAGCCGGTTGAAGGATGAGATTTATAATATGGAACCTGGTTGAGCTTCAAGAAGAAACTGCTGCAGAGTGTTCCAATTCAGAGGATGACTGGTAGAAACTTTCTTGAGATCTTCTACAGATCTTTGAATTCTAATACCTAGGCTATAACAGACACTATTAGGGGTGGAGCATTCATGAGTCTATATGATCTTAGAGTGGATCACGAAAACCAATCGAGGCTGGTATACTCAGGATGTGGATAGATCCACAGGTAAGTATGTAATTGAAGCATCCGTAAAGCAGAGAGCACTAGATGAGACAGTAGCCCAAGAGGTAGCTCATCTAAGGACTTAAATTGGGCTGCTGACTAAATGATTTTTAGTAGTTGGAGCTAAAAATGTGAATACAGTCGGTTCACAAAGCAAGATAGCCAGGTCTGAAGATTCGGACTCTGAGAAAAAGGCAAAATATCTAGACAAAGAAGTGGTAGGTTTCTAAGACAAGGGCCAAGGGTCTAACCAAGATACTTGGAAGTTGAGGTAAGGGAATCAAGGTCGAAACTACTATGGGCACAACAATTACAATAAATCTAGGTATAGAGATAGGAGTATGGATTGAGATGGTGATTGGAGGAGAAAAGATGACTACAAGGATAAGAGTGGCCTTTATGTTCAACCCGAGAATCGTGATGCTAGTTTGAATAATTTGAGGATGAAAGACATACTTGCAAAGGTTGTGAAAGGGGTAGAGAAAATAGAAAACTATCTTAAGGAGATTAATGTGGATATTTTGTGAATAAATCAAAAGTTTAATCGCATGCTATCACCATAAAATAGCTCGAGCAATAATTTGGTCAGATTTTCTGTAGCTTTGAATCAGCATCAGTAAGGTACACTTTCGAGAAACACCATCTAAAATTGAAGAATAATGGTCATTACTTGGAGATTACTACTCGGAGTGGTAAGATGACCACTGATCTGCCTATGCCCATGACTATCGAGAATAATGTTGAACCAATAATTGTCGATAATGAGAAGGTTGGTAGATCCAAAGACTTATTGGTGGATGGTAATGCACCTGAGAAGCCTCAAGTTGATAAACATGAGGCAAGGGGAAGAAAATGAGAGGACAAGGAGGGCCCAAAAGTATTGACTCCTATTCCATGACCTCCTCCTCCTTTTCCATAAAAACTGAAGAAGAAAGCTGAAGAGGGAAAGTATCAAAAGTTTATGTCTATGCTGAAAAAGTTGATAGTGAATATCCCTCTAGTTGAATACCTCGAGAAAATGTCAAGTTACGTAAAGTTTATGAAGGACTTGGTGACTAAGAAGAGGACAGTGAGTTTTGAGCCCATCAATAATGTACACCATTGTAGTGCAATAATGTCTAGATCTTTGGTTGAGAAGAAAGAAGACCCTAGAGTATTCACGATTCCATGCACTATTAGGTGCTTCAACTTTGCAAAAGCTTTGTGTGATTTGGGTGCTAGCATTAATCTGATGCCGCTAGCAGTTTATAAATAGCTGGGGTTTGGGTTGCCCAAACCGACTTCGATGAGATTTCTCATAGGGAACATAATTGTAAAGAAGCTGGTGAGAATCTTGTGTAATGTTTTGGTATGGGTTGAATCCTTTATCTTTCCAATTGATTTTGTTATCCTTGACTGTGAGGTTGACTTTGTGGTTTCTATTATTTTGGAGAGACCATTCCTCATGACTGGGCATGCATTGGTTGATATGGAGACTAGGTAGATAAAGTGTTGATTGCATAGAAAACATGTTACCTTTAATAGATGGCAATTTATAAAGTAGCCAAAGGATATGCGGGTGATTTCAGTGGTAGATATAGTCGACGAGGATGACTTGGTCGCTCCTATTGTGGAGAGGCTTGGAGTTGAGGCCCTCATAGCAGCGATCATGAATTTTAAGGTTGATGATATTAAGAGTTATGATGAAATGGTTAGCGCACTTAATGGTAAGGGTTCCTACACATATGCACCAAAGAAGCTAGATCTTGACTTGAAGATTAGAGTGACCCCACCAACTGGGTCTTCTATTAAGGAGCCTCCAGTCTTGAAGCTCAAAGCTTTTCCATCTCATCTTCGTTATGTATTCTTGGGAGCCAACAACACCTTGCCGGTTATTATTACAACAGATTTGGTAGATTGGCAAGTTGAGGCGTTGGTGTCCATTTTGAAGAGGTTCAAGGGGGCTATTGAGGGGGCCATTGGATGGTCCATTACTGATACCATTGGGATTCCACCCATAGTTTGTACGCAAAAAATCCAACTTGAGCCGGATTATGTGCCGAGTATTGAGCACCAATGGAGACTGAATCCGTCTATGAAAGAGATTGTGAAGAAAGAAATCATCAAGTGGATGGATGCGGGTGTGGTTTATTCGATTGCAGATAACAAGTGGGTGGACCCAGTCCAATGTGTGTCAAAGAAGGGTGGAATCACTGTGGTTTCAAATGAGAAAAATAAGCTTATTCCTATGCGGCCAGTTATGGGGTGGCGTGTTTGCATGGATTGTAGGAAGTTGGACGCGTGGATTGAAAATGATCACTTTCTGATGCTTTTCATAGATCAGATGTTAGATCATCTTGCTGGTAGAGGATGGTATTGTTTTCTTGACGATTACTTGGGGTACAATCAGATTTCTATTGCTCCTGAAGACTAAGATAAGGCCACTTTCACTTATCCATATGGTACTTTTGCGTTCAAGAGGATGCCTTTTAGTCTATGTAATGCACCCGCAACCTTTCAGCATTGCATGATGGCAATTTTTTGTGACATGGTTGATGACACTATTGAGGTGTTCATGGACGACTTCTCAGTTGTGGGAGATTTATTCAAAGATTGTTTGGCACATCTAGCTAATGTTTTGAGGAGATACGAGGAATGTAACTTGGTCCTAAATTGGGAGAAGTGCCACTTCATGGTTAAAAAAGGAATAGTGCTCGGTCATAAGATTTTGAAAAAAGGGATTAAAGTTGACAAGACAAATATTGAGGTGATTGAAAAGTTACCTCCACCAATTTCTGTGAAGGGTATTTATAGATTTTTGGGGCATACAGGTTTCTATAGAAGATTCATCAAGGACTTCCCTAAAATTGCAAATCCTTTGAGCAAGCTGCTTTAGAAGGAGGTGAAATTTGTGTCTGATGATGCATGTCTGAAGGCGTTTGAGTTCCTAAAAAAGAAATATTGTGTCACCCAATTGGTCCATGCCGTTCGAGGTTATGTGTTATGCTAGTGGCGTGGCGCTAGGTGGAGTTCTAGACCAAAGGCGAGATAAGATCTTACATCCCATCTACTATGCTAGTAAAGCACTTAACCCTATGCAAAACAATTACACTGTGACTGAACAAGATCTGCTTGATGTGGTGTTCACGTTTGAAAATTTTTCCTCTTATCTGCTTGGCACAAAAGTGATTGTGCTTACTGACCACGTATCTCTTAGGTACCTCATAGAAAAGAAGGATGCGAAACCAAGGTTGATTCGTTGAGTACTTTTATTGCAGGAATTTGACTTTGAGGTCAAGGACCAAAAGGGGATTGAGAATCAAGTGGCTGACCACTTATCATGCCTTGAAGAAGAGGCCATGTTGAAGCTGAAGGATGAGCTTGAGATCGATGATACTTTTCTGGACGAGCAGGTATTAGCTGTATCATAAGATTTGATTCCGTGGTTTGCAGACTTTGCAAATTATTTGGTGAGCGATATGGTTCCTAAAGACCTATAGTTTCAGCAATGCAAGAAGTTTATGTGTGATGTGAGGAAGTTCTTTTAGGATGACCCATACTTATTCCGAAGTTGTGCAGATGGAGTAGCTAGGAGATGTGTTCCTGAGTTTGAGATGATGAGTATCTTAAAGGCATGCCATTAGTCTCCAGTTGGGGGTCATCATGGTGGTGCGTGGACGCGCCCAAGATCTTGCAATATGGATACTATTGGCCCACCATTTACAAAGATGCACATGACTATGCCAAGTCTTGTGACAAATGCTAGAGGCAAGGAAACATCTCGCAAAGGCAATAGCTTCCAATAACCACTATTCTAGAGATTGAGTTGTTTGATGTATGGGACATTGCCTTTATGGGCCCCTTTGTGAGTTTGCATGGTATGAAGTATATTTTGGTGTCTGTTGACTATGTTTCAAAATGGGTGGAGGCAGTTGTGCTTCCAAATAATAGAGGGAAGAGTGTCACAATTTTTTTGAGGAAGAACATACTCTCCAGATTCGGGACACCAAGGGTTATCATTAGTGATAGAGGCTCGTACTTTTGCAATCGTCTATTCAAAGACTTGCTTGAGAAATATGATGTGAAACATAAGGTGGTAACGCCTTACCATCCTCAAACAAGGGGGCAGGTTGAGGTCTCCAATCATGAGATAAAGTCCATTTTGGCAAAAATTGTGAATACCAATAGGAAGGATTGGGCTAGAAAGTTAGTTAACGCACTATGGGCCTATCAGACAACATTCAAGACTCCTATTGGTGCTTCCCCATATCAACTTGTGTATGGTATAGTGTGCCACTTGCTTATCAAACTTGAGCATAAGGCATTGTGGGCACTGAAGAAGTTGAATTTGGAGTGGAGCAATACGGCTAAATTGATACTAGAGAAGCTGAATGAGATGGATAAATTTCATCTCTGCGCCTATGAATGGTCAGCTTTGTACAAGAAGAAGATGAAGCTATACCATGATCGTAAGATTGAGAAAAGAGAATTCACCGTAGGCAATATGGTATTGCTATTTGAGTCTAAGCTCAAGTTGTTTTCGTGCAAGATAAAGTAAAAGTGGAGAGGGCCATATAGAATGATTAAAATGTTCCCCTATGGTGCACTTGAGCTGGAGAATAAAGAAGGCCAGAAGTTTAAGGTGAATTCCAAAGGGTAAAACACGATCTTGGGACCATTGATGAAGTGAAAGTAATATGTGATGTAGATCTAGACGGTGCTTGAGAAGTCGAGCACACCCGAGTCGTACCACAACATTAAATCAGGTGCTTTATGGGAGGCAACCCATGGGCTTGTTAGTGAAGTCTGGGTAACCAACTTAGCCACGTTGTTCCACAACGTTAAATTAAGAGCTTCTTGGGAGGCAACCCATGATTTGTACTTTTCATACTATAGGGTAACGTGTATTACTTGTGCAAGAATTGTACAGAAAAGAAGTTACAAAACTGGACTCAGTATTGAACCCCCGAAATATTGTACAATCGTGGAAAGGTCCTACGATCATAGGTTCAGTCATTTGCACAAAGTCCAGAGGGAGGAATATTAGGAGTTATATTATGATTAGTCACCATAATCATACCTAGATATCACGAGCGTGGTATCAATCTTCTGATCAAACTCCTGAAAAACAACATTCAGGATATCAAACCTACGAATTTAAGGAATGATCGTGGTTACATATCATGATCATCTTTAAGGTTCATAGGTTCCCAGGTAAGTTTTATTTAACCCTCCTGGTATGAGTATGACCCATGATTGTGATACAAACTAACTATCGTGGGTACGAATCATCTGTTGGGTCCGCTGAGTTAAGTAGAATTCAATTTGACCAGACCCAAATTGGGTTTAAAATATTTAAACCCTATACCCTTGAGACCCTATTGACCCATTTCATTTCAAACTCATTTCACCAAAAGTAAAATCGATCAAAGTCAAAGAAAACTAAGAAATTTATACCTCAGATTTGCGTGATTTGCCGTTCTCATCAGTGTTCGACCTCAGGCACTGTCTAAACACTCAAATCTCTGAGTAAACAATCATTGTAAGTCAATATTCATGCCTTAAGCATTTATCATGTTGTATAAAGTGTTCTAAGCTAAGTAATATTGTAAATGGGTTGTTTAGGTTCGCTATGGTTTGTCTTGGGAGTTGAAAATGAGTAAATTGATCAAAGAGGGGAAGTCTGAGTACTCATTTTAGCTTAAAAATTTGGTCATACAGGGTAAAATAGGGTTCAGATCGTTTGTTAAAATTGAATAATTGTTAGTGCACAATCCATGACACAATGGGTTGTATCATTGTGGGTGCCAGGTGTTAACCTGTAGGAAGTTCATCAAATGATCAAATCCCACGATTGTCATTTCATGGTATGATTGTGGTATATGCTAGTATTATGTGATGACTCCCCAATACTTTTGGGGAATCCTTCCTACAATCGGAAGGTATGATCGTACCTTTATTGCACGATCATGGGAAGGCTAATCTATGAAAAATCCTGAACCTTTATTAGTGATTCAGAATTGAGACTAATCTTTTCCTGTACAGGTACCATGCCTCCTAAAACCTATAAACAGATGTAAAATATATTTCAAAGAAGCGGGGACCTCGAGACACGTTTTTGGGCTTGGAAAGTGAGTTCGATAGCTCAAGTGGGTCCGAGGTGGAATTTTCTACTAGTGCTTCCAATGATTAGCATTCACCTCAGACCACTAGAGCTAAGGCTAAGGAGCTTGAGAAGACCCAAGCTACTACATCCACTACCTTGGTACCTATATCTACCCCTGTCAACCTACCCTAGTCTGAAGAGGGAGGTCAAGACGGGGAGAACAGAGTGATAATGCTGAGGAGGTAGATTCCTCGAGGGAGGAGGAAGAGTCCAACCCCGAATCCTTTGAGGGACCAGCAGCTAGTGGGCCTCAAATGGGTATAGACCTGAGGCAGTGAAGTGTACCAAACTCTTGAGACTATTACATTGATGGGGTCTTCTTGAATAACTGGGGCAACAAGAAAAGGAGCATTCAGAAGCAACCTTTGATTTTGCCAGAATCAATTCAGAGTGTCCCGGAGTTGACCAGGGTCTTTGAAAGGTATAAACTGGGGTGGATAATAAGGTCACTATGAAATTATAGTTCTGATATGGTGAGGGAATTCTACGCCAATTATACGACAATGTTGAAAAATTTATAACTTCCTCGGACAGAGATACAGATATGAAAAAGCAGTCCAGATTGGATATGGTGAGAGTTCGAGATCATGAGGTTGAATTTTAGTCGAGGCCATTGCTAGGGCCTTATTTGGTGCTATATTTGTTCTGGTGGAAGAGACTCCAGAATGTGACTTTCAGATTAATGATTTGAAGAGGGTGAAAAAGTTGACTGAGGATGATAAAAATATGTACTACAGGTGGTTGGCGGACCACATTGTGAAAGCAGGAGAAAATGAAGTCTAGGTGAATGGGTCCACCATTTACAAACATACTTTGAAGTTTTTGGCCAAGGCTTGGTGGTCCATCATTAGGTATCACATAGCACCCACAACAAATGATAATACATTAGGTGCCACAAATGCATGCATGGTAGCGACTTTCATGTTCTAGTTGGATTTGAATATCCTGCAGCTCATTGTGGAGGAGATCCGAGATAGAGTACTCCAGTTCAGTACCACACTCCCATTCCCGTGTCTGCTCACACAATTGATACAGGATGCCCATGTGCTAATTATCTTGGAGGTGGACCAATTTATCCAGCCTACGAAGAGCATATATATCACACTAATTAAGGATTTGAGGAACTCGAGGGCTCCAGATTGAAGCCCTCTACCATATTTACCACTAGAGGTTGCGGGTGGTTCCCCATCTAGTGAGATCCCAGTATCTGAAGCTGGTGCTATATCATCATCATCGCAGCAGGCCACAACACCTATGAGTATCGGTCAGTTGGTGCCTGTCGGATACACTTTGATCCCTACAGTGCAGTTGGAGAAGATTATGTAGAACCAGTTATTGCATGATGCTCAGATCTGCAAGTTGGAGATAGGGGTAAAGCCCTACGTAGCTGATGAGATTAAGGCAGCTGTGCGGTTTAGACCCATTTTGATAGATTCGAGAGACAGATGATGACTAGGTTAGATGAGGTCCAGGCTCTAGATATGAGTGCCATCACCACATACTTGGACACATTGAAGGAAGTGGTCAAGGAACTTATGGAGTAGAATGTCCAGTTGTGCCTCCTCCATCTCTCTCTATGCCATCATTGGATGATTTGGAAGTTAATATGGACTCTTTAGTCCCAGATTTTTATACACAGGCCCTAGTGGGTGGTGGTGATAATTTTGAGATTGAGGAGACGAGCGATGATTTGCAGCCCCGTAGGGTGAGGAGAGGTGACAGGACTAAGAAGAAGAAGAAGAATAGATCAAAGGAAACTGAGCAGACCTCCAAGATAGGTTTATCTAAGGATGTGATTGATATACCACATGCTACTGAGGTGGTAATCTAGACTGGAGGGGGTACAAAGACTACCTCTGTGACATCATTGAGTGCACCGGCCACCACCGATGCCCATTTATCAGAGAGTACCTCGGCCACAACCTCGGCCACGAGAGCAGAGAAGACCAGAGGGGTCATATTTGAGACCCCAGCTGATCAGAGTACTACTAGCATCTAGTACCCCTCAGCTATGTCCCTTACCTAGTTTTAACATTTTCTATGTGTCGTACAATAGGGACATTGCATGTATTTCAAGTTGGTGGTGGGGGTGTACCACAATCAAGGGTTTTAATTTCCATGTTTCTTTTCCCTCGGCTGCGCTATCTTATTTAGAACTGGCATGTCTAGGAATTTATTTTGTGTTTTTGGTGTTATATTGTGTTTTGTGCATGATCAAGAGAAAATTAAGAGAACTTGGTGCAGTTGAAATAAAAAGAGCATGTAAATTGGTTTTGATTGAGTTAAATGATACCCCTCCTAAAGTTTTGAATTTTTGGTGCTGTGTTGTGTGCTTATCTGGACTATAACCAATGTGGATCTCATAATGGCATTAGGATTATGGACTTGACAATTGTAGCCTAGCTTCCATGATCCGAGTAGATAGTGACTAAATACATAGCCCTGAGCCAAGTAAATGTGATGTGTTACCTAGTCGGTATGTGTGTGATCTAAAAATTGCCCGGTTAGTCTTGCTACAGTCGTAGGATAGAAGGTTAAAGAAGGATCATAGGCCGTTCTTGATATAGTCCACTAAAGAGCCTAAAAACCTAACAAATAAATGTGATATCCCTTGATCCCAAATTTTGAGCATAAATAGACCTTTTCATTAAACTAGCCTATTTACTTTCCCAAACATTTATAATGAACCTGCCTTGGCCCTGGTCCCTCCTTGGACGCTGTGTACCTTAACTCAGGCAAATCGCCTAAGTTGAGGGTGGCTATTGTAGGGGTGCATAAAAAGAGTGGGTATGAAGAAAAAGTTGGGAAAATTAAAAAGGATTCGGGTGTCGTAAACAAAAGAAAAAGAAAAATACAAAAAAAAAGAAAAGAAAAAAAAAAGAGTAAGTTGTGAAAATAAAACCGCACCCGGGGTCTGAAAAGTTCGAAAGAAGGAAAAGAATATAAGAAAGTAGGAAAAGTGGAGCCAAAAATAGCATAGTTCTAAGGAGGAATAAGTCAGTGTACCCATATGTACCATACCCATCCTCGAGCCTACATAACAAGCCAATAAAAGTTCTATAGTGATCTTAATCCGACTGTCTGAAAACTAAGGCGTAAAAAATAAGGGCAAGCCTATGGTATAAAACACACACTGCCAGACTTCTTTGTGAGAGTCAGAGATTTGATTCAGTCCCACTGTTGATATTTATTGCAAATTGAGAGTATTAGGGACTTCTTTGTTGTGAAGGCATAGGGGCTGTATTATGGTTACTGCTTGTTTGGGTAGTGTCATTCATTTAAGTGCTGGGTTTGTCTGTTGATAATGTGATGCCATTTCTTGATCCCCTTTTGTTAGGGTTGATGATTTGTATGCACACAACATAGGTTGATTTTTAATTCTACTGGAAGGTATTGACTCAATTTTTTTGGGAATACATGCTGAAACTATTCTTGTGAACATTTGATTGCCCTAGTGATCTTAGTTTTTTCTTGGTTAAGTGTCGTGATAGTATAGTTGTGTTTTGTTTACCTGAGGACATGAAAATGGTCTAAGTTGAGGGTGTTGATGTGCAGTGAACTTACGACACTTTTGATGCTTAAAACAATGAATATTTGCAAGTACGAGGGTCTTTTTATGTGGATATAATGGGTTTTTGGTGTTTGTAGGTCAAATATGTTCGGAACATTGGAGTGCTGAAATTTGGATTGATAATGTAGTAGATGACCCTATGTCATGACCGTGGGACCTGACCATGGTCGTACCCAAGCATCGTAGGAAGAATCAGAGGGTGACTCCCAGGAGGTGATTAGACGAAGCTTCCTACGATCATAGGTTAAAGGCATGATCGTAAAACCTGATCATAGGAAGGACTTTCTGAAAGCAAAGCTATAGAACCCGAGTGAAGAGGAGATCAGATGATGATATCCCACAGCCGTACCTAGAAATGATGGTCATACCAAGGTGTCGTGGGATAAAGGTTCAGAAAACTAGTCTGCAGGAGTGAAATATAGGAGGATCAGACGACTACATTATACGGTTATAGGTAAAAGATATGGAGTCGTACTAGGGGGTCATACCAAAGAAGACCAGAAGATGACCAATCCATGAGCAAATCACGAGCACTATGGACGATCGTGGAATCAAACTACGATTGTACCTTTCATTCGTCCGAGCTGACAGACACAGAAATCCTGTTATGTTTAGGATAGGTTTTACTTTGTCTATAAATACTCTTATTCGTTTTATCGTATCAATTTACGTTCTATTACAATATTGTAAGGTTCTAAGGCAACAACCATGACTCAAACAATTGTATCAACCATGTCTCAATTACATAAATGAATAGACAATATAGTGTTATGCCAATCCTGCAATTAAACTTTGACCACTCAAGGATCTATTCCAATAACAACCATGGCAACAATCATGAATCCCAATTTACTAAAGAAACAACAAGTAAGCATATGAACCCAGGTCACTCAAGGAACCAATAGAACAAGTCAACACTTAAGCCCAGTTCACTCAAGGAACCAACATAACAAATAAACACATAATCCCCAGTTCACTCAAGGAACCGTCACACTCACTTGTACCGTGTACATATATGCTAAGGGTGTTATGGTCTCCCACTAGCCATGACCTATAGGGGACGAGCTCTTGTCCATGTACAAAATCCCAGATATCAAGTGTCTGCCATCCTTATATCAACCAATCCCGTGAAGATATCCAAATATCAGTACATCCAATAATAATGACAGATATCACAACAATCATAACCACAATGATAACAGAACAACACTTGTAAAAAACCAACAAGCTTTTCATATTAGTTCATAACATGTGATTAACACTTAGGATATCAAACAACCATTCATTTTCCTTGAACATGCATTATAGCAAGAAATACGAAGAAACAATTATCATGCACATATAAAACAAGTTATGTTTCAACTATATTAAACCATTACCTACCTCAATCCAAGCCTGAAATGCTCTAGCGAATTTGAGCCTTCTCTATTCATGCAACCTCGGTTTGATTGTGGTCTAAAAATAGGGATATACCACATAATCAACCAAATGACCTACAATATCGAGGATTATAACCTAATCCAAAACCCCAAGTCCAATTTCATGATCATTCCTTCCATTCTAGGTTTTTTTTTACCATAATTCCACCTTAATCCTACCAATTTCATGGTTACAATAGTGAATTATCAATATAGAAGAGTAAATGAACAATCTTTAACCAAAACCCAAGGGGTTTCTACCCAATTCACTTAATTGCACTAGAAAATTAGCTATGTTAAGTTAAATCATCGCCAAAAACCCAAAAAACCAAAAACTAATGATTTTTAGTAGTTTACAATTGAACTACGAGTTAGCGGAAGGAATTACTTACCTTTACGAAGAATTTGGATAAAAACTAAGTGGAATTCGTCCAAAATCGCCCTTGCCCTTCCCAAAATGAGTTTTGAAATAATAAAATGTTTTGGGGTATTTTTCTGCATAAAAACACGTATATCCCGCTATAGCAGCCCTATCCTACTATAGCAGCCTCGCTATAGCAGAATCCGCCTGCTATGGAGGGATTGACCAATGTTGACTTCCACTATAGCATCGTCATCATAGCGGCCTGCCACCCACTATAGATGGTGTGGCTAGGTAGAAACTTGGGATTACTCCCAGTATTTTCTTTTTCATAATGCACCCTTAAACCATGACATTTTGGACTAACCCATTTACGTAAGGTTCGATATTAGGAGTTCTACTTACCTGAATTCACTTCTGAAAAATCCTACCGATTCCTTATCATCTTAGCTTACATAAAAATATGCTAAATCTTTCACATTTACCCAATCCATTCACATATTTCCCTAGACCATACCTAGCTCGAATTTTGTCTAAGACTAGCCTAGCCTGAAATTTCTAACTCCCAATTCGGGGTAAATCTAAACCCAAATTTTTGTACGTTAGACTTACCCTTAACAATGGAAAGGGTCATTACAACAGATACCAATTTACATCATTTATCCTCGAATGATCAAACAAGAAATATGAGCCAAGTCAAAAGAGAAAAGTGTACTTGTATCCTCAAACAAGTGAGGGTACTTTTCCTGCATTCCCTCTGGATTTTCCAAGTAGCTTCCTTAACGGGATCATGCTTCAATTGGACCTTTACCGACCGGTTTTCTTTTGTCCTTAATTTCCAAAAGTCTTGATCAAGAATAACAACCAACTCCTCTTTATAATAAAGAACTTTATCTAGCAAACCCGACCCCCATTTGATAATGTAATCCCCATCCCCATGATATCTCTGAAGCATGGAAATATGGAACACCAGATGGACCCCTGACAAGCTTGGTGGCAATGATAACCTGTACGCTACTGGTCCTACGTTCTCAAGAACCTCAAATGGACGTATATATCGAAGGATAAGATTGTCCCTCTTTCCAAACCTCACGACTCCCTTCATAGGAGATACCTTCAAAAAAACTTGTTCACCAACCTTGAACGACATATCCTTTGCCTTACGATCTGCATACTTCTTTTGCCTACGCTGGACTACCAATAACTTTGTTTGAATGAGCTTTACCTTTTCGTGAGCTTCCTTCACCAAGTTCGTGCCCAAAGATTTCACATCACCAACTTCTAACCATCTTATTGGTGATTTACACCTTCTCCCATAGAGTGCTTTGAATGGAGCCATATTAATGATAGAATGATAGCTATTGTTGTATGAAAATTCACACAATGGTAAAAACTTATCTTAATGACCACCAAAGTCAATAACGCAGGCCCATAACATATACTCAAGCACCTGAATAGTCCTCTCTGACTGCCCGTCAGTCTGAGGATGGAAAGCAGTGCTAAAGTCAAGCTTAGTGCCCAACTCTTCATGTAGCCTGTCCCAAAATTTAGAGGTGAATTATGTACCTCTATCAAAAATGATGGAAATTGGAACCCCACACAGCCTCAATATCTCCTTAACATAAATTTTGGCCAACTTCTTTGAGCTGTAATCCACTCTAATTGAGATAAAATGATCTGAGACCAACTACAAAGTCCATCACTATCCTCCCCCACTTCCACTCGGGAATGGGCATCCTATGAAGTAACCCCACTGTCCTTTGATGCTCATACTTTACCTACTGATAATTGTGGCATTTAGACATATACTTTACTATATCCTTCTTCATCCCAGGACACTAATAGAGATGTCTCAAGTCATGGTATATCTTGGTTGTACCCAGATGAGTAGAGTATCAACAATCATAACCTTCTACAAGCAAATCTAGAATCAAATCCCTAACTCGGGGCACACACATACATCTCCTCACCATCAACACCCCACATGCATCAAGTGTGGCATCAAAAGCTTCACCACATACTACTTTATTCCAAAGTTTGTTCAACTTCTCATCTTCAAACTGTCTGGCCTTGATATGACCAAGGAATGGTGACTTTACCTCCATACTAGCCAACATTCCACCTCTTTCAGAAACACCAAACTACATAGACTGAGATGCTAAATTTTGTAAATTTCTAACTAAGGGTCATCTAAACACCCTCAAGCAAGCCAGACTACCCATACTTATCGCTTTCCTGCTTAATGCGTCTGCCACCATATTGGCCTTACCCGGATGGTATTAGATGGTCATATTATAAGCCTTCAACAATTCTATCCACCCTCTCTTCCTCAAATTCAGATCCTTTTGAGTGAACACATGTTACAAACTATGATGATCCATGAACACTTCACACTTGACACCATAAAGACAGTATCTCCAAATATTAAATGAAAAGATCACTACCTCCAACTCCAAGTCGTGGCTTGGGTAATTCTTCTCATGAGGCTTTAATTTCCTTGAAGCAAAGGCAATCACATTCCTGTCCTACATCAACACAACACCCGAACCAGAGAGTGAAGTATCAAAGGATCTAATGAAATTCTTACCTTCAACTGGCAGGGAAAGAATAGGAGCTATATTCAAAAGTGTCCTGAGCTTTTGGAAGCTCTCCTCACAATTATCGGACCAAACAAATGGCACCTCTTTTGGGGTCAACCTTGTCAAGTGAGTAGCAATAGATGCAAAATTCTTAACAAACCTGCGATAGTAACTAGCAAGACCAACAAAACTTCTAACCTCAGTCACAGAGCTAGGCTGAACCCAACTATTAACAGCCTCAATCTTTTGGGGATCTACCATCACCCCCTTTTTCAAAACCACATGCCCTAAGAAGGCAACAAAATACAAACAAAACTCCCATTTTGAGAACTTATCATACAACTACTTGTCCTTCAAAATCCCTAAAATAATGCAAAGATGACCTGCATGTTCCTCTTTACTCTTGGACTAAACTAAAATATCATCAATAAAGACAATCACAAGAGAATCCAAGAAAGACTTAAAGATACCATTCATTAAGCTTATGAAAGCTGTCGGCACATTAGTCAACCCGAATAACATCATTAAGAACTTGTAATGTCCATACCGAGTCCTGAAAGTTGTCTTGGGTATATCCCCAGGCTGAATTTTTAACGAGTGATAAACTGACCTTAAGTATATCTTAGAGAAAATGAAAACACCCTGCAACTGGTCAAAACGATCATCTATCTGGGGCAAGGGATAGTTATTCCTGATGGTAACTTTATTCAACTGCCTGTAGTCAATGCACATTCTCAGGCTACTATCCTTTTTCTTGATGAACATCACTGGAGCACCCTAAAGAGAAGCATTAGGACTAATAAACGCCTTATCAAGTAACTATTGTAACTAAGTCTTGAGCTCTCTCAACTCAGTTGAAACTATTCAATAGGGAGGAATAGAAATAGGGTAAGTTCCCAGCTCTAAATCAATACAGAAGTCAATGTCCAGGTCTAGAGGCATATTAAGCAAATCTGTGGGAAACATCTCTTGAAATTCTGACATCATGGGGACTGGCTCAATAGAAGGAAATTTTGCACTAACATCTCGGAGATATGCTAGAAAAACCGAACAACCTCTCCCAACTAATTTCTTATCCTGAATAAAAGATACAATTTTCATAGGCTTAGGATTATACACATCTTTCCACTCTAACTTATCCATTTCGTGCATCTGTAAAGTCACTGTCTTAGCATTACAATTTAAAACATCATGGTGCTGAGATAGCCAAGTCATATCAAGGATAATGTCAAATTAAACCATGTCTAAGATAATAATATCTACTCAAGTCTAAAAACCCTTAAATAAAATAGAACATGTGCAATACACATGGGTTACTACCACAGAGTCTCCAACCAGAGTAGAGACATAAACATGAGAGTCAAGTATATCACAAATCAAGTCCAATCCCAAGACAAAGCTAACAGATACATAAGAATAAGTGTAACCTAGATCAGACAAAATAGTAGCCATCCGGTCACAAACGAGAATAGTACCTATAATGACGACATCAGATGCCTCAGCCTCGGTCTTGACTGGAAAGGCATAATAGTGAGTTCTATTATCAAGCTGGGCAACATCCCTCGAAGGCTGCACTCCACCCTTCCCTGCATTACCATTACCTCAGTTTCCAACTTGACCTCCCTAATTATTACCCCTACTCTGTGGATGACCCTTACCATTGCCATTACCTCCACCACCTCTACCAACAGAAACCACAGCCTTAGCCTACTACTGGCCCTATAACCCAGCCTATCTCTGAGGACACTCTCTCTTGAAGTGCTCCACCGGACCACAAGTATAACAACCTCGCTCAAGAGAAGGCGTGTTGATCTACAATGACACAACCTTGCCTTTTCTTTTGATTTAGGCTCGTTCTTGATCTATACATAGCAATTACACAACTCTTAATATAATATTTCACCTTTCCTAACCATTAGGAACTCATATTTATCAAATTAACCCAAGAATTTGCCCTAGTTTATCATCTTAGCATTTTATACCCTTTAAACTCTTAGATTCTTTGTATTTTAGTATCACCACCAATAATTCTACCATAGGAAGTGTTGTCTAACAACCTAGAATCAATGACCACTAAAAATAACCTAATTCCCCACCAATTCCCACCAGTTCATAAATTGGGGCTAAACTACAATTTCCACCATAGTCATGGTCCTTGCAATTTCTATGAATTTAGAAGAGTAGCTCAAGTTTAGAATGTAAAGAAACCATACCTCCAAAGATGAAAACCCCAAAAACTAAAGAAAACTGCCTCCTGCTAAGCCCTTGGATGTTTTTAGAAAAGTGGGAATGAAAAATGGGTTTCTAAATTTTAAAAATTGGAATTTTGCATTTTCACCACTGTAGTAGTACAGTTATTGGTACAACGGAGGATCTGCCACTGCAGCGGCTCCTAGGACAAATGGGGCAACCATTGTGACAACACTTATACTGCTGCAGCAACACCGCTATAATGAAACTTCTATCGCCACAGCGAGCCCAACCAGTAACTCAAGACTTGGTCCCAGTTCTGGCCATTTCATAATAAACTTCTCAAAATCTGATACTACAAACTAACCCTTTCATAGTAATCACTATAATTGGAGTTCTACTAACCTATTTCACACACCAATAGTTGCTATAACTTCCTAAAATTGTCCTCTATCACAAAATCAAATTAAAATTATCAACCAATGCTCTAATAAGTACCAGATTTCCCTAGACCTTTACATGCTCAAAATACGCCTAAGACTAGGCCATCCTATAATGAGGGATGGACAGAGGATGGGTTCTCGACTCTAAGTCTATATAGAAGTGAAACTCATGGTCAAGAGGCATACTAGAGACGTTATCAGGGAACACCTCTAAGAATTCACAAACCTCTAAAACACAAGCAATAGGAGGAACAACTGAACTATCATCTGAAGATGAGCTAGAAATGCCCTACACCCCTGCTTAACTAAATTCTGGGTACGAATAACTGACACAATTCTTAAAGGAGCAGGATTAATGGTACCTTCCCACTCTAACTTATATATCGCGTACATAGCTACAGTGATAGTCTTAGCATAGGAATCAAGAATAGCACGATAAAGAGACAACCAACTCATCCCTAAAATAATATCAAATTACTCCATATCTAAGATCACTAAGTCTGTCAAAGTTCTATACCCTATAAACATCATATAACAAGCATGATAAACCTGATCCAAATATACAGAAGCCCCTATCGATATAGACACATACATAAGAGTATCAAGAAATTCACATTTTAAATCCTAACCCAAGGCAAACTTTATAGAAAGATAAGAGAAAGTAGACCCAGGATTAAACAACATAAAAGCCATATGATCACAGACAAGGATAATACATGGGATCTTAGCATCACAAGCTTCAGCTTTAGGATGGGCCAAAACAACATAAAGATGAGCCTTATCAACACCCTAACTGCCACCTCTACCAGCCTGTATGCCATTTCAACCAACTTGTCCTCCACCATGGTTGGCTTAGTAGCCACCCCTTTCTGCATTGTGACCACCACGCCTATCATATGGATAGCCCCAACTATATCCTCCACCACCACAACCTACTGGAACTAAAGTACTGAAAGCTGTCTACTGAGTCAACTATTCTGCAAATAAAAAGTTAGGACAATACCTCCGAATATAACCCAATGCCCCACACTTATGACATCTGATGTCTAAGGTGGGCTGGTGAATTGAAGATGTTGTAGGTGTATAATTATCTGCCTAATGGGGCTGATAACTGATGGCTGAAGCGCTACCTGTAGACACAGGCATAACTGAGTAAAATGGCCGAGAAGAGTAACCCTGCAAACCACATCCCCTCGAATAAGTACCACTAAATTGACCTATTTTTTTGGCCTTTTTTCCCTCTACCTTCATATATACTTGCTTCTTAATCCCTTCCACCTTCTTTGTAAACTCAACTACTTTCTAAAAAGTCTTTTCACATGCAGCCACTGACAGTACAGGAACCTGAAGGTCTGAGTTCAGACCTTTCACAAAATACCTGATTCTCTCTTCCTCTGAAGTAATTAACTAAAGTGCATAGTGAGAAAAATATGAAACTTAGACTCATAGGCTGCCATACACGGGTCAACTTGCTCAAGTTTAAGAAACTCATCCTTCTTCTAATCTCGATAAGTAAGAGGAACATACTTCTCAAGGAACACGTTTTAAAACTGGGACCAAGTAAGTGGAGGTAACCCAACCATACACTCAATAAAAGAGCTCCACCATTACTTGGCCTCTGCATGTAGCTAAAATGTAACAAACTTCACACCATACCTCTCTACAATGCCCATCTTATGCAAACACTCATGAAAATCAATTAAAAACTCAAATATATCCTCTGACTCCTTACCCTGAAATACTGGAGGTTTCATCTTCATGAGCTTACAGAGCACTCCATGCTCATCATCAATCATTAGCTGTCCCAATACTTATTGGGAAACAATCTTATCTTAAAGCTCTCGTCCATATGGGGCGCTACAACAACAGTATTCTACAAGACTGGGGAGGCAAATGCAAACACTGCTGGAGTAGTACCTGTACTATCTAAGCTACTCTGAAATCCCAACACTTGTTGAATTAATTTTGCAGACATAAATACCTAAGCTGCACCATTCTGTACTAGCACCACATTCTCTGGAACCACCCCTTCCTCCTCCTCAACTACCATCTCTTTATTTTGAACTAGCTTCATAGCATCCTCCTGTAGGGGAGAGGACGATGATATCAGCCTATCCAGTCCTTTGACTACTTGGGCTCTACCTCTAACAGGTACTGGCCCTCGTCCTTCCTTTCTAGCTCGGCCCCTAACTCGAGATCTTCTCTAAATCGTGGCCTCAATAGCTAGTACTGGTACTACTACTACAACTCTAGTGGAATGAGTTTTCACCATCTATAAAATAAGAGTGAAGGAGGTTAGATACCAATTTGGATCACAAGATACCAAATAGAATCAAGTACTAGCATGAAAGGAAGAAAGAAGTGAAAATTGCTTCCTAAAGCCTTGTAGCCTCTTAAAGAAAAGTACAGATATGTGAGTGATACTAGTGTTGATTCACCATATCCCTTGGATTCTGTGAGAGTTGTTAGAGAGTTCATGGACGTGTTTCCTACGAACTTACCTGGCATTCCTCTTGATAGAGATATTAATTTTGCTATTGATGTAGAGCCAGACACTAAGCCCATTTCCATTTCTCCTTATAGGATGGCCCCAGTAGAGTTGAAGGAATTAAAGAAGCAACTACATGATTTATTGAGTAAGGGTTTCATTAGACCGAGTGTGTCTCCTTGGAGGGTGCTCCTATCTTGTTTGTGAAGAAGAAAGATAGATCCATGTGCATGTATATTGATTATCGACAATTGAACAAAGTGAATATCAAGAACAAGTATCCTCTTCCTCTTATTAATGATTTATTTGATCAGCTTTAGGGTGCATCAGTGTTTTCAAAGATCGACTTGAGATTTGGTTACCATTAGTTGAGGATTAAAGTTTTGAATATTCTGAAGACAGCTTTCCAGGAGCGATGTGGCCATTATGAGTTCTTGGTTATGCCTTTTGGGCTGACTAATGGCTCGACAACATTTATGGAGTTCATCAACAGAGTATTTTGGCTTATCTTAATTCTTTTGTTATTGGGTTCATCAAAGATATCTTGGTTTATTCCAAGAATGAGGCTGGCCATATGAGGCATTTGAGGACCGTACTTCAGAGATTGAGAAATGAGAAGTTGTATGCCAAATTCTACAAATTCTACAAGTGTGAGTTTTGGTTGGATTCTATTTCTTTCTTGGGTCATGTGGTGACCAAGGATGGTATCATGGTTAATCCGGCCAAGGTAGCAGCAGTGTGTGATTGGGCTAGACCTATTTCTCCTACTGAGATTCAGAATTTTGTTAGGTTAGTAGGCTGTTATCGATGGTTTGTATAGGGGTTCTCTTATATTACATCTCCTTTAACCAAGTTGACTCAGAAAAAAGTTGCTTTTCAGTGGTTGGATGATTATGAGGGTAGCTTTTAAAAGCGCACGGAGTTGTTGACTTTAGCTCCTATCTTGACTTTACCTGAGAAGGGCATGGGTTTCACTATGTTTTATGATATTTCTAGAGTTAGCCTAGGTGGTGTGTTGATGCATAAGGGTAAGGTGATTTCATCACTCAATGAGATCTTAATATGAGACAACGTAGATGGTTAGAGCTGCTTAAGGTTTATGATCTCACTATTCTTTATCATTGGGCAAGGCTAATGTGGTAACCGATGCCTTGAGTCGAAAGGCGGCGAGTATGGAGATTTTGGCTTATCTTTTTAGTAGAGAAGTGATTTTTAGCCTTAGATGTTTAGTCTTTAGCTAACTAGTTGGTTCGACTTGATATTTCAATATTTGGGCGTGTTTTGGCATATGTTGAGGCTAGATCTTCATTGATGGAGTAGATTCAAGCTAGAGAGTTTGATGATGAGAATTTAAGGGTGATTCATGATAAAATGTTGCATGGTGTGGCAAATATGGCATCTCTTGATCCTGAGGTTTTTTTGAGGATTGTGGTCATGTTTGTGTGCTGAGAGATGGGGGTTGGGTTAGACTGTTCTTAGAGAAGACTCATTGTTAGAGGTATTCTATTCAGCCAGGAGCGTCTAAGATGTACCATGACTTGAAGAAACACTATTGGTGGTGTGGGATGAAAAAAATATTGTAGAGTTTATAGCCAACTGTTTGAATTATCAACAAGTAAAGTATAAGCATCAGCGACCGAGTGGTACGATGTAGGCCTATTCTAGTGTGGAAGTGGGAGCATATCATTATGGAATTTGTGGTTGGTCTACCCCCGACTTTGGGAAAGTTTGATTTCATTTGGATGATTGTGGATAGGTTGACTAAATCAGTGATGTGTTGCACTTTCATGGCACTTTTGATGCTTACAACAAGGAAAATACACATGTACTTAGGTGTATTTGTAGGTGTGATGTATTTGTTTAAGTGTTTTGCATGAACATAGGTCTAGGTAGTAATTGGACAAAAAAAGAGCTAAATTTGACAAAGTGTAGGCATCTGATGCTTGGCCATGACTCATTGGGTCATGCTACAAGTCGTGGATAGAATCATCGGGTAAACAGTGATCAAAATCTCAAAAAGTGAAAATAAGATGCTAACAACGAACCATGCTACGAGTCATTGGAAGAGGGGACAGGTCGGTAGATGACCCATCTTGAGCTAAGTACATTGTCCAAAATTCCCGTAGAGGTGCCAATCGATGCAAGTGGCTACGAGCCCATGCTACGAGATGTCAGGAGAGGCGACGGGTCGTCAGGTGACCCATCCTGAGCAAAAGAAAACAATGTCTTAAAAGTGTCCAATTTTGACTCCAGTGGCAACGACTCACCCAATGAGCCATTGGGTGTCCCTATGAGTCTTCACTATCCATCATCACTATCTAGTAAGAAAACAAGCCAACAGGTTACAGGTGTATCCAATGAGGCGTAGCTAGGCCCAATGACCCGTTTCCATGACTATCGCCACTGCCGACTTAGTTTTCCTGTTATGTTTAGGACAGGATTTATTTTGTATCTATAAATACTCTTATTAGGTTTTATGTTTTAGTTTACATTCTCTTACTAATTTTGAGTCTGTATACTTGTTCTTGAGAGTTGTAAACACATTCTTTGAGAGTTTAATTCATAGTTGAGATTCATGATTTTAATTCTTCTTCTTGTAAGTATAAAATTATGTTTTCTTCTCATAATTATTATTGTGTTCTTACAATTATGAGTATCTAAACCCCTACAACTAGGGTTGTGGGAACCATGATAGATTAACAAAGAAGGGTTCAAAGTATATGGTGATTCTTGATGGGTGTTTATGCATGTATTATTGCTCTCTTCGCTTGGATTACTTACTAGTAGTTGTAAACATTAGAACTCGCCTTATTCTTACTTTCTTTGGATGAAGAAATAATGGATGGGAAAAGGGAACAAATAACGGAGACTTGAAACTATCAACCTTCACTTATTAGCTTGAGTCATGGACGGGAAAGCTAATCAGGGATCTATGATAAGGGTTAGATTGCAAAACTCATGAGACGTGGACACGTGATTAAGGATAGTTATCTAATTAGGGTTGGACAATTATTTAAATGAACTTAGCTTATCAATTCTACATGCTAAGCACTGGGAGATTACCAGTATGAAGAACCTACAGAGTTATGAAGTTATGGGTAACACAGTCCTAGTGCCTCTCCTCTATTGATTACAAACTTGAAGAAATTCACCATTGTTACTTGTTCAAAAGCCAAGTTACAAAACCCCTAATTTACAGAAATACTTTACTAATAGCTTAGATAACCATATAAACTGATCTTGTAGCCTGTTCCCTGTGGGATCGACCCCAGCCTAGTTGGGTTCTATATTTGATTCAGTGACAACTTTATACTTTATAGCGAGGTATAATTTGGGCAACATCAAATTATGGCGCCGTTGCCAGGGAGTACATTTTAGGATTAGATCGATTGTGTATGTCTAACTAATAGTATTTGTTTCCTAATTTTACTTTTTTTTTGTTTTTAGGGTGCACACCGGTGCATGACCAACACTAGGAGTCAAGGCAATCCTCTGATTCCACTTGATCTTGAACTTGAAATAACACTGAGAAACTTGAGAAGAATGGATCCACTAGGAGTTCTCAATGCAACAGTTCGCGAGATGGCGGATGAAGCTACCGCCTGTATGCTTGCTGAAGAACAACAATGATAGGAACCTGCCTATTTGGTAGAAATTAATGCACAGGCTAGACAAGAAGAAGCAGTCCTTCTTGTTGCCGCTGAGGAACAAGCGAGGCTTAGAAGGAATAGGGGTTATGAGTGTCCCTATCATTATGTTCCCTAATTTGATGACACAGATGATAATGCAGATTTGGATAATGTAGGTAAAACAGGTGCTATTGTTCCACTCCTACTGCCATCGAGAGCTAAGTTCGACATCACCAGTGCTATGATACAATTCTGAACTTGAAAGGAGTATTCACAGGACTTGCTACTGCTGATGTGAACTTGTATATAATGAACTTTATAGGGATTTGCAATTTCTACTAGTTACCTAGGGTGAACGAAGATGCTATCAGAATATTGTTGTTTCCTTTATCTATGATGGGTGAAGCTAATCTATGGTTAACAAAGTTGCCAAGAGGATCAATAACTACTTAGCAGGAGTTGAAGACGTAGTTCTTGGAGAAATTCTTCCACCTTCCAGAATGTTACAGTTGAATGATGAGATTTACAACTTCAGGTAACTACATATAGAGACATTGTATGAGACATGGTTGAGGTTTAAGAAAAAGCTACAACAAGTCCCAAATCACAGGATACCGACTCGCAGTTTGCTTGAAATCTTCTACAGAGCTTTGAATGCTAAAAACAAGGTTGTAGTAGACACTGTAACAACAGGTGCTTTTATGAGTCTAACTTGGGAGCAGGCTTCAACAATATTGGATAGAATCACTAAAACCAATAGGGGTTTGCATATAAGGGAAACTGATGTTCCTATAGGCACTTATTCAATAGGAGCATCACCAGAACAACGAATGATAGATGAGGTAGCCACTTAAGAGGTAGCAAAATTAAGGATCGATTTTAACATATTCATAAAATAGTTCACATCAATAGGGACAAAAAAGGTAAATACAGTTGGTTCTCAAGGTAAATCGCCTAAACATGATGACTCTTATTCTGAGGAGGCTAAGTATCTAAATAATCAGGTGGTGGGTTTTTGAGCCCAAGGCCAAGGGTCTAATCAAGATAATTGGCGCACTGGTCAAGAAAACCAAGGATGGAACTATTACAAGGACAACAACTACAACCGCTTTGGGCATAGAGATAGGAGTAGAGGTAAAGATAGTTACTGGAAGAGGAAAGATGACTACAAGAATGACAGAAGTGGCTTATACATTTCTCCTGGGATTTTTGATGCTAATTTGAGCAATTCTAGGGTAGAGGAGCAGCCCTCTGAGGTGTTGAAAGGAGTAGAGAAAACTCACAAATGCCTTAAGGAGATTCAAGTAGATATATCTAGGATAAATTAGAAGGTGGAGTCACATTCTACCGCTATTAAGCAAATAGATCAGTAGTTAGGCCTGATTTATGTAACAATGAATCAATGTCAAAACGGTAAACTTCCAAGCAACACTATCCAAAATCTGAAGAATGATAGTCACTACATGGTTGTGACCACTAGAAGTGGGAAGATGACTGCCGATCCACCTATGTCCATAGTTGTTGATAATTTGGCCGAACCTGAGATGATTAATATTGAAAAAGTTGTCGAATTTGAGAATTAAGTTATTGATGAAGATACATCTGAAAAGTCATCTCTAATTGCTGAAAAAGAGATTGAGGCTAAATAAGGGAAGAAAAAGGAGGTCCCACAGGTTTTGACTCCCATTCCACAACTTCCTCCTCCTTTTCTAAGAAGGTTGAAAAAGAGAGCCGAAGAAGGGAAGTATCATAAGTTCATTTAAATACTGAAGCAGTTGTCGATGAACATCCCTTTGGTTGACTCACTTGAGCAAATCCCTAGTTATGCTAAGTTCATGAAGGATCTTGTGACAAAAAAGAGAACCATGAGTTTTGAGCCTATTGATAATTTACACCACTGTAGTGCAATAGCTTCTTGTTTTCTTGTGGAGAAATAGAAAGATCCTGGAGCATTCATGATTCCATGTACCATTGGGGCATTCAATTTTGTAAAAGTGTTGTCTGACTTGGGTGCTAGCATTAATCTGATGTCGTTAGCAGTGTTTAGACAGTTGGGGTTGGGGGTACCGCACCCAAACCAACTTTGATGAGACTTCTTATAGAGTACCGCACCATAAAGAAGCTCATAGGAGTTTTATATGATGTTTTGGTGAGGGTTGAGTCCTTCATCTTTCAAGCTGACATCATCATCCTCGATTGTGAAGTTGATTTTGAGGTCCCTATCATCTTAGAGAGACTATTCTTTGAGATCAAAAGAACATTAGTCGATATGGAAACTAGTGAGTTGAAGTTTCGGTTAAATCATAAGGAAGTTACTTACAATGTTTGCCAATCTATGAAGCAACCAAAGAAGATACACGTAATCTATATTATTCATACTGTTGATGAGGAACCCTTGGTAGCTCCTATTGAGGAGCGACTTGGTGTTTAGGCAGTAGAGATGGTAATCATGAACTTTGAAAGTGATGATATTGATGAGTATTATGAGATGGTGAGTGCACTTGCAGGTAAGTGTTCCTACACTTTTGCACTGAAAATGTTAGCTTTGGATTTTAAGAATAGAGCAACTCTACCGGCCAAGCCTTCTATCGAGGAGCCTCTTGTATTGGAACTCAAAGCTCTCCCATCCTACCTTCTCTATGCTTTCTTGGGAGCCAACAACACTTTGCTAGTCATTATAGCACCTGATTTGGTTGAATGGTAAGTTGAGGCTCTAGTATCAATTTTACAAAAGTTCAAGAGGGCTATTAGATGGTCCATTACTGACATTATCAGTATTCCACCTGGAATTTACACTCGCAAAATCCAATTCAAGCTAAATTATACTTCTAGTATTGAGCATCACCGTAGGATTAATCCGTCTATGCAAGATGTAGTCAAGAAGGAGATAATCAAGTAGTTGGATGTAGGCATGGTTTATCCTATAGTAGGCATGGTAAGCCCGAATCAATGTGTGCCAAAAAGGGGTGGAATCACTGTGGTTCAAAATTCAAAGAATGAGCTTATTCCGATGGGACCAGTCAATGGTTAGCGAGTGTGCATAGATTATAGGAAGCTGAATGCATGGATTAAAAAAGATCATTTTTTGATGCCTTTTATGGATCAGATTTTAGACTGTCTTACTAGTAGAGAATGGTATTATTTTCTTGATGGTTATTTGGGATACAATCAGATTTCAATTGCTTCCAAAAACAAAGAGAAGATCACTTTCACTTGTCCATATGGGAGTTTGCTTTCAAGAGGATGCCTTTTAGATTATGTTATGTGTCAGCAACCTTTTAGCATTACATGATGTCTATCTTCTCTGACATGGTAAAGGATCCTATTGAGGTGTTCATGGATGATTTTTTAGTTGTTGGTGACTCTTTTGAAGATTGTTTGTCCCATCTGGCTAGTGTTTTGAAAAGATGCAAAGATTGCAATTCGGTGCTTAATTGGGAGAAGGCCACTTCATGGTCAAATAAAGGATAGGGCTTGGTCATAAGATTTCAAAGTAATGGATTGAAATCAACAAGGTGAAGATTAAGGTGATTGAAGAATTTCCTCCATTAATTTCTGTGAAGGGTATTCAAAGCTTTTTGGGGCATGCTGGATTTTATCATCAATTCATCAAGGATTTCTCCAAAATTGCACATTTTTATGTAAATTATTGGAGAAGGAGGTGAATTTTGTGTTTGATGATGTGTTTCTAAAGGCGTTTGAGTGCCTTAAAGAGAAGTTGACATCGACCCCTAACATTGTGTCACCTAATTGGCCCATGCCTTTTGAGGTTATGTGCAATGCTAGTGAAATGGCGCTAGGAGCGGTCCTAGGCTAAAGGCATGAGAAGATACTTCATATGATCTATTGTGCTAGCAAGGCACTCAACCCAGCTCAAAAAAATTATACTGTGATGGAACAAGAGTCGCTTGCTGTGGTTTTTGCGTTTGAGAAATTTCTATCCTATTTGCTTGTCACAAAGGTGATTATGCATACTGACCATGCAGCTCCTATGTATCTGATTATGAAAAAGGATGCAAAGCCTAGATTGATTCATTGGGCACTTCTGTTACAGAAATTTGACTTTAATGTCAAGGATCAAAAAGGGATCCAAAATCAAGTGGTTGACCACTTTAAACGACTTGAAGAAAAGGCAATGCTAAAGTTTGAAGATGAGCTTGACATTGATGATACTTTTACAGACGAACAGGTATTGGTCGTATCCCGAGATTTGATTCCTTGGTTCACATATTTTGCCAATTATTTGGTGAGTAATGTGGTGCTTGAGGACTTATACTTTTAGCAGCAGAAGAAGTTCATGTTTGATATGTGGAAATTTTTCTGGGATGAGCCATACTTGTTTCAAATTTGTATAGATGGAATGGTCCGTAAATGTGTCCCTGAGGTTAAAATGGTGATTATTTTAGAGCCATGTAAATTATCCCTAGTTAGGGGTCATCATAGTGGTGTGCCGATGGATCATAAAATTTAAAAATGTAGGTACTATTGGATCACCATTCATCAAGATGCTCATGACTACTCAAGATCTTGTGACTAATACCAAAGACAAGGGAACATCTAATGATGGCATGAGTTATCATTGACCCCAATTCTAGAGATTGAGTTGTTTGATATGTGGAGTATTGATTTCATATGGCCATTTGTGAGTTCATATGGTATAAAGTACATCTTGGTTGTTGTTGACTATGTCTCAAAGTGGGTGGAGATGGTTGCGCTTTCAAATAATAAGGGAAAGTGTGTTACAACTTTTCTTAGGAGGAATATATTTTCCAGGTTTGGTAAGCCAAAAGACATCATCAGTGATGGGGGTTCTCAAAGTTGTAGTTGTATGTTTAAGTCCTTGCTTGAAAAATATGGTGTGACGCATAAGGTGGCAACACCTTACAATCCTCAATCAAGCGAGCAAGTTGAGGTCTCCAATCGAGAAGTCAAATCCACTTTGGCAAAGACTGTGAATGTTAATAGAACAGAATGGGATAGAAAGTTAGATGATGCATTATGGGCTTACCGAATAGCATTTAAGACTCCTATTAGCACGTATATGGAAAAGCATGTCACTTGATTGTCGAACTTAAGCATAAGGCACTGTGGGCACTCAAGAGGTTGAATAAGGCATGGAATGATGTAGTGAAGTTGAAACTTAAGCAATTGAATGAGATGGATGAGTTCCTTCATAAAGCATATGAGAGTTCAGCTTTGTACAAGGAAAAGATGAAACTGTACCATGAACGAAAGATCGAGAAGAAAGAGTTCACTGTTGGTGATATAGGTCTGTTGTTTGAGTCTAAACTTCGCTTGTTTCTTGGCAAGCTGAAGTCTAGATGGATAAGATCATATTGAGTTGTGAGAGTATTTCCTTATGGTGCCATTGAGCGTGAGAATAACACTGGCAAGAGGTTTAAAGTGAATGGCTAAAGAGTGAAACAATACCTCGATAATGTTGAAGAGGTCAAGGTGATATGTGATGTGTGTCTTGATGAAGTATGAGTATTCAAGATACTCGAGTCATGCCACAACATTAAATCAGGCGCTACATCAAAGGTAATCCATGAGTTAGTTTGGTGTAGTCTGTGTAGCCAAACTATCCACGTCGTGTCGCGACGTTAAATCAAGCGCCGCTTGGGAGGCAACCTAAGGATTTTGTTTTGTTTTTCATTAATTTGTAGTGTGTAGTATAGGACTAATGGGTGTTAAAGTGTGCAGGTGATCGCATACTAAAACTAAAAAAGAAAAAAACTTTGGTACCCAGACACCATGGGTCTCCCAACGGGTCATAGCCAAGGGCAACGACTCGTGGGGTAAGCCATAGCCACTAGGAGTGAAAAATGAAATTTGCCATCTTTTGGAATCTATACCTCATGACTCTCAGAATGAGTCGCAGTGACCTGTATAGTCTTACAACAACTCATCGCATTGAGTCGTAGGGACTGGAGAGGGAAAACTAGGTAAGTGTTCCAAAACCTTGTGCAACGTGTGTTGGTGAGGAGTCATTACCACAGGAGATGAGTCATAGGGCAAAGCATCGACACTGTGTCAAGGTAAGTCAAATTTGAAAACCATTACTCCCTCCTAATCAAAACCATCACCCAAGATCAAAATTCTCCATTAAATCACTACAGGTTAGCAAAGAATTTCATTGTTCTTGCTCTCTACTCTCGCACCAGTCAACCCTCGGATTACAGTGGTTGTTTTTAGCGGTATTTTCTCTTTCAAGCTTCATAGTCAAATCAAAGTAAGTTGTCATCTCTTTGCTTTTATTGTTGATTTTTGAGAGTTTATCTATGGGTATTCTACATGGTTGTTATTTTAAGTAACCCTAGTTAATTGTTCTTGAAAAAAAATGTGGGTTTGTTTAAGTAGCAAAATTCAATCACTTGGTAATCTATTAAAAATTGGTCTAATAGGTGCATACTATGTTTTCATAGTAGGTATTTGCTAAAATTGTGCTAAATTTTACTGGGGTGAAGTTTGAGTAACCCCGGTACATGGTTTAATTGCTAAACATGATGAATTGGTTGTCCCAACCATTCCAATGATCGTCAATGTATTCTAAGTGTGAAATTGTTGAAAAATAATTAATTAAGTAAAAGTGTTGAAGAAACTACCAATTTTTAGTTCTCATGACTCTCACAATTACTCGTAAGAGTTATCACGTGAGTCGTGACCACTGGTACTTTGGTCCAAAAGTGTATAGTTTCTGAACTTTGATCAACCCTCTCAGTATGAGTCCCTCAATAAGTCATAGGGTAACCCAACGACTCATTAGGGTAAAGCAGTACTGAGAATAGTGAATAATTGAGTTTTGGGCTTTGACCCTATGAGTCACCCTACGAGTCGTAGCCACTAAAAATGACTCATTGCCTGACCTGTTGGGACTGACTGTGCATTGATACTTGTGCTTAATTTTCTTGATCTTTTGAGTATTGACGTTTACCCTCCACAGGTACAATGGTATCCAAGAATGATGCACAAAAAGGATCTAAGAAAGGGGTCAACCTACTCCTAAGAAACAGGCATGGTCTACTAAACAATTGAAAGACTTTCCCACTGATGAAGTATCCAGTGGCTCAGTAGAGGAATATCCACTTTTGACTCCAGTTGAGCCACGTGAGAGTTTCCCTCAAACTGGTAGATCGAGGCCCCGATAAAGAGTGAAAGGGTGTCTCCACCACACATACCAAACCCTCCTCTATTTGAAGAGGAAAGTGATTCAGAGTTTGAGAAAGGCAAAGAGGAAAGTGAATCTGGAAGCAGATATAGGACTGCATCTGGTAGTCAGTTAAAAGATAAAGTAGGGTCGGGGTCAGGTACATATGTATCTAATGAGGCGGATGATAAGACCTCCACAAATAGTATCCCACCATAAAATCAGCCTCAACCACATGGACAACCCATACTTTATATTTAGGTAGCCCCACGGGTTAAAAGATGAGGTATTTGGGTTATGAAGGATATTTATAGTAAAGACATTACAATCAGCCAAAGAATAGGTCTGCCTAAGAGGGGTTTCTATGAGGATTAGAGTTTGATCACTACAGGTATGTGTGAGATGCCCATGTTTGAGAGATTGTTTAGTAAGAATAAGTTTGGGTGGATGACTAAGCATCTAGGTAGATATAGTCTGACACTTTCTCATGAGTTTTATACTGCTTATAAGGCCAACCTAAAGGTGTTGGATCCGCAGGGTCTGTTATGCAAAGTGCAACCTCCACTTGATACAATTTTGATTCGAGGTGTGCAGGTTAACATCTCGGCTAGCACCATATCATGATTCCTTTATAGCCTAGACTTTGAGCCTCCAACTAACACTGCAAAGATTAACCATTGGATTGATAAAATGAGAAAGGTGAAGCCAAAACAAATTAGTTCTGATGAAAAAATGGTTCACTTTTGATAGCAAATGTTATTGCTACCACGAAGAAAGATGTTGAATGGCTAGACAGTCGAGAGTCACAAATAAAGAAGGGGTTCTTGAACTTCACCACCAAATCATAGTGGACGTTAATTCATATATTGGGGGCCATATTTAGAGATAATATTCTAAGTCTCAATTAGGCTGCTTTGTTGGTAGGCATCATGGAAGGATATGAGATTGATATTGCTAGGTTGATTGTTTGGGAGATATAGGATAGAGCTATTGAGGACTAAACGAGCATCCTATTTCCGTGTTTAGTTACTCAGATTTGTTTGAAGGTTGGTGTTCCTGTACTGCCCGAGCTTGATCAATTATTATGGTTTGTCGCATTACTGATCTTAGGCTGATTTGAGATCCCACAAACCCAATTTCTAAGGTAAAAGTTGTAGCAGGTACTGCGTTGTTGGAGAGGGAATTTATGTTGGATGCATGGACGGAGATTGATTCACCTAGATTTGTTGATATTGGGGATGCTCATGTTGAGTCCTAGACTAAGACCTTAAGGCCGAAGCCTCATGCTACCATTGATGATACTAATTCTTCTACCTCACTGCTAATTTCAGTCCCTATTTCACCCACTACTATTTTGGATTTATCCATGCCTTGCCCAACTACTGGTAGGTATGTTCTAGTCCTACAGAAGTTCTTATAAATTATGCTAAAATGGTTGAGCTGAAGATTGACAATATCGAGAGTGGAATTCAACATTGGGTGAAGGGTGAGATTAGAATAGAGATACGGGGGATGCAGAAATGTTTTGATAATTTTGAGAAGAGGATAAATAATAATCTTGAGGGTATGAAGTCCCTAGATTTAGACGAGATTACAGAGGAGTTGGCTGCCATTCGTGCTGCAGTTGAGGACATGTCATATAGATAGTTTCCAGCATTTATGGCTTTGACTATTCCCATGATAAAGGAGTTTGGGAAAGTTGAGGTGACGAATATATGGAGCAATAAGGGAAAAAAAAGTGTCAAAGATTATGCAGATCCAAAACAACAAAAAAAGAATAGAAAGAGAGACAAAGAAAATCTAAAGAAAGTGATTGAGGTGAGTAAGTAATCCTCCTAGGACCACTTGTCTAAGATACATGAGAGAGGGCGTGGAGCTGGGAGCTTGGTAGTTCATGAGGCCTTGAGAGTTGATGTTATTGTTTCTACTACTATTGTTGGGCTACAACAGTTGCCCTCACTAGTCCTACATCTTTGAGTGCATCGATCACCACTGGTGCTAACATTGACTTGAGTGCTACAACCACAGCCAAGGCCATACGACTGGAGACTGGGGTGACTTCTAAGACCCCAGCAGCTGATGAGACCACTTTCAGCACCTAGAGCACTACAGGTATGTCCTTACCCCTCATTTTACTTTTTCTAACTATGTGCATGTAGTGAGGACACTGCATGTTCTCAAAGTTAGGAGTGGGGGTATACCACCACTCGAGGTTTTTTATTGCCATATTTTTTTCCCCCTGGTGTGATATCATAGTAGAACTGACATGTTTAGGTTTTTATTTTTGATTTTGATGTGTTTTGTTGTGTTTTGTTATGTTTGATTAGGATAAAAATATTGGAACCTTAGTGTAGTCAAGTTTTGAATATTTTGATTTTGAGCTTTAAAAGATACCCCTTCTAATTTTTTTTAGACTGTGTGTTTTTCCTGTTTTGAACTGTGATCACTATGGATCTTGTTATGACATTAGTATTATAGGCATAATAATTATAGCTTAGTGATGCATGAACTGGATAGGTAGCAGTTGATAGTGTAACCCTGTGCAATGTGCGTGTGAGATACTTACTTAGATCGACTGTGTGTGTGTGATCTAGAACTTGCTCGGTTAGTCTTACCTAGGTTGTAGGATAGTTGGTTAGGAAAGGATTATAGGTCATTCTTGAATAGTCCACTTTTAGCCCAAATACCCTACAAAATAAAATAAATATCTCTTGATCTCGAGTTTGAGCCTAAATCGACCTATTTCCTTCATTAGCCTATTTACCTTCCCATCTCTACATACAATGAACTTGTTCTGGCCCTGGTCCCCCCTTAGACACTGTGCACCTCAACTCAGGCAAATCACCTAAGTTAAGGGTGGCTATCATAGGGGTGTGAAGTGGGTAGGAAGAAGAAGTTAGTAAAAGAAAAAGAAAAAGGATTCATGTACAGTAAGAAAGAAAAGAATTTTTTTTAATAAAGTATATAAAAAGAAAATTGCATCCGAAATGTGAAGATAAACAAAGGAGAATAAGGGAAAGAAAAATAAATGAGGTTGAAAAGCGGAGCCAAAAATTGTGTAGTGCCAAGGAGGGCTGAGTCACTGTATCCATATCTACCATATCCGTCCCGAATGCTACATTACAAGCTAATAAAAGTCCTATATTGATCCTAGTCCAACCTTCCAAAAAATTAAGGCATAGAAAATAAGGGCAAGCCTATGGTATTTCACGCACACTATTAGAAATTATTTTTGAGAGTGAGTGCCTTGATCCAGTCCCTATTTATAATTGCATATTTAGAATGTGAGCGTATGAGACTTCTTTTTTGTGAGGGAACATGGGCTGCATTATTGGTTGCTATTTTTTCGGGTAATGTCATTTGCATATGAGCTTGGTTGCTTGTTCATAATCTGATGCCATCTCTTTATCCCTGTAATGACCCTCCAGGTCATTTTCTGCATTTCCCACTATTTTGATTTTTAGAGCTTTCCCATAGCTGCCCAAGTCCTTTATGACTTGCTGGAGTTGACAGTTCGGTTACCGATCAATTTATTTGATTTTTAGAGCCCATTCTCTGTTTAGAAGTTTTCTCTGTTCAAATTTGGGTATAAAGCCTAAACCTCAGGTAAACGATTTGTGTGCCAATTTTGAAAGTGCCAGCATCTTTGGAACATTGATTTTAGGGTAAGGGGACCTTTGGTTCAGGTTCCAAGGCTTTTAGACTCATTTTGGGCTACTATGTGGAAATTAGTTAAAATATCCATTGGGTATGGGACCCACATTTCATCGAAACTACCTGGGATGGAAATTTTGATGGAGCCGTTGAGTCTGGAATGTCGAATTTAGTAGGGTAGCATAGTTTGTTTTTGTTCACGGGATTCCAAAAAAATCTCGAGGGTCCGATCAGAGTTTTGGCACTTGGCCAAAACTGTTGGTGCAGGCCAAAAATGGCCATTGCATTCGTGAGGCCTTGGTCGCGTTTGCGAAGGCCAAGGAAATGACCTACTGCAATCGCAAGACCATGGTCGCGTTCGTTAAGGCCAAGAATATTGGCCATTGCGTTCATGAGTTTATCTCTGCGTTTGCAAAGGGTAGACCAGGCCAAGGGTCGCGTTCACGGTGGGGTCCCTGCGATCGTGATGAAGGGACCCCTGGCAGCATTTAAAGCTGTGGAATCCAATTTCCTTTCCACTTTTCAAGTCCCAAGTCCATTGAAAACCCTAGGAGATTTAGAAACTTGTGGAGCTCGACTATTAAGTGTTCGGGGGGAGTTGGAGAGTTTGTTGGGGGCATTTTCTCATCAAAAATTCCGTGAGTTTCCATTTAATTTCTTGATTTATCCTTCGATTTAACTCTAATTCCCTAGTTCACTATATGGGCTGATTTTGGGTTCGTTTGTGCTCGAAATTTACCCATTTTTTAGGATAAATGATCCTTGAGCCTAGAGGGACGTTTTGACGATTTCAAAGTTGTGATTCCATAAGCGGATCCCACATGGAAGTTATAGCTCAATTTTGGAACCAAAGCATTTATATGCAATATGAGTATTGTTATTCTCGTATTAATGTGCAGATCATTACTTTGATAGCGTGGCATCATGAGGAGGCTTCTGGGAAGGGAAAAACTCTGATTTAGTGGACTTTCTCGGGCATTCATTGGTGTCCAGGTAGGATAGGCTTACTTTTATCATAAATTGAGCTTTATTATGGTATTAGTATAGTATTATTTTAGTGTTAGGTTGGGATTTACGATTTGGTGTCATGCTAGTGATATTTGGAATATTTAGCCGATTAGAGAGCCATTTTTAGGTAGAATTGAACCATTCATCTCCCCTTTAAATTAAATTGTTGCCTTAGGAATTTTTAGACTTATCTAATACCTTAAGATGTAACTTTGAAGCCTTAGTCTAATTTTGGGTAGAAATTATCTTAGTATGGATTTTTGGGGTTAGTAGAGGGCCCCATCAACCCTCTTTTAGGTCAATTATCCTAATTAGCTCCTTGTAGACCTAGGAGGCCTTCTTGCGTCATCTTGCGTGTCTTATTAGAACTTATTGTTACTTGGACATCTTTCCAACTTTTGACTAGACTTGTAACCTTGTATTTACTTTAAAGTCCGGTTCGAGTTCGACAACTACTATTGGCATATGGTACTATATTTCTTGTTCGAGTCTGGCATACATGATACTAGAGTCCGACATTTTTTGGTCACTTATGATATTAAAGAATGGTTTGAGTCTGATATTTATGGTTTATTTATGATGCTACTCTCATTTTATATTTAGGGGCTCTTGTACCGGCATTACCAGGTCATGGGATATTTCTTTTGTTCTTCTTCCATTCCATTTAACATTTATATTGTTGTATTCTTATTTATATTGCTTACAAGCTTATTGTATGCTTATTTTCCAGTATTTACTTTACCTTCCACCAATTAGCCCATTACTTATCGTTTTAGGCTACGGTTTGGCTTACTTGCTGGTGGGTTAAAGTAGGTGCCATCATGACTCTGAAATTAGGTCGTGACAATCCCTTTCTGTGTCATGGTAATGGGCTGCATGTATATACATGGTGGTTTTTGATTCTTGTAGAGGAGGGGGTTGAAAATTTGGTGCTAAAAAGAATTGTATTAACTATTGTAGGTCCCTTAGGTTTCTCTTAGTTAAGCATAGTAGTGGTTTGTTTTGTTTTGTTTGCCTGAGGACATGCAAACATTCTGAGTCGGGGGTGTTGATGTGATGTGGTTTCATGAAATTTTTTATGCTTATAACGAGGAAAATATGCAAAAAAATAGGTGTATTTGTAGGTGTGATGTATTTGTTTAAGTGTTTTGCAGGAAAGGAGGTCTTGGTAGTAATTGGATGAAAAATAGCTAAATTTGACCAAGTGTGGGCATCTGATGCTTGGCCACGACTCGTTGGGTCATGGTATGAGTCATGGCCTGAATCATTGGGTAGGCAGTAATTAAGATCTCAAAGAGTGAAAATAAGATGCCAACAACGACCCATGCTATGAGTCATTGCAAGAGGCGACAGGTTATTAGGTGACCCATGCTGAGCAAATTATCCTAAATTCCTGCAGAGGTACCAATCTATGTTAGTGGATATGAGTCCATGTTACGAGACATCAAAAGAGGCGACGGATCGTCAAGTGACCCATCCTGAGAAAAAGAAAACAATTTTTGAAAGTGTACAATTTTGACTCCAGTGTCAACGACTGACCCAACGAGCCATTGGGTGTCCCTGTGAGCTGTCACCAGTCATCATCACTAGCTAGCAAGAAAATAAGCCAACAGGCTACGGGCGTATGCAATGAGCCATAGCCAGGCCCTATGACTTGTTGCCATGACCATCGCCACTGCCAACTTAGTTTCCTTTTATGTTAAGGACAAGATTTATTTTGTATCTATAAATACTCATATTAATTTTAATGTTTTAGTTTACGTTCTTTTACTACTTTTGAGTTCATATAATTGTTCTTGAGAGTTGTAAACACATTATTTTAGAGTTTAATTCATAGTTGAAATTCGTGGTTTTAATTTTCCTTCTTGTTAGTACATAATTATGTTTTCTTCTCAGAATTATTATTATGTTTTTGCAATTATGAGTAGCTAAGCCCTCACAACTAGGGTTGTGAGAACTATGATGGATTAACGGAGTATGTTTCAAAGTACACGGTGATTTTTGACGGGTGTTTATGCATGTATTGTTGTTCTCTTTGCTTTGATTACTTTCTAGCGGTTGCAAACTTTAGAACTCGCCTTATTCTTACTTGCTTTGGATGAAGGGGTAATGGATGGAAAAAGGGAATAAACAACGCAGACTTGGAGCTATCAACCTTTACGTAATAACTTAAGTTGTGTACACAGGAAAGCTAATCATGGATCCATAATAAGGGTTACATTGAAAAAGTCATGAGACGTGGATGCATGATTGACGATAGTCATCTAATAGGGGCTGGATGATCATTTAGATGAACTTAGCTTATCGATTCTGCATGCTAAGCACCGGGAGAGATCACCGGTACGAAGAACTTATGTAGTTATGAAGTTATGGAGAACACATTCCTAGTTCCTCTCCTCTATTAATTACAAACTTGAAGAAATTCAACGTTGTTACTTATTCAAAATCCAACTTACAAAACCCCCTAATTTACAGAAATACTTTACTAATAGCTTAGATAACTGCATCAACTGAGCTTCTAGCCTATTCTGTGTGGAATCCACCCCAACCTAGTTGGGTTTTGTATTTGATTCAACAAATGCTTTATACTTCATAGAGAGGTGTAATTTGGGCAAAAGCAATCAGCATATATCATACCTGTGAAGGTAAATTATAATGCAGAGAAGCTGGTCAAGATCTATATTTGAGAGATTGTTCGGTTGCATGGTGTACGTATCTCCATTTTTTTTTTGATAGAGGTACGTAGTTTACCTTGAATTTTTGGTGTTCTATGTAGAGTGAATTGGGTACTCAGCTTGAGATAAGCACAACTTTTCACCCTCAAATGGATGGCCAGTCAGATGGGCCATTAGGTGGTCATTGGAACTATATCTTGCCCTTAGCTAAGTTCGCCTATAACAACAGGTACCATTATAGCATTTAGATGGCACTTTTTGAGGTTTTGTATGGACAGAGGTGTATATCCCCCATGGGATGGTTTGATTTTTTTGAGGTTATGCATGGGGAACTTTGTTGAGAGACTGGATAGACTAATTGAGGTTGTTTCAATAGAGAGTTGTGGTTACCTAGAGTAGGCAGAAGAGTTACACTGATCGATGAGTTCATGATGTAGAATTTATGTTTTGTTGAAGGTATCACCCATGAAGGGTATGATGAGATTTGGGAAGAAAAGGATGCTTAGTCCGATATTTATTTGACCTTTTAAGATTCTTGAGAAGATTATAGATGTGGCTTATAGGTTGGATTTGTCTCCACCTCTATCAGTTGTTCATCCGGTATTCCATGTTTTGATGATGAAGTGGTACCATCCAGATGATACTCATATGATCCGATGGGATTCAGTTGCTTCATATCATGATTTGTCCTTTGAGGATGAGCCTATTGCTATCCTAGATAGACAGACTAGGAAGTTGAGATCCAAGCATATTGATTCAGTGAAAGTTTAGTGGAGACATCGCCTAATTGATTTGATATACGGAGTAGATACCCCCAGTTGTTTACCAATTCAAGTACTTTCTTTGTTTTTTTGTTTGAGGACGAATGCGTGTTTTAGTGGTGGATAATGTAACAACTCTCATTGTGATTTTTAGCTTTTTTTATGTTTTGACTATTTTTCCCTTCCTAAGTGGTTGCTATATGTCATTTATGAGTTGTGGGGATGGTTGGCACGGTCTCCAAAGCATTCGAGAGTGATTTATGTGAATTTAAGGATTTGAGTGGCCTTCAAAGAGTTATATTTGAATTTGGTCAACCTTTTGTGATTTGAGCGTTGCATGGTGATTCTGTTAGTTCCATTAGATCCAAAATGTCGTTTTCAGGTTAGTAGTGTGGTTAGTTTGTGTAAATTCCGTTGTTACTGAAAATATCTGTGGTAAAAGCATAATAACCTCTTTCACCATTATTTATAGGACCAATTCTTTAGTATGAGAGTGCTTTGGACATGTTTTAAGTCATACAATACCCCTAACATAAATTTAAGTTAGAAGTGTTCTTACCGATTGAGTTTTGAGTTAAGTTTAAACAAGGGTCAACTTCAAACAATCATATTGTCATGACCCAATTTCTCAGGTCATGATGGCACATACTATGGCCCATCAGTAGGTAAGCCAACCCGTGGTCTGGAACAGCTAGTAAAGGACTACTGACAGAAATAAAACAATGGAATAAAAATAAAAGCAAGGCTAATATAACCCCTAAACCTGGTGGAGCTAGTACGAGAGCTTCTAATACAACATGAGTACAAGGTAAGGTATAGAATAAGTACAAATATGGGTACAATCCTTCTCTGATAGACGAAACTAGAGAACAATCTAACAATAAGAGGGAGAGTAGGGATACTCCAAACGTCAGGAGCTCACCCCAAATCTCCGATTTATAGCTGCTCCACACGACAAACACACATCAATGGTGATAACTCATACTATAACCTGCAGGCCCGCACACAAACACACATCAACGACGATAACTCATACTATAACCTAGAGGCTGCAAAAGTGTAGTATGAGTACCAAACACGTGGTACTCAATAGGAATCGACCAACTGAGCTCCAGAAATAATGCAAGCATAAAATGACACGAAAGGCATGAATATAACTACAGGAAAGTATCCATGGAACAAGGTACAACAGTGCTAATGGAGCAATAAGGATAATTACCCTATCCTGACAGCACTCAGGAACTAAAGTATAATACCGTATATCCCCGGCCAATATATGAATAAATAGAGAAAGAAGTATATATATAGTAATATACAAGGCCAAAGGGTACATATACAACAAGGATATACCAAGGAAGAAAGGTATATACGGTGATACCATAAATATAGGTATACATATATGGATACTCGAGGGAAACTACCTGAGGGAGACAACCTAACATCTCGAGGATCATGGCTAGGTGAGGGAGCTAAAGGAATCAGAAACGTAACTCCAACTCGAGTACCAGTCCACAACCAACCTTCCACGAACTAACCATAATAACTAATAATAAAGTAACCGACTAGTTCGGGCAAACAAGTACATAACCGAACCCCCATAAGCCTTGAAGGTTCACGGAAGCACATAACAAACAACAACCATAGCCTATACCTACAAAACCCCCACAAGGCCAATAGATATAAGCACCAAACAATCATACTGGTGATAGGCATTGCTTATGAATGGATGAATGCAACATAAACACAAATGCCATAACCATATCGTAGACACCAGACTCGAACCGGTTCCATTACCTCAAGCCATACATATACCAAGTGTATACATCTCCTCCAGCTCTAGAGCTTGCAAAGGAAGGACCTACAACGATCATCCTTCTCCGGCACGATGGCTTTCGGGCGAAGGGATCCCTAGGGGATTCGGGATATTCATATACACTACTTGGTCCCGATCCAGGACTTCTAATAACTGTCATAATCAATCTACTCCATCCAGTGCCGGAGATATATATATATATATATATATATATTTATATGTACACTATGCACGGACTTGAATCGAGACTAAAAGAGTGTAAATTCGTTGCCCGAGGTCATGCTCGGGACTAAATCATCATAATAATGTACAAAGAGTCGCAATATCCCTCGACCGAAGTAAATAGTAGTGGTAAAATGAGTGGATAAATAATGGACCGGAATCAGCCTCGGTCGAAGTCCTAAAACCTCATATTTAGTCCCAAAACTTCATAATCCAGTAAATAAGGTGGTACGATTCCCGTTATAAAATAATCCATTTTTAAAATGAAAAATGGGAATAAATTCCTTTTTTGGAAATAGTAGTAAAATCAAGGTTTTGGTCGGAATCGTACCACTAAATGAACATGGATGTGCCAGATAGTATGCATGCCATCACCACTATCCAAATAACGCAACCATAAGCGCCTAAGCATCTATAAATACTAGTCACGCCCTTTCGAGGGTAAAACTCACCTAGAGTCCAACTAGTATCATAACCACGGCCTCGGGCCCAATAAAATATACCCTATATAACAAGGCCTCATAACTCAAGCCACCACGATAATCGAGGACATAAAGCTACTACAAGGATTTAATCAGGGAAGAACCTCCCAAATTACTAAGTCAAATGGTAAAACTCGTACCAAAGATCCTGAATCATCAACTATGGGTATCATGCTCATAATCAAGAATAATAGGAGTCTATGGCCATAACAAGTATTTTATACAAGGGTTCGGGTCGCATTTCTACCCCAAGACCCTAAAATAGGCTAAGTCTAGATATACTAGCTATAATCTCATCCTATAGTCCTTACCTAGCATGTAATCTATACTATACACAATCTCATAGAGAAAAGTAGACCGAAGCCTACCTCGATGCCGAACCGCAACACTTGAATCATCCACAATTCATCTATTCTTGCTCTGCGATCCTAAAATGCCACCACACTATCAAAATAGTAACCTACATGTCATTACAAGTAAAATGATACATATATTGTAATATAAAACTCCGAGCCCAAAATTGGGTCAAAAATTGGATCGTGGGGCCCGCTAATGGAATCTAAAAATTGAATCAGTCACAAGGTCCCTCGAAGGACAAGGAATGTATTCTCAAAAGTTGAGCACAAACGGAGCACAATTCGAGGCCCAAAATCAGCCCCTAATGCCCGGAGAATCTAAACCTAAAATTAAGAATTAAACGAATTTTAGGGACGAAAACTTACTAAGGAATTAACGGGGGACGATCACCTCAACACCCTCTACTCATCCCCGACTCCAGATTATGATTTCACAAGAGTTCTTGAGCTCTTGGGACCATTAATAAAGGTAGATGCCCTAAAAATAGGCTTAGAATTGAGCAAGTGAGAAATATAAAGGGGTTGCTAGGGGTCCTTCGCGAATGCGGGACCCCACTGTGAATGCAGGATCGGACCAAAGAGACCCTTCGCGAATGGGGCTGGTCGACCGCGAATGCAAAGAGTAAATAAGTAGAACTAATCCATCAATGGAATAATATCCATTCTAAACCAAAAATTGTAAGTACAACTTAAAGCAGAAAAAGTACTTAGCAAAACATCCCGAGGATCCGAAAGTCGTCTGTACCAAAACATCTATGAATGTCAAGAAGGGGATGCAACCCTAAAAGTAAGATAATCATAAGTCTGAAATAGATAACTATGCTAAGAGAGAGAGAGAGATCCAAGGTAGCCCGAATAAGCTGCTTACCCTAAAATATGGAATCAACGGCTGGAATCACAAGTGAGGTCTTGTAGGAGCCGCTGGAATATGCGCTACAATCACAAAAGTAAATGCAAGTGTAGTATCAGCACATAAGAACAACAATATACTGGTAGGGTCATTTGGACAACCCAAGATAAAAATATGGACACTTAATCAAATGATAGTATAACAAGCTAATCCATGCAAAAAATATCATACACTTAGCACATAAACACCAAAAAGATAGTTCAAGATTAAAAATCAACATGTCAACAAATTTCACTAAGTCAAGTACAGTCAAGTCAAGACACATATACCATTATCAAACATAGATAAATACATATTCCCCGGTTCACTCATGGAACCGTCAAACTCACTTGAACCTCGTACATATATGCTATGGGTTATACATCCACCCTTTAGCCATGAACAGTAGGGGACAAATACCGTCCATGTACTAAAACCCAGACATAAGTGTCTGCCAACCTTATTTCACTAATAACCCATGAGGACATCCCAAATACCAAAACATTCCACATTTTAGAAATAAGGCAGGTCAAATCAATAAGCAAGTAAAATCATTGCATTGACCACACCAAACAACATGCATTAACCAACCACAATACAAAGTAGTTAACTTTCACTCACAATACAAGTTGGATTAAACTACAATACCATCACCTACCTCGAATCAAGCTTGCACAACCCTTTAGGTTGGAGCTTTTCCCTTCCGTGCAATTCCTGCTTGCTCATGGTCTAGAACATGCATATAAATACATAATTAAAGAAATAGCCTTAACATGTCGGGATTTATAACTCACACCCAACTCCTAAGGTCAAGTTCATGATCATTCTCATTTTGTTCTAGGTCTTTTTCACCATATTTCAATTTAAACTACAAATTTCATGGATTAATTAGTGAATTAATGAAATGCAAGGGTAAATTAACCGTTAATAATCAAAACCCATCAACTTATTCCTTACTTTTCCCCCTTGCACCATCAATTAACCAAATATGCCCTAAAACCCTCCCTAAACTACGTAAATTAACAATTCTAAGGCTTTATAGTTAAATACAAGTTAATGGGGATGAATTCCTTACCTTAATGAAGCCAAACGATGAAATTTTGGTGTATTTTGACCTAAATCGCCCTTCCCTTACCCAAAATGAGTTTAGAAAAATAAACTATTTTGGGGAAATATTTTAACAAATCTGCGGTTTTCACCGCTATAGCGGTTGTTGACCTCCTTTGACCATCGCTATAGCTGGAATTTCTTCGCAATAGCGCTTTTCGCTATAGTGGTGTGCTGACTGCTACAACAGGGTTGATGGGAAAGAATGTCCTTCTTCACTCAAAACTCCCACTTTTTATAACACATCTTGAACATGGGACATTTCAAATAATTCCCTTTACGCTAAGATCAATTCCGAGAGTTCTACTTACCTAAATTCGATTCCGTAAATTCCTATCGTTTCTTATCATCTTAGATAACTAGAAATTAATGAAATTTCCACCAAACCAATCTAATTCATTCCCAGATTTCTCTAGACCATACCTCACTTCGAATTCGATCGAAACTTGCCTAGCCTGAATTTTGTATCTTTCAAATAGTAAAGAATTTGGACATGAGATCTTAAAGGTAGGACTCATGTGTAATGACAAAGAGTATCGTTACAAGTCTAGCTTAATGGTGATTTTAGGTCTTGAGGATGTAATAAATAGAGGTATTCACACTTTATTCGTTTTGAATATTGACGTTGGTTTGGATAGGTGATTTAAATTGTTGAATAAACTTCTTTTGCACTTGTTTAAAATTGAGGATTAATCTAAGGTGAATATAAAAGTAACACTTGGGTTAGTAATGGTGAGATTAGTATGGTTCTCCTGCCATAGATTAGTGTGGCTGCTAATCATGATCGGCTGGGTCGTAACAGTGCGGTTGTACTGATACTACACTTACTAATCTCCATTTGGTTATATAGCCGTGTTATAGGTCAGTTTGAAGTTTCTATAGGTGCAGCAGTGATTATTCTTCAGCAGCTCCTGTCATTCTACTCTTTTAGAGAAGTAATGTCTTGAGTCTTTCTTCCAATTTTTTAGTGCTTTTATACCTTTTTAGACTAGGTTCTGGGGATTCACTATTGGTTATTTTTCATATTGTATTTACTTATCAATTTTATTAAATTAAATTTTTTTATTAATTAAATGAATAAGTTTTTTTTGGTTTTAAAAAAGGATTAACTTCTGCATTAAATAAATGGTTAGGTGGTAAGGATTCTTCTATCTAGGGTATAGTTTGGAAGGATCCTGCATGATCCGTGATTTTGCTCATGAGAGTTTGGGTTCTGAGTCTTTATTTAGAGTTTTGAGCATTTAGATGAGAAACTAGTTAAATTAGTCTAAAAGGGATCCTGAGGGATAACTTGTTGAAAACAACCTCTTTTATTAAATCTGATGGTTCTATTTAGTCCAAAATGTCAAAACTAGCCTAGTAGTATTATTGGATTATTTTTAAGGGGTCCTAAATGAATCTTGAGGGTCCATTCAAAATATTTTATGCCTTGGATTGATTGCTGGTGCCTAATTTCTGGTGCACCAGACATTCCTTCATCATGATCATGTGGCATAGGGTGTAATGATTGCAAACGGTTAGGATGTTAGGCATCGCGATTGTGAGGTGGGTCACTTTTATCGCGAGTTTGGGTTGGGTTGTTCATTGTCATCACGAGGCCAATATCACGTGATCGTGATGAACTTTATAATTTTGGTCAACACTAACCCTCACGATAGCGTGGTGGGAACCGCGATCATGAGGTATAATTTACCTGGACAGTATAACTTTTCCATTTCACAATTTTTCACCATTTTTAAACTTTGAGACCTCAGGAAAGGTGATTTAAAGAGGGTTTTTCATCAAAAGTAGTTGGGTAAGCTTCTAAACATTATTTCCATCAGTATTCATTGATTGTATCTCAATAACAACTTCAGAACTTATATTTTAAGCTTAGATTTTTGGGGTTTTACCCGATAAAGTGAGAAAATGATTTTCCAATTATTTGAAGCTTGATTTAAACTTATTTTTCATATTTATAATACTTAAAGTATGGGGAACATGATTCTTAAATAAAATTCTAGTTTTACCCTTTTTTCTTTCGTAGTCAATTTTTGAACTATTTTTAGACCCAAAATAAAAGTAGCCAATATGGATATCATTAGACTCCTTTTTATGTGTAGATTATACTTTTGATAGATTGATTTCATTTCAAGAATGTACAAAAAGGAAACGCTCCTTGTTGAAGGATCCAGGCTCATGTTTCATCTTTTCGATGTAAGTTATAGCTTAACTTTCTTCAGACTGGGCCGGGTAGTTAACCATTCATGTAAAGTATGCTATGAGTTGGGAATTTAATTGTGAGATTCATCTTTTGACATTATTTTTTTATCATGTTATCCGTGTGGGGGCTTATGTGAATCTTATTATTGAATTGAGAGTTTATAATTATTGTGATGCCCATGTGGGGCTGGTATTAGTTTTATTTGAGCACTATTTGCCTTTGTTATTCTTGTGATGCTCAAGTGGGGGCTTGGATTGATATTATTGATGTCTTACATGAATCTATACCACTGTGTTGCCATGCAATGGCTTATATCATGATCTATTGAGATTTGAGGAGATTTGAGTTCATATATACCATCATTGAGTTGATTCATTATATTATGTTGATTTGGTTATAAGCATGAATCCTCATTTCATTCATCCATATTCATGGAACAGGTACCACTGAGAAATACTAAATTTTAAAAAAATGAGATACTTTATGAAACGCCTTGATCCAGGAATGTGCCGGTAAGGTTGATTGATGAGATTGTGATATTATATGAGTTGCGAATCCCCCATGGATCCTTTTCTGGAAGCTTATGCTCGGAAGGTGTATACGAGTTGATATTGAGACATTCCATCCTTATCATATTATTGCATTTCATCATTTGTATTTCTCTTATGTGTTTGTTAACATGTAATTTAGTCTTCCTTATATATTCGTGTGTAGTTAATTTTATCTTGTTATTGTAGCTATATTATTTGTATTGTTAGGATATACGGCTTGAGCCGTCGTTGGGAACTTTTTTGTACGCAGGTGGAAGCTTGCTAATAGTATCCTTTATATGTTTAGTTTTCTACTTTGCTTTGTTGGCCTTGAATGCCTACTCAGTACAAGTGGATCATACTAACACCTACTTTCTGTATCATTTTTATGCATATTTCAGTTCGAGTGAGATCCATGAATCTTGAGTTCGTGTTGAGTTGAGGCTGCTTTGGGGTATTGGTGAGCTCCTCGTTGGAGCATGATTTCAGACTTCATCATATCTTTACCTTGTCCTTATTTTATATTTCAGAGATAAAATTGTGTATTTCCGTATTCTATGTCAGTTATTAGTGATCTTTATTCATGATACTAGATTTTGGGATTGAAGCTGTATTTATTTTTGTTTCGGAGTTGTTTTATATATATCTGGCCTGACTTTATTTTAAAGTCTCGTATTTGGATGTTATTTATCTTCTTTCTGTAATTCTATCTCTTTTGGGTGTTGGGCTTACCTACCAAGGTTGGGATAGGGTAGGTGTCATCATGACCTCGGATTCTGGATCGTGACACATGGTCTAGTGGGATTTTGGGTTGTATCATTAACTAATTCTAGAAAATTTCATACAAATATTAATTAGTGTAATCTTTTGTCCAGCTCAGACAACATTAACATTTTAAAAAATCAATTCGAGATTAATAAATGTATGTAATCTTCTCATCTCGAAGCATCTAATTCAATATTTTAAACTTCATTTCTCAGCTATAAAAAGACATAACTATTGAGATCTAACACATCAATTGAGTGCAAAAAAGAAGCACAACTCCACTCTATTACCATATATACTGGCTCCTTTATTTTTTTCTCTTAATGGAGCAGCCTAAATTCCTTGAAAATTTAAACTCCCAGGACCCCACATATGAAAGAGAGAATCTTGTCCCAACAAATAATGTTGTTGTTAATGTCAATGATCATGTTCATCAGCATTATCAATTACCTCAAGAGCAAGAAGAATCAGAGGTCCCCCTTAATGGCACGCCACCATCTCTTGTCGAAAATAAACGTCCATATCATCGACGATGTGGAATGAGGATTCTATGGACTGAAAAGGAACATGAGTAAATTCTACTTCCTTTTTTTACTTTTTATTTATGACTAACTTTGACATTAATGATTCTACAACCTCTATTTTTATGTTTCATCACACCTATATGTTAGATTTATTTTTATGAGTTTGATTTATTCTTGCTTCTTGTCTGGGGAATTTTTAATTCAGTTTAATTTTTTTATTACTTGGTTTTGTTGTTTCCTTGATGTATGAATTCACCTTTTCACTTTTTGAAGTTTAAATATTTTTTCAAATTTATTTGAAGGCTTAATTTCTTATTTATGAAAGAAGCATTTCGATTAAAGAAATCTTGAGATCACTAAATTGTAATTTTTATTACAATCAAGGAAAACGAATCTTTTCTTGAGAATTTTGCGTGTAGTTGTACAATTGATTTCATTTATTTCTATTCTATACATGTATTAATCATTAATACTCTCAATTTTACTATAGAGATAATCTCATTTTCATTTTCAATCAGAATCTAAGTTATAAATAATATTAGTATATTTTTTACAACATCAGATCAATTTTACTTGTTATAGTAGGTAATATATTTTAATTGAAGATTATTAATCTCAACTTTATATATATATATATATATATTCTTTGTGTGCCCTAATACTATAATTTTTTATACTAATGCAGCATAAACTAAAGCTCCTATATATATATATATATATATATATATTCTTTGTGTGCCCTAATACTATAATTTTTTATACTAATGCAGCATAAACTAAAGCTCCTTAGATTAACCATATGTTAAAATTTTTGTTCCAATTTTTCTCTTAAAATATCAAAATTCAAATGTATGCACTTTTTTCAATCATGTGACATGTATATATAGGTTGTTTCTCATGGGACTGAATAGGCTTGGAAAAGAAAACTGAAAGAACATCTCAAAGTACTATGTTGTTTCAAAGACATCAACTCAAGTGGCTAGTCATGCTCAGAAGTACTTTTCTCGTAAAAAAAGTATGACTCCGATGGAGCGTCGTCACCCTAGCATCAATGACATTCAAACTACCACCTTTAATCCTAAAGAGCCAATAATTGTGCCCATGGATCATCATGTCAATAGTGATAGATTTATTTATAAAAGCAATCATCAAGCTGGGTCTTCATCACTCTCATTTCTTTATGTTAACACTTTTTATGGTTAACTATTAGCAACTACTCCAATAATAATTTTGAGATATTTAATCAAGGTGAAGTATCTTGAAGCAACTCACACGTTATGGAGCACAACAACAATAACAACGAAAATCTTCTAATTAGGCCATTGTCACCTCGTCTATTTCTTTTGATCGATCCATCTTCTGCTAGGATGAATAATTGTGGATCATAATCAAAATAAAATATTTATTTAGAAACATTTGTTGTATGAAATAGATTATGATTGTGTTAATTTTGGGTTAGCCAAAGGGGGGTATTATGTTTTTATGGGTTTGAAGTTCAGTATAAGGAATATTTTATTTTATTTTTATCATTATGAAATAATGTATTAGCTATTTGATACTATAAATAAATTATGAAGTTAAAAAATTTAATATTGCTCTTACAGGTCACAAAGGCCAAAGAATAATATAGAGAGAATAGTTGAAAATACTCCTAAACTTGATACACATTATTAAATGCACACCTAACTATGAGGAGTCTTAATTACCCCTCCGAACATGAATACCTAGTATTGTTTACCCCCAGGTATGTCTAACGTCAATGTTGTGAACACACGTGCAGTCCAGTTGGATTTTAATCTAATGTGTCATTCCATGTAGACTTAAAATAATTTTTTTTATTTCCTGACCTAATTTAAAAGTAAATAAAATAATAGTACACTTAAAAGACTCAAGTCTTCCATTTTCTCTCATTCTGCAAACAATAGACTCAAGTGTCTGATTTCTCTCTCAAAGTTCTTCCTTCACACATAACTTTAGGGAGAACCTTTGATAGGTTGATCTAAGTAGAGAAAATTGAGTGGAGGATGACAAAAAGTCTTTAAATTAAAAATGATGATAACTTTTGATCAACTCAAGTCAAAACTTATTTTAATTAGTGATTAAGTTAAATAGGGTGTAATATGTAATTTTTAAAACTCTTAAACTTTGATAAAATATAAAAATATCCCACTAAATTCCAAAAACCCTTTTCAACTGTCATTTTTTGTTTTAGTCTTCAACTTGTCTTTCTTTCTCCCGTTTCTCTTTCAAATCGACCACAACAATTCTTTAGCAACTACAACAAATCAACGATTTCTCTCCATTATTTTCTTTTTCATTTAACTATAACACCATCATCGCCTTTAAGATTAGGATTTTACTTTTCACAGGTAAATTCTTTTCTTTTTTCTAACAATTAGAATTTTGTGTTTTTGAAGTGAAAATGTTTATTTAGGTTAAAGAAGAAGAAGAAGAAAGAGAAAAAGAAGAACATGAATTTTATATATTTTGTTGTTGCATGCCTCAATATAATATCGTATTTGTTGTTGTTATAGATTTCATATATTTTATTGTTGTTGTATGTGTGTATTCTTAAATAAACAATGTTCTTGATTGGTTGTTGTACTCATGATCAGAAATTTTTTTATAATTTTGTTATAGCAACCTCAAAAATTGTGTGAATAAATTACACAATTGTTGTAGCAAGTGACTTGAATTGCTGAAATTACTGTAGCAATTTCTAAAATAGATAAAACAACTGCTGAGAATCGTATCAACATGTGACATATTTTTTTTTGAAGTGAAAATAATAATTTAGGTTAAAGAAGAAGACAAACATGAATTTTACATATTTTGTTGTTCCATGCCCTAATAAATATGTTCTTGAATTGTTCTTGTTATAAATGGTGTGTTCTTGAATATGTTGTTCTTGATTGTTCTTGATTGTTGATGTACTCATGATTCGAAAAATATATTATTTTTGATTGTTATAGTAATCTTTGTGAGAAAAGGTTATTCTTGGTGCTGGTGTTGATGGTTTGTTGTTGTACCGGTGAGAAAGAAAAGGTGGATCTGTCATAGTAACCTCAGAACTTGCTGTAAATAAATGAAGTACTTGATAAGGTTGATATAACAAGTCTGTTAAATTGCTGAATTTTCTGAAGCAATTGCTGAAGTTTCTACAGCAGCTCTGTAAAAACTTTAGCAATTGCTTCAAATATTATAGTAGTTTGTTTTTCATATTTATTTTGTATGATTGATTAAATCAATAGATTATTTCTATTTTTTCTCATGTGTGTAGATTAAACGGGTCCAAGGAAAAGAAAAGATAGTAAAAGTGATGCTCCTACTAGAATTTCAAGAAGAAGAAGATTAATACATGAAGACAAGAAAGAACAAGACCAATTGACAATTCTTAGTGAACATACCATGGTGAGAGTGAGGTAGCCCCAAGTCATAGGATTAACTTTACAATCAAGACTGGTACTGAAAAGTACAATGGTATCTTTAACCACTTGCCTGACAAACTTCTCCGTCAAGATTGGAATTTTGAAAGATTAAATGATCCACCCAAGAATAATACAAATGCAGCATGTAGTTTATATTCACTTGTCTATATTGAGCACTTGATCATCGACACTTAAAAGATCTGGATGAATGACAAATCTATTGAAAAGATGCGGTGGAGATGGGTTGAGGCTATTTATTGAGAATAAATTGGCGCTCTAGTTGAATCAAAGGTAATTTTTTTATTTTTTATTTTTTATGTTTGAAATGTTATGTTTTGTTGAATTAATATGATATACTTAGTTGAGTATTAAAATTTATATTGACTATTTGAACTTGATAAATATTACAATTTATGCCAGTATTTTTTAACTGTTAGAATCTATTTTCTAACATTTGCTGGAATATGCTTTATTAAGTAAATTTTTCTTAGTAAAATTCTAGCAATTGCTGAAATTTACTATAGCAAGTTAGTTAGTTACTGAAAAATTTCTAGCAATTGTTGGAATTTACTTTAGCAAGTAAATTAGTTGCTAGAAAAGTTTTAGCAAGTGGCAATTGCTGAAATTTTGTACAGCAAGTTAGTTAGTTGTTGGAACTTTTCTAGCAATTGCTGAAATTTACTTTAGCAAGTAAATTAGTTGCTGAAATAGTTCTAGCAATTGCTAAAAATAGATATAGCAAGTTAGTTAGTTGTTAAGATTTTTCTAACAATTGCTGAAATTTGTTGTAGCTCGGTAAAAACTTACCCACACCCGGTGTATACACCAAGCCAATACATGCATGCCATATGTTTGAATTTAGAGTTCATGTTACTTAACCATGATTAACTAACATGTATTTTACTTCATTTGATCACTTAACCATGGTAAATTATATTAGCTTGGTGTATGCACCGGGTGCCGGTAAGGTTTTACCCAATTACACATATAGTCAATTTTAATTGAGTAAAGTGATCATTATTTGGTTGTATCAATCATATTTAATGATATATAAGTTGGTTTTAGTCAAATTAAACCAAAAGTTTAAAAGAATTACATCTATTTAATGTTCTTTATTATAAAATAAAGAACCTTCCCTAATTATCGATACAGTTATACATCTATAATTTCATTCATTTTTAACTATTAGAATCTATTGTAGCAACTACTGAAATATGCTGAGAATTTTCTAGCAATTATTGTATGTTGTTGGTGATTTTCTAGCAATTGCTGAAATATGTTATAGCAAGTAGGTTAGTTGTTGAGAATTTAATAGCAATTGCTAAAATATATTATAGCAAGTTAGTAAGTTGTTGGAAATTCCATTGCTGGTGCTAAAATATGTTATAGCAAGTTAGTAAATTGCGAAAAATTTCATAGCAATTACTAAAATATGTTATAGTAAGTAAGTTAGTTGCTAAGAATTTCATAAAAATTACACATGTAATCAATCTAAATTGATTGGATCATAAATATGATGGTGTTAGCCTGATTTAAGAACAAAAACTAGATTTGATAGTGATCTTGTACAATGAGATAGTAATTTGAGAAATACTAGACAATCAATTAAGCAATTGCACATTTAATCAGCTTAAATTGAGTTAATTGATCATCAATTGATTGGATCAATTATATTACATGATAAATATGGTGATGTTGGTATAATTTAAGAATAAAAGTTAGATTAGATTGTGATCATATACAATGAGATAGTAATTTGAGAAATACTAGATGATCAATTAAGCAATTACAAATATAATCAATCTAAATCTAAATAGCTAGCAACACCAACACCAACAAGAGAACAGCAAAGCATAGAAGAAGAAGAAGAAGAAGAAGAAGAAGAAGAAGAAGAAGAAGAAGAAGAAGAAGAAGAAGAAGGAGGAGGAGGAGGAGGAGGAGGAGGAGGAGGAGGAGGAGGAGGAGAAGGAGGAGGAGGAGAATAAGGAGAAGGATAAGAAGAAGAAGAAGGAGAAGGAGCAGAAGGAGAAGGAGAAGAAGAAGAAGAAGAAGAAGAAGAAGAAGAAGAAGAAGAAGAAGAAGAATCAGTTGGAGAAGAGGAGAAAAAAGGGCCAATTTTTCCTATTTAGGAACTAGAGATTTAATTAAAATTTGGGTTAAAGTGTAAAAAAAAAAACTTGGGGACTTTCTTAAAAAAAGTTCAATTATTATTAAAGTCTAATTATAAACTTGTCACCTACACCTAATTTTTAAAACTTGAGTTCGTGCACTCATTAAATATGTATATATATCTCTTACTGTTACTAGACGAAGTATATGGATTATGATGATTATTGGAAGTCCTAGTTTGGGACCAGGAAGTGTATACTGATATTTTGAATCCCCTATAGGCCCCTTCATCAGTGAGCCGCAGTGCCGAAGAAGGATGGTCACTGTAGGTCCTGCCTTTCTGAGCTACTGATCTGGAAGAGATGTATACACTTTTTACATTATGGCAATTGGATTGGACATGGTATTTCCAGTTTATATTGCATTTCATTCATTCTTATACATTGCTTGTCACCGGAATAATTGTTTGGCTCCTGTATCTATCGGTCTTATGGGGGGCCGTATAGGTTATGAGTATTGGTTACTGAGTGCTTTCGTGAATCTTCTAGGTTTATGGTGTCCGATTAAGTCATTATTTATCCAGGCTAGTCGGTTACTTTACTGTTGGTTATTATGGTTAGTGGCATGATGGCTATGGACTAGTACTCGAGATTGGTGGTATGTTTATGATTCCCTTTTTTACTATGGTAATTTACATTATTGATAGCTACCTTACAATTAGACATTATGGTTAGGGACCCGATTACGCTAGTATTAGCTTCCCTACTTGGTCATGATCCTCGAGATATTAGGTTGACTACCTCAGGTATTCACCTTTGAGTTAGTCCTATATGTATGTATATATATATATGGCATTACCGTATCTCCCTCTCTTTTTTGTCCACTCAAATTGTATATGTATTCTTTGTCCTTGTATACTACTATATATACTTCTTTCACTCTTCATTGGTATATTGGCTAGTGATATACAGGATCGTACTTTAGTTCCTAAACACTATTAGAATAGGGTAGTTTACCCTTATTTCTTCATTAGTCTCATTATGCTTAGCTTTTCTGGATAGTTGCATGTAGTTATATTCATGCTTTAGATGTTATTTATGCCTATATTATTTCTGGAGCTTAGTCGGCCGATGCCTATTGAGTACCACATATTTGGTACTCATACTACACTTCTGTAGCCTGCAGATCATAGTACGAGTTATCGCTGTTGATGTGTACATCGTGCGGAGCATCCATGGATCAGATATTTAGGGTGAGCTCTTGATGCTTGGAGTGCTTCTACTCTCCCTCTCTCTCTTATTGTTAGAATGATCTCTATGTTGTATTCAGAGACAGCTTTGTATATATGTTTATCCCATATTTCACTTGTATTCCTGTTGTATCAAAACCTCTTATACTGGCTCTACCAGGTTTTAGGATTATATTAGACTTTTTGTTATATTTATTCCGCAGTTTCTTCTTTTTTCTTGATAGTTCGTTACTAACTATTCCGAACTATGGGTTGGCTTACCTACTGGTGGGTTAGAGTAGGTTCTATCAAAATCTGAGAAATTGGGTCGTGACAAATTGGTATCAGAGCCTAGGTTTATCAGTGTTGTTGGTACAAGAGCTAAATGTCTAGTAGAGTCCTGCGGATCTGTACGGAGACGTCTGTATCCTATCTTTGGGAGGCTATAGGGCATTCTTAGGAAATTCTATTCTTGACTCTTTATCGTGTGTTAGTATTTCTATGAGCCTCTAGTACTTTCTTTGACTCAATTCTTTCCCAGATAGATGACACAAGGTTATCGATAGATGCAGATGGTAGTTCTGTGCGTATGAATAGAGTTTTAGTCCAGCGACGAACTAGGAAGTTATAGATTGATATCGAAGACCTTCAGTATCAGTCAAAGGGTCTGGGGTCATCCCAAGCTCTGATAGAGTTTGTGACTATCTCAGCTCTTCAGGATCCAATGTTGGGGATTCTGAGTCTTTTCATGGATACGTCATAACCAACATTGGTACCTGGTATATTGAGTAATTCTCAAGCCAGAGTTGGATTTATTGGTGTTCAACAGGGATCTTTATCAGTTTCAGAGTATAAAAATTAGTTTCTGGAGTAGGCCAGACACTCTCCCATATTATATCCTGTTGAGCATAAGATGGTGCAGAGATTTATTAGAGGATTGGTTTACCACTCCGTTTGGCGTCAGAGCATTTGATAGCAGTTGGGTCTTTTTTCTCTAAGGTTGTTGATAATGTGAGGGCTACAGAGGCCATGTCAGCAGTTCAGTGTTAGTGGTATTCGGTCTGGATGTAGGAATCCTTCCAGTAGAGGTCATCATCACTTGTAGCCTACCAGATTCATACAGTTAGCACTTAAGAGTATAGGGGTGTCTCTCAGATAGATTGTGGTGGTCTTAGTGGAAAGAGTCTGGATAGGCAGTATGGGTTATTCAGTCTTGGTTGTTAGCTCGTGGTGGCTGTTTTGGATCAGCAGGTATAGTACAATAGAGAGTCCCTGGGGAATGTTTCTATTGTGGTGAGATTGGCCAATTGTCTATGGAATGCCTCAAGCATGAGTTGTTTAGCCAGTTGGGGAAAACTCATGTTTCTCGTTAGGTTAAGGCTTCAGGGGTTTGTTACAACTGTAGAGAATTGGTTACTTGCCCAGAGAATTTTCCCGGCATGGGATTATTAGTCATTCAGCTCATCCAGATCAGTCTCATAGAGATGTGACACCTTCAGTTAGAGGTAGTGCACTTTGTGCCTCAGTTGGTGATTCAAACTCTTAGTCCAAGTTTGGGCATGCTCAGATTCACACTTCTTTGGGCATGTCAGGGACTATGACTTCAGATTTTTACCGTGATAGGTGCGCCTTTTATTTTCTATCCTTTAGTTTTTATTTGAGTTGAGTTAGGGGTTTTCATACCCATCGGTCTTTACATTCCTTGACATTTCTATATTGATTGTTGTATGTCATTGTGTAGATTTAGGCTTATTTGACTACCCCCGTAGATTTTTTTTTAGTAGTGGATGAGTAGATCAGTATTGAGGGTTCCTTGGGGGTGTAGCACTTGGATTCGAGTCCCATTTCCTTTGGCATATTGGCCTTGTTATGGCCTTAGAGTGGTACTTTTGTTGATTTTTATTTTTGGTACCACCTGCATCTTGTGTTATTGATATCATAGTCATTGTTTTGACATTTATTGACTCTTATTTGATAGATGTCTAGACTAGTGTTATCTAGTTAGCATTTTTCTCTCCTTGCCATTCTTGCTCGTTTGGCTTAGAACCTAGGTTGGTGGTTTTTCCCTTCTGTTAGCGAGGCTAGATCAGTTGTGGAGAAAAAGTGAAGGTAAGTTTAGCCTTTCATAGCTCTGTTGTGATTTTAACAGTAGCGGTCTTCTTCCATAGCCCATCCCTATTCGTGATATATTTGGGATTTGATTTTTTTGATCTAGATAGTTCATTGCCCGGTAGTGGTCTCGATCTTGATGTTGATGTTTAGTTGGAGTTGGAAATTTGGTTTTGTAGCCCGTTTATGATGTTGAAAAGTTTGAGGCTTACTTTCTAATTTGTTGGGTTCATCTCTTGGTGATCATTTTGATCTTTGTATTGGTGTGGAGTTGGATACTCTATTTTTGCTAAGAAGTGGTTTATGGTTCATTCGAGTTAAAGTGGGAGTAATTAGGGGAATTTAGAAAATTCTAATCTCAGCATTAGTTCTGCCTATTATGACTTCGGGGAGTGTTTTTGCTTGATGATATGTGCCTATGGGTACTCGTGGCCATAAATTGAGTAGTAGATTGGCCAGATTCAAGCTAGGGTCATATTTTTTGAGTTGCTTGAGTTTTGGCTATCATTATTATTGTTTGTAGCCTTGGTGAGTTCTTGTATATGCCTTGATGTGATATATCCTCAGCGGATGTGGATTTGATTATTCATATCTTCAGTTTGTGGTCTTCCTTCGTCATGATTATGTCTTCGGCGACATTTCAATTTTAGCCCTTGCGGGAACTATTGGATTTATGTTTAGTCGTTGATTGTGAGATTGATTTGGGCATTCAACCTTAGTGAAGGATTTTTGGCCTCAAGTGTTGAGATTTCAGCTATGGGGTGTAGAGCTTGGTTGCAGCCTCAAGTTCAAAATTTGGTTAGCTAAGACTTCGTTTATAGGCTGACTAAGCCTACTCATTGCCTATCGGTTTAGTTTCCTTCAGTTTGGATGGGTTATACTTGATAGATGCTTGAAGGTTGGTCTATTGGCACATGGTATTGGTTGCTACTACAGTTGGCCCCGATTCTCAGTTTTCATCAGAAATTCTGTATGCTTACTCAGTGGGAGAAGTGTATTTTAGTTGGACTTAGCATGGTTTTGCCCACAGTTGGTGGGACCTTCTAGAGCGGATCATTTGATTTCGAGAGGTTGTGCTTTAGACTCCTGACTACCAGTTTCGAGGGTCATTTGGACCAATTATAGCTTTGGGTAGGGATCGCTGGCTTTGGCCATCTCCATTTGCGTACCCAGGTAGCACCTTATGGGCTTATTCTTATGCCTTTCATTATGGATTCTCAGTAGATCAGCTTCAGTCTTTCAAGGACAGTGTGATGGGTTTGTGTTGACAGGACTCGAATGATATTTTGTGTGGTTCAGAGTAGATAGCAGGTTTGGAAAGGCAAGAGAAGGTTAGATTTGGAAGTTGGAGTTGGTTGCATGATTCATGCCTTAGATTGCCTTTAGTTTGGTTGAGCTTTTGCTTGGATGTGCTTGTATTGGTGTATTGTTATTGTGTTGTGGTTTGGATTTACGTGCATCATTTGTTCTTGGTTCAGTGGAGGCCAGTTGGTTGTTGAGGATGAGTTTTGGCTTTTTGGGAAGTGAAGTAAGAAAGTTGGTTGAAAAAGGGATACCTATAGAAAAATCCCTTGGAAGCATTGTTTCTGCTTGGAGGATTATTTGGGGAGTCTTGCTTGGTACTTAAAGGCCCAGTACCTCGTCCTTTCGAGCTTTCAGGATCTATCTATCCATTGATTTTTGTGAACGAAAGTCCTTTTATTAGTGGATATTGTAATGACCCTCCAGGTCATTTTCTCAATTTTTGTGCATTTCTGACATTTTGAGTCTTCCTACAGTGGCTACCGGTCAATTATGACTTGTCATAACTATAGGTTTAGTTATCGAACAGTTAGTTTGGGTTTTAGGCTCATTTCCCTGTTTTGGAGCTTTTGTTGTTAAGGAATTCATCTCATACCAAAATTCCTAGTAAACGATGTTAGATGGAAATTTTGATAACGCCATCAGGTTCGAAACATTGATTTTAGGCTAGGGGGACCCTTGGTTCTGGTCCCGAGGCTTTCAGACTCATTTTGGACTATTGGGTAGATTTATTAAAAAATAGAACTATGAGTATGGGGCCTATATTTAATTGAAACGACCTTGGATGAAAGTTTAGATTGTTCCATTGAGTTTGGAATATTGAATTTGGTATGGCAGCATAGTTCATATGAACGTACGGGGTTCTGAATAAATCCCGAACACCCAATCGGAGTCCATTTGGACTTAGCAAAAATTTGATGCCTGATATCTAGTGTGACGGCTTTAGTGGTCAAGGTCCACTTTAGCGAACATCCCTTAAGCAACCAGAGTACCGTTTAGCGGCCACTCACCTTTTTGCACCAGTCGCTTTAATGGTCAGTAGCCGCTTTAGCGGTGGCTGTTTTAGCGGCTAAGTGACCGCTTTAGCGGCACCTGGAGGTTTTAAATCCCTTTTTTCACCTTGATTTTCCATTCATTTCTCAACCCTATTTCCCCCATTTTTGAGAACTTGGAACGAGGGAAAGTGTGGGAAATCATCCATTGAAGCTAAGGTAAGCTAGCCCAACACTCCTTGGTCATTTCCAATTATTTTTCCCTATTAAATTCCATCTTTTCATTGTAAATTCTTAGAAATTAGGTCTTTGATTCCTAAACTTTGCGGGCCGATTTGAGCCCTGATTTGTGTCCAGTTTGTGCTCAACTTTTGAGCACACATTTCTTGTTCTTAGAGGGACCTCGTGACTGATTCAATTTTGATTTCGTTTGCGAGCCCCACAGGTTCGTTCTTGACCCAAATTTTGACCCGATCTTTGCTATAGCAATATGGGTCTCGTTTTACTCATATTGATGTGTAGATGATTGTTTTGATAGCGTGGCGGTATTTTGGGATTGTGGAGCAAGAATGAACAATTCACGGATGATTCGAGATTTCGATTCGGCATCGAGGTAGGCTTCAGTCTATTTTTCTCTATGAGATTGTGTATTTCATAGATTGCATGCTAGGTAGGGATCATTGGATTAGATTATGACTAGTATATCATGACTTAGTCTATTTAGAGAATTTGGGATATAAATGTGACCCAAACCTTAGCATAGGATACTTGTTATGGCCTTAGAATCCTACTATCCTTGATTATAGGCTTGTTTAGTCATAGATTGGCATTATGGATCCTTTAGTATAAGGTTACCATTGACTTAGTGATTTGGGTGGTATTTTCCTGATTAGATCCTCATAGTGGCTTCATGCCCTTGATTACCATAGTTTTTCGAGTTATGAGGCTTAATTATGGTTTTTTGCGCCCAAGGTCGTGGTTATGATACCAGTTGGACTCCAGGTGAGTATTTTATCCCTAAAGGGGAACATGATTCTAGTTTATAGATGCTTAGGAGCTTATAGTGGTATTTGTTTGATACTGGTGATGGCATACATACTTTTAGGCACATTCATGCTCACTTAGTAGTACGATTCCAACCAAAATGTTAATTTAGTACTGTTTTCTTAAAAGGGAATTATTCCCACTTTTCTCTTTAAAATGGATTCTTTTACAATGGGAATCGTACCACCTTATTTAAAATGGATTCTTTTACAATGGGAATCGTACCACCTTATTTATTGGACTATGAGCTTTCGAAACCAAAAGTGATGTTTTGGAAATTAGATCGAGATTGAATCCGATCCATAGTTTACCCACTCTTTTACCACTAATATTTACTTTGGTCGATGGATATTCCGACCCTTTCTACATTATTATAATAATTTAGTCCCGAACTTGATCTCGAGCAATGGCTTATAGATGTACACTCTTTTAGTCATGGTTCGAGTCCATGCACTTATTATACAGTGTACACTCTTTTAGTCATGGTTTGAGTCTGTGCACTTATTATACAATGTACACTCTTTTAGTCACGGTCGAGTCTGTGCACTTATTATGCAATGTACACTCTTTTAGTCACGGTTTGAGTCTGTGCACTTATTATGCAATATACACTCTTTTTGTCACGATTGTAGTTCGTGCACTCATTACATATGTACATATATCTCTCTCTCATGTATTGGAAAGAGTTGATGAATTATGATGATTATTGGAAGTCCTAGTTTGGGACTAGGCAGTGTATACGAATATGCCAAATCCCCTATGGGCCCCTTCATCCATGAGTCGCAGTACCGGTGAAGGATGGTCACCGTAGGTCCTGCCTTTGTGAGCTACTAAGCTAGAAGAAGTTTATACACTTGTTACGTTATGGCACTTGGATTGGACATGGTATTTCCAGTTTATGCTACATTTCATTCATTCTCATGCATTGCCTGTCACCAGTATAATTGTTTGGCGCCTGTATCTATTGGTCTTATGGGGGACCATATAGGTATGGGTTATGAGTGTTGTTTGTTGAGTGCTTCCATGAACCTTCTGGGCTTATGGGGGACCGATTAAGTCATTGTTTGTCTGGGCTAGCCGGTTACTTTACTATTGTTTTTTATGATTAGTTCGTGGCATGATGGTTATGAACTAGTACCCGATATTGGCGGTACATTTCTGATTCCCTTTTTACTATGGTAATTTACATTATTGATAGCTACCTCACAGTTAGACATTATGGTTAGGGACGCCAATTATGCTAGTATTAGCTTCCCTACTTGGTCATGATCCTCGAGATACTAGGTTAATTCTTTCAGGTATTCATCTTTGAGTTAGTCCTATATGTATATGTATATATATATGGCATTACCATATATCCCTTACTTTCTTGTCCACTCAATTTGTATATGTATTCTTTGTCCTTGTATACTTCTATATATACTTCTTTCACTCTTCATTGGTATAATGGCTAGTGATATACAGTATCGTACTTTAGTTCCTGAACACTGTTAGAATAGGGTAGTTTACCCTTATTGCTTTATAAGTCTCATTATGCTTAGCTTTCCAGGATAGTTGCCTGTAGTTACATTCATGCTTTACATGTTATTTATGCCTACATTATTTCTGGAGCTCAGTCGGCCGATTCCTACTGAGTACCACATATTTGGTACTCATACTACACTTCTGCAACCTGTAAATCACAGTACAAGTTATCTCCGTTGATATGTGCATCGTTCTGAGCAACCATGGATTGGATATTTAGGCTGAGCTCCTGATGCTCGGAGTGCTTCTACTCTCTCTCTCTCTCTCTTATTGTTAGATTGATCTCTATGTTGTATTCAGAGATATCTTTGTATATATGTTTATCCCATATTTCACTTGTATTCCTGTTGTATTAGAAGCTCTTGTACTGGCTCCACCAGGTTTTGGGATTATACTAGCCTTTTTGTTATATTTATTCTATAGTTTCTTCTTTTCTCTTGGTAGTCCGTTACTAGCTGTTTCGGTCTACTAGTTGGCTTACCAACTGGTGGGTTAGATTAGGTGCCATCATGACCTGAGAAATCGGGTCGTGACATATCGGTGCTCTTGGTGAACTGATAGTTATTTTTGGCATTGAAAAAGGTTAACAAAACGTAAATAGGGAATAGGGTTAAAAGTAACCTAAGAGAGCTTTAGCCAAACTACTGACAGGTGTGTGTAATCAGAATGGGTAAGTGGATAAGAGCCATTGAATGACCGGGACAGGAAGGTAAGGACAAGTGTGAGGGTTTCCAAAAGAAGTATTAAGGAAGTAGTTTGAGTATTAGGCTGTGGACATGAACGAGAGTTGTGAATAAACATAGTGAGTAACTGCGTCTAGGTGTAAACCCTCAGTTGGATAGGAGGTGTAGAGTGAAAGTTTAAATGACCTATATACCTAAGTATACGTGGACTACAAGTGATATTTTACGATTATACGTGGAATGGTAACTGTGATTGTTTTTGAGCCATGCTTATAATTGTTAAATGCATTGCAGACTCATACATTTGGGTGTTGTGGAGGTGAGATGATGAGAGGTTGATGCTAATATTGAAATCATGATGTTCATGAATTTGTTGATGTTGATGTGACGGTGATGGTGATGATATTGATATGCGACCCATGATGTTCATGAAGTTGGTTATGTTTATGATGTTGAGAATGGGAAGAGATGATGCACACATCTTACATACATGTATTCATACATATGCCTTGACATTCTATTATATCCTTGTATTGTTGTTTGTTTCTTGAGTGGATCAGTTCATTGGTAGAACTGGTGGAATGTAGTGGTATCCTGTGAATTCAAGGTACATCATAATTCAGGTCTAATGTTAACTGCCTGAGTTTATAATTGTACGAGTATATTGTATGATATCGTCCTTCCTCACAGTGGTTGTCAGTTAATAAGTGCCTTAGTGGTTGTAAACCCTGTAGTGTGTTATATTAGCAAAGCACCAAGGCGGTTCAGTTCAATCGTGGTTGCCTTAAGTCTTGTAATTTTGTGAGGTCTGTTGATCCAATTCAGAGGGAGTTAAGAGTAGTGGAAATTCGGTTCGTAGACTAGCTAAGTACCAAAAAAGGAGTGAGTTAGTGTGAGTGATGAAAGGACAAAGATATACGAAAATGTTAAATTGCAGGTAAGTCACTGAGATGTGTAAGTTTGGTATTAATGAATTTATAATCTGGGATTTAGAAACTGGAACCTTACTCAAATGTTTATGATATCTCCCTATTTGTTATTGATATTATTTTCTTTTAACCCTAGTCTGCCGATGATGCCTAACAGTACATGTGGTTGTACTGATGCTACACTTACTATATCTCCAATCAGGGATATAGCCATGGTGCAGGTTAGTTGGGGTTTCTATAATCGTGTCGGTGATCTCTCAGCATCAGCTCCTGCCCTCTCTATTCTGCATGGATGGTGTGTCATGGACTCTCCCATTCCTTGTCTAGTGCTCTTACACCGGTTTAGACTAGTTTCTAGGGATTCATTGTTGATAGTTTTACGCATCACTTTTACTTATCAAATGTATTAAACCAGATTGTTATGTATGAGTTAAATTACTTATGTTATTGAAAATGAACTGTTTAAACTTCTGCATCAAATGAATGGTTGGGTGGTAAGAGTTCTCCTATCTTGGGTAGGTATTAGGTAAGTGCCCGCACGATCTGGCTAGTTGGGTCGTGACATGTTGCAATATAATTTCTTCTACGAGATATTATATATTGAGAAAAAAAATCCATTTTGATTGAGGAATTTATAAGAAGACTGCTGAATATGTCAAAGGGCAAGAAGAATTATTTGGACAAAGAATCAATCTATTTTTGGATCATTCATATCAAATTAAAAGAATCAATCTATTTTTGAATTATTCATATCAAATTAAGAGGAGAATAAGGAAAAATCCATTTTGGAATTTGAAAGGAGATATTATTTCATAAACGTAGGGGAAGAAGGAAGATCAATGAGGTAAAGTAAAATAGTAAAGAAAATGAACGGAAAAGGCAACAAAATTAAGAAGGTATCTATAATTAGTGTTACACAATTCATAATTAGTGTTAGATAGTAGGATTCTAATTCCTGTCATCCTTTTATTTTTTCCATAAAAATGTGTATTTTGTTTCATTTTTCATATAGTTTTTTTTTTAATTAAAGTTAATCTTCTCAGCATTAAATTTAGAATGTTAAAGGCACTAAAATTTTTCACAAAGTCAGAAACGGCTAAACATGAAAACGTCTACAATATTTATTCCACCTCTTAATCTTACTAAAATGAACATTCTAATTTTATGCCTCTTCATGTTCATCAGTTAGTGTGTGTGAGTGTATATGTGTGTGTGTATATATATTTCATATATGAAGTAAGAAAAATATCACTTGGTGTCAGTTTTCGGTTTGACTTGGGAGATTTAAAGGAGACTGTCACCCACAGATGATGAGGCAATCACGGATGCAAACGCTCAAGCGGAGTAAAAGGTGTTAAAAGTGTTTGCTCCAAAATTTCAAATAAATCATATATTGTTAGACAATGTGAATGTCCAATTTATATAATCAATTTTTATTTTTACTTCTTTTAGATCGTATTTATAGGATTACACTGAATATATCATTTTTATTTTTATAATGTCTACCTTTATTTGGTGTCATATAATTACTAGAGTTGAGGACTGTAAAAATTGTAGAGTATTTTTATACATGATTAGGCATAAAATATAATCATGTGCTATGATTTTGAGTAAAATGGAAAAAAATTGACTTTTGAAATTCACAATGCAAACAATATATGAATTCTAACATTATTAGTATTGTTTCATTAGCTAAAATTTTATAAAATTATTTAGGCAATTTTAATTGACACATTATTACCATTTTAGTCATACGTGCACACATATTCACTTTCTTTTGTCTCTTTTTAATATATGTCAATAAAAAAATAATATTCATCTAAGTTCTATATCTGATGATTTAATCAATTATAAAAAAATATTTAGCATATGAATGTATATGAAAATTTTCATTTATTCTATTTCCTATATATTTAAAGTTACTAATTTTGTTAAAAATCGCGCAAAGCACGGCCTATTTCACTAATATATATATATAAAGTTGAATGTAGATTCGATGACGTGGCGCTCTGTAAGGCCTCCATTCCCTTTTTCTTTTTTTTTTCCCCACTTTTCTCAATTTTAACTGCATTTTTGATTACCTTTTACTACTAACCTATGAATTAATAAAGGCTCCACATAGCAATAATCAAATACCTTTGCAATAAAACCATTAATTTATTTAATGTATTTAAATACCTTTCACATCATTATCCATTTTCTAATGTATTTAATTTCTTAATCTTTTTTTGTATCCATGTGACTTATGTAAGCAATCATTCAAGTACTAAATGTGCAAATAAGTCTTACAAAATCCCATGTTCTAATTCCATTGATCCTCCATTAATTCAACAATTGCAACGTCATTTTAATTGAATCATTAACAACAATGGAAACAACAAGCCTATAAATATACCCAAGTAACTAATGATTTCAAACTCCTTCAAATTAATTTATCCTCGCTGCTTGATGCCTCGTCACTTTCATCATCTTCTGCAGGTTACTTTCTAATTTCTTTATCAAAATTTATTTGAACATGTAGAATTATTATATATATTGGCAGAACACAAAAATTGTAAAGTAGAGATTTTTCGCATTCTGTATTTTATAGATAAAGAAGGTTTACACGTATAATGTAATGCTTGATGATGATAAGAATTTGATGGATTTTTCTTTTGTTTAAGTGATTGCTACACTTAATTAATCTTCTTCCTTATCAATTAGTCTCTTTTAGATTACCTTATGTATAAGATTTAGTCTCATATTCTTCAATCCTTCGTTAGAGAGTTCTGGAAATACAGTCGTAATTAACAAAAAATAGTTTATTCAGAGTGGAATCACCTGGCGCGAATTCAGTTAATCCATCAAAATATAATTATCAGTTATGGATGAGAACCAAAGGTAACATCTCTAACTGATTTTAATTTGGTTACAGTGTTACACCCCAAACAGTGCAAAAATGGTATTTCTAAAGGAGAGGCCACTAACAAGGCTCTACAAAGGCTCCACCAATACCTGCATCATCCGTGACAAATGCCTCGAACACCCATATATATCTTTTTTCCCCTCTATTATAAGATTAGTTCTCCATCTTTACAGGTCGTGCCTCCATATTTTAAGTGCAAACACTACTGCAGCCAATTCCAAATTATGAGTAGGATAATTCTTCTCGTGCACCTTCAACTATCTAGAAGCATACACAATAACATTCCTTCGTACATCAAAACAACATCCAAACTAGAACGCGAGGCATCACAATAAACAATGAAATCCTTACCCTTCACTGGCAAAACAAGAATGGGAGTGGTAGTTAACAAGGTCTTGAGCTTTTGAAAGCTCTCATCACATTCATCAGACCAATGAAATGGTATCTCTTTCTAAGTTAGACAGGTCAGATGAGAAGCAATAGAGGCGAACCCCTTCATGAATTTGCGGTAATAGCTAGCCAACCCTATAAAACTGCAAACCTCGATCACGGAGGTAGGCCTAGCCCAACTCTTAACTGTCTCAATCTTCTGTGGGTCCACCATAACCCCTTCCTTTGAAATCACATATCCCAAAAAGGATACAGAAGTCAACCAAAATTCACTTTTAGAAAATTTTGCATAAACCAGCTTCTCCTTAAGCAAACCCAACACAATTTGTAAATGATTCTCATGCTCCTTTCTACTCTAAGAATAAACTAAGATATTATCAATAAAAAAAATCAATAAAGAATCCAAGTAGGGCTTAAATATCTCATTCATTAAACCCATGAAAGTAGCTAGGGTATTAGTAAGCCCTGAAAGACATCACTAAGAACTCATAGTGCCCATACTTGGTCTGAAATGTGGTCTTAGGAATGTCGTCGGCCTAATTCATTAACTGATGATATCCAGACCGATGCACCCTGCAACAGGTCAAACAAATCATCGATGTGGGGTAAGGGATACTTGTTATAGATCGTAACCTTATTCAACTGACGATAGTCTATGTTCATACGTAAACTACTATCCTTCTTCTTTACAAACAACACTGGAGCACCCCACAGGGAGGCATGGACGAATAAATCCCTTACCAAGTAATTCTTGCAACTGAGCCTTCAATTCCCTTAACTTAACAGGTGCCATCCTATAAGAAGTGATAAATATGGGATGAGTATCCGACTCTAATTCAATGCAAAAATCAATGCCACGATCTAGTAGTAGCATGACAGGTTAGTCCATAGGAAATACCACTAGAAACTCACACACTATGAGAACTGACTCAATGGGTAGGACCTCTGCACTAGTATCCCAAAGATGTGCTAAGAATGTCGAACACCCCCTTCTAATCAATCTCTTAGCACGAATAAAGGATATAAGTTTCACAGGTGCAGGACTATAATAACCCTTCCTCTCAAGTCTATCAATCTCTGACATAGTCACACTCTCTATCTTAGCGTGACAGTCTAAAATAGCATGATAAGGAGACAACCAACTCATTACCAGAATGATATCATAATCTACATGTCTGATATCACTAGATTTGCCCAAGTTTTATAACCCATAAACATAATAGGACAAAAATGATAAACCCTATATTAACTAACACAGAATCATCAACAAGGGTAGACAAGTGAATAGGAGCATAAAATAAATCACACACCATATCTAACCTATAAGAAACCTTGTAGTAATTTTTAGCTTTTGCAGTATTTTGGCCATTTTGCCCTTTTCCATAGTTTCTATATGCTATTTATAACTTGTAAGGTTGGTTCGCATAGTCCCCAAAATATTCAGGAATGATTTGAGTGAGTTTGAGCTTTTGAAAAGCCTTGAAAGTGTTTAGTTTGACTTTGGTCAATATTTTTGCGATTCGAGCATCGAATGGTGATTCTATCAGTTCTATTAGATCCGACATGCGGATTTTAGATTAGTAACATAGTTGATTAGGATTTCGAGTCTTTATACTTATTTTTGACCTATTAGGCGAGAAACTAGTTAAATTTAGGGGTTTCAGGAGTTAACTTGTTGAAAACGATCTTTTTTTGTAAATCCCCTAGTTCTATTGAGTCTGAAATGCCAAAATTAGCCTAGTAGCATTATTATTTTATTTCTGCAGGGTCCCAAACGAATCTCGATGGTCCGTTTAGAGGATTTTATCATTTCCCTAGTTGCTGGTTTTACTGATATCTGGTGCCCAATGAAACCTTTTTTGCATTTGCGGGCCCCTAGCCACATTTACGGAGAAGGAAATAATTTTTCATTGTGAACGCGACAGTGGGAACGTATTCACAAAGAGTCGCCTAATTTGTTCATTGCGATCGTGGGGTAGTGACCGCATTCACAAAGGGATAAATGGTCCAAGTCCAAGTCCGGGTCGATATTCATCACGACTGCGATGGTTTGACCACTATTGCGGTACTCGGGTTATGTTGGTCTTCACATTTGCGACATGGGTCTCGCATTCGCAAAGAACAAAATATACCTGGATAAAATTTAAATAATTTTCTCATCCAAAACACTATTTTCACCATTATTGGACTTTGGGAGCTCGGTCCTTGGAGATTTCAAAGAGAAATTTCATCAATCTTGTGTGGTTAAACTCTAAACTCCTATTTTCATCATTTCCTATTGATTTCATTTTCAAACCAACTTCAAATCTTTGATTTCAAACTTGGATTTCAGGGTTTTCACCTGGTAGAGTACAAAATTGGTCTTTCTTTGATTTTAAGCTCGATTTCAACTCATTTTTCCTTGGGTTTTCAGATTTAGAACCCTTTTAGTATGGGGAACATAATTTTTAAATAAAATTCTAATTTTACCCCTTTTATTTTAGAGTCAATTTTTGAACTATTTTTAGACCCGGGATGAAAGTAGCCAATATGGGTATCATTAGAATCTTTTTACCTGTAGATTATATTTTGATGGATTTGATTCATTCCAAAGTTTTTTGTAAAGGAAAGGCTCCATATTAAAGGGTCCAGGCTCGTGTTTCGTCTTTTTGAGGTAGGTTATGACTTAACTTTCTTCAGTCTGGGTGTCAGGATCCAAATCACGGATCGTGCGGGCACCTATCCAACCCTACCCTAGATAGGAGAACCCTTACCACCTAACCATTTAATTATTGCGGAAGATCTTCAAAATAGCCTCAAGTATAAATAATTAAATAAAACTTCTGTTTAATACTCACATATTACATTAATACATTGCGGAAGTAAATTACATAATTTCCAGAAACTAATCTAACCAGTACAAGAGCACTAGCAAAAGAAAAGGAAGACCTGAGATACAACATCCATGTAAGACTGAGATGACAAGAGCTGCTGAAGTGTGACCACCATCGTACCTATGGAAACTCCAACTGACTTGCAATATAGCTATATCCCCAAATGGAGATATAGTAAGTGTAGTATCAGAACAACAACATGTACTGCTAGGTATCATCGGCCGACCAGGGTTAGAAACATATCATAACATATAGCAAACAAGAGGAAATCATGACAAGCATACATGTTTAATCACTGAACATACTTAACCTACTTTAACTTCCAACCTTACCGCCTTTCCTTTTACTATAGTGATGCCGCCCAAAATATACCTCCAGAAAAGTATAATGCAGTTGATGTATCAAATATAGAACCCAACTAGGTTGGGGTCGATCCCACAAGGAATAGGACGAAAGTCTCTCGAGTGCTTGTCCGAGTAATTGGCAAGTAAGTAAAACTGGGGGATTGTTGTGAGAAAATAATAACAGTAACGATTGTTGATTTTTAGATTTGTAATCAATATGAGAAATACACTAGGACTGTGATCCACAATGATTAATTAATTTCACCGGTTACTTGTGCTGGCAAAACTATCCCGCTGTACTGCATGCAAAATCTAACAAGATATGTTCATCTAAACATCTCTCGACCTTGGTTAGACAAATTTCACTGTTCTCTTTTCGGTCTCCAAGTGTCACAGTACTAACCCTTGTCCTGGATCTCAGATAACTATCCCTGTTACGGTTCAAGTTATTAGATGAAGGTTGATATCTTCAAATCTCTATTGTTATTCCTTTTTCCCAATCTCTACCTCTCTCTCGGGAAAGTCTAGAATACAGGCGAGTTTCTAACATTTGCAACCTTTAGAAAATCAATTATGATGAAGGTAATAACAATACATGCATTCACATCGGTTCAGAATTGCTTTGCACTTAACCCGTTTCGTTAATTCCTCATGGTTCACACAACCCTAGTTGATGGGTTTAGCTACTCATGATTGCAAGAACACAAGAAGAATTCAATGATGAAAACATAATTGCATACTCACAATAAGAATAAAACTATGGAATCTCAACATGAATAAAAACCTTAGAATCGGTGTTCCAGGATTACAAAATCAATAATGTAATTATGAACTCAAAATAATGAAAATATATCTCAAAACAATGTAATGACCAACCCCTCAACATAGGACAATACAGGGGTATTTATAGATACAAGGTGAATCCTATCCTAAACAAAACAGGAAAATAGAGTCGGCACTTTTCCATGGTACCGTGACTTGGTGTCGTAGAACCAAGTCACGCCACGTGGGTCTTGCCGTGGAAATTCGGCTGCTTTACATTATTGCAGGAGTCGACCTACGGCACCGACCTACATTACGTAGGTCGGCTCACGTGACGTAAGTTCTACCGTGAGTCACTCCTCTGGTGCAGGAGTTTGCTCTTTCGTCTTCAGATACTTTGTTCTCGAGCATGATTCTTTCTTTTAGTCCATTTTGCCTCCAAAAACCTATTCTCCTGCAATATAGAATGGAAAACATATCATACCAACCAAACATACCCAAGTTATTGCATATTTTCTTTATTTTAAGCATCAAAAGTGCCATGAAACCACGACACATCAACACCCTCAACGTAGAACGTTTGCATGTCCTCAGGTAGACAAAATAACATAAACACATATGATGCTTAACTAAGAGAAACCTAAGAGAGCTACGACAGTCGACTCATTGCTTTTGGCAGCAAAATTTTTCTTTTCGACCCCTCAACCATGGTGTGTATACATATAGCATATTATCATGACACAGAAGGGATCAAATGATGGCATCAGATTATGAACAAACAACTAAGCATATATGTAAATGACATTATCCGAACAAATAGCAGCTAACAATGAAACCCATGTACTCTCACAACAAAGAAGTCCTATACACTCCCAGAACACCAATAAATTTCAAAGTAGGGACTGGGCCAAAACACTCTCTCTTATAAAGAAGTCCAAACAATGTGCGTGAAATACCATAGGCTTGACCTTATTTTCTATACCTTAGTTTTTCGGACAGTTGGACTACGATCACTAAAGGACTTTCATCGGCTTGTAATGTAGGCTTGAGGAAGGGTGTGGTACATATGGATATGGTGAATCAACTCTCCTTGACAGTACACTATTTTTGGCTCCACTTTCCAACCATTCTCATTTTATTCTACCTTATTCTTTTTCATTTATTTTCAGATTTTGGGTGTGATTTTCTTCATACTTTCAAAACACACTTTTTTTTTTCTCTTTTTCTCTTTGCTTTTCTTTTTGCAATTTCTATTTATTTCGCTCAATTTTTTCTTCTTCTTCATACCCAAATCTTTTTTCTTTTTCTTCTACTAACCCCTTCTTCATACCCAAGTTAAACTATGCACCCCTATAATAGCCATCTCAACTTAGGCGATTTGGCTGAGTTGAGGTACACAATGTCCAAGGAGGGACCAAGGCCAAGACAGGTTCATTGTAAGTCGAAATGGGAAGGTGAATAGGCTAATGAAAGAAATGGGTCAATTAAGGCTCACAATCGGGATCAAGGGATATTTACTTCATTTGGTCAGGCATTTAGGCTAAAAGTGGACTTATTAAAAAACGGCCTATGATCCTTTCCTAACCACTATCCTATAACCTAGGCAAGACTAACCGGGCAAGTTCTGGATCGTACACACAAAGAGAACTCGATAATGACCTCACAGACACATAACATAGGGTTACACTATCAACTACTACCTATCTAGTTCATGCATTGCTAGATACCATCGTTCTACCTATACTACTAATTCCATAACAAGATCCAATAGCTGTCACAAATTAACATGCAACAAACACATTTCAAAACCAAATTTTTAGGAGGGGTGTCCTTTAAACAATCAAAAAGCATCATTATCAAAAATTTGTTCAAAACTTGACTGCACTAAGGTTCCTCTATTTTTCTCCTAATTAAACACGACAACAACAACAACAACAACATACCCAGTGTATTCCCACCAGGTGGGGTCTGGGGGGGGGGGGTAAAGTGTACGCAGTCCATACCACTACCTCAGGTGAAGTAGAGAGGCTGTTTCCGATAGACCCCCGGCTCAGAACCGATAACTCCTAATTAAACACGAAAAAACATAAATAATATAAATAACCACCTAAACATGCCGGTTCTACTATGATAGCACACTTGGGGGAAAAGAAAACACGGCAACAAAAACCCCTAAGTGGTGGTACACCTCCACCCCCAACAAACTAATGGTGCACTGCCCACAGTGCACAACTATCAATATGATAAGTGTACGGGAGTGAAGACATACTTGCGGTGCACTAGGCACCAGATGTGGGTCTGTCCACAGCTGGATCATCTATATGCTCTCTGGGCTCCATGCTAGGTGCGTCCGGTAGAAGGGATGACTGACTAGAGGATGCACCCCGTGCTCTCTGCTCATGGGCAATCTGACTGATATGGTACTCTGCTCGGGAGGCCTTAGTCACCTTCCGTAGATCACTCTCAAAATTGTCTCCACTATCAGTCTAACCCTCAGGACTCCATGGCCTCTTTCCTCTAGCAATAAGAGGCTCCTCGTCAACAAACAAATCCACCTCAAAAACTAGTGTTGAGGGTACCGATGTAGGCATGGGTGGAATGATAGGAGTATGGAAAATTGCTAAATCTCGAACCTCTGCCCTCAATGCAGCCACCTCCTTAGTCAACCCTGTCAAATTTGGAATATGGGCCTCTCTCAACGGGCTACCCATCCTGTGCTCAAAACTGTCAATTCGCCCATGTAGCTCAAGCATAAACTTATCCATAGCATAAGTCATGCAAGCCTCAACTCTCACCTCAGATGCCTCGATCGATGTCCTAACCCATGGCTTAAGCTGAGATACCTACTTAGCCGTCTAGGCCTCAGTGTGAGCCTGTTGCTCAATAACCTACGTCTGTCTATCAACTAACTGTTGTAAAAACTCTTATGAAACTGCAACTATGCCAGACGAGGGTGATGGTATGATGGAGCCAGCTGCCCTCTTATCAGTCACAGGGCCTGTACCCTCGGTAGGCAATCTCCAAGCCTCGGGGTCACTAACAGGTGCTGAAGTGCTACGGGATTCCTCACCATCCACTTGCCCTTCTAAAAGGGCGACTCCTAACGAAGTAGAGGGCTGAGACCACCTCTGGGAAACTAGAATAGCAACTTGCTTCTGCATCAATCCTACATCAGCTATGCGGGTCACCTCAATGGCTTGATATACTGCAGGCATCGTAACCACACCAACACTATGACATAGGCCCTAAATCAGACATGGGAAAGGGATGCTTGTATATTTTCTAAAGGCGCACTCATGAATCTCCCTAATAATGTAGCGATCGATGTTGATGTCATATCCAGCGATAATGCTCATTACCCGAATAGCTCAGTCAAGAGTAAGAGAATTATCTGCACCTGTGGGACCGATACGGTGTCGTACAACTGACCACCAAACCTTGCCCGTAAAGTGAAGTGAGGACTTCTTAATATTCAACTTCTCAGCTACCCATTTTGCATCTACGCCATCCTCAGCGATATACTGTACAACCCACCATAGTAGCTCTAAACATTAATCAACATCCTTATTTTGTTTCTATTTTTCACCGTCTCCATGCGGTGATCAAACTCAGAAGTACTAGATGAAGGTGGATGTTTGGCACCAAACAAGAACCTGCAGATAGTCTGCTCAGAAATGTCTACTCTGGTTTCACGAACCAAAGTGTGAGTCAATGGTGGTTGGTCCCGAAACCACTACTCAATTGGTGTGATTGATTCAATAGATGCAGCATATGAAGCATAAAACTCATGGAACAACTTTGGGCTATAGCTACCAGAAGGCTCCGTCATCCACCCGAATCCATAGCGATCAAACACTTCCTTAATCTCGAGTAATTCCTTTAACTCATCTAACTGATACCGAGGCTCCTCAGTGATACTCCATCTACACACACCTCGCTCAGTTGGCTCTGTATCCCTATCATAAATGGCCTTCATACCCTGAACATACCACCTCTTATTTTTCCTTCGTACTATAGCTGTAGCCCGCTGTGCAGCCACCTGTCTCTGTGAGAAACTAGTGGAATCCTGAACATCAGTGCCTGAAATAGAAGCTATCTCATCGGCCTCACTACTACCCGCGAACTTAGAATCATCTGCACCCTTGGTAATCTCATCGGTCCCAAGTGCATCAGCCCTATTTTCAGTATCACCAATTGCAGAAGCGTCCACCCCCTCTTCAGACTGGGGGGAGGAATTTGAAGACTGAATAAGAGTCACCACTAAAGGCAGAGTGGTGGCCTGGGCTTCAGCCTGTACCCTAGTTCATTGTCTTGTGGTGCGAGGCACAAGAGTAGAATCATCCTGAGCGATCTCATAAACCTCTTCGGACCTACTTTTCTCTGGCTCTGAAGGTTTATCTCATCGCTTTGTTGTGACTTATGGGTTCTTGGTGTGGATTCGCGAAGAGGAACCCATAGCTCCATATTTGGGGTTTCCATTAGGCAGTATTATTCAAAATTTGTCGGGCCTTTAGTGGGATTTGGTCAAGTCGGGTATGGGTTTTGGATTAGGGTTCGGTGGTGGAGAGTCAGGTCTAGTTTGGGGATTTTGGGGTGATGGGACTCAAAATTTCTTGTAATTGGAGTGGTGGGGGTACGAATTTGAGTGGTTGGTAGTTGAGAATTATAGTGATTATAGGATTGGAGGTGTTAATTTTGATGAATTTGGGAAAGAAATTGGGTATTTGAAGGCTTGGAAAATTGGGTTTAGGCTTTTCAAATGGGTAGTGTCGGGTTTTATTAAGAGTAGGCTGAAATTAGGGTTGGGTTGGGTCGGATTTTGCCATTTTATTGTGGGTCTGATTTTCACAGTACCAACCCATGTCAAGTGGGTTAACCTACATCATGTGGGTCCCTGTCATGGGTCAGATTCCGCAACCAAAAATTTTCTCTGATTCCCACAATAACAACCCACATCACGTGGGTTCCCTGTCGTGGGTTAGATTTCACAACGAAAATTTTCCACTGATTCCCATGGTACCAACCCACGCCACGTGGGTTGACCTACGTCACGTAGGTCACCATCGTGGTTTAATCTGCACACTTCTTGGTTCACATCTTTACTTTCAACTCACGACCGGTAACAATCCTTAGGTTTTCTCCCAAGCAGTGCTCGATTTAACATCGCGGCATGATACAACTAGGTTGGTTACTTAGACTTCAGGTTTCCTCCCATGACGCGCCTGATTTAATGTCGCGGTACGACCTAACTTACTTGACTACTCAGACTTCATCAAGACTAAACTCCTCACATGTCCTTATGTCTTTCGTGGTTCCCACATAGTGCTTTACACGCTGCCCATTGATCTTGAATAGAACATTGTTATCACCTTTCAACTCAATTGCTCCATAAGGGAATACCCTAACCACCGTAAATATTCTAGACCATTTGGACTTTAGTTTTCCAGGAAACAAGCTAAGCCTGGGTTATAACGTAGTACCAAGTCTCCTGGGTGAAACTCACATCCTTCAATCTTCTGATCATGATATAATTTCATTTTCTCTTTATACAGTGTTGAATTTTCATAATCTTGGAGACAAAATTTATCCATCTCATTCATCTGCTCTTGTCTTAATTTAGCCGCATCACTTCATTCCAGATTCAACCTCTTCAATGCCGATAATGCCTTGTGTTCAAGTTCGACCAAAAATGGTACAATTTACCAAACACTAGCTGATATGGAGATGCACCAATCAGTGTCTTGAATGCAGTTCGATATGCCCATAATGCATCATCAATCTTCTTGCCCAATCAGTCCTGTTGGCATTTACCGTCTTTGCCAAAATAGACTTAATCTTACGATTTGACACCTCTACTTGGTCGTTAGTCTAAGGATGGTACGGTGTTGCCACCTTATGTTTGACACCATATTTTTCAAGCAGGGCTATAAACAGCTGATTATAGATATGGGATCCTCCATCATTAATGATAACTCGGGGTGTACCGAATCGTGAAAAGATGTTCTTTTTTAAGAATGTCGTGACACTCCTTTCTTCATTATTAGGAAGCGATATTGCCTCCACCCACTTACAAACATAGTCAACATCTACCAAAATGTATTTCATCCCATGTGAGCTCACAAATGGGCCCATAAAATCAATTCCCCATACGTTAAATAATTCGAGCTCAAGAATAGTGGTCATAGGAAGTTCGTGTCTGCACGAGATGTTCCTTTGTCTTTGACATTGGTCACAAGCTCGAGCATAGTCATGAGCAACTTTATAGATGGTGGGCCAGTAATACCCGCATTATAAGATCTTATGAGCAGTTCGCGCACCTCTATGATGACCCCCAACTGGAGATGAATGACATGCTTCCAAAGGGAATAGGACGAAAGTCTGTTGAGTGCTTGTTCGAGTAATTGGCAAGTAAGTTAAACTGGGGGATTGTTATGAGCAAATAATAATTGTAACGATTGTTGATTTTTGGATTTGTAATATATATGAGAAATACACTAGGACTGTGATCCCCAATGATTTCTTAACTTCACCGGTTACTTGTGCTGGCAAAACTATCCCACTATGCTGCATGCAAAATCTAACAAGATGTGTTCATCTAAACGTCTCTCGACCTTGGTTAGATGAATTTCACTCTTCTCCTCTCGGTCTTTGAGTGTTGCACTACTAACCCTTATCCTGGATCTCAGATAACTGTCCCTATTACGGATCAAGTTATTAGATGAAGGTTGATAGCTTTAAATCTCTATTGTTATTCCCTTTTCCCATTCTCTACTTCTCTCTCGAGCAAGTCCAGAATACAGGAGAGTTTCTAACATTTGCAACCGTTAGAAGATCAATTATAATGAAGATAATAACAATACATGCATTCACATCAGTTCAGAATTGCTTTGCACTTAACCCATTTTGTTAATTCCTCATGGTTCACACAACTCTAGTTGATGGGTTTAGCTACTCATGATTGCAAAAACACAAGAAGAATTCAACGATGAAAACATAATTGTATACTCACAATAAGAATAAAACTCTGGAATCTCAATATGAATAGAAACCATAGAATCGGTGTTCCAAGATTACAAAATCAATAATGTAATTATGAACTCAAAATAATGAAAATATATCTCAAAACAATGTAATGACCAACCCCTAAACATAGGACAATACAGGGATATTTATAAATACAAGATGAATCCTATCCTAAACAAAACAGGAAAATAGAGTCGGCACTTTTCCACGGTACCGTGACTTGGTGTCGTGGAACCAAGTCACGCCACGTGGGTCTTACCGTGGAAATTAGGTTGCTTTACATAATTGTAGGAGTCGACCTATGGCACCGACCTACGTCACGTAGGTCGACTCACGTAACGTTGGTCCTGCCGTGAGTCACTCCTCTGGTGTAGGACTTGGCTCTTTTGTCTTCAGATACTTCTTTCGTCTTCAGATACTTTGTTCTCGAGCATGATTCTTCCTTTTAGTCCATTTTGCCTCCAAAAACCTATTCTCCTGCAATATAGAATAGAAAACACATCATACCAACCAAACATACCCAAGTTATTGCATATTTTCTTTGTTTTAAGTATCAAAAGTGCCATGAAACCACGACACATCATATAGCATTATTAATTTACCCTTAGGGCATGACTAACTAACTAATTCCATGAATTAACCTAACCCACAATTCTTAGGCATTTACCTTATTACAACTACTCTATATACTTCTCTCTCTCTCTCTCTCATTAATCCTCTTTCGTGACAACCCTCGCTCCCTATTATGCTGCCATTAACTATCACGATATCAATAACCAAGAAAATTATTAACATCAACAATATAACCATAAGAGGCGCTACAATATACATCAAGTATAAATACCCAAGAGAATAATACTTATACATAATCCAAAACGTACCTTATATTCACACTTTGCTATAATGCACAATCATGACCATCAACATAACCAGTCCACTCATGAAACCATATTATCTCATCAAATAGCCTGTCCACATAAGGGACCATGATATATTATCAACATAACTCGGTCCACTCAAGGAACCATCAACAACATATACTTATAAATGTACATTCAAATGCATATGATGAGTGCATGCGTGTAAGATATACGTATCATCCCATTCTCATCTTATCATTTCATCATGATCTCAATATTATCTCATCATTATCATCAATATCATTTTCAACATCATTATCAACATAATCATATCATCATCATCATCATGCTATCACAACCATGATCAATATCATTAACTCATTGTATGAATATGCAAATACAGTCAATAATCATAAGTAGTGCCCGATAAAAAATCACAAAAACCCAATTCAAATTAGATGCAAGTCACAGCGATCAAAGCAGAACTTACAATTAATGACAACCAAATAAATGCAGTCAAGAATCAACAAGTTCATCATTCCAAGTAAACAACGAATATCCACTAACACATGAAATCACAAGTATGTCCGAAGGTCAATTCACCACTTACTCAAATGAGCATTATCTACCCAATCATCAATCACAAATATGTCCAAAGGCCAATCAATCAAGTATCCATTTTAGGAGTGCACATTCCACCAGGATTGATATCTACATTCTAATTCATCATCATATTTCATTCACTAATCTAACTCTCTTTTATTCATATTTGAAACTGATAAATATAGTTACTAACTAGTAACCCTTGCACTTAAGTCATCACTAAGTTCAAGACACTATCCCCTTTAGTCAATTATTCAACCATTCGGCTCTATTCAACTTACAATTCTAGCTAGAGTCATACACTTTTACACATCTTACCTTCTAGCACTTAGCAAAACTTGAATCTAGGTTCTTAAGTTATATCATCACCTCCTCCTATCACAATCAATACCCCTAGATATCTTCTAGCAAGAATATCTCGTACTTCTATTATACGCAATATCGAGTTCATTCTTTTTAAGGTATTAAAGACTAGCTCTATAAATTAGAAGGTCACCTAATTCTTATATTATTATTTACATTCATATTTTATCTCTATAAATCATCAAGTAGTCATACAAATACAAACATCCATCAAGGGATCCACACAAAACACAATAAACACACAATTATATCATTATTACATTATTTCCATATTTTATCCATCCAAACTCGATGCCCGTAGGCCTAGACATGAAATCTCTCGTCAACTACAGTTATTACATGCAACTAATCCAAGTCTACAACACATTAAACCATAACTTACCTCAATCAAAGATCTTGGAACAAGCAAGCCACATTAAGGTTGCTCTTTCCTTCCCTTCATGCCTCCATTAGCCCAATCATCTAAAAATCAAATAATTGTAGGAGTAATTAAGCAATTACTCTTTGAATAACTACTTTGGGAATTCAAACCACTAATTTTATCCTAATTCATAATTTAAAACATTATCCAAGGGTAGATTAACCATTAACTAGTTTTATCATATTCAATCCATCTCCATTAATGGAGTTTCAAAGGTAAAGATTCTATTTTTATTGAATCCAGGGTCCCGAACCATCAATTTCATGTTTTAAAATCACTAATTCACGTTAGAAATCATTCATTAACAATGTATAAGTTATTATAGGTGATATTAAGCCAACCCAAAGGTTTTCTCCAAAATCTCATGAACTTAGGGTTCAAATCCCTAAGAATTCAACAATTACAGATCGTTCTAATGATTCTAAGATGCTATTGAATTGAAAGACAAATAAAATGATGGAAGAACTTACCTAAATGAAGAATTTTCATCCAAGAACTTGGAAAATCACCCCCTAGGGCTTTGGGATGAAGTTTTTGAGTTAAAACCTAAAAACCCATCCAAAACTGACTTAAAAGCTGCATAGTTACTGCTACAATGGTAGATTTACCATTGCAGTGGTTAATTTTTTAGCTCGGATAGAGTTCAGTAAAATGGCTATAACTATTTACCCCAAAGGCGAATTAAAAAAGGTCCAACGCATTAGAAAGAACACTCAAATATCTTTTATTTGGTGGGTATTAGGCCCTATAACTCTTTATAATCTAGGAGATATGCTCATTTGAAGTTGACCTTAGTTTAAACTTAGCTCAAAATTCAATCGGTAAGAAAACTTCCAACTTTGTGCCAGGGGTATTGTATGACCTTAGTTCATGTCTAATGCACTCTCATACTAAAGAATTGATCCTATAACTTATTATGAGAGGTTATTATGCTTTTAACATAGATATTATCAGTAACAAGAGAATGGGTCATTACACTGGGTTGGGTAGTTAACCATTTATGTAAAGCATGCTATGGGTTAGGGATTGTATCATGAGATACATATTTAGAGATATATTTTATTGTGTTGCTTGTTTTGGGGATTATTTGAGTATTTTTATTGATTTGAGATATTATTATTATTATTATTGTAATGCCCGAGTGGGGTCCTATAAGTGTATTATATTTGACTTGAGAGGTGATTATTATGGTGATACCCAATTGAGAGTTGATATTGGTCTTATTTTAGCATTATTCGCCATATAAATTTATTGTGATGCCTGAGTGGGGGGCTTGAATTGATATTATTAATGTCCTACATGACTATTCATTACTATGGTGTCATGTGATGGCCTATATCATGATTTATTAAGATAATGAGGAGATTTAATCTTATTTGATACTATCATTGACTTGATTCATTACATATGATACTGTATTAGTTATTGAGCATGCATGATCATATAATTCATCTATATACATGAATTGGTACCATAGAGAAACATTGATTTAGAAAGAAAGTAAAACATTTTATAAAACCCTTAATCGAAGATTGCCTGACAAGGTTGATTGAGATATGAGATTGAGATTGTGAAAGTATATAGTTACGAACCCTCCATGGGTCTTTTCCTGAAAGCTTATACTTGAAAGGTGTATATGAGTCCATGAGATGGCTGCAATGCGATGGCTTACTTCATTATCATCCCACTATATTTGCATTGCATTACATCATTTACACTTCTATTTATGCATTTTTTTTTTGGGTATTTAGCCTTGTATTATGTATCCATGTATAGTTATTCTTATATAGATATTATACTTGTAGAATTATTAGGAGATACAATTTGAGCCACCATTGGGAACTTTTCTGTATGCAGGTGGAAGCGTGCTCATAGTATTCTTTACTTATTTAGTTTTCTGTTTTGCTCTGTCGACCTATGATACCTACTGAGTACAAGTGGACCATACTGACTCCTACTTCTATGCCCTTTCAGTGCAAATTCCAGTAAGAGTGTGACCCACGGTAGCTAATTTGTGATGTGAGAGATGATCCAGAGAATAGGTAAACTCCCCGTTTGGAGCCTTGTTCCAGCCTCCATCTATCCTTTATGTCTTTACTTATATTTGGAGACAATGATGTATTTATCATATTTCAGTATGGTCTTAGATGTTATTTATACTCATGATACTAGGTCTTGGAATTCAGTTGTATTTTTATTCATATATTTCAGATTTAAGATTATTAGGGCCTAAGTTTATTCTAGAAGTCTCGTATTGATTCATTCCTTCTCTTTTTCAAATTTCTTTTCTATTGTGAATTTTTGACTTACCTACTAATATTGGGTCGGGGTAGGTTCCATAATGACCTTATTTTCTAGGTCGTGACAAATTGGTTTTTAGAGTACTACATTCACTGATCTCATAAGTAAAAGAGTAGGATGTCTAATATTGTCTCTGTGTCTATGTTTGGGAGGCTATGTGACATTTATAGGAAAAACTTCTCTAGCTTGATTCCTTATCGTGCATGCTGTCCATACCCAATATTCTAAACCTGTATTTTATTCTTTTCTGCATAGATAGTGAGGACTAGATCTAGAGTTATTGAGGATGCTGAACCAGCACTCACTGTTGGAGCCTCGATCAAGGGGTGATGCAGGGGTCGCGGCTGAGACAGAGGTGGAGGTCGGGCATAAGGATCGGCTCCAGCTAGAGGACGAGCTAGATTAGACTCTCCCGAGCCTAAGATTAAGCATGATGATAAGGTTTATCAGCTAGAGGATGTGGGACCATCTCAAAACCCTTAGGGTTTTAAGGTTACCCCAGTATTACAGGATCTATTGGTTCATCTTTTGGGCCATTTGGATGGTATTCCATGGACTGGTATTCTACCGGGTACACCAGATGGTTCTCAGACTACATGAGATGTACAGTCGCTAGGGCAGGCTACTACTTATGGTTTTCACACTTCTTAGGGCATAGCCAGCTGCTGTGGTGGCCCCATATATTGATACCTTGCCTAATAAATTGGTTATTTCCTCTATAGCTCCATGTCCTGTTATGTCTGTCGATGAGTAGAAGAGATTTACGAGATTCATCAGATTGTCCCCTCCCAAGTTTAGTGATGTCATTGGTGAGAATGCTTATAAGTTTTTGATTGACTATCAAGAGAGGTTGCATAACCTCGGTTCTCTTAAGTCCCACAATATTTCTTATACTACATACTAGTTGACTGATATGGCTAGGTAGTGGTGGAGGTCTTTTTTCAGTTGTAGACCAGTGGGTTCCCCTCAGTTGACATAGACCCAGTTTTCTGAGACTTTTCTGGAGCGGTTTGTGCCTTTTAGCTTAAGGGACTAGTGGAGAGATGAGTTTGATCATTTAGACCAGGGCTCTATGACTATTATTGAGTATGAGGCTCATTTTCATGCCTTTTCCAGATATGCCATTGCTAGTATCTCTGTTGAGTTTAAGAGGATCAGAAAATTTATTAAGGGTTTGTCTAGTTATTACCAGTTGGCGATGGCTTAGTTAGCTATCTTTGGTGGTTCTTTTTAGAGTATAGTGAATCATGCCAAGATGATTGAGACTATTCACTAGGGTATGCAGGGTGGTGGTGCTAAGAAGGTACGTCGGTAAGGTGATTTCAGTGGTCATGCATCCCGAGGTAGGGATTTCTTAGGCAGAGATTCTCATGGATACCATAAAAAATTGATTCTGAAAATTTTACAGAGTTCAGATGGTATGTTTGCGGGTTCTGAGGCTTCTAATGGTCAGAGATCAAGCCATGTAGACAGAGGGTCTCATTCTGGTTCATCAGGTTATGGAGCATGTTTTGGTTCTTCTGGGCCCTCTTAACGTGATTCTTCTAGTAAAGGATGTTTTATCAGTGATGAGCATGGTCACTTAGTGATGGATTGTCTCTAACGTGCGATTGGTTCTTCCCCATAGGGATCTCAGCTTTAGCTTTATCTGACCCAATTTTCAGTAGTTAGATGTGATACACAAGGCAATAGAGGTGGTTTAAGAGGTACCAGTAATGGGATCAGAGAGCTCATGGTGGTGGATGAGGAGTCACTCAGTCTGGTAGCGAACTTGGTTAGTGCAATGCTTTTCCTTGGAGACCTAAGGCAGAGGCCTCTGATGCAGTGATTACAAGTATCACCCAAGTTTGACATTGTCCCACCATAATACTGTTTGATCCTGGGTCTATATAGTCTTATGTGTCTGCATATTTTGCTACTGGTGTTGATGCTATTGTGTGAATCCCTTGCTATGCCTATTCATGTATCTACCCCCATAGGCGATTCTTTAGTGGTGGATAGTATGTACCAATCTTGTGTTATTACCTTTTTGAGGCGTGAGACTTGGGTGGACTTGACTATCCTTGATATAGTTGATTTTGATCTTATCTTGGGTATGGATTGGTGAGCTCTTTATCATGCGGTTTTGGATTGTTTTACCAAGATCGTGACTTTAGCTACTCCTGGTATTCTGAGGTAAGAATGGAAGGGTGCTTCTAACTCGTGTCTAGTAACGACCCATTCCGTCATTACTAAAAATATCTGTTGTAAAGGCATAAAAATCTCATTCATCATAGGAGTTAGGATAAATTCTTTTGTATGGGAGTGCATTAGATATGAACTAAGGTCATACAATGTCACGACCTAATTTCTCAGGTCATGATGACACCTACTATAACCCACCAGTAGGTAAGCCAACCCATTGTCCAGAACAACTAGTAACGGACTAGTAAGAAAGGCGGAAGCAAAACTAAATAAGAATGAGATAGAAGGCAAGAAGACAATAAATATATCCGCAAGACCTGGTGAAGTCAGTACAAGAGCTTCTAGTACAATAGGAGTACAAACTAAGTATAATGTAAATATATACAAGCCATAGTACAAGAGCTTCTAGTACAATAGGAGTACAAACTAAGTATAATGTAAATATATACAAGCCATCTCTAAAATGCAAAATAGAGATCAGTCTAACAATAAGAGAGAGAGAAGGATGTCACGACCCAAACCCATCGTGAGTGGCACACACACTGCTCACCCGGTGGGAGAACCAATAACCCCAGAAGAATTGAACAACACTTAGGTATAATACGAAAACTATCCCATAAATAGTTTAATAATATCCAATCCAATAACTTAAGAAATGACAAAATACCAAACTGAAATCCCCTAGAACCCAAAAGTCGATATACCAAAACATACTACAAATGTCAATAGGGGATGCAACCCCTAAAACTAAAGGAAAGTACCAAGTCCAAACAAAGGACAATGTCCAAGGAAGATAGATCTCATGATAGCCCGGATATGCTGCTCACCCCACAATCTGGAAATCAGCTGCTGAAGTCACAAGTGAGGCCTCGAAGAATCTACTGGAATATATGCTGCACTCACATAAGTAAATGCAGGTGTAGTATCAGCAAACAATAAAATACAGTGCACTGGTAGGGTCATCGGCTAACCCAAGATGAAACTATGGACACTTAACAAAAATATAGTACAATTAGTTAACACATGCTCCCACATTATACATTTAGCACATAAGTACAAATGGCATTTAAGTGGAAACACCAACAAGTCAACAAATATCACTAAGTCAAAGATAGTCAATTCAAGTCAAAATAAATAAGCTAATATCAAACATAGCAATTATAGCTTCCCTGGTCCACTCAAGGAACCGTCACACCATTAAATACCTTTTAACCCGTACATACACGCTAAGGGTTATATACCTACCCTCTAGCTATGAACTGCAAGGGAAAATTATCGTCCATGTACTAAAACCCCAGACATGAATGTCTGTAATCCTTAATCCAACTATAACCTGTGAGAACATCCCAAATACCGAAACATTCTATAATTCACAAGATAAGGCAGGCCAAGTCATAAAGCAAGTAAACAATGCATGGACCACACCCATAAGCATACATTAACCAATTACACTACAAGGTAGTTAATATGTACATATAATACAAGTTGGATTAATTACAGTGCCATCACCTACCTCAAACCAAGCTTGCACAACTACAAGCCAGAGCTTTGCCTTTTCGTTCCCCTTCAGTTGTTCGTGGTCTAAAACATACATACAAATACTGTATTAACGAAATGACCGAACATGGCAGGATTTATAACTCACCCCCAGCCCTCTAAGGTCAATTCATGATCGATCCCTTATCGTTCTAGGGTTATTTTTCCCGAAATTCACCTAAAACTACCAATTTCATGAAGTGTTTAGTGAATTAACAGAATGCAAGGACAATTTTATGGTTAATTAACAAAACCCATTAACCTAATGCTTATTTTCACCCATTGCACCAGCAATCATCCAAAAAATCCACCCTAAAACTCTTTCCGAACTCTGTAATTTAGGGATTCTAAGGATTAGTAAGTAATTACAAGTTAAGGAGATTGAAATCCTTACCTTAATAAATTAAAACGGAGGAAAACTGATGATTTTTGCCCTAAATCACCCTTTTCTTGTCCCAAAATAAGTTCAGAAATTATAAACTATTTTGGGGGGGAAAATCTCATTAAATTGCGATTTCTACAGCTATAGCGGTAGCAGACTGCTATAGCGGCGTTCACCGCCCTGACCACCACTATAGCTGTAATTTATCTGTTATAGCGGTCACGGCTATAGCAGTGTACCAACTGGTTTAGCAGTATCAACGAGATAGTAAGTCCGTCTTCACCCTAAATTCCCACTTTTACAACACACTTTGATTGTGGGACATTCCAAACGATGCCCTTTATGCTAAGGTCAATTCCGGGAGTTCTACTAACCCAAATTCAGTTTCGTAAAATCCTACGGGTTTCTTATTGCCTTAGCTAACTAGAAATTAAACCCAATGCCATCGAACCAGTCTAAATCATTCCTAGATTTTCCTAGACTACTCCTTGCTCTGAAACGGGGCAAAATTAGCCTAGCCTGGATTTTGCAACTTCTAAATCGAAAGGAATTTAGACACGAGATTTAAAACATAGGACTTACACGTAACGACGAAAAGGGGCATTATAATAGATACCAATTTACCCATCATTCATCCCCAAATGATCAAACTATAAAAATTAGGCCAAAATGAGAAATGAGAAGAGTACCCGTGCCCTTAAACAGTTGAGGGTACTTGTCCCGCATGTCCTTATCGGTTTCCCAAGTGGCCTCTTCAACCGAATGATGCTTCCATTAAACCTTCACTAAATGAATTTTCTTCCTCAACTTACTAATGTCATGATCTAAAATCACTATAGGTTCCTCCTCATAAGCCAAATCCTTATCCAAAAGCACCGAGTCCCATTTAATAATATAGTCCACATCTCCATGGTACCGTTTTAACATAGAAACATGAAATATTGGATGAACACCTGAAAAACAAGGTGATAGAGCTAACCTATATGCAATTGGACCCACTTCCTCAAGAACCTTGAAAGGACCAATATATCGAGGGATGAGTTTACCTTTTTTACCAAACCTCATGACTCTCTTCATGGGAGACACCTTGAGTAGCACTTGCTCTCCAGCCTTGAAGTACATGTCTGTTACTTTCGATCCGTATACTCTTTCTGTCTACTTTGGGCAGCCAACATCTTTTTTTGAATAAACTTTACATTTTTTTGAGCCTCCTTTACTAAGTCGGTGCCCAAAGGTTTGACATCATCCGCCTCAAACCACCCAATAGGTGACCTGCACTCCGTCCCATAGAATGCCTCGAACTAGGCCATATCAATGCTAGAGTGATAACTATTGTTGTATGAAAACTCATACAATAAAAGGAACTGGTCCCAATGACTACCAAAATCAATCACGCAGGCTCTCAACATATCCTCTAGCAGCTGAATTATCCTCTCTAACTGACCATCAGTATTACGATGGAAGGCAGTGCTAAGAGCAAGCTTGGTGCTCAACTCTTCAAGCAACCTATCCCAAAATTTGAAAATATACTTCGCATCCTTGTCTAAAATGATAAAAAAGTGGCAACCATGAAGTCTGATGATCTCCTTAACATATATTTATGCCAACTGATGAGAGCTGTAATCTACCGGAACTGGCAATAAATGAGCTAATTTCATCAGTCAATTAACCATCACCCAAATAGAGTCATACTTCCCTAATGTCCTAGGGAGTTCTACCACAAAGTCCAAGCAATATGCTCCCACTTCCACATAGGTATAGGCATTCTTTGCAGTAAGCCCGCAGGCCTTTGATGTTCATACTTTACCTGTTGAAAGTTATGACACTTGGACACGTAATCCACTATGTACCTCTTCATCCCCAACCACCAATAAAGTTGTCTCAAGTTGTGGTACATCTTGGCCGTACCCAGATGAATAAAATAATGTGAGCCATGGGCCTCTAAAAGTATATCACTGATCAAATCACCAACCCAAGGAACACATAACCTTTCTTTAAACCACAACACCCTCCATCGTTGAGAGTGGAGTTCGCCCCCTCCCCGCTCACTACCTTATTCTGAAGTGCATTCAACTTCTTATCCTCGAACTGCTTGGCCTTAATCTGCACCAAAAATGCTGATTTTATCACAACACTAGCCAATATTCCACCCCTGTCCGAGATGTCAAACTGCATGCTCAAAGATACTAGAGTCTGAAACTCTCTAGCTAATGGTCTCCTGGACACTCTCAAGAATGACAAGCTGCCCATACTTACGACCTTTCAGCTCAATGCGTCTGCCACCATATTGGCCTTACCCGAATGATACTGAATATGCGTCTGCCACCATATTGGCCTTACCCGAATGATACTGAATAGTCACATTATAGTCTTTTAACAATTCCATCCACCGTCTCTGTCTTAAGTTCAAATCCCTTTGGGTAAATACATGTTGCAGACTATGATGGTCCGTGAATACCACACACTTGACACCATAAATATAGTGTCTCCAAAAGATCAAAGCAAAGACTATCGCTGCCAACTCTAAATCATAGGTTAGGTAATTCCTCTCATGAGGCTTCAATTGCCTCGAAGCATATGTAATCACATTCTTATCCTACACCAACGCAACACCCAAACCTAAAAGTGAAGCATCACAAAACACAATGAAACACTTACCTTCAACCAGCTGCGAAAGAATAGGCACTGTAGTCAAGAGTATCTTGAGCTTTTGAAAGCTCTTCTCACACTGGTCTGACCAAAAAAATGGCTCCTCCTGTTTGAGTCAACCTTGACAAGTGAGTAACAATAGTTGCAAAGTTCTTAACGAACCTACGGTAATAACTGGCATGGCCCACAAAGCTTCTCACCTAGGTCACTGAACCAGGCCAAATTTAACTCCTAAATGCTTTAATTTTCTGAGGGTCCACTATCACTCCCTTCTCTGAAACCACGTGCCCCAAGAAGGAAACCGAAGACAACCAAAATTCACACTTGGACAACTTAGCAAACAACCGCCTTTCCCTCAGAATTCTCAAAACTATACGAAGATGGCCTGCATGCTCTTCCTTAGTTTTGGAGTACACAAGAATATCATCAATAAACACAATCACAAAAGAATCCAGAAAGGATTTAAAGATGTCATTCATCAAACTCGTGAAAGTTGCAGGTGCATCAGTCAATCCAAAAGACATTACTAGAAACTCGTAATGACCATACCAAGTTCTAAAAGTTGTCTTTGGAATATCCTCCGGTCTAATTTTTAACTGATAATAACCTGACCACAAATCAATCTTTGAGAAAACTGTTGGACCCTATAGCTGATCAAACAAGACATCTATGCGAGGCAAAGGGGATATTTATTTTAGATGGTGACCTTATTCAACTTCCTGTAATCGATACACATCCTCATACTACCATCCTTCTTCTAGACAAAAAGAACCGGAGCACCCCAAGGTGAAGCACTTGGATGAATAAAACCCTTGTCAAACAGTTCCTGCAACTGAGTTTTGAGTTCCCTCAACTCTGCAATAGCCATTAGATAAGGTAGAATAGATATAGGGTGAGTGCACAACTCTAAGTCAATACAAAAGTCAATATCCCTATCCGGAGGCATACCCATTAAATTTGAAGAAAACACATCCTGGAACTTGAAAACTACCAGAACTGACTCAATAGAATGGGACCCTGCACCCATATCTCAAAGATGAGCTAGAAATGCTGAACACCCCTTCCCCAATAGCCTCCTAGCCCAGATATATGATATAATCCTTACCGGTTTGGCCTTATACACTCCATCCCACTCTAGTCCCTTCATCCTAGGCATAACTAGAGTCATTTTTTTGGCATTATAATTTAAAACAGCATGATACGGAGATAACCAGGTCATACCCAAGATTACATCAAAGTCTAACATATCCAGGATAATTAAGTCTGCCCAAGTCTGAAAACCCACAAACAAAACAAAATAGGACTGATAAACATAGGTAACTACCATAGACTTCCCAACCAAAGTCGACACATGTACAAAATAGTGAAGAATATCACAAACTAGACTCAGACGCATAGCAAACTGAATAGACACATAAGAATAAGTGGGCCTCAAATCAAATAAGATAGAAGCCATCCGATCACACAGATAAAAATAGTACCTATGATCACTGCGTCAGAAGCCTCGGCATCTTTCTTTCCTAAAAATGCATAACAATGGGCTCGGATATTAGTATGAGCTAACTCTCTACCCAACTGCGTTCCTACGCCACCATTACCATGTCCACCTGCTTGATTTCCCCGTCCACCCCATGGACGACCCCTGCCATTACCTCTTCATCTACCTTCTGGAACCACTGCACGAGCTTGCTACTGAGTCTGGCTATTCGCCTATCTCATAGGACACTCCCTCTTAAAATGACCAACAACACTACAATGATAACACCCACGCTCTGGAGAAGTCCTAATGGTAAAAGAATAAGAAGCCCCTTGGCCTCTAACAACCTGAGTCTGAGAAGGTCCATTAGCCGGTACCACAGTAGAAGCTGGCATAGCAGACTGAATAGGGCGAGCTGAAAAGGCCTGTTGGCCCTTAGAATAGGATCCACTAAAATTCCCAATATTTTAAGACTTCTTCGCTAACATCATAGCCTATCCTGCCTGTGCCACACTTTCCAACTTCTTCACATAGTCTGACACATCATTAAACCCCTTTCTAGCAGAAGTTATATGTACAGTCAAAACCTAAAGATCATAATTCAAGCCCTTAATAAACAGACAAATCCTCTCTTCCTCAGTAGTCAACAGCGGAGTAGCATAGCGAGATAAAGCATGAAACTATGCTTCATAAGCTGCAACAATCATATCAACCTGTTCCAAAGCCAAAAACTCATCCTTCTTATGATCACAGAGGTCACAAAATACATACTTATCCAAAAACAGAGCATGAAACTGCTCCTAAGTCAAAGAAGGCAAAACAGGTGACCGACATTCAACATATGACCTCCACCACTGCTTAGTATCCTTCTCCAGTAGAAAAGTTACAAACTCAACCCCATATTGCTTCACAATACCCATTTTTTGCAACCTCCTATAGCAATCAATAATAAACTCAAAAGCATTCTCAAATTTTCTACACCAAAATGTAGGAGGTTTCATCTTTAAAAACTTAGTCAACAGATCATGTTCAGTACCAGTCATTACAGAACCCAAAACCAGGCAAAGAAAAGCATTTGTACCCAAACTCTCATCCATCCCATGAGCCATAACAATAGTAGGGTGCACAACTGGAGACTGGTAAGCCTGAACAGTAAGGGTGGCTCCAGACCCAGCCAACCCACTCAAAAAAGCTAACGCTTGCTGAATAAGCTCTGCAAACATGGGAGGTAGAGTTGTAACCTTAACTGGTACTGCCACCTAGAGCTCCATCTTCTACTCCCCCACTGCTTCCCTCTCCTCAAAATAATCCTGAGGTAGGGGAGGGGATGCTGCCTTCTTATTAGCCTGACCAGTTATTGCGTAAGCTCTACCCTTGGTGGGTGTGGCTCATCCCCGTCCTCTTCTTCCTCTCTCCCTCACTCGTCCCCTTTCTCTCACGGCTGGATCCTCAGTTGGAGTGGCAGGTGCGGGGGCTGCTGCTAAGGTTCCATTAGACCTAGTATTCACCATCTGTGAACAAAAGAGTGAAGAAATCAGATACCAATTGGAATTAAGTCATATTATGAAAGAAGCAAGAAAGACAGATTTCCTAACGCCTTATAGCCTCCCGAAGAAAAGTACAGACTTCTTCGTACCATTCCACGAGACTCTACTGGACCCATTTTGGTACAATGAGATCAACAAAACCTAGGCTCTGATACCAAGTTATCACGACCCAAACCCATTATGAGTGGCACCCACACTACTCACTCGGTGGGAAAGCCAATAACCCTTGAAGCATTGAACAACACGTAGGTAGAATACAAAAATTATCCCATAAATAGTTTAATAAGTAGCCAATCCAACAACTTAAGAAATTCAAAAACAAAATACCAAATTAAAATCCCCTAGAACCCGAAAGTCGATGTACCAAAACATACTATGAATGTCAACAGGGGATGCTAACCCCAAAACTAAAGAAAAGTAATAAGTCAAAACAAAGAACAATGTCTAAGGAAGATAGATCTCATGGTATCCCGGATATGCTGCTTACCCTAAAATCCAGAAATCAGGTACTGAAGTCACAAATGAGGTCTCAAAGAATTCGTTGGGATATATGTGCCACTAACAGAATTAAATGCAGGTGTAATATTAGCACACAACAAAACACAGTGTAATGGTAGGGTCATCGGCTAACCCAAGATAAAAATATGGACACTGAACCAAAATATAGTACAATTAGCTAACACATGCTCCCACATTGTACATTCAGCACATAAGTACAAATGGTATTTAAGAGGCAACACCAACAAGTCAACAAATATCACTAAGTCAAAGCTTGTCAATTCAAGTCTAGATAAATAAGTTAATATCAAACTTAACAATTACAGTTTCCCCAGTCCACTCAAGGAACCGCCACACCATTGCATACCTTCGAATCCATACATACATTTTAAGGGTTATATACCCACCCTCTAGCTATGACCTACAGGGGACAATTACCATTTATGTACTCAAACCCAGACATGAATTTCTGTAATCCTTAATCCAACCTTAACCTCTGAGAATGTCCCAAATATCAAAATATTCCACAATTCACAATATAAGGTAAGCCAAGTCATAAAGCAAGCAAACAATGCATGGACCATACCCATAGGCATACATTAACCAATTACACTACAAGGTAGTTAATATGTACATATAATACAAGTTGGATTAATTACACCATTATCACCTACCTTGAACCAAGCTTACACAACTCTAAGCTAGAGCTTTGCCTTTTCATGCCCCTTCAGTTGTTCGTGGTCTAAAACATATATATAAATATCGTATTAAGAAAATAACCAAACATGGCGGGATTTATAACACACCCCTAGCACCCTAAGGCCAGTTCTTGATCATTTCTTATCGTTCTAAGGCTATTTTCCCCGTAATTCACCTAAAACTACCAATTTTATGAAGTGTTTAGTGAATTAACGGATGCAAGGCTAATTTTATGGTTAATAAACAAAACCCATTAACCTAATGCTTATTTTCACTCCCTGCACCAGTAATCATCAAAAAAATCCTCCCTAAAGCCCTTCTTGTACTTTGTAATTTTTGGATTCTAAGGATTAGTAAGTAATTACAAGTTAAAGGGAACGAAATCCTTAACTTAACAAAGTTAAACGGAGGAAAACTGATGATTTTCACCCTAAATCGCCCTTTTCTTGTCCCAAAATGAGATAATAAATTATAAACTATTTTTGGGAGAAAAATCCCATTAAACTGTGGTTTCTACTGCTATATAGGTACCCGACCGCTATAGCGGTACCAGTCCGCTATAGTGGTACCAGTCCGCTATAGTGGTAGCCGACCACTATAGCAATGTTGACCGCCCTTGACCACTGCTATATCGGTAATTTCTCTACTATAGCGGTGTGCCAACCGTTGTAGCGGTGTTGACGAGACAGTAAGTTCGTTTCACCCAAAATTCCCACTTTTTACAACACACTTTGATCCTGGAACATTCCAAATGATGCCTTTTACGCTAAGGTTAATTTCGGGAGTTCTACTAACCCAAATTCAGTTTTGAAAAATCCTATGAGTTTCTTATCTCCTTAGCAAACTAGGAATTAACACTATTCCCTCCAAACCGGTATAAATCATTTCCAAATTTCCCTATACTACCCCTCACTCTGGAACGGGGCAAAATTAGCCTAGCCTTAATTTTGTTACTTCCAAACAAAAAGGAATTTAGGCATGAGATTTTAAAGGTAGGACTTACATGTAATGAAAAAGAGGGAGGAACACTCCAAACGTCAGGAGCTCACCCCAAATCCCTGATCCATGGCTTCTCCGCACAATGCATACATCAACGGTGAGAAATCGTATTGTGATTTGCAAGCTGCAGAAGTGTAGTATGAGTACCAAACACTTGGTACTCAGTAGGCATCAACCGACTAAGCTCCAGAAATAATGCAAGTATAAATAACATGCAAAGCTAAAATATAACTACAGGCAGCTATCCAAGGAACTAAATCATAATAATACCAATGGAGTAATAAGGATAAACTATCCTATTCTAATAGTGTTCAAGATCTAAAGTGCAATACCATATATCACAAGCCAATATACAACTAAAGAGTGAAATAAGGATATATAGTAGTAATACAAGGCCAAAGGATACATATACAATATGAATAGATAAGAAAAGAGAGGATTATACGGTAATACCATATACACACACACACACACACATATATATGCATATGTAGGACTAAACTCAAGGTAATATCTTGAGGGAACCTACCTAACCTCTCGAGGATCATAGCCAAATAAGGGAGCTAATACTATCATAATCAAAGCCTCTAACTAAAGCTTAACTAATCATGAGGTAACTTAATGATAATGCATCTTGCCATAATAGAAAAAGGGAAGCCAGAAGCGTACCGACAATCTCAGGTACCAGTATATAATCATCCTGCCATGAACTAACCATAATAACCAACAATAAAGTAATCGGTTAGTCTAAGCAAACAATTACCTAAATGAGCCCACATAAGCTCGGAAGGTTCAAGAAAGCACTCAACAAATAGTAACCATAGCCTATACCTATACAATCCCCCATAAGGCTGATAAATATAAGCACCAAATAATTATACTGGTGATAGGCAATGCATATGAATGAATGAATGCAACAGGAACCAGAAATACCATGTCCAATCTAAGTGCCATAATATAAAAAATGTATACACCTCCTCCAGCTCAGTAGCTCATAAAGGTAGGACCTACAACGACCATCTTTCTCCGGCACTGTGGCTCACAAAAGAAGGGACTCGAGATATCCATATATACTACTTAGTCCTGAACCAGGAATTCCAGTAACCATCAGGATCAATCTACTCTGTCCAGTACCAGAGAGACATATAAGTATAATAAATGCTCGAACTCAAACTACTACTAAAAGAGTATAAATCTATAAATCCAATGCCCGAGATCGTGTTCGGGACTAAATCGACAAAATAATATAGAAAGGGTCGAAATCTCCCTTGATTGAAGTAAATAGTAATGGTGAAAAGAGTGGATTAATAGTGGACCAGAATCAACCTCGGTCTAGTTTCCAAAATAGTATTTTTAGTTCCAAAAGCTCTTAGTTCATTAAATAAGGTGACACGATTCCCGTTGTAAAATAATCCATTTTAAAAGTGAAAAGTGGGAATAATTCCCTTTTTAGAAAATAGTCATAAAATCAAGGTTTGATTGGAATTGTACCACTAACTGAGCATAAATGAGCCTAACAGTATGTATGCCATCACCAGTATCCAAACAATACAACCATAAGGGCCTAAACGACTATAAACTAGAATCACATCTATTTACGGATAGAATACTTACCTGGAGTACAACTGGTATCGTAACCATGGCCTCGAATCCAACAATATATTACTAGCATGATAATAGCACCATAAACTGGAAAACTATGGCCCAAGTCACTTAGTCAAGTGGTAAGTCTTATACTAAAGGATCATTAACATCAATCTATGGTTAATATGTCTATAATCAAGGATAATATGGTTCTATGGCCATAACGGGTATCCTATGTTAAGGTTCGGGTCACATTTCTATCCCAAATTCCCTAAATATGTTAAGTTATGATATACTAGTCGTAATCCCTACCTAGCATGCAATTTATACAATACAAAATCTCGTAGAGAAAAGTAGACTGAAGCCTACCTCGATGCCGAACCGCAAATCTTGAATTGCCCAAGAATCTCTCATCCTTGGTCCACGGCCCCAAAATGTTGTCACACTATCAAAATCATAATCGACACATCAATAGGAGTAGAACATACCCATTTTTCTATATAAAATTCTAGGCCCAAAATCAGGTAAAGAATGGGCCCATGGGGCCCGCTAATGGAATTCCAAAATTGAATCCGTCATGAGGTCCCTCGTAAGACAAGGAATGTGTGCTCAAAAGGTTGAGCACAGATAGAGCATAAATCGGGGCTCAAATCAGCCCCATAAGTTTAGGAATTTAAGACCTAATTTCTAGAAATTTACCAGGAAACAAATGGAATTTGATGGGGAAAATGATCAAGAGGAGTTGAATTATCTTACCTTAGCCTCAATGGATGATCTACCACTATTTACCACACTCCAAGCTCCAACAATGGTGAAATTAGGCTCAAAAATGAAGAAGAAATCGGGAAAGCAACATATATGCTGCCCAGGCATCTGGCCTTCGCGATCGCGGAGGCCAAGGGTCACAAACGCGATGCCTGGTAAAGTTAACCTTCATAAATAATGCCAAATGGTTTGTGAAAATGGATAAAAAGGGTCATAGGTCCACGAACGCGACACAAGGTGGTCGCGAATGTGAAGAAGAAAGGCGAATCGGGTCGGGCAACCTTCACCGCAAACACGAAGGAGAAGGCTCATGAACACAATGGTCAATGTCCTGACCCTTCGTGAATGCATCCTACCCTTCACAAATGCAAAGGTTAAATGAACCCTATACCAGAAGCTGGAAAATCAGCAAAAACTTAAGTCCTCACAGACTCCAATTTGGTGCTCAGGATTCGTTCAGAACCCCATGCGCACAAACGAACTATGCTACCATGCAAAATTTGACATTTTAGACTCAATGAAACTATCAAAACTTTCATCCGAGATCATTTTGATTAAATGTGGGTCCCACACTTATAGTTTTATTTTAACCAAATTCTACACAATAGCCCAAAATGAGTCCGAAAACCTTGGGACCTGGACCAAAGGTCCCCCAACCTAAAATCAATATTCTAGAGCTATGGTACCATCAAAATTCTCATCCGCGGCTGTTTACTAGAAATTTTGGTCCGAGACCAATTCCATAACAATAAAAGCTCCAAAATAGGGAAATGATCCTAAACCGAAATGAACTGTCCGATAACCGAACCGATAATTTTGGTAAGTCATAAATGACATGTATCCACTGTGGAAAATCTCAAAATACCAAAAATTCATGGAAATTGAGAAAATGACCTGGAGGATCATTACATACAATACCCCTAGCACAAAGTTAAGTTGGAAGTGTCCTTACCGATTGAGTTTATACCTATGTTTAAACTAGGGTCAACTTCAAACAATCACTCCTCCTAGAATATGAAGAGTTATAATACCCAATACCCACCAAATTAAAGATCTTTGAGTATTATTTCCAATGTCACTAATCGTTTGTTAATATGATTCTGGAGTAAAACATTCTAGCCATTTTTATTGAAGACTATCCTTGTTGAAAAAGCTGAGGCCACTATAGCAGGACACAAGTTGCTATAGTGGGACAATGGTAGTATATAAGTCTATTTGGCCGAATTTCAGTTCATAAACTCTAAAATTTTGTTCCAAATCCCTAAGGGGGAGATTTACTCAAGGTTGGGCTGGAAATCTTTTGTTGAGGTAAGATTTTTACTGCCTGTTAACATTGATTAATCTGTTCTTCTTCTAGAATCATTAGAATGGGGAATTATGGTGAAATTCTTGTGGGTTAGAGTCCTAGGTTCATGAAATTAGGGTGGAAAACCATAGGTATGTGTGTTTTCACCTAAAATTACTTCTAAATTGTAAACTAACAATTCCTATTACAAATTTGTTAATCCAAAACATGAAATTTGATAGTTGGGGACCTTGAGTTCAATAAATATGGGACCTTTAGCTTTAAAACTCCATTAATGGAGATGGTTTGAGTATGATAGAACTAGTTAATGATTAATTGACCCTCGGGTAATGATATAGACTGTGATTAAGGATAAAATTAGTGGGTTGAATTTCCAAAGTATTTATTCAAAGAGTAATTGATTAATTACTCTTGTAATTGTTTTATTTCTAGATGATTGGACTAATGGAGGAATGAAGGAAAGAAAATAGCAGCCTTGGTGTGACTTGCTTATTCTAAGATCTTCCGTCAAGATAGGTTATTGTTTATGAGTAGAAGACTATGGTTAGAAATTGTATTCGTAATATAGATTTGATGGGAGAAATTATGCGTAGGCCTGTGGGCACGGAGTTTGGATGGATAAAATATGGAATTAATGTAATAAATATATAATTGGGTGTTGTTATGTTATTGTATGAATCCCTTAATGGGTATTTTGTGTTTTCATGACTTACTTGATGAATTATTAGGTGAATATGTGAATGTGAATAACAATAGAGGAATTGTGTGAGCTTGTAATCTATAAACCTCATCTTTAATACTTTAAAAGGGTGAATTTTATATTGTGTGTTTTTGGAATATGGGATATTCTTGCTAAAAGATAGTTATGAGAACTGACTATGGTAAGAGAAGGTGGTGGCATAACTTAAGAATATAAAGTCAAGTTAGGCTAAGGGTTAGGAAGTAAAATGTATAAATGTTTATGACTAAAGCTAGAATTGTAAGTTGAATAGAACTAAATAGTTGAATAATTAGCCAATGAATTAGGGTCTTGAACCTAGTAATGACTTGAATGTAAAGGTTACTAGATAATAAGGGAATTTACCCGTCTCAAAAAAATAAAGGAGGATCGAATTAGTGAATGACTTTATGAATGTTGAACTGGAGTTTAGACTCCATTTGGTTCAATGTGCACTCCTAAAATTAATACTTGGATTTGATGAATATGGTTTGATAATTTTTACTTGAATAAGCCGTGGATTGGTCTTCATACATATTGTAATTGATGAATATGAATTGATAAGGCCTGAATTATAAGTTGTTGGATGGCCTTCGGGCGTACTTGTGATTTTGTGCATTAAAGAATAATTATTGTCTACATGAAATGATGAACTTGAGTTGACCAAGTGTTTGGAGTGTTTGTATACTTATTGCAATGCATGATGTGTATATTAACTTATTGGATAGTATTACAAGTTGTTTAATCACCTAAAATGAGATTGTGTAAAAAGACTTATTTGAAATGCAAGTGTGGTTGTGTTATCTCATATTGTGATTGTATATACTGTGACATGGATTTATCTTAAACATCAAACTTTGTTTGACTTGGCAGTTTTGATTGTTGATTGAGTAAACTACTTGTATTGTGATGATAATTTGTAGTTGATGAGAAAATCATGAGATTATGGTAGAACTAGGTTCCCTTGTATTCGTGAATAACGTAATTATGGTTGTCTATTAGTAAACCTAGTCACTCATGTGTTAATTTACAAAATCACTTGTAATTGGCTGATTATGGTTTGACATTACTTATATGCTTATTGATGGGAATAATTATCTGTTAATAGTATCCCTTGAATATGGTATAATTGAATTACTAAGCACCTGTGAAATAAATGATTTTGATTATGATTAATGATCCTTATTTGTAGGGTTGATTGAGGGAGTAGGGTTATTAGATGTGTTTATGCCTATTCATATCCCTCTTATTGTTACATGATAATACTTGGTTGTTATTACTCCTTGAGTGGTTGAGGTATGTTGACTCTGTAATTTGACTACTCGTAAGCTAGTTGTGAGGCTAAATGAGTATAGTTTGTCCTTGGGTGATAACTGATGAGATGGTTTTTTTATAAATGATTGATTTTTTAGGGTAAAATAGACTAATGTGAGTTGTGGTGGAGTATTTATGTGTTAATGAGACCCATAGTGGTGTGTTGGTTGGTGTTTGTACTCTAGAGGATTTATTCTTATGTGCTAATCATATAGGTGTGAAAAAGAGTCATAAAGTAGATGTCTCGAGGGGAAAACATGGTGTAGTATTTGGTAGTATTGTGCTTGTTATAGCATTGATTAGGGTGTAAGTGTCCAGTTAGAGTTTTCCCTAGGATGAGAGTTGATAAAATCTCAGGCTAGGGTGGGTTTCAATGAAAATTCTGTGTTGTGTGGTTTAGAGATATTGGTGTCTCAAGGTGAAGTGTTTAATGAATTTAAGGTGATATCATGATGGGTGAGGGACATAGTAGCCTATAAAATCTTTTAGAACAGAATTAGGGTTAGTAGGACTCCGTATATAGCATTTGACGTAAGGGGGTTACTTTGAAATGTCCAAATCTGGAAGTATGTTGTAAAATTGGATAAATTTAAGACTACTTGGAGTTACTGCCTCGTCTACACCACTATAAAGGGAGGCAACCCACTACCACAGGCCCTCTATAGTGGGAATTTTATCGCTATAGTGGGAGTCAAAAAAGGTCAGTCTTTCTATAGTGGGCAGATCCCGCTATAGCGAGGCTGCAATTGCACGAATCGCGTGGTTATAGTGGATGTAGTAAATTTTCAATTTTCTCTAATTTAGAAATTATCACATCATAAACTCTCAAGGCTCCATTCTAATACCGATGTAAGAGAAATAACTAATTCATGCGCAAATATTTGGCTACGCATCTTCTTATCTTGAATAGTATCGATATAGAGGCCGAGTATAAAATGTGCGTTAGTTGATAAATAATAGTTAGTGGGTAAGTAAGGTGAAACATAAGTAATTTTGGAAGTAGTGTCTTTCTAATTTAGACCTCGTGCTTCTCTTCTTCCAATGTCCGCTCGGGGATGAATAGATGCTAAATTGGTATCTAATGTAATGACCCCTTCCATTGTTACTAAACATATATATGGTAAAATAATAAGAATCTCATTCTTCATAGGTGTTAGGATCAATTATTTAGTATGGGAGTGCATTAGGTATGAACTAAGGTCATACAATACCCCTACCACAAAGTTAAGTTGGAAGTGTCCTTACCGATTGAGTTTCGGACTAATCTTAAACTAGGGTCAACTTTAAACGATCACTCTTCCTAGAATATGAAGAGTTATGGGAACCAATATTCACCAAATTAAATATCTTTGAGTCTTCTTTCCAATGCCACCAACTGTTTGTTAATACTCTTTTGGAGTAAAATGCTATGACCATTTTACTGAAGATTATCTGTGCTGAAAAAGTTGAGGCTGCTATAGCGGGTTGACGATAGTATATAAGCCTATTTTGACCAAATTTCAGTTCATAAAATCCAAAATTTCGTTTCAAAGGCCTAGGGGGTGATTTTCTCAAGGTTGGGATGGAAATTCTTAATTGAGGTAAGATTTTTACTCCCTTTTGACATCGATTAATCCGTTCACCTTTTAGAATCATTAGAATGGGAAATTATGGTGAAATTATTGTGGGTTGGAACCCTAGGTTCATGAAATTAGGGCTAAAAACCATGGGTATGTGTATTTCCATCTAGAATTGCTTCTTGATTGTAAACTAACAATTCCAAATATGAATTTGTTATTCCAAAACATGAAATTTGATAGTTGCGGACCTTGAGATTAATAAATATGGGACCTTTAGCTTTGAAACTCCATTAATAGAGATGGTTTGAGTATGATAAAACTAGTTAATGATTAGTTGACCCTTGGGTAATGATATAGACTGTGATTAAGGGTAGATTTAGTGGGTTGAATTTCCAAAGTATTTATTCAAAGAGTAATTGATTAATTACTCTTATAAGTATTTTATTTCTAGATGATTAGACTAATGGAGGCATGAAGGAAAGAAAAGAACAACCTTGGTATAGCTTACTTAGTCCAAGATCTTCTGTCGAGGTAGATTATAGTTTACGAACAGTAGACTCTGGTTAGAAATCATATTCGTAATGTAGATTTGACGGGAGAAATCAAGCTTAGGCCTGTGGGCACGGAGTTTGGATGGATAATATATGGAAATAATGTAATAAAGTTCTAATTGGATGTTGTTATATTATTGTTTGAATCCCTTGATGGGTATTTTGTGTTTGTATGACTTACTTAATGAATTACAAGGTGAATATGTGAATGCGGGTAACAATAGAGGAACTGTGTGAGCTTGTAATCTATAAACCTCATCTTTAATACTTTAAAAGGGTGAATTTTATATTGTGTGTTTTTGGAATATGGGATATTCTTGCTAAAAGATAGTTATAAGAATCGACTATGATAAGAGGAGTCGGTGGCATAACTTAAGAATCTAAAGTCAAGTTAGGCTAAGGGTTAAGAAGTAAGATGTGTAAAGGTGTATGACTAAAGCTAGAGTTGTAAGTTGAATAGAGCTGAATGGTTGAATAATTGGCTAATGAAGTAGGTCTTGAACTTAGAAATGACTTGATTAAAAGGATTACTAGAAAATAGCAGAATTTACCATCTCTACAGAATAAAGGAGGATCAGATTTGTGAATGAATTTATGAATGTTGAACTATAGTTTAGAATCCATTTGATTAAATGTGCACTCCTAAAATAAATTCTTGACTTTGATAAATATGTCTTGATAATCCTTACTTGAATAAGCCATGGATTGGTCTTTTGACATGTTGTAATTGATGAATATGGATTGATAAGGCCTGAATTATAAGTTGTTGGCTGGCCTTCGAGCATACTTGTGATTTCGTGCATTAAAGAATAATTGTTATTTACATGAAATGATGAACTTGAGTTGACCAAGTATTTGGAGTGTTTGTCTAATTATTGCAATGCATGATACATATATTAACTTGTTGGAAAGTATTACAAGTTGTTTAATCACCTAAAATGAGATTGTGTAAACAGACTTATTTGGAACGCAAGTGTGGTTGTGTTATCTCATGTTGTGATTGTATATACTATGACATGGATTTATATTGTGATATGAACCGGTAAAGGTCATTATCATGGGATTGGTGAAATTTAGGGAGTATAAGGGTGGTATTTTGGAATAAGGGTGGTATAACATTAGTTTGGGATAAGAGTGGAAGGTACTAGATGTCTGGGTTATTTGGTACATGGAATGAGCTCGTCCCCTGTAGTTCATGGCTAGTGGGCAATAATAAGACCTTTAGTATGTGTACATGGTATTGAAGAGGTTGACATTTTCTTGCGTGAATCATGTTATAGTTTATTGATCATTATATTATGGTTTCTTGTGTGCACCAATTAAGTTGATGAGGTGTTTTATGGTTCCTTGAGTGAACTGGCTTATATTGTTGTTTCATTATATTTGGATCTTTCTATGGTCCGGTTAATTGATTTGCACTTGAAATAAGTTACTACTTGTTGTCGTGCGACAAGTGAATTGGTTGTGAGACTCGTTGTATTGTATTGAACTAAATACTATTTACTTGAAAATGGTTTATCTATCTACTTGACTTGATTGTGTTAAGATAGTCTATTGATTAGCTCCATAAGCTTGAGATGTGATTTTATCTGAATTGAGTATTGAGTATGTGTAAAGGTGAATCTGTGTGTTGTTCCTAATTTTTGGGCATAACAATTGAGGTGTAAGTGAAATAGATTTATTAATAATAGATATTGGGGTTAAACAAGTGAGAACTATGATGGATGATATTTGATATGAAGAGTGATGCATGATTAGTAAGATTAAGTGTGAATAGTATAAGGGTAATGTCAGTGGTACAAATTGCCTACTAGTAATAAACTATTTACAACTAAGTCAGCAAAAATAAGAATGGAAATACTCTTAGACAATATGAGAGAGAAAGATAACATAAGCGGGTAAAAGTGATGTTGTGAATTAAATTATTATATAAGTTGCCTTGTTTTCTTTCTGTTATTTCTATATGATGTTTACATGATCTAACCCTGGTCAACCAATTATACCTTTCAGTATGTGTGGTTATACTGATACTACTCTTGTTATACCTTTTTTGGGGTATAGTTTGGTTGCAGGATCAGCTGATGTTTCTTAGGTGACATGGATAGTGATCTCTAGCAGCTTCTACTTATTTCATTCCTATGGTGGGAGTTGTGTCTTTTGTTTTGTCTTTTAATGTATTAAAAGCCCTTGTACATGTCTTGACTAGGTTCTCAGGGAAGAATGTTTTCTTTTATATATTTAAAAAGAGTTTGTAATAAGTTTTATAGTATTGTAAAGAGTTATATGATATTTCATTGTGACTTCCGCATTTCTTAATTTGGTGGTAAGAGTTTTCCTATCTAGGTGGATTAGAGTAGGTGCCCTCACAATCCAGTTAGTTGGGTCATGACATGTCCAAAGGGTGTTATATATTTTTGACGAGCTTGTCGCATGATAAAAAAGGGTTATTTTTCCTATTTGGACTATATTCGCGATACTAGTGTTGCTTCACTGCCTCCTTTTGATTTTTGTACGAGTTGTTAGGGAGTTCAAGGACATGTTTCCTACGGACTTGCTTGGTATGCCTCCAGATTGAGATATTGATTTTGCCATTAATGTTGAGCCAGACACCAAGCCCATTTCCATTCCTCCTTATAAGATGGCTCTTGCAGAGTTGAAGAAATTAAAGGAGCAATTATAGGACTTGTTGGATAAGGGTTTCATTAGACTGAATGTCTCCTTGGGGTGCTCCTGTCTTATTTGTGAAGAAGAAAGATGAAAGCACATGTGTATTGATTATTGGCAATTGAATAAGGTGACTATCAATAAAAAGTATCCTCTTCCTAGCATTAATGACTTATTTGATCGCTTCAGGGTGCTTCTGAGTTTTCTAAGATCAATTTAAGATCTAGTTATCATTCATTGTAGATTAGGCTTCGACTGTTTTAATGACTGCTTTTTGGATGTGGTATGGCCACTATGAGTTCTTGGATATATCTTTTGGGCTGACTAATGTCCTGAAAACATTTATGGAATTGATGAACACGATATTCCGGCCTTAACTTGATTCTTTCGTGATTGTGTTCATCGATGATATCTTGGTTTATTCCAAGAATGAGGTCGACCATGTGAGACATTGGAGGATTGTACTTTAGAGGCTAAGAGATGAGAAGTTGTATGCCAAGTTCTCCAAGGGTGAGTTTTGGTTAGATTTTGTTTCTCTCTTGGGTCATTTTATGACCAATAATGGTATTATGGTCGATCTAGCCAAGGTAGCGGCGGTTCGTGATTGAGCTAGAACTATTTATCCTACTGAGATTTAGAGTTTTGTTGGATTAGCGAACTATTATCGATGCTTTGTACAGGGTTTCTCTTCTGTTACGATACCTTTGACCAAGTTAACTTAGAAAAAGATTGTTTTTCAGTGGTCGAATGCGTATAAGGAAAGCTTTCAAAAGCTTAAGAAGTAGTTGACTTTAGCTCTTATTTTGACTTTGCCCGAGGAGGGCATGGGTTTTGCTGTGTTTTATGATGCTTCTGGAGTTGGCTTGGGCAGTGTGTTGATGCAGAAGAATAAGGTGATTTCTTATGCTTCTCGACAGTTGAAGCCTCATGAGAAGAACTACCATAATCATAATTTGGAGTTATCCATGATTGTGTTTGTGTTGAAGTTTGTGGTGACACTACTTGTATGGAGTTCATTGTGAGATTTTCTCTGATCATCGTACCCTTTAGTACTTCTTCACCCAGGAAGATCTTAATATAAGACAACATAGATGGTTAGAGTTTTTTAAGGATTATGATCTCACTATTCTTTATCATCTGGGCAAGGCTAATGTGGTAACGAATTCCTTGAGCCGAAAGGCGGCGAGTATGGAGTGTTTGGCTCATCTATTGGTAGGGGAGTGGCCTTTATCTTTATACATTCAGTCATTGGCTAACCAGTTTGTTAGGCTTGATATTTCATCACTCGGGCATGTTTTGGCCTTTATTGAGGCTAGATCTTCATTGATGGAGCAGATTCAAGCTCGGCAATTTGATGATGAGAAGTTGAGGGTGATTCATGATAAAGTGTTGAGTGGCGAGACAAAAAATGTTTTTCTTGACCCGGATGGTGTTTTGTCGATTGGTGGTTGTGTTTGTGTACCGAGAATTGGTGGATGGGTTAGACTGATCTTAGAGAAGGTTCATTGTTCGAAGTATTCTATTCACCCAGGAGCAGCCAAAATGTATCATGACTTGAAGCAATACTATTAATGGTGTGGTATGAAGAAAGACGTTGTTGAGTATGTGGCCAAGTATTTGAATTGTCAATAAGTGAAGTATGAGTATTAGTGACCGGGTGGTGCTATGCAGAGGATGCCTATTCCTGAGTGGAAGTGGGAGTGGATCACAATGGATTTTATCATTGATCTACCTCCGTCTTTGGGGAAGTTTGATTCTATTTGGGTGATTATGGATAGGTTGACTAAGTCCATGCATTTTATACCTATAAGGGTAAGCTATAATGCAGAGAAGTTGGCCAAGATCTACATTCGAGAGATTGTTTGATTGCATGGAGTGCCTATCTCCATTATTTTTGATAGATATACTCAGGTTACCTCAAATTTTTAGAGTTCTATGCATAGTGAGTTGGGTACTCAGCTTGATATAAGCATAACTTTTCACCCTCAGACGGATGGCCAGTCAGAGCAGACAATTCAAATGTTAGAGGACATGTTTCGAGCGTGTGTTATGGATTTTGGTGGTCATTTGTACCATAGATTTACCTTAGAAGAGTTCGCCTACAATAAAAGCTACCATTCCACCATTCAAATGGCACCTTTTGAGGCTTTGTATGGGAAGAGGTGTAGATCCTTCATGGGATGATTTGATTTAATTTAGGTTAGGCCTTGGGACACCTATTTGTTGATAGATTCAATAGATCGAGTTTGATTGATACAGCAGAGGCTTGTGGCTGCCAGAGTAGGCAGAAGATTTATGCTGATTGTTAGGTCTGTGATGTAGCATTCATGCTTAGTGATCTTGTTTTATTGAAGGTATCACCCATGAAGGGAGTGATGAGATTTGGGAAGAAAGGGAATCTTAGTCCGAGATTTATTGGTCCTTTTGATATTCTTGAGAAGTTTGGAGATGTGGCGTATAGGCTAGCTTTGCCTCCACATCTGTCAGTTGTTCATCGGGTATTCCATGTTTCTATGTTGAAGAAATACCATCTAGATGATTCGCATATTATTCAGTGGGACTCAGTTGCATTAGATCATGACTTGCCCTATGAGGAGGAGCCCATTGCTATCATAGACAGGCAAACTAGGTAGTCGAGGTCTATACATATTAATTCTGTAGAAGTCCAGTGGAGACATCTCCCTTTCTAGGAGGCTACATGGGAGGTTGAGTCCGATATACGGAGTAGATACCCCCAATTTTTTACCGATGCAGGTAATTTATTTGCTTTATCATTGAGGATGAACTTGTGTTTTAGTGGTGGATAATATAACAATCCTTGTTGTGATTTTTAGATTTTGTTGTGTTTTGACCATTTTACCCTTCTCTGTAGTTGCTATATGCTGTTTCTGAGTTGTGGTGTTGGTTGGAATGGTCCCCAAAACATTCGGGAATGATTTGAGTGAGTTTGATCTTTAGAGAAGCCTTGAAAGTGTTTAGTTTGACTTTGGTCAATATTTTGTGATCCAAGGGTCCGATGGTGATTCTATCAGTTCCATTAGATCTAGAATGTCGATTTTAGGTCAGTAGCATAGTTGGTTTGGGTTTCGAGCCTTTATATTTAGTTTTAACCTATTAGGCGAGAAACTAGTTAAATTTAGCCTAAAGGGGTTTCGGCGGTTAACTTGTTGAAAACGACCTCTTTTTGTAAATCTAATAGTTCCATTCAGTCTAGAACATTGTAATTAGCCTAGTAGCATTATTGGTTTATTTTTGTGGGGTTCCAAAAGAATCCTGGGGGACCGACTGGAGGATTTTATCATTTCCTTAGTTTCCCAATAATTATTCATCATGAACACAATGGTGGGTTCGCATTCACGAAGGGTCACCTAATTCATTCATCGTGATCGCGGGGTGGTGACCGTATTTGTAAAGGGATAAATGGTTCGGGTTTAGGTAGGTATTCATCACGACCGTGGTCAGACCGCGATCACGGGACTCCGATCGGGTTGGTCTTTGCATTCGCGACTTGGGTCTCGCATTCAGGCAGAACAAAATATATTTGGGTAGAATTTAAATTATTTTCTCATCCAAAACCCCATTTTCACCATTATTAAACTTTGGAAGCTCGTTTCATCAATCTTGTAGGGGGTAAACTCTATTCTCCAATTTTCATCATTTCCTACTGATTTCATCTTCAAAACAACTTCAAAACTCTAATTTCAAACTTGGATTTTGGGGTTTTCACCTGGTAAAGTACAAATTGGATTGGGTAGTTAACCATTCATGTAAAGCTTGCTACAGTTTGGGGATTGCACTATGAGATTCATATTTTCAGATAATTATTTTATATAGTTGCTTGTATAGGGGGTTATTTGAGTATTATTATTGACTTCAGATATTATTATTGTTGTGATTCCTGAGTGGAGGGCTATAAGAGCATTATATTTGACTTGAGAGGTGATTATTGTGGTGATATCAATGTAGGGGTTTATATTGGTCTTATTTGAGCATTATTTGCCATCTATCTTTACTGTGATGCCTGAGTGGGGGCTTGAATTGATATTATAGATGTGTTACATGACTATTCATTACTGTGGTGCTATGTGATGACTTATATCATGATTTATTAAGATATTGAGGAGATTTGAGCTCATTTGACACCATTATTGACTTGATTCATTAAATATAATATTGTATAGTTATTGAGCATGCATCCTCATATCATTCATCCACATACATGAAATTGGTACCACAGAGTAACACTAACTTTGAAAGAAATGAAACACTTTATAAAATCCTTGATCGAAGATTTTACCAACAAGGTTGATTGAAATATGAGATTGAAATTTTGAAAGTATCTGGGTTGCAAACCCCCTATGGGTCCTGTCCTGGAAGCTTATGCTCTAAAGGTGTATACGAGGCTATGCGATGGCTTACTTCATGATCATCCCACTATATTTGTATTTAATTGCATCATTTGCACTTCTATTTATGTGTTTGTTTTCAAGTAATTAGCCTTGTCTTATATATCAGTGTGTAGTTATTCTTATATAGATATTATACTTATAGAATTGTTAGGAGATACAGTTTAAGCCACCATTTAGAACTTTTCTGTATGCAGGAGGAAGCGCGCTCATAGTATTATTTACTTGTTTAGTTCAGTCGGCCTATGATACCTACTGAGTATAAGTTGACCGTACTCACTCCTACTTCTGTGCCCTTTCAGTGCAAATCCCAAAATGAATGTGACCCGCGGTAGCTGATTTGTGTTGTGAGAGTTGATCGGGAGTACTAGTGAGCTCCCCATTTGGATTCTTGTTCCAGCCTCCATCTATCATTTATGTCTTTACTTATATTTGGAAATAGTTATGTATTTATTAGATTTCAGTATTATCTTAAATGCTCTTTATACTCGAGATACCAAATTTTTGGATTCGATTGTATTTTTATTCATATATGTTCTGATTTATGATTATTATGGGCTGACTTTGTTCTAGAAGTCTCGTATTGCTTCATTCCTTCCCTTTTTCATATTTCTTTTTTGATGCGGATTTTCAGCTTACCTACCAAGGTTGGGTCAGGGTAGATTCCATCATGACCTCATTTTTTGGGCCGTGACATAACCCCAAGACAAAACCAGCAAATAAATAAGAGAAAGTAGAACGAAGATCAAATAATAAATTATTCATCTGGTCACAAACAAGAATAGTACCTGTGATCACCGCATCTGATGCCTCTACCTCGGGTTTGTCTTGAAAAACATAAAAATGGGCCCTATCACCTGTCTGTGTGTCGTCCCTACCGGGCTGAGTACCACTCTAATCCGCATGCCTAATGCCTCTATTAGGATAGTTGACACCTCTACCTGCCTAAGGACCACCACGCCCATCCTGAGGACCGCCTCTACCATTACCACCACCTCCCCTACCAGCTAGAGCCGGAGCTTGAGGAGCGTGCTGCTGGCCTAACTGACTAGATTGCCTGTATCTAGGACAAAAGCTCTGAATATAACCAACCTCACCACACTTACAACAAGTCCAATCTAAGCTGGATCATTGAGTTAGAGTAGAAGAAGTAAGGTAACCACTAAAATCTGAAGAAGGTTGACTGGCCTTGGCCCCTAACAGACCCCCAAACTGACACCTGCATAGCTGATTGAATAGGGCGTGTAGAGTATCCCTGAGAACTCTAACCCCTAGAAAATAAACCACTAAAGTTGCCCCCGTTCAGGCCTTTTCCCTGCCATCTTGGCATATGTTTCCTATTTCACACCTTCAACACTCTTCAGAAACTAGATCACCTCCTAAAAAGACTTACTGGATGCTACCATCTGAAGAGCAGAAATCTAGAGGCATGTCTTTAATCTCTTAATGAAATAGCAAATTCGCTCCTCCTCATTATGTAACAACTACAATGAATAACGAGAGAGCGAATGGAACCGAGCCTCATAGGCTGCAATTGAATAACTCCCCTGCTCAATATTGGTAAACACGTCTCTCCTCCTAGCCCTCAAAGTACATGGGACATATTTCTCTAAGAAGATCTAATAGAACTGATTCCACGTAAATGGAGGAGACCCAACAACCCTACACTCCACATAGGCCCTCCACCACATCTTAGCATCTCCCTGAATCTAAAAGATGAAAAACTTAACTCCATATCACTCCACTACTCCCATATTATGGAGACGCTTGTGGCATTCAATAATGAACTCATATGAATCCTCAGTTTCAACACCATAAAAAACAGGAGGCATCATCTTGATAAACTTACAAAATATATCATGCTTATCTCAAGTCATCACCAAACCTGCTATCTGTCATGGGAAGATGCCCATCTCTGAAGCCTCATCCATCCAAGGAGCCACAACAGTAGCATGCTCCACTCTCAGATGCTGAATTGCAAGAACTGCAGGTATAGCCCCAGTTCTGGCAAACCCACTCATAAAACTCAATACCTACTGGATCATATCTGATGACATCTAAGTTGGCACTACACTTCCCTAAACTGGTGTCTCTATTTGCTAAATTGACAGTGCATCTCCCTCTGCTATCTTGTAAATATCCTTAAGTAGGGGAGGAGATTCTAACCTCTCCTGAGCAAGTACCATGTCCTGAACCTTTCCCCTGGCGAGCGATACTCTTCATCATTTGCCCCTGTTAGGCATTGCTCTTCTAGCACATACTCTACCATAAATCGTGGCCCTAACAACAAATTTAGTTTCCACTATTCTTGCTTTTCCTGTACTTTTTCTCAACATCTGCGAGAATAAGAATGGACAAGGTAAGATACCAATTAGAAGTAATAGCATGAAAGAAAGAAAAGATTGAATTTTCCTATTATCATGTAGCCTCTCAAAGAAAAGTACAAACATCTGTGTAAAATCCCTCAGACAATACTAGAAATGTTCTTGTATGATGATATCGACAAACCTAGGGATCTGAAACCAACTTTGTCACAGCCCAAATGACTGTGAGTGGCACCCACACTAACCCTTCAGTGGGAGAACTATTGTAATGACCCTCCATGTCATTTCTTAATTTTCATGTGTTTCTGGCATTTTGAGCCTTCCTATAACGGCTATAGGCCATTTATGAGTTATCGGAACTATCGGTTCGATAATCGGATAGTTCGTTTGGATTTTAGGCTCAATTCCTTATTTTGGAGCTTTCGCAGTTAAGGAATTGGTCTCGGACCAAAAGTCCTAGTAGATGGCCTCGAATAAGAAATCCAACAAATCCATTATTTCTGGAACGCTGATTTTAGGCTGGGGGCCCTTGGTCTGGGTCTCAAAACTTTCAGACTCATTTTGGCCTATTAGGTAGAATTTGGCTAAAATAGAACTAGGTGTGGGACCCATATTTAATCAAAATAATCTCGGATGAAAGTTTCGATGGTTTAGTTGAGTCCAAAATATTGAATTTGGTATGGTAGCATAGTTTGTTTGCACACACGGGGTTTTAAATGAATCCCGAGCACCCGATCGGAGTCCATTTGGACTTAGCAAAATCTGGTGCCTCAGCTGCAGGTGCAGTCGTTTAAGCAGATTGGGAGTTGCTTAAGCGATAGCCGCTTTAGTGGCTTGGTGTCCCGTTAGTGATACTTGGCTTCCCAGCTAAGGATCGCTTTAGCAATCCCTATCCGCTTAAGCGGACGTCGCTTTAGCGATCAGGGCTTCGCTTAAGTGAACCCCACCCCTTCTTATCAGCCAGTTTTGCTGGCATTGGCCGCTTAAGTGGCGACTGCTGGTGGTAAATCCCCTTTTTCACCTATTTCCCCTTATTTCTTTAGGGCTTTTTTCTCCATTTTTGAGAGCTTAGGACGTTGTAAAGTGTGGAAAATCATCCATTAAAGCTAAGGTAAGCTAGTTCAACACTCATTGGTCGTTTTCCATTATTTTTCCCATCAAATTCCATCCCTTTTCATTGTAAATTCCTAGAATTTAGGTCTTGAATTCTTCAACTTTAGGGGTTGATTTGAGCCCCGATTCGTACTCCATTTCTGCTCAACTTTTGAGCACACATTCGTTGTCCTTTTATGGACCTCGTGACGGATTCAATTTTGGGATTCCGTTAGCGGGCCCCATGGGCCCATTTTTTTACCTGATTTCTTCTTGGAGTATTATATAGCAATATGTGTATCATTTTAATCCAATTAATGCGTAGATTATGTTTTTGATAGTGTGGTGACATTCCAGGATCGTGGAACAAAGACAAGAGGTTCGTGGAAGGTTTAAGCAAACAATAACCATAGCTTATACCTATACAGCCCCCCCTCCCCCACCATAAGACAAATTGATATAAGCGCTAAACAATATACTAGTGATAGGCATTGCATATGAATGAATGAATGCAACATAAATTAGAAATACCATGTCCAATCTAAGTGCCATAATGTAACAAGTGTATACACCTCCTCCAGCTCAATAGCTCGCAAAGGCAGGACCTATGGCGACCATCCTTCTCCGGCACTGCGGCTCATGGACGAAGGTGCCATATGGGACTCGAGATATTCGTACACACTACCTGGTCCCAAACTAGGACTTCCAGTAACCATCATAATCAATATACTCCATACAGTACCAGAGAGATATGGAAGTATAATAAGTGCATGGACTTGAACCATGACTTAAAGAGTGTAAGTCTATAAATCCATTGCCCGAAATTGAGTTCGAGATTAAATCAGCATAATAGTGTAGAAAGGGTTGGGATATCCCTTGACCGAAGTAAATAGTAGTGATAAAAGAGAGGGGATCAATAATGGACTGGGATCAACTTTGGTCTAATTCCCAAAATATCACATTTAGTTTCAAAGTCTCATAATTCATTAAATAAGGTGGTACGATTCCCGTTTGTGAAAGAATTCATTTTAAAAGTGAAAAGTGGGAATAAATCCCTTTTTAGAACAAAACAGAAAAATCAAGATTTAATTGGAATCGCACCACTAAGTGAGCATGAATGCGCCCAAAAGTATGCATGCCATCATCAGTATCCCAAACCATAAGTTCTTAAGCGTCTACAAACTAGAATCATGTCCTTTTTAAGGATAGAATACTCACCTGGAGTCCAACTGGTATCGTAACTACAACCTTGGGCGCAACAGTACATAACTAGCATGAAAATAGCACCATAATCTGGGAAGCTATGGTCCAAATCACTAAGTCAAAGGTACACCCTATACTAAAGGATCCTTAACATTAATTTATGGTTAACATGTCTATAATCAAGGATAATAGGGTTCTATGGCTATAACGAGTATTCTATGCTAAGGTTCGGGTCACATTTCTATCCCAAATTCCGTAAATATGTTAAGTCATAACATACTAGTCATAATCCCATCCTATAAGCCTACCTAGCATGGAATCTATACTATACACCATCTCATAAAGAAAGTAGACTGAAGCCTACCTCGATGCCAAACCACAACTCTTGAACCATCCATGAACCGTTCATCTTTGTCCACGATCATGAAATGTTACCACACTATAAAAAACATAATCTACGCATTAATAGGAGTAAAATGATACCCATATTGTAATATAATACTCCGGGCTGAAATAAGTTCAAAAATGGGCTCGTAGGGCCCGCTAATGGAATCCCAAAATTGAATCCATCATGAGGTCCCTCAAAAGACAAGGAATGTGTGCTCAAAAGTTGAGCACAAATGGAGTACGTATCGAGGCCTAAATCAGCACCTAAAGTTGAGGAATTCAAGATCTAGATTCTAGGAATTTACAATGAAAAGGGATGGAATTTGATGGAGAAAATAATGGAAAATGACCAAGGAGTGTTGAACTAGCTTACCTTAGCTTCAATGGATGATTTCCCACACTTTCCCACGTCCCAAGCTCTTAAAAATAGAGGAAAAAGTCCTAAATAAATGAGGGAAAATTGGGTGAAGAAGGGGATTTATCACCTCCAGTCGCCACTTAAGCGACTACTGGGTCGCTTAAGCGGCCAATGACAACAAAAGCGGACGGTAATGAGGGGCGAGGTTTGCTTAAGAGACACCCTAATCGCTAAAGCAACATCTGCTTAAGCGGACAGGGATCGCTAAAGCAATCCTCAGCTGGGCAGCCAAGTATTGCTAAAGCGACACCAAGCTGCTTAAGCGACTACACCAGCAGCTGAGGCACCAGATTTTGCTAAGTCCAAATGGACTCCGATCGTATGCTCGAAATTCATTCGAAACCCCATGTGCCTAAACGAACTATGATACCATACAAAATTCGACATTCCAGACTCAATGAAACCATCAAAACTGTCATCCAAGATTGCTTCAATTAAATATGGATCCCACACCTAGTTTTTTTTAAATCAAATTCTACCCAATAGTCCAAAATTAGTCCGGAAGCCTCGAGACTCGGACCAAGGGTCCCCTAGTCTAAAATCAACGTTTCAAAGCTAATGGCATTATCGTATTTATCATCCAAAGCCGTCTACTATGATTTTTAGTCCTAGACCAAAATAGGGAATTGAGCCTAAAATCCAAATGAATTGTCCGATAACCGAACCGATAGTTTTGACAAGTCATAAAGGACCTATAGCCGCTATAGGAAGGCTTGAAATGCCAAAAATACATGGAAATCGATAAAATGACCTAGAGGATCATTATAATATCCACTACTATAAGAATTTTTGTCCTCAAAAGTCAATAGATAGAAAGAGCTCGAAAGCTTGAAAAGATGAGGTACTGGAACCGCATGCTCCGAGCAAGACTCTCTAGATAACCTCAAAGGAAAACCAACTCTTCCAAGGGATTTCATTAAAGGTATCCCTTTTTCACCAACTTCCTTACTTCACCTCTCAAATAGCCACAAACTCAACCTCGACAACCAACTGAACTCTAACTGAACCAAGCACGGCTGAAGCATACAAACCCAAACCACACCATACCGACATCACACTGATACCAGCATAACCAAGTAAAAAATCAATCAAGATGAAGAACACCCAAGGCATGAATCATGTAACCAACTCCAAATTCCCAAATACAACATCGTTTTGCCATTCCAAACCTTCTATCAACTCTAATCTGCATAGAATATCCTCTGAGCCCTATCCGTGCAATTACATGATACTAACCTCTAAAAACTAAAGTTGATCTACTAAAAATCCATAATGGAAAGCACAAAAATAATCCCATAAGGTGCTACCTGGACACACAAATGGAGATGATTAAAGCCTGCGATCTCTTCCCAAAGCTACCACTGGTCCTGATGACCCTCAAAACTAGTAGTCATGAGACTGAAGCACAAGCTCTCAAAACTGAACGATCCACTCCAAAATGCCCCACCAACTGTGGGTGAAACCATGCCAAGACCAAGTAGAATGCACTTCTTCCATTGCGTAGATTTTCAAAAAATTTGACGAACACTGAGAAACAAGGTCAAGAGCAGTGAAAACCAATACCGTGATCCAATGGAACATCTTTCAAGCATCTATCATGTATAATCTTTCTGAATTGAAGAGAGATGAACCAGTAGGCAACAAGTGGACTTAGTCAGCCTATAAATAAATGCTCAACAGAAACAAATCTAAAAATAGAGGCTGGAACTCTGTTATGCAATCCATAGGTGTAATCTTAGTACCGAAGCTGAAATACTCGATTTCAACAATCCAAACCGATCATGCTGATGAGTAAGTATCCATATTCCAAAAGCTATCATAACTTTCAAGGCACCATTCAAGAGAGTCAAAATCCCAAAACTGAAGCCCACAAGTCTTCACTGAGGGCAAATACCCAAACCAATCACAATATTAGAAATCAAGTATATACTCAACGGTTCTCGCAAGAGTTAAAATTGAAATGTTGCCGAAGAACATAATCACAATGGAGGAAAACCATAGGCTGAAGACATAAGCAATCAACTCCATATCTGCTGAAGGGAATAATGCATCAAGGCATAACCAAGAACTCACCAAAGCTGCAAATAGTACTAGTGATAGCCAAACTCGAACAACTCAGAGAAATACACCCTTAGCATGAATTGGGTAAATCCAATACTCAATCTATGACAATAAATACCCACTCCCAAAAAGGTACCCACTTTAGTTACCAACAACTAATACAAAAGCCTAAACTATCCTGCCGAGCATTCCACAAAATCATATTTGATCAAAACAATATAGAAATGAGAAATTTTTGAATTCACCCATTTATATAAACCTTAACTCAACTGAAGCATGAACCACATCGCGGAAAGAATGGAGTACCTAACTCACTATGAATATCAATATCAAGACCACTATCGGGTGACAAACCAGACAAATTAAAAGAATAACTTTAACTTATCCACATTTGGAACGAGCTATAGAACAAGGGCCACCACCGCTAGAATCACCACCAAACCATAGAAGGCCAAACCTTTTTTCACTCCCTCTCAAAACCGATCTCTAACTTTGCTAACAGAAAAGGAAAACAACCAACCTCACCTCACTAATAGGGAGAGAACCAACCAACTAAGTTAGCCTTCTAAGCCAACAAATAAGAATCGCAAGAAAGGGAAACACTAACTAGAAATGCTATTCTAGCCATCTATCACGTAAGAATCAGTCAATATCAAAACAATGACAATAATAATAACCATATAAAGTGCAGGTGGCATCAAAAATGAAATGGAAAAACCATTACCGTTCTACGACCATAACAAGGTCAATATGTCAAAGGAAAGGGACTTTAACCCAAATGCTACACCCCTAAAAAATTATCACACTGATCTACTCAATTCACTACTAAAAGAATTTATCCAGGGGGGTAGTCAAATAAGCATAAATCTACACAAAGACTTACAACAATCAATGTAGTAACATCAAGGCATATAAGAACTGATTGGTATGAAAACCCCAACTCAATTTAAATAGAAATCAAAGATAGTGAACCAAAAGTGCACCTATAGCGATGGTATCCAAAGTCATATCCCTGACCTACCCAAAAAAAGTATGAATCTGAACGCGTACGTACCCGGACTAAGCATCTGAGCGATCAACTGAAATACTAAGGACACTGTCTCTAGACAAAGGTGCCATAACACTAAGAGAATAATATATCTGCACTGACTTCTTAATAATACTATGTTGGGGACACTCTATGGACCAATGACCTATCCCTCTACAGTCATAACAAACCCCTGAATCTCTAACCTGGCGAGAAACAAGAGTTGACCCTAACTGGCTGACCAACTCACAATTGAAGCACTCTCTAAACCTATGACCAATCTCACCACAATCAAAACATACCCCTGGGACTATCTGATGCACTGTACCTACTGACCCAGATTGGCCGCCATGGCCTGAAGGCCTAGACAGAATAACCTATACTGCCTGACTAGAACTCTGTCCGTTGAGATCACCACGATCTACCTGAGCTCTACCTATAAGCTGAGGTGCTACCTACGCAGGCTTAATAGGTAGTAAGTGATACTGACCCCTACTGGAAGAATGCCAACCTCCAGTCAAAATACCACAAAACTGAACTGCTAAGATTTCTCTTTACCGCCACCTCCATATGTATCAATACATTTTATCCCTGTAGTCCTTACATGATCAACAACCTAAAAAAAAGTAGACCCAACTGCTATAAAACACTCTAACGCCAAATGAAATGGTAAAGTCAATCCTCTGATAAACCCACACACCATTTCATGCATTGTAGGAAATAACATGAGAGTATGTCTGGCCTACTCTAGAAACCCAACCTCATATTCTGAAACTGACAAAGAACCCTGTTGAATGCCAACAAACCCAACTCTGGTTCAAGAACCACTCGATGTACTAGGCACTACCACTGACTATGAAGTATCCATGAAAAGACTCAAAATTTCTAACATGATGTCCTGAAAAGCTAAATTGGTCACAAACTCTGTCGGAGCCTGGGCAGGCCCCAGACCCTCTGTCTGACACTGAAGATCCTCAATATCGATCTCTAACTCCCTAGCCTGATGCTGAGCTGAAACTCTAGTAACATGCATCGAAGTACCGTTCGCATCTATCGATAACCTCGTGCTATCCATATGGGAAAGAATGGAGTTAAAAAAAGTACTTAGAGGTTTATAGAAGTAAAGACACACGACAACGAGTCAAGAATAGAATTTCCTAAAAATGCCCTATAGCCTCCCAAAGATAAGAAACCGACGTCTCCGTACCGATTCACAAGACTCTACTTAGACACTTAGCTCTTGTACCAACAACACCAATAAACCTAGGCTCTGATAACAATTTGTCATGACCCAATTTTTCAGGTCATGATGGCACCTACTATAACCCATCAGTAGGTAAGCTGACCCATAATCCCGAAAGGCTAGTAACAGACTATTAAGAAAAGAGAAGAAATCAGCAGAAAGTGAATACAATAAAGAGACAAATATAG